>CM066166.1:106684975-108057475 GCA_033629205.1 Lithocarpus polystachyus | reverse complement strand
GAATCTCAGTTTCTTTTATTTTTTTTTTCTACAGTGTGCACATCAATCATTTTTTTCTTCCATTCCGTATTGTAAGAATCTATGTACAATAAGAATCAGTGTAAGAAAAAATGCAAAAATCTCAGTTTCTTTGTTTTTTTTTTTTTTTTTTTTTTTTTTACAATGTGTACATCAATCATTTTTTGCTTCTATTTTGTATGGCAAGAATCTGTACATTTTTTTTTAGAATAAGAATAATGTACATTGAAGAACATTGCGTACACATCAAAGAATATTTTTACTATACAAAATGAAAGAAAATCACGTACACATAAACCAAATTACTTCAGTCAAAAATCTTCTGACTTACAAAAATATATGTACTTTGTAGAATAAGAATCCAGAATTTTTTTTAGCCAGCAACTCTCTCTCTCCAAATCTCTGATACAAGTTTTACGCGTGATATCAATACGTGGTTTTATTAGAAATGATCGATGAATATATTCCAAAAATAAGAATCAGAGGAAGATAAATAAAAAAAATCTCTTAGACAAAAAAAAAAAGAATCTCCGAGACAAAAAAGAATCTCTGAAAAGAAATAAAATGACCAATGAGTAGATTGGTTGATTGAAGGATAAGAATATATGTACTATATTTTTTTTCGAGAGTGTTACGATCATAACATTTTTACAATATTTTCACAACAAATCATAGGTGGTTAGTTATTATTGGTTCAAATTTAAATTTAACACTGAAATTACTTTTTTAATCCATTATTAACAACTAGTAATATCCTGTCATTTAAAATTTGTTGTAAAATGTTGTGCACATATTATTTACAAATCCACAAATTTTTTTTTTTCCTTCTATAAAAATATCTGAGACAGACGCAGAAGAAATAAAAAGAAAAAAAAAATCTGAGAAAGATTTTACGTGTTATATTGTTTTTAGGAATGAACAATGTATATACTCATAGAATAAGAATTAGAGGAAGTTATAAAAGAGACAAAAAAAATACATAGGTCTTAGAGAGTGCAATATGTTCATGGAGGAAGCTATAACAGAATTAGAGGAAGCTATAAAAGAGAAAAAGAAAAAAAAAAGAAAAAAAAAAAAAAAGAATCTTTGACAACGAGTTGATTGGTTGACTGAAGTGTGCACTTCTCCTCCAATTTTCGGCAATGGCATTACCACAATTGCCACACTTTTTTTTTCAGCAATGGTGCCACAAATCAATTGCAAATTTTTTCCCCCTCTATTACAAATACCACAAAATTTGTTTTTCTCTCTATTTCAGCAATGACATTGCCACAAACTAATTGCAAAAAAAAATTTTCCCCTCTATTTCAACAATGGCATTGCCATGAATCAATTGCAAAAAAAAATTTCCCTTCTGTTTCGGCAATGACATTGTCACAAACCAATTGCAAATTTTTGTTTTTTTTTGTTTTTTCCCTTCTTTTTCGGCAATGCCAATTGCAAAATCCCCCCCCCCCCCCCTATTTTGACAATGCCATTGTCAAAATAAGGAGGCAAAAAAAAAATTTTTGGGCACCCCTCACACTCCTCACTTAGAGCACTCAGCACTCATACTTTTGATTGAATTTCGGCAACACGGTTGCCGAAATTCACTTTCTCTCCTCAATTCCCTAAATAACTTCAAACAAAGACATAATACAAATAAACTTCAAAAAATGCATTATTCAGCCAAAAGACTCTAGATAAAGATTTTTTTTTTTTTCCCCCAATTTGTGTTGAATCCTTGATATTGACTTCTTTACCTGTCATTAAGATCTGTCTCACCAAGATTTTCCATGATGCCATCAAAGGTGGAGAGAAGGTCTCCAAGAACTTCCATTTCATTTTCCAAGTTAGATTGTAGCTATAGAAGAAAAGTAGAAAGAATCATATAAGAGAGTCCAGTTTAATCTAGGCTCACCCTCTATACAATCTTCCTGTTTAGCCTCAAAGTCTAGACTAGAACAAAAATTGATGTTTCATCCAACTGAACACAATGAATGGCAAAACCCTTACTTTTTTTTATCTGGTTTTTTCTTATTCTTTCGTGTTTTTTTCTTTTAAATGTTTTGAGATGATAGAAACATAAAAAAGAACAAAAATACATATTTAGTCATATTTTTAACTTAGTTGGGTAAAAGAACCCTAATTAAGTTAATTTTAGTTGGGTAACGTGCTAAGAGCATCCACATCAGTGGATGCAAACTTCCCATCTATTTTACACAAAAGAGTTACTTTTTCTATTTTACACACCCATTTTTACAAAATACCTACATCAATTTATCTATTCTACACATTTATTCAATAAAATATTAATTTTTTTACAATTATTTATTATTCCCTCTCACACTGCCTCTCTCTCTCACAAACTTATCACTACCAACGATTACTCCACACCCAACCACCATCATCACCAGCCAGTCACCATCATCACCACTCAACCAGCATCATCAAGGAAAACCAACACACTCAATCTAAAACCCAATCAATTCGAAACCCATTCATCACCCACCCAACCTGAAACTCACTGATGATTTGATGATTTTATTGGCGTGGTTTGATGCTCAGCGTGCTAAAAAAAATGTATTAAAAAAATAAAAAAGATGAGTTAGTCATTGTATCATACTTTCTTTTTTGTAAATAGACTGTGTCATACTTGAAGTCTCAAGTCTGACGCAGTGGTTTATTTTTTATTTATGAATAGAGGGATAGGGACCTTTTCAAATTACATAAATATTTTTGCCTCTTGTCATGTTAATATTCATTAGTATGTTTTTTCTTTTCTTTTTTTAAATTTGTCCGGCTAATATGTGTTCTTAAGATACACATTAAGTCATTCACTTTTGAAAATATTTTTTTAAATATTGAAAAAGTTGTCAATATTTTTTCAATTCTCAAGTTTTTTTCTTCCAAAAATGGTTAATATTTGTATGCCCATAGGGCACACATTAGCAAAATCCTTTCTAAATTATATTTTTGTGTTGGCCGTTTCATACTTGACAATTGGAGACATGGAATATTCGTATATCATTTTATATATTTAAATTTAATGTGCATTTTAATACCACTTATTTTATTGAAAACTAAAAATAATAAAAAATTATTTTTTGATTATTGTTTACTATTGTTTTGCACTCTTAAAGTAAAATTTTATTCAATTATATTTGTAAATTAAATGTTTTGAAATATGTGAAATGATAGTAGGATTTGTTGAAATATTTATGAAAATTTGATGTGGCGGTGTTGATAAGGGCATGTGGTCCTTTCTTTTCTTTTCTTTTTTTGTTGAGAAGCAAGGGAATGTGGATCTATATATATATATATATATATATATATATATATATATATATATATATATATATATAAAATATGATTGGAGGTCACTGGCTTCTCCGCGTTAATGACCACCCTAGAAAAGAAAATTCATTATTAAAGATTTAAACTCATTCTAGTCTTGCGTTTTTTAAAAAGAAAATATTAAAAAAAAAAAAAGATGCTAAATGAATATAAAAAATGCATGCATAGATAATGTTCAAAATACATAAGTTTGAACTCGCACAGGAGGTCGGAGACTGTCTTTTAGAGTATCCTTATCAAGAATTCTAAAATTTTTAGTATTTAACACTTCAAAAATTTACTTTATTTATTATACTCTCTTATTTTAAAAATTTATTATATCATCTCACTGCAGAAGTATGCCAAAAATTTTACAATTTAAAAGTTTTAATGGAGTGTCTTTGAAGTGTTTTATGCTTGATGTAGAAACTTTTTATTATATAAATGGTAAGCTACACCTAAAAATGATGAGAATCAAATCAAAAACCCTAACCCTAACAGAGAGAAGAGAGAAAAGACAACATAGATGAAAAAAATTGATTTGCAACCCCAAATTCTTAAGGCAAGCCAGAATTCAACTAGGAGTCTATACATTCTTTTCAGCATTAGAGCTTAGATGTCATTGTGACTTTCCTCCAAGGGCCAATTATACCGAAAATAATGTTACTTAAATGTAAATAAGCAGAATTTCACCAACATGTTTGATATAAACATAGGTCAGACACTTACCCTACAAAACCTCCTGAGAGCAAAACCTTAAAGACGTAAGCAAACAACAACAAAATAAACAAGCAATTAACCACAAAATTACTAAATTTCAAAAAGTTAACCTAGCAAATATTAACCTTTGGAACCTATAAATAGGGCCACATACCAAAACCACCAACCAAATTATAGCACAGGTTTGGAACGAAGGAAGCAACCAAGATGACCAAATTTAGTAGAAGCAAACCTCACCGGATCCAAAAAAATCATGATGTTTTAATCTAAGAAGTTTGAAATTCAGATCTTTAATACTTTTCCTCTTAACCACTTTCAAGTAACTAAACAGCTTTCCTGCTAATTACACAAACTCCAAATGTTTACATAAGGAAACATCAGAAATCAAAAGAAACAAATCCAAATCTTAAATCTAACTCTACAACATCACACATTTTCAAAGAAAATAAAGGATCTGGGATATAGCATGAGATCTTACCTGAGGAAATCTTGGGCTGCATCAAGAATGCCTTCTCCATCTGCAATGTACATAAACGGCGATTTTAGAAGCAGAATAAAAAAGCCTTGGAATCATAATATGCATAAAGGGGAAAGAGATATGAGATCTGATGAAACCTATTCTGCCATGGTTAGGGTTTGTCCAGATTGATAGAACTTTTATCCATGAAAATTTGTATAAGCAAGTAAATATTCTGTTAGCAAGGGAAATGACACAGAAATCACGTATGAAAACATCTAAAATGCTGATACTGATCAAAATTTACATCTATAAATGAGGTATTAGAAAATTTGGTCACAGACATGAAAATGAAACATGTGAGTGAAGGAAAGAAATTAAACTAAACAATAAATTAGAGGAAATAGAATTGAAATTCAAATTTTGTTCTGATAGTAGAATCCTAATTGTTCTTCAATATAGTAGTAATATAAAACGTACCTTAATATGTAATTTTTTCCATCTCAATAATAAGCATCTCTTTGCAGTGGATCACTTGAAACTTGATATGCTTCACATAATACCTGCAAACATAAAAAATAATGAAGGGACTTGGAATTAAAAACATAATCTCTTTGTATGGTTTTAATATTGGCAACAAAGTACTATGGGAAGAATCGCCGAGATGACTTTGTTTATTATGGTTCATATAAAATGAGGTATGTGCCTGGAAAAACCAAGGAGATGACTTCGTTTATTATGATTCATTTAAAATGAGGTATGTGCCTGGAAAAATCAAGGAGGGGAGATCATGTTTTGCTCCCTATGATAATTACACATATCAGGCAGTAAACTTGAAGCAATAGATGACAGAGCAAAACACTTTGCATCAAGCATAAGAACTTTTAATTCAAATTTAAAAACATCACATGAACCAATCAAGAAAGGGTGACAATATAAGATCACTTAAGCATGGAGTGGGAGCCTGTAACTAGATCACTTGCTGAAATATAAAACCATAAGAGAAATATTTTGGAGAATGGGAAATTTCAAACAGACTGATCAAGTATATCACTTCTTAGTTGAGTTACCATTATCGATCAAATCATGAAAGGAAAAAAACATTTGAGAGGAAATTAACATTATCAAAATCACACAGGTTGCAAGAGAAAATGATTTTTTTTCAGATAAAAGCAATTTGATTTCTTTTCTCCAACATGCTTTACTCTCTAAAGACATTGGCTCCAGCATTGATTTTTCACCAAAAATAGATGCACTTCATCTGCCATATACAATATCCAACAATAAGTAGGAATTTCAACCCAAAAATGGATGCACCCAAAGTAATACCTCCACATAATTTCTGTTTTTGATTTCTTACACTGCTTCAACATAAATGTTGGCAATGCAGAAGTTGTCAATATAAATATGAAGACTAAAACAAATACTCAAAAGAAAACCAATTCTAAACAGAACAGAAGAAGAAGATTAGGAAAGAAAATCTCAACCACAAAAAAAAAATTCCATAACCTAAAGAGAGAGAGAGAGACAACAGATGGTGAATTATGAATAGCACACCTGGTTATATTCTCGCAAAAGGACATGGTTAGGACAAGGAGTTTTGATTAAATTATTGAAATAAGAATGTGAGAGCAATGCGCCCAATAATTGAAATTATCAAAACCCCATCAATTTCTGGTAATCATTCATAAGAAAAAATAACCAAACGTAACCCCAAATCTAAATCAAGTTAATTGAAATACCATACCTAACCATTAAGTTTTTTTTTTTTTTTTTTTTTGGATAAGTGTATATAGCTAACCATTGAGTTTATAAAACAAAATTTAAAAACTTTACTGGTTTGAGAGAAAGACCTATCTGGCGGTGGCAGAGTGCAAAAATCCAATAAACTTAAATTGAACAAACCTATAAAATTAAATCCAATCACGAAAAAGAAGCAAAATCTGTACCTTTGGAGAAAAAAATGTGAAGTTGTGCAAGTTTGCATTTGCGAAAGTCAAAAACCAAGAGATAACCAAAGTCCAAAATAACTACCAAATACACAAACAGACCACATACGAACATTTTATATACGATTGAGATCAAATTAATTTGCATTTTAAAATTTGTAAATTTCACTAAAAATTCCCTTATTCATGCCATTTTTTGCTTACAAAATGTGAAACAACAAAATCTAAACCCATGCATAAGACACAGAATTGAATGAGGGCTCATTTTTGTTGTCTCACTTTGCATGGAGTTTCATTTGTGAGATTACAACTAAATCAGGGTACAATACACCTGAATTTCTCTATTAAAATGTGTAACCTGTCCATGTAGATCTTATCATACTTAATGCTGCCATGCAATTAAGAAGATAGTATTTCTCTGTTAACAATTTCCAGAAATCAAAACCAAAGAACGATAAGCATTTCAATGGTCTCCCAACCAAGACTTGGGAACTTGCACATAGATGAAATAAAAAGTATTAAGTACATACGCCGTAACAAGCCAAACAAAGTATGAGTAAAAGAAAACTGAGGTAAGAATGACTTCTGTGATAGTAACCTAAATAATAAAAACTACTCAAACTGTCCAAATTCACAAATAAGACTGAGAAGCTACAGCATCATGATAATCACAGAATGTAGCACGGCCAGTTGGAATGTCAGGGAGAAGGCCTGTGAAAGCTCTAAACAGAATGGATCTATAAAAGTAGAATACAAAGCATTTATGTATAAATAAGAATGTGACACAAGGAAAAAAAATTAAAAAGGATGAATTGTTTGGTAAGCAGATTGTTGGAACCAAAGCAACAGCTGTAGAAATTTATAGAAACACCAACCAAAAAATTGTGTTAGTAGCAGGCTCCAAAAACTACAACTAATGAAAAGCACAAAAGACGAAAGATAAAATAAGAGATGTACCTAAGAGAGATACTGTACCAGGACCAAAGGCTTGGCGCAGTCCAAGAACCTATCAAGGTTAGTAGCAGGCTCCAAAGACGGGTTAAATTGCCTCCGAAAATAAAAACACATAAAATAAAATAAAAAATTTAATATAAAAGAATAAATTAATACTCAAAACCTAAATCATACCCAGGTAAACCTTAATGCAATCTTTTGAAGTATTGAAGGAACTACTTGGTTCTACCTATATGCCATACCTTGAAATTAACAACATACTCAAAGAGAAAATTACTTGAGTCCCAGTCTTGAGAATAAAGCAATTAAGCATGGCTCTTTTTCATGCAATAAGTTGAATGGCAGCACGAACCATTAAGAGATAGTTCCAACATGTACATAATGACCTACTAATTGACATAAAATAATTAATAAGCTAAAAAAATCATTTAAATTGCAACAGTGGACTCTAATTGGAGAAACTCAATTGCTGCAATGTTGCAGAATGTTAACTTTGTTCCATAAATGCAAATATAACAAAATCTTATGTTTTAGAAATCCATGAAAACAAAATTTATGTCACTTCTAGAATATAAAAATGTATTGAATGAATCAGATGAAAACAGCACCACATGGTCTAGTCTCAGCCAGAAAGAAATACATTGCAGCAAATAGAGAATGTTTGAATCAATAGAAAAGCAATTACTGGCTTTCTAAATTGTCTAAGGACATAATGCATGAATCACTGGGAAAAATATATTGCATGCCGTCATTCATTTTACAATCTTATCACTACCTTTCCATTTTCAGTATTCAATTGGGAAAAAAGTTAATTAACACATTAATAGTTTAACTCAGGTGTAAAAGAAGGGAAAAAAAAAAAAAAAAAAACAGCAATTACAATTTTTTCTTATGAAATAGTAATTTACTACTCCAAAGCCCAAACACAAATGAAGTCTAGCAAACGAAAACAGGACAAAAACAATGTCAAAATCCTGATATGAACACCACTCTAAGGATCTTTACATTGGGCAAACATCGACCACACAAAGAAATCAAATTTGCTACTAAAGGTAGTTGGCAAACTGAAATGAACATAAGTCATTCTAACCACAATGTCATTTTTTTTTTTTTATTAATTTTAAACCGGGAACAATTAACAAATCACAAGAATTTAAATTTTCATATCATTTCAAATGAACTTATTAAGCACTCAACTAGGAATTGATATAAAATGAATTGGTTTTCTGAGAGAGAGAGAGAGAGAAATTAGTCTTTCCACAGTAAGACATCGTCCTCATTTCGACGGTTGGGATCAATATAATCAAGAAATTCAAAATACGACAGACAATATAATAAAGATATAATCTCTAGCACAGCATGGGAGAAGGAATTCATCTTCACCCAAGGTTTTTAAGTATTACTAATGTCTGAAAATTAAGCGATTCAATTGATTATCAAGTCATTTAAACTCAAATATATTTTTTCTAGCACAAAAATATTCAGAGAAATCTACATTTCCCGATTCTCTCATAATCTCAACCTGGATTGAAATTAAATCCTAATAACAATTTTGAAAGTGTAAGTTTTAATGTGAAATGTGCATAGTGTAAACAGTCAAATGGAGGGTAGCTTACCCCATATATGGTGGAACTTCATTGCTTGTTGAGTAACATATCTTCTCTCTGCAGGATTAGAAAACACCATGTACATAGCCTCCTGGATTGCAGACAAGAATTCTTGCCTTGCTTTTGCAGAAATAACAAGGTAATTTGGTCCATGAATAGTGCTGAAGTCCACAACCTAAAATGACGAAAAAAAAAAAAAGTTAAAAATTTGCTCAAGGACATCATTTACATTCATACATAAGCAGATGTTATAAATGGTCAAAGACAGGAACCTACTCTCTTTAATTTATTCTCAGTAAGTTGCAAGTTTAAAGAATTGACAGACACTCAAAACAGCAATAAGTGACATCAGAACTAAATGAGGGCTCATTTTTGTTGTCTCACTTTGCATGGAGTTTCATTTGTAAGATTACAACTAAATCAGGGAACAATACACCCGAATTGCTCTAATAAAATGTGAAAACCGTTTCACTTTAATGAAAACAATACCAGCATAATCTCAACAATCAGGAACAAAATTATAAAAATCAGGAAAGCAAACCATATCACAGTATCAAGGACCAGGAGCCCCAGCATAATAAATGGGTAGTTCAATTTGGAGCCAAAACTAACCAATTACATCACATAAAGTTCCCAACAACATTAAAACCCCAATTCAAGAAGGAGATCTGGAAGAAAGTATAAAAATAATTAATTCTGAAACAATTTTCTTTGTGCTCTCTGCATCAGTGTGTGTTCGTGTGGGTGCTTTTACGACTGTCTTTGTGGATGAACATACATATGTATGCACAAAAATTTATACAGATACTGTGAGTGTGTATGAGGGGGAGAGGAGGATGAGACGTTCATAGCATAAGGTGTTGGCATATCATCAAGATATTTATTTCTGGAAATATCTTTTCTTCCCCAGACAAGACAAGTTAAGGCTAAGTTACAGTATTTCATTTAACATTTTCATTTCTATTTTCCAATATCTTGCCAGTTTAAAATTTTCCAACATTTTCCCACCAGCCAAAAAGGGAAATAGAGAACCCAAACATTAAAATGTTCCCACACATTAAAATGTTCCCACATTTTCTCACTAGCCAAACATTTTCTCACTTGTATTAACTACTAATGCATGCAAGCAGAACATAACAATCAACCCAAAAAACAAAATTAAAATCAACATAATCCAACAAAATTTTAATATAAAAAAAAAAATAAATAATACTCAAAACCTAAATTGATACTCATACCCAGGTAAACCTTAATGCAATCTTTGGCCTCAATTCCAGAATTTGAAGCAGACCCACATGAACAAACACAAAGGAAACAGCATTAAAATGTGAAATTTTGAAACTGAAAGAAAGAGAGAGAGAAAGAGAAGACCCAGATATGAGATCGAAAGAAAGAAAGAGAAATAGGAGAAATAAGACTCATCTGGCACCACCACCACTCCCTCCTCCCACCATCAGATTACACAAGATCAAAGCCATGCAGATCAAAGGAGGCTTTAGCTGGATCCTCCTTCGACCCCAGAGAAAGCTTGTTCAGGCCGCTCTCTTTGAACAACCCAGTACGGTGGGCCGATGGCAATAGGGGTTGGCGGCGGCATTAAGACAGAGGCTATAGTGGTAGGGATTTGAGAGAGATCAGAGAGAGAATTGAGATTGAGAGTAGAGAGAACGGAGAATGATTTATGAGAGAGTGATATACGGATATGAGTTTGTGACTCTTCGATTGCCAATATTTTTGTCCACATTGTAATTTAAAGGGCCACCATGTCTGTTTCAAATGGTGGGGTAATGTGCAGAATAGCCATGTCAGGGAGGACAATATGGTAAGTAAACAACAAAAATTTTTGAGTTTTAGAAACTCGAGATCCAAATTAAAACTCGAGTCTCAGAGACTCGCTTTGCGAGACTTTGAGCTGCTGATTTGGATAGAAAATGCCACATAGATCTTGAGTATTTGAGACTCGAGATCTAAAAACCAAAAACTTGTAACGACTGAAAGTCCAGCAACGAAAACCAGAAAAACCAGCGACGAACGACGATCTGACCAGCGACGAACGACGGTCTGACGACGAAGAGGCTTGTCTCCGCAGATGGGTTTGCCGATCGTCGATCCAGACGAACGAAGAACCAGACGACGACAGACGATCTAACATCGGCGTTTGCCGATCGTCGATCCTGACGAACGAAGAACGATCTGACATCGGCGTTTGCCGATCGTCGATCATCGATCCAGACGAACGAAGAACCAAACGACGACGGACGATCTAATGACGAAGAGGTTTGCCGATCGTCAATCCACGGTGCGTTAACGATCTCCACGCCGATGGGTTTGCCGACCGTCGATCTACGGTGTGTTCACGATCTCCATGGGTGCGTTCACGATCTTCATTTTCTTCTTCTGTTTTTTTCTTCTCCGTGGATCTCTTTGTCTTCTCCATGGATCTCTTCTTCTTCTTCTTTTTTTCTTCTCCGTGGATCTGTTCGTGTTTTTGCTCCGTGGATCTCTTTGTCTTCTCCGTGGATCTCTTCTTCTTGTTGCTCTGTCTGGAACTCGAGTCTTAGAGACTCGAGTTCCACGTGGAGTTTTTTGTCCACGTCACTTAGTCAGAATTTTGGAACTCGAGTGTAACACCCGTCTCACTTAAAATTTAATTTAATTGCTTCTAGAGAGTGGATTTGATAAATTGCTTAATTTATTTTGGAGGAGATAATTATTTTATATTATGATTTCTTCAATAATAATAATAATAATAATATTAATAATAATAATAAGGGGTAACGTAAGTGGTTATTTTGTGGTGTATTCTAATTTAAAATTTCAGCCAATGTAGGGAACAATTTTAAAGTGTAAAGCTGAAAGTTAGGGTTTCCTATGTGAAAGGCAAGAGTGAAGAAAAAATAATAAATAAATAAATAAATAAAAAGAAGCAGTAATTAGCGTATAAATATTAAGACTAGAGTTAGGGTTTCTCATTTGAAAGGATTGGAGGCTATGCACTACCTAAGGCAGCCAGCAACTCTATTTTGCACTTGAGGTAAAACATTAATCTTTGCAAGCCATTGTTTTTCGCCGGTCACTTTTGTTGTTTAAGGGAACTTTCGTATTCTTGCTGGTCCAGTGTTTTTTTTTAGAATTGTAATATTAGTGCATAGGAGTAGAATATCAATTGTATTGATGCCGAATTGGGTTTCTGCTTGACTTTCACATTCACGTTGTTGGCCGAAAAGGAGAATTATGTTAGATAGATATACGGTTATTAACAATAACTGTCATGTGCACACCAAGTTATTCCTCATGCATAAATTGTCTTTATGAAACTATGACATTTTAATGTTAATTGCTTGTGCGGATTGGATATGTGAAGGCTAATGTATATAAGGCTTGCACTACTTGGATATATATAGGTATATTAGGTGTTAGTTTAGGGTATACTTTGCTTTTAGAATCTAGAATAGGTGGGGGTTTATTAGAAGGAGATGTTAAATTTTTAATTTTTTGCCAATCTTCTTAGTGGCTGAGGAATTGTTTTATCAAAGGACTTTGTGATTATTCAAAATCTGCCCTCATTGAGTTATTTAATTTTTATTTAGGTTCTAATTGACGTCGTTTCGTGCGATTAAAGTGAAGCTTGGGTTAGCAACTAGAGGTAAGTAGACTACAGCACATGACGTCTCTCAAGACGTATATATATATATATATATATACATATATATACATTTGTGGTAAAAATATATTTATATATATATATACATAATTGCAAAAGTGAAGTTCAAAAACTTATAGCATTGTTAGTGCTTTATACATACTCAAATTTTATTATTTATTGTATATTATTATGAATCTATATATGTCAAGAATGTTTCAAACGGTCAACTAGACAGTCTGCAACCTTTGCCAACACAGGGTTAAGTGTTGGTCTTCGGCCGAAGTAGTGTTAGTGTGGTGTGGTGCAGTGTTATTGTTGCTCTTTGGAGCTAGTGTTGCCTCTTTGAGGTTAGTGTTATTGTTCCCATGGGAATCACCCACCGAGTGTTTAGCAGCTTTTGTCTGTGTTTGACTAATATTTTCCATATTGAACCACTGTTTTATTGCTACTAATCTGTGTAAGTGGAAAATTGTTTACTTTTCATAATAAATTGTTTCCACCTATTTGGTGCATATTGGCATATTAACGTGGTTATTATTTTATTAATGATTACAGCGTTATAGTGAAATATTTTATTTTAATAGTTTTATACAATATATTATATTACCATTTAAACTATCTGTAAATGTATCGTGAAGACTATATTTTGTCAATGATACTAATGTTTTGTTTTGGAAGACATCCTCATGTTATGTAGTCTCTTATTGAGCCACTAGCTCACCCCTTTTTCCACCTTTTCAGATTAGAGATATGGAGTGTCTTTTGGTGGTAGATCAGTGGAGCCTTAGATTGATGACTTCGTTTGGAGCTATGTTAGTTGGTGAATTGTTTTAATAAAATTTCTTCAGGACAATGAGTTTAACATTGTGGAACTATTTTGAGATTGTATTTATAGACTTTATTGTGGAGGATTTTGTGTTTTACGAGTTTATAAGGAAATATGATGATGGATAGATGTTTATTTGAAGATAATTATTACGCTCTGTTCCATTATATTATTGTTGATTATTTCTAGGACAGGTTATGCATCCAAATCCTTGGTATGGGTTTGGGGTGTTACAGTTATGGTATTAGAGCATAGGTTTATGATTCTGTAGACTTATAGGTTTAATCTTATGACTATTTTGGAACAAGAGTGTGATTATAAGGAATTTTAGTGTTAGAATTATTTGACCTTTCATAGCGATTTGATTTGATTTATGTATTCTATTATTCTAGAGTGTGTAGGAATGATTGTTGTACTATCTATGTGCTTGGTTCTGACCCTCAGGAATATTTGGAATCTTTACTTATGATATCTTGTTGTATTGTTTAGAGAGATGGCTCCACCAAGGAGGAACCCAGGGAACAGTCAACCGAATGCTGGGGGAACCACTAATCTCCAGGCTATTATTGAAGCAATTGGGGGCTTAACCAATATAGTGCAACATCAAGTAGGAGCCACCAATCCGACTAGTGCTTTAGAGAAGTTTAGGAAGCTTGACCCTCCTGCTTTCAAGGGTACAAAGGATCCAATTGAGGCTGACAACTGGCTTAAGGAGATAGAAAGGCTCTTTAGAGCAATGGAAGTTAGTGATGAGCAACGAGTTATCCTTGATGTTTTTGTGCTGAAAGGTGATGCATTGGAATGGTGGGAGTCCACAGAGAGGACACACGGAAGAGAAGTTATAACTTGGCAGCATTTTGTTGAGCTCTTTCGTAAGAGGTATTTTCCTGATAGTTTGATGGTGCAGAAGGAAGCTGAGTTCATTCGCATAGCACAAGGTACTCAATCAGTGTATGAGTATGAGCGGAAATTTGCTGAATTATCCCGCTTTGCTCCACACATGGTTGACACGGAAGCAAGGAAGGCCAGGCATTTTGAAAGAGGTTTAAGGGAGGAAATTCAGGGACCGGTTTCCATGTTCAAATTGGAAACATACGCAGAAGTGGTGGATCGAGCTCTCATAGCAAAGAGAAATTGCAATCATCTCTCAAGGGCCAATGATCAAGAGAGGAAGCCAAACCAGAATAATTTTCTTAAGGGAAAGTCTAGTGGAAGTTCATTCAAGAAGCAAGGGGTGCCTAATTCAAATAAGAAGGCATACAAAACTTGTCCAAGATGTGGAAAGGCTCATAGTGGAACATGTTATTTGGAGTCAAGGGCATGTTTTAAATGTGGCAAGACTGGACACTTCATCAAGGATTGTCCAGATTTGCGAGCTGAACAAACTACCAATCCAAATGGGAGCCAACAGAAACCTAAGGTTCAGGGTCGAGTTTTTGCTTTAACTAAACAGGACGCCGAGGCCTCCCCATCAGTGGTTTCAGGTACACTTCTTGTTTCCAGTCAACATGCACAAGTGTTATTTGATTCTGGTTCAACCCATTCTTTCATCTCACGTAGACTTGTACAAAGGCTAAACATGGAACCTGAGAGTTTAAATTATGAATTGTGTGTTGCTACACCTTCTGGACAACAAATGATTACCCATAAAGTGTACAAGTCTTGTAATGTTTTAGTCTTTGGGAGGGAATTAAAAGCAGATCTTATGTTGCTTGATATGTTTGAGTTTGATGTGATTTTAGGGATGGATTGGTTATCTACTTTTCATGCTTCCATAGAGTGTTTTGGGAAGAAGGTAGTATTTAGAATTCCTGGGGAGCCAGAATTCTTCTTCGAGGGAGATCGTGTAGTGAAACCACCTTTATTGATTTCAGTGATGCAGGCAAGACGATTGCTAAGGAAGGGTTGTGAAGGGTTCCTTGTTTGTGCTTTGAAGGGTGATAAAATTGAATTAAAAGTTGAAGACATCCCAGTGGTGAAAGAGTTCCCAGATGTGTTCTTTGAGGACTTACCTGGATTACCCCCTGACAGAGAGGTTGAGTTCACTATTGACCTAGTACCTGGTACTGGCCCAATTTCCAAAGCACCTTATAGAATGGCCCCTACAGAGCTCAATGAATTGAAGGGGCAATTGCAAGACTTGCTTGATAAAGGCTTTATTCGGCCTAGTGCTTCCCCTTGGGGTGCTCCGGTGTTGTTTATTAAGAAGAAGGATGGTAGTATGCGGTTGTGCATTGACTATAGGGAGTTGAACAAGGTAACCATCAGAAACAAATACCCTTTGCCACGAATTGATGATTTGTTTGATCAGCTTCAGGGCGCTCAAGTCTTCTCTAAAATTGACTTGAGATCTAGTTATCATCAGTTAAGGGTTAAGGAGGATGACATACCAAAGACAGCTTTTCGAACTAGGTATGGTCATTATGAGTTCTTAGTGATGCCTTTTGGTCTAACAAATGCTCCAGCTGTTTTTATGGATTTGATGAATAGGGTATTTCATGAGTACTTGGATCGGTTTGTTATTGTTTTCATTGATGACATCTTGGTTTACTCTAAAAGCCAAGAAGATCATGAAGAACACTTGAGAATGGTTTTGCAAATTTTAAGAGACAAGAAGTTGTATGCTAAATTGAAGAAGTGTGAGTTCTGGTTGAATCAAGTGGTGTTCTTAGGACATGTGATCTCTAGAGATGGGATTACAGTGGACCCTAGTAAGATCGAAGCTATTGTTAATTGGGCTGTCCCTACTAATGTAAGTGAGGTAAGAAGTTTTTTGGGCCTTGCAGGTTATTACAGAAGATTTGTGGAAGGATTCTCTAGTATTGCAACTCCTCTGACTTGATTAACTCGAAAACATGCAAAGTTTGACTGGACAGAGGAATGCGAAAGAAGTTTCCAAGAGTTGAAGCAACGGTTGGTTTCTGCACCAGTATTGACTATTCCATCTAGTTCTGGTGGTTTTGTGATATATAGTGATGCATCTCGTAAGGGTCTTGGTTGTGTTCTAATGCAACATGGGAAGGTGGTTGCTTATGCCTCTCGACAACTAAAGAATTATGAGCAGAATTATCCAACTCATGATTTGGAATTGGCAGCAGTGGTTTTTGCATTGAAAATTTGGAGGCATTATTTATATGGTGAGAGATGTGAAATATACACTGACCATAAAAGTTTGAAGTACATATACGCTCAGAAAGAATTAAATTTGAGGCAAAGGAGATGGCTAGAATTAATTAAAGACTATGATTGTTCCATGAATTACCATCCTGGTAAAGCCAATGTTGTAGCTGATGCACTTAGTCGAAAGTCGTATAGCTTCTCAGCCGCGTTATTAACTACTCAGAAGCATATTATTGATGATCTTCAGAAACTTGGAGTAGACATAGTGACTGGAGACTCCCAATCCTACCTGGCAAGTTTAAGTGTACAACCAACCCTAATTGATAAGATCAAAGCTGCTCAAAGTGGTGACCCTCAATTGTTTAAGATCATGGAACAAGTACGTGGTGGAAGTAGATTTGATTTTAGTATCTCTGATGACGGTGTTTTGAGGTTTGGTAATAGGCTTTGTGTGCCTAATGATTCATTGATTAAAAGAGAGATTTTGGAGGAAGCCCATCGCTCGCCTTATACAATGCATCCGGGTAGTACCAAGATGTATCATGACCTTCGAGAAGTTTATTGGTGGATCAACATGAAAAGAGAAATTGCTCAATTTGTGGAACAATGCTTGATTTGCCAGCAAGTCAAAGTGGAACATCAGAGGCCATCAGGGTTGTTACAACCTTTACCTATTCCTGAGAGGAAGTGGGAGAATATCACCATGGACTTTGTGTGTGGGTTACCAAGATCACCCAAGAATCATGATGCTATTTGGGTGGTAGTGGATAGGTTGACTAAATCTGCCCACTTCATTCCAATTAGAATGAACTACTCTCTAGACAAACTGGCTGAACTTTATATAAATGAGATTGTGAGGTTGCATGGAGTGCCAGCTTCTATTGTATCTGATAGAGATTCGAGATTCACTTCAGGATTCTGGGATAGTTTGCAAAAAGCCTTGGGTACTAAGTTGAACTTTAGTACTGCTTGCCACCCTCAAACAGATGGACAGTCCGAGAGAACTATCCAAACTTTGGAAGACATGTTGAGAGCTTGTGTCTTGGATTTCAAGGGTAGTTGGAATGACTATTTGACTTTGGTGGAGTTTGCTTATAACAATAGTTATCACTCCAGTATTAAGATGGCACCTTATGAGGCTTTGTATGGGAGAAAGTGTAGATCCCCAGTTTGTTGGGATGAGGTTGGAGAGAGGAGAATCTTGGGTCCTGAGATTGTTCAACGGACTAGTGAAAAGATTGATGTAATTCGGGAAAGGTTGCGTGCAGCTCAAAGTAGACAGAAAAGTTATGCTGACCCACGGAGAAGAGAAGTGGAATTTGACGTTGGAGACATGGTTTTCATTCGAGTGGCACCTATGAAAGGAGTTATGCGGTTTGGCAAGAAGGGTAAGTTAAGCCCTAGGTACGTGGGGCCCTTCGAAATTTTGGAGAGAGTTGGTTCTGTTGCTTACCGGCTTGCTTTACCACCGACTTTGTCAAGGTTACATAATGTTTTCCATGTATCCATGTTGAGAAGGTATGTCCCCGATCCTTCTCATATCTTGAGCTATGAGCCACTTCAAGTCAAAGAGAACTTATCCTACGAGGAGGTCCCAATTCAGATTTTAGATCATAAAGAGCAAGTGCTACGTAATAAGACTATACATTTGGTCAAAGTATTGTGGAGGAACCATTCCATAGAGGAAGCTTCATGGGAGCGTAAAGACGAAATGCAATCCAAATATTCCCAGCTATTTCAAAAGTGAGGTATGTTTTGAATTTTCAAGGACGAAAATTTTATAAGAGGGGGAGAATGTAACACCCGTTTCACTTAAAATTTAATTTAATTGCTTCTAGAGAGTGGATTTGATAAATTGCTTAATTTATTTTGGAGGAGATAATTATTTTATATTATGATTTCTTCAATAATAATAATAATAATAATAATATTAATAATAATAATAATAAGGGGTAACGTAAGTGGTTATTTTGTGGTGTATTCTAATTTAAAATTTCAGCCAATGTAGGGAACAATTTTAAAGTGTAAAGCTGAAAGTTAGGGTTTCCTATGTGAAAGGCAAGAGTGAAGAAAAAAAATAAATAAATAAATAAAAAGAAGCAGTAATTAGCGTATAAATATTAAGACTAGAGTTAGGGTTTCACATTTGAAAGGATTGGAGGCTGTGCACTACCTGAGGCAGCCAGCAACTCTATTTTGCACTTGAGGTAAAACATTAATCTTTGCAAGCCATTGTTTTTCGCCGGTCACTTTTGTTGTTTAAGGGAACTTTCGTATTCTTGCTGGTCCAGAGTTTTTTTTTAGAATTGTAATATTAGTGCATAGGAGTAGAATATCAATTGTATTGATGCCGAATTGGGTTTCTGCTTGACTTTCACATTCACGTTGTTGGCCGGAAAGGAGAATTATGTTAGATAGATATACGGTTATTAACAATAACCGTCATGTGCACACCAAGTTATTCCTCATGCATAAATTGTCTTTATGAAACTATGACATTTTAATGTTAATTGCTTATGCGGATTGGATATGTGAAGGCTAATGTATATAAGGCTTGCACTACTTGGATATATATAGGTATATTAGGTGTTAGTTTAGGGTATACTTTGCTTTTAGAATCTAGAATAGGTGGGGGTTTATTAGAAGGAGATGTTAAATTTTTAATTTTTTGCCAATCTTCTTAGTGGCTGAGGAATTGTTTTATCAAAGGACTTTGTGATTATTCAAAATCTGCCCTCATTGAGTTATTTAATTTTTATTTAGGTTCTAGTTGACGTCGTTTCGTGCGATTAAAGTGAAGCTTGGGTTAGCAACTAGAGGTAAGTAGACTACAGCACATGACGTCTCTCAAGACGTATATATATATATATATATATACATATATATACATTTGTGGTAAAAATATATTTATATATGTATACATAATTGCAAAAGTGAAGTTCAAAAACTTATAGCATTGTTAGTGCTTTATACATACTCAAATTTTATTATTTATTGTATATTATTATGAATCTATATATGTCAAGAATGTTTCAAACGGTCAACTAGACAGTCTGCAACCTTTGCCAACACAGGGTTAAGTGTTGGTCTTCGGCCGAAGTAGTGTTAGTGTGGTGTGGTGCAGTGTTATTGTTGCTCTTTGGAGCTAGTGTTGCCTCTTTGAGGTTAGTGTTATTGTTCCCATGGGAATCACCCACCGAGTGTTTAGCAGCTTTTGTCTGTGTTTGACTAATATTTTCCATATTGAACCACTGTTTTATTGCTACTGATCTGTGTAAGTGGAAAATTGTTTACTTTTCATAATAAATTGTTTCCACCTATTTGATGCATATTGGCATATTAACGTGGTTATTATTTTATTAATGATTACAGCGTTATAGTGAAATATTTTATTTTAATAGTTTTATACAATATATTATATTACCATTTAAACTATCTGTAAATGTATCGTGAAGACTATATTTTGTCAATGATACTAATGTTTTGTTTTGGAAGACATCCTCATGTTATGTAGTCTCTTATTGAGCCACTAGCTCACCCCTTTTTCCACCTTTTCAGATTAGAGATATGGAGTGTCTTTTGGTGATAGATCAGTGGAGCCTTAGATTGATGACTTCGTTTGGAGCTATGTTAGTTGGTGAATTGTTTTAATAAAATTTCTTCAGGACAATGAGTTTAACATTGTGGAACTATTTTGAGATTGTATTTATAGACTTTATTGTGGAGGATTTTGTGTTTTACGAATTTATAAGGAAATATGATGATGGATAGATGTTTATTTGAAGATAATTATTACGCTCTGTTCCATTATATTATTGTTGATTATTTCTAGGACAGGTTATGCATCCAAATCCTTAGTATGGGTTTGGGGTGTTACATCGAGTTTCTAAAACTCGATTTGCAATGGAACTCGAGTTTTAAAAACTCGAGATGCTAGTTTCCCGCTTTCTTTTTCGTGTTGTCAAATAACAAAATTTTTTTAATAATAAAGTTAAATGGAAAAAAAATTCTCAAATGGTTGACAAGAACTTGCTTAACTAGGTGCTTTAATGCTTTTGTCCCTTTTTAGTTGAGTATTTGATGACATCAAACTTAGTTGCTATTTTTGAATGGAGGAAGTAGTCTTATGGTCATGGATAACAATCAATAGAAGATCTTTGTAACAAAAGTTTAAAAATTAGTAAAATTTTAATTTAAAACTGGTTGATAGATTTCAACAAGATTCATGGTATATTGCAACACCTAGAGGATCATGTTAAGTGAACAAATTAAAAAAATAGCATACTATGCAAACAATTTTTGACATGCATGGAGAATTAATAAATTGTTAACAAAATAGCATACTCTGCAAACAAAAAAGGAAGAAAAAGAAAATCGAATTACTCCAGTGGATAGACTTAATAAAAAAAAAATTGGCTACTTTATAAATTAAATATTTCAATAAAGCTAGGGTCACAATAAAATTTTAGGCAAAAATGCAAATTACATCAGTTAACTTTGTCCAAAAATTATTTTAGTCTTTTAAATTTGAAGTTGGTTAGTTTAGTCCAATAACTTTATACCAAAATCATTTTAGTAATTTAAGTTTGAAAATTGTCATTTTAGTATTAGAACATTAAATATAAATCATTCAAATCCTTTAAGTCGGTTGTTTTGAGTGATTTTGGGCAAAGTTATTAGGCTTTGTCTTTTCAAATTGTCTTGTTTTGTTTATACTTTTGAATTGATAAAGAGGACCTGGGAGGACCACATCAGAGGTCCTCTAGGAGGTCCCAATAATTTCTCCTTTTTTAGGGCTCACCCTCCTTTTATATATATATATATATATATATATATTATTTATTTTTTCTCCTCACCCATCTATTAAGCTTTTTTTTTTTTTTTTGGAAATATTTTCTCAATACTTTTTTAATTTTGGAAATTTTTTTTTCCAAAAATGAAAATTATTGTGTGCCAAGGGCACACGTTAACAAAATCCTAAATATATATATATATATATGCTCTCCTCTCTCTTATACCTGATACTCTCCTCCCAATAAAACTTCTTTCTTATTTATTTTTTAGTCAACCTCTCGCTTGCCTCTTAATTTGACAAGCCAGATGAAAAATTGCAGAGTCCTTCTACTGCCACTTCATGTAGCACAAGACTTTTCCAAAATTGCAACGCAAATGTGATTGTACGGTCCTTCGTCAGAAGATTTTCTGAGATATCTTAGATATAACCGAACTGTTCATGACTCTGTATAGATTTTACTTCTATATAATCTTTTTCAGTCTAGGGTGTATTATGTTCCCAAAGAAGTTTGACACCCTAGAAAATCTCAACAAAAGTAATACTAACTAATGCCCCAAACTCCACCACGTGAGGTTTGCGTAAATAAAATAAAAGGAATAATAAAAAAGAATAGGCATACAAGATAAATATATATATATATATATATATATATATATTTTTGATGAATCAGGATTGGATGCACACAGCTAAGACAAGTTGTTGCAATGAGTGTTACTGCTCGAGTTTCTCAAGAAATGGGTGTCAAACTAGGCCATGTTGTAGGTTATTCTATTCTTTTCTTTCTAAAGAATTTTGCATTTGTTTCTCGGACCTCTATATATGCCATCTACAAGTTTTCGTTCAAAAGTGCCGACAGTGCATTCCGGTCAAAATTCTTGACCAGTCGATACTAGTGGCATTTTCATACAAAATTTACCCGATTTCTTTTTTCTTCTCTTTCTAAAGAATTTTTCATTTGTTTCCTAGACCTCTATATATGCTATCAACAAGTTTTTGTTCAAAAACGCCGACATTGCATTCCGGTCAAAATTCTTGACCAGTCGGACCAAGGGGCATTTTCGAACAAAATTTACCCCACTTTTTTTTTTTTTTTTTTTCATTTCCTTCTAAAGAATTTTCCATTTGTTTTCTAGACCCCTATATATTGCTATCTACAAGTTTTCCTGCAAAAACGGTGACATTGCATTCCGGTCAAAATTTTTGACCAGTCGGACCTAGGGGCATTTTTGTACAAAATTTACATGAGTTTTTTTTTTTTTTTTTCATTTATTTTGAAAGAATTTTCCATTTGTTTCTTGGACCTCTATATATTCTATCTACAAGTTTTCGCGCAAAAATGCCGACATTGCATTCCGGTCAAAAATCATGACCAATCATACCTTGGGGCATTTTCGTACAAAATTTAGACGATTTTTTTTTTACTTTTATTTCTAAAGAATTTTCCATTTGTTTCTTGGACCTCCATATATGCTATCTACAAGTTTTCATGCAAAAACGGTGACATTGCATTCCGGTGAAAATCTTGAGCAATCAGACCTAGAGGCATTTTGGTACAAAATTTACCCCGAGTTTTGTTATTTTGTTATATTTTTTTTTCACTTCTAATTTATTTTCCTTTTTTTTTCTTGGACCTTTGTATATGCTATCAACAAGTTTTAGTGCAAAAACGACAACATTGCATTATGGTCAAAATTCTTGACCCTTTAGACCTAGGGGCATTGTTGTACAAAATTGACTCGAGTTAATTTTTTTTTCCATTCACTCTAAAGAATTTTCCATTTGTTTGTTGGAACTTTATATACGCTATCAACAATTTTTTGTGCAAAAACTCCGACATTGCATTCCAATTAAAATTCTTGACTAGTTAAAATTCCAGTTAAAACTCTTTTCTTTCTAAGGAATTTTTCATTTGTTTCTTGGACCTCTATATATGCCATCTACAAGTTTTCGTTCAAAAACTCCGACAGTGCATTCCGGTCAAAATTCTTGACCAGTCGGAACTAGTGGCATTTTTGTACAGTGATTGAAATTTTTTGATAGTTTCATCTTAATTACATGTTTCATCTTATATTAGAACCAATTTAGCCTTTAATAATTGAAATTGGGGAAATGTTTAAACTTGAACATGTTAACATTTGGGTTAAAACAATCATGTGCATCGCACAGGTTAGCGACTAGTTATATATATGTGTGTGTGTGTAATAATTTTAGTAATTTGTTTAAAGTAGCAAATTCTAATTGGTTCGCGTTTGGCACATCACTTACATTATCAGCAACTAAGTTGTAACCCCATGCATATACATAAATACACTTAAAGATATATAATAAGATGCATAATATAATTCCTTGATATAAAATTTAAATACTATTGATAGTATTAATAGTATTTTTACAGCAAATATTAATAGTATATTGCTATTAATTTTAAGTTGAACTCATTAGTAAAATTATTATTTTTTCATTGATAACAATCTGTCACTTAGTTTTTCTATTTTAAAATACTATAGACAAAACGTTTCTCTACACAAATTTATTGAAAATTTTGAATTCATATTAATTAACAAATCCTTTTTTGGAAAATTTTTTTTCGTGAATTAAGAAAATTCTCAAAACTTTTTCAATTCACGACAAAACTTTTTTCAAAAATGATATATAATTGTGTGTCCTTAGGGTATACGTTAATAACAGTGGACTGTGGGAAATATCAAATATCCTATTCACTGTTTTCAACATTGAATTTTGTTGCAAATATCATATATGTATATATATGCACCAATTCCGAGATTCGAGAATAGGACAAATTGAGCATGTGGACCATAGAACATGGTAGAGTCTACTGGAGAGCGACAAAAAATGTGGCAAACAAATGAAAAAATAAAGTCCAGAGAATCTCAGACGTACGAGATTTGTATATAATACGTATGAGAGTATCAAGTTTCTTTTCATAAAAATAAATTTTTTGGTTGTGCGAATTTCACACGTACGAGTTTTGTGCGAGAATATGCAAAATTTACGAATTTGACAGTTTTCAAGCCAAAAGTTGTACAAATTTAAATGAAAACGATTGTGAATATTGGAAACAATTTTTATTTTATTTTATGGTTTTAAGAGTTTCCAGTGATATATAAATGATTGTAACTCTCACTTTAAATTTCTTTTACTTTAAAAACTTAATAAGAAACACTAAAAAACTCCTAAGAGTCTTGTCCAAAATTGCGATTTTTGGAACGTAATAAACTAGGTCATATCCTGGAAATAAATTCGCAGTACCTTTTATCATGAGTGCATATATTGTAGCATATCTTTGTAGCTCCAAATTCTAAAACATTTTGTTTGATTACTGAATTACTATATTATTTTCTTTATGCAAATATAGTGAGAAAGTACTGTCTACTCCCAAATATATATATATATATATATATATATATATATAATTATATTTTTTTTAATTTAAGAAATTTTAAATCCTATTTAGTTGAGCTAAAGCGACAAAAACTGTAAAAAAAATCTTTTACATACGAGAGTTGTATTTTTTGGATGGTTTTAAGACTTTACCCGTGATATATAAATGATTGTAACTCTCACCTTGAATATCTTCTTTTTTCAAAACTTTCAATGGAAAACTAAAAATTCTTTGGGACTTCTCCAAAATTTTTGTATTTAGAACTTAACAAACATGGTTGTATCCTAGGGATGAATTTGTAGTAACATTTTAGTAAATCTTCTGTGGGTGCATATATTGTCTAAGGATTAAGTTTCGTTGTGGCTCCAAATTCTCAAACGTTTTGTTTGATTATTAAATCACAATATTTTTCATTTATATTTTTTGGTTGTGAAAATTTGATGTGTAGTCCCCCCCCCCCCCCTTTTTTTTTTAAATGTGAGAAGTGTTACGTCCTTATTAGTAGAACTAAAGTGAAAGAAACTGTGGCAATGAAACTAGAAAAAATATGTTTAGAGAAGCTTGTATGTACGAGAGTTGTATGTAATACGTACGAGATTTTCAGGCTTCTTTTGCATCAATATTTCCTGAGAGTTTGTACAAAACTCGACCGTACGAGTGTTGTAGGGTATTCAGTAGAATTTACGAATTTGATAGTTTTTTGGACAAAGTTTGTTCCACGTGAAATGTAAACATTTGTGAATATTTGAAACAGCTTTTGGACAGTTATAGCTCTTCACCCGTGATATGTAAATGATTCTAGTTCTCACATTCTGTACTTCTTAGAAAACTTTCTAAGAAACACTAAAAACTGTTGGGGACTTCTCCAAAATTGTTGTATTTAGAACTTAATTAAACATAGTTGTGTCCTAGGGATAAATCTAAAGTAACATTTTAGCAACTCCTGTGCGGGTGCATATAGTGTCTAAGGATAACGTTCCATTGTGGTTCCAAATTGTCAAATGTTTGGTTTAATTATTAAATCACTATCTTTCTTTTAATTATTTTTTAATAGTGGAAATTTGATGTGTAGTTCCTATTTTTTTTTTTAAATGTGATAAGTGTTTCCTCCTCTTTTGTAGAGGCAAAGTGAAAGAAACTGTGGCGATGAAATTAAGAAAATAAAAAGTTTAGAGAATCTCATACGTACAAGATATGTATGTACAATGTACGATATTTTTATATTTCTTTTGCATTAATATTTCCTCAGAGTTTGTACAAAATATGAACATATGACTGTTGCAGGTGGTTTTGCAGAATTTACGAATTTGAAAATTGTTTGGACAAACTTTGTTCCAATTGAAATGCTGATGTTCGTGATTATTCAAAACAGTTTATGGACGGTTATAACTCCTTGCCCATGATATATAAATGATTCTACATCTCACCTTGAATGTCTTCTTCTTTCAAAGCTTTCTAAGAAATACTAAAAATCCTCTAGGTCTTCACCAAAATTTCTATTTTTAGAACCGAATAAACTTGGTTGTATTCTCGGGATTAATTTATAGTAACCTTTTAGGAATTGTTGTGTGGGCGCACACATTGTACAAGGAAAGCATTTCATTGGGACTCCAAATTATCTAATGTTTCGTTTGATTAAATATTGAATGACTATATTTTTTAATTATATTTTTCAATATAGAAAACGAGATGTTTATTCCAAAATTTATTTTATGTTAAAAGCATTAATTCCTCTTTAGTAGAGGGAGAGTGACAAAAAATGTGGCAAACAAATGAAAAAATAAAGTTTTGAGAATCTCGGATGTACGAGATTTGTATATAATACGTACGAGAGTATTAAGTTACTTATCATTAAAATTAATTTTTGGTTGTACGAATTTCGCACATACAAGTGTTGTGCGAGAATATGCAGAATTCACGAATTTGACAGTTTTTATTTTTTTATTATTATTATTTTATTTTATGGTTTTAAGAGTTTCCAGTGATATATAAATCATTGTAACTCTCACTTTATATTTCTTTTCTTTAAAAACTTTCTAAGAAACACTAAAAAACTCCTAAGAGCCTTGTCCAAAATTGCGATTTTTGGAACATAATAAACAAGGTCATATCTTGGAGATAAATTCGTGGTACCTTTTATCATGAGTGCATATATTGTAGCATATCTTTGTAGCTCCAAATTCTAAAACATTTTGTTCGATTACTGAATCACTATATTATTTTCTTTATGCAAAAATAGTGAGAAAGTGCTGTCTACTCCCAAATATATATATATATATATATATAATTTTGAATAATATGAAAGCGGTCTAAACTCTAAAGTTCCTAGAAAACTAACTAAATAAAAAAAAATTATATAACATTAAATATAGAGCATAAAATTAATTTGAAAAAAATTTATAAATCTACATTTATTTATTCTCTACAAAAATTTCCAAAGGTCAAGAAGAATAAATGAAAATAATGAATGTAATTTACACATAAAAACTATTATAAAATATAAAATAAATAAATTTAAGTTTATATTTTTAATTGCTTAAGAGAGTGTGTTATGTATAGTATAACTTACCCCACTCTCTTTTAAAAGTTATACATAAAAACTTATTTTCGAGAATTTTGTCAAACAAATAATGTCATTGTTCTAATGTTTTTTTCAAGGGTCCGTGTACTTTATCCAAGGGGGTTTGGTGGGGCCCATTCTTCTTAATTCGGCCCAACCTGCTTTGTTTTGAAGACAAGCTGAGCCCTTCGCCAGCAAACACCATATAATGGCAAAGGAACGCCCTAGCTTCGTCTAAAGAGAAAAACCTTCCCGTTACTGTGCCGCCGCTCATTTGCGATCCCATGGGTAAACACTCTCTCTCTCTCTCTCTCTCTGCGAAACCTATCGCCAGCCCACACCATATAAAGGCAAAGGAACGCCCTAGCTTCGTCTAAAGAGAAAAACCTTCCCGTTACTGCGCCGCTGCTCATTTCCGATCCCATGGGTAAACACTCTCTCTCTCTCTCTCTCTCTCTCTCTCTCTCTCTCTCTCTCTCTCTCTGTGAAACCTATCGCCAGCCCACACCATATAAAGGCAAAGGAACGCCTTAGCTTCGTCTAAAGAGAAAAACCTTCCCGTTACTGCGTCGCTGCTCATTTCTGATCCCATGGGTAAACACTCTCTCTCTCTGCGAAACCTAATTTACTTCTATTTTCATTTTGTATTTTCTGTTACATGTTTGTCTTTCATTGCTGGGCTTGATCGGTTTAATCTAAAATTTTTTCATAATCTTCCAAAACGGATACTTTCAAAACGGTTTTGGTTTCACTGTTTCGCTGGGTTTCAGATTGCTGGGTTTGCTGGGAAGAACATGAAGAACACGAACATGTTCTTCCAAAAAAAAAAAAATAATAATGAAAAGAAAAGGAACAGTACTGAAGAATTATGGTACGCGTTTTGGGCGTCTCTACTGTAGCGGGGGTCCCAGTTTTTTTTAAACACAAACGCTAAACGCAACATTTCATCCTCCTCCAACTCATTTCCTACCCCTGCTCCTAAGGTAAAGGTCTAAACTGTTACTTGCTTCCCTGCAATTAATTTTTAATTGTGATATTTAGTGCTTAACTGTATATGTCCTCTTAGATGGCAGATAGTAAAGCTGGTGATGATACTAACTTATGGCCTGCGATACTAGAAAGGAAACTCATTCTTATTTTGTTTCTAGAAGAAACTCAGGGGAACATTCGTAATGGCAAAATGAAGAGCAACTGTTGGTCATATGTCGTAGATCAGTTTAACAGTCAAAGCAAAAAACAATATAGCGAACAGCAAATAACCGGAAAATTTAAATGGCTTAAAAAGAGATTCAAGGCTTGTCGCATATCCGCTTGCAACGTGATGAAAATTTCCCTCACTTCAGGGTTTTTTAACATATGAAGGAACTTCAACAGGGTGCTGTTACTAAGAGGGCCGCCAAACATAGGGTTCACAATTTCCGTGGCCTTAGACACCGAGAATGGACCAGGAGATTCAACGGTTTTGTCTTCACTGCGCGTTTTTTTTCGGCAATTCCATCTCTATTATAGCCTCAATGGCTTTCCTTTTTTGTCCGGTAAAACACTTCTACCGGGCAAAAAAGGAAAGCCATTGAGGCTATAATATAGATGGAATTGCCGAAAAAAACGTGCAGTGATGACAAAACCGTTGAATCTCCTGGTCCGTTCTCGGTGTCTAAGGCCCTCTTAGTAACAGCACCTTGTTGAAGTTCCTTCATATGTTAAAAAACCCTGAAGTGAGGGAAATTTTCATCACGTTGCAAGCGGATATGCGACAAGCCTTTATTGAGGATTGTTGTGGATCTGGGTGATGACATTGTAAAAAGGTATTTGCTTTGTCTTATTTTACTTCTTTTTATGTGTTTTGTTGCTTTACATTTCCAATTCATGGTGGCATTGTTGTAGGTGCTTTGTTTTTTATTTTGGAAATTGTGATTAATCAAAAAAGAGGAATTCTCCTGTTATTGAAGTCATCGTGAATGGTCTTTTTTTGTTCAAAATTTCCAATTACCCAACTCCATTTTGAACTATGTTTTTCTGGGTTCAGTCAATTTCTTATGACTATTCTTATTTTAGATATTTGCATTTTTTCTCATCGATATCTTTAACCATATTGAAATAGCTTTGCTATTTGCCTTCATATGGGCATTTTCTTGGATATTGATATGTTATAATGGTTGTTGATTCCCCAATTAAATGTCGATGCTGAGTAACTTATTGGATAATGTTTGGAAATATTAAGCAATATTTGAATCTCTTCTTGCTGTATTTGTGCTGGCATTTGTGTAATTGTCTATTTTGCTATTTGGATTTGTGTTTCACTTGTCTGAAAGTTAGACTATGAAGAACTTGCCAGGGCTAACATTGTCTGCATATTATGTAGCCATTATTAAGTGATTGTTCTTCTTTGACTAATTACGTTTATTTATGAAGGAAACAGCAAACTTCATTTGGCCTTTTTTGTAATGCAGTGTGGTGCCACCGTCCCAGTAGTGGAAACAGCAATTTTGTTCTTTTGTGATGTATCTGCTGTTGGCCTTATCCGGAGTTTGTTTTATTTTCACATGTGGTTATGTTTTTTAGCAGGTTGTTGTAATTTTTCAAGTAGAAGATGTCATGTTATAAATTTTTATCTGACTTGGTTTCAAATTAGCTATGTTTGTGTCATTATTTGTCTCGTACTCCATTATACATTTTTTACTTAATTTGTGATGTCATTTGTATTTTTAGTTTGTGTGGATTGGATGAAAATATTTTCATGTTATTTCTATAATGTTTACTTTTAGGGTGCGTTTGGAATGAAGTGATTGTTGTTGTGGGGGTGATTTTTGGAAGGGGTGGGGCTGGGGATAGAGGGGAGGAGCTGCGGAGAGCCTGGTTTTTTTTTTTTTTTTTTTTCTTTTTTGATGGGAGAGAGCCTGATTTTTTGGTTATTAATTTTCACCTTATACCAATTTTCCAGCGTAACTAATACGCGATGATATATATTTTGTAACCATTAGGTCATTTTTTGGTTTGTATTACAAGAGGGAAAGCTTATGTGAACTATTGTTATTTTTACCCTTAATACCAACTAAATGTTTTAATTTTGACCTACCTGTTTTGAATTTTGCCCAATTTTGGCTTGCTCTATCAAGCACTAGGCATAGGTATTTTCAGATGATCTTTCTGTTCCCACAGCTTAGGAGCTTAGGAACCAAAAGGGCTTCTCTCTTTAACTTGAACGAAAGTGGCTCTGCCCATTTCTCAAAATGCTCAGCTCTCTCTGTTTCTTTTCTCCTTGCTCACCAACCAAAACTTAAGGCCTACTCTCAAAGATGGCTCAACCTACAAGAACCCCAGCTCTCTGGGCAGTCTTGTTCTCGCTCGAATGAGAGTCTCTAGTTTCCAAATTCCTGAGTTTTTCGTTTCACAGAATGATCAAGGAATGCAGTCCCATTTTAGATTACATTGTCACTATATTTACCAATTTATTAAGGGTGTGTTTGTATAAGTTGTTGTGAAACGACGTTTTGGGGTTAAAATGAGCAATTGTTAAAAAGTTATCAAGAGTGTTGTTGTGAAACAACATTCTGGTTTTAAAAATGCGCTTTTAGGCTCCTAAATCGCCTAGACAATCAGACCCTTAAATCCTAATAGATAAACACACTCACATGTGTGCACACGCACACACGTCCTGATACCTTTACATCATCATCCATATATAAAACGCTAACGCTATCAAAACCTTGTTAGACGTGTTGTCAAAATTTTCAAATTTTAATTCAAGGCACAATCTCTCTGCATTATTAACACAAGGTACAGCATTTACAACTCCTTCCTATGCTTCAATATGGTTCTTACGCCTGCTACTTCCTCCCTCTAGCAGTAAAACATCACATTCTTCACCTTCTCTTTCAAAGCTCGAAGAGGACGGACACATGACCCATTAGTGGCCCATGTGCAACGTGTTTTAGCATTCTCATGCACATCAGGTTCCATGTAGAATTGAGCTCGGTAAGCTGCCAGGTGAGCATAATATGCAGGAGGCACTACATTTCAAAGAAATGATATTTATTAAGTTGTCCTTACATGCCGCACAGTATGATAAATATGTATCTTGCCAGTTGAATGATAATAAAATCATGCAAACAAGGGCATAGGACAATCTAAACAAAGAATTGTTGGTGTAAGTTTCTTTGAAAATTTGATGTATTACTTTGACAGGCAGGTAGGTGGCATTATGTGCATGTCAGTGTATTGTAAACGATGAGTAGAAATTTACCTACAGAAACAGATCGAGTGCATCGAGCATACCTGCAACCAAATCATTAACGAGGTTAATTCACTATAAGTAAAAAGCTTATGTAGAAGAAGCAACATGGGAACCAAATAACTTACGTATAACACAGGTTGTTGGTCAGTGATTGAATTTCATCTGCAGTAAAATTGTTCTCATCCCAGAGAACATGATAATGAGCTGGTCGACTAGTCCCCTGTCAAATGCCATGTGCAATATAACTTAAGTTCGAATATGTTTCAGCTTCTTATATAATAGGCTTTTACATGGAGTTGATCTTGCATGCTCAACTCTGTCTGAGGTTTATTGCAACTCTTTAACTACCTTATGGTCCAATTCTCAAATTATGAAGTATTCAGTATGTTTCAACACCATACCCGGATTCCTGCATGACTACATAAATAAAAGTCGAACTCAGTATGATGACAAATCTTTGAATCCACCACAGTACCTACATTTGAAATTCAAATCAATAACATCTCAGTTTATGAGTTCAGAATGGTAGCTGCATGACTTGTGGAGAAAGCTAGCTAACTCTTTTGCAGAATCTGATCAGACCCCTTGGCCCAAAGCATGTGATCACTCAATTACCTCGTGTAACTTTCATAGGCCAAGCATAAAATCATAAGTGGGAGAGTAGGCTAGCTCTTCCAGGTGATTTGAAACAGAGAGTATTACCAGGTAAGATATTTCCACTCTTGTCAGTGCTACTTCTGTCATTGTGATTGTTTGCGAGGAGCCTGGTGTGGTGCCTCTTTTGAACCACAATAAATGTTACTGGGGGTTGGTAACTAGGTTCCAATGATGCACAAGCCTAGACATTATAGGAATGTAAGAATAGGAAGAGCATCAAGTTAATAAAAAACAAGGATGCTAGATCTTCACCAACCTTACGAATGGCATCAAGTTCATAGAGTAAGATCCAGACGTAGACACTTACATGAAGGTACCTGTTGCATCTCCAGTCTTCTTTTCCTTCATGTTTTTGTAGTCATATGTACTTCTGTAGCATGGCTGATTTTTTGTTCCCTATATGTATTATAAGGAGAAGCCAACTGATTTTGCTACATGAAAAATCAACATCAAAGGTTAACTTTGCTTATCCTAGTTTTTAACAACAAACTTGGAAACAAATCCCATAAAACTACATGAGAAAACGTTTTTGCTAAAACGATGGAAAACTTTAGATAATGCGAAAAATTATTGATCAAATCTTGAACGTTCTCTACTAGACATGGAAACAATCATATTATTAGAAAAAGACATTGCAATGTGTAGGATTCTGATGGTGCTAATGTTATATTGCTTGTGGAATGACAAAAATATAACGTCAATTTAGTTTCCTTTTAAATTTAGATTCTTACTTCATAATGTTATGAGTATTTCGCATCTGATCTATGTGATTCTATTATGATTTTCATTTTGGATTTTAAATCATACTATAAATAAGAATCAACAGGCCTATTTTTTTGTTGTTGCTAATTTAAAATTTTCACTCAATGTATTTGAATGTTTTCATTAGAATATGTTCTATAGCAGCATGAGTTACATGTGTGCATTATCATATAGTTGATATAAATTAATGTACAGAAGAGTATATTTAGTATATTTATTGATTGATATCAAATGGAATAATTGAAATACTATAATTCTTATGCAAGTCTATTTAATACTTCACAACAGAGTCATGTTGATATAATTTTGTTCCTACCTCTTAATGGTATTCATGAGATTAGATTTTGTAATATTGATTATGCTACTTGTTCTGACAGGCAATTTCAGCCAAGGGACTAAAAGGAAACCTTCAAACAGACTACATACTAAAGGTCATTCTTTTTTAACAGAGCTGAAAGTAAACATGTACCCTGTAATTGATACTTGCCTTACCAGTTTATACATGTTGCTGCCGTGGCTTCTCAGATCCTTGGACTTGATATCTGTGCTGACACTCTAGTTGGAGATGCCATGAGAAGAGGTATCTCTGGTGGTCAGAAAAAGAGATTGACAACAGGTAATTTGAATAGAAGACTGATAGCTGTTCTGCTATCTAGTAGTTTTAGTTATAGAGAGAACCAAACCCAGTTTCCGATAAGAATTTTGACCACAGGAATCAAATTAAATTTTGGCAGGGGAGATGATTGTAGGACCTACAAAAGCCTTGTTTATGGATGAAATAACAAATGGATTAGACTGTTCCACTGCATTTCAAATTGTTACATGTCTTCAGCAGCTGGTGCATATCACAGATGCTACTGTACTAGTTTCACTTCTTCAGCCAGCACCAGAAACCTTTGATATTTTTGATGACCTTATTTTAATGTTGGAAGGGAAGATTGTGTATCATGGTCCACGTGATCATGTTCTAAATTTTTTTGAGGATTGTGGTTTTACGTGTCCTGAGAGGAAAGGGGTTGCTGAGTTTGTCCAAGAGGCAAGTGAATAGAAGCCTATACTAGTCTTTTTTTTTTTTTAAATGGAATTACTACTTCATCCTATCTTTATGCAGGTTGTCTCTAGGAAAGATCAAGCACAGTACTGGTATCAAATGGAAGTACCCTACAGTTATGTTTCAGTTGATATGTTCTCTAGGAAGTTCAAGGAATCTCCTTATGGAAAGAAGCTAGATGAAGAGCTTTCAGAGACATATGATAAATCCCAAAGCCATCAAGATGCTCTTTCCTTTAGTGTGTATTCTCTTTCTAAATGGGAACTGTTTAGAATATGTGCTTCAAGGGAGTATCTTCTCATGAAAAGTAATTCTTTCACCTATATATTCAAAACAACTTAGGTGAAGATTCATACTTTTGCGTTTCTTTCTCATTCTTTTTTTCTTCTTCTTTTGGACAGCCACCCGGGGGGGAGGTAAACCTATTAATCTGAAAATATGTTTTCCTTTTCTTTTCTATCTGCAGCTTTTCATCACTGCATGTATCACGATGACTGTATTTTTACGGACCCAGATGGATGTTGATATTCTTCATGCAAATTACTATATGGGTTCCCTGTTTTATGCAATTGTCATCCTTCTTGTTGATGGAATTCCAGAGGTGTCCATGACTATTCAAAGGCTCGAAGTCTTCTACAAACAAAAAACATTTTGTTTTTTCCCAGCTTGGGCATATGCAATTCCAACAAGTATTTTAAAGGTTCCTATTTCATTTGTGGAATCTCTTGTTTGGACATGTCTTACGTATTATGTTATTGGATTTCCCCCTATTTTGGTTCATCAACTAGCAATTGCATATCCAAAGCTTCTCTCAAGTGCTATAACCTCAAAAAAGCATTTTATACTAGTACTTTCTTTTGCTCAAGAAGTCTCAATTTTTTTAATTATGAATCTCTGATCGTTTTCTGTGTGCTCAGGTTCTTCCGTCAGTTCATTCTTCTTTTTGTAGTGCATTTATCTTCATTATCCATGTTCCGTTTCCTGGCATCAGTCTTCCAGACCAATAATGCTTCCATGACAGCTGGTACTTCTGCAATATTAATAGTGTTAATATTCTCTGGCTTCATTATAACTCAATGTAAGGTTATCTTACCTCTTCTCCAATCTCGTTCTAATATAATCAATTAAAAGGATGAGCTGAGCTGTGCATCTGATTGCAGCTTCTATGCCTGTTTGGTTGAAGTGGGGTTTCTGGGTTTCTCCTATCACATATGGAGAAATGGGCCTTTTTTTAAATGAATTTCTTGCCCCACGATGGCAAAAGGTGAGTCTCCCATTACATAACAAATAATCCTTTGTCTATTTTTAGCTAATACAGCTACTTATGAGCAAGGGGCAGACCTACTAGTTGTATGGCTCCTCCAAAGAGATCGGCATTCAAAGACATTCATCTCTGATCAATATGTTATTTCTTGAATACCAATATTCTTGCTTAATAGTGAATCTTAGCTGAAGTTCTAATTTCTTAGCTGGCTTCAAACACTAAGCACAAAGTAATGCACAATCTAATTACTATTAAACATTGTATACTATAAATTGTCTGCTTATAAATGCTGCCAAACAACTAATTTGGCTGTAGGACATGTGCATTAATACTCCTAGTATAAACCTGTCAATAGCTTGCCATTTCTGTAATTAACTTTTTCATTAGCATCAAGAGTATATATATGGTCTTACTTACTAAGCTTGTTTTCATTTTTTGTCTGTAGATGTTATCCACAAACACCACGATAGGGCAAGAAATACTCGAAAGCTGTGGACTGAACTTTGATGGATATCTTTATTGGATATCACTCGGTGCCCTATTTGGATTTATAATTGTTTTTAACATTGGATATGTCCTGGCCTTAACTTTCTTGAAGTGTAAGTTTGTGTTCTTGATTGTTATTATATTTTAACTTAAACAGCAATGCAACAATAGCTAGATTTTGATTCATCCTTGTTTAATAAACATCTAGCTCCTGGAACGCCTCGTGCTGTTATCTCGCATGAAAAGCTCTCCCAAATACAGGGAAGTGAAGATTCACATGATGGTTCCCGTCTAGAAAAAAAGTCTGGAAATTCTCCTTTACAGAATAGTATAGAACCAAATAAAGGTTTTATCAATTTTATTGTTCTTCTGCTTATTTTTCAGATCATTACTGTAAACATATATTTCTCCAACATTTGAACAAGTGTCTTGTCTCAATTAACAGGTAGAGCGGTATTACCATTTACACCCTTAACAGTAATGTTTCAAGATGTGCAATACTATGTTGACATCCCCTTGGTAATTGCATTTAATTCATATAAGGTTATGGTTGCTGCTGGATTGATAGCTGTTTACATTACATCATATTAATTCCTGTCATTGTTTTTCCTTTTTGGCTTCTAGGAAATGAGAGAAAAGGGATTCACCAATAAAAACCTTCAAATTCTTTCTGATATTACGGGTGCATTGAAGCCTGGTGTTCTTACAGCATTGATGGGTGTCAGTGGAGCTGGGAAAACAACTCTTCTGGATGTCTTAGCCGGAAGAAAGACCAGTGGCTATATTGAAGGGCACATAAAAATTGGAGGGTATCCCAAGGTTCAAGAGTCATTTGCTAGGGTGTTGGGTTATTGTGAACAAACGGACATACATTCTCCTCAAATCACAGTTGAAGAATCGGTGATATTTTCTGCTTGGCTACGACTGTCTCCTCAGATAGACTCAAAAACTAAAGTTGTAAGTTCTCTTTGTACTGACATGAATCAAAGGTTTGGTTTTATATTCATCATTGAGATAATATTTTGTGAAAGCTACTGTGGCATGTCATGCAGGAATTTGTGAATGAAGTCTTGGAGACCATTGAGCTTGATGGAAAAAAGGATGCCTTAGTAGGCATACCTGGCATTAATGGTCTATCAAATGAGCAGCGCAAGAGGCTTACAATAGCTGTGGAGCTTGTTTCTAACCCGTCTATTATCTTCATGGATGAACCAACAACGGGTTTGGATGCAAGAGCAGCTGCAATAGTTATGCGAGCTGTGAAGAATGTAGCTGATACAGGAAGAACAATTGTTTGTACCATCCACCAGCCAAGTATTGACATATTTGAAGCATTTGATGGGGTAATTTTTTTTTAAGAATTTAAAATTGTAAGGGTAAGTAAAATTGTAAAACCAAGAAGCTGTCACATCTTCCTTGGAGTTTTATTAATCTCAGAAATACATGCATTTGTACTGAGGAAATAAATAAAGGCCTAGAAGTTTTTTAGATTTGACTGAAATGGAAAAAATATTGTACTCTTGAGGAGAAGCAACCAGATTATAAATTTGTGAGATGCATTCCAGCCTACTACCCACAAAGAGTATATGAGACCCTAGTGTTGGATAATAAGCAACAATTTTCTTGTTATCAAATCTAGAATAGTTACTTATCTCATGCCTTTCTTGTTAATGCAGCCAATTCTTCTAAAAAGGGGTGGACATGTAATATACTCGGGATCATTAGGACAACATTCAGCTTGTGTTATAGAATATTTTGAGGTCAGTTTGATATAGCAACGCATTTTATCTATTGCTTTTTTCCCCCTACTTTCATTTTCTTTTAGTAATACTGTTTACTTTTGAGTAATTAATTTTATTGATCTTCTTGTTACTGAACTTTTACTTTGACAGAGTATCCCTGGAGTTCCGAAGATTAGAAATAATTACAATCCGGCAACATGGATGTTAGAGGTCACTTCTATATCCGCAGAAGCAGAACTTGGTGCAAATTTTGCCCAGAAGTACAGGGATTCTGCTTTATACGAGTGAGTTGCTGAGTTTAGCTACAATTGTCATTGGTTTTGTTGCTGTATAATGTGAAATAATGTCTCTACAAGGTAACTTTGATACCATGGAATTTCTGCCATAGCTTCTTCCTGACGTAAAGATAATTAAATCAAAAACCATTTGCTTTTCATCCTTTTTGAAATGCATGGGGGAATGGCCTTGTGTTTTGTTTGTCCTTATAGTGTTATAAGGTATCAAGGTTGTGCTAGTCTCTCTTAAGAACATCTATTTTGTGGAACAAAATATTGTCCTTAAGATGAATGATCTTCATATGACCTGCATTGGCATTTTAAAATTTGATGTGATTTCTAATATTATCCCATTTGCAGGAAAAACATGGAGCTTGTAAGGCAGTTGAGTAGTCCACCTCCTGGGTCAACAGATTTGTATTTTCCTACACGCTTTTCACAAAATGGTTGGGGACAATTAAAATCTTGCCTATGGAAACAGCATTTGGCTTATTGGAGGAGTCCTGCATACAACCTTATGCGTATCATGCATACGCTTGTAACAGCTTTAATTTTTGGGGTGCTTTATTGGGACGATGGAAAAAAATTGTAAGTTTTAATGACTAAGATTTCTACTACCTTTACAGAATGTTTATTACATTTTAAAAGTTTCTAGTCCTACCTACCGGATACCTTGGCAAAATTGAGCTTGCACATTGTAAGTGACAGTAGAACCAGAATTTCTTTTATGAAGTGTTTGTCTACTAAGCGTGATTCTTACAGTTGTAGATTTTTCTTTGCTTAAGATTGTGCATTTGTAAGATATTCAATTTTCTGCATGATGTTGTAGTTATGCAAATATCTAATTTTGATTCTTATTTTATCCATTAGGAATAACCAGCAAGATTTGTTCATATATTTGGTTCCATGTATATTGCCGTGCTCTTCTTGGGCATAAATAACTGCTCAACAGTTCTACCATATGTTGCAACAGAGTGAACTATTATGTATCGGGAAATATTTGCAGAGATGTACTCTTCATGGGCTTATTCACTTGCACAGGTATAATTTTCTTTGGAACTATTTGAATTTATCGTTGGCTGGTTTCAGGGCATTATGAGTAATCTCAAACGTTGTAAATTTGATGTACTTTGGATACTTGCTAGATATTCGAGAGAGAGAGCATAAGAAATTTATCTCATCTTTTCCAACTGCTTTTACATATTTACTTGTGCTAGCTTGATCCAAAAAGGGAAAAGAGTGAAAGAGAGGCGGATCTTGATATGAACCTCTTTCTTTCTTCTTCTCCTCTTATTTATTTTTAATTTTAGTTATATTCAATGCTTAGTAGTTGTGGATTCTAATTTTGTAGGTGATATTGGAGATTCCTTATATCTTCATAGAAACTGTTATTTTTGTGACGATCAGCTATCCAATGATTGGATATTATGGGTCTGCTTATAAGGTTTTTTGGTACTTCTATACAATATTTTGTTCCTTGCTCTACTTCAACTATTTGGGAATGCTGCTTGTGTCATTGATGCCAAACTTCATGTTAGCTGCAATTTTGTCCTCAGCCTTCTACACAACATTCAACCTCTTTGCTGGTTTTTTGATTCCTAAACCGGTAAGTTAAGGCTACAAAACTCCTCTCTGTTGTGGCCACAAAGTACGTGTGGGCACTAAGATTTAAAAAGCAGATATAGTAGAACTGATCATATTGTTCTACTCTTGCAGCAAATTCCAAAGTAGTGGATCTGGATGTATTATCTGACCCCTACATCTTGGTCACTTAATGGTATACTTACATCACAATATGGAGATATAAATAAAAAGATTGTGGTATTTGGAGAAACCAAAACAGTTGCCGCATTCTTAGAAGATTACTTTGGGTATCACCATGACCAGTTAGCTATTGTGGCGGTTGTTCTCATTGCCTTCCCCCTTGTTTTTGCATCCTTGTTTTCATACTTTATCGGACAGTTAAAATTCCAACGTAGGTAGAGGATGGAGATGTTGTCCGTTGCTTGCAAGCCCTTTAGTTTGCAAGTAATTGTTAATTCAATGTAGTTAGAATTGTCGCATATTTATCAAGTAATGTATTGCTTTAGTGTAATAAGAACTACTATAAATTTATCAAGTTAAAAAATTGTGTACAATATTTATATTTTAGATAACAGGAATTTTTAACATTAGAAATTCAAATTACAACATGCATTGTCTATAAACTGCCTTGCTAAGATATTGTGTTGTATTTAACTCTATACATTCTAACTTCAAAAGGCATATTCACAAACACACCATACATTTTGGATTTGTTGCGTGACAGATCAAATTTTATAATGGACATGTTGTAAATTGTAGGTGATAGTTGAAGTTCCCTATCTCTTCATCGAAACTGTTATATTTGTGACTGTCATATATCCAATGATTTGATATCATCGGTTAGCTTATTAGATTTGCTGATACTTCTATGCTAGACTTTGTTCCTAGCTGTAATACAATTATTTGGGAATGCTACTTGTTTCATTCACACCAAACTTTATGGCAGTTGCAATTTTGTCCTCAGCCTACTACACGATACTCAACCGTTTTGCTAGTTTTTAGTTTTTGATTCCAGAACTGATAAGCTAAGGTTGCAAAACTGTCTCTAGTAAGGCCATAGTGTATTTGTGAATGTGAAAACTTATGAATAGATAGTTGAACTTGATTATATATTGTACCGCTGTTGCAGCAAATTCCAAAATGGTGGATATAATTTGTATAGTTTGACCCTTATATATTGGATGCTGAATGGTTTGTTTACATCACAATATGGAGCCATAAATAAGGACATTGTGGAGAACTTGGTCAAGTACCTACCTCACCTTTCATGTTTCTCCATGTGATGTGATATGCAAGCTCTAATGCCACTATGAAATGGTGAAGGAGTTTCTTTGGTAGGTATTTCTCAAAAGCGCATCCGTGAGTTAAAATTTTCTCAAGTACAAAATATATGCTTTGCCACATACTAGAATTTGAGTTCTAGTTTAAATCTGACCAAAAGAAGAATTTAACATGAGGGTTTGACATACACAAAAAACAGTATGGAAAAGCATGTTATGATAGAAGGTTAATAAGAATAAGATGATTTAGCTTACATTAAAAGAGCACAAAAAAAAAAAAAAAATACAAATAAATTGGCCAATTATCTCGTCAGATAGCATCACTTGATAATGATTTTTTGAGAAATTTATAACTAAATTTCTATTCACTAGGCATGAGAGTTATCACTTATCATAACATGAATAAAATGTGCAAGATTGACCAAAGCGATAAGGGGAGATAGTTGAGTTGAACTGGAAGAAAGAATTTGTATTTTGAAGGGTTGAATATGCAGCATCAGATGCATATTGATATCTGTCTTAAGAGTTGATCATGATAGTTTTAAGTTCTTCTGTTGCTCAAGATCCCATGAGAGTACCTTGAAGCCAATGTTGACAAGAAGGCTATCAATCCCTGGAAGAGATTATACAAATTCAAGTTCTGAGGGAATAGGCATTTGGTTATTCTTCGGTCGTAAAGGATTTTGAAGATAGATATAATATTTATGAAAGTTTGTGTAGAAGAATTTGTTTAGAAAGGTTTAATATATTAGTGCATGTTGCAACTCCCTATGTAAATTCCCAATTACAAAATCTACTAAGATGCTAAAGGTGAGATGCAATCAAGTACTAAAGTCTCCAACTCTGCCTAACTGTGAAGAAGCTGAAGTATGACCCCTCTCAAAAACAGAGGAAAATGTCCTGGGCCGCTATGCATGTCGGAAATGGAAAAAAGCTTATAAAAATGCATTCCATATCCAAATGTCCTGGGCTGCTAGGTATGACAGAAGTGGAATATCCAAGTATTTTAGTACTATTACCAACAAGTTGTGCAGATTAGTCACTAATGAACATTGAAAAGCCTAATATCCACAAGAATAAGAACGATAAGAAAATATACCCTAAAAGGGGGAGCGGGGGGGATTTCTTGGCTTTTCTTGAAATTGATTGCTGTACCAAGTAAACTCACAACAGCAATGATTGTGAAGAGACCAACACCTTTTAACCAGCAACATTCACGTTGGAACTAGAAAACAGCAACCTGAATATGCCCTGAACAGGATCAGAAAATAATGTTAAACAAATGGTACCACATCGGCAGCTTCCAAACAAGCATTTCACCAGCAGGAAATTAACTAACAACATAATTATGATCATGCCACTATGTTGATAATCAATTCTATGCAAATTATAACGAATCTTTTGAACTGTTTTAATCAAATCCATGGACAGTGGACCAAAAATAGAACTTGAATTGTACTAGTGGAAAACATAAATTGGTATTCACTAGGCCACAAGACACTACATCTTCAAAAATTTAAGGGCAAAAACTACACCAATTGTTAGTTTTACCCTTGTTCTGGACCTGACCAGTGCCCTAATTTGTCTTCTTAGAAATGCTACAGAAAAGCACCTTAAATACAAGACCCAGGGAGGGGGGGGGGGTGGCGGGGAAATGTAAACCTTCCACGTAAGCCTGATGACAAGCACAAAATAAAGTACACAAGGCCACAATGGACAATATTGGCTGTAGCAGACCACCATTCTCCATGCTTTTTCTTTAAAAACTTTCTAAGAAACACTAAAAAACTCCCAAGAGCCTTGTCCAAAATTGCGATTTTTGGAACGTAATAAACAAGGTCTTATCCTGGAGATAAATTCGCAGCACCTTTTATCATGAGTGCATATATTGTAGCATATCTTTGTATCTCCAAATTCTAAAACATTTTGTTTGATTACTGAATCGCTGTAGTATTTTCTTTATGAAAATATAGTGAGAAAGTGTTGTCTACTACCAAATATATATATATATATATATATATATTTAATTTGAGAAATTTTCAATCCTATTTGGTTGAGCTAAAGTGACAAAAACTGTGCCAGTGAAGTAAAAAAAAAAAAAAAAAATCTTTTACATACGAGAGTTGTATATTTGGATGGTTTTAAGACTTTACCCGTGATATATAAATGATTGTAACACACAGTTTGAATATCTTCTTCTTTCAAAACTTTCAATGGAAAACTAAAAATTCTCTGGGACTTTTCCAAAATTTTTGTATTTAGAACTTAATAAACATGGTTGTATACTAGGGATAAATTTGTAGTAACATTTTAGTAACTCTTCTGTGGGTGCATATATTGTCTAAGGATAACGTTTTGTTGTGGCTCCAAATTCTCAAATGTTTTGTTTGATTATTCAATCACAATATTTTTCAATTATATTTTTTGGTTGTGAAAATTTGATGTGTAGTCTCCCCCCCCCCCCCCCCCCCGCCCCCGCCCCCGCTTTTTTTTTTTAATGTGAGAAGTGTTACTTTCTCATTAGTAGAACTAAAATGAAAGAAACTGTGGCAATGAAACTAGAAAATATATGTTTAGAGAAGCTTGTATGTATGAAAGTTGTATGTAATACGTACGAGATTTTAAGGTTACTTTTGCATCAATATTTCTTGAGAGTTTGTACAAAACTCGACCGTACGAGTGTTGTAGGGGATTCGGCAGAATTTACGAATTTGATAGTTTTTTGGAAAAAGTTTGTTCCACGTGAAATGTAAACATTTGTGAATATTTGAAACAACTTTTGAATGGTTATAACTCTTCACTAGTGATATACAAATGTTTCTAGGTCTCACTTTCTGTACCTCTTAGAAAGCTTTCCAAGAAACACTAAATATTGTAGGGGACTTCTCCGAAATTGCCGTATTTAGAACTTAATTAAACAAAGTTGTGTCCTAGGCATAAATCTAAAGTAACATTTTAGCAACTCCTGTGTGGGTGCATATAGTGTCAAAGGATAGCGTTTTATTGTGGTTGCAAATTGTCAAATGTTTGGTTTAATTATTAAATCACTATCCTTTTTTTGATATATTTTTTTGGTAGTGAGAATTTGATGCGTAGTTCCTATTTTTTTTTTAAATATGATAAGTGTTTCCTCCTCTTTAGTCGAGGTAAAGTGAAAGAAACTGTGGCGATGAAATTAAGAAAATAAAAAGTTTAGAGAATCTCATACGTACAAGATATGTATTTACGATGTACGATATTTTTATATTTCTTTTGCATTAATATTTCCTCAGAGTTTGTACAAAACACGAACATATGACTGTTGAAGGTGGTACAACCCGAAACCCAACGAGACCCGAACCGGATGATCCGACTAGCATTCCAGGTCGATTTCGGGTTCTATTTTCACCCACCCAAAAGTTTTGAGTCAAGTCCGGGTCAGGCAAGAACTCAACCTGGCTCGACCTGTGGACAGCCCTAACCACATGTGCACACGCTCTCTTTACTCCTTTAAATAGTCTATTGCAAAATTCACATTAATAAATTTCAAATTGTTGACATATATAATATATTATTTCCTCTTAAAATTAGATGGTATTAAAGAACGTATGTCTAATAATAATCATGATAATGAAAAACACCCAATCTTTAACTAAAAAGCTGATGAAGTAATAAATATAATAGAATCTATATAGTAATAACTCAAACAAAAGCGGACATAAAAGGACACTAGATCACAGTAAAGCCTGAAAAGAAAGCTCACGTATTCTTCAACCCAAAAAAAAAAAAAAAAAAAAAAAACTGAAAAGCATTTGGTTTACTTGTTACATACATAACAAAGCTACCTGGAAGAACAAAGACTACATCTTACGAACGGTGGAGGTGGTGAAAGTGGTATTACACATACAAGATATGTTTTCTCAAAACCGGTGAGTTCAGATATTCAATTCCTCATTCACAATTACATCGTTTTGGCCATTGGCAGCATCACCTTCAGCATCAGTAAGTGGGATATCATTCTAGCCATGGTTAATATCAGCAAGTGGGACTTCGTTCTGGTGGTCATTGGCAACAACAATAGGTTTTCTTGCAATCCAAAAGGACCAAATCCTTCTGCATATGTGTACCAACCGTAGGAGTATAACAACAAGGCTAACAAGGGACCTGACTACATCATCAATGAGTTCTAGGATTGACGCAACTTGTTGAAATCTGAAACAAAATGGAATTGTTAGAATAACAGTAAAATTTACAGAGCGTCAATAATGGGTTATGGGGAGGAAGAAGTCGAAATACTTTCTCACCCATCATGTGTCATTGAGATTATCTGGTGAAGATCGCGTATTAGCCGTAGGACTAGAACAACAATGCTGACAAGGGTCCTAACTCCTTCAAAAATGAATTCTAGGACCAACACAACTTGCTGAAATCTGAAACAAAAAAGGGATTGTTAGAAAAAAAATTTACTGAGTGTCAATAATGGGTTGTGGGGAGGAAGAAGTTGAAACTCTCTCACCCATCATGATTTATGTGCCATTGAGATTATCTAATTTATTTTTTCAAAATTATTCTTGATGTGTTCTAAAAAGAGTTATTTACAAACAAATCTAAAAAAAAAAAAATTTAAAATAACTAAACATATTGCTACTACTAACATTATATAATTAAATAGGTCACTCCACAAGTATGAGTGTCAGTGGAGTGTAAGGAACAAGGTCGGGATTCTAATCTCAAAAAAAAAAAAAAAAAAAAAAAGCTTCACATGCATATATAATTAAATTAGAGTAGAATAAAATTTCTATTTGTATTAAAAAAAACATGATGTAACTAAATTAATTCTGCATTAAAAGTTTTTTTTTTTAAAGCAAAATATGTAAAATTCATTTTACTATGTTTTATGTCTTTATGACCAAGAGGTCTCAAATGGTCAAAATGTACTTAACAAGTCTCCAGCAATCGGATGATTTAGTTGATCAATGATACTATTTATGACCAAGGTTGATTACGATCAATATATATTAAATTGATTAATGAAACTTTCATAATATTAGAATCTTTTATTAAATTGATTAATGAAACTTTCATAATATTAGAATCTTTTATTCCACCCGTAATATTCCATTTTTTACACTAGTAAGCATTTTCCTAAACAGGGGGGGAAAATCAATACATCATGTGTATGGATTTTTTCCTCATTGATTTTTTTAAAGGTGAAAAAAAAGGTGTGGCAAATTGCAATTGTTAGAATACAAAGTGGACCAATCAGATTTGGACATGGTTATATTAATACTGGGGCAACCTTTTCGTTCTAACAAAGAATTTTTGATCTACACAAGTATTAATGATAGTAAGTGGTTAAAAAGCAGTTTGATGCATCTATTCTAACACTTATATAGGTATATATACACATAATTACACACTAGCTATAATTTTTAAGCAAATAAATTTTTTTGTTCTTATTTTTTTATAAAATGAAAATGAGGGGTTATTTTAATCCAATATTTGTCCTGGAAGATATTAGACACTACCACTAAGCTATAAGATCAATGCCAAGCAAATTATGATATAGTGCAAAGTACTCAGGCTATCAAATGCTAACATTTCCCTTATAAAAATACCTTTTCTCGATTTTTTATACCCATTCTTTGTTTTGACAATATAGTACCAGTTTAGGCTATTCTAATTAAATTAATCCATTTATCTTCTTGATTTAGTGTTTCTTTATGATAGTTTAAACTTATTGGCTTAAAATATAAGTTGAATAAAAATGCAATTGTAATTAAAAAAAAAATATTAAAGCCATAAAAACTATACATAAATTAGATAAAGAAGTCAGCTTATAGGCTAAAACAAATGGGAATCGAAACATGAAACTGGAGGGAAAGAGAAATATTTTATACTTAATAGTAAAGGTAACAACTATAATTCAACCAACTTTTAGCAAAAAGCCAAAAAAGTTGATACCAAAACAGACACCAAACTCCTCATTGGATTGACCAAGATCCTATGCTACTGAATTACCAAAGCTCAAATTTGAGTCAGAATAGAAAGAATTTGATGGACTCCAATATGCAAATTCACGTAGGAAGTCGCTATAAATGTGAAGCAAAAAGAAGATGAAAAAAGTGACCCTTGAGTGTGGATTTGGCTTCTATTTCAAGCACCTTAATAACAGAGGATTTAAGTCCAGTGTGAAAATTAACAAATCAAAATTATCTTTCAAACCTCAACCTCATTTGAAAATTGAACGAATGTCCATGATTAGGGATGGCAATGAGGTGGGGCCAAAGGATGGGTCTTCGCCCTTGCCTCACATAGTTTTAACTTGCCTTATTCCCGTCTTGCCCCGCATGACAGGAAAAATTTTCTTGCCCCATTCCCATCCCTTGGAGCCCTGCTAAGTCCTGCCTAACTCCATAAAACTCTACATTTTGTTAATTTGCCCATAACTATTACAATATTTTTTAACAAAACTATTTCACTAATAAAAATATACTCGAAATTACAACTAAAATTATGTCATCAAATCAAACTAATTTTTAGTAAAAAAATGAATGATATTGATAAAATAAGCTAATATTGATATGTTTATTAAATAGTAGGGTTTTAGGATATAAAAAATTTACAATATTTATCAACGTGGGGCGAGACAAAGTGGCTCTAAAAAGTCTGAACTCATCTTTGCACTCACCCTGTGGTGCGGGGCTAAAATCTCGCACCATCCCCAACCCACCACCTTTGCAGGCCGGGAAAAATTCGCGCAGGGTGAAACAAGGAGGGGCAGGGCAAGTGGGACAGGAAAAAATTACCATCATGTTAATATGCATGTCCTTGTCACAATTTGTACAATCCTTGATTAAGGCCCAATCCTAGCCCAAATTCACTTCAAGCTCAACAACAATGGACACAAGACTCTCAATCCAAATAAACTTGTTCCCTTTACCCTTTACCCTTTTCTCTTCTTTTTTTTTTTTTTTTTTTTCTTTTTTAAATATGTCTTCCAATTTCATGGGAAGTCCCCACCCCAAAAGGGATTGCTTGATTAATAAGAATGTATTCAATCAAACAGAGAATAACAAGAAGTTTACACAATACAAAACAAGCTGAATTTTTGAAAGAACCTCACACCTTTATCCTCTTATAACCTATAACAATGTCATACTCATACATTGATAAATATTTTTATTTGAGGCATTATATCTATGAGAACAATTTCTGCCTTGCTAGAGAGATCATAATAATAATGCTAACCGTTCCAATGGTAACAAAATAGCAAGGAGTAGCATGGTATTCGATAAAAATGGATGTTGGGAGTTGGAAGAGTAATACAATTGTTAATTAACTCTCATATTTATAAGAAGAAAGAGTAATACTACTATTTAGAGTAAGTAGCACTCCTTTTAAGCTATTCTAATTTTAAGCATCTTGACCCATGTTGCTAATGTTCATATAACAAAAAGAGTAAAGTTGAGGATGTAATATTTTTCAACTGGTAATTGTTGATGTAACCAGTTGTGATTGGAATAATATTACTTTTAGTTAAATTTATTACTAATACCACTTTTATTATACACCAATATTATTTTTGTTATAAAATAAGCCATATTAAGAGTTGTGAAATAAATCATGAAAAATGTTGTCCTTAGATTTATTATGCAAGTGATGCTAAGGTTACAATGAATTATACTATATAATATTTACAAATTAATGTGTTATTAATAACAAAAAAAAATATATATATATATATAAACAATATTATAAAAAAATAATTATTATTTCCATTTTCCCACCTCATTCCTCTCTCTCTCTCTCTCTCTCTCTCTCTCTCTCTCTCTCTCTCTCTCTCTCTCTCTCTCTCTCTCTCTCAATTAGGCCTTAATAGTCTCCTATAGTAAATCTTGATGAGAAATCCTATATAATCTCTAATAAATCATGAAAAATGTTGTCCTTAGATTTATTGTGTGAGTGATGCTAAGGTTACAATGAATTTTACTATATAATATTTACAAATTAATGTGTTATTAATAACAAAAAATATATATATATATATATAAACAATATTATAAGGAAATAATTATTATTTCCATTTCCCTACCTCTCTCTCTCTCTCTCTCTCTCTCTCTCTCTCTCTCACACACACACACACACACAATTAGGCCTTAATAGTCACCTACAGTAAATCTTGATAAGAAATCCTACATAATCTCTAATAATTCAATTTTGTTAGGTAAACGGTGATAGTGAAAGAAAAAAACTATCACTTGTTTCTAATTTTCTTTCCCACTATTGTTTTAGTTTGTTATTTATTAAGCTAACCCATCATGAAGGCATTGCTTCTTCATCCTTTATTTCTTTCTAGTTCCTAGTCATTTATTTATGGCTGGCACTAAAATATGTAAAAAGTATTTTCCTTCACTATATATATATATATATATATATATATATATTTTTTTTTTTTTGAGAAAAATATTTTCCTTTACAATGGTTTTTATCTTTATGATCATATTGGCAATTAATTGATTGGAATAGTGTTTGGATTATATTTTGGGGGGAAAAATGATTCATACTTTTAATTGAGTTAAATGGCGCAAAACAAATTTATTAGTTGGGTTAAAATGTTGATCAACCCATTAAATCGAGACATCTTCAACTCTTATCCATCAGAGATTTTAATTTTGGACTAATTATCTACATGTGTTTGGTTCAATTAAATGGTTTGGACTGTGGAGTCTTTGGGCTTGAAGCTTATGCTATACCCAAATCTGGCTTTTGGGAAGTACTCTATTGTACCACATAGGAGATAAGACATCTTTCTCAAAAAAAAAAAAAAAAAAAAAAAAAAAAAAAAAAAAAAAAAAGATGACACAAGGGAAAAATAGCTCAAATGGACAAGGCAAACTTATTCAAAAAGACAACCATTATTTGGTTTGTCAGGGAAACCAAAATATGGAAACCCAGTTCCAAATCATACAAAAGAGCAATTAGATATGCATCAATCATAATCTCTGATTGGCGGTTAGGAAAACAACTAAGAACCATTTCCCAAAATAGAGGATGAAAAAGAATGACCTATCCAGGATGATTGGGGGCTTCTATAAAAATCCATTCAAATCCACGTCTTTTTGTTTATGGGCCCAAAATGGAAGATTTGGTTATGGAGGGCCCAAACATTTTCCCAAACTTTTTTTTTTTTTTTTTTTTTATAAAACCAGATCCACACCATTATTCATAAACTCTAACTAGTAAAAGAAGAAAAAGAAAAACAGAGCATATATGACTTGCACTAAGACAATCAGAAAGCTAAACAGTTCAAATTTTCTTCACCACGGGAAAATTCAAAATTCCCAAGCTGACCAGCAGAAAGAGAAAGGCCTGGATCCACACTATTATTCATAAACCTCAGCAAGTTTGGAGAAAAGGTAAAAACAGGGCGTGACATGCACGAAAACAATCGCAAAAACAAACAGTTCAAATTTTCCTAAGCCCTCAAAAAGTATTGGACTAAAATCACTTTATTCATAGAACATTACAAAACAAAATAGATCCACACAACATAGATTCTGCAAAATGAAAAAAGAAAACGCAAACCTTATGCCACGGACAATTCGAGCTACGCAATTCAAATAAACCAATAAAAATAGAGCATGAAGCAGTGCACACTCTGTTTCAACTTATTTATATTGGAAGCTCCAAGTTATGTAAAAGTGAAATCCACATAGTAGGTATTAACATAGCAGTGTTGTGTGTTAAAAACCTGAGAAGGGCGAGGAGTGTGATGAAGAGAATGACTAGGCCAAGAACTATTTGAGCAGCAAGTTTAACGTCTGAATTAAGCTCGTTCCCTGTAGTAGCCAAGAGAAAATTGTATGAAATATGTAAAAATTGTTAAAAATATATATATATATATATATATATATATTAAGGTATATAGATTCATTCTAACCCATTTGGAGCAGAGGAAGCTGGGTAAGCTGGGTTTTTGGTTCACTTAGGGAAGCGAAGCTAGAATTAGAATTCGACAATTATATATTTTAATACACAAGGGATGCAATGCTCTGGGTTACTTTTGACTAGGCGACAGCAATATGCAAGTAATCCATACCAGCAATACACAAGTAATCCATACACAAGGGATGCAATACACGGGATGCAATGTGCAATGCTCTCGTTACTTTGAAACAACTACTTTTGACTAGGCGACAATTATATATTTTAAGGGTTACTTTTGACTAGGCGACAATTATATATTTTAATCCAGCAATACACAAGTAATCCTTACCAGCAATACACAAGTAATCGTAATCCATTCCAGCAATACACAAGTAATCCACACAAGGGATGCAATGTGCAATGTTACTTTTGAAACTATTACTTTTGACTAGCATTTGAAGTAATCCACACAAGGGATGCAATACACAGGGAATGCAATGTGCAATGCTCTCGTTACTTTTGAAACAATTACTTTTGACTAACATTTGCTGGGTGATGCAATGCTCTCGTCACTTTTGAAACAATTATATATTTTAATGCATGCAATGCATGCGCAATGCCCTCACTACCAAAAATGGGACCTTAGGCCGCGTTCTTAAAACGCGGCTTAAGGTACTAAAACCGCGGCTGTAGGCTATAGCCGCGGTTTTTCAGGCCGCGTTTTTCACGACGGCCTAAACCCCGCGACTATAGCCTGCCGGGGTCTATGGCCGCACTTTGTAAACGCGGCCTAAAAACAAGGGTTATGGCCGCGTTTTAAACGCGGCTATAGATCCCAGAATAGGCCGCGTTTAAAACGCGGCCATAACGGCATGCCTTAGGCCGCATTTTTGACGCGGCTATATGTTTTATCTGAGGCCGCGTTTTGAACGCGGCCTACGGCCTGTCGGTATAGCCGCGTTTCACCAAGTGCGGCCACAGGCCCGGGTGTCAGCAACTGTATGTTCATTTCAGCCGCGTTCAAAACGCGGCTAAACCTAGCTCTTATAGCCGCGGTTTCGAAAGTGCGGCCTAACGTTGAGCCTATGGCCGCGTTTTAAACGCGGCCATAATCACCTCAAAATCGCATTGAATTTCCCTATAGCCGCGTTTACAAAACGCGGCTATAGGTTTTTTTTTTTTTTTTTTTTTTTTCCCCTTCTTTTTCCCCTGTATTTATAAGTCCGCAAATGCATACAAACGCTACTATAAGTTTTTACAATTGCTACTATAAGTTCTAGCCTATGGCCGCGTTTTAAACGTGGCTATAGGCTAGAACCATAGCCACTTTCTCAAACCTATCATATCTTTCAACCAAAATTCCTAAATCCAATGCACATATTCTTCATGATGATTGAATAAATAAAAATAGATAAAACTTACTACTGTAACATGAATTAATTGTATATTGTCAATAAAAAGTTACACCATAATGGTCCTTCAACCCACCAAAACACACCAAATCAATTACAATTGTCAAGGCACATACTGAAGCAAGAAAGGCAGGGATGCGCGACTCCTTCATAGCATCCGTTGCATGTTTCACCTGGCCCTGCACAGTTAACCTTTTATTGCTAAATTCATACACTGAGAAATCAATTTTTTTTTTCATTATTTCTAACCTTATTAACACTACTTTCCACGGAAAATTTCAATTCACCCAAATTCAAATGAGAAGCAAAATAAGGGTAATAACCATCATCACTGCCTGTCTTACAGTCCTATAGACAAAATAGTACCAGATCTTAAGAATAAAAGGTTTAAGTTGAATTAGATAATAACTAGCACAGTGACTAACCTTCTAGCTTCCTCATCTCGAAGCCTGACATCAAAGTTGAAAGATCACAAGGAAGAGGCTTTGTTGTGAAGTACTGTAAAAGAAAACGCAAGATTATTTAACTGCTAGAATCAGCAAAATGGAATCAGAAATAAGGCATGTACGGCCAGTTAACACATGAAAATAACTCACAGAGGCATGTACGGCCAGTTTGTCATTAAAAAAAGGATATTTCCACATACACACACACAACCAAAAACAAAAATGTACTCCCTCCATGCCATTTTATTTGTCTAGTATTCCATTTTTTGTTGTCACTAAATACAAACTAGTTCCATTTTATATGGGCAACATTGAAAACTTATTAAAGAGACAAGTGGAGTAACAATGGCTTTGTTTATTCAATAGTTTATTAAATCTGGTTTTAGGCCCGCGTAGGAATGCACCAAACACAAGACAAATTAATGCATAGAACCATCTTTTGGAACTATTTTAATAGAATGGGCACATGATACTAGCAGCAGAAAAAGTCAAATATCAATCAGGTTCATACGGAAGGATCGGAAGATAGCTTGAAGAACCTTCAAGGATTACTTCTTTTCCAGATTGACATATGTTAAGTAGATAACTATGTCAACTTACCTTCCACAACAAGAACAGCCAAATAGATAACTAAGTCTACATAACATTTTTTTCATTTACTAGTTGAGGGAGGGGGATTTGAACCCTGTAAATCTCTATTGGTTACAAAACGCGGCTAGTTGAGCTGTAAGGCTCTTGGTAAGTAAGTCCACATAAAAATTTGAGTCTTGAATATTAAACAAAACATGATATTTTCAGAACAAATGAAAAATATTCTCAAGATTATGGAGTTGTTCATGTGAATACTCATCTGGCTTGTCAAAGACCAAAAAAACAAAAACAAAAACATATATAGGAAACAAAAAAATGCATCACATTATGCTTGACTCTGACAAATATTACATTATTATCATCACACTTTCATGGTCTATATCCATTTGATTATCATAACAAACAATGTACCTGCGCTTCAGTGAATTTGATCTCAGTTGTTGCTGCAAGTCCTGCAAGATCATGCTCCTTATATGCAAATATGAGGTATAAGCTTCCAGACACCCTCGAGGTAATCAGACCTTCAAGCTTCATCACATTTGGGTGATCAATGCAACTAATCTGTTCGTTTCAAGATCACGAGCCCTGTACACAGTGCTGTAAGTTCCTTGTCCAATCTGCATTATTGACGAGACACATCATTATAAAGAAAAGGGTAATAAGCCATAAACCTAGGGTGTTTGCCCAAAATAGCATGCAAGGAGATTAGCAAACATAAGGTTTCTTGGAGGCAGAAAATTCAAACATTATGAGAATTAAACTAGTTGGATATCTTATCTTCTTTATGAAAATAACCCCTTCTTTATGAGTTTAATTAGCACTTCAATCCATGATTCACTTGTGTAATTTTCTACACAATTAGACAGACCTACCTGATTCTAATTTAAAGAGATGCAAAATTAACTTTTCTACTCGATGAGATAAATAATAAAGAAGTACTTGATAGTGGTCACCAATTCCAAATATAAGTTACAATTCCCTTGATAAATTATTAGCTAAACTTCTAATCAAGTCACCTACATAGATTGTAAAGGCTTCTAACCAAGTTTGCAAACAAGTGAACGCCTTATTATCCAGTTTAAATCTCCAAGAAATAGAACACGATATTAAGTGCTACCTGAAAAATTGAAAATTTTCCCTCTTGTAATCTAGGTTCCACATAACTAGCACAGTGCATCCTTCCCTTTATAAAACGGCCCAAATGGGCTTCCTTTACTAACACATCGAAATGTACCAATTTAATTCATTGTACCAATTTAAACTATATACACAAACAGTTCATTTACACGCATGTACACACACTTACCCACTTTGTTTTGGACTTAATCAACTTGACTTGCACCCTAAAACTTGCTTCCATGAGAAACCTAACAGCTTCTTGTTCAAACAAATCATTGACTGTTTTCTCATCACAAAGTTAGACACCGAGTCTATTATATCTAACATTTTAATTAAACCAAAATGAAAATTCAAACCCTATGAAGCAGAACAGTTGTTCTTCAGTTTGTCAATTGCGATACCTTAGATACTGACAAATTGTAAAATGAAAAAACAACGCAATATTGACATACATTTAAGACCAATAAATTTCAAAGTTTCTTATATAATAGAAAACCTTTTAGAAGGCTCTCTCTTTGTACACAACCTTAGCATGAAGATGAAGTAATAGATTAGAACCATAAGTATGCAAGTACATGAAATTGAGTGATAAAAATCAGACTTGAATACAATGATAATGAGTTTCATACACTTCACTACCAATTGCATGGGAGTCAACAAAAGAAACAATACAGTAATTGAGCTATCATAATTTCATATATACAGATTTAGAAATAGTTAGCTGACCTTTTCCATGAACTAATACTAAAAATCACAACAGCCCCAACATTAAAAACATGCTCATGTTTAACTAGGACTATCTTCTATACTATATCGGTTCAAACAGACAAGTTGGTCCTTCTGTGATGCTCGTTGAATTTTTTTTGAAGGTTTAGTACGTAGGAAATTCCAATTACTAGGTGCAGTACAGTAGAAATCAATCTAATTCCACAAAAGTTATGAATTTATGAGAATATACTCTACCTTAGTAACAAGGTCCCGGTGCACCACACCCTAGACATGGCAAAATGCAGCAACATTGACCACCTGTACCATGACAACCTTAGCATCATCTTCCATTGGTCTCCTGCCCCCCCCCCCCCCCTCCTGAAGAAGAGAAAGATCATATATGTATAAGCTATGAGTTACTAATCAATTTTCCCTGTAACAAATGTCATATACATATATATATATATATATATATATATGAAATACCTTGATAGTATTCGATATATGTATAACAAAGATCATATATGTATAACAACTTTCAGATGTATATACATATGTACCATCTTGATATTGAAATATATATATATATATATATATATCCTTCTTTGCCCATCAACTTTAATAGGCGCAAAGAGTACTACATTGGATCTTGCAATTTAAAAGAGAAATACCTTGATCGTATTCTATCTAAAAGCTCCCCTCCTTCGCATAACCTACAAGATGCAAGACAATATCAAGTTCGCTCATTAATTCACACTTCCACACAAGCAAATAATGATGAGTACTCTTGCTACTAACCAGTCCCCAACAAAGAGAAGGATGAACTCCAACGATATTTCCTACTAGGTATAAAAATATTAACTAAAGTATCTACTTCAAAGCAAAAGGTTGCAGTTAGATCTTACTACATTACTATATACACGTTATCACGGTCTTCATGTGTACAATTACATCTAATTACATGCCAAAACTCCATACAACATACAATCACAAAATACCCACGAAGAGTTGTCCTTATCGTTGTGATGCAGCGCCATCCTGAAGAAAATTATGCACATTATATTAGTAGTACATAATAATGCATTGCAATAAAGACGCTATTTTCATTAAATTAAATACTAAATTTTTAGTACCAGACAACGCAGTGAACCACTGAAATCTACTCCTGGCGTCAGGCGGTCTAACATGGCTCTCATGCTCGACATCATTTCATCCATGTGCTTCTGATGCTGTGCATCTGATTGTCGCTTCGCTTCTGCCAGTGCTTCGGCAATTTGCTCCTCATGCTTCGCATGTAATTCCGCGATTTCCTCCTTATGCTTTTGCTCTGACTGGGCAAGTTGGTCCCTCAAACTCTGGTGCAAATTTTCCAATGACGTCATCCTCTGGGCCGTTTCGGTGGACGATGGTGGAGTCGATGTATAACATGGAAGGTTGGCCCCACTTCTTCCTGATGGGGTTGGTCCGAAACCGACCCCTCGTACACGTCCAGATCGTTCTGCCCCCATCACTTGAGCAAATGCATCGTCTTTTGCCCATAGGATTCCTTCGCGACGCTCTCCTTGTAGTGTGCACCCATTGTTTAAAATTTCATTCATTTTATCCTGTTTTCATAGAATAACCAAATAATATATTAGTTGCAATACACAATTCACGCACAAAATACAAAAGAACTAGGTTACGATATAGGGCTTACAATCTTCTCTTTCACTGTATTACTAACTGGAGACCCATCTTTGGTGCAATATACTTTCAGAAAAACTGTTGCACGCTCTACTGCTTGCCCACTTTCTTTTGCCTACATCATAGTCAACAGTCTCATTAGAATGGTGAAAATTTAGGTTGGTGATATGAAATGGCAATCAACAACGTAGGGGTCATATCTAGAAGCAGCATGTCACAGAAAGAACATGACCACATGGGTTACAACGTGACCTATGCATCAATTTGAAGATATAAGCACATCAATATATGATTCTCAAAAAAAAAAAAAAAAAAAAAAAAAAAAAAACACATCAATATATAGTACAATTATAATAGCCCTTGATTGATTTGAGTTCTGGTGGTAAAAAAGTTTTCTATAGTCTATGTATGATTCATGTGCATCGTACTACGTACGTATATTTTCTCTGACAATCTAATTGACCCACAAAATTAATGCGCAAGAATCATTTCTAATTGTCAATTGTGAAGTCTAATAACAATTTTCTTTTGGCTGAGCAAATAATGTTGTTACATAATTACTGAAGAGCTGGAGATTCTCAGTTCTCAACAAGCCCAGGTCATGATTTTGTAACACAAGGATTTAATTGCCTACTAATTTGCATTATGAACATGAATAATTTATGAATGTAACTCATAAAAACGAGAATTTCCTGTAAAAAACACGATGCTTATTCTGATTTCCCAGTATTAATTAATGGGAAATCAGAATAAGCATCAGGAAATCGGCGATGAGGGATGAGATCGGCGATGAGGGATGGGGGATGAGATCGGCGATGAGGGTGAGGGTGAGGGCGAGGGCGAGGGCGAGGGCGAGGGATGAGATCGGCGATGAGGGATGAGATCGGCGATGAGGGATGAGGGATCGGTGATGACAGATGAGGGATCGGCGATGAGGGTGAGGGTGAGCGTGAGGATCGGTGATCGGCGATGAGGGCGATCGGATGAGACGATGGTGCTGTAGTGTGGGAGAGGCGATGTAGTGTGGGAGAGGCCGGCGAATTTTGGCCCAATGCAATATATACAAATCCTATAGCCGCAGGTTAAACCCGCGGCTACAGGAAAACGATTGGGCCGCGTCTTTAAAACGCGGCCCAATCATAAACTGAAGCCGCGTGTTTACAACGCGGCTTCAGAAAAAATATAAAGCCGCGTTTTAAACACGCGGCTTTAGACCAAATTGAAAGCCGCGTCTAAAAAACGCGGCTTTAGGTATTCTGGAGCCACGCGTTTAAAACGCGGCCTTCGTTAAAGAAAAAAAAAAAATTTTTGCCAAAATTATTGAAACACGCGGGTCCTTAGGCCGCGCGTTTTAAACGCGGCTACAGGAATTAAACGCGGCTTCAGGCCGCGGACTATGGCCTCGTGTCTGAAACGCGGCCCAAGTAAGGAAATCAAGCCGCGTTTCAGAAAACGCGGCTTAAGTGAAATTTGGGCCGCGTTTCAGAAAACGCGGCTTAAGTGAAATTTGGGCCGCGTTTTTTTAAACGCGGCCCAAAAAAACGCGGCCTTAGGCCCGCATTTTTAGTAGTGCCTGGATGGATTTTCATTTGCTGGGACACTTTTTAAGGGATGAAGTAATCATTTTATTTTGATAAGGGACGCTCGCATATGTGGTCGATTAACGGTTAATGTTCGGGAACTACCAAATAAATACGTTAATGTCACAGGACTCACAATCATATATTAACCATTCCTTTCCCAAAAAAAAAAAATATATATATATATATATATTAACCATTCATCCTTATTTTTCTATCCTATGTGGGACTGTCATTTAATTAACTAGGTAATTTACAACAATAATTTTGAATCATTTAGCTTGCTTCTAGTTTATCTCTCTCAACAACTAAAGAAAACGCAAATAATTATAATTGGTTTACCTCTCAAAATTATTCTTAATTTGTTTTTAAGAGACTTATGTTCAAAAAATTCTAAGAATTCACAATAAATTTATATATATATATATATATATATATATAATACAACTCAATTAATACTACATTAAAATTTTAACTTTTATCATTTTCTCTAAAAAAAATACGTAAAGTTCGTTTGACTATAGGAACATAAAGATGTCTCTAATGCATTATAAATAGTTAGAAGATTTAATTCATCAACAGTACAATTTTATGAGCCTAACTTCACCTCGACCTATATTGGTCTTGCGCCATGCTTAAATGTTATATTGAACCAATCCCTAAAACTTCATAATAATTTTGCTGTAACAAAATTTTGTTGTGTTACTCACTTAACACTATTATTTAATGATAATAAAATCTTTTAAGAATGCTTTGTTGAGGGACTATGTTTTATGTCCATATAACTAGGAAGAAAAGGATGTCTCAAATGCATTATCAAATAACAAACAGTTAGAAGATTTATTTGATCTACAGTATGATTTATGAGCCAAATTTAGCTACCTATATATTGGTTTGATCATGTGTCATGCTTAAATTGTATACTGAATAGATCCGAGTAATTTCATAGCATTTATGTATATATTTCAAATAAGAGATGAAGATTTGAACACTGGACATTTGAAACACTCAAAAGTACTAGACCAATTGACCTAAAAGTCATTGGTAATTTGGTGCAACCTTTTCATTTCAACATAGATTTTGTTGTTACACGATAAAATGTTTTGAAAAACTTTAACACATGCCAAATGTCTTTAGCTCAATTGTTACTTCCACATGTTGAAATCCCCCCTGCTTGTAATTATTGAATCATCTAAACAAAAAAAAAAAAAAAAAAAAATCGACACAATAATTCTAACACATGTACACATATATGTACAAATATATAATTACAAAAATTTTTATATAAAGATAGACCAAAATCCATGTAGGTAACTCTGGTGAGGTTTATGCCAACCTTTAGAAAGCATGTTATCTTGCCTATGAGTTAAACATTTGAGACAATTTCTTAGGTTCTATACATTATGTATCTCATTTAAATTCAAAAATGATAGGCTAAGAATTTATTGACCCCTTGTTATGAATTAATTGATTAATTAGCCAAGTTTATTAATTAATCCAATTAGCATGCAAGATGTGTGGTAGCACAAACAAATCACCAATTAAACTAAGTATGCAGAGGAAAATAAATTAACATGGTGATTTGTTTACGAATGGGGAAAACCTACATGGTAAAAACCCCACCGAGTGATTTTAAGGTCGTCACTCCCGAGAATCCACTATTATCAAAACAGGCGGTTACAAGTAAAGGAATCTCAGTACCTTATACCAATCTACAGTTGAACCCTTACCCCAATACCTAATTGGACTTGTTCTGTAGTGATAATTTCTCCTTGTAATGCACGGCTCATAGTACGTGACTAACTAATTGCGTGAATCCCAGTACATGACTTGATTCACCAACTAGAGAAGGATGTTGGCTACAAAGTTCTTCAGTTCATCTAGACGATGAAGATCATGAAGTTGCTTGGTCACAAAACCCTACAGTGTACAAACACAGTAGCTTCTTCACAAGAAAGATGAACTAGGAAAAATTCAATCTCCGGTCACAATTTGCATAAACAAACTTTGCCCCACAAATAAGCAACCTTTGACAGCCCTTAAAACAATCCTTATATATGTCTAAGGTAGTGAGAAAAGAAAGCTCAAACACATAATCACAAATTAGAAGAAAAACAGTCTTGAAAAACTGAATTTCATAAACCTTAACAAATCCCTTATCTGTCAAGCCACAAGCTTCAACAACTCTACAGGTCTCGATAAAAAGCTAGCTGTTGAGCTTTAATGAACAGTACTTTCAAAACTTGAATCTTGGACAGACTTGCATGGCTTTAACATTTGAACTTGAAACAAAGTTTCTTGAAGCATCAAACACATCCTAGATCTACCCAATTACAAATAAAGTGCGTTTTGTCAAAGAATTAGTTAATTACATAAAATAGTGACATATGTTCCTAACACGTGAAATACATATGTCCTAACAATCTTTCCCTTTGGCAATCCGTGACAAAACCACAACTAACAAATGATATATGAGAGAAGTCATAAATCACTCAACTCATATTCACTTGTTAAATACAATAAAATCTATCCTAACACAAACTCTTGAAAAACTTTGCAAGAAGAGAGTTTATAGCAAGTAGACTTTAACAACCTGTATTTCTGAAACATTTTAAACAAAACTCATCAAGGCATCTTAGTGTAAAACAGAAATAATAGATTGCATACAAGATATAAGAAACATGTGCATAAAGAGAGAAAAGAAACAACATATGTAAGGGTAGGTGAAAGAACATACATCAATATATATAAACCAAATATAAGTACATGTATGTCAACATGGTCACAAGACCTAAGGTACATGAGATAAATGTATCTAAGAAACGAAAAAGATACATAATTTCCTCATTACATCCCTCAATATCAACACTCCCCCTAACAAAAATCTCCTATGCTAACCCTCCCCCTAAGTATAACTACTCTCATAACTAAAACTACTCCCCCTTTTTGTCACGAGTGACAAAGGGTAAGGGTGTCAAGTAGACATCTCATCAGAGCTAGAAGAGCTAGCATCTTTATCATCCTCATCGTCAGAAGCCTCTAGAGTAGGTGAAGGAGAAGGAACGAAGCCATCTATGATCGCTGGGCGTCGTGCAATACAACCAACACGTGTCGAGGCGAGCATCCATGCGTTGAAGCTGCGCCATGATGTCCTCGAGAGTCACACTGCTCAAAGAAGAAGAAGAGGGAGCGAAGGTGGATGGACCTAAAAAAGTGGGAGGAACTACCATACCGGATCGCCTCGAACGTAGGTGTGCCTTGCTCTGTTTAACGGTAGTGACGTCTATAGCACCTATGACATGGAAGTGGTCAGACACAGGAAAGGGAATGGAAAAATGGCATAAAATCCTCGTGACAGCCGAAGGGAAGATGAGCTTATCACGGGTTGCTGAATCCCTACAGACATCTATGATAGAAAGAATGAAATGAGTGGAAAAATTTATAATGAAATGTTCAATAAGAGAAAGCAAAAATTGAGCACGAGGCTCTATGATAGAGTTATAGTGAGAAAGAGGATGCAAAACAAAAGTCATAACCATGTTCATGATCCTAGGGCCTTTAGCAAAGGCCGAACATGGTGTGAACTGATGCTCACCCCAATTAGAGGGACACTCACAAAAAGCAGACATCATCTCGTCTTTAGACACAGTCCTCAGATGCTTACAACTAGGGCTTATCAGGATGCTCTATCCTCAGGACATGGAGCACATCAGAGACAACCTCCGGTGTGACAACAATGCGCGTACCTCGAACGCGAGTAGCAAAGAGAGGTACTGAATAATCGAATCCATGTATGTTGGAGTTAAACTCTTGGATCAGCATGGATGGACGTATGACCAGGATGTCACACAGTGACTCCCAACCCATATTGTGAATGACAGTTGGTAAGTCAGTGTCGAAGAAGTCCGATAAAATGACTTGAGGTTCTAAATGAACACCTCGTTGAGAAAAGTTCTCAAAGAAGTCCTTTCTGGCCTTCTCATCACGGAACTAGACGTGTGAGGGAGTAGGATCAGAAGAAGAGGATGCCCCGGAACGAAAAGGGTTCCGGGACGGAGCAGATTTGCGTTTGGATGCCATAGAATCAGACTAACACAAACAGAAAAGAAAGAGAGAGAAAGTGACAATCAGAAAAGTCCCAATACAGTTCAAATATATCAAAATATATTGAAAAGAAAGAACGTATGCCTGGGAATGCATGAACATGTGTTATGCAAAGGAAATGTATCATGGGCTCAGCCCAATCCAATCCTACCAGCACACAATCATTGCAACAAATATAACACACATCTATAATGCATGAAAATATAGTTATAATGCAAATGAGATGCAATGCATGAAGTTTTAAGATAAAAAACACAAAACCCATCCCAATAATTTTGCAAAAACCTCTTTGATTTTGAAAAACCCCAAAATTTTCAAAAAATCCCAAAACTTAGGTTAAAAATCATGAAATGCATGAATATGAGGGATTTAGACACTTACCAAGTGAAGAAAAACTTGATTAAGGCCGAAAAATCCTTGGGGAAGATTTTTGGAGTGAGTGAGAGAGGTTCTAGGAGGTGAAAACGTTGAGAGCAATAGAGAGAGATTAAGCAAAATGAATCTGAGATTGCGAGTGCTCTTTATATACAAGCTCAGTAATTCTCGACAGATTGAGAGGTGTCGAGAGGTGTCGAGATTTAAAGGGTTTGACAGATGCCGCTATTAAGTAGGTGTCCAAGGCAAAAAGGAATCTCGATGGATCGAGGATCTGTCGAAGAGCTATCAAGGAGACAGAAGGTATCTCGATCGATCAACCTAGCTATCGAGAGGTGTTGAGATTGCAATTAATATCAACTGAAGAGCTCGACAGATAAGCTAGGTATCAAGAGGTGTTGAGGATTTGTCGAGGTTACTTTAAAACAATTTTTCAAGAAGGGAAAAACATAGATATGAAAGCAATCAAGCATACAACTAAACCAATAATCCAAACAGCATTTTGAACTCCCCAAAATCATCTCTCAACAAAAATTGTTAAGCACATAGATCCAAAATACACACACACACACACACACTGAACAAGTCTAACCAATTTTATATTTCAAAAACAATTTAAGACAGTTTAGTGAACATACATTAACACTTGTATTCTTAGTGATGGCTAAATCACATTGTACCTGCACATGTATCAAAGTAGCAAAGAATATTGCGTGTTGTGTGTGAAAAATATCGCAAGATTACATAAGTGTATACATGTTATGACGATTTGAGATATGAGAAAATCATTTTAACTCACACACAATCATAACTATTTGATGGGGACTATCACCTTCGAGGTACATCCTATAACTCCCACATCTCCTAGAATACACGCTTGCAATCATATAAAACATTTTGATCCTTTTGCTTTTATTTTTCTTTGCATATTTTTCTTTTAATAAGCATATCATGCATGGGCATATACAAGAAAGAGAAAAAAAAAACCCAATTATGTTAAGCTTTTGACATTGCACTTTTGTTATGCTGAAGAATACAGATGTCATTGACATTGCACTTTTGCTATGCCAAAGCATACAAATGTCATTTTATGATTGGCAAGTAGCAATGGTGAGATGGTTATTTATGCCTTTCTCTTAGGATTTTCTAGTCCTTCCCGTAAAAAAAAATGATATGAGTGTTAAGTACAAGAGACTACTTAATCTTACTCATCACAAACACAAACACAAGCCACAAAGCCACTTACTTAATTGTGCATAGAGATGCTCATCTAAGTTACAAAAGATAGAAGATTTAGAAAACTTTGTGACAATGGCCATCCAAGGTACATAAGTACCAATGTACATAAACACACATTATTTTTGTATTTTTTTATTTTTCAATTTTTTTATATAAAAAACAAAACAAAACAAAACAAAGCAAAACTGAAAAATAATCAAACAAAAACATATTAAACAAAATAAAGCAATGCATAAAACTAGACGCAAATGCATAAGGAGGGAGGAGAGAAGGAGATCAATCCATGAAGATGACACAGATGTTTTGACGAAGGAATTCAAAACGTTTGCTATCAACAGGTTTGGTAAACGAGTCAGCCTTCTGATCATCAGTGTGAATAAACTCAAGAGTAAGAGTACCATCTTCGACAAGCTCCCTAATGAAATGTTGTCAAATCTCTATGTGTGTAGTTCAAGAATGTTGAACTGGATTCTTAAAGATGTCGATGGCACTGGTATTGTCACAGTAGATAATAAGATGCTCTTGACAAATATCATAATCATAGAGGAGTTTTTGCATCCATAGGAGTTGGGTGCAACAGCTACCAGCAGCGATGTACTCAGTTTCTGCAGTGGATAATGAGATAGAGTTCTGCTTTTTGCTCATCCAGGAGACGAGATTATTATCCACATAAAAACAACCCCCCGACGTACTTTTTCTATCATCAGCATTTTCAGCCCAATCAGCGTCAGAGTATCTAACTAAGACATCATTTGTGTCCTTGCTATACCACACACCAAAGTCGGCAGTGGATTTGACATAGTTTATGATCATTTCAAAACAGTCATATGAGACTCTTTAGGGTTAGCCTGATATCTAGCACACACTCCCACACTATAACTAATGTCAAGTCTACTAGTAGTAAGGTAAAGAAGACTACCCATCATGCTTTTATAAAGAGATGAATCAACACTTTTACCTAACAAGTCAACAATAAGTTTAACATTTAGGCTCATAGTGGTTCTAACAGAACTAGCAGATTCTAAACCAAACTTTTTCACAAGATTTTTAACATATTTAGATTAAGATAGAAATATACCTGAATCTTGTTGATGAATCTGCAATCCAAGGAAATGAGTCAGCTCTCCAATTTTGCTTATCTCGAACTCGGTCTGCATGAGCTTTGAGAAGTTATGAGCAAGTTCATCTTTAGTCGATCCAAAGATGATATCATTAACATAGACTTGAGCAACTATCAACTCACCATATTTCCTTTTGATGAAGAGAATCTGATAAGCTTTTCCTCTTATGAACCCATGTGATACCAAGTATTGTGTGAGCCGATCATACCAAGCTGTAGGGGCTTGCTTTAAACCATAAAGTGCCTTCTTGAGGTACAACACATGATCCAGAAAGTGTGGATTAATGAATCCTTTTGGTTGAGCCGCATAGATATCTTCTTTAAGTAACCCATTCAAGAAAGCAGCCTTTACATCCATCTGATAAAACTTGAACTTTAAGTGACATGATAGGGCTAGGAGAATTCTGATGGACTCCATACGGGAAACTGGGGCAAATGTTTCATCATAGCCTACTTCTTCCATTTGTGAGTGTCCTTGAGCTACAAGAGGAGCCTTGTTGCAGATTACATTCCCTTCCTCATCAGTCTTATTGCAGAATATCCACTTTGTGCTGATGATGTGCTCACCCTCTGGTCTAGGTACTAGAGTCTAGACATCATTCCTCTAAAACTGAAGCAGTTCATCATGCATTGCTTCAACCCAGCTTTCAACCTGAAAAGCTTCCTCAACTTTAGTGGGTTCAACCTGTGACAAATAACAAAAATAAGACACAAAGTTAGCAACAAATTTATCAACTGTACGCTTTCTTAATGTGACTTCATTCATATTTTCCACAATAACTTCAAGAGGATGATTTAATTTAATCCTAGAAGAAGGTCCTTTCTTTTATGAGATTCAGAATCTAGTGAAGTGGGTATATTTGCAGAATCCTCCACAACACTTGGAGTACCGAGGTACTGGGAGATGCAAGTTCTTGTTCAACAGTTTCTTGAACTTCCTTGGGCTTAGGAGGAAGAATTTCTTTAGAGAATTCCTCATGAACTTTCTCAGAACCAGAATCTGAAGACTCATCAATAACAACATTCACTGTTTCCATAACCTTCATAGTTCTTTTGTTGTATACCCGATAAGCCTTACTTGTAAATGAGTATCCCAGAAATATTCCTTCATCGCTTCTGGAGTCAAATTTTTCCAAATTCTCTCTATCCTTAAGGATGAAACAAGTACTTCCAAAAATTTAAAATATTTCACATTTGGCTTTCTTCCTTTCCATAACTCATATGGAGTCTTCTTGGTACCGGGTCTAAAATACACTCTATTAACCGTATGACATGCAGTGTTTACGACTTCTCCCCACAAGTTTCTAGCCACATCCTTGTTGGGCAATATGGCCCTAGCCATCTCCTAAATAACCCTGTTCTTTCTTTCTACTACACCATTTGGCTGAGAAATAATAGGAGCAGAGAATTCTTGAGATATACCTGATCTTGAGCAAAAGGACTCCATATAAGAGTTCTCAAATTCTTTACCATGGTCACTTCAAATTCAATCAATCTTCGAGCTCTCTTCATTCTACAATCTTGTGCATAAGGCTTTAATGTGCTCAGGAGCATCAAACTTGGATCGTAGGAGGATAACCCAAGTGTACCTAGTGAAGTCGTCTACCACAACCATGATGTATCTTTTACCACTAAGAGACTCGGTTATAGTTGGACCCATAAGATCCAGATGTAGGAGCTCTAATGGTCTAGATGTAGCAGATGTTTGAGTGCTCGGATGCATAGCTTTCATCTATTTTCCAAGCTGACATGGTCCACGTACCACATTACTCATTCTACTAAGCTTTGGTATCCCCAAAACTGATTCATGCTTAGAAACAAGAAAGAGATGTTTGTAACTAGCATGTCCCATTCGTTGGTGCCATAGGTCTTCATTTGGTAAACGAATGCTATTGCACACAATATCAGCATCAGGAACTAATCCATAACAGTTGTCTAGAGTGCAAACACCACTTATGAGTTTCTTTCCCGACTCATCCATGACAAGACACTTTCCTTTTGAGAATAGTACCATAAAGTCTTGATTACATATCTGACTTATACTCAACAGGTTCACTCTCAGACCTTCTACATATAAAACATTTACAATGTCTGGCAGTCCAAGTAGAGAGATGATTCCCTTTCCTTTAATCTGTGATTTTCTCCTATCACCAAAAGTGACATTGCCACCTTTCTTAGACTCGAAAACCTTGAAGAGAGATCGGTCTCCAGTCATGTGTCTTAAGCAACCACTGTCAAGGTACCACAAACATATGTCCATAACCTTAAATGAGGACTTCATCATGAAGCACACTTCGTGCTTAGATGACAGATCAATGGCAATGGTGTTTTCTCTCATCTGCCTTTTATTACCTAAGCCTTTAACCTTCACTTTTCTCAAACAAACTCCTTTGTAAATTTACATTCTGTGACAATCTAGTTTCTTCTTTATCAACCTGAGATCTTTTCCAATAGTCATCATAATGGAATTCAAATAACTTTTAGACTTGCATTTTCTGATACACTCCAACAAGTAGAGATTAGAAAAATAAGATGTATTTGAAAATAAAAATCTCTTCAAGCTGGTTGCAGCCATGACAATAGGGGTTAATGGATCACACAGCAAAGATTAAAACCTAATCAAGGTGTCCCTGCTTTGATACCACTTGATAGGCCAAGAATGTATTGACCCCTTGTGATGAATTAATTAATTAACTAGCCAAGTTTATTAATTAATCCAATTAACATGCAAGATGCGTGGTAGCACAAACAAATCACCGATTAAACTAAGTATGTAGCGGAAAATAAATTAACATGGTGATTTTTTTACGAATGGGGAAAACCTACACGGCAAAAACTCCACCGGTTGTTTTAAGGTCACCACTCCCAAGAATTCACTATTATTAAAACAAGCGGTTACAAGTAAAGGAATCATAGTACCTTATACCAACCTATAGTTGAACCCTTACCCAAATACCCAATTGGACTTGTTCTGTAGTGACAATCTCTCCTTGTAATGCACAGCTCTCAGTAGGTGACTAACCAATTATGCGAATCTTAGTACGCGACTTGATTCACCAACTAGAGAAGGATGTTGGTTACAAAATTCTTCAGTTCATCTAGACAATGAAGATCATGAAGTTGCTTGGTCACAAAATCCTACGGTGTACAAACATAGCAGCTTCTTCACAAGAAAGATAAACTAGGGCAAATTTAGTCTCCAGTCACAATTTGCATGAACAAACTTTGCCACACGCACGAGCAACCTTTGACGGCCCTTAAAACAATCCTTACATATGCCTAGAGTTGTAAGAAAAGAAAGTTCAAACACATAATCACGGATTGGATGAAAAATAGTCCTAAAAAACTGAATTTCATAAACCTCGACAGATACCCTATTTGTCGAGCTGTTGTTGAGCCACGAGCTTCAATAGCTCTACTGGTCTCAATAGATAGCTAGCTGTCGAGATTTAATGAATAGCACTTTTTGCACTTAAATCTTGGACAGACTTGCATGGTTTTAACACTTGAATTTGAAACAAAGTTTCTTAAAGCATCAAACACATCATACATCTACCCAATTACAAATAAAGTGCATTTTGTCAAAGGATTAGCCAATTACATAAAATAGTGACATATGTTCCTAACATATGAAACACATATGTCCTAATTAACAAAAAAATTGATTTCATTAAATGTAATTGTTTTAGGGAAAGTAACATAATTTGTATTGTATTGTTCACGCAATAATTTGTTTAATTTTAACTAAGAAACCTAAAGTACAACAAATAAAAAACTATATCTAAGTTTGTCATTATATATAAATAGATTCTAAAAAAAACCAAATTAAATAAATTTATTGTTACTAGTAAAAATACACAATTAAATCAATATTGCATTAGAAATTATTAATTTTGATCATTTTCTAAAATAATCCTTGTTGGCTTACGTGAAATGGTTTGAAAGTAGTCAAGCCCATCCTAATGAGTGCAGTCCTTAGCCAAGAGTCTTGCTTTATATCTTTCTACAAACCCATTAAACCTACACTTTATATTATAAACCCACTAAGAACACTAGCATTAGGCAAGCATAGCACAGCAAACACCAAAAACTTCACACATCAAATGTTCAAAATGCTAAAAAATTTGGCATAGATGAACAGTACAATATTCTATTACTAGAACTATACTGCAAAAATGGTAAAAACGTTTTTCTTATTTTTTTTTTATTCTCTTTTTCTCTCTCCTCTAACACATGTTTGTCTCTCTCTTTTTCCCTAGTATTCAAGGCCAGCTCAACAATTTTTCAGGCCTAAGGCGAAAACTTTATGTGAGGCATTTTCTTATAGGTAAATATTAACTAAATAAAATTTATTTTCATTATTATCTTTTTATTTTATAATTTCATTATCTTCTAATTATTTTTTATGATTTTTTTGTTCATTTGTTATATTTTCATCCTAATTTTCTGTTGTGTTTTGTTTAATACTAGTAACAAATTTATCCATAGATCATTTTTGTGATTTTTATATCCATTTTAATATAGATATTTATAATTAAGAAATACTTCTAAATAAATAAAACTCAATTTGTAAAAAAAAAAATTACAATTTAATTAAAATAAAATTCAAAGAATAGAACAATAGAACCTAATATATCAAAAACAAGATTGCAACTTTACTAAATGATGCGATCACTTTATACTCTATATTTTCACAAATAAACATGTATTACGTAACTTAATAAATTAGTACTAATATAAGGTAAATTATTCTAAAAGAATAACTAATAAAAATATTCCTAAACTATCCAGATTAAATAAACTATTGGAAATTAAAAGTATAATAAAAAGTTAACAAAACATGTGATAATGTCATAATGGTAGTAGTCTAGTGTTAGTAAAATAAAAGGTTCGGGCTAGCTGCGTAAACGTGTCAGTGGGGTCGTTTTAAATTTAATTTTGTATCTTTGCCTTCGTGCTCTATGTTTTGTGAGTGTTAGAAGGGCATTTTTAATACACAACGCATTATATTGGCTAACAAAATGGGCCTTATTATTATTAATTTTTTCTTGAGTATAGGCTTAAAGAAGCCTTAATTAAAATGTACACATAAATATATTATATTATAGAATCAAGGGCCGTAACAGCCCAGCCCATTATTATAAAAAAAGAAAAAAAAAAAAAAAAAAAAAGAAGAAGAAAGGGATCAAACTTAATGAGCACACGTGCCCCACCTGCCCATTTGTTCCCCACCACAAACCCACAAATATCTCTTCTCTCAACAGCCGGCCACCTACCTTTCTCGTTTGTTTTGTTTCTTTTTCTCACAAACACACACTCCTCTTTTCACTACCTTACACTCCCACGGTACCCGCTCCACACCACCACATCCATCATCATTTTTCCAGCAAGGATCACCAAAAAACTTTATAGGAAAAGGTAAGGCTCACTCAGCTCTACTATTTGAAACAAAAATTTCTAATTTTTTTGTGGGTTTATATGCTTTGCTAGAGGCTTTTATCTAAGCTTTAATAATAATACTCATGTGATTTATGAGCATTAGAAGTGATATTTATGTGTTTTTATGTATAAGTTTTGGTCTTGGTGGATGTATTTGATGAGTGGGCTTATGATTTTTACAATGGTGGTTAGCAAGTGGTGAAAATTTGGGGTTTTGGCTTTTTAATGTGAAATAGATTGTGAATATAATTTTATTGAGTTTATTTGGAGCTAGTAAAAGATTTAAATGGTTTGTGTTGGAAGATATTGTGATTTTGGTTTCATGGGTCTCTAATGATGTTGTGTAAATCTTATGGAAGCGACTCATAAATCGTTAAGATTTTAGTATTAGGGAGATGATATTGAATGGGTTAATTTTATAAATTGAAGCCTATGTCTTGTGAGTTAATTTATTGAGAAATTTTGGAAGTGGAATATATTATTTGTGAGGTTAATTACTAGGCTTGCCTAAGTAATTGATTGGTTAGCAATCTCTAATTCATAGCTAAATGCAATGTCAAGCTTTATACTTATTGTGATAGGTTTGCTTGGTATTATTTAGGTTCTAGCTAATCTCTTTGGAGCTTGGAGAGTTAGGCTTTTTTCAGGTTGCAAGGTAAGTAGCTTTTAATGGGATTTTCAGGAAATAACCATGTTGCATAAACATTATTTTTGGGTCAAACACGTTTTTAAAAATTAATGGTAGAACTATGTTTTTCTAAAAAGTGTTGTGTCGTGACCCAACTATTTATGATTATATATGAAAGTGCATATTCTTATTGCATATGGGGAATTGCATGATTAGTTAGCATGGAAAAGACTAGCATCTTGATTAAATTCTTGAGAATGAATTTTATGGATTTATTGCAATATTTGCAAAATATAAAGATGCTTTATCTTGACCAATGTTATTTGGGAAGTTAATACAAAAAATTTTTGACAAGAAATGAGTTGAGGGCTTTGAGAACCTTGTGAATATCTTGAGCATTCAAATATTTTATGAAACTACTTTGAAGTGAATTATGTATTTTGAATTGAAGGTAATTTGTGAGCTATTTATGTTCTACCCATGTGCCGTGACTTGTGATTACCCAGTGGTTACCTAGCTAGATTATATAGTCTATGTGACATTGGTATCTTAGCACCTGTCTTGTGATGGTTAATGAGTTCCATCTTTGTGATGGCAATGAGTTCCGTCTCTGTGACAGCATATTGGTTCCGTCTTTGTGACGGCATACTAGTTCTGTCTTTGTGACGACGATGAATTCCATCTTTGTGACAGCATATTTAGTTTCGGCTATGCGTCGGTGATGAGTTCTGTCTTTGTGACGGCATTGTCATGTGACCTTGGGTTTGGAATTGTATTGTTATTGCTCACAAATTATAGTAAGTAGTTTCATGAGAGCATTTTGAGAAGCTTTGTGCCATGTCATTTTATTCATTCTTGTCATATTATTTTGGAAATGGTTTTGTAGAAATTATTTGGAAATTCACACATTAAAACATGATTTGTAAATTGTTATCATCATGAAACTTGCATTTCCCCAACTCCCATTAATAATGCTACTTACTAGGCTCTGTCTCATCTATTATTTTTATAAACTTTTAAGAGTAGGCAACAATCTTTTGAAACAGCTTTTTTGTGGCTAACAGTAGTTAGACTAACTACTAATGGGTGCTGAACTTTTGTAATGGAGATATTAAATGATGTACATCTTAGAATAGTCTTTTGTATATTATAGTGATTGTGCCGTTATTCCTACTGATGGGACAAGCTGATGATATGTAATTATTTATTCAGATCTTTATTCTTTTGTGGTCAATAACCCTTGTAATTATTACTTAAAACTCTGAATTACTTTGAAAGTATATTCAATTGAATTATTATGATAATTTTTGATGTTGGATTACCTGGTAGTTACCTAGCTAGATTATATAGTCTGTGTAACATTGGTATCTTAGCACCTGTCTTGTGATGGTTAATGAGTTCAATCTTTGTGACGGCAATGAGTTCCGTCTCTGTGACGGCATTATTGGTTCCGTCTTCGTGACGGCATACTAGTTCCGTCTTTGTGACGACGATGAATTCCATCTTTGTGATGGCAAATTTAGTTCCGGTTGTGCGTCGGCAATGAGTTCTGTCTTTGTGACGGCATTGTCATGTGACCTTAGGTTTGGAATTGTATTATTATTGCTCACAAATTATAGTAAGTAGTTTCATGAGAGTATTTGAGAAGTTTTGTGCCATGTCATTTTATTCATTCTTGTCATATTATTTTGGAAATGGTTTTGTAGAAATTATTTGGAAATTCCCACATTAAAACATGATTTGTAAATTGTTATCATCATGAAACTTGCATTCCCCCCACCCCCATTAATAATGCTACTTACTAGGCTCTATCTCATGCATTATTTTTATAAACTTTTAAAAGTAGGCAACAATATTTTGAAACAGCTTTTTTGTGGCTAACAGTAGTTAGACTAACTACTGATAGATGCTGAACTTTTGTAATGGAGATATTAAATGATGTACATCTTAGAATAGTCTTTTATATATTATAGTGATTGTGATGTTATTCCCACTGATGGGACAAGTTGATGATATGTAATTATTTATTCAGATCTCTATTCTTTTGTGGCCAATGGCCCTTGTAATTATTGCTTAGAGTTCTGAATTACTTTGAGAGTATATTCAATTGAATTATTATGATAATTTTTGATGTTGCTACTTGATATGATTTATGTGAATTAGATTGTCAAAAAGGAAAAATCTATAGGTACTTTGAGACTTATTTCTCTTGCTTTGGACCCTTTGGGGTTTGGGGCGTGACAAGGGCTGCTCCATGTTATGGTTTGGGTGTTCAAATGAACACTATGACCTAGGAAAAACAATTATATAATATTTTTTATTTTATTTTATTTTTTTGTCTACCATAAATAAAAATGAACACCCTAAAATGTAGTTACAAAGACCAATAAGGATAAACACACTTACAAAATCAACAAGTTGAGTATCAACAAAAATTCCTAGTGCAAAAATTCTTCAAAAATTCTTATCTATTTTAGCATAAAAAGCTAATTTTTCTATTTTACATATCCCCTTTTCAAAAAAAAAAAATCTATATCAAATTATCTATTTGACACTACATCTTATTAAAGTATCATTTCTTTATTAATTTTCTACTACTCTCCCAAATAATCTCTCTCTGTATATGAGTAAATGAAGAGTTAGAAAACGAATTTGTATATAAACAGTAACCATATATATTTGCATGGTCACTGTAACTACAAATGCATTTTGCACAATAATACATAAGTTAATGTGGATGATTTTCTTGGTTGGTTATGCAAAATTTGGCCCTTATGCCATTTAATATCATTATACGGATTAATATGATTGCTCTTAATGACCGCCCTAGAAAACATTCCTAGAGCAGTTACTGTATAGAATTAGTTAAAAAAATGGGACATTCTTTATTTGGGGGCCTTAGGTCATTACCTATATATGCTCCAGCCAGCCCTACTAGTATGCTTCTCTCTAACTCTCTGTCTATCTCACTCTCACCACACCGCTTATCTCGCTATTCTGTCCAAATCTCCTTCTTATGGTGGGTTTTTATTATTATTATTTTTGTTGTGGGTTGATGGGTGGTTACGATGGTGGGGTTTGCGGGTGGGTGGGACGATTTTGGGTTGGATTGCTCTGGTTTTGGGTAGGTTCCAATAAATTTTGGGTGGGTTTCTGTGGTGGTTGGCTAGTTGCTACTTGTAGGAGAGGTCGTGGTGGGTTTTTTTTTTTTTAAAGGTAGGAATTTTTTTAAGTTATTTTAATAGGTGGTGTGGTAAAGTAAGAGATGTGATGTAAAGTGTATTTAGAGTGATGTGTTAAAATAGATAAAGTAATTTTTTGTTATGTAAAAATAAATTTTTTTTAGCATAGTTGATGATACTCTTACAACTAATTGGTTGTTTCCTAGAAGGTAAAGTCTGGTGCCTTACTTAAACTTATGGCACGTTATTTTTTTTCATCTAAAATTTTAGCAATACTTTGCATTTTGGTCTTTCTTATAACTTATTCCTTATCAAGATGCAAGTGATTGGAAATTTTAATGTAAGACCACTTGTACAATTATCAAGAGTTAGAGTAGGTAACTGTTGAAGCCATTGAAGCTTTTGTTGCTAATGCAGCGGTCCAGTTTGCCAAGGATCTTAGCATTCACAAGCTTGAAATTGAAGGGGACTCACTATTGGCCATCTTGGTCTTGTGAGACAACAGAATATCCTTTGCTTTGCGTGGACATTTTATAGATGATAGGCCAAGAATATATTGACCCATTGTGATATATTAATTGATTAATTAGCCAAGTTTATTAATTAACCCAATTAACATGCAATGTACATGGCAGCACAAACAAATCACCAACTAAATAAAGTGCAGTGGAAAATAAAGTTGACACGGTGATTTGTTTACAAATGGGGAAAATCTACACGGTAAAAATCCCACCGGGTGATTTTAAGGCCACCACTCTCGAGAATCCACTATTATCAAAACAAGCGGTTACAAGTAAAGGAATTCCAATACCTTATACTAACCTACAGTTGAACCCTCACCCCAATACCCAATTGGATTTGTTCTATAGTGACAATCTCTCCTTTTAATGCACGGCTCTCAGTACATGACTAACCAATAGATGTGCGGATCCTAATACGCGACTTAATCACCAACTTGAGAAAGATGTTGACTGCAAAGTTCTTCAGTTCATCACACAATGAAGATTAAGAAATTCCTTGATCACAAAACCCTACGATATACAAACACAACAGCTTCTTCAAGAAAAAGATGAATTAGGACAAATTCTGTCTTTGGTCACAATTTGCACGAACAAGACTTTGCTCTATACTTGCGCAACCTTTAACAGCCCTTAAAATAATCTTTATATATATTTAGGATTGTGAGAAAAGAAAGCCTAAACACATATTCACGAATTAAAATAAATCAAAACTGAAATCTGATTTTCATAAATCTCGATAGCTAGATAGCCTATCTATCGAGCAGCTGTCGAACCTCGAGCTAGAACAGCCTTTTAAACCTTGATAAATACCAGCTGTTGAGCTTTAATGAACAAAATTTTATCACTTGTTTCTTGGACAGATTTGCATGGTTTTAACACTTAAACTTGAAACCTTGTTCCTTGAAACATTAAACAAATCCTAGATCTACCAATTCAAGTAAAGTGCATTTTGTCTAAGGATTAGCCAATTACATTAAATATTAAAATATGTTTCTAACATGATTCGCATATGTCCTAACAATCTCCCCCTTTGGCAATCCGTGATAAAACCACAACAAACAAATGAACATATGAAAGAAGTCATAAATCACTTAACTCATACTCACTTGTTGAATACAATAAAATCTATCCTAACATAAACTCTTAAAAAACTTTGCAAGAAGAGAGTTCATGGCAAGAAGACTTTGATAACCTGTATTTCTGAAACACTTTAAACAAAACTCATCACGGTATTTTAGTGTGAAACAAAAATAGAAAGATTGCATACAAGAATAGAAGAAGCATGTGCATAAATAGAGAAAAGAAACAACACATGTAAAGATAGGTGAAAGAAATGTAATAACAACCTCATCATAGATATAAACATCATAAGTACAAAGTTTGTTATCACAATGTGGTCATAAGACCTAAGGTACATGAACAAAGTATCTGAAAGATAAAGAAAAGAAAATGATACAAAAGTCCTCACTACATCCCTCCAAAAAATATAGACACTCCCCCTAACAAAAACAAAAATCTCCTATACTAACTTTCCCCCTATGAGTTTGACTATTCTCATATCCAAATCTACTCCCCTTTTTGTCATGAATGACAAAAGGTAAGTAGATCAAGTAGACATCTCATTATCACTAGGCGAGTTAGCACCATCATCCTCATCACTGTTGGAGCCATCGTCACTCTCATCCTCAGAGGATGGTGGAGATGGAGAAGAAGCAACAGTGAAACCACCCATGATAGCCTATCGTCAAGCGATACGACCAATACGAGTGTTCACCTGACACAACTCATCACTAAGTATGTCAAGGCGAGCATCCATGTGCACAAGTTGTGCCTTGATGGCTTCAATAGTCACTCCACCCATAGAAGACGAAGGAGTGGAGGTGGTGTGAGAGACCGCACCCCCTGCCCCCTTTTTTTTAGGTGTGTTTGGCCAAACCCACATGAATGGGTGGAGTGTGTAATTGCCTCTCAAAATGGAGGTTCAACTAGTTATATTTTTCCCTTTAGATTAAGGGTTTTACAATAGAGTCGCCACTTATTTAATTATTAGAAAAATAAAAAAACCATAATTGAAATATAATTCCTCATTTTATTAATTTGAAATTGAATTTACATTGATTATAGGAAAATTACATGGCTTTGGTCCTAGATACAATCTAAGATAAAAGTGCATGGCTTTATTTCCTAGTTACAATCTAGAAATTGAAAATTACAAGGATAAGCATTTGATCTACTAACCCTTGATCTAAGTTCGGAGGCTATGTTACAAGGTGGGAAGGTGTTAGACACCCACCTTGCCTGATGAAACCGGTCTTCTAGACTATGGTGGCCAACATTCATATCATATCATCCAATATGCCAATCAATTTACATGTTGAATTTAAAATGTGTACATGTGATAAACTATAATTAAATTTATTAAGCATTGCATTTGGATTGAAAAATAGATTCTAATGAATGTATGTGTATAGTGATATCCTGGATTCAAAGATTTGAAAGAATTACAAGACAAACATGTTTTTCATATTTTTTTATGTGAGTTTAAGATCTAAACTAGTGTTTATGCATGAACATGTAAAAAACAACCAAGAACATGTGAAGAACACATAAGAACATTTAAGAACATTCAAACATATTCAAGAGAATTTAAACAGTTACTATCATGCTTTAATCCTAAATTCTCATCATGGTAACACAAAAAACAAGTTAGGAAAAGAAATTATACCTTCATGCAAGATCTATATAGTGGATGAGGAGACTCTTGGTAGAGGTCTTAAGGGTGGAGGGAAAGAAGAGTTAGGAGAGGAAAAGTGAGTCTCATGAAGACCAAGATATGACAAGACTACTCAACTTCACTAGAACTTAAGAGAGGGGAAGAGAGGGGTTTTTTTGTGTCTTGGAATGAAGGAGAGGGGGGTTTATATAGTAGTGGTTGAGGAAATATGAATGGAAGGTCATTTAATGAGGGTTGACAAAGAATTATGAACCTAGACCTCATTTTAGCCTTTGGAAAAATCTAGTGCATTAAATGGAAAGATTGGTGGGAGTGAGGAGTTAGCCAAAATTCGGTTTTCCCGTAGTTGCAGTAATAGCCTGTAGAGCCAACTTCGAAAAATCATATCTGGCTCAATTCTGATCAGAATTGGCTCGTTCTTGTGCTCAAATTAAAGCCCTGAATGTCTAGTTTCTGAGAAAATTAACCTCATTCACAGATTCAAAATATTCTGAGAGATACTGGTGAAATGGTGAGCAGAGGTCATTTGTTAGAAAATGGTTTCAGCACAATTAACATTATTATGTCCCAAATTAGCTCCCAATTAACACTAAATGGCTCCAATCACTCCCATTTCAGACTTAATTGGTTCTAAATTTACCCTAATTAAAAGATAATTACACAAATTACTCATTGAATAATTAATGTTGATCTATCTAATTAATTAGGTGTATGAAACCTCACCATAACACATAGTCCTAACTAATCAAATTATGACACATTATTAATCTCAAATTGATTATAATTATAACCAATTGGAATCAATTGTTCATAATCACATATAGTCAAACTCAATTTGTGATAGTGCATCTCGGCCATTAAAACTTGATTTAATGATAACTTTCAATCTGATAGTCCGATTAGGGCTTATGACAGTCGATTTGATTGTTACAACATCAAGATCATTTTGGTGAAATGAGATTAAGGATCAAGATGCATATTTCCGAGGCGAAATTACCTTTTTACCCTCTATATGAGATTAAATGCGGGTTGCAAAATGGGATGTCAACAGAATGTCCCTCATTGGCAGAGCTTGAAAAGCGAATGTCAATGTATGAAAGAGACACCTAACTTTGCAATCAATATTTAACCATGGTGAATGTGTGATGCATGTAGATAAACATGCTGATGGTCATGTTGTGGATCAAAATGTGGACCGAATCTCGAGGGAGATTGCCTACGTACTTCTTGGTGGGAGGATTAGGTCGAAACGTAGTTCATGCATGCAATTTTTTTTTTTTTTTTTTGGATGAGTACAAGACATACTTACTTGAAGTGAAGAAAATATGAAGATTCTGGTTGTGTTTCAGAGGAACAAAGTTTTTTTATTTTTTTTTTTTTGGGCTTTGGCTCATGTTTTTAGAGGACCAAAGGTTTTGGATCCTGGCTCATGTTTTCAGAGGACCTAGGATTTTTTTTTGGGGGGGAGGGGGGGGGCTTTGGCTCATGTTTTCAGAGGACCAAAGGTTCTGGATCCTAGCTCATGTTTTCAGAGGACCTAGGATTTTTGGATCTTGGCTTATGTTTTCAGAGGACCAAGGTTTTTTTTTTGGATCCTAGCTTATGTTTTCAGAGGACCTAGAATTTTTGGATCTTAACTCATGTTTTCAGAGGACCAAGGGTTTTTTGGGCTTTGGCTCATGTTTTCAAAGACCAAAGTTTTGGATCCTGGCTCATGTTTTCAGAGGACCTAGGATTTTTGGATCTTGGCTCATGTTTTCAGAGGACCAAGGGTTTTTTGGGCTTTGGCTCATGTTTTTAGAGGATCAAAGGTTTTGGATTCTGGCTCATGTTTTCAAAGAACCTAGAATTTTTGGATCTTGGCTTATGTTTTCAGAGGACCAAGGGTTTTTTGGGTTTTGGCTCATGTTTTCAGAGACCAAAGGTTTTGGATCCTGACTCATGTTTTTAGAGGACCTAGGATTTTTGGATCTTGGCTCATGTTTTCAAAAGACCAAGGGTTTTTTGGGCTTTGGCTCATGCTGATGTGTGTGGGCCTTTTACCCTAGTACCTGCAAAATAAATATTTTCAATTAGTAACAGAGTTATTCATTGAAAAGAATTCGGCATACCTGGCGAATGCCCCTAGTTTGGGACATATTTCATGCTTTGATGAATGCTGAGGGTAGACAATTGACTTGATGTTACAACACTGGAGAATATGGAAGAGGATCATAACTTTCTATTCTTGAAGAAGAATTTAATGAAGATTTTTTTTTTAAGGAATTGGAAATTTTGATTGATGATTTTTTTTTTTTTTTGAAAATTTTGGAAATCTTGAATTTTTTTTTTAAGGAATTGAAAATTTTGATTGATGAAGTTTTTTTTTTTTTTTAAATCTTTTTTTTTCTTTTTTCTTTTTTTTGAAAAATTTGGAAATCTTGAATTTTTTTTTTTATGGAATTGAAAATTTTGATTGATGATTTTTTTTTTTTAGGAATTGAAATTTTTTTTTTTAATTTGAAAATCTTGATTTTTTTTTTTTTTTTTTGGGCTTTAGCTCATGTTTTAGAGGACCAAAGGTTTTGGATCTTGACTCATGTTTTCAGAGGACCTATAAATTTTTTTTTTTTGGGCTTTGGCTCATGTTTTCAGAGAACCAAAGGTTTTGAATCCTAGCTCATGTTTTCAGAAAACCTAGGAATTTTTTTTTTTTTTGGGCTTTGGCTTATGTTTTCAGAAGACCAAAGGTTTTGGATCCTGGCTCATGTTTTCAGAGGACCTAGGAATTTTTTTTTTTTTTTAGGGCTTTGGCTCATGTTTTTAGAGGACCAAAGATTTTGGATCCTGGCTCATGTTTTTAGAGGATCTAGGACTTTTTTTTTCTTTTTTTTTTTTTTGGGTTTGGCTCATGTTTTCAAAGGACCAAAGGTTTTGAATCCCGGCTCATGTTTTCAGAGGACCTAGGATTTTTTTTTTTTTGGGCTTTGGCTCATGTTTTCAGAGGACCAAAAGTTTTGAATCCCAGCTCATGTTTTCAGAGGACCTAGGATTTTTGATCTTGGATCATGATTTCAGAGGATCAAGGGTTTTTTGGGCTTTGGCTCATGCTTTCAGAGGACCAAAGGTTCTGAATCCTGGCTCATGTTTTCAGAGGACCTAGGTTTTTTTTTTTTTTTTTTTTTTTAAAGATTTGAAGGTTTGTTCATTATCAAAAAGTGAAGAAAATGAAGATGAAGATGGAGTAAAAGTGATGAAAATTTATTCATGATGATTTTTTTTTTTTTTTGAAAAACTTATCCTTTGAATGAGAACAACTTTGGCTAGAAGTTTATGTGGATTGCTAGATAAGTCCTTGCTTAATTCCTGCAAAAAGATAATTTCAATTAGTAATGGATTTATTCATTCAAATGAATTGGAAGTACTTACCCAATGCCCCTAGTTTGAGGCATATTCCATGCTTAGATTGAAGCTGAGTTCATTTGATGTTGCGGCCATTAGGGAACATGAAAGAAGATCACGGTTTACCATCCTTGATTCCTGCAAAAAAAGGCTTTCTTTTTCTAGTTTGTTAGAATCCAATTATCGTGAAAACATTTTTTTGCCAATGTCCTTAGTGTGGACATGCTTGCAAATAAATGGATTAATGCCTCAAATAAAAATATACTTCCATGCAAGAAGAACATATTTGCACACAATATAAATAGGCCAATGCTCCAAGTTTAAACATGCTTAATGCAAACAAATGGGCTTAACCTAACATGCACCCAAACAATTTTGTCACATTGTTTTGACTTTTTTCTCCAAGGTTGTTTGGGTGATTGAGACCGGGCCTCTGAAAGGCTACCTACGTACCTCTCTCATAGAAGATCAAGTCAAGACGTAGTTCAAGAGAATTGGATTTTGGAAAAGAATGTTTTTTTTTTTTTTTTTTTTTGAACAAGATGTGATCCTTTGAACAACCATTTTGGAAAATCATAGTGTTTAAGAACCAAACAAATCTCTTTGATCATGAAGGACCAAGATCATTAAACTCATGTAATCAAAATTTGCTTCTTTCTTTTGAACATTGTCAGATTAAGTCTCCAAAGGCAATCAATAAATGAAATGTGATAATATTTATGAATCACATTGTTAGGTGCAAACAAGGAGAGTGCTCCAGGTTTGGAAGTTCTTTTGAGTCATTTTGAGGTTTTGAGAATTTGAGAAATTTTGTCATTGGACATATCATCCTATGGGGTTTGACAATTTTAAGCATTTTCTTTTTAATTCAAGAGAAGATATTATTAGAGTTTAAGATGTGCCTACAATTAGCAAGACTTCAAGGAGGTCTTTACTCATGAGTTGTAATGTAAGCCGGGTTTGAGTTATGAAATGAAAGATATCAAAGGCTCAAAATTTCCTATGATGTTTCCCCTAAGTATGCATTATTCAAATATCAAGTATTGGAGGAGTTTTTCCATTTCTTCTTTGTCATCTTTTCACTAGTCTTCATTGGTCACTTGTATCAACAATCATTTTTATGCTCATTCCTCTTGAATCATACCTCTAGACTTTCATCTTGTAAAATTATTCTCTTTTTAGGTTGCATCTTCAAGTTTCCAACTTGGTTGGATTTTCCAATTTTTTTTTCTTCTTCTTCTTCTTTTCTTTGGCCCTAACTTTTGCCTAGACCGCCCTTTTTGGGTTTTCAGCCTAGCGGGCTTCTTTTCTTTTCTTTCATTTTTTTTTTTTTTGCCCTAACTTTTGCCAAGACCACCCTTTTGGGTTTTCAGCCTAGAAGGCTTTTGGGGATCTTATGCCTCCCTTGTTTTTCTCAGCTTAAGTCATTTTGATGCACTCTCTATACATCTTTCTTGCCTCGATGCGCTTGCACATTTCTATGCTTGATAAATCTTTTCCTTTTTGATGAAATTTCTTTTAGATGAATCTTGTATTCCTCTTGGCACGATGAATTTTAGGCTCTTTAACTTGACAGAAACTTTTTTTTTTCTTTTTTCTTTTTTCACATTGATGGAATTTCATTTCTCTTTCCTTGATTGCATGAAATCTCATTTTTCTTTGATGATCTCTTGTCTTTAGCCTAATGAATACTCCACTTGTCTTTCATGTCTTCTAGGAGAGATTTATCAATTAACTTCAAAGTTACAAGGTCGACTTCTCCTCAACATGAGATTAAAGCATGCATACTTTGGTTTTTCCCACCCTAAGTTTAGATTTTAGTGGGTTTATGCAAAAAAGAGGCTAAGTGTTTAAAGGCTCAAATGGGCTAGCAATGGATAAAGATCGTTCTAGGTATTAGGGAATAATCTTGTTTAACAAAAAATGGCCACTTATCCCTAGTAATGCTTGCTTGTAGGCACAGTAACTTAAGCTCTTTTAATAAATTCATCTTAAAAGAAAAAGTATGAATGCTCTAATGTGGTGAAACAAAAGATCTTTGAAAATTGGATCGAGTGCATGGATTCTTGGGATTTTCTAATATCTGGATTCTTTTTGATTGCTTTTTAAGACCATTTCTTCTTATATTCTAAGTCAAGTAGCAAAAGTCTTTACATAGATTAAATGAAATTAATCATTCCTTAGTACAAGTTGATTTCTTAAGCCTTTAAACATTAAGATTTAGAAAATGTTTTGTCCAAGGGATCCTCATGTACCATTTTGAAAAGGAGACTTTTTTTTTTTTTTAATCTTGAAAGAAAAAAAAAAATTGGGTCTTTTTGAAAAAGTCACTAGGAAGTTCAATGGTCCTAGTTCAAATTTTTTTTTTTTTTTTAAATGACTCAAAGGCTCAATGCCCCTAGTCCAAACACTTTCTCATTTGAATTTTTTTTTTCAATTTTTTTTAAAAAAAATATATACATGAACAAAGTACATCAAATGCAACATAAATTTTTAGAATTCAAAGAAACATGGAATAAACAAACTTTAAACTTAACCATAATGTTGCAAACCAAATGTGGAGTGAGGCAAAGTCGGGCCACTTGCTTCTTCTTGGTCCATTTAGGATACTTGAGACTGGGTATGCTTGAACTTTGATTATGATGAAATGGCTTAGGCTTGCACTTGGAAGGCATGCATCTTGTGAACTTTTGGCCTTTGATGTTGATCACGCGTATACACCTTTGATGGGCTCAAGTGTTGGGCTTAGACACATTCAAGAAACAAATTTGGGCTTCCATAGCAAGTAGAGTTCAATCCTATGCTTTTGAGCTTGAGTTCATTCATAGCATACAAGGTTCAAACAATCATGATGGGCTTAAGCGTTGGACTTAAGTCATCATGGTTCAAACAACGGCCAAACAAATGTGTAATGAAATGCAATTTACATGGACCGACCTCAAGGTAGGTTTTATGGGTCATTACAACATGGGTAGAAGGTGGTTTAAAGGTCCTCACAAGCTAGGACGTCGTACCTCCCAACTTGTGGCGCCAGGAGCACTGCGTTGGTCCGAACGGTACAGTTTGTCCCTATGAACCACCATGGCATAATCATGATGATCCTTGTCGCGGTGGGTGGTAGGTTCACTGCTGGGTATGTGAGTCTCAGGAAAACCACAATCCACGGCAGGGACGAACCCAGGTGGGGGCCTAAGGGGGCCCGGGCCCCCCCTGGGCCCAAAATAATTTTTTTTTTTAAAAGGGCTTGGGCCCCCCTGGAATTTTGCTCTAGTCCCTGCTGGAATCTTGCTCCGGCCCCTTCCCAGAACCCAGCCCATCACCGGCCAGCTGACCAGTCCATGACCCGTTTAAGTGTTAAAAAAAAAAAGAAATAAAGAAAAGAAAAGAAGAAGCCCTCAACCCAACGAAGAAACCAAAGACACGAAGCAAAAAAAAAAAAAAAAAAAAAAAAAAGAAAAAAACCAAAAGAAAGGAAAGTGAGACTTCAGTGAGAGCACTGAGAGGCGCGACAGTGCGACACACACACAGGGAGAGACCGAGAGAGTCACAGAGAGAACTGAGAAGAGAGTACTCACAGACAGAGAGAGTGAGAGACCCACGCTTGCGCCGGCGAGACCCACGCGAGAAGACCCACTGTCCCATGCCGTGATGGTGACGTCGTGAAGCACGCGAGAAGACCCACGTGTTCCACGCCGGCGAGACCACTCCACCCACTTGCTCCGTTGCTCGATCTGCTCCAGCCAGGACCAGCCTTCACAGCCACAGGTATTTACATTTTAGTATTTTACTAATTTAATCTATCTCTTGCTTCAAATTTCAAAACCTAATAAAATGTTTGTGTTTGTGTTTATGATCTGAGAATCTGAGATTCAGAAAAACTGTGCTTGTGCCTTGTGAATGTGGACTTGTGGGGTGTTTCATGGTTGTGTTTTTACTGTGAATTGAACCAGCTGCTGCCGGTGGTGTTTTTTTTTTGTTTTTTTTTTTGGCTTTGTGACTCTGTCACTCGGTGTCTGTCTGTGTGTTTGTAACTCTCTTTGTTATATAGATAAGAGAGATACAGAGATAGTAGAGATTAGTTTTTGAGTCAACAAAGAAAAAACTTTTTTCTTTATTGACTAGTAGTTGGGCATAATAGGGATAAGGACAAGTGGAGGTGGAGTTGGGCAACGGGACAACAAGTGACAGAAAAAGAAGAAGAAGTAAAGTTTAGAAAAGTTTTTGTTAGTTGTGAAAGCAAATAGATTTGTCGGTACTAATGGGATTCGTTGGCTTAGTGGGTTAGTGACAGAAAGATGGAGACAACACAACATAAAGACATAAAGATAGAGACAACACAACACAAAGACATAACATAAATAAAGGCAGACCAAAGACAAAAAGAAAAAAAATCATATAATATAGACAATTGTCACACAAATTTAAGAAAATAATGGTAATTCTTATATGATTATTATTTTATTTGTAGATCCTGAAAAAATCAACTACAATGCTTGATTTTTTCAAAAGAAAATGTTCAACTTCAAATTCTTCCGATGTCAACGTGGAATTGCCAACAACTAATGTTGCTATTCCAATTCCAGAAAATGTGGAGGATGTTCCAATTCTCCCAATTCCAGAAAATGTTGATGTTCCAATCTCTCAAACACAATTTCAAAGAATTGACCTTGATTCTTTGGATTATGATCTCGGAACTCGCAAACAAATATGCGAATATCATGTTAATCAACGTGATAAAATTCAACGGGCTTACATTATAAAAAGTCCACACCAACCTCCTCTAAAGACATTAAAAAAAAGTGGAAAGCACAATCGTAGCTTTCAAGCTTCTTGGTTTGAATATAATTCAACATGGCTTGAATATTCTCCTACGACAGATGCAGCTTATTGTCTACCTTGCTTTGTCTTTCATAATTCAAAAGGGGTTGTGGGACAAAATACATTCACTATTGGTGGATTTAGAAATTGGAAAAAGGTTGGGGGCAAAGATTGTTATTTTCAAGGTCATATTGGAAAAGATCCTAACTCAGCTCATAGAGTTGCCAAGCAAATGTGTAAGGATTTGATGAACCAAGGGCAACATTTACAAAGGGTAGTTGATCATTTCACTACTGAACAAATTGCAAATAATCGGTTGCAACTGAAGCCCTTAATTTATATTGTCCGATATCTTGCCTTTCAAGCTATAGCTTTTAGAGGTCGAGATGAAAGTTGTAGTTCATTAAATCGTGGGAACTTTTTTGAATCGTTGGGTATTGTGACTTTTTGGAATGAGAAGGTTGCTAAAATAATAGAAAAAGCTCCCAAAAATGCAACCTACACATCACCTAGGATTCAAAAGGAAATTCTACATGTTTTCTCCGCCAAAGTGAAGAAGGCCATTCGGGAAGAAATTGGTGATGCAAAGTTTTGCATAATGGTTGATGAAGCTCGTGATGAGTCCATGAAAGAGCAAATGGTTGTGGTTTTTAGATATGTTGATGCAGAAGGCTTTGTGAAAGAACGCTTTGTTGGGCTTATTCATGTTGTTGACACTACAGCTTTGGCTCTAAAGAAGGGGATATATTCTTTGTTATCTCAACATTGCTTACATATACAAAATATTCGAGGCAAGGATATGATGGAGCAAGCAACTTGCAAGGTATGTGGAATGGATTACAAGCTTTGATTTTAAATGATTGCCCATATGCTTACTATATCCATTGTTTTGCACATCGCTTACAATTGGCATTAGTAAAAGCATCAAAACAAGTTGTCCCCATTAGTCATTTTTTTCTTACATTGCTTTTTCTGATCAAAATTGTTAATACTTCATGTGAGCGTAATGAGCAATTGAAAGTTGCTAATGCTAATGAAATAGCACGTTTGATTGATCTTGAAGAGTTTGAGACTGGAAGTGGACTTAATCAAATTGGCACTTTACAACGACCTGTAGAAACACGTTGGAGTTCACATTTCAGATCCGTTTCTAGCTTATTAAAGATGTTTGCTTCAACTGTTGAAGTTTTACATAAAATAATTAATGATGCAATTGATGGAGAACATCGGGCAGAAGCAGCGTCAGCTTATGAGGGTTTAACTTCATTTGAATTTGTCTTCATCTTGCATCTTGAGAAGGAAACTATGGAGATCACTGATAAACTTTGTCAAGCTTTGCAAAGCCAATCTCAAGACATTTTAAATGCCATGCATTTAGTTTCATCTACTAAAGCACTTATCCAAAAATTTAGAGATGATGGATGGAATGGCTTACTCACCACTGTGATATCATTTTGTGAGAAGCATTGCATTGATGTCTTAGATATGAATGCTCGTTATGTTGCGAGGCGAGGTCGAGCTCGTAATCAACAAGATAACGTTACAATTGAGCATCATTATCGAGTAAATATTTTTTATGCTACAATAGATTCTCAACTACAGGAATTGAATTATCGGTTTAATGAAGATACAATGGAGTTACTTAGGCTTAGCTCAGCTTTAGAACCTCGAGAGGCATTAAAATCTTTCAGAAGTAGTAATCTTTGTTTGTTGGTAAAGAATTTCTATCCACAAGATTTCACAGATTATGATAAACAAGGGTTGGAGAAGGAGCTTTATCATTTTGAGCATAATGTAGTCCAGGATCCAGAGTTCAAAAAATTGAAAAGTTTATCTGAGTTGTCTCAATGGTTAGTGAGAACTGGAAATTCAAAACACTACAAACTTGTTTATAGAATGGTGAGAGTTGTGCTTACTCTTCCAGTTTTTACTGCTACTACAGAGCGAGCATTTTCAGCTATGAAAGTTGTCAAAAATGACCTTCGAAACAAAATGGAAAATGATTTTTTGACGGACTCTTTGATGTTATACATTGAAAAGGATATAGCTTCGACATTTAGTTTGAATTCAATCATGGATGATTTTGAAAATTTGAAAGAGCGTCGAGTTCCCTTTTCATAGATGGTTGTATAAAGAAACAATAGTGTTTCATGTCTTTTGCTTTTGTTAGTAGATGATTGTATCTTAATATATTAAGAAACAATGATTTTTTGGGTATTTGTCTTGGTTGATAGTTTATAAATACAATATGGCTGCGTATTTGAAAATTTTTGTTTTCGCTTATCTCCGGCCCCCCCAACTTAAAATCCTGGGTTCGTCCCGGATCCACGGTTAATACTACCAAGCTTCCGGGCTAGCACACAAATAAAATAAATTTCATTCAAGCAAATGATGCATGACATGCAAAATAATGACATATTAGACATATTATATACAAAAAAAAAAAAAGCAATAAACAAACAATGACATGGTTGACCACTATAATTTAATTGAAGCTTAGCCTTCAATATCCCCAATGGAGTCGTCACTGTGAGAGACCGCGCCCTCGACCCCTTTTTTTTAGGTGTATTGGGCCAAACCCACGTGAATGGGTGGAGTCATGTAATTGCCTCTCAAAATGGAGGTTCGACTAGTTATATTTTTGCCTTTAGATTAAGGGTTTTACAATGGAGTTGCCACTCATTCCTCTCTATTCTCTTAAAACCTCAAATTTTCATTCCTCCCGAAATTGGGAGGAATGGGAGGGAATGGAATTAGATTTAATGATGTTTTTACTAAAATTCCCAAAATATCCCTATATATTCAACTCTTTATTTTAAAATAGAGGTCTAATAGTAATATTGTCATAAAATGATTCCATTTCATTCCCTTCATGTTGCTTCCAAACAAGATTACTTACATTCCATTCATTTTCATTCCTTTCCTTTATTTTAAAACATCAAATAAATGTTACTTAATTCCATTCTTTTCCATTCCTTTCCCTTATTTAAATACATTCCATTCCATTCCCTTATGATCATTCTATTCCATTCCCTTATGAACTTCCAAATGGAGCCTAAGCCTGCGTCAAAGAATTCCTTACCATTCAAAAGTTATTGTCAAAATGGTAAACAAATGTCACATTTCAAAACATTTTCAAAGCGATTTAGTCTTGTGAATAACTGGCCACTAACGTACTTTTTTCCAAAAGTTTGATTATGGGTGGATTGCTCTCAAGGTACAGGTATAATATTTTAAAACCAAATCCATCAAAAAAACGTTAGACTACCATTTTTATGCCCTTCTATCGGCACATAGTTGGAATCCGAATTTCAGGTAGCTCGTTGGGGCATTTTTCAAACTAAAATAACACTCATGATTTTTGTCGAAAAAATCCAAAATTCATGTTGAAATTCAAGCTCGAAACGTCTACTTTTTAAAACATTTGGCTCGCGTCAAAGAATTCCTTACCATTCAAAATTTATTGTCAAAACGGTGACCAAAGGTCACTTTTCAACACATTTTCAAAGTGATTTAGTCTCGTGAATAACTAGCCACTAACGTTTTTTTTTTTTTTTCCAAAAATTTGATTTTGGGTGGATTGTTCTCGAGGTATAAGTATAATATTTTAAAACCAAATCCATGAAAAAAAAATGTTAGACTTCTATTTCTACTCCCTTCTATCAATACATAGTTGGAATTCGAATTTCGGGTAGCTCATTGGGGCATTTTTCAAATGACAATAACTTTGAAGATTTTTGTCGAAAAAATTCAAAATTTGTGTTGAAATTCATGCTTGAAACGTCTACTTTTTAAAACATGAGCCCGTGTCAAATAATTCCTTACCGTTCAAAAGTTATTGTCAAAACAGGGACCAAAGGTCACTTTTCAACACATTTTCAAAGCGATTTAGTCTCATGAATAACTAGCCACTAACGTTTTTTTTTTTTTTCCCAAAAATTTGATTTTGGGTGGATTTTTCTCGAGGTATAAGTATAATATTTTAAAACCAAATCCATGAAAAAAATGTTAGATTTCTATTTTTACTCCCTTCTATCGGCACATAGTTGGAATTCGAATTTCGGGTAACTAGTTGGGGCATTTTTCAAACGACAAGAACTTTGAAGATTTTTGTCGAAAAAATTCAAAATTTGTGTTGAAATTCGTGCTTGAAACGTCTACTTTCTAAAACATGAGCCCGCGTCAAATAATTGCTTACCGATCAAAAGTTATTGTCAAAATAGGGACCAAAGGTCACTTTTTAACACATTTTCAAAGCGATTTAGTCTCGTGAACAACTAGCCACTAACGTTTTTTTTTTTTTTTTTCCAAAAAATTGATTTTGTGTGGATCGTTCTCGAGGTATAGATATAATATTTTTAAAAAATCTGTTAAAAAAATGTTAGACTTCCATTTTTATGCCCTTCTATCGGCACATAGTTGGAATCCAAATTTCAGGTAACTCAATGGGACATTTTTCAAGTGACAATAACTCTCATGATTTGTGTCAAAAAAATTCAAAATTTGTGTTGAAACTCAAGCTCAAAATGTCTACTTTCTAAAAATTTAGATTGCGTCAAAGAATTCCTTCCCATTCAAAAGTTATTGTCAAAATGGTGACTAAAGGTCACTTTTCAACACATTTTCAAAACGATTTAGTCTCGTGAATAACTAGCCACTAACTTATTTTTTTTTCCAAAAGTTTAATTTTGGGTGGATTTTTCTCGAGGTATAGGTATAATATTTTAAAGCCAAATCCGTAAAAAAAATGTTAGACTTCCATTTTTACGCCTTTCTATCGGCACATAGTTGGAATCCGAATTTCAGGTAACTCGGTGGGGCATTTTTCAAACAACAATAACTCTCCTGATTTTTGTCGAAAAAATTCAATATTTGTGTTGAAATTCAATCTTAGCACGTCTACTTTCTAAAACATTTAGACCACGTCAAAGAATTTCTTACCATTCAAAAGTTATTGTCAAAACGATGATCAAAGGTCATTTTTCAACACATTTTCAAAGCGATTTTGAATTTTTTCGACAAAAATCATGAGAGTTATTGTCGTTTGAAAAATGCCCCATCGAGTTACCCGAAATTCAGATTCTAACTATGTGTCGATAGAAGGGCGTAAAAATGGAAGTCTAACGTTTAGTTTTGAACCTCAAACTTTAAGGCTCAAGGCCAGTTTAGAGCCCAATAAGATATTAAGTTGATTTGTGGAGTTTTAAAATGGAAAATATAACCTTTTGAATGAGCAAAAATCTATTTTTGGAAATAAAATGACCAAAGTAGCCCTCGGCTTGCATACGTGGGTCGCGGCTTGCGTATGTAGTTACATTCCTACGTATACAGTTAGGGTTTCAAAAGCATAAGAAAGACAATTTTTTGCAATAATAGCTAAGGTTTGGAGTGAATCCCACATCGTCTGGGAGCTGTTTCAAACTCCATTTTTTTTACTATAAAAAGCCTTACATAATACATTTTCAAAACAAACAAAAATCCCATGGAAAAAACCTAAGATTCATTAGAAAATAGTGAATCAAAAAGGAGTTTTTCACAAAACACCCTTAAGTCTCTATTTCTTTGATTAGGACCTTTTCTGGTCCCAATCCTTTGTGTTTAAGATTATTAATTACTATTTCATTCAATTGTGATAGATTTGATTAAGGGGAAAGGTCAAAATCAGGCCTAGGAGCTTTTGCTTTAAGGTATTCTTTAAAAACTTTTCTTTTTTCTTTTTTGCTTTAATCTTTGTTTTAATCTGTTTCTTTTGCTTAGTTTATATTTACATTTGTTTGTTTAGGTTAGTTTTAGGTTTTCTTTTTACGTTTTTGGTTTTTGCTCTAAAAGATTCTATGTTGATTAGGGTTTTTGGGTAAGGATTTGTATACGCATGATCTAGCTTGTGCATGCAAGCTGAACTCATGCATACGCAGACTTGTTCTAGCATGCGTGATGCTATTACCCAGAGAACCCTAATTCTTTGTGTTGTTTTGTTCTACCTTCACATGTTTTTCTGTATAAGCCTCTTTCCATATGTTTCAAGCTCCATGATTGTTTGTTTGCCTTTTAACATGTTTGTTGTTATCACATGTTTAGATTAAGGTTTAGGTTAGGGTTTTCTTATTTTTAATGCTATGCCATTCATTCACATGTTCATACATTGATGTCATAGGCGCTGCGTTGCTAAGAGGTAAGTAAAGGGTAAGCCATGCATTAGCAATGTTCATGCATTTGTGTTAAGGTTTTTTAGATGTATGATTAGGGTTTCTAGTATGTTAACATTTTGTTTTTGATATGTTTTGTTTAATGATATGCTTGCTGCCATATTTAAGTTGCTGTTTTGTTCTAGATGAATGTTAGGGTTTTCTTTTATATGTTTGGTTTTCTTTTGTTTGGATAGATGGATATGTATGTGTTTAGGGTTAAAGATGTCATGTTGTTTGCTAGATGCATGTTAGTGCGTGTGTGAGCCTAGAATACAAGTATTTAAATGGTTTTTAATAGGGTTAAGATATAGGACACAATGATGGGAGGCCAACCTTAGGTGATCTTAGGTGCCTAACACCTTCCCAAGAGCGTACTTAAACTCCGAACCTAAACTTTGGTAGTAAGATCAAAGGTCCTTCCTTGAAAGGACGCTATATTCATGGTTCCTAGACCATATAATTAGGTGGCAACTCCAATTTTAATTTTCCCTTTCCCTTGCGCCCATAGTAGTGTTCTATTTCTACCCCAGCAGGAATGTTGTATTTAGCTTTAAAAGCCTGTCTCTTCTTGGGCGTGTCAACTAAACTAAGAAATCTACCCATTTCACTAAGAAAGGTAATAAATAAATAAATAAAGAACTCTAAGAGCTACGTAAAAACCAAAAGACATTTACAAAGCCGGAGAGTAAGGCACCTCGGATCGCTTCTTTGAAAGATTGAAGGTTTAGGAAAAATGGGAAAGATGGTTCCCCCTACACACCTCTTATATAAGGAGAAAAGATGAGCGGGGAAACTCTCGCTCAAAACCCCATAAAAGATCTCCACCGTTGGATCTTCATCACATCATAGAACATGGGAAACACAGCGCCATACTAAGCAATAAATGGAGCGTTGCGAATGCCGAAACGCCAAGAACGTGTGCAGAGCAAGCAAAAAGACACTACCACATGTGAACACTACCAAAATGTGTGAGAATTGCTGAATGTAATCAAAACCTCATCTTCCCTTAAACGGGAAGGAGTAGAATTTTGAGAGGCTATTGTGGGAGTAAGTAATCCAAGCGCATTCTTTGGCCATGGGCCCTATCCGAGGATGAATAAAAAGCCATATATGCATGAACTAAAATCCGACACGTGGATAAAAAGTCCCTGGAGAAAGGGTGAACTGGTCCACCGATCGAGGATCCCGAGGAACAAAGACACCTCGCGAATACTTTAAGTAATTGCCCACATCGGAAAGTAAAGTTTCAGGAAAGACAACAGAGTCGTGCAAGCAATGAAAGGAGGAAATATCTAGGAAGGTGATTGCCACCTCCACATTTAATGCACTGCACCAAATGAACTAAACGCATTTATGAGGTAAAGACACCTGAACAGTGACTTCATAGCTCACAGCCCTCTCTACCACCTCCAGAAAGGTCCTGATGGGACAAGCATCCAAATAGTTTCCCTGAATTGTACAAGTGGAGAGTTGAGATGCAACGAAGGGAACTATATTAGGAAAAGATCCCCACAGAAATAAGGGACACATATCTGATACAAAGGGAGAAAAAGGCAAAGAATATATAATCTTATTGTAAAAGGAACCACGTTGATTTTTAATGAACAACTCCTCCTCGGACTTGCCCGAGGAAGATTTTCACTAAATTTGTGTCTCTTGCACTTATGTTAATCTTGTTTGCCCAATTATTCTTAAGTCTGCACTTTCTTTGCAATGTAATTGGCTCATAAACCCATTCTTTTACAAATTTATTGTCCTGGACTTGTTGTATTGGGTCATACTGTTCTAAGTGGGCTTGGGCCACAACTTTAGTCCTTACAGTAACTAATTAAAATTTTAAAAAAATAAATAAATAAACATCTCATGATTTTTTATATGCAAATATTTTAGTTAAAAAAAATTGGGCCCAAACTTGGGGTCCATTGGTTCAGTGAGTGGCTGCGGTGGTGTAAGTAAGGACAATTAGAAATACTGTAGAGCCTCAGTCAAAAAAAGAAAAAAGAAAAATGCTGTAGAGCCCGAAGGCAAAAGGCAAAAGGGTCATTTAGTTTAGTATATGGGTGCGAAGCGAAGATTGGATGAGGATGGGAATGGCCCACCAAAGCGTTGTTTGTGTGTTTGTATTGAATCTGCGTTGTAGCGTGCGTGTACATATGATATAAACATATATCGGTGGTGGTAAAGTCCCATCCCATCGCATCCTATATAGGGTTTTGGATTTCTCTCTCTATACTCTTGTCTATATTCTATTTCTCTATTCTGAAGCAAAGGGCAAGACACAACTGTTGTTTCATTTCAATCTATCAGGTTTGATTGAATTCTCTCTCAAACCCAAAGGGGTTTTGTTTCTTTCACTTACTCTATCAATATCAATTTTCATCAATTTCCCCTTACAGCTTTGCTCTTCCGATGGCTTCGAATTCGCCCAAGGATCTTCCACCAGCTGGTAAGCTGCAAGCTTTACCATACCATTTCCTGTAGTCTCTGTCTGTATGTATGTTTTTATATATGTAAAGGCGGGATGGGGTTTTAATCGGTATATATGATTATGATCAGTCTCTGTCGTCTATACACTTGTGTGAATTTCAATTTCATTGGATACCAATACTGCCTACTAAGATTTTAATGGGTGTTCAATGTATAATTAATTACCATATGATCTTTTTACTCCTAATTGATTCTTAGTTCAACTGTTGCTCATTGTTATGGTGATCTCTTTCTGGGAGATTTTGAGGAATTGATTCTGCCTTGTCAGTTTAAGACATGGCTAGTACATTTATTTATTAGTCCGAATTGATGAAGCCGCAAGTAAGACCCCTAGTTGGTTAGACTATCCCAGTTACAAATCTGAATAGCTATATTTTATCAACAAAATATGATTGGAGTCAGATCTGTATCCTCATCAGCAGACAGATCTATAAGAGTCATCATACTAAACCCTGTATGGCGTATGTCTCCACTCTCTCTTGGAAACAACAAGAGGTGTCAATTGAGTTACAAGCCTCTTGCTACTCTGGATGCTATTAGTCATAGATAATAGGAAACCAAAAAAAAAAAAAAAAAAAAAAAAAAAAAAAAAAAAAAAAAAATCTTAGGAGAATGGGAAAAGAAGTTATGCATATCCTCAAGGTTTGCTTGAGAAAATGTACTCGTCGAAGTTTGTGGAATTCCATACTCCCAAAGAGAGTCAATCTGTTAAACCAATACAAAACCAAATGGTTATGAGATGCCTATCTATGAGCCTAATAGTTAGTCACATCCTGTGTACTTGAACATTCTCCTCTTACTAACGAAATGATTCTTTACTTATCAAAAGAAAATTGTATAAACCTAGCAGTTATGAAAAATGTGCTAAAGGCTGTACTTAAAAGGCCCAACAGGTGCAGCAAAATTGTTTTTTTTTTTTTTAATTATTAATTTTAAAATTTTACAATAAATAAAGACTACAATGGCGTGTCTTTAGTGTGCGGTCAGTGTACAAACGATACTTCTTAAAAAAACTAACATCTAAACTTGCAGTGAGATCAATTCACTAGTCAAAGAAGATCCATAGCCATTTTCTGCACCCTTTTTTGACCTAATATGCAAGGTATCAGAATGGTTATGCCAAATATTAGAGAAAATTCAAATAATATGGACAAGCTTGACAACAAAACTCTTAAATGTCAAACTCAATAACTGTAATATAATGCAAGGTGACAAGTTTGCCCAACACCACATATGATTTCTTTTTGATAAGTAATAAAGCTTTTATTAGAAATAAAGAAGGTACAAAGCACCCTTGTACACAAGCAGCAGTGTACTAGGGTAACTACAGTACCTTCACTGAAATTTAGATACATCTAGAAACTCATCCAAAGTAGAGAAGGAATGACTACTCCATATAGCCATCCAATCATACAAAGTACCACGTGCTTTTGAGTCCCTATTAGTCCAGGTCAGACAGATTCTTTTATTACGTTCCTTTGGTTGCATGTATGTATTTGTGCAAATATAGTAGAAAAATGCAATACAATTTCGTGACTTAAAAAAAAAAAATATATATATATATATATATATATATACATATACACACACACACACATATATATATATATATATATATATATATATATTAAAGGATTTTTTTTCCCCCTTTCCTTTCCATCCTACACCAAAAATGGGGAATGATGCCTGTTCCTACTGTCCCTTCCCCCTTAGTCTCTCTTCTTCTGTCCCTCTTAACTCTCAAACAAAGTGTAAAGGTTTGTTAGATTATTTCTTTTTCTTTTTATTTTTTTTTTTATAACGTAGGGAACCTTTCTAAAGAAGAGCCATTTGGAGTTGTCTCTAGCCAATTTGTCGTTGTAGATGTATATGTGTGTAATTAAAATCTTTTGACTGATGCCAAGAGCCTTGTAGCTTTTGGCATCTAGGGTTCAAATCCCCTTCCTCCAACTATCATATTTAGACTGTTTTCTTGTAAAACAACCCATTTCTTGGAGGTCCAGGAATCTGCTCAGCGATTAAGTTTTTTATTTTTATTTTTATTTATAATATATATATATATATATATATATATATATATATTGTTTTCACTTCTAGTGCAATGAGTTTACTATTGTAAACACATTGTACTTTTCTTATCAATAAAAATTTTATTACCTATTAAAAAAAATTGTTTTTTTTTTTATTGGTAGTTACACATGCACCCAACGGGCCTTCAACCCACAACCTCACCCTCCACCTACCACTTACAAGGGGAGGAGGTGGCAGTTGAGCTAGAGCTCATTGGCCTGCTCAGCATATATGTTTTAAAGAGTAATTTTGATTTCAGATCTTTTTTACAGCACTAAAATGATGACTTCCTTAAGATTTTTGGTATACTATTCTCACATACATCTTATGCTGCTTAGATGAGAAAGCAGGTTCAGTTGAGAACAAAAATTCCAAATCTGAAACATCCTCTGGGGAGGCACAGTCGGAACAAAGAAGAGATGCCTCTTCACCAGGAGCTGGGTTTCCAGCCAATCCTTTTGATTTCTCAGCCATGACTGGCCTGCTTAATGTACGATATCTTCTTTCTTTACCTTGATATTCAGTTTTTTTTTTTTTTTTTTTTTTTTTTTTTTTTGAATCCAATAAGGTATTTCAACTAACAATTCTTGTTTCATTTGATACCCATAATTCTTTATTTTTTTCCCATATAATTTTCATTCTGTGATTATATGGTTTAATTGTTCATGAAAAAAGAACTAACATCTGACATATGAAAAGGGAAGAAAGAAATATAGGTGATTTGGTTACAATTGCTCATTTATCAGATTACCCTTGGCATAATAAAACTCTAGAAAACTTAATTAAAACTAAACTAGCAACTTTCTAACCTATAGAAAACTGATGCTAAGACTAAATAGTAACTAAAGTAGCTACTAAATCCTAATTGGAAAAGCCCAAAAAGCTAGCCTAATTAGATAATCAGTTATAAGAAAAGAAACATAGAGAATTTAAGTAAGTGTACATGAAACAGTTTATATGTGAGTGTTAAACACTCTTTCATTCTCCCTTGAACAAATTCATGAAAACTGATTGAGAGACCACACTTCTTGGGCATTAGTGGAATTAGAATAAAGATTAAAAGTGTTTTCAAGAACTTCTGATCTTTGTTTTGAAATTCGCCACACTAAGGTACACTCTCATGTTCATGAATTCTGAAATTTACATAGTACATGTTATCAATTGCAAATGAAGTAGATCTGTTAATTTTTCGCTGCATATGTTTTGTATGCGATACAAACATGTATATTTCCATCATCAATAATCTTTCTCCTCCTCAAATGCCTTTGGAGAAAGAGAGGGAAACGCCACGAAGCCACTAAGGCGAGCCTGTTGTCGTGCAATACGACCGACACAGGTGTTCACCTAACACAACTCATCACTGAGAGTGTGAAGGCGAGCATCCATGCGCTGAAGCTGCGCCATGATAGCCTCGAGGGTCACACCACCCACGAAAGAAGAAGGTGCAGAGGTAGATGGAGTGGAAAAGGCTGGAGGAGTCGTCGTCTCGATCTGTGGCCACTTTAGTCGAAGCTGGGCCTCGCTCCGTCTAGCGGACGAGCTGCTAATGGCACCCATAATAGAGAAGTGAGCAGACTCGGGATAGGAGACAGACGTATGGCGAATGATCCTCATGACAGAAGAAGGGAAAATAAGTTTATCACGGGTCGTCGTATCTTTATAGACATCTATAAGAGAGAGTATGAAATGAGAGGGAAAGTCTATGGTAAGCCCCTTAAGGAGGGATAACAAAAATCTAGCACGAGACTTAGTAATCGAATTATAGTTAGACAAGGGATATAAAACAAATGTCATCACCATATTTAGGAATCTCGGACCTTTTGCAAAGCTTGAGCAAAGGGTGTTTTAACGATCATCCTAAGATAAAGATGTCTCATAGAAGAGAGGCATGAGTTCGTCTTTGGACACAATCCGCAGACAAGGACAGCCAGGATAATCAGGATGTGATACCCTCGAGACATGTAGCACATCAGAGATAAGCTCCGGAGTGACTACTATACATATACCTCGAACAGGAGTGAGAAAGCAAAGTATGTAAGAATCAAATCCGTGCATATTGGAGTAAAACTCATATATGATTAAGGAGGGACAGTTGACAGGGATGTCACAAAGGGACTCCTAACCCCTACTGTGAATGACAGTGGATAATTCAGTATCGGAGAAGTCAGAAAGAATGACCTGGAATGAATGCCACATCGAGAAAATTTCTCCGAGAAATCCTAACGGCCCTTCTTATCATGGAACCAAATGTGAAGAGGAGTAGAATTAAAGGAAGAAAATGCCCTAGAACAAAGAGGGTTCCGGGATAGAGTAGACTTGCGTTTGGGTGCCATGCGTAGACTATCCATGAGAGAGACATGCAGAAGAGTACCAAACAATATCAATATCAATAAGATAGAAAAGAGAGGTACGTATGCACGAAAAATGCATGAACATGTGACTTGCAATAATAAAAACATCATGGGTTCAACCCAATCCAATCCTACCAGCACACAAGATTTCAACATGGAAAACACACATCTATAATGTATGAAACATTGTGAAAATGCAAATGTCATGCAATGCATGAGCATATGGGATCATTTAAACATAAACCAACCCAAAAATTTCACAAAAACTCCATCAATTTCGAAAAAGCCCAAAAATTTTCAAAAACCCCAAAAGTTTAGATCAAAAAGTATGAAATGCATTATTAATGAGAGAAAAGAGATCATACCAGAGGGAAAATGCAAGGATTAGGCTGAAATCCAAGTGGGGAAGGTGAAGAGTTTGAGTGAGAAGTGTTTGGAAGAGAAAGAGAAGTTTTTCCGTCGAGAGAAATTGGAGAGAAATGAGAGAAAATCGCGCTAAAAATATATAGGCAGAAAGCCCCTTTTAGTCCCTACATTCTCAAGCTATTCCCATTTTAGTCTCTACATTTTATTTTTATCGCTTTTAGTCCTTATCTTGAAAAATGCTTCCCGTTTTGGTCTCTGCTGTTACATCAGAAACGAAGAAAACTGATGTGGCAAACAGCAGGAATAAATAATACTAAATTAATGTCCACGTGGCCTAAATTAATAATAAAATATGTTTTTTGACATTTAAAAATGACACGTCAGCATCTAAATTAAAAAAATTAATTTATTAATTTAACTAAATAAAAAAAATTGAAAACTGAATTAATTACTAAAAATCATATGAATTGAAATCTAAGTGTGTCTTAAACAAGAACAACAAGAACACAAACTCAAATCCAAGAACACAAACCTAGAAATTAAAAAAAAAAAAAACATTTTGCAGCCTAGCTAGTCACTCACCCTTAGGCTCATCACCTTCCATCTCTTGGTTCTTCTCTCCCCCTCTATATTTTGTTGGCACAACTCATCACCGGCTCTACCATCGTCATCACAACCAGTTCTTAGGTTCGATTTCTCAGTTTGCAGCGTCAATCAAGTCCACCAATCTCATTGTCAATCTGGTTTTATCTCCTCAATATGGGCTTTGGGATTGTTTGTGGATGCCAATCTCAGTTTCTGCCATCGGGTTTCAATGTCGATACGGGTTCTACCACTGGGTTTTAGTCGCATGATTTGTTTTGCTAAAAACTGTGAAAGACGACCTGAGTTTGCTGGGTTTCAATCTTGCTGGGCTTTTACCAATATCGAGTTTTTTTTTTTTTTTTTTTTTGGGTAGCTAATTTGAGTTTGGGTGAGTTTGTAGAGAAATTAAAATTTGGGTTTAAGAATTTCTGCTTTGATTTATGGCTATGCTTTGACTGAAATTAGAGAATTTAAGTTTGATTTGTTCAGAATTTTGAGTTTGGGTCTTTTTTTTTAATGTCCTCTCTCTCTCTCTCTCTCTCTCTCTCTCTCTCTCTCTCTCTCTCTCTCTCTCTCTCTCTCTCTCTCTCTCTCTCTCTCACAAGTCCCTTTATTGCCACCACTCATCACGCTGCAATAATGGTGCCATTGCCAACCCTTGGCCGCCAATCATCAATATGCTCTCTCTCTCTTTCTTCATTTCCTCTGTCTTCCTCTCTCTCTGTCCACCCATTTTCCCTCCCCGCCATTCTTTATTTCTCTCTCACTTTTCCGCAGCCATCGCCTCTCTCTCTACCCATCATGCTGCAGTAATGGCGCCATTGCCAATCCTTGGCCGCCAATCATCACTTTGCTCTCTCTCTTTCTTCATTTCCCTCTGTCTTACTCTCTCTCTGTCCACCCACACTTTCCCTCCCCGCCATTCTTTATTTTTCTCTCACTTTTCTACAGCTGTCACCTCTCTCTCTACTTTTCTCTCTCTTTCAAGCCAACGGCTATTCTCGGTTCACTGAAACTCAAAATTCTCCTCCATCTTGCACTCTGGTCAAGTGTCTTGCACTCTCTGGCTTTTGTTACTGAACTTCAAAAATTTTGTTTTGGCTAATCAAAGATCTGGATGACCTCTGGCCATCATCACAGTGGGAGCTACTATGAGAAGAAAGACAAAGGTTGAGCTATGGGAAGATGCCTTAAAAGAGTTGCAAAGGTCAGTGCTTGCTGTGGAAGGCACTGAGGATGAGGTCTATAAGCCTTTCAAGTGGAGTTACGACTCATTACAAGGTAGCAACACAAAATCTTGTTTCCTACACTGCTCTTTGTTTCTTGAGGACTTCTTAAATATTTCTTGAGGACTTCTTAATTAAAGTCAGTGAACTAGTACTGCATTGGCGAGCAGAAGGTTTGATAGATGAACAACAGAACTATATGGATTCAGTCAAAAGAGGAATAGCTTTAATTGAAAATCTAAAGGACTATTGTTTGTTGGAAGATGGTTCCAAAAAAGGCACCGTGAAGATGCATGATGTTGTTCGTGATGTTGCTATATGGATCACATCATCATCTGAAGATGGAAGTAAATCCCTTGTTTGCTTAGAGTTTTGCTTGAGTGAGATTTCAGTTGGGGAGTTTTCATTTTCTCTCAAAAGAGTTTCTTTCATGAATAGCCATATAAAAAGTCTACCTAATTGCTTGACACAATGTCCAGAGTTCTCAACACTGCTACTACAAGGTAGCTGCCCCTTAGAGAAAGTTCCTTATAGATTCTTAATAGGATTTGAAGCACTCAAGGTCTTGAATCTCAGTCGAACCAACATCCATTCATTGCCTAATTCTTTACTTCAACTTGGTGACCTCTATGCTCTTTTTTTAAGGCATTGCAAATATATTGAAGTAGTACCCATACTGGGAAGTCTCAAAAACTACTCCTAATAGAAAATACATCACATTTTCTCTCCATGCAAGCCACCTGCTTGCTCCCAAACAACAACCCACCACAGCATACTATATTTATTTACTTAGACAAAATATGAGAAATTAACAACAAATTGAACAAAAATATGTCAACATTCACAAAACAAACAACACTCTCAATATAAAATACACCACATTTTTTCTCCATGCAAGCCACCCGCTTGCTCCAAAACAACAACCTACCACAGCAGTAATGTAGACACGTTATTTTACAATTTAAGGAAATTAAGAAGCAGATCTTACTCATCCTTTAGCAATCCCAGTTTCTGCCCACGGAAAGAAGAGGGCAAACTTCAAACAAGCTGCAAATACTGCAAAAGCGAACTGACCATTACTCACTACTATGATAACTTAAATGACGTAAATTAGGTCAATTCCTGTCCAAAACCTTGTAACAAGTGAACCACGGTATAGGCTTGTTTTAGTTTTGATATACGATTAAAAATTAGCCGTGAAACTATTGGTAGTTGCATTTGATGCCATGATGTTGGGACTCCTTACACAGAAGGAAAATTTTGTTGGGTACTACAATAATCTTTACCTATAGTTATGACTTTCTTTAATTACATGATATTCCCATACAATTTTAAGCTCATTTGTTTGTTGGAATTAAATTAAAAAGAAAATCTGTTTGTTTATGGTTATATGTGTGTCTATATAGTATATAGTATACTTGAAGTTTTATGAGACTTCCCAGTATGAGTACTACTTCAATATATTTGTAATGCCTTAAAGAAAGAGCACAAAGGTCACCAAGTTGAAGTAAAGAATCAGGCAATGAATGAATGTTGGTTCAACTGAGATTCAAGACCTTGAGTGCCTCAAATCCTAGTAGGAATCTATAAGGAACTTTTTTAAAGGGGCAGCTGCCTTGCAGTAGCAGTGTTGAGAGCTCTGGACATTGTATCAAGCAATTAGGTAGACTTTCTATATGGCTATTCATGAAAGAAACTCTTTTGAGGGAATTTGAAATCTTCCCAACTGAAATCTCACTTAAGCAAAATTCTTAGCGAACAGGGATTTACATTTATCTTCAGATGATGATGTGATCCATATAGCAACATCACGAACAACATCATGCACCTTCACGGTGCCTTTTTTGGAACCATCTTCCAACAAACAAGAGTCCTTTAGATTTTCAATTAAAGCTATTCCTCTATTGACTGAATCCACATAGTTCTGTTGTTTATCTATCAAACCTTCTGCTCGCTAATACAGTACTAGTTTACTGACTTCAATTGAGAAGTTCTCAGGAAACAAAGAGCAGTATAGGAAACAAGATTTTGTGTTGTTACCTTGTAATGAGTCGTAACTCCACTTTAAAGGCTTATAGACCTCATCCTCAATGCCTTCTACAGAAGGCACTGACCTTTGCAACTCTTTTAAGGCATCTTCCCATAGCTCAACCTTTGTTTTTCTTCTCATAGCAGCTCCTACTATGATGATGGCCAGAGGTAATCCGCAACATTCTCTTGCAATTGCTTTTGCAAATGGTTTAATTCCTTCCAAATGAGCCACATCTCCTGCCTTTTAACTGAACAATTGCCAAGGTTCTTCATCATTTAAAACATCAACTTTAACTTCCACATCAGTCATCATTTTCCTACAAACTTCCATAAACCGAGTTGTCAATATGATTTTAGAACCTTTATGAACATCAGGTTGTGGAACACCTAAACTGTCCAAATCAAGTTTCTGCCAAACATCATCTAGAATGAGTGGATATTTTTCCTCATTCATAAGTCTTTGATGAAGTCTAATGGCCATTCTATCCACGCTTTCTTCCATTTTCATCTCCAAATTCAATCTTAGAGCTATTTGTGTTTGTACCTATTTCATGTCCAAATTCTTGGTAACGGTAACCTAAATGATGACGCCAAAAATGTTCCTTGAAATACTCTTGAGCTCATTGTTGAGAGTTCTTACCATTGTAGTCTTGCCTACTCCTTCTAGTCCCCAAATACCAATCCTCTGAAATCTATCATCAGACAATAGCCTCATAGTTTTTTCTAAAACTTTTGGTGCTGTTGTTTGACCCTGAGTTGAAGGTCCAGGAATATGCTCCACCACTCTGGGAACTCTAGTAGGATAAACCAGACCATGTGGAAACTTTCCAGCTTTTAGAAGCCTTTTGATGTTGTCTAGTATTTCCTCAATTTCCCTGCTACCTTTGTACCGATTACTGAAATTAAGAAACATGTAGAAGGCTGATTTTCATGAATTTGATTGACTCTAGGCTGAAGTACTTTGAGATCCTCAAGCCAAGTTATGACTGGAGCTCTAATTTGCCTCCTTTCTTTCTTAGTTGCCTCTATTTCATGTATGATTTCCTTTCTACTATCAATAAGGCTTTTCATCTCCCTCTCAACATCGTCAAGATTTGATTGCACATTGATCGTTGTATTGATCTTAGAACAGACACAATTACAAAGAAGCCTAGGAGGTGTTACCACCAGTGCACCAACAGCCGCAGCCAACATTTCCATCCCAGGATTTTGCCATGTGAGATACTGGACGCTTAAAATAACTAACAGCCAAAGAGCTACACAACACAAGAATACAAGTTTTCACTGCCTTGCAACAAGCAAAATGATCTAATATATTATTAAACCTTAATTATTGTTGCACACAACTAGTTGTACATAACTGTACAACACAGTCTGTGAAATTGTATTTTCAAAATATAATTTTAGTTATAATTGTGAAATAGTACAATCGTGTCTTCAAAACACGATTTCACAATTTTAAACCCTTAACCCCAAAAACGTAAACCCTTAACCCTAAAACTCTAAACCCTAATCCCTAAAACCCTAAACCCTTATACCCTAAACCCCAAACCTTGTGTTGGGGAACTCTATGGCTATTAATTATTTTAAGCTTCTAGTATCTCACATAGCAAAATCCTCGGATGGAAGTGTTGGCTGCGGCTATTGGTGCACTAGTAGTAACACCTGCCAGGCTTCTTTGTAACTATGTCTGTTCTAAGATCAATACCACTATCAATGTCCAATCAAATCTTGACGATGTTGAGAAGGAGATTAAAAGCCTTATTGATCTTAGAAAGGAAATCATACATGAAACAGATGCAGCTAAGAAAGAAGGAGCCAAATTAGAGCTCTAATCATAACTGGGCTTGAGGATGTCAAAGTGCTTCAACCTAGAGTCAATCGAATTAATGAAAATCAGCCGTCTACATGTTTCTTAAATTTGAGTAAGTAGTACAAAGGTAGCAAGGAAGTTGAGGAAAAACTAGATAACATCCAAAGGCTTCTAGAAGCTAGAAAGTTTCCACACGGTCTGGTTTATCCTACTAGAGTTTCGAAAGCGGTGGAGCATATTCCTGAACCTTCAATTCAGGGTCAAACAACAGCATCAAAAGTTTTAAAAAAAACTATAAGGCTATTGTCTGATGATAGATTTCAAAGAATTGGTTTTTAAGGTCTGGGAGGATTAGGCAAGACTACTACGGTAAGAACCCTCAACAATGAGCTCAAGAGTACTTCAAGAAACATTTTTGGCGTCATCATTTAGGTTACCATTTCCAAGAATTTGGACTTGAAACAAGTACAAACACAAAAAGCTCTGACGTTGAATTTGGAGAAGAAAATGGAAGAAAGCGTGGAGAGAATGGCCATTAAACTTCATCAAAGACTTATGAATGAGGAAAAATATCTACTCATTCTAGATGATGTTTGGCAGAAACTTGATTTGGACAGTTTGGGTGTTTCACAGCCTGATGTTCATAAAGGTTCTAAAATCATATTGACAACTCGGTTTATGGAAGTTTGTAGGAAAATGATGACCGGTGTGGAAGTTAAAGTTGATGTTTTAACTGATGAAGAAGCTTGGCAATTGTTCAATCAAAAGGCAAGAGATGTGCTTATTTGGAAGGAATTAAACCATTTGTTGAAGCAATTGCAAGAGAATGTTGCGGATTACCTCTGGCCATCATCTTAGTGGGAGCTGCTATGAAAAGAAAGACAAAGGTTGAGCTATAGGAAGATGCCATAAAAGAGTTGCAAAGGTCAGTGCCTTCTGTAAAAGGCATTGAGGATGAGGTCAGTGCCTTTGAAGTGGAGTTACGACTCAATACAACGTAACAACACAAAATCTTGTTTCCTACACTGCTCTTTGTTTCCTGAGGATTTCTTAATTGAAGTCAGTGCACTAGTACTGCATTGGTGAGCAGAAGGTTTGATAGATGAACGACAGGACTACGTGAATTCAGTCAACAGAGGAATAGCTTTAATTAAAAATCTAAAAGACTATTGTTTGTTGGAAGATGGTTCCAAAAAAGGCACCGTGAAGATGCATGATGTTGTTCGCGATGTTGCTATACAGATCACATCATCATTTGAGGATGGATGTAAATCCCTTGTTTGCTCAAAGTTTTGCTTGAGTGAGATTTCAGTTGGGGAGTTTTCAAATTCTCTCAAAAGAGTTTCTTTCATGAATAGCCATATAGAAAGTCTACCTAATTGCTTGATACAATGTCCAGAGTTCTCAAGGTAGCTGCCCCTTTGAGAAAGTTCCTTATAGATTCTTAATTGGATTTGAAGCACTCAAGGTCTTGAATCTCAGTCAAACCAACATCCATTCATTGCCTGATTCTTTACTTCAACTTGGTGACCTCTATGCTCTTTTTTTAAGGCATTGCAAATATATTGAAGTAGTACCCATACTGGGAAGTCTCAGAAAATAGTCTTAATAGAAAATACTTCACCTTTTCTCTCCATGCAAGCCACCCGCTTGCTCCCAAACAACAACCCACCACAGCATACTGTATTTATTTACTTAGACAAAATATGAGAAATTAATAACAAATTGAACAAAAATATGTCAACATTCACAAAAAAAAAAAAAAAACAACAGTCTCAATATAAAATACACCACATTTTCTCTCTATGCAAGCCACTCGCTTGTTCCAAAACAACAACCCACCACAGCAATAATGTAGACACGTTATTTTACAATTTAAGGGAATTAAAAAGCAGATCTTACTCATCCTCTAGCAATCCCAGTTTCTGCCCACGGAAAGAAGAAGGTAAACTTCAAACAGGCTGCAAATACTGCAAAAGCGAACTGACCATTACTCACTACTATGATAACTTAAATGACATAAATTAAGTCAGTTTCTGTCCAAAAACTTGTAACAAGTGAACCACGTTATAGGCTTGTTTTAGTTTTGATATACGATTGAAAATTAGCCGTGAAACTATTGGTAGTTGCATTTGATGCCATGATGTCGGGACTCCTTACACAGAAGGAAAATTTTGTTGGGTGCTACAATAATCTTTAGCTATAGTTATGACTTTCTTTAATTGCATGATATTCTCATACAATTTTAAGCTCGTTTGTTTGTTGGAATTGAAGTAAAAAGAAAATCTGTTTGTTTATGGTTACATGTGTGTCTATATAGTATATAGTATACTTGAAGTTTTATGAGACTTCCCAGTATGGGTACTACTTCAATATATTTACAATGCCTTAAAGAAAGAGCACAAAGGTCACCAAGTTGAAGTAAAGAATCAGGCAATGAATGGATCTTGGTTCGACTGAGATTCAAGACCTTGAGTGCCTCAAATCCTAGTAGGAATCTATAAGGAACTTTTTCAAAGGGGCAGCTGCCTTGCAGTAGCAGTGTTGAGAGCTCTGGACATTGTATCAAGCAATTAGGTAGCCTTTCTATATGGCTATTCATGAAAGAAACTCTTTTGAGGGAATTTGAAATCTTCCCAACTGAAATCTCACTTAAGCAAAACTCTGAGCGAACAAGGATTTACATCCATCTTCAGATGATGATGTTATCCATATAGCAACATCACGAACAACATCATGCACCTTCACGGTGCCTTTTTTGGAACCATCTTCCAACAAACAAGAGTCCTTTAGATTTTCAATTAAAGCTATTCCTCTATTGACTGAATCCACATAGTTCTGCTGTTCATCTATCAAACCTTCTGCTCGCCAATGCAGTACTAGTTCACTGACTTCAATTGAGAACTCCTCAGGAGACGAAGAGCAGTATAGGAAACAAGATTTTGTGTTTTTACCTTGTAAGTAACTCTACTTCAAAGTCTTGTAGACCTCATCCTCAATGCCTTCTACAGAAGGCACTAACCTTTGCAACTCTTTTAAGGCATCTTTCCCTAGCTCAACCTTTGTCTTTCTTCTCATAGCAGCTCCCACTATGATGATAGCCAGAGGTAATTCGCAACATCTCTTGCAATTGCTTCTACAAATGGTTTAATTCCTTCCAAATGAGCCACATCTCCTGCCTTTTGACTGAACAATTGTCAAGCTTCTTCCTCATTTAAAACATCAACTTTAACTTCCACATCGGTCATTGTTTTCATACAAACTTCCATAAAGCGAGTTGTCAGTATGATTTTAGAACCTTTATGAACATCAGGTTGTGGAACACCCAAACTGTCCAAATCAAGTTTCTACTAAACATCATCTAGAATGAGTAGATATTTTTCCTTATTCATAAGTCTTTGATGAAGTCTAATGACCATTCTCTCCACGCTTTCTTCCATTTTCGTCTCCAAATTCAATCTCGGAGCTTTTTGTGTTTGTACCTGTTTCATGTCCAAATTCTTGGAAACGGTAACCCAAAGGATGTCGCCAAAAATGTTCCTTGAAGTACTCTTGAGCTCATTGTTGAGAGTTCTTACCATAGTAATCTTGCCTACTCCTAGTCCCCAAATACCAGTCCTCTGAAATCTATCATCAGACAATAGCCTTATAGTTTTTTCTAAAACTTTTGATGCTGTTGTATGACCTTGAGTTGAAGGTCCAGGAATATGCTCCACCGCTCTAGGAACTCTAGTAGAATAAACCAAACCGTGTGGAAGCTTTCCAGCTTTTAAAAGCCTTTTGATGTTACCTAGTATTTCCTTAACTTCCCTGCTACCTTTGTACCGCTTACTTAAATTTAAGAAACATATAGAAGGCTGATTTTCATGAATCCGATTGACTCTTGGCTAAAGCACTTCGACATCCTCAAGCCAAGTTATGACTGGAGCTCTGATTTGGCTCCCTTCTTTCTTAGTTGCCTTTGTTTCGTGTATGATTTCCTTTCTACGATCAATAAAGCTTTTCATCTCCTTCTCAACATCGTCAAGATTTTATTGGATATTGATCGTTGTATTGATCTTAGAACAGACGCAGTTACGAAGAAGCTTGGCAGGTGTTACCACTAGTGCACCAACAGCCGCAGCCAACACTTCCATTCTAGGATTTTGCCATGTGAGATACTGGAAGCTTAAAATAATTAACAGCCAAAGAGCTACACAACACAAGAATACAAGTTTTCACTGCCTTGCAGCAGGCAAAATGATCTAATAAATTATTAAACCATAATTATTTTTGCACACAACTAGTTATACATAGTACAACATAGTCTGTGAAATTGTATTTTAAAATATAATTTTAGTTATAATTGTGAAATAGTGCAATCGTGTTTTCAAAACACAATTTCACAATTTTAATTGAAATCGTGCTTTCAAAATAGACCACACTTTGTATGATAAACATTGTTTTTTTATTATTTTTTAACGAAATGAACCCAATAAAGGACAAGACAAAGCGTATTAGAACTAAACTAGAATTAAATTTAAAAAACTAATTCATACCCTGGTAGAATGCATTTGTGATTGTGTCAAATTTAAGCTGGTAGATAACCACACTTATTGCCTGTCCCTCTTCTCTGATGCGTACATTTCTTCAATCTGTTGCTTCAGCTTTTTGAAGAAGACAGATCCACACAAAAAGACATCCCAGTTTAAGCCACTGCTGAACTTACAGTAGAAACCACCACTTATGTGGTAGAATATGTGCTATATGAGAAGCAAGAAAGAATTCACAACCTCTCCAGCAAAGCAAAATGATCTAAAGAATCAAAGTTAAGAAATCCATTTGGGAGACTTTCATTGAATGTGTCTTCAGTTATGGGAAAATGGGAATTAGCTAGCATATTTACTAGCCCAATTATTGATTGCTTTAGCAGTGGAGTAAAACTATGAGAATTGCTTGGAAATTTTCAAGCAAATTCCCTATCTAACGTGGTCTGGGCAGCCATATTTGGGTATGTTAATGTGGGCCATGGCTTCTATTGCCAAGCCCAAGTCAACAAAAGTTGACCAAATTCTTGTTATATTAGGAAACATCACTAGCCGACTTTAACATTTCAATATATATATATATATATATATGTATGTATAGCATATTTACTGGCTCAATTATTGATTGCTTTAGCAGAGGAGTAAAACTATGAAAATTGCTTCGAAATTTTCAAGAAAATTCCCTATCCAAGGTGGTCTGGGCGGCCATATTTGGGTCTGTTGATGTGGGCCGTATGGCTTGTACTGCCAAGCCCAAGTCAACACAAGTTGACCGAATTCTTGTTATATTAGGAAACCTCACTAGCCGACTTTAACATATCAATATAACTATCTATATCTATCTATATATATATATATATATATATATATATATATATATATATATATATATCTACTAACTATAAAAAAGTGTGAATGCCTCTACAATGAATTTTTGGTTTCGTCAATCACTGCCCAAAACTCACCGTTTCATCTTATGTCTCCATCGACACTCTATTGCCCAAACGTTTTTGCATGGGAAAGAAAAGCAAGTCTGGCAGGCAAAAGTGGAAAATATATGTTCTTCTTCTGGCATACTTTGACAAAGAGATAAGCTTAGCTGAGTATGTGTGTGGTGCCGTTGCAATCCATACATATTTGTGGAGATAAGGGTCAAAGACAGCTGGCTGTAAGTTTGTAGGGGTAGAGGATTGTGTGGTTTAAAGGATGGCCATGGGTAATGTGCTTTTCTTGGATGTTGAGATTGTTGGTGGAGGTTCTAGAACGTGTGTTGGTGAATAAAACAATAGCAATTAAAGGGAAAGAGGCGAAAGGTTCTAAAACTCTCTCCGTATCTCTTCTCTCTCTCTTTTCTCTTTATCATATCAAGACCAAATTGGCTCAGACACAAATCAAATTTCTATCGGAAAAAAAAAAAAAATGGAAAGAAAGACCGACTAATTTTTCCAATAAGTATCTTTTTTATTTATTTTTTTCTCCATTTCTTCAAAATATCCTTCTTCTTCTTCTTCTTCTTTTTTTTTTTTTTTTTTTTTTTTTTTTTTTTTTTTGTTCTTAAGATATGTGCTTGTATTTATTTCCTTGTGGGTTTCAATCTTTGATTGTTTACTAATATGGGTCTTTTAGGTTTCTGATATTGATCTTAAGTGGGTATTTTGGGTATCATTGGCTTCTTAAGTAGGTTTATGATTTTTTTTAAAAAAAAAAAAGTGGGAATTTGGTTCCATTTTCGGTATTTTTGGCTTACACAAAAACAGGTGAGCGCACTATTTCTCTCTCTCTCTCTCTCTCTCTCTCTCTCTCTCTCTCTCTCTCTCTCTCTCTCAAATTCCTAGTCTCTTTTAAATAAAGTTTTTGGGGTGCTAATTAATTATATTTGATATGAAGCCACCAAGCTAAGATGTGAGATTAAAAAGCACTGTTTTTTAGACGTCTATGGTGGTATATGAACCGATTTGAATAGAGCAAAGGGGGATGAATAGATTGAAGTGAAGGAAGGACATGCAATGGGACAACACAAGAAGTCGGTGGGAGGGAGATGGAAGAAATGATGGAGCAAAGAGGGATTACTTGCTCAGTATTGCTCTTACATGTTCTTCCCTAAAATCCTTCGTCTCATTCTTTTTTAAATGTGGGTAAAGAATTTGGTAAAGTACTATATGAGAGGATTGACTTAATCTTCAGTGTTCAAGGTATATGCGGGTAAAGAATTTGGCCTTTCTCATAAAGTATTCGCGAATTTGACAATCGGGCATGACTCTTCAGCTTCTAGTCATGTACTTCACTCGTGGCCTTTCGCAAGTTGCTCTACTCGCGAGCTAGTTGCAAACTGCACTAATTCTTCTTTTGAAGCTTAATTCTTCACCAATCTCTCACACTCATCCCTCACAAATAAACCCACATAAATACAGGAAAATGATTAAAGAAATTACAATCAAATTTAGCATAGAATTAAAGCCAACAAAAACTAGTTAGAAATCATAACTTTACAAATTAAATAGTAAATGACATCTGATTTGAATAAAATTTGATATGCGCGTTAAAAACATAAAAACCATAAAATTTAATGGTTATATTTTCAAAATTCATATACAAAAAAAAAAAAAAAAAAAAAAAAAAAAAAAAAAAAGATATCAACAGAGTTTAAAGTGTTTATTGCAGGTAATTGTAGTTTACAGGTTGTCCATTAAGCAAGTCTATGAATACGTTCAAGTTGATAAAATTGTTAAATTAGTGAGTAGCCATGAAAAATTACTTTATGAACGAATTAAGGTCCAATTTAGCTTTTAGATTTATATGCAAAATTCTTCCAAAGTTATAGTAACTATAAAAATTTATACTAGACCTATTCATTTTTGCATTTTAATTTTTGCACCCGATGTGAATGAGAACAACCATATCAATGGTTGTAAAGTTTTGCAAAATACAAAAAGTAGCTTAATTTACATATTTTGACCAAAAAAACACCCACATCAATAGGTGTAAAATTGTGCATAAATGCACAAGTACTACAGTAACCGTGCATAACACTCACATCAATGGGTGTAAAATTGTGCATAAATGCACAAGTACTACAGTAACCGTGCATATATGCACGGTTACTGTAACTCTTCTCTACATTATTTTAGTATTAAAAAAAGATGGACTAATGGATTGATGTGGGTATTTTGTAAAAGTGATGATGGGTGTTTTGTAAAAAAAAATATATAAAAATATTATTTATATAAAATATAGTATATAATAGATAGACTGATGTGAGTGTTTTATAAAAATGATGGCGTAAAATAAAAAAAAGTAATTTTTTTATGTAAAATAGACATAATCTTTTAGAAGAGCTAATACAGTTGCGGGTGAGTTTTCGATCTGTGTTGTACATGTCTATTGGAATTTGGCTTGTGTTGTGTTTTATGGAGAGCTTACTTTACCGTCTATTGGATTTTGGCACTTAGTTTTTGTGTTCTTTTTGGTTGAATAATAAATTTCGTAACAATTTCTTATTAAATTTCTTAGGAGAAATTTAACAAAACTAATATGAAAAAGGAAGGTTCGCTTTTGATTTCTGCTTTTATTTGCCATAAAACATTTTTCGACTCGCTCAAAACTCATTTATCAAACCCCACTCCCACTCACTGTCAGCCACCAAACTAATGTCCCGGTCAAATGTATATACTCAAATGTCTCTAACAAGGCTCACAAACAAAAAAACAAGGCTCACAAAAAGATATGACAGCCGGCTCAAAAATTTTGACGGTACATAATTTTCTTATTTAGCTAAAAACTGAAACCAAACAAAAAAAAAAATTATATTTTTCTTCTCAAAATCCTCTGTTTTGGGTTGTGTCTGTTAATAGCAATATTTTTGTATTTTTTCTAACAAAAGTTTTTGTCTTTACTGGGACAAGAGAGTAAAGGGGTGAAGAAGATGAGAAATACAAGTAGGAGCAAGCTGAGATTTGCCTTGCCCTTTGCTGGAATTGGAATTGGATGGTTGTGTTAGCTGAGCTGTGGGATGTATGCAGATTAAACATTAAAAAAATAAAGCATACCACTATATATATATATATACCATAAAAACAAAAGAAGACGAAGATAGTAGTGTTAAAGAATTGGGAAATAAAGACAAAAGTCAGTAGGCTTTTCATTTGTTAAGTTGGAATGAAACTTCTTGGAAGGTGTCTTACTTACAAACACCATTGCATGCATAATTATTTACAGAAGTGCCATTTTCTTTTTCTTTTTTTATTGAATACAATACGTGAGGACAAATGCATGATGTGTGCAATTAACCATAACCAATTCTTCTAAAAAAATTAACTTCATTAGAATTTTTGTTTATTCCATTATCAATTTAAATTTTAACTCAATAATAATATGTGATAATATATTTTTATTATACATATTTATATAAATATATATTGTAGTAATCCTAAAATAGTAGATTGGTATCGAAATATTCCGTTGCAATGACCAAAACTAATATCAAGCAGTGAACAAACTTTTTGTCATGCTTAGGACTGAGCAATGGACCCAGCCCACCCAAAAACCCGACCGACCTGACTCAACCCGAAAGGTTTTGGACGGGTCTGCGAATATTCGGGTCTAATTTCGGGTTCGGGTCGGTATCTGGTCGGCTTCGGGTCATATTTATTTCCTGGTCTGAACCCGATTTTTATTTTGAAAAAAACCCTACTCTAACAGAGGTCTCTCTCCGCCTCCCTCAGCTCTTCGCCTCCATCAGCTATCTCCCAAGTCTTAATCTCAAAAAACATCACTGCCGACTCTTTGATGTTCTATCTCACAAATTGCTCAACCAAGGTTTGCTTTCTTTTTCAATTCTTTTGGGTTCTTGGGTTTGTTTTGGTTAGTGGGTTTTTATTTGTTTTAGTGATTCTGGGCTTGGAGGGTTGTGGTTTGTGTGTGTTAATTTTTTTTCACATTGCTCTGTTTCTTGTTATCTCTGTTTCTTGTTAATTTTGTTGGGTTTTTATTACTTTCAGATTTTGGGGTTTTTTTCTATGTGAATATCCTGTTTGGGTTTGATTTTCTTGCGTTTTGTGATGTGGGTTTGGCTTGAATTGTTTTTTTAAGGACCCATTTCGATTTTTTTTTTCTTCAGGTTTTTAACTAAATAGCTGTGCTCCTCTGCCTCTCTCACTGAGTTCTCTCTACGTGTGTAACAGTGTAAGTCATCCACTCTTTGTTGGGTTTTTTTTTTTTTTTTCTTCTTAATTTCCTTGTCTTAGTCTCTGATTTTGGGAGTTTTTACATCTTTTAGGAACAACCCTTTTCATATTGATGAAAAAGAATTACTTTGGATCTGATGGGTTGGTGGGGTTTTGTGTTTTCTGTGATGTTATGTTATGTTGTTTTATTGTGTTATTTTTCTTAGCATGCAAACAGGGACTGTTCAGCCATTATGTTGTATCCGTGCCATAAATAAACGTGCTAAAAGTTGATAATCAACGCAAACAACTTGGTTTTTTCATAGTTGAATATACATGCTATTGACAGCAAGCACGACCTTGATAGGCTTAATATCATAAATATAAATCCACTCAATTAATGTAATCAATAGGCAATATATTCATATCTAACTCATAATGAATGCCAAGTATATATGAAGAACAAAACGGAAAACTATAAAAATAAGCATGAAAATAAAATGCACCTTGCCTGCAATTGTTCCTCTTACTTTCCATAAGCCCGAATCTTATGGATTCTCCAAATCAAATCTAATAATGTTACCTATTGAAAATATAAAGTAATATGATTATGTCAGGCTACTTGTGTTTTCCCCCCCTGGTGTCTAGTTGATATAGGACAGCCTCTATATTATTCAGTTTAGGGCTAGTTGAGAGAGAGAGATGGTTGAGAAAGGCTAGTTGAGAGTTAGCAATGGTTTTGGCACTAAATTGACTCTCAATTTCTTTCTCTTTCAAAGGGAGAGCCTGCTAACCTAAACAAGATGAATGCAAGTGGTTGTTGTTTTTCCTCGCCCTTTCATGATTGAAGATGTACTCTTTGAAAAATTGCATGCTTTATCTCTCAATATTGATATAAAAATGTGTCATAGTTTTCTTCTTCTCATCTATCTGTTCTTTTAAATGATATTCTCCAATTGAATTCTTGCAGGCATACACTGGGGTTTTAATTTGATTGAGTTTGTAGGTGGTTACATACCTGCCTTTCTTTACAACAACCAGGTACTGGCTTTTACTTTTTGACATGAATCATAGGCTTTGTTGTATTAATAGATAGTCTGTCTCATACTCATTTTTTGTCATGGTCTCACTCTATCAACTACCATGATGCATGTCTAGTTATGCACATTTTGTCATTGAATGTCTTATTTCAAAAAAGGAGCCATCCCAATGCAACCAACCCAACATATTTCAATCGGTTTGGAAAAGGTTCATATCTATGATAGGTAGACATCAATAATGGTTACTTTATATTTATAAATATGTGCTTATTTCTTTTCTATTATGCTTGAATATTTTATACACACACAAATTTTTTGGTGCTTAGCTGATGCGAGCTTCCTGCAAATGAAGTGTTGCCAGGGGGAGCTCAGAGGTGGCACTGACAATCTCTTCAATTTGTCCAGACTGCTTACTTGGGAAATATGTTCGTTTTTTTTTTTTTTTTTTTTTTTTTTTTTTTTGGTAGATTTTACAGTACAGGTGACTGAATCTTCTCATGTATTTTTCACCAGGAGATAACCAGAGTTATGCTTTTCACCAAAATCTGTAGGAACTAGGAAGGTTGTACAGTGAACTTGGTGGCATGATTTAAGCAATGAGATTGTCCTTCCAATTTTAAGTTTAGATGTGATAAAGTTGAAGAGCAATTCAATTGTATTCGTTCTTGTTCATTATGAATTCATTCTCCACCAAGAATTTTTCTTAATGGTTCTTTAATGTTGTGTTTGGATGAAGAATGGTTGGTGATCATGGTGGAATGGTATCATGTTGCGTTTTAATCCTATTTATTTAAAATTTTACTCTTTGGATGAGTGTCTAAAATATAAGCGATTAGAGTATTGTAGTAGTTACAATAATTATGGTAATGAAGGTGACAGTTGGTGATCGTGGTGGAATGGTATCATGATGTTTGTGGTGGTGGCAGTGGCAATGAGGGCAACAATGTTGATGGAGTGGTGGCAATGATGATGGTAGCTACAATGTGGTAGCTACAATGGTGGCGGAAGTGGAATGAAGGTAGTAGCAATGGCGATAGTGATTGTTATGGTAGCAATATGGTCTTTTTTTCTTTTTTGGTTAGTCTCATATTTTTTTTTTTTTTTTTGTTCATTGGATCAATATGGTCACATGAAAGAAAAGTTTTTAATAATCTGATCAGGCCCAACAAAGATCAGCTCAATTTTTCAAGGACCTAGTTGATAAATTTGCATTATTTGATCTGTGGAGGCATTAAAAAAAAATAAAAAAAAGTCCAACCCGAGACCCGACCTGAGACCCGAAAAACCGACCCGATTTTAGACCCGTTTTCCCGGTCGGGTCGGGTAGGATTTCAGACAGGAAAACCCAATTTCTGTCGGGTCAGGTTTCGGGTCACAGTAAACTCGACCCGACCCGACCCAAACTCACTCCTAGTCACGCTATCATGGTACGAATATATATTTTTTTTTTTGAAAAAAATAATAATTTAGATTTGAATAAGTCTACATGATCATAGGTTTTGTCACACATGACAAAACTTATGTTATTAATGGTTTGAATCAGTCAACACAATCACTAGTTTTGTCATATATGGACGATTTCAAAAATTCAAGTCTTAGAAAAAAAAAAACAATTATGTAATCCAACCCAAAAATGACGTAGAGTATGATAAAGGATATTGGATTTAGATTGCCAAAAGCCTTGAAACTTAGTTAGACCATGTATCCTACCAATTGAATTTTGCCAATCAACCCTAGCTCAACTCGCACCTCCTCCCCTTGCAAGTGCTAGATGGAGGGTGAGGTCGGGGGTTCAAGAGCCACTTGATGCATGTGTAGCTTACCAAAAGAAAGAGACCTTATAGAAGCTAGAGATAATGGATAGAGCATTAGGCTGCGTTTGGTAAGATGTAAAATGTTTTCCGAGTGTAAAATATTTTCAACTGAAAATATTTTACGGAAAGGAAAACATTTTTTTTCTGTTTAGTTGTGTTCTGTAAAATACTCCTGAAAAAGTATTTCCATTGTTTGGTTTTGCATGTAAAACATTTTCCAGAAAATTGTCAAAAACGTTACTGACAACTCAATCGCAAAAACAACTCAACCGCAAATCCCAGCAAAAACAACTCAATCGCAAAAACAACTCAACCAAATCATGTAAACAAGAAAAAATTATTGTTACTGCCTCAACCAAATCATGTAAACAAAATAAAAACACACTATATGAACCCTATAAAATCCCAGATCTTGAGGGAAAAGAAAGGAGGTGGGTCTTGAGGGAAAAGAATGGAGGCAGATGGGTCGGTGGAGGGGGGTCGGTGAGGATGAGGGATGGGTTGGTGAGGACGAGGGATGGGTCGATGGAGGTGGGTTGGCAGAGTAACCTGAGAATGAAGGATGGATCGGCGGACGAGGAAAAGGGATGGGTCGGTGAGGATAAGGGATGGGTTGCCGAAGTACCCTTTCCTTGCTCGGCTTGCGGGATGGGTCTTCTTTCTCTCTTTCTCTGGGTGTGAGTCCGACGAGAGGAGGCAGGTGGGTGGGTTTGATTGGCAGTGGACACAGGCTTGATCGGCGGGGGACATAGGCTTGTTCGGCAGTGGACACAGGCTTGACCTTGGTTAGCTCTCTCCTTAGTTCCTTTGGCTTGGTGTGAGTTTGCGAGGAGGGTGGAAATTGTTTGAAGGTAAAATGAATGTTTAAAACAATTTCCGGCTCTAAAGGTCTTAATTTACGGTCAACTGAAATATAATTTCAGTTTGACCGAATTTTCATGTGCACCCCAACACAGTCAAGAATGTAAAATGATTTCCTGAAACCCTTTTAAGCCAAAACAAACGCACCCTTAGATACACCAACAAACTCCCAATCAGTACTCTAGAAATAGTGATTCAATACTCCTTGAAGATGCCATCCAATCAACTTCAAGCATCTTCAAGACATCTTCCCCTCACCTCCCCTACCCCAAGGCCACTACCCTGTTTACTCCATTTTGCTGCTTGATACTTAATTTTTTAAAATGAATGGGTGTTGACTTGAACTCTACACAAATAACTTTAAACTTATTAAATAACTATATTTGTTTAAAGAAACTAGTAAAGAAGTTAAGGTAATTGATGGAACAGATCAAAATATCACTCCTTCGAACAAGATAATCACATTGAGTACACCCTGTTGTACTTGGTTTGTGTTTTTTTTAATAAAATTTATCGTTACTTATCCAAAAAAAGAAAAATCAAGATAATCCCACTACCACAAACACAGAAAGGATAAGTGACAAGAAAACTCAACAATTTGAACATCTCAAGCCACAATCATGCAATTTCAAGCACATAATGCAACATTGGAAAATTTTTTTGGATTGCAAACAGAATCTTACCAGGACGTTCGGTAGGTTGGTCATTCCTGCCAACAGCAAAACCAAGGCCACTCCGACAAGGAGCAGCTGTTGGTTGTGGAGGCAATTCGTGTGCCTCACCTATCCTTTTAGAATCAGGAAGAAGAATTTCATCCATAGACATGGAGAAACTTTTAATCTGAGCATGCATGTTTTCTTGGACTAGCTTCTGTTGATCAGCAAGAGAGACTTTACTAGCCATTTCAATGATCTCCTTTGCATCTGCCTCCCCAGCATCCCTTCCCAAACGGTTGTAGCTGGATGTTTAAGTCTTTCATGAGAAAAAATTTGAGATTAAAGGACACCCAATGAAGTAGAACACTGAGTGACAAAGGAAGTATAAATTCACATGAAGCAAAGTGGCAAAGTACTGAAAGTAGGGAACAAACAAAATAGCATCTACACAAAATGCAATAGACATCATTTAAATGTTCACTTTTGGCTTAATCAATCAAAAAGTTAAAAGAGATTTATCTTTTGTTGAAGAACTCGACATTGATGCACAAGATCTAAGAAGCTAAAACTTGGATAGAAGTGAGGCAAACATTAAGATCAAGTTATGTCAAGAAGTAATAAATATTTTGATTCACAAGGGATATGTCACAATCAGTGAGAGAACAACCTAAATGTAAACAATGAAATTCTTAATCTCTACATGGTCCATAGCCAGCACAACGCCCATATTTTTCCTTTTTCTAATGTTTTGTGGATGCAGAAAAGGGAAAACATAAAAAATGTCTCAGTGAGAAAACAACCTAAATGATAATCTCTACATGATCAATAGCTAGTACTATGTCCCTATCTTTCCTTCTCTTATAGAGTATGATTCTCAAAAAATTATATCAACATACATGAAATGATTGAGGGCTCCAAGGGTTTTGTGTGATTGCCATATGCCTATGGATGAAGGGAATGTCTTTAAGATATCTACAAGACTGAACATTCTTTGTTAAGCAACTTGTTGGGCAAACAAGTTTGTTATTGTTCATACCGTGATCATCACTATATGTTGAATACGAAATGGATGATTGGTGAAAAGAAAAAAAAAATTAATATAGCTATAGTAACAACTAGAGCAAAATGAGATGTCATGGACAGCCAAAAATAAAATGCACAGAAAGAGTTCATCGTCCAATGATTAAAGGCACTGCAAGGACAATTAGATCTGACACAATTATACCAATTGATAGGGTTGGAATCTAAGTATCTACTCCCTTTTTTTTTTTTTTTTTTTTTAATATTGGTAAGTTAAACACCCAGCAAGTTTTTAATCCAAAAACTTACCCTTAATCCGATTTTATGGGAGGAGGAAATGTCATTTGAGGTACAGCTCATTGTTACGGTAAATTTTTTCTAATTAATTTGACCATAGCATCTACTCCACAACAGTTACTACTTCAAACATAAGCATGTTTATCAACAAAATTGAGGGAAATAATTCACTCAAGAGGTTTATTAAAACCAATCAAATGGTCTACACTCCACGCTACTAATATGCTACCTATATTTGCACATTAACACAAACAACAGCACTACTGAGACTAGCCAGTAGACGCATACAGTTCATGTTTAAGGATAATATATGAGAGATAATCAAATAACAAATTCACAGTCACAACTAACCTGGTATATAGAAACAATCTATTTATGTCTGCTTAAAATTGAAACTTTCTTGGATCCCTAGCAAAAGTGAGACTTTTTGCCAGATTTTTCACAGCCTGTAAATACCCATTTACAAAAGAGCAAAATGGTCATTCAAAAAACACCAGAAAAGAAGAAAACAAAGGCATAAATGAAACAAAGTTTTAATCTGTATGACTAATACTGATCTGGGTAAAGAACAAAAACCCATCTCAGATTAGTTCAATAACAGTCATAGATTGAGTTCAATCGAGTAGAACTTAGTGGAAAAGTGAAAACCCATTTTCACTATTGAGAAATGGAGAACAGTATTTTTCAGTAGAAGTGTAAAACTAAAACCACAAAGAGAGAGAGACCTCTTGGAATTTGTTGAATAGAAAAGCCATTGTGAAGTTAATCAATGAGTACAGAAAGCAATCTTTTTGGTTCAGTGAGCTGAACTCCGTGAATTTGACTGCAAGGGAAACGAAGAGTGTGCGCTTTACGCTACGCTCTTTATGGTGGCGTGCCTGTGCCTCGGTGTTACTGAAAACGTCTATTGTGTCGACTTTAGAGTTGTAACGTCGACTATATCTTTGACCTCTCAATTTATTTCTTTGTTTCACATTTCAATGACCTGGGCAAAAACTTGTCTGTGGTCTGTGGGGGTAATGTGTAGAATAACCATGTGAGGGAGGACAATATAGTAAGTTAACAATAAAAATTTTTGATTAAGTAAAGTAGCATCTCGAGTTTTAGAAACTCGAGATCCAAATTAAAACTCGAGTCTCAGAGACTCGCTTTGCAAGCCTTTGGGCTGATGAGCTGGACAGAAAATGCCACGTAGATCTCGAGTCTAAGAGACTCGATTTCTAAAAAGCAAAACCGAAGAAGAACTTGAGAAACTTGAAAAACTGAAGAACTGAAAGAACTGAAGAACTGAAACTAAAGAAGAACCAATGATCTGACGACGATCGGGATCGCAATCGCGATTAGGATCCAAACCAAAGACTAATGTTCCTCTCAGATCATCGTTGTTCTTCGTCGTCAGATCGGGATCCCGATCCAGATCGCGATCGCGATCTTCTTCTTTTCTTCTTCTTTTCTTTTTCTTCCCCGTGGACCTCTTCATGTTTTTGCTTTGGAACTCGAGTCTTAGAGACTCGAGTTCCACGTGGAGTTTTTGTCCACATCAGTTCGTCAAAATTTTTGAACTCAAGTTTTTAAAACTCGATTTGCAATTGAACTCGAGTTTTAAAAACTCGAAATGCTAGTTTTCCACTTTCTTTTATGTCTTGTCAAATAACAAAAATTTTCTAATAATAAAGTTAAATGGAAAAAAAAATCGTGGTCTGTGCCTTGGTTGGTTAGATCGAAATTAATTCGCCGTAATAATTTAAAAAATATATTTTTAGAAAAATAAGAGTAATATATTATTATGATACTTAAAACTTTATCAAAATATTATTTTCATCTTTAAACTTTATAAAGAACTTTTTTTAATAATTCTTGTCCTGAGACAAAATAAGGATGAAAATGAAGTTTTTTTTTCAATATTTTAACAAAGAAAAATTATTATTTTTTTAAATATAAAGACAAAAATTAAAACAGTTAAAAATAATTTAGAGATGGCAAACCAACTTTTTAAAATTTAGGAATTAAAAAAAATCATAAAGTATCAAACTAACATTTTAATCTACAAATAAAAAAGATAAGATATAATCTTACCTGAATAGATAATCTTACCATTTATACGGTATACTATTTTGATTTTTGTTAGCAAGTTGATCCACCCTAATAGGTTTTCCCTGTTGATTATTTAAAAAATAAATAAAAGGCCCATCAACCCTAAAACCCTCAACCCTAAATCCCAAACCCTCAACCCTAAAGGGACCAATAAGACACTAACTCCAATGAGTCTTAGGCTTTTTTATCAACTCTTAACAAGTCGAAAATTACCATTAATTATATTTAATAACACTATATAAATATAATTACACTCTAGGCCTTATCAATAAATTATATCCTAAGACTTTATTATACATGCAACCTCTTCATAAAATATTCGTAGTAATATAAAGTCATGAATGTAGACTGCCACTTTGAAGATTACTACATCTTAATCCTTGAGTGTCCAATTTAATCATTTAAGTTATTCATCATATATTTATGAAATTCAATTTCATAAATATATACTTTTATAACTCCTTACTAAAGTGGTTAGGTCAAACACTTTGAATAACTAAACACATTAAACTTATCTCAAAGGAATATTTTATATTTTTGTTAAGAGATTATGAATTCCATCTTGAGAATATATGTTCTATCAATACTAAATGTGGCTGCCCAACATACTGAGGTTTTGATTGTGACTTTTGATCTCACTCTTGATATATCAAAACAACCTACATTTCATGATCAGGTCCATTAGCCTCTCCGGATTAAGAGTTCATATAAATAGAAGTCATGAAATTTATTATTCATTTGACAATCATTAAGAGAATTATAAATCTCACAGCGGTCCAGTTCAATATATCTTAATTTCTTAAAACATATAAACATAACAACTAGAAGTCTCCACTTTAATGATCAAAATAAATTATCTTAGTTGATATGTTATAGTCTTCGCAGATGGAATGCCCAATTTCATCACCGACTACGAACTATAATTCTGAGTTTCCAGTTCAATATATCTTAATTTCTTAAAACATATAAACATAACAACTAGAAGTCTCCACTTTAATGATCAAAATAAATTATCTTAGTTGATATGTTATAGTCTTCGCAGATGGAATGCCCAATTTCATCACCGACTACGAACTATAATTCTGAGTTTACAAAGAACTTGTGATTTATATCTTCAGTGACTTTTCACATAAATCGCATACTATGCATCTCATGGACTATATGATAAAGTCCAAATATTCATGTTATCATTATTTTAAATAATAATAAAAAAACTTTATTAATTATAACATTAAGTCATACATAATGTCATACATAACATCATACAATAGGATTTAAGGGCACATGTCCTAAGCCAAACAGCTTCCTTTGCCGCCTTACAAGCAGTAACATATTCAGCTTCCATGGTAGAGTCCGCAATACAAGATTACTTAACACTTCTCCAACTTATGGCTCCACCTCCCAGGGTGAACACACAACTTAAAGTGGACTTTCTGTAATCAAGATCTGATTAAAAATCTAAATCTGTATAACCAATAGGAATCAAATGCTCACTATGGTAAACAAGCATATAATCTCTCGTTCTCCATAGATACTTGAGAATATGCTTTACAGCTTGCCAATGTTTAAGTCCTGGATTTGATTGATCTTGACTGACCATGCTAACTAAATAACAGATATTTGGTCTAGTACATAACATGGCATACATAAGACTTCCTGCTGTAGAAGCATAAGGAACTTGTCTCATCATATTTTCTTCCTCAAGAGTCTTAAGCCTTTGTTCATCAGACAGAGGAACTCCATATCTAAAAGGAAATAATCCTTTCTTGGAATTTTGCATACTAAACCGTTCTAAAACCTTATCTATATACCCAGTTTGTGATAAACCTAACATTTTATTCTTGCGATATTGCCAAAGCTTGATTCTTAGAATAAAATTAGCTTCATTTCAAATTGACTTGACAACCAAACCTTTATCGATGACATTACCCCTACATCATTTTCAATGAGTAGAATATCATCAACATAAAGCACTAGGAACATTACTATTTTTTCTCAATGTCTTTTGTACACACATGGTTCATCAAGATTTTTTTAAAAACCAAATGATTTGATTGCTTGATCAAATCTGATGTTCCATGACCTAGATGCTTGCTTAAGTCCATAAATAGACCTTTTCAACTTGCATACCATATGCTCTTGGTTCTTTGCTATAAAACTTTCTGGTTGCATCATATAGATTTCTTTTTCAAGATTGCCAATAAGAAATGTAGTCTTGACATCCATTTGCCAAATCTTATAATCATAATGAGTAGTAATGGATAAGAGAATTTTGATAGATTTAAGCATGGCTACTAGCGAAAAAGTTTTATCATAATCAATACCTTCCTTTATGTATACCCTTTTGCCACTAGTCTTGCTTTAAAAACCCTAAACCATAAACCTTAAACTAAATGCAAATGCATAAGGAAGGTGGAGGAGAAAGAGAGATCAATCCATGGAGATGACACCAATGTTTAGGCAAATGAATTCAAACCATTTGCTATCAAGAGGTTTGGTAAACAAATCAACCTTCTGATCATCGATGTGAATGAACTCAAAAGTAAGAGTACTATCTTCGACAAGCTCTCGAATGAAGTGATGCCGAATCTCTATGTGGTTAGTTCGAGAATGTTGAACTGGATTCTTAGAAATGTTGATGGCACTAGTATTGTCACAGTAGATGGTAAGATGCTCTTGACAAATACCATAATCATGGAGGAGTTTTGCATCCATAGAAGTTGGGTGCAACAGCTACTGGCAGTGATGTACTCAAATTCTGCAGTGGATAATGAGATGAAATTCTACTTTTTGCTCATCCAAGAGACAAGATTATTACCAACATAGAAACAACCCCCCGATGTATTCTTTCTATCGTCAATATTCCCAGCTCAATCTGCATCAAAATACCCATCTAAGACATCATTTGTGTCTTTGTTGTACCACACACCAAAGTCGGCAGTGGTTTTAACATATTTTATGATTCTTTTTAAAGCAATCATATGAGACTCTTTAGGATTTGCCTGATATTTAGTACACACTCCCACACTGTAACTAATGTCAGGTCTACTAGCAGTAAGGTAAAGAAGACTACCTATCATGCTTCTATAAAGGGATGAATCTACACTTTTACTTAACAAGTCAACAGTGATTAACATTTAGGCTCATAGGGGTTCTAACAGGACTAGCAGATTTCAAACCAAACTTTTTCATAAGATTTCTTGCATATTTAGATTGAGATAGGAATATACCTGAATCTTGTTGATGAATCTGCAATCCAAGGAAGTGAGTTAGCTCTTTAATCATGCTCATTCGAACTCGACTTGCATGAGCTTTGAGAAACTATGAGTAAGTTCATCCTTAGTTGATCCAAAGATGATATCATCAACGCAAACTTGAGCAACTATCAGCTCGCCGTCTTCCCTTTTGATGAAAATAGTTTGATCAATTTTTCCTCTTATGAACCCATGTGACACCAAGTATTGTGTGAGCCGATCATACCAAGCTCTGGGGGCTTGCTTTAAACCATAAAGAGCATTCTTGAGGTACAACACATGATCCGAAAAGTGTGGATCAATGAATCCTTTTGGTTGAGCCACATAGACATCTTCCTTAAGGAACCCATTCAAGAAAGCGGTCTTGATATCCATCTGGTAAAGCTTAAACCTGAAATGGCATGCTAGGGCTAGGAGAATTCTAATGGACTCTATACGGGCTACTGGAGAAAATGTCTCATCATAGTCCACTCCTTCCATTTGAGAGTATCCTTGAGCCACAAGACGAGCTTTGTTTTGGATCACATTACCTTCCTCGTCGGTCTTATTGCGAAATATCCACTTTGTGCCAATGATGTGCTTACCTTCTGGTCTAGGTACTAGTGTCTAGACATCATTCCTTTGGAACTGAAGCAGTTCATCATGCATAGCTTCGACCCAGCTTTCATATTGAAGAGCTTCTTCAACCTTGGTGGGTTCAACCTACGACAAGTAACACGAATAAAACACAAAGTTAGTAACACATTTATCAACTGTACGCTTCCTTAGTATAAGTTCATTCATGTTTCCCATAATAACTTCAGGAGGATGATTCAATTTGATCCTGGAGGAAGGTCCTTTCTCTTCATGGGATTCAGAATTAGGTGAAGTAGATATGTCTACTGAATCTTCTAAAACACTAGAAGTGCCGGGAGTACTTGGAAATGCGGGCTCTTGATCAGCAATTTCTTGAACATCCTTGGGCTCAGGAGGAAGAATTTTTTTGGGGATTTCCTCACTAAGTTTCTCAAAACTGAACTCTGAGGATTCATTGATAACAACATTCATAGTTTCCATTACCTTTATGACTCTTTTGTTGTATACTCGATAAGCCTTACTTGTAAAGGAATATCCCAGAAATATTCCTTCATCACTTCAGTAGTTAAATTTTTCCACATTCTCTCTTTCCTTAAGAATGAAACAAATACTTCCAAAGAACCTAAAATACTTAACATTTGGTTTCCTTCCCTTCCATAGCTCGTAGGGAGTCTTTTTGGTACCGGATCTGAAATATACCCTGTTAACCTTATGACATGCAGTGTTAACGGCTTCTCCCCACAAGTTTCTAGCCACATCCTTATTGTGCAGCATGGCTCTAGCCATCTCCTGAATAACCCTATTCTTTCTTTCTACTACACCATTTTGCTGAGGAGTAATAAGAGCAAAGAATTCTTGTGATATACCTAACCTAGTGTAGAAGGACTTTATGTAAGAATTCTCGAATTCTTTACCGTGATCACTTCGAATTCAATCAATCTTCAAACTCTTCTCATTCTACAATCTTGTGCACAAGGCTTTAATGTGCTCAGGAGCATCAAACTTGGATTGTAGAAGGATGACCCAAGTGTATTTGGTGAAATCATCTACTACAACCACGATTATCTCTTTCCACCAAGAGGCTCAGTTCTGGTTGGACCCATGAGATCTAGATGAAGTAGCTTCAATGGTTTAGATGTAGCAGATGTCTGAGTGCTTGGATGTTTAGCTTTTGTCTGTTTCCCAAGTTGACAAGGTCCACACACCACATTGTTTACCCTATTGAGCTTGGGCATCCCTAACACCGATTCATGCTTAGATACAATTGAGAGATGTTTGTAACTAGCATGTCCCATCCTTTGACGCCATAGATCTTCATTTGGTAAACGAATGCTATTGCACACAATATCAGCATTAGGAACTAAACCATAGCAAGTGTCTAGAGTGCAAACACCACTTATGAGTTTCTTTCTAAACTCATCCATGACAAGGCATTTTCCTTTTATGAATAATACCATAAATTCTTAATCACATATCTGACACATGCTCAAAAGGTTCATTTTCAAACCTTCTATATATAGAACATTTGCTATGTCTGGCAGTCTAGGTAGAGAGATAATTCCCTTACTTTTAATTTGTGATTTGCTCCTATCACCAAAAGTGACATTACCATCTTTCTTAGACTCAAAAACCTTAAAGAGAGATCGGTCTCCAGTAATGTATCTTGAGCAATCACTGTCAAGGTACCACAAACACGTGTCCATAACTTTAAATGTGGACTTCATCATAAAGCACACTTCGTGCTTAGATGATAGATCAGTGGGAATGGTGTTTTCTCTGATCTGCCTTTTATAAACAAACCCTTTAACTTTCACTCTTCTTAGACAAACTCCTTTGTACATCCTCAGTCTGAGACAGTCTAGTTTCTTTTTTGTCAATCTAAGATCTTTTCTAATGATCATTGTGATAGAATTCAAATAAGTTTTAGATTTGCATTTTCTAAAACACTCAAACAAATGGAGATTAGAAAAGCAACATGTATTTGAAAACAAAGATCTTTTCATGCCAGTTGCAGCCATGACAACAGGGGTCAACGGATCACACAACAAAGATTAAAATCTAATCAGAGTGTGCCTACTCTGATACCGCTTGATAGGCTAAGAATGTATTGACCCCTTTGGTAACTTAATCAATTGATTTAGTCAAGTGAAATTAATTAAGTTCAATTACATGAAATATGCGTGACAGCACAAACAAATCACCAAATAACTAAATATGCAGTGGAAATTAAATGACATGGGTGATTTTTTTACGAATGGGAAAAACCACTGAGGCAAAACCCCATAGAGTGATTTTAAGGTCACCACTCCCGATAATTCACTATTATTAAAACAAGCAGTTACAAGTAAAGGAAGTCCAATACCTTTTACCAACCTACAGTTGAACCCTTACCCCAATACCCAATTAGACTTGTTCTGTAGTAACGATCTCTCCTTGTAATGCACACTCCCAGTATGTGACTAACCAATAAATGTGCGGATCCCAATACGTGACTTAATCACCAACTTGAGAAAGATGTTGGTTGCAAAGTTCTTCAGCTTATCACACGATGAATATCAAGAAGCTCCTTAGTCATAAAACCCTATGGTGTACAAACACAGTAGCTTCTTCAAGAGAAAAATGAACTAAGGCAAATTCTGTCTCCAATTACAATTTTCATGAACAAAACTTTGCTTCACACTCGTGCAACCTTTAACGACCCTTAAAATAATCCTTATATATGTTTAGGGTTGTGAGGAAAGAAAGCCTAACCACATACTCACAGATTGGATGAAAATCAGAGTAAAAATCTGTTTTTCATAAACCTCGATAGATAGCTTATCTATCGAGATAGATGTCGAGCATCGGGCTTTAGTAGCTCTTTAACTCTCGATAGATACTAGCTGTCGAGTTAGCTATCGAGATTTAAAATCCAGCACTTCTTCATTTCTTTCTTAGACAAACTTACATGGTTTTAACACTTGAACTTGAAACCTTGTTCCTTGAAGTATTAAACACATCCTAGATTTACCTAATTACAAGTAAAATACGTTTTGTCAAAGGATTAGCCAATTCTAATATGACCTATGTTCCTAACATTAAATCACATATGTCCTAACAGAAAATAAAAAAGGCAGGAACACACCTGATGGCTAAATTACGTGTAGTTTAGGCCTTACCACTAAACTATATGTAGTTTAGTCATGAATAGTATAATAATAAAAAAATCCTTTCAAAAAAGGAGGGACATCTTAAGATTACCCCAATTAAGGCACAAATTATCAAAGGACTCCCTAGTGAGCGGTAAAGGAAGTAGAAAACTCTTCCCCCAATTAAGCACATCAAAATCCATCTCTAGTGGATCAAGCACATTGAGAAAAATCTTCAGTGGTTCAAGCACATCGAAAACACCATTCCCATGAAGGAAGCAAAAGGCTCTTCCCTAACAGATCAAGCATATCAAGAACACTATCCTCAATAAGGAAGCAAAAGACTCTTCCTCAATATTTCAAGCATCTCAAGAACACTATCCTCAGTAAGGAAGCTGAAGATTCTTCCTCAAATGGATCAAACCTATTAAACATCACCTTCAATGAGGAAGCAAAAGATTTTTTCCCAAAGTATCTCTAGTAAAGAAGCAAAAGATTCTTCCCCAATGAGTCCCATACACCAAAAAATCCCTAGCGAAGAAGCAAAAGATTCTTCTTCAAAGTCCTCAGCGAACCATGAAGGAAGCAGAAGATTCTTCCCTAATGGATCACACATCTACACTACCCCTCAGTGAGTCCATCCATACCAGTCCTAAGCAAGTTTCTCATCCCCATGCAAGTCGTGAGAGGAAGAAGATTCCTCCCTATGCGCATCTACTCCTCAGCGAGTTTTTCCACCATTCCTAATGGATCTAACAATCAAGACTACTTATGCACATATCCTCCGGGAATTGAACATGCAGGCACGGTAGAAAAGGCAGAGATAGTGATAGAAAAAGAGACCAATGTCAACCCGAGGCAAGAGCCTCACCAGAAAAGGTAAAGAAATAACTGAAGAAGATAAGAGAAACAAGTCACCCAGAGAAGTTTGAGGCAAGAGCCTTGGATGGACACCATAGAGACTATATCCTTTTTCATTTGTTGGGTTAGCTCGTAAAGCACCCTAGTTTGTTTTCTTTTCTTTCTTTTTTTTTTTTTTTTTACTCTTTTTAAGTGACTCTAGGATACTGAGTCACTTGCCATTTGCTTACAAGTGGCAAAACAAGTTCTGGGATAGTGAACCTGTCATTGCTCATTTCCTGAGTAACAAAGGTGGGATTTTGGACATATGTCTTTGGAGTTGCACCCCGCCCCATGTATGCATGATGTGTGTCGTGTTCGTGGGTTGGGCCCGAGCCATACGTCGAAACAAAATATTTTGTCTCTTATTTTTTTTTTTTTTATTCCGTTAGCGAAGCTCACAAATCAAAAGAGGGGCATCTATAGACACCACATTTTGCACCCCTTACAACTCTAGACTCCATTCCCTAATGATACTCGAACTCTAAGGCCTAAGGCTAGTTTAGAGTCCTCGGCCTACGTACGTGGATCTCGGCCTGCATACATAGGCCAAAGCATGCGTACATAGGCACATTCCTGCGTACGCAACTAGGGCTTCAAGAGCATAAGAAAGGCAAGTTTTTTGTAATAATGGCTGAGGTTTGGAATGAATCCTGCATTGTTTGGGAGCTGTTCCAAACCCCATTTTTTTAATTATAAAAAACCTCACATGGTACATTTTCAAAGGAGACATAGAGAAATCTCATGGGAAAATATAAGATTCACTAGAAACTAATGAATCGAATGGGAGTTTTTCACAAAACACCTTCAAGTAAATTTTATTTGATTGCGACATTTTCTGGCCCCAATCCTTTTAGTTTAACGTTGCTAATCACTTTCTTATTGGTTTGTGAATAAAATTGACTGAGGGGAACAGTCAAAATCAAGCTTGGAAAGCTTTTGTTTAAGGTATTAGGTCTAACCCTTTCTCTTTATTTCTTTTCTTTTCTGCTTTTCTTTCTACGCTTTAATCTTTTTTTCTACGTAGTTTATGTTTGTGTATGTCTATTTAAGTTAGTTTCTTAGTTCTTTTCATGTTTCGTGCACATTAGGTTGTTAGATTTTCATTTTAAAGTTCTGCTCTGTTTTTGCGTTTTTAGGTTTACAGGGCAAGGACTTGCGTACACATAATCTTGCTTGCGCACGCAAGCTTGATTATGCACAGCAGGCTTGTTCTAGTGTGTGTGATGTCATTGCCCAGAAACCCCAAATTTTTGTTTGTTTGTTTTGTCTCTGCCTTCACATGTTTGTTCTATTTAGCCCCTTTTTTTTTATATGTTTTAGGCTTTATAGGTTCTTGTCTACCTCTTTCACATGATTGTTTGCTATCACATGTTTAGATTAGGGTTTGTCTTAGCTTTGATACCACGTCATTCATTCACATGCCCATTCATCAATGCCATAGTTGCTGTGTTGCTAAGAGGTAAGTAAGGTAAGTCATGCATTCACATGAACATGCATATTGTTTGTTTAATCCTTCTTTGAGATATGAAGTTAATGCCTTGTTCATAAAATGATTTGCTTGCTTTTGATGATATGCTTGTTGCCTTGTTTTAGATGAATGCTAGGGTTTCTTTTGTATGTTTGGCTCTCTTTTGTTTGGTGGATAGATAAGTATGTTTGTTTAGGATGAAAGATGCCATGTTGTATGCTAGATGCATGTTAGCATGTGTGTGAGTTTAGGACATGAGTGTTGAGTTAGTTTTTAATAGGGTTAAGGTATAAGACACAATGATGGGAGGCCAACCTTAGGGTTGGCCGATCTTGGGTGCCTAACACCTTCCTAAGAGCGTACCTAAACTCCGAACCCATATCTCTAGTAGTAAGATCAAAAGGCCCTTCCTCGAAGGGACACTATATATATGGTTCCTAGACCATTGCAAAAACTAGGAGGCAATTCCCCCTTGTGCCCACACTTGTTTCCACTAGTTCTTGATTGTAGATCCCGTTCCGATAGATGCTTGTTGAGTTAGAAGGTATAGAAACCTCTCAAATATCACGGTAACTAACAAGTCTTCCAAGAGCTTTCAAAACATAATTAGGATTTTCCTTTTATACCTTGCTGTATTGGACTGAAACCCTAAACGTTTTAGCGTGCTTGGGCTTGGTTTAAATTCTGTAGAATTAACTTATGTGCAATTTTTGATTGGTCGAGTCTAATTTTCTATTAGTCGAGCTTCACTAGACTTGAACTCTCCTTTCTACAGCTTGAATATTCTTAAATCTTGATTTGTACAATCTTGAGCAATGTCTAACACCTAATCTAGACATGTTTTTGTTCTCAGTTTGCCAACATACACAAGATAAAAATATAAACATTTAATCCTAAATATTTAGAACCTAACAAATAAAATGGACGATCTTAATGACTTTTATGGACTCATCAAAATCAATCACTGGGTCTAGAGTTATTTTTCAAAAACCAATCCATCTAAAGCATGAATCCACGTGAGTTTCATGCTGTTTGATAATGCAAGTTTGCAAGTGAGTTTCTTGAATTATAGGCACTCATTAACTACTGAAAGAAGATTACCAAAAACGAACAGGGATGCAACATTGTCTTTCTTTATTTGGCTAAGAATAGCAAGTTGCCTACATTGGATCACGTATATTCCTCCTACCATGCTCTCTTGGTGGTGATCTAACGAGGGGTCTAACCAATTTGAGTTAGGAGTAGTAAAGACTTTTTGGTAGATGATGACGGATCCCTCATTTCATTTTGGCCCTTATATATATTATAGTGACAATTTAACGTCAATAGCTGTCCCCACTCCCCACTCCACTTGAGTGGTGGTGGTCAGGTAAGGGATTGATTGTCAAAGATGATCGAACAACTTGATTATGTTGGTCGCATACACTGTCAAATTAATACGTTCAAAGTTCAAATAACTTGATAATCTATCTATAATCTATCTATTTATATATAAGAACAAACATGTTAATTAATTGCGGATATATCATTAATCACGTATGTCCAAAGTCCATACAAGAATGATTAGGAATTTGATTTTTCTTTTTGTTTGGGTTTTTTACTCGAATATTGGCAAATTAATTATCATTAACACTAGACTTTCTTCTTCTTTTTTTTTTTTCTTTTTCTATTTTTTTGAATCATCATTAACACTAAGACTTAAAATGCTATACATATGGCAAAAGAGAGGACTCGATCCATTCCAAAAAATAAAAAAGAGGTGAAGGAGCGAGATTAATTATTATTATTTTTTTTTGGAATAGGAAACTTTCATTCAATTATAATAATGAAGCATCATGAAACAAGGTTGCCAAAGCAGGTGGAGGAAAATCCTCAATCCAAAATAAATCCTCATCTAAATGGCTAGCATATTGGGCAAGAACATGTGCCACTGTATTCCCTCCCCTCCTAATCTGATTAGTCCTAGCCCAATATAACCCATGTATCAAATGTCGAATATCATCCACCAGACAACCAAGAATGGAATGATCAAGCAGAGATGAAGAAATTGCTTGAATGACATTAGCATTATCACCCTCAATTATCAAACTTGAAAACCCAGCATCCACGGCAAACTCCAAGGATCTTCTACAGGCCATTAACTCGGCTTCTTCACTATTTTTTGCACCTGGTCCAATAGCAAACATTGCAGCCATAACCTTCCCCTTATCATTTCGAATAATAGTCCCTATACCTATTCTGTTCAGCCCTAAAAGCACAGTAGCATCAAAGTTTAGCTTGTATACATTCGGCGATGGAGGTTGCCACTGGTCAGAAATAAAATGCTCAGCCCGAACCACTGTCAACTGCACCTGAGCTTGCTGAAATTCCAGAAGGAAGTCCTCCGCTCTCTTGTTCAGTCATTTAGGATCCTTTAATTGACCTCCATGTACAACATAATTTCGCTGGTTCCAAATAAGCCACACATGTACCCAGAACAACGCCAGCTCTTCAATCGTTAACCTGTCCACTAAAAACTCCATTAGTTGAACTGTATCATGAAAAATAGAGGGTCCTTTCTGCAATTTCAAAATTCTACCAGCCCATAGTCTTGCACTGCAGCACATTTCCACAGTGCGTGAGTTGTTGTCTCCACCTCTCTAGTACACAATTGACATTTCTCTTCACCAATGATCCTCCCGCGCAACAGATTATAAGATGTTGGTAAAATATCATGGCAATCTCTCCATCCAAATATTTTGACTATATTTGGAATTTTAAGCTTCCATAATGCTGGCCAAATTTTCTTCCCAGCACAGCCACTTGAAGTCTCGGCACTATCCCTATGAAGTTGAATCTGTCTAGCAAGCTTATACGCAGACTTAACAGAAAATTTACCACTCCTGTTATGTAGCCAAAGAATTGAATGTGGGGCAGATCTTCGACTGAGGAAGATTCGACAGATAGCTTCGGCATCTTCTCTATGAAACATTCCCATAATCATGTCTCTTCTCCATGCATGTAGCTCTGGATCAATCAAATCTGATATTGCTAAATTTGCAACCAGCTCATGTCTTGGGTACATAATTTTATTTGTAGGATGGTTAGGAAGCCACCTATCCCCTACAACACTTATGGAAGACCCATTACCAACCCTCCAGCAAGAAACCAATCTAAGAATAGGCAAAGCAGCCAATATACTTCTCCACACATAGGAACAACCAGGCGATTCTCTGGCCTCTAAAAAATAAGACCGAGGGAAATATCTTGCTTTGAAACACTAGTATAGCAAAGAGTCATTCCCTTGGATCAATCTCCAACCTTGTTTAGCCAACATGGCTAAATTAAAATCTCTCAAATCTTGAAAACCTATACCACCCTCCTTCTTAGAAATTGACAGCTTATCCCACCTCTTCCAATGGATTTTACTTTCATCACCTACTTGACCCCACCAGAATCTAACACACATGCTATTCAGTTCATCACATAGTTTTATGGGAAGCTGGAACACACTCATAGTGTAAGTAGGGATAGATTGGGCCACCGCCTTTATCAAAATTTCCTTTCCAGCTCTTGATAACAACATACTTTTCCAACCCTACAGCTTCTTCTAGATTCGGTCTTTTAAATAAGAAAAAGTGTGATACTTAGCTCTACCAATCAATGTTGGCAGCCCTATATAAGATTCAAATCGCTCCACCTCCTTTACCCCCAGAATCTGCAGAATCTGTTGCCGTTGACGACCTGTAGTATTGCTACTGAAATAAATTGAAGATTTCTCCAAATTCACACATTGCCCAGAAGCCTATGCATATGTTTGAAGAATATCCTTTACAGCTTGCCCTTCATTCTGTATAGCTTGACAAAACAACAGAGAATCATCAGCAAATAGTAAATTGGTAATTCTGGGAGCCCCTTTACAGATTGAAACCCCATTAATCCTCCCTTCAGTTTCTGCTTTTGCCAACAAAGCCGTAAAGCCTTCTGCACATAAGAGAAACAGCTATGGCAATAATGGATCACCTTGTCGTATTCCTCTTGATGGGTGTATCATGCCATAAGGTCTACCATTCACCAGAATAGAGAAAGTTAGTGTAGTGACACAACTCATCACCCTCTCTATCCATAATGCAAGGAAACTCATCTTTTCCATAATCCCCTTAAGAAACTGCCATTCCACACAATCATAGGCTTTACTAACATCTAAATTCAATGCGAAAGGCCCTTTCTTCCCCTTCTTCCTAGCATGCATTGTATGTAGTGTTTCATATGCCACTAAGACATTATTTGTAATCAATCTCCCTGGTACAAAGGCACTCTAGGTGGGCAAGACTATATATGGAAGCACTTGTTTCAATCTGTTTATCAAAACTTTGGACATAATCTTATAAATCACATTACATAAACTTATAGGTCTAAAATCAGACATTTTTTCAAGATTTTTCACTTTCGGAATAAGAACTATGTTTGTGTGATTTATCTCAGGTAGCATATGACCATTATTTAAAAAATCTAAAACAGCCTTAACAACATCATCGCCCACTATGTGCCAGAATTTTTGAAAGAAATGGGCATTCATACCATCAGGTCCTGGAGCTTTTGTAGGTCCCATCTGAAATAAGGCCACTTTCACTTCTTCTGCAGTAAACTCCCCAGACAAAGGCTCCTACATATCTTCAGTCACTATTTGTGGAACAGCATCCAGGCACTCCTCCATCCGGTCACATGCTCCTGCCTGAAATAGGGTTTCAAAATAACCAGAGGCAACTGCCACCACCTCCTCTAATTCTTCCACCAATTGCCCTTGGCTATTTTTGATACCCCAAATATGATTCCTTCTCCTCCTTTGTGAAGCTTTGGAGTGAAATAATTTAGTATTTTTATCACCATGCTGCAACCATGAAATTCTAGATCTTTGAGCCCAATAAATTTCCTATTTTTGGAGAAGCTCATCCATCTTCTTGTTCAACTCTAGATATTCGACCTTGCTATCAGAAGTCATCTCCTCTTCATTTAATCAGTCTAGCCTCTTCTGAATCTGTTTGATTGCCTTTTCATCAGGAGTTATTCTTGCCGAGCCCCATTTCATTAAATCTGAACCACAGACTTGTATCTTCTTCAAGGTTGAAGCCAACCCCTGCTCAACAACCAACTCACTATTCCAAGCCTCCTTTACCGTAGCCTCACAGTCCTCCATAAGTAGCCAAGACTCCTCAAATTTAAATCCCCTCTCCCGTCTTTGTGGAGCAAAAGATTGAACCTACAAAAGAATTGGTAAGTGATCCGAAGCATGAGAAGAAAGGTGCAAAACTTTGCTCATTTGAAATTTCCAAATCCAGTCATTATTGGCCACGGCTCTATCCAATCTGATTTTAGTATTTGCCTCACCCAGTCTCCTACTATTCCAAGTAAAAGGATATCCTTTATAACCTAGATCCTGAAGCTAACAAGACTCCAAAGTAGCCCTAAATGCATCAACCTGTGAATATTGTGGTGGTCTTTTACTTTTCTTCTCAAAAGCATGTAAAAAGGAGTTAAAATCCCCTACAACCAGCCAGGGTCCTTCCACAAATGTCTTCAAATATTCCAACAATCGCCAAGACTTTTCCTTTTGTTGAGCCTCCAGCCATCCATAGAAACAAGTCAAAAACCATTTAAAGCCATCTTCCTCTGTAACTACAGCCAAAACATGGTTCACAGTGAAGTTAATGACCTCTAATGTGATAGAATTCTTCCACAAAAGTGCTAACCCTCCACCCGAATCAGGATGCTTCACAATAACTTTATTCTGACACGGCAAATTACCTTATAAACTTTGAAAACCATCTTTATCTAGTCTAGTCTCCATTAGAAAACAAACTGTGGGAGCTTGTTCCCTCACAATCTTGTGAAGGCTACGATGAGAAAATAAATTGCGAGTGCAATTGCTAATTAATACCTCGTCGAGAGTTTGAATAGCCATTTACCCATTAGGGCCAGGAGGACGTCATCATTGTCTCTACCTTTTTCATTTTGTGTGCAGCCAACGTTTGGTAGGGTCTCACCATCTTAGTCATACTCATATGAGCTCAATTAAACAATTTTTTTTGCTGACCGTAGGACTTATATTATATATTTTGGCATCCTAATTAAAATCTACCATGTTTTGAACTAGATATTGGACACTTAATCTTGATCGAATTACTGAACATTACAACTCAAACAAAGATTACCAGTCGTGAAATTTGCCAATTTCTGAAACCTAATTGTTTTCATTTTTTTTTTTAATTTATCATGTCTCGATATTTTCTTGCTTTTACATATAATATAATATTATTGGTGGTCCTCGTTTCATCCATATATATATAAGTTTCCCCTTCTAATACTATATATAATAGCAGAAGCTTTTAACTAGGTGCTGCCATGTTAGGAAAAATGCCCCCTTAAAATACTGCCATGTGTACAAATTTTCCTTTAAAATACCGTACGTTGCGCCAATTAAAATCACAATAGCCCGAAGTTACACCTGTTCAATCCGAAACAATAATAATAAAAGCCACTAATTGGCCCGCATGTTACACCCGTTTAGCCCAAAACAAACAAAATAAAAGCCATCCATTTATCACGCCGAAAGGGTTTTAAAGTTACAGACAGTTTGCTAAAAGAGGAAAAACACAAAAGAAGAGAGAGAGAGACAAAGAGAGATACCGTAAACTGCAGAAGAATAGAGATTGAAAGAGAGATAAAAAAACGTTACAAAAGAGAGATCGAAAGCGCCTTCAGTCGAGATGATGAACCCGTTACAACAAATGAAGAACAGAGATTGACAAAGAGATAAATTTCAGGGCAGCCACCACTGTCATGCAATCGGAACCGTTACCGGTGAAGGTTTTTTTTTTTTTTTTCTTTTTAAAATTACATGATAACTATGATTTATATTTGAGTGTTTCGATTTAGGCATTTGGGTTAGATTTGATTTTGTTCAAGGTTATAGGATTTAATTTGGTTTATGGGTAGGGTATATGTGTTGCTTTGGATTTATTTAACTCTCTCTTGGATTCAATTGTAGAATTCATTTGTGAATGATTGATTTCAATTTCAAATCTATGTAATAAAAAATTAAAGGGGTTTTTTTTTTTAACTTTTCTTTTTCTGGGTTTGTAGGTGGAAAGGCAAATCCTTGGAAGCAATCCAAGTCTGATTAGAAGCGGTACTACCAGGTATAGTTTCTGGAACCATCATTGGTCATTTTTTTTTTAAAATTGAATGTTAAATATGCTTTATGCTTGGATTGGTTTTGTAAGGACACAAGTTACAGATTGGGCCTACAGGAGAGATGGACTCTGGCCCAACGAGTAAAAGGTACCCTCGCAATGAATTTGTAAGAGAGTGGGTTGGACTAACACGGTTTAAAGTAGGCTTGCTTCTGGCCTAAATCTAGTAGTGACTAGTCCGATGAAGACGAATTGCTAAAGGTGTACTAAGATCTACTCGGCTCTGTCCGAGGAGTAGGTCTTAACGGTTTCCTTCAGGTTTCTTTTGCTTCCTTGTTCTCTTTTAGTTCTCTTCTCCCTTTCTTCTCTAGAATGTTCAATCCCCTGTCTTCCCTTGCTTCAAGCTCTATTTATATGTCAATTCCCCTCACGTGCCAGTAGTTGGTTCCCTTCTGATACTTGTCCCATCAACCTCTCGAAAAGCCTTCACATGGTAGTTGTATAGGACTAGGGTCACTGTTCAGACGTCTATTCTCCATTAATGCGGCCATGATGTTAGCTGTAGGATCATAAATGCGGTTGCAGTAGCCTTTTGTGAAATATCTCCTTGTTGCCACCTGCCCCTTTTGGCCCATATAAGTCAGGGGATTCCCTGGAAATACCAGGACCGGTGATGGAACATTCATCTGGGTCGTTCCTTTGATGATCCGAGCAGTAAGTTCTCCTCGGACAAGTCCTTTTCTCCTTCACGTAGTTTATACGACAGAGAGGAGTTAGGCCAGGTACTTTCCTCATGACGGGGTGTCCTCGGACGGGTGGCCTCCTCGGACAGGCCTGCGGCCCATCATCTGGCATTAGGCCTTTTACCCCTACAGGTTTGATTGTTAGGTACCTGGGTTAGAATTTATTTTGTTTTCATTTAGGTATTTGGATTAGGATTTATTTTTTCTATATGTTTTTGGGTTAGATTTGATTAGTTTATATTAGATTTCCTTTTCATTGTACAAGGGACGTTAAAAGGCAGCAAGAGAGAGAAGAGTAAGAAAAAAAAATTGCAGACACAGAAGGTACAGGCTATGAGAGGCTTCAGTTGAACTTTGAAGTTGACAAAGAAGACAAAAGGGTTTTTCTTGATGTGGTATGAAATTTAGTCTCTCTCTCTTTATCTCTTTTTTTTTTTTTTTTTTTCAAAATTTTTTTCGTGCTCTTTGTTCAATTCTAAATTTTGGATGTCATAGTTTTTTACTGCGCAAATGTTAATGTTTTATTATTTATTGGCATTGTTTTAGGCACCCACGAAATATCTTCAGCCTACAATTCAAATGCTATCAAGTACTATATCTCTTGGAAATAGCAAAAGATATCACTTTCTTACCCTTTTTCATAACAATCACAGCTCCAAGGTCAAAACAGAGCAACGTTTTTGCCAAACAAACTTCTACTTCTCTTATTGTGTATGCTGTGTTTATATTCAATTACTACTTTAATTAATTTCTTCTAAAGAAAAACCCATACAATATATCCCCTTTTTTAAAGCGGGCCAGGTTACTATGATTTCTAGAGAGAGGAATATGCCAACATGTCTATTTTTTTAATGCAAGTCTCTTTTTCTCTCCTTGGAAGACTGACAATCACTATTTGATTTCTCTATCCTAAAAAACTATACATATATATATATATATATATATATATTGTTTTTGTATTCGAATAAATGCTTGAATGTGTGACGAAACCCAAATACCTAAATGCTTGGGTATTTTATTGTTAGTTTCTATCACTCAATACTGTTGAGTTGTTTTGGAACATTGTGCACTCATCTTAATTTCACTGAATTCTGCATATAAACTCCTATTGCTATTGCATATAACCTCATGTTTAAGTTGTTTTTCATATTAAATAAGTAGTGTGGTACTCAATTAAGGTAGATCGAGATGTTTTATCATATTTAGGTAGGGGCAGACTCATTACATGACTTAGAGTGTTCATATTCAGAATTAGCAACATATGTGCACCTTGACGGCAAGTGTGAACTATAATATGCTGTCATTTGCTGGCTGTGTTTTAAGTGGGGAGAAACTAGCCAATATGTCTATTTTTTAAATGCAAATCTCTTTCTCTCCTTGGAAGACTAACAATTACTATTTGGTTTCTCTATCCTAAAAAACTATATATATATATATATATATTGTTTTTGTATTCGAATAAATGCTTGGGTATTTTATTGTTAGTTTCTATCACTCATACTGTTCAATTGTTTTGGAACATTGTGCACTCATCTTAATTTCACTGAATTTTGCATATAAACTCATGTTGCTATTGCATATAACCTCATGTTTAAGTTGTTTTCCATATTAAATAAGTAGCGTGGTACTCAATTAAGGTAGACCAAGATGTTTTATCATATTTAGGTGGGGGCAGACTCATTACATGATTTTGAGTGTCCATATTCAGAATTAGCAACATATGTGCACCTTGACAGCAAGTGTAAACTATAATATGCTGACATTTGCTGGCTGTGTTAATGGTTGAATGATGAAATTTAAGTAGGGAGAAACTAGCAATGATGAACAATGGAGTGGAGGATTTAAAAAAAAAAAAAAAATACATTTGAACAATGATAATTGGTACCAACTATTTAGCGCACATTTTTCATAACTAAAACTTTTTGTTTTTTCTTTCATACATGTGTGCTTTTTGTTTCCTTTTAAAGGTTGGACGGAATGCCATGTTGTTTTTCACAAGATGCTATATGGGATGGATGTTGTCTATAAGAGTGAAGTAGAAGGATATCTTCCTTTATTGTTTTGGGACGTTATTCTATTGGGTCAAATATTTATAAATTTTACCATTTACCTAGAGATGGTGTCTTTAGGAAAAGTCTTTGAATATCTCATCCACAATCCATCTGTTTCTAAGTTATTTTCTTAGAACAATGCTCACTCCTAAATCAATGTATATATATTTTTGATTCTTGATATGCATGTGTTTGCACTTGCACCCAATTAGTGACCAACAAATTGGATAATTCATGATATAATTTTGCTAGGTCTTAATTGCACACTTTCTTTCCCGTTGCGGGGAGACCTCTAAGAATGGAGCATTATGTCTTCGTCGGAACCGGCCTGTAAATTTTTTTTTTTTCCATTTTTTAGATCTGGGTATGAAATTTTACTTTTAATTGAGTTCTTTTGTTAGATAGGTTTAGATTTGATTCATTATTGTTTTGGGTTTTAGGGTTTTCTATCAAAATGTTTGTAGATATTTGCTTTTGTTTTAAGAAAAAAGGGAATCGTTTACCAGTTCCTTTCAAAAATTCTTCCTTCTTCTTCTGACTTTTTTGATTTACAATGCCTCCAACGAGTCCCTATTCTTTCTCTGACTTTTTTCCCCCCACCAAATTTAAAGTTAAATTACTTTTGCTATATGTTTTCCACTTATGCAATCGTAGTTAGATTTTGGTTCCAAGAATTAGGGTATATGTGACTATTTTTTGTTAAATGTTTCGTTAATGGGTTTGTTTGAATTTTTCTCTTTTGGATTTAAATCATTCAATTTCTTTCTCTATAGAAATGAAGTTGAATATTTCTACAGTCTAGAGTATCTAATTTAATCAAAGCAAATTGTTCGGTTAAAGTTTGTTGGAACCGCAAGCACCAAGAGACATGCTGTTTAGCCATAACCGGTAAAGTTTTTGTTTTTGTTTTTGTTTTTGTTTTCATTTAATAAATCTGGGGATTGAATAAGATTTAGGTTTGAATTTCTTGATTGGATTGGTTTAGATTTAGATTTAGTTATCTACCATGTAGGAAAAATACCTGCTTAAAAACAAACACGCCTAAAACAAACTTGAAACGCCACACTCAAAGGAAAATGATGCATTTATTCAGACCCAAAGAAAAACGATGTCTCTGTTGCTGTTTCTGTGATGCATGTCCATGGGCTGTATTTCTTCTGTTGCATATTCTGTTTTCTGCAGAATCAGTTCAAGATTTACTGCATAATCTGTGCTTAGGGGGCCTGAGTGTAATATCTATTGCTATTTTTGTGATTTGTGTCCAAGGCTGTATTTCTACTACTGCATATTCCGTTTTCTGCTGAACAGGTTCAGGATTTTCTGCATACTCTGTGCTTACAGGGGGGCAGAGTGTAATATCTGTTGTTGTTTCTGTTATGTATGTCCATGGGTTGTATTTCTGTTGCTGCATATTTTGTTTTCTGCAGAACAGGTTCAGGATTTTCTGCATAATTTGTGCTTACAGGGGGTATTGTAATATCTGTTGCTGTTTCTGTATTCTATGTCCATGGGTTGTATTTATTTTGTTGCATATTTTTTTTTTCCGCAAAACAGGTCTTTGTTCCCCTGTATTTATGCTTACAGGGTTGTTGTGTTTGTACATGTATTTCGCTTTTATCAAATAAAATTTCTATCTTTATCTAAAAAAAAAAAAAAAAAAAAAAAAAAACTTCATAAATATTGCCGACTGCAATTTGTTGGCATCGTTTGGTTTTGTTGAACGCCTCATGGGTAGTTAGCATATCTTCTCAAACTTTCAAATGTCATTTATCTCAATTGTTAATTTAATTTTTTCCCCATCAGAAAAGTTACTAGGTACCCTAATAGAAGAATTACCATTGGGTTCTCTACAATAAAATGAAAGGTATGATAGCTTAAATTTTCCTCTTTGTTTCATTGTTTAATGAAATCTCTTTTCCATTTGCAATTGCTTTGATTTAGAACAAAGATTTCCTTAACAGCAACACAAATAAGACTATGAGTGCAAATGTTTTATTGGAAAAGAAAATCTTAAAAAAAGAGATTTTAAGAACTTAACTGGGACTTAAAATAGATGGGTACATTCAAGGTTTTACTTTTAAGTTTGAAAAAATTGGAGGAACTATTGTTGGGAGAAAGGAAGGAATTGGACAAATGGGGAGTAAAACCAAACTTCAAAACATAGATTTATGACAGTTTATTAAGCATATGGGCCAACATCAAAATGAAGATAATCCATTATGTGACTAATTAGTGAAGGTGAGGGAAGAGTACAAAAATTAAAATGAAAACTCACTAGGAAATGAAAGAGGAGCCAGTTGTTGGCATTTAAGGGCCTTGACAACCTTTCTCTTGAACTTATAGCAATTTTTTTTTTTTTCTAAATCTTAGTTGGCTGTAGATTTAATTTTAATTCTTTTGCTAAATGTTTTCTAACTGCAATTTTTATCTTTCTTTCTTTTTTGGATAGGATCTAACCGCGGATTGGTCATGAATAATGTGCCATTTTATTGTGTGTGAGCTGGTATATAATCTGTTAGGAATTGACATGTCACGTATATATTTATTTTATAGAAAGGATTTTATAGTCTTATATAAGGTGAGTTTTTCTCTATTTATTATTATTATTATTCCAAACATTTTCCAATGAATTTATGTTGGTTTGTGGTTGGTAAACTTTGGGTAGTTGTGAATTTGTGTTTGGGTGTTGAGACATTTGTTTGTTGTGGATGATATGACCATTTTGGGCCTTTGGTTGGTGTTTCAGTTTACTAAGAAATTATATAGGATTGTGCATCCTATTCATTTGAAAAAAAGTTTTGGAAATTAGTAACATCAATATAGGCTAACTGCATGATTTCAACATTTTTTGTAACAAAAAATGTTTATTGCTTTTTTGTAACTATGGAGCATTTGCATCTCATAAACAGTTAAAAGTGGTCAAACTTTACATATGTTGCAGCCTGTAAATAACAATGAAGCATAAATTTAGTTTCTACCTATTAGAGGAACTTCCATTCATATTTCCCACACACACCAAAACTTCCAAGCCTTGACTTCACATTTTCATCATTTTTGTTTCTCTTCTCTTTTTTTGATCTTATAAAATTTGGGGAATTTAAAACATGATAATTTACTGTTTGTTAGATTGGAGACAATGAAGGTTTTTATTTTAATTTTTATTAGACTTCCAGTTCTATGTATTTTCTGAAATGTCTTTCAATTACCTTCTTTTAGTGGGCAAGAAAGCGAGTACAAACTACATTTAATGCTTACCATAAAAATGGTTGTTTTTTTTTTTTTTCTCTTAAGCTCATGGTGCAAGTTATCATAGTATAAATGCCCAAATGAATTCTCCAACTGACATTGGCTGAATTTTCTCTTAGATTGTAGATTGATACTGAAATTGTTGAAGCCATTTAATTCTCCTTTGTATTACATCACTACCACAGATGATTTACAATTTTTTTTATTATTAATTTTTTTAATGGTAGTAGGTAGACACCTTACAATTGGTAAATAGCTAAACATACATATTCATTACCCTTATCAATTTTAGTATCTTCTACTTGGGTTTTTATAAAATTTTTCTTTTTTTTACTCTCTGATCTTCCATGGAAATTTGGCAACACCTTATTAAAAGATAAGAAAAAAATGATTATATTCTAATAGATACTTTCCTATGTTTTTTTTTTTTTCCATTGGATTTTGTTTTATAAGTAAAATTTTGATTTATAAATTTTTCTTAGACATGTTTAAAGGAAAAAGAAATGATAAGAGCTATCTAACACTCATTCCATGTGATCTAGATTTTAGATGGTAGAACTAATTTCGCATTTGTATGTGATCTTCATTTGGAATCAATTTATCATTAACATTTGTTCTAAATCTTCTAATATGTCCAGGTATGCAAAAAGATCCTCATGGCTTGGTTGCTTACAACATTAGACCCGTAAAGACTTTTAACAGAGAAAGCATGAAGTCGGTTTATTTGAAGATTATAAATGTTATTTTGAGCTATGAATCTAAATTTTTATGATGTTATGAAGAAAGGTTTCCGTTTTTCTTCTGCTGTAAGTTTAATTTTTTCCCATTATTCAAATCATGTTAATATATATATTATTATGATGGAGTATTATTTACTTTTGATGATATTATATAAAAATCCCGTGCATTTGCACGGGTTATAAGCTAGTGTTAATAAATTATTAGCCTCTATAAATAAAACAGATTATAATAATAATGCTAGACTTCTAGTTTGGGAGTTCAAATTTCAAATTTCAAACCTCGAGCATTTTTATGTGTAAAAACTTTTGAGTTGTATAAATCGTCTCAATGACCCTTATAAAGAATAATCGGGTTTTTGGACATATAGAGCTAGTATCAGCTCTACGCCATGTACAAATGGCGGGATACTAGCTCTAACAGTACGCTGATAAGTCCATCAATTAAGTGATATTTCTTGTGAAATATTTTAAAACGTATATCTCAATTAAGAGACATCAGCCAGTATAAAACAATAGCAGTTCACGAATGTCGGGCGTTTCCAAGACGCCGATCCATAAATAATTGTGTAATCTATATATATAATAATAGGTAAAGCAGTGAGAAAATCTAATTAAATTTCAAATTGAAATTCAATTAGTGTCTAATTTTATGCCACGTGTCTCATCAAATTTAAATTTTAAAATTTTGTGCCAAGTGAGTTAATTTAGGTAAAAATTGAATTTCAATTATAGTTTAATTTTGCGCCACGTTTCCCATTTAATCTAAATTTTTAAATTTTTGTGCCAAATTAGTTAATTTAATGTAGAAAACGAGGAGTTCAATATAATAAACCATAAAAAAAACATAATCATATAACTAAAATAATTCAAATTTATAAGTCATATATATATATTAATAGCTAAAGTGGAGAGAAAATTTAATAAAATTCTAAATTGGAATCTAATTTTGTATCCCGTGTCATTTATTTTTTAAATTTTTGTGTTAAGTGAATTATTAGGTGCAAAAATCAAAAGCTCTAAATTCAATTAGATTTTAGATTGAATTTTAATTAGATTTCAATTTTGCATCATGTATCTCATCTAATTTGTTAATTTTTGTGACAAGTGAATTATTGGAGGCAAAAACCGAAGAGTCTAGATCCAATTAAATTTCAAATTATATATATATATATATATATTATATTATATATAATTGTGATTGTTTTTAAATGGATCCGTGCATATGCACGGGATTACACACTAGTTGTCATTAACTAATGAAAACTAGAATCTGTGAGGTGACACCAAGAGAGAAATAATGGTGAATTTTTTTTTTTTTTTTTTTTGAGAAATAATGGTGAAAGTGGAGGTAAAATAGTAATAATTAATTAAAGGGATAAAAGGCAAAGAGAAAGTCTATTGAAATAGTTTTTTTTTTTTTTTGTTTGGGAGGAAATAGAGTCAATTGAAAGAGTAGATCATGGTATGGGCTGATCAACATGCAAGTTGTACTAAGTTGCTAATGTTGTTTAGGAATCATAAATGCCGATCGAGAGGCCCACTATAGTGGTATTAAATATAATTAATAGTAACTTTAGACTTGTCAAGAGTTGACAGAAAAGTCCAAGGCCCATTGGAGCTAGAGTCTTATTTGTTCCCTTTTAGTCCCACTCCAAGCCACATACTAAAGCCCAATTGGAAAGGCCCAAAAGGTTAGCCCAATTAGATAATCAGTTATAAGGAGAGAAATATACAAAATTTTGTAAGAGTATGAAATGGTTTGTATGTGAGTATTAGACAATTTCTTATTCTCCTTTGAACAAATTCATATAAACTGATTAAGAGACCACACTTCTTGGGCATAAGTAGAATTGGAGTGAAGATTAAGAGTGTTCCCAAGTACTTCTAATCTTTGGTTTTGAATTTTATAGCACCAAGGTACACTCTCTTGTTCTTATATCCTGAAATTTACATAGTACATGTTATCAATTGTGAATGAAGTAGATTCGTTAATTTTTCACTGTGTATGTTTTGTATGCGATACAAACATGTATTTTTCCATCAAATGGTATCAAAGCAATCTTCAATTTCGAATTTGTATAACATATTTTGTGAGTTTTGGAATTAAAGATAATAGTTTCATATTGTTAGAAGATTATGCAATTAATTTTTTGCATGGTTGTTGAAATTATTATTTGATAAAAACAGATATTGATGTTATGATGTTGTTTAGATTTTATATTGAGTATGTTAAATTGAACTTTAAGGCTATAGCATCAATGGAATTCAGTTTTGATATCAATCTCTATCTACTATGTTCATATGATGGTTCATGAAAAACCGTTGAAAACTGCCTTAGAAAAATTCTAAAAAATTCAAGTTTCACGAGATTTGATCGATCAAAAACTACGTTCAATCAATCGAGTGAAACAGTGACCAATCTATTTGATTTGATTGATATTCAATTGCTAGTCGATCAATCGAATGTTCTTTTTCGATCGATTGAGCAACAATTGAGTACCAATCGAGTGAGGTAGATTGTCAAGTATGAATTTATTAATTTTTTCGACCGATCGAGACACACATTCGATCAATCAAAAACTGGGAATTTAGAATTTTTTCTAAGTGTTTTCACATGTATAAACTGCAAGGCTATGTGTAATGAGATTATGCATGTTTACTAATTAAAAACCTTTAATTTAAAATATATAGTGGGAGAGAGATACAAGAGTTGGATCTCACGGCCTTCATTGTTGGTTCATATTAGTATGAAATATATACTTTGTCTTTGCTTCGAGCTTTCCATGTGGAGAGTATTTATTTCATGGTCCTACAAGATTGAACTTTCTAGTTTATAGTGGTTTGATCAAACACCTTGTCTTAGCCTTGAACGTTGCATTTCATGTGGAGGGTTTTTTGAATCATAGTACTACAAGATAAACCTGTTTATGGTAGATGAAATGTGGCGACACATAATTCTAGACAATGGTATACACTAGACTAAATATTATATTATCCTCTACGATGAGTTCTTACTATTATTATTTAGAGGCTAAATGTATAACGACATATTATTAGTATTTGATACGAGTTATCATGATAGCACTAATAATGAGAATAGTTCCCAATCAATCATAGTATTTAATGTTCACTCTATGCTGAAGGATATTGAATATGGGATTGGGTTGTCGTTGCATATTTTATATTATGGTTTTATTAAAGTTTCATACTATATGTTTATATGCTAAACTGATAATGTCCAGTTTACTTGTTATATTCATATTTATTGTTTTCAGATTTGATCATAGCATCATTTAGCCCACTTGTTACTATTCTTAAACAAACTGACTGGATCCAACTATGTTAACTAGAAAAGAAATTTGGACATTGTTCTTACTGTTAAAGAGTACAAATATGTGCTTACTCAACCATGTCCTAGCTTCCCATCATTAGATGCTCCTCTTGAGGAAAAACAACGATATGATCATTGGCAGAAATCTAATGTAATGGTCAAATGCTATATCCTAGCATCTATCTCAAATGTTCTATAGCATCAAATGCAGGATGTAGAACTAGCTTCGGACATTATGCTAAGTCTAAAGGAGATGTTTGGTGAGAAGGCCATTCTGCAAAGCAAGAAACTAAGGCAAACATATAATACCAAAATGACTAATGTCACTTCAAAAAGGGAGCATTGTCTTATGATGATCTCTAATCTGAATACATTGTAAGTTTTAGGTGCTGATATTGATAGAGAATTCCAAGTTGATATGATACTCCAGTCACTACTAGAATCATTCAAGGAATTCAAAATTAATTATAATATGAACAAAAAGATTTATTCATTTTCTAAATTAATAAGTGAATTAGTAGCAGCGGAAAGCATTCTTGGTACATCTAATGTTGGTGACAATATGTCTGAAGCTTCTACTTCTCAATTAAGTTGAAAGGCAAAGGTAAGAAGAAGAAGAAGAAGAAGAAAAAGAATAAGGACCTCATTAAGCAAGATGGTAAACAAATTGCACCTTGGGAGTTGCCAATAAATGAAAGAAAATCAAAAGAAAGTGTTTTCATTGTGGTGAGAAAGGACATTGGAAGAGGAATTGTCCAAAATTCAGGGCTGCCAATAATAAAGGTATGAAAAGTTCATTCCTCCGTGAAATATGTTTAGTACAAAATCCCACGGATTCCTGGTGTGTAGACTCAGGTTGTACTAATTATATCTGCAATTCTTTGCAAGAGTTCCAAGAGACTAGAAAGTTTAAAGAAGGGGAATTGTTTCTTATTTTGGCTGATGGGAGCAGGATTCCGATTGTAGCTATTGAAGTTTTTAATTTATGTTTTGAGTCTAGAGTTCTAATATTAGAAAACTGTCTATATGTACCTAATGTTCGTAGGAATTTAATTTCTGCAACTTATTTTGGTAAATATGGATATTGTGCTATCCTTAATGACAATGTGATAACAAAGAAGGGTTAAATGTTTTTCTGTTCTGGAAATATTGTGGATGGTCTTTATATTTTAACTCTTGATAAGCATGAATTATATAATTCTGAATTAGATAATAATTCACATGTGAAGTCATTAAAGAAAAAGTTTCCTTCTACTAGTGATGCATATCTTTAGCATTTACGTTTGGGTCATATTAATTCAAACAGGATTCAAAGACTGATCAGAGATGGACTCTTAAAGCCATTGGGTTTTGATGAATTTTCAATTTGTGAATCTTGTTTGGAGAGCAAAATGTCCAAAAGAACTTTTAATGCAAAAGGTAGAGGAGCCCAAGATTTGCTAGGACTAGTACATTCAGATGTATGTGGTCCAATGTCAATCCAAGCGAGAACTGGCTATGAGTATTTCATTATTTTCACTAATGATTACTTTAAATTTGGTTATGTGTGCCTAATGAAACGGAAGTCTAAAACTTTTGAAAAGTTCAAAGAGTTTAGGGCTTAAGTTGAGAATCAATCAGGTAAAGGCATAAAGGCCATTCGATCTGATCAAGGTGGCGAATACCTTCTTGGGGATTTTAAAGATTACTTAACTAAAAATGGGATTGTATCCCTATTGACTGCACTTGGAACTCCACAACAAAACAGTGTAGCAGAAAGAAGGAATGTGACTCTTTTAGATATGGTTAGATCCATGATGAGTTATTCAACTCTACCAATTTCTTTTTGGAGATATGTCTTATATACTTCAATGTATCTTCTGAATTTAATACCTTCAAAGTCTGTTCCTAAAACACCTGTAGAGTTGTGGAATGGGCGTAAGCCTAGTACGAGACATCTTCATATTTGGGGTTGTCCAGCACGTGTTGAAAGGAAAGTATGACAAGTTACAGTATAAAACAGAAGTGGTTTTCTTTGTAGGGTATCCAAAATGAACTGTTGAAGGTTTATTCTATAGTCATAAAGATAATAAAGTGTTTGTTAGTACAAATGCCAAATTCTTGAAAAATGACTATATGAATGATTATACTCCTAGAAGTAGAGTTGTTTTGGCTGAAATGAATGAACCTGTAATTAAATAACCAATGGATGAAACTAGGGATTATGTGGTTGTATCAGATACACCACAAGATATTACTCATAAGATGACTAGTACAAAGAAGCCTCGTCGTAGTGGGAGGATTGTTAGGCCACCTATAAAATTTATAAGTCTGGGAGAAAGGATTAGTTTCGGATTAGTTTCGCTGAGAAAGGAAGATTCCCAAATTCCGAAAAGGAAAAAAAGGACTTTAAGAGGAAAGATAGGAAGGAGTCTCAATCCTCTCAAGGAATTACATGTTTTGAGTGCAATGAACATGGACATTTCAAGAAAGAGTGTCCCAATTATTTAAGAGGGAAAGGAAAAGTGTATGGAACGACTCTAAGTGATTCAGATTCTTCTAACTCAGATTCAGATGAAAGTTGTGACGGTAAAGAGAATTATTCTACTTTTATGACCATTGATCATGTTGCATCATCAGATAACTTGAGTGTGCTGGTAGAAGAGCTTGGTGAGCTCTCTGAATTGGAGTCAATAGGGATAATAGAGGAATCCGATGATGAGGAGGATGAAGGTACAGTGGGATTGAAAGAGGCTTATAATTCTTTTCTCGAGAAAACAAGTGAGTATGCGAAAATGGCTAATGCAGCCATTAAAAAAATGAAGAAGGTAGAGGAAGATTATAGAAGTCTCCTAGTGTGACATAAGGAGGCCAAGTGTGAGATAGAGAAGCTGAATGGAGAGTTGTCAGAAGCTTATGCAAAGGTGAGATTTCTTGAGCTTGAGGTGATTCAAGCAAATGCCAAGACAGAAAGACTCTCCACAAAGAAGCTAGATGATGTAATCTCCTCACAAAAACACTTCTCAGACAAATCTGGTTTGGGATATACCAAAGAAAGTAGTTCTGCTATCTAAATCTCCAAGGACGTGAAGTTTGTAAAGGCTAAGGAACCGGTGATGGAAACTCCTGTTGTTGAAAAAGTGAAGCCAGAGAAGAAGAAGAATGTGGCTGATCAACGGGTTTTGAATAAGTCCTGTAACCCTTAAGAGGTCAGACCTGAAACTTGAAGGAAATCACTTCCAAGATCACAACGTGGTCCAAGAACAAATCATTTTTGTCATCATTGTGGTCTTCAAGGGCACACCAGACCAAATTGTCACAAACTGAGAGCATTGATTAATGCAAGTGATCAAAGGTCAAGAGGACCAAGAAATGACAAGAGGACTTAGGCTGTTGAGCAATCAAGAGGTCAAGATGGTGATTCTGGAATGATGGATGTGATGAAGAAGATTGGTGCTTTCACCACTTGCTTGGAAAGCTTTACTAGGAGGTTTGAAAGTCCTAACTCTCATACCCAATCCTATAGGGATATCACCCCAAACGCACGTGACGTGTGGGTGAAAAAGGGTACTCATGCATAAGTTTTACAACTTGTCCATGCATTAATACTTTCTATGTTTTGTGACTATGCTTGGTTGTGTGTCTTGTGCTTGTTTTGAATTAAAAATTATTTGTTTGATTGTTTCTGCTTTACATGCTTTTTACATTGTTGTTTTTGATCAATTTTCCTTTCTTTTGTGTCAAAAATCCAAAATGTTTGATCAACTTTGATGAGTTTTGTCTTCAACTTGTTTTGGCCTATACCTTTATGCAAATGGCTTTGTGCATCTAAGAGCATAGCTTGTTTCATATGCACTCATATCATTATGGGAGAAGTCTTGAAATCTATGTGATTATTGTAAATCGATCTTCAACCTTGTCATGAATGATTAGCCAATGGTTTTGTTGATCTTGAGACATGCATAGAATTGTGTCTATATATCTTCCCACTCTTTATTTTCTTTGTTTTTGCTTAAAGAGCTCAACAAATGTAAATCTTCAAATGAAAAGAGATAATGAGCTGTAAAAGCCTGTCGCACATACTAGTATTTGACTAAGAAAAAGGGAAAGCAACTTTTATGAAAATGTATGATGCCCAAAAAGCCAAAGGCTATCTCATCAAATTGAAATATCAAAAAATTTCAGGCATTGATCTCCAAAATGAGATGTTATGATTCAAAAGATTAAATGTAATGTTGAATATGGAGCCAAATGAAAAGCTTCAATGTTATGTTATCAAGTTTTTGTGGGAGGTCATATATGCATATTTCTGTAACTGAGATGGGTCACATTATCTAGTGCTAATTGTATATGTCTTGGTTGAATTGATCATTGAAGCTTCACATTAGACTAAGGACTATCTCATTGATGATATCCACACACATCACACTTGTCTATGTTTATTGAATGCCTTATTCATTCATGTGATTATACTTGATAAAATGTGTTTCACATACTCAATTTTTGTTGATCAAGCTCAAAAATATTTTTGAGTGTTTTTAGTTGTTTTTGGAAAGTCTTTTGTATTTGCAAAAATGCCAAAAATTTTCAAAATCTAATGTGTCCTGTTTTGGCGACTCAGTCGTGGGTCTGTCTAGTCGCATGCCCTAGTCGCGAACTCCATACAAGTAGTTTTCGCGTCTTACTGGCGGGTCAATGCCCTAGTCGTGAAAAAGACTTAGAATATTTTTTCAAAATCTAGTTTTTAATGTTTCTCACGTCTTGATGTAGCGACTTGGTCGCGAGTGGAGGCTCAGTCGCGAGAATTACACAGAAAGTTTCGCGGCTCAGCTCGCGTTTCTCTCATGACTTGAACTTCCAGTCGCGAAAAACACTAAGAAAATTTTTTTCCAAAATTTTTTTTAAGTGTTCTGGCGGCTGGACCTGGTGACTTGCACGTGATTTAGCTCAGTCGCAAAAAATGCGTGTTTTGCACTTTTAAGGTCAGTTTTTAAAACTTTTCAGTTTTCTCTCGAATATTTGTGATTGTTCATTACCTTGTCCATGTTCTTCTCTCTCAAACTCACCGTGTTCTTCACAAAAACATCATTGTTCTTCATCTTTTCTTCTTCAATTTTCAAGAAAAAGGTATGGGTTTTCCTATTTTTATTACCTATTTCATGTTTTTGAGCCTTATTTTCTTGAATTTTGTGTTGTTTGTGTGGTTTGAGTCATTTGGGGTTTCGGCCATAGGTTTGAATCATATTGTTGGATTTGCTTGAATGGATTTTGTTGAACCTTCCAATTTAATACCTGATATGCATACCCTCTTGCTTGTTTATCATCATTGAGTTCATATGTTGTTTTGACCTTCTTGTGCATGTCATCCTCATTGTTCCTTGTCAAAATCACAGTCTCTTGCAATGGTATAATGTCACTAAAATACATTGGTCTGTGTCATACCTGCACATTTATTCAGTTTGGAGTTTTGGTAAATACTTTTATACACAATGTACTTGTGTTTCTCATGTTTACTTGTTGCGAGCTAGGTTTATACCATGTGTTAACTCTTATATCATTTTTTTAACTAACTTGTAATCAAGTTGATGTTTGTGTCTTGTGTTTGTTCTTGGAACTCTGCTGTGTGTCTCCTCTTTTGCAGATGTCACGCTGTTCGTCTAAAGGAAAGGAGATTGTGGGTGATGTTCCTTCCCCTATCGCTAAGCGAACTCGACGTCCATCCCAGTCATCTCAAGACACAAGACGTGAGAGATTCAGGACTCCCATTAATTCACAAACCTACTCCAATATCTTTGTCGATGCTCTCATTATTGTGGAACGAATAGTGCATTTTGATACCTTGAGAACCACATTTATCCCTAGGATCTTTGAAGGAAGAGATTGGGCTGCCCTTTTTAGGAACTTCGAGGATCCATATGATGAATTAGTAAGGGAATTCTACTCAAATGCTCGATTCATTGGAATTGAACTACAATGTTGGGTAAAAGGAAAAGAATTTGTTATTACTCCAGACTACCTTGCACAAGTTCTTCACATCACCCGACCAAAAAATGTGGACAAAACTCCGTATGATGATAGAATTCCTCAGGTGCAAGACATTCTTCAAGTTCTTGGGCCTGACCATGAGGTTAGAAGCAAAGGGTTGTCTATAGGCACTGCAAAGTTTACGCAAGAACTGATGACTCTGAAACTGATCATGTTCTCCAATCTTTACCCATTGTCTAACACTAGCTTCATCAATCTTGGAAGAGCCCAGTATTTGTGTGATCTCATTACTGGTGCTCCAATTAACATTGTGCCCATATTTTTCAAACAATTGGGAAAACAGCGGCTCGATCAGCAGCAAGAGCTTGTCTTCCATTCAGTAGTCTTATTATGAAGGTCATGATTCAAGAAGGTATACGTCCAATAACAAATGGAAAAATTGTGCCACGTCTTTGACTAATCTCCATGTTCACTCTTCAAGCAAGCAAGAGTCACTCCTCTAAGGCAACAAAGACTGAGCCACTCACCCATGTTACACCATCTAGTCAAGATTCAGCTACTTCTATGCATATAGAGACACCTTCTACTCCCACTCTAGAGTTGCAGACGCCATGCACTCAACCCAATGTTCCTGCTGACAGATTGAGCACTCTGATTGAAGGTGTAAATCAGCGCATTTTCGAATTGGAGAGACTTCTCATTCAATACAAAAACTCTGTTCACATGCGCTTCATTGGCATCGAGGCACAATTAGATGCTATTCAGCAGCAAATCGAGAATAGTCTTTAGCTATTCGTGACAAAAAGGATTGCGTGTGAATTGGTCTTTATTGCATTGCATGTCCAAATGATCATTTGCTTTGCTAAATGTTCATTATAGTCTTTTTTTTTTTTTTACTGTTTTGGTGTATGATCAAGTTGCTCACATGTTTCACATCATGTTTATTTGATCGCATTTTACTTGTTACATTATACTTGTCCTTTTATCACTTGATTTACCTTGAGGGTCTAATGCATTTTGTGCAACTTTTTCAGGTTACAGGTATTTTGTTTCAAGTGCATCATAGATTCTAGAGTTAGGTGTGAGTGAGTTTTGTTTAAGTGTTCCCAACTCACGCGTTAAGTCTAGAGTTTGTTGTAGGGTTTTGTCACGAAATAGCTAAAGGGGGAGATTGTAAGGTTGAATTTTTTCAACCATTTTGTTGGCTTTATTCCGTGCCAATTTTCTTGTATTTCAGCACTTAGAAATCCTGTATTTAGGTGGGAATCATGTAAGGATAGTGCGTGAGAGAGTGTGAAGATATGCTCAAGATTGTGCAGCAGAACAGGGACTCGCGACCGGATCTCGTTGGTGTCTCGCAACTGTCAAGCCGCCAGATGTTGCACACGAGTGAAGCGTGCTGAGAAGAACTCGCGACTGGTCTCGCATGTAGCTCGCGATTGGCAAGTCGCCAGAAACTAAACCGTCGTGCTAGCTGTTGCACTACAGGACAAAAAATTCCAGTCTGGCCTTTCAGTTAGTTCGCCGCTTGAACTCGTGACTCAGTCAAGCCGCGAAGCCAAGCCGCCAGCCAACTCTGTTTTGGAAAAACTGACTCTTCGCATTTCTCTCTCACCCCAGTATAAATACCCCTTATACCCACAAAATGTAGAGAGCTTCTAGAGAGAATTTTGAGAGAGAAACCCTAAAGAAAAACAAGATTGACTCATCCACAATCTTTACCTTGTGACTCTTCAAATTCCTCTACTTTCAGCCTCTCCATTGTAAATCCTTGAGAGGTTATTTAGCCAAAACCTTTTCTCACCTTACCCATATCTGTGAAAAGGCTCTTTGGTGCTTTGGGAAGCACTTAGGAAGGGACCAATTCATATTGGTTGATGCTATGGGCGATAGCGGGATCCAGGAAGCTAAATAAGAAATAGGTTCACGTAACCTTGTTGGAGTAGGAGCTTGGAAGGCTTAGGTAGATTAGGCTTGGAGGGTCTATTACTGTCCTTGTATCCCAACTATATTCTTTAGTAGATCATTTGACCACTTGGAGGGCGGCGGAGAGGTTTTACGCCGAGGGCTTCGATTTCCTCTTCAATAACATATTGTGTGTTGTCCTTGTGTTTGCATCTCTCTTCCCTTTATCTTTGTCATTTAAATTCTGTTATGGATGTGATTTTATTTGGCTTAGATTATTTATCAATTCTGTTTTAAGCTTTAGTTCATTTTTCGCACGTTCATCGTTTGATATAAAGCTTGAATTTTGTAATTTGTAATTTGGGGGTCTAAACGTTCATAGTGTTTTATATGCTATTTGAACTTTCAGTAGTCGATAATGAAATTGGACATTTCATCTGCGAAGACTATAACATATCAACTAAAATGATTTGTCTTGATCATGAAAGTGGAGACTTCTAGCTGATATATTGATATTTTTTATGAGTTAAGACATATTGAACTGGACCGCTGTGAGATTTATTATTCTCCTAACGACTGTCAAATGAAAAATAAATCTCACGACTTCTATTTACACAAACTCTTAATCTTGAGAGAATAATGGACCTGATCATGAAGTGTAGGTTGCTTTGATATATCAGGAGTGAAATCTAAAGCCACGGTCAAAACCTCAATATGTTAGGCAGTCACATTTAGTGTTAATAGAACATATATTTTCAAGATGGAATTCATAATCTCTTAAACGGAGGTATAAAATATTCCCTTGAGATAAGTTTAATGGATTTGGTTATTCAGAATGTTGGGCCTAACTACTTTAGTAAAGAGTTACTAAAGTATATATTTATGAAATTGGATTTCATAAATATATGATGAATAACTTAGAGGATTAAATCGGGTACTCAAGGATTAAGATGTAGTAATCTTCAACATGGCAGTCTACTTTCATAACTTAGTATTACTACGAATATTTTATGAAGGGGTTGCATATATAATAAAGTCTTGGGATATAATTTATTAATAAGGCCTAGAGTGCAATTATATTTATATAGTGATATTAAATATAATTAATGGTAACTTTGGATTTGTCAAGAGTTGACAGAATAGCCCAAGCCCAAGGCCTAGAGTGCTTTTGTCAATTACTTTTGACTCACAAGGAGGTCTTTGATGATATGTGATCCATTAGGGAAATGAGTCACAAGGGAGTTTTAGTCGATTTCTTTCAACTTACGAGGAAGTCTTACGAGGAATTTTGTCAATGATCTAGACAATTCTGGGGAGAATTCTCCTCCTTATAACTCACAAAGGAGTTATCTTGGTGTTCTAGACCTGCGGGGAAGTCCTTGAGGACTTTGATCAGCTGGGGAAAAATCTCAATGCTAACCCACAAGGGAGTTATCTTGGGATCTTGGACTTATGGGGAAGTCCTTGAGGGTTTTGATCCATTGGGGAAATACACTCATCTTTGTGACTTGCTGGGGAGTTTAGTTGATGATTTTAACTCACGAGGGAGTTTTCTTGGTTACTTCTGATCTACCAGGGAATGTTTTTGGGCCTTCCATTCCATTAGGCAGTGCTTTCAGGATTTTTAAGTCTTTCAATTCGCTAAGGGTATTTCTATCATTTCAGTGTGTCCTTGTAACACTCTTGATATTTCATGACCTTTTAGGGATGTGTTTGAAATTTTTCTTGCATTTCCCATCTCTTGGGAGTCCATTGGGGATATTCTAATTATAATTTTTTTTTTACTTGCTAAACTACACGTAGTTTAGTAGGAGGCCTAAACTACATGTATTTTAGTCATTAGACACCTTCCCGCTTCGTCATTTTTCTTCAATGGTTACTAACCGTTTCTTTCGCTTCTTATTTTTCTTCATCTTCCTCATCTCTTCACATTATCTCTAACTCTTCAACTTCCCCTTCCTCTCTATAAAAGTTCCTGCCCTCTCTTCATTTCTTCATCCCTCATAGAATCAGAAAATCTCTTTCTCTCCCAAACTCTCTCATCTTCTCCAATGGCACCCAAAACCAAGAAAACCTCCTACATGATTTCCGACGAAGTATTTAATCTCATCTGCTGGGATGGAGCCATAAGGCTAACAGAGTCCCCTCCACTGACTTTCAAGCCACAAAACACCTCTCGGAGGGTGCACAAATCGGATCAATAAGTTTTTCCAGCTTTGTTCATTTTCAAGTTTTGCTTTGATCTTTTGTTTTAATCCATTTTTGGACTTGTAAATGCTTGGTTTTTGCTGTGGGATGGGTCTAGATGAAAACTTGATGTCCTAGGAGGGGTAGGAACATGTTTAGGATGAGTTTTGATCAATGGTAGGTCGAGACTGTCAAAGAAACCGTTATGTCTGTGTTCATGCGTACGCATGCATCGTTCTGTGGGTGCAACGAGAGGAGTATGCCACGGCCGAGTAGACCATGGCGGAAAAAAATGGAGTCACTACCTAGATTAAGTCTAGGAACCAAAACTATAGCGCCCTTTTGGAATGACTGATCTTTACCAGAGCATGTGTCCGAAGTTTAAGGATGGGGATAGGAAGGTGTTAGGCACCCACCCCCACCTAACCCGTAGGTCGGCCTCCACTCATAGTGTTCCAAATCCTAATCCCATCAAAGGGTCCTCTAACATGTTATTCTAACCTCACACACACTAACATGCAAAATATGGCAAATGTTCCACACTCATCCATAACATAAAAACCCTACCATTCATCTAGCAATATATATCCAAAGGTAGCAAGCATATCACAAAATAGAAACATCAACAAGGCATTAATCATCAAGCATATTCATCATGCTCACCAATCAAGAAATCTCATCATGTTCTTCAACTAAATCAAATGCATGTAAATGTAATTATGCATGACTTACCTCACTTATCTCATAGCACAACAACACCTATGCATCAATGCATGTTCATGTTTATATGCATGTTCATGTGATTCAACCAAGATATAAACCCTAATTATCAATTCAATAATCAAAGCATGTGAAACATGCTATTCTACTAACCCTAGACCTAAACATGTGAAAATTAGACTCAACAAAACTTAAACATGTGATTAAAACTAATCAAAAAAAAAAAAATAGCAAGAACCCAAAATCTGCATTTTTGGGCATGAGTATGCATGCGCATCCTAACTGTATGTGTACGCATACTTTATGTATGAGTACGCATGCATAGAGCATGTGCACGCACACACACATAGAAACACAGTTTTAAAGCAACAAACAAAATAACAATCAAACAAAACCTAGCATGCTTCTAATATAAAAATAAAAACAACCTAAACTAACAACAAAGATTTCCAAGATAAACAAAACAAAATCTATTCCTAAACATGAATTGGATCTAACAACAAACAAGAACAACACTTAACACATCAAAACATGTTCATCAATATATTCAATCATTCAACTCTCCAATCAAAACATGATGAGACACAACAAAATAAAATTAAACAAAGCAAAACATATTTCTAAACATATATAACATGTAAATAAAATTAAGAACAAAAAGAACACAAGTTATAAAACCCAAATTAAGGGAGAGCCATGAAGAGAGACTCACCCTACTTATGGAACACAACTTGGTTGATATTTAACTGGCCCCTCAGTGTGTACACAACAAGATCAAGTAATAATTAAAGGAATCAAATTATTCAATAGTTCATAGGTAATCACAACTCAAAATCAAAAGGTTTTTGAAAAGGTTATTAGAAATCCCCATAAGAACCAATTCCTGCCTTAGTTTTGTGCTAGAAAAAATGTTTTGAATCTCTATAAAAAAAACATTGTGGCTGCTGCCCTAGGGTTTTTGAGAGAGAAAATAAGGTTTAGAAAGCAAAGAGGCACTTTTTTCTAGCTAGGGTTTGAGTTTGGAGGAATAAGGTTGTATTCATATGTTTAAACTAGGGTTTTCCAAACTCATTTAAAGGGTTTTGGACATTCCAAAGGGTCTAGGGACCAAGCCCCATCAAAGAGGGAGGAGTTGGGCCCTAACAAATGAAGTTCTAGGCTTTTGGAAAAGGCCCTACTATGGGCGCAAGGGGAAGTTGGGGTCAATTGGAGTCGCCACCTACTTATTTGGTCTAGGAACCATAAATATAGCCTCATTACGAGGAAGGACCTTTGATCTTACAACTAGAGTTTGGGTTCAGAATTTAGGTACGCTCTTGGGAAGCTGTTAGGCACCCAAGATCGCTTAACCCTAAGGTTGGCCTCCCATCATTATGTCCTATGTCTTAACCCTATTAAAAACTATCTAAATTCTTGTATTCTAGACTCACACACACATTAACATGCATCTAATGAACAATATGGCATCTTTAACCCTAAACAAACATACTTATCCATCTACCCAAACAAAAGAGAGCCAAACAGAAGAAACCCTAATCATACATCTAACATATGAAAAACCCTATCTAAAACAAAAAATGGCAACAAGCATATCATCAAACAAAACATATCAAACACAAAAAGTTAACATATTAGAAACCCTAACCATACATCTAAGAAAACTTAACACAACTGCATGGGCATTGCTAATACATGACTTACACTTTTACTTATCTCTCAGCAACACAGCACCTATGGCATCAATACAGGAACATGTGAATGAATGGCATTAAAACGAAGAAACCCTAATCTAGATATGTGATATCAAATAAGCATTTTAAAAAGGTGAGCAAACATTTTATGAGACTTAAAAAACATGTGAAAAGGAGGCTATGTAGACAAATGTATGAAGGCAAAAAAAAAACAAAAAACAAAAAAACAAAAATTAGGGTTTTCTGGTTAACAGCATCAGACACGCTAGAACAAATTTGCGTACACATGAGTTCAGTCTACGTGCATAGGCTAGATCAGGCGTATGCAGATCCTTACCTAGAAAACCCAAAAAAACAGAGATACAAAGTAGAAACTCAAAAACGTACAATCTAACAACCTATCATGCTTAAAGATATAAAGAAACCCTAAAACTAACCTAGAAAAACATAAGCAAGCATAAACTAAGCAAAAGAAGTATATTAAAACAAAGATTAAGGCAAAAAAGAAAAAAAAAATAAAAAATAAAGGGTTTTAAAGCTTACCTTAAAGCAAAAGCTCCTAGGCTTAATTTTTTACCGTTCTCCTCAATCAAATCTATCACAATTCAATGAAAGAGTAATTAGTAATCTTAAACTCAAAAGATTGGGGCTAGAAAGGTCCCAATCAAATAAAAAGAGACTTGAGGGTGTTTTGTGAAAAACTCCTTTTTGATTCATTATTTTCTAGTGAATCTTAGGTTTTTCCCATAGGAATTCTGTGTGTTTTGAAAATGTACCATGTAAGGCTTTATATAATGGAAAAAATGGAGTTTGGAACGGCTCCCAATCAATTGTGGGATTCATTCTAAACCTCAGCCATTATTGCAGAAACTTGTCTTTCTTATGCCTCTGAAATCCTAGCTGCGTACACAAGAACGTGTATACGTACACATGCTTTAGCTTTGGTCATTTAATTTTTCAAAAATATATTTTTGCTCATTTAAAAGGTTATATTTTCCATTTTAACATTCCTTAAGTTAACTTAATATTTGATTGGGCTCTAAACTGGCCTTAGGCCTTAAAGTTCGTGCATCATTGGGGAACGGGAGCCCAAGTTGTAAGGGGTACAAAATGCGGTGTCTCTAAATGCCCCTTTTTTGATTCATAAGCTTCGCTATTAGCATCAAAAGAATAAGAGACAGAACATTTTTTTTCGATGCACGGCTCAGGCCCAACCCACGCACATGACACAGGTCACACATACGTGGGGCGGGGTACAACTCCTAAGAGCTACGTGGGATTTGTATGTCCGAATTCCCACCCTTGTTGCTTAGGAAACGAGCAACGATAAGTTCACTATCCCAGAACCTATTTTGTCACTTGCAAGCAAATGGCGAGTAACTCACTATCTTAGAGTCACTAAAAGAGAAAATGAAAACAAACAAGGGTGCTCTTACGAGCTAACCTAACAAATAACAAAAAGGACAGTCTCTGTGGTGCCCATCTGGGGCTCTTGCCTCAAACTTCTTCGGGTGACTTATTCCTCTTGTCTTTTTCACTTCTTTCTCTACCTTTTTTGGTGAGGCTCTTGTCCCGAGTTAGCTTGGCCTCTTTCTCTATCACTATCTCTACCTTTTTCTACCGTGCCTGCATGTTCAATTCCCAGAGGATATGTGCATGAGTAGGATCCACTAGGGATGGTGAAGAACTCGCTGAAGAGTGCATGTGCATGGGGAGGAATTTTTTGCCTCTTATGACTTGCTTGGAGATAAGAAACTCGTTGAGGAGTAGGGGTCTACTAGAGAAGAATCTTCTGCTTCCTTCGTAGTTCATGGAGGAATTTGAGGAAGAATCTTTTACTTCCACTATGGGGATTATACATTTGGGGAAGAATCTTCTACTTCCTTACTGGGGATTTGCTTTAGATGCTTGACATATTAAGGAAGAGTCTTCTACTTCCCTACTAAGGATGATGTTCAGTAGGTTTGATCCACTTAAGGAAGAATCTTTTGCTTCCTTCACTGGGGATTTGCCTTGGTGTACTTGGGTCCATTGCGGAGGAATATTCTACCTCTTCCATAGGTAAGATGCTTGATATGCCTAAACTATTGAGGAAGAGTCTTCTACTTCCTTTATAAGGATGATACTTGATACATTTGGGAAGAATCTTTTGCTTCCTTCACTGGGGATATTGCTTGAGATGCTTGAAATATTGGGGAAGAGTCTTCTGCTTCCTTATTGAGGATGATGTTTGATAGGTTTAATCATTTGAGGAAGAATTTTCTGCTTCCTTCACTGAGGATACTTCTGCTTCCTTATTGAGGATGATATTTAACATACTTAATCCGCTGAGGGAAGGTTCTTGAGGTGCTTGGACTACTGGGGGTGGTTCTTGATGTGCTTGATCCATTGAGGAAAATGTGCTTGATTCACTGGGGAAAATCTTTTTTGATTTTGATAATTTTTCTAATTATGGAAGTCTTGAGACATCTTTCTCTTTTTTGAAAGAAAGAATTTATTTATTTATATATTATTTTTTTTACTGTTCATAACTAAACTACACGTACTTTAGTAGTGAGGCCCAAACTACACGTAATTTAGCCATCAGGTGTGTTCTCGCCTTTTCATTTTCTCCGTCGATTACCAACCATTTCTTTTCTTCTTCACTCTCTTCATTTCCCTCACATCTTCATATTCTTCACAACTCCTCTCTCTTTTCTCTTTACAAAAACCTCCCTCACCTCTTTCTTTTCCTCACAGTTTCTGATTCTCCCATTCTCTCCAACTTCCTCATTTTCTTATTGTCTCTCTTTCTCTCATCATCTCCCTCAATGGTGCCCAAGGCCAAGAAATCCTCTCATGTCCTATCTGTTGATCGCTTTCATCTCACCCATTGGAGTTGAGCCACAAGGTTGGTAGGATCTCCACTATTGACATACCAGCCAAAAAATCACATTCCCATCTCATTTTCAAGTTCCTCTCTGATCTTTGGTTTGAATGTGTTTTTTGCTATGTAAATGCTTGGGTTTTGCTGTGAGATAGGTTTAGATGAAAAACTGATGTCTTAGGAGGGATAGGAACATTTTTAGGATTGATTTTGGATGATGCTTTCTTGAAAATGTCTAAGAACTGCTTCTGTTTGTGTACTTGCATGCATGGGATTGAGCTTGCGTATGCAGCTTGTATTTATGCGTATGCAGCTCTCTTCTTGCGTACGCAGGTGGGTTCTTGAGGTTCTGCGTATGTGGGGTCTTGTCTACGTTCATGGGCTTTGACCCACGTACATAATACGCTTAGAAGAAGCCCTTCAACCATTTCACTTCCATATGCAATTCTAACACACATTCTTGTCATTTTTGCATCCGATTATCACTGTATCATCCTATCTATCTTCATTCTCGCACCAAAACACTATATTTCTTGAATTTCACTAAAATCATGAATTTAACGACATTTTCCTTTTTTGTAGTGAAGCACAAATAAGGTGGTGGAATGGTTCAACTTGCTCGCCCCTGAAACTAGAGGCTATGTCTAGGAGGTAGGCCTTAAGCCTATCATTGGTCTCCTTTTGGAGAAGTCTGCGAGTGCTACCCTAGAGCAATGTCTCATCAAGAGGTGGTGGGACACTACCCACACCTTTCATATCGCCGAGTGGGAGATGATTGTGACTCCCTATGACTTCTACCGCATGACCGGTCTTGGCTTCGAGGGGGCCATCATTAGTTTGGATGGCATGTCAAGTGTGCAGCTGGGCATCAACATGTTAGGGAGGAATTACTCCATTGAAACCATCTACTATATCGACCTAGTGTAGGATTACATGTCCCTCCCATAGAGGGCCACGGAGGAATGTGTCTGCACGGCTAGGGCTTTCCTTCTCCACTTGATAGAGGCCTACCTCTTTGCCAATGGTGAGCAAATAGTGTCTTTGAGGTGGCTAACCCTCTTCTAGGATTTTGGGGAGGCACGACGGGCCAATTGGGGGCAAGCATGTCTTACTTACCTTTACTCCACCCTCGACACTCTCAGTCGGGGCACTTTGCGGCAACTTGTGAGGCCTTGGAAGCTCCTTGAGGTTAGCTCTCTTTTCACTCTTTCACCTTCACTTGTGGCTCGTAGTCTTACAAACTGTATTGCCTTGAAAACTGTCATCTTGCATATGTTATCTTGCATTTGCCATCTTGCAAACTGTTATCTTGCATCCAACCTGTGGTTTGTGCTTCTTTTTGTAGTAATGGGTGGTTAGGTATGGCCTATAACCCAGGCACCAACCTAGTTCTGAACAACTTCCACCAAGTGAGGGCCTACCTTGCTGGGTTGTCTTTTGATGAGGTAAGTTCAATAGTTCTAGTTTGTCACGCTTCTTCATGCATTCTTCTTAGGATGTCTTTCTTCTAACCTCATGTCTTTATAGGTTAACTGGAAACCATGGCCCGGCCAACCCCTTCCTGCTTCTCGAGACTTAGAGCATGCTGCTCTCATTGCTTCAGAGATCACCCAACCTTTAGAAGGAGCGAGCTTAAGGGCACTATACTTGGCGAAGAAGGTGCGGTGGCAATTAGTGGGTATGGATGACCCACAGATTCCGAGGGACCCTCCTAAGTTCATGCTTGCCCCATATTCCATGACCAATGCTGAGTTCATAGGGGAGTGGTACTTCTTATGCCAAGCAGCTTCTTAAGGTATTGGATTATGATGAGTTCAACATCACTCATCTCATACCTTCTCAAACTGTTCAGGTATATGCTCAAACTCTTGTTCTTCTTCTCTTTTTTTCTTTGCTTGTAATGACTACTAATGTGGGGTATTGTAATAGGGGAGACCTATTGCCGGTGAGCCTATTAATCCTCCACACGTGCCTTGTAATCCCAATGTCATAGGCTATCCTTTCCCTCCCAACACTCGAGCGGTGAGTCCTTTTTTCTTCTTTTTCTTTCTTCTTTTCCATTTCTTTTCTTGTTTTAGTCACTAATCCTTATTCTTTCAAATTGCTACCCACTATTTAAGAGCATGAGGAGTTGGTGTGGTTGGCCGGGAATCTCAAGTTGGAGGTGACCAACTACTCGAGGGATTTATATGGTCTTGGAGGAGCAGCCCACCCGAGTGGTGGTAATGATGATGATGATGGTGGTGAGAAGCAGGACCCGGAGGCGACCCCTAGCTACCAACCAAGGAAGAGGCAACACTACTGATTGCCTGCAGTCATAGCATATATACACAAAACACATAGTTTTTTTCTTTTTTTTTTTCTTTTTTTTTTTTATTCTTTTGCTTTTAACGTTTTTCATTTCACTTGGCAAACTTTTGGATTAAGTTTGAGACAAAGGATTGTATTAAGAACATCTTTTACATTCATGCTTTTGATTGGAACTTCGCACTTAATTTACAAGTACAATGATAAATTTTATGTTTCTATACAATCTTTACTTCTTTGATGCTTGCAATCTTGCCTGGGATATGTCTTGAATGATTCTTTAGGTCACAGGAACCCTAGGAGTGCTTGGGAGTGAAAAAACACTACTCTAAACAGGGGAACATGGGCCTCTACCAAGTGCCTTGCATACATGGAGATGAGCCAGTGTACACAGCTTTGACTTTGCCTACGCAGGGTTGAATCTAGGCACATGGGCCATGAATCAAAAAACTCTAGCTAACTTACTTAGGTATAAAAGTAGTTGTTTGGGTCCAAAACCCTCACCAACGTATTTCTAACCCAGAGAAAACTTTTCTGAGGTCTTCCAATGGCTGAAACTCTCTTCTTAATGTCTCCACTTGGATTAGGAAGCTAGATCCCGATTCAAGGATTCTATTGCTCCCTATGGCCTTTCTTGCGTATTCCTTTACCATCAAATTAGGGTGGATGAGTATCTTCTCCGTGGTACTGCCAACTCTTGGGTTCCTTCCCAGCATGTATTTCGCTTCAACGAAATAGAACTATGCCCTACTATTGAGGAATTTGCTACTATCATGGGTGAACCTGAGATTGATGATCTTATCTTTCCTACCATGGGTGGGGATCTTCCAAAATGAAGTACCATCCCTCGTCTGGAGGTGAGACGGTGTCTCGTTCAATCAAAATGCGAGCGAGGACGATTTGGATTATCCCAACTATCGAAGTCCAATCTAGCCAATCATGATCTTCCCAAGATCCCACGATTCCTACTTTAGAAAAGTCATTGACATGACTCCTTGTGAAAGTCCATGGTCCAGGAATGTTCTTCAACACCAGGAAAAGCAAGTGAACCACTCCTTCAATCATCACATGATCATCCTTCTCTTGAGGTGTGTAACCAGACATCGTAGTACATGGAAAATCTAGAAAAAGCCATCAAAAGTATAAACACATGTCCCTTAAATTTTTTATTTTTATTTTTATTTAGATGCTTTTAGAAAGTCTTTAAGTTCATTTTAATGAATGCCCAATTACAAAATCACTCCCTTTCCTTTCATGAACCTTGCCCCTTGTTTCATATAGGCTTGGTCCTTTTACAATAAAGCTCTCAACTTACACTCATGGGCTTACCTCAACACTGAAACTCTTTAGAGCTTGATTTTGACCATTCCCCTCAGTCAATCTAGTCACAACCAATTCAAAATCAGTTAGTAAACTTTAGAACTCGAAGATCAAGACCAAAAAAGGTCTTAATCAAATAAAACTTAACTTGAGGATGTTTGTGAAAACTCTCTTTTTAATTCACTATTTTCAAATGAATCTTGTGTGTTTTACCATTGGAATCCATTATCTTTGAAAAAAAAAAAAAAAAAAAAAACCTTTTATGGCTTTATATAGTCGAAAAATAGGGGTTTGGGGTGACTTCTAAACAATGTGGGATTCGTTCCAAACCAAGTTTTAAATGCAAAAAACGTATATGCGTACACATGCCCAAGGGTTTCCGTGGCCTTTCTTTTCCAAAACTAGTTTATTTGTTCCAAAAATAAGTTATATTTTTCACAAACACTTTCATCAAGTCAAATTTGATCTGATTGGGCCCTAAACCAACCTTGGGCTTTAGAATTTCAACATTATTGAGGGATGGTGGTCTGAGTTGTAAGGGGTACAAAATGCAGTGTCTATAGTCCTCAGTCCAGTTTTTAAAACCATGATTGTTGTATTGAAGTTAACTTTTACAAAAAGAGTGGTGGGGGGAGGGGCGGATAAGATGTCCCATGAGCTACACTTTTATTAATTGGTCAAACTAAACTTGAAGAACCAATTACTTTCTTTTCAAATTGCCTCATGGTGCGATTTTCGATCACGTCACAACAAATAGCTACAAATAATATGAAGCTCTAAAAAAAAAAAAAAAAAAAATCGCACCATGAGGCAACTCTAACCGAAAAAGTTATAGAATATTAAAAAAAAAAAAATTGGTACTCTCTTGTCCTACATAATGGAAAAATTATCTTCGGAGATGATATCATGAGACATATTATTTGTGAAGTATTTTGTGAAAATTCCCCAAAAAGAAAAACTGCCATAAGGACCAACCAGAACGTGGTTAACCTCACCCAACAGAGCACGTATAGGGATCTCATCAGCCATTATATTTTATTATTATTACACTGCTTTGAACATAATCATTTGGAGCAACCGGAGGCGAAGAAGTGGCAAAGATCAGTAAAACCATAGCGTATTAGAGTGTGAGGCCAGAAACCAACAATAATCATTTGAAGCTGCTTGTAGATTTCTGGCCTCACACTCTAATACGCTATGGTTTTACTGATCTTTGCCTCTTCTTCGCCTTCGGTTGCTCCAAATGATTATGTTCTAAGCAGTATAATAATAATAAAATATAATGGCTGATGAGATCCCTATACGCGCTCTGTTGGGTGAGGTTAACCACGTTCCGGTTGGTCCTTATGGCAGTTTTTCTTTTTGGGGAATTTTTTTTTGGATTTAGTATTATAATTTTTCTTTTATCACAATTTGAAAAAATAGATAGAATTTTTTTTTTCAAAGAGAATATGATTCATTTTTCAATTAAAATCTATTGTGTGTTTATCCAAATTCAATTGATGATGTAATAGTTATAAAAAAAAATGATAATGTAATAAATCCAAAAAAAAATGATATAATAGTTTAAAAAAAGAAACATGTGATAGTTTGTCTGACACTTTTTTTTTTTTTTTTAAACGTGGGATAGTTATTCCTTATTGTATTGGAGGGATAGTTATTTTCTTTCAAACGTGAGTAATAGGAAGTTTTTTTTTTTAGAAGAAAAGTGGAGAAGATTTATTATACACGTTTCTTTTTTATGAGAAATTCTATTTAGAAAATGTGAAGAAGATAAATACGTGAGGAGTTTTTTAAGCTATTGAGTAGAAGTAAGAATCTATTAGAAGTAGGAAGGTATTTCAACGTAAAAGTAGGAATTTATTATTTTTGTCAATTTACTATTTTAACCCTATTTTTAAGTTTTAGATAGAAGTATTTTTTACTAAAAAAAAAAAAAACAATAACTAACTCTCTTTTGTCAATTTACTATTTTAACCCTATTTTTAAGTTGTTAGTTAATTAATTTAGGGGTATTTTTGACAGTAAAAAAAGTAATAACTAACTTTCTGAATCATTTTAATATATACAGATTATTAAATAAATAAAACATTATTATCACAAGAACATTAAAACATTTACATTAAACTTTATTCAAATACAATAGTTGTGCTATTATTATATGTATGTATGATATTTATGGGATTCTGGAATCCTCAATTATTTATGTTTGGATTCAGCCGTTAGATAAAGATTCGAAGTTAAGCTGCAGCCCGCAGCAGCCACAATACAAAAATACATTCATAGTGCTCCTGTGGCTTTCTTTCTCATCAAAACAATCATACAAACCGAGTCGACGACCTTTATCTCTAACTCTCTATGGACTTTTTGAAGAACAAGATCTGCAGTCTGTGTTCTGTGTTCTGTTGCACTACATAATAATTATTATCCAGGTCAGTCTTTTCTTTTTCTCAAGTACAATTTCCACTCTCCATGTCAGGTTACTCTTTCAAATTCTTTGACTTGGCATTAAACTTCAAATTCTTCTTCTTCTATTATAAATCTTTCTTCTTCCTTTCTTTTTATGTATGTCTTCGTCTAATTATTCTTTGTGTTTGTGAAATTTAACTCTCTTTTTTTTGAAGGTGTTGTTATTATGTTAAGGGTGATTGGGGTGACTTTCTTTTATTCAAAATTTCCCCTCTTTTCTGGCTTCTGGGTCTATGTATTTTCTCTGATTCCAAGTTACTTTGTTCTGGTGTTGTTGAATTAAAAGGGGTTTTAATTATGCTTTCTACATCAGTGAACTGAAGACTGTATCTGGGGAGTTGGGTTCGCTAAATGCCTCTATTAAAATTTGATATTCCAAGCTTTTTAATTTGGGAACATAAACATTTCACCGTTGGTCTGATAGTTTAAGATTAATGTTCAAGTTGGTTGCTTTGTTTATATATGTGTTTAAAATTTTTAACCAATGAATTGAATTGATAAACCTCAATGGTCTAATTTTCTTTTATTCGGAAAAGAAAGTTTGCAATCCTTTTGTGGTCAAGAATGGGTTCTTATGGTGGTCTGCTATTGAAACTGCTAACTTGTAGCTGAGCAAATTATAGTGATTGCTCCAGTGATTTTGTTTTTGTCCATTCTTTTTCTTTAACCAATTTATTAACCATGAGATTGTTAGTATGTGGAACATGATTAATCTGCAGTCCCCACCTTTTCATGACTGATTTTATTAGACTGATTAGACTGATTTTAAGACAAATTAGACTGATTTTATTATAACATGGTTTCCTCTGGTGTTACCAGATGGCATATGGCTGATCACTCAACTGGTGGTCTCTTTTGCAGGTCTTGGACATGCTTCTTCGTTCCCATTAGTTGATGAATTTGATTTGACATGGTTTCTTTGGCTTTCAATTCGGTGGTTCACATTGTGGGTTGATCACTCCCTGCCATTCAATTCAGTTGTCTAAATATGCAAATATCATGGGAATACCAAGTTACTCTATTAAAAGAAGAACTGTAGCAGATTCTTATCATTAAGATGTGACTTCTTGTTTCATCTTTGGAGGCAAAAAGCAAAAATAGAGATGTAGACTTGTGTGACCTCTTGTTTCTGCTTTGACCATATGACGTTTCTTTGTAATGCACCTATATATCTTGTTTATTCAACCCAATGAAGCCTTCAATTGTAAGCCTTGTATCTCAAATTCATTTTTAAATTTTAAGCTTTTTATAGAGTTGTGCCATACTGCATTTATCAATTTCATAGGTGGATGAGGGTTCGGCTGCCATCTAAGACCATGAATCACAAAAGTATCATATCGTCCGAACAAAGTGAGGCCACCAGAGGAGTCAAACAGCCATATTATGCTACCCTCTCCCCAGTACATAATTTTTTTACCATTGAATCAGAAGGCAATGTTTTATCAGCTAGTGAATGTTCATCTTCACATCCATTGCCTTTCATTCATACTGAAGCTTTTAGTTCTCCTACTCATACCCAAGCATCTACTGTCCATCCTCAAAAGCATTGTTTGAAATCTGGATCAAATAGTTCCCTGTCTCCTGGTTCTTATGTCCAAAATTCTAAGAGCACATTTTCACGTGCATCCGTGTTCTGTACCAGCTTATACCAGTCTTCTTCATCAAGCTCTGAAACCCATCGGCAACTTGGAAATCTCCCATTTCTTCCACATCCTCCATCCTATAACCAGTCCATTTCTGCTGTTGATTCAAAAGCTCCACTGCTTTTCAGTGGGGATATAGACAATCAATATGATGAGGAGCACTCAGATGCTCTTATGAAAGACTTTCTTAATTTTCCTGGAGATGCATCTGATGAACTTCATGGTGTAAGTTATGCAAGTGACAGTCTAGCACTAACAGAGCAATTGGACCTACAGTTTTTGTCTGATGAACTTGACATGGCTATCACTGACCATGGAGAAAATTCCAGGCTTGATGTAAGTATCTTGCGACCATCACTATTTAAATTTTAATTTAATATATATGTGCTGAATTAAGTTTCAGTTTTTCGAAACTTTTTTTATACTATAGCACCATGTAGAGGGTAAGGACAATAGTAAATGGTGCTGAGTCCAGTATGACTTGATATTCATTTAATTTAACTTTTGGCATTATCAACAAACTTTTATTAGAGTTCAAAAGAACGGAATGAATGAAATACGGTTTTTCTTTTTGAGTCAAATATAAAATCTCAGGGAGGGGGGAGGGGGGGGGGGGGAATGAATTTATTCGTGCATCAATGCTCATATGTATGTGCCTTTTGGGACAGCTACATATTCTTCTACTTACTAGTATTTGCTTTGGCTGTTGTCTTTCATCTAGGAAATTTATGAAACAACACAAGCTCCATCAAAACCAGCCATAGAATTGACATGCAATCAAAGTTCTCACTTTGTGGTGGAAGCTCTTGATGATCTTTCAAGTCAGCCATCTCCTGGGTCAGCCGCTCTGCACAAGCCAAGAATGAGATGGACACCTGAGCTCCATGAGCGTTTTGTGGAGGCTGTCAGCAAGCTTGATGGGGCTGAAAGTAAGCTAGCTACTTGTTCTATTCTATGATACAAATGGGGCTGATTTTTTTTTTTTTTTTTTTTGGTTTTGTTTTCACGGAAGTATCTTTTTTAGTAAGTGAAAGAATTTTCAATCTTATCAACTGTTATGAGTAATTTGATAGTCCTATTGTCTTTCTGTTACGTACGAGACTGATTTGGTTGATTTGAAATGTAGAGGCTACTCCAAAGGGTGTATTGAAGCTTATGAATGTTGAAGGTTTGACCATCTATCATGTGAAAAGCCACTTACAGGTACTTATTTGCATTTACATATATCTGCTGAATTAAGTTTAAATGTTCAATAGGCAAAAAGTCATATTAAGCCTGTGTTATTTTATGTCTATGCAGAAATACCGACTTGCCAAGTATATGCCTGAGAAAAAAGAAGGTAAAGGAATGTAAAATGGAAATAGAGTGATGCTTATGTTCCTCATTATTATAATCATCTTTCAGAAATGATCAAATCATTTCAATATAAGCACTAGATCTATTCATTTTTAGCATCTTATTTTGTCAATGAGCTCTAGTTCAAATGGCACCACATCCCTTGTAAGAATAGAGAAGAGGGTGATATTGAGTGTTCAAGACCCTGTAAGGTGCATATGTTACTTACACATCAAGAAAATAAAGGTTTCAGCAGCTTGCACCCTGTTTTACCAGCAAAACTCTTTGGAGTGATACCAACTATTTTAGCAGTAGATGAGATATATATTCACATGCACACACACATTATTCATGTCTAGACCCACTTTTCTTCACCATATAATGTTCTGGTCTCCTTGTCTCTTGTTTCTTAAGATGCTTGATATTTGTACTTAAACTCTTGATGATGGCGTACCTGTTGTACACCTCCTGTGTACAAGGCTATGCCCTCTCTTCCTTTATCATTAATGAAATATGTACTTACAAAAAATAATAATAATAGCACACTTGGGTTTCCATATACCATAAGAAAAAAAAATAGTAATAATATTTTTGAAACAATAATGTGCAAGTGGTGTTATTGGTTAAGTACCATTGCTGGACCCAACCCACTAGCTTAAGCTTCTGAGTTAAGGTAATATCTCAACATGTTGGATCAAGCTCTCACAAATCCCAGATCCGAATAATTGACATAACAATAAAAGTCATGGATTTAGAAATAGCAAGCACAAAGTTAAAGGCAGAGCCCTATTATGGGAAAATTAATTTTAGTTTTGGCAAAGCACTACAAAAAAATGGTCCATTTTCGGGCCATGGCCTTGCCTGGTTTTGAAGATTTTCCCCCTATTTTCCTAAGAACATATCAATTGTATGTAACTTTACTTAATGGCCCTCCTTGAGATTTTCTTAAATTCTCAACTACCACTTATTTGAATGCTGAAACATTTTGTTTCAGAACACCTTTACTTTCTTCTGCCACTTGTACTTTATTAGAACAAAGAGCATACAGAATAGGTGTCCTAAGAAGTAGAGAAACATTTCCCTATGTATAACTAAAACCCTTTACCTTTTTCTTTCATTTGGATGGGAAGTTTGCTATCTTGTTTAGACTTTCTTAGAATGATTAGTTTTTATATCTTTATTTTTCTATACTAGTGTTTTTATCTTTCGTACTGTTGTAGATGTTTGCACTCGAATTTTCCTCTTGATGCTTGTTGCTCTGTTGGTGTCTTGCTTTGATGTTCTATCTTTCTTTTTATTTATTTATTATATTTCTCTGATTTTGGTTCATACATGTTTGAGTGATGTTATAATGTAAACTTCCTAAAAGGACTTGATTTTTTATATCTTTTGTAATATCTAAAACTATTAATGCTCTAATGGTTCCACCACTAATGTATATTTTGAAAGAAAAAGTGGTGAAAATATACAAGTTAACGCATAATCATTTATCCCAAATGTCAAAATTTTAAATTTTGGTTGCTCTAAAGGCCCAAGACTTATACCTAAGAAAATTGGCATTGCCTCTTGAATGTGATCTAGACTTTGCCTGCAAATATTTTATACAATATATATGTATATATATACATATGCACATAGGTTGAGCTCAAGTTATACCGAGTGTAATATTTGCCAATGTTATACCGAGTGCGTATTTTAGTAGAGCCACTGTTGGGTCACACTTTCTCCTACTTTTTATTCTTGAAATATATCTACAAGATCAAAGGACAATAATTATCTTATCTACAAAATATTTAAATTTTAAGTTTTTGTACTCTAAAATTATACACAAGATGAATTATGGATCATATAATAGACAACATTCAATTAACAGGAAATTTGGTGTGTGTGTGTGTGTCTGTTGTTAAGAACAAAGAGACCATATAATCCAATAGGGGGATTCTTAAAATATTAATCTAATAAAAAATTATTTTTAGTGTAACAATTAGGGCCGTAAAGGAGCCGAACTTTGTCGAGTAGTAAATGTTCAAGCTTGGCTCGGCAGCAAAAATAGAATGTTCAAGCTTGGTTTGAGCTTGATACAAGCCTACAAATAATGTTCAAGCTTGAGTTCGTTATAAAGTATAAAAGCTCGAGCTCGGCTCGGCTCGGCTCGGCTTGGCTCGGCTCAGCTCGGCTCAACTTGGCTCAGCTTGATTCATTAGTCAAGCCAAGCTCGAGCTCAATATCAAGCTCAAACTCAAGCTCAAGCTCAATATCATGCTTTTGAGCTTGAGATCCAACATAAGTATATTATTAAGCCTATATTAAGTTTATTATCTAGCCTATTTAGTTTGGATGAGTGGTCTCAACTTATAGTTTGAGATATTATTATCTAGCTTATTTACTTGTCAAGCTCATATCAATTTTATTACCAAACTCATAAATAAGCTTAGGTTCAACTTATTTTGTTACTTTTATATCGAGCCTTAGTGTTCACGAGCTTGTTCATGAACAATTGTTTTTACTCGGGCTCGGCTCGTTTATTAAACAAGCCTAAAATTAAAGCTTAAGCTTGGCCTGTTAATAAACAAACAAACATGAACGAGGTTTTTTATTAAGCCAAGCCCGAGCTGTTTATGAATGGCTTTGTTCATTTATAGCCCTAGTAACAATTGATGAAGACTAAAATCATTTCTAACTTGATCTTGACTATTTATATATATATATATATATATATATATATACATAGACACACATGCGCACACGTATACACACATGAAACCCTAGGTACATATATTGGATTTAAAACTTTGTATATAAATAGCTTTGGCCCGTTAACAAAATTTTTTGTTCACTACTGTCAAAGATATCTTTGGTTGAGTAAGGATTGATTACGGCATTGCAAGGAAGATCAAAGAAGCTGACCACTAAGTTTGATATTGAATGAGAAGAACTTGAGAAGAAACTAAGGAGCATTATCTATGAGTCTTGCACTATAATGTGTTGAATTTAACTTATCTCCAAGAATTATAGAAAACGTAGCCAATTAGCAGTGGCTCAACTAGCACTTCCTTCTCCCACAATAATGGAATGAAGGGTGACGTCATGGATCTAAGTCCCACCAGGTGCATGTGTGAATTACCAATAAAAAAAAAAAAAAAAAAAAAAAAATTACAGAAAAAATTCAGAGAAGATATGTAAATCAAAATCTCTTACAAATCGATTGCATTTGAGAAAAAAGTTGTATCAAACATGCTTGGAATAGCATAGTGATATATAGATCCTTTTAATGCTTTTTATAGATTAAATATTCTATTTTTCAAGCATGAAGGCTAAAATTTTGGAGGAGAATCAACTATCAAGCCTTATTGCTTTTATTCCAATTCCCTTGATATGATACCTTGGTGACGTGCGACACTTGGATCGTTTAGAAACGTTGTCTGTTTAAAGAAAAGGCTAACCAGGAATATAGCTTGATGTTGTTTGGTAGATGACTCACATGTGAGGGGGAGATTTGTTTAAATATTTACATGTGAGTGGTGAGGTTTGTTAAGTGGTTAAATCCCACATCAGATAGTAGCGACAGGAATAAGTAGTTAACATGACATTGTTGGACTTAACCCATTAGCTTAAACTTGTGAGTCAAAGTGATATCCCTACATGTTTTGTCAAGCCCTCACATGGAGGATCCTAGGAGTTAATTTCCAACTCTCACAAACCCAAGATCTTATTATCAACAACAATAATAAACATATATTAAGGTTTTTCTTTCTGTTAAATTTTTTAAATTATAATTTCTTCAGTGGTTAGTTTTACAAACACTATCCATGTGGAAATTCAATTTCTTCTTCAAATCATGGGAATTCTCTTTTCTCTTGCAAATTTATTTATTTTATGCATTGAAGGTTCTGATTCTAGATTTCATATAATGCAGTATATATAATATTCCTTACCCATGATTATGCCACTCTTTCATATCTCTCAACTAGTATTAATGACATGTATCTTTCAAACTTTTTATTTCTTGAATGAAACATTATGTTCATTATCTACATGCTGAGATCTGTACCATGGTCTGTTTTTGAGTATTTGGGGATTAGAGTCCCTCTCTCTCTCTCTAGTGCATTGCTGTCAAGGAGAATGTAAAAGCATACAACTGTATTTGAATATGGCAAGAAACTTTCTTTTGCAGATAGTTAACATTTTGTCATGTCCTCTTCTTTTCCAGAGAAGAAGGCTTCTAGCTCTGAAGAAAAGAAAGCAGCTTCAACTAGCAATGAAAGTGATGGACGTAGAAAAGGGTCAATATTATTTTCATTTTTGTTTCCTAATATGTATTGTGCGTTGATATGCGTGTGCAGCATATATACTTTCCTTTTTTTCTTCTGTTGAAAATAAAATTGTGAAATTTTCTATTTTGTCCTAGGAGCATGCACATAACTGAGGCTCTGCGCATGCAAATTGAAGTTCAGAAACAACTGCATGAACAGCTTGAGGTTTGTTTTATGCTTCTTTTATAAATCTGACGTTCTGCGTTTTGATCCTATCCCACTCTCTCGCTCTCCATCACTTAAGTAATCTTATATTTAAGCTTTTGGTCCTATCCCACTTTCTCACTCTCCATCACTTAATCTTTTAAATTGATATTTTTCCATCTGTCCATTCTTTATTCTGTTAATCTTATTTCTCTTTTCTTATTAAGAGAGAGAGAGAGAGAGAGAGAGAGAGAGAAAGGCCAAAAAATTGATATATATATATATATATATATATATATAAATAAAAGCATAGAGCTCAGGTAAGAAAGCATGAGGTTTTGCCAAGTAGCGCATTCTATGCAAATGGAATTGAAATATTCTCAAATGCCACATCAGAGATTAGAACAAATTAAATATTGATTTTTTATTTCATTTGATTCAATTTTCTAGACTTTTCTAATTAAAAAATAAATATTATTTGTATCATTTGGTTCAATGTTTCAAAACTTTTCATCTCTCACATATACACACAAAATTCTTTGCATTTTAATTTACCATTTTCACCTCTTGCACTTCTATCTCTTTATATATGCCTACTCATAGCCCTTCATGCCATCTCATCTCAAATACACACAAACCAAAAACAATGTTTCATTTTTTGACGATACCTACCTAGCTCTAACATTGATGTTTTATCTAATTCTAACCTGTATGAGTTGACTAAAACTAAGGAAGGAGGGCTGGTATTTTATATTAAGTGACAACAACAATTACGATTTTAATGTTAAGATCGGACATTGTAGATTTATAGGTTTTGTAAATGATGTAATTGACTGTGGGTGTTTATGAAGTGCTTTTGTTTTAGAATTAAGGAGTAAGAGAAAGACACATTCTATATCAACTTTTATTCTATAATATTCTTCCAAAGGTTTTTTTTTTTTTTTTTCTCATTACTTCAATTGAATAATTATACTGAATATGCGTGTACAATTTATAATTGTTGTTTTTTATGATAAACTCATTACTAATAAAGTTTTATAACAATTATGCTATAATAAATATACGACATTCTCTAAAACTATCTTACATAAAATATTACAACATTATCCGTGTATCGTAGAGGTAACTTACTAGTATATATAAATACAAAAACAAAAACAAAGAAGAATTTGCTTTTCATCTCTCCTAAAAAGAATTGACTGTGGGTGTTTTTGAATAGTTTTTGTTTTAGAATTAAGGAGTAAGAGAGAGACACATTCTATATCAACTTTTATTCTATAATATTCCTCCAAAGGTTTTTTTTTTTTTTCTCATTACTTCAATTAAATAATTATAATGAATATGCGTGTGCAATTTATAATTGTTGTTTTTTATGATAAACTCATTACTAATAAAGTTTTATAACAATTATGCTATAATAAATATACGACATTCTCCAAAACTATCTTATATAAAACATTACAACATTATTCATGTATCGCAGAGATAACTTACTAGTATATATAAAGACAAAAACAAAAACAAAGAAGAATTTGCTTTTCATCTCTCCTAAGTTTTAAAAATATGACAGTTCATAGACATACTACATGTTATTCTTTGTTTTGAGATTTTTCCTTCACACAGGTCCAAAGGGCCCTTCAGTTACGCATAGAGGAACATGCAAGGTACTTGCAGAAGATCTTGGAGGAACAACAGAAAGCTGGCATTGCCTTAATTTCTCCTCCAACATTGTCATCGCTGGCTAATCCACACCAAGATTCTGAAATGCAGCCTTCTTCTCCATCAGCTGGTGCATCCCCTCCACAACCAGCTGAATCTAAATCTGATTCATCTTCACGTCTGTCATCCAAGCATAAAGTTACTGATAGTAGTGATTCTAAGCCACAGGTATGCTCAAAAAGACTCCGTCTGGAAGAGAAACAAAAATCCTGTTCGGATGAGACAGTAGCTGGAAATGCTGTGTAATGACTACTACAAATACTTCGCTCGTTATCTCCAACATTTGCTTCATCACCACAATGACCCAGCTCTCGTAAATCCGCCAATCCCATGTAAAGTTGTAGCTGAATTGAGGTTTGTTTAATTTGTATCTCTTGACAATTGACATTTTAGTGTTTTGAATGGAAAAGATTCTGTCCTTTCAGTCGGAGAGTTGGACATTGAACTAGTTTGTTATGTTTTTGCTTTTTGCTTTCTCAATTGGTAGTTCATATTGTAAGCTTCAACAGAATTCTAAATTTGCATTTGAATTTCTATAATGAATAACCAAGTATGGTCCTAGTTTTCCAAATTTTTATAGTTTTGATGTAGGACAACCACACTTTTTTCAATGGAACAAACAAACTACAATAGAATCAAGACTAAATCCTAGAAGTCAGCATCTAAGGGTTGCTTGGAGTTAGCACCAAGCAAATTGGAGTTGGCACCAGTGTAAAAAGAAACACAATAATTTTATAATTCTGAAAAAACTATCTTACAATAATTAGAAAAAGTGTTTAAATAGCTAACAATAAAATGTATAAAGAAACCCTAGTTATTAAATGCTCGGGCTTGCTTAATCTCAAACCCAATTACTAATAGACTTCATTTATAAGGTCACAGTTTGGGCCGTCTTCTTTTAACTCTTCTTCCCATACATGCGTATAATTGGAAGCTTGTACCTTGTGTCCGCACCAACTCCCCCTGGGTGAGAGGAACTCGGCTCCATTGAGTGGAAATTTGAAGAACTCTGATAGTACTCAAGCAAGTCAGGATCCAGTCGATGTAGCTCATCTCGAGTAATCCATATACAATCAGAATTTGGCGCTCTTGCCACCAAACTAGGAAACGGTGAACTCTTCCGTCCCTAGTGGAAACAATCTGTTCATCTAAAATAGCATCAATAAATTCTTTATGTGTATAAGGCAGATTTAAGGGTAAATGGGTGGGGATAGGGGCATCAATAGGATCAAGCAAAGGCTCATCAAAAGGGGTATCAAGAATAACTGTATGGCTTTTATAAGCAACTAGATCCTCTATATTAAAAAAAGAGCTAATACCATAATCATGAAGAAGGTCAATAACATATGCATTTGGGCCCATTCGTTTCAATACCTTGAATGGTTCGGCACTACAAGTCTACAATTTCTTAACGGTCCCAGCAAGAAACCGTTCAGGTCGAATCTGAATCATGACATAATTTCCTACCTAAAACTCTGCATGACGCCGACGAGTGTCGACATGAATTTTATATTGAGAATTACTTCCCTGAATTTTTTCGTAAATCTCATTATGCAAATCATGAATATGCCGTGCAAATGCCTCAATAGATTCAGAAATTTTAACATGTGGGGACATGGGAAAAAGATCTAAAGGCTTTTTAGGTGTATACCCATGCACAACCTCAAAAGGACTGGCGCCTATAGACCTATTGACAGAGCTATTATATGCAAGTTAGGCTGTAGGAAGAATTGAATCCCAATTCTGATTGGCTTCACCCACTAGACATCGCAGGAGGTTGCCTAGACTACGATTAACCAGCTCAATTCGACCATCAGTTTGAGGATGAAATGCCGTGGAAAATTTCAATTTGGTGCCTACTAAATGCCACAAAGTCTTCCAAAAATAACTCATGAAGCGAACATCCCTATCAAACACTATGGTTTTAGGAAGACCATAAAGTTTGACAATCTCATCAAAGTAGAGTTTTGCAATCTTAGAAGCATCAGAGGTCTTAGAACATGGTAGGAAATGAGCCATCTTAAAGAAGCGATCAACAACTACTAGAATAGAATCATGCTTCCTAAAGGTGTGGGGCAAACCTAACACAAAGTCCATATTGTCACAGGTGATCTAGCACAAGTAGAGGCGTATACAAGCCAGTGTTTTGCTTGTGATGTTTGGCTAGTTGACATGTACGACACTAACCAACTATCTTGACAACGCCCCTTTTAAGACCAGGCCAATAGAATTGACATTCCACTTCCTCAATTTTTTTGTCTTAGCCAAATGATCTACAAGGCCTCCTGCATGTATCTCCCAAACTAGGAAATCTCTCACTGAAGACTGAGGGATACATAACTTGTTGGCTTTGAACAAGTAACCATCTTGAAGGGTATAATCATCCAAGATTGGCCGTGGTGCATTACTTAGGCTAGTGTAGAGATCCCCAAAATCTGGGCATGACTCATAGTCATCCTTGAGTCATTCTAACACAGTAACCTTAACACTCATGACGGATAGCAAAGACCCCTTTGACTTAGTGTATCTGCAGCCTTATTCTCAACTCTCGCCCTATGTTTCACCATAAAGTGGTAGCGTTGCAAAAATTCAACCCAACTACCGTGCTTGAAATTCAACTTCTTTTGGGAATGGAGATAGCATAAAGCTTCATTATTAGGGTAAATAACAAATTCTCGAGACAACAAATAATGGCAGAAATGCCAAAGAGCTCGAATAATGGCATAAAATTCTTTGTCATAGGTGGAGTATTTTTGCTTAGCATCATTCAATTTCTCACTAAAATAAGCAATTGGGTGGTGCTCTTGACTAAGTACTCCCCCTATACCAATACTTGAGGCATTACATTCCACTTCAAAAGGCTTGGTAAAATCAGGAAGACGTATGACAGGTGCCTCAGTCATCTTTTATTTTACGTCATTGAAAGCCTTAATAGCAGCTTTTGTCCAAATAAACTACCCTTGTTTCATGCAGTCAGTGATGGGGGACATAACGGTACATATCCCTTTGATGAATCAGTGATAAAAGGAAGCAAGCCCATGAAAGCTTCGAATTTCATGGATATTTTTGGGCTCAGGCCAATCCATAATTGCTTGAACCTTTTGGGGTTCAGCAGAAACTCCCTCAGAGGATACTATGAAACCTAGGAATAAGACTTTATCGGTAAAGAAAGACCACTTCTTGAGGTTGTCATATAAAATCCCCTTCCGAATGGGAGTACAAACTTGAGTTAGGTGGTCTAAGTGTTGCTCCCTAGATTTGCTATAGATGAGGATGTCATCAAAGTACACAACCAAGAATTTCCTCATAAAAGGCTTAAGTACTTGAGTCATCACTCTCATAAGTACTAGGAGCATTGGACAATCCAAAAGGCATGACCATCCACTCATATAAACCATCTTTCGTCTTAAAGGCAGTTTTCCATTCATCACTAGGGCGAACCCTAATTTGATAACAGCCGCTTTTCAAGTCTACTTGGAGAAGATTGTTGCTCTAGCCATCATATCCAACATGTCATCCAATCGAGGGATAGGTAAACGATATTTCACAGTGATCTTGTTATTGGCATGACTATCAACACACATCCTCCAAGTTCTATCTTTCTTTGGAGTTAAGAGTGCAAGAACTGCATAAGGACTCATGCTTTTATGAACAAAACCCTTTCTAAGTAGTTCTTCTACTTGCCTTTGCAACTCGGTATGCTCTGCAGGGCTCATCCTATAGTAAGGCAAGTTTGGTAGGGTCGCTCCGGACACAAAATCTATGGCGTGTTGATCGGGGAGTTCCTCAAGGAAAACATCCTTAAATTCCTGGAGCACTGACTTCACTTCTTCAGGTTGCTTTTCACAGGTCTCTCCATGAAGTTCCTAGCAACTAAGACAAACACAATGGATTCTTGAAATGCTACCCTTTCAAATGCCTTTGGGCTTATGATGTTCAGGCCTTTCACCTTTGGTGCTTTTGTCTTCTTGCTCATGTCGATTGGCTTTGGTTTCAAATGATTGAGTACAATCTTCTTACCTTCAAACAAAAATGAGCAAGAATTAGATCGCCCATGAAGGGTGACATCCAAATCATATAGCCAAGGCCTACCTAAGATAATATGTCATACATCCATGGGAATTACGTCACGCCATATTTCAACATTGTAGGTGAGGAATTGAAGTGGGACAACACATCTTTCTTTTATGGCTATGAAGGAAGTATCCACCCAAGAAACGTTATATAGGTTAGGGTGTGCGATCAATTTCAAACCTAGGTGGGAAACAATGTTAGAGGATACTGTATTAATGCAACTCCCACTATCTATAATAACCTTGCAAGTTTTGTCCTCACACTTGGTGTAAGTTTGGAAGATGGCACTCCTTCGCCAATCATCAGTGTCTCTCTGCTCTACCAAAGCACACCTTACCACATTCACTCTAGTAAAACACCAAAGTCCTTAAAGTCATCAACCTGGGGAGAGATGGCTCTAATGCATGCGAGGTAGCTAGGATCATCTTCCCATTCTGCCTCTATATCTTGGGTTTCTTCAACATTTGGATCGAACACCAGCTCCTCAACATCTTCTACCTTTTCATCATCCTCTTGAATGACAAGGGTTCTAGAGGGACATCTAGCTGCGATGCGTCTAACCCTATTGCATTTGAAGCATTAGAGGCAAAAGCCTAATTTTGAAGGCTCATTTACCACACCTTTTCCCTTGTCCTCTTTTTCTATTAGGGTGCTATTGGGGTTTACCTTAACAGGTAAGGCAAGTCTAGATTTGCTACTAAAAGGTTGAGGGTTGGTGGGAACACTCTGAAGCTCAGAACGTCACCAAAAGATAGATTTGGATGCTAATTCACAAATCCTAGCAAGTTCATATGCTTCTCCTAAGGTAGTGACTCCTCGGGTGATAATCTCGCCTAGTAGGTTAGCATTTAAACCTTTCTTGAACCTATTGAGTGTGACAACCTCTTCCTCGAATACTTGAATTCGCCTCTTGAACTCCTTGAATCTCTCTATATATTCAGCCACAGGAGCAGTGCCTTGCTTTAGGCGATCCCATTCCTCAAGGAGGGAGCTCCTATAAGTTGGAGGAAGATAATTCCTCAAGAGGCATCCTTCATCTCAAGCCAATCAATAATGGGGGGCTCACATTGTCACTTAAGGGTAGCCTTAAGGTCCTCCCAGAAAAGGTCAGCTCTTCCAATTAACTTCATCCTGGCATACTTCACTTTTTTATTCTCAGCCTAATGGTAATAGTCAAAGAATTTCTCCATTTGACGTAACTAATCAGTGAAAACATATAGATCTAGGCAGCCATCAAAGGTGGGTGCTTCTATCTTTTCCTTGGATATCCTATCATCATAATCCCTAGAGCCATTGTGATTATAGTGATCATGTTCAAAGTTTAGAGCCCTATTAAAGTAACTATGGTTATTTTACCTAAGCATGTTATCTTCTTCATGGACACTTTTTGCTAGGTCTTCTATGGCTTGCTCTAAAGAGGACCTAGGTCGGAAGTGGATTGATGTTCAGGGTTTGACATGTTGCGACCACTACGTAGATGCATGCAACACTATATTTATGAATGCAATTGAAATTCCCAAAAATTCAAGTAACCAATTCTCAATGTAAAATTAAGGTCAAGCAAGAGTGCATGTAGAGACTAGATCAATGAATCAAAGGAATAAATTGCAGTCAAGTAGTGACAGTGTTCACAATATTGAGAGATAGCCCAAATAAAAGTCAAATTCCAATAAGCTCCATAATTAATAAAGAGAATCAGATATTCAATGAAATTGGGTTTTTTTTTTTTTTTTTTTTTTGGAATTTTAGAATGGGTACCAAAAGAAAACACAAATAATAAAATAGCTAACTTGAGCACAAAATGGGTAGGCCAATGGGGTATGGTGGGATATGCACATAAAAAATATAAAGATAATATTTTTTAATGAGACAAAATTGAATCCACCAAAAAGAGAGTAAGAGTTGTACCCTGGTCAGTGGCCAACTTAATGCACTAGATAGTCACGGGCTTGGCTCCTCAAGTGAATGGATCTACTTAGACAAGTGGACCTGTGGATGAACAATTTAAAGGCCCAATACATGTAATGGGCTGTCACAGCAACAATACTTTCTTTCTTTTCCTTCTTTTTGATTTTTTTTTTTAATGTGAAATACAATAAAGTATAAAACTAAAATTTTTCTAGTACACAGTAGCACTTCAAACATTAAATACCACGAAACTAACGACACTAAAAACAGAGGAAACAACTAAAAGAGAAAGAAACAATAACAGTCACGAAGCGGCGCTGGACTCATCGACTAAGAGGCAGTGTGGCTTATCAGCGTTCACTGTCGATGGTGATCGAGGGTGGAGATCGGAGCTCGCAAGTTAGATCGCAGTGGTGGAACCCGTGAAGCAGGATGGTAGGAGTGATAGTGACGGCGTGTCGGCGGCGGCTGTTGGTGATGATTTCGATGGCAGGTTGTGCGATGGCGTCATTCCGTTGGTGGGATTGATGGTTGGTGGCTGATGGGCTTGAGTGGGTCACCCCTTTTTTTTCTCTTTTTTTTTTTTTTTTTTTGGGTGGTTTGTGGGTTTTGTGATCAGAGACGGGCACGGATGGTGGCCACTGGCTTAGAAGGGGCCACTAGCTTCTCTGTTGGTTTGGGGATGAAAAACTCATGTGGCCAAAGGGGGTATATACGGATTGCAAGGGCTGGTTTAGGCTTGTTCAAGATCTCATGGGGCAAAAACTTGAAAGGCACTGTCATATTTGGTTGGCTAGCTCTTTTGATGGTTTTGCTTTCAAATGGTTGCCTATGGTTGTGTTGTATGGACCGGAAGTCTGCTCTGATACCAAAGCTGATGTAGGACAACCACACTATTTCAATGGAACAAACAAACTACAATAGAATCGAGACTAAACCCTAGGAGTCAGCACCTAATGGTTGCTTGGAGTCAACGCCAAGCAAACTAGAATCGGCACCAGTGTAAAAAGAAACACAATAATTTTATAATTCTCAAAAAACTATCTTATAATAATCTAAAATAATGCTTAAATAGCTAACAATAAAATGCATAAAGAAACCTTAACTATTAAATGCTCAGGTTTGCTTAATCTCGAGCCCAATTACTAATAGACTCCATCCATAAGGCCACAGGTTTGGCCTTCATCTTTTTGCTCTTCCTCCCATACATGTGTATAATTAAGGACTTGTTTTTTGTGTCCGCACCAAGTTTCCTTTAGATCTTCACGAAATCCAAATTCATCATTCAATTTCCAATCATCCATGTGAACTTAAAAATTAGCCACCCTTCTGCAACTCTACATATGACGTTCAATTATGTCAATTTCAATTGATTTAGAGATCTAAAAAAAATGACAATAACTTTTACAATAATCAATCACATCAATCACAAGTTAGATTTCAATAATTTGTCTACTAATGATGTGATAACAATCATTGAAATTTTATATAATATTTTAAAGATAAAGCATAATATTTATTATTGTTACATTTATGTTGAGCCACATGAGCATAGCATGTTGGTCCACTTCTCTCTCTCTCTCTTAATGAAGAAGAGTGTCTCATCAAAAAAAAAAAAAATGTGGAAGAGAGTGCATCTATAAAGTGTTATTATTGGGTACTCCAGGAGTATATTCTCTTCCTCTCACATAGAGGTGGGTACCACCCACCATGGAGCCCACCCCCATGTGAGAGAGGGGAATGTACTCCCGAATTACTTAATAAATTTTCCTCTATAAATTATAAAGTCCTAAACAAAAGGATGCTATAAAGGTTTTTTTTTTTCCTTTAATTTTTCAACCATAAGTTTTTTCTTTAGAAACTTTTCAACCAAAAGTTGATGACTTGGCTTTGTTTATTTTTGTGAACAACTTATTTAATTTTTTGCTGAAAGTGTGGTAAAGTATACTTGTACTTTAAAAAAATGAAAAAAAAATTTTAAAATGTTGTTCGTAAAAACTAAAAAGCAAAAAGCTAGCTTATAAGCTAGTCTCAAACATGCCTATAAAAACTTATTTTTGACATATACTTTTTTTGTTTTTCCTTATAATTCGTTTAACTTTTGGGCTTTTTAATATATATATATATATATATATATATATATATATATATATATATAAGGTACAAAGTGTCACGGGCAATGACAAGAAAAAAGTTTCACTAAAAAAATTAGGAAGATTACATAGTGGCACAAAGCGATCCAGATCTTTCAAGGATCTTTGGTAGGATCGCTGCGATCTTTCAGAATCGGTAGGATCATACGATTTTGATGATCCCAAACAATTCTAGTTTCTTATAATATTCTTTAACTTGACAGAAAATTCAGTTGGACTCAAATGAAAAATAACATCCCAATAGACTCAATTTTGATATTCTAAGGTAAAGAGATAGAGTGTCAATTAGACCTAAATGAAAGATAACATCCTAATAGTGTTATGTTTTGAGGTTTTTGACATCTTTAAATTATGCTTACAAATGGATATAGTAATGTATGGTAATCAATCATCAATCAATATCATATCATATCATATATAATAGCATAAGTCTTTTCTTGCAATTAAGGTTGTGCTGCCATGTAGAAAAAAAACCTATCTAAAATTCTGCCACATTTAAGAAAAAAAAGCGATAAATTATATCGTTTCACAACTTTAAAACACCGTTTAATGTTTTTTAATGTAAAATAAAAAAAAATAAATAAAAGCAACCATTGAAATTTAGAGGTAGAGAAGGAGAGAGATAGAGTTTGTAAGAGGAAGAACCGTTTTGGTACTACCCAAAAAAAGAAAAGGCTGAGAGAGAGAGAGGGAATTCACTAAGCCGTATGACCACCAAAGTCCGATTTCCCACCACCATCAGACTCCTATGACCCCCATAGTAATTTTTTTTTTTCATTGTTCAAATTTATGGATTTGGTTATATACTTATATCTAGTTGGATTGATGTTGATTTAGGTGTTTGGATTAAATTTGATTTTGATTAAGGAATCTAGGTAAAAATGCTTAAAGTTTGGGGTATTCGAGTTAAATTAGGGATTGGGTTTTCATTTTTTTTTTTTTCCTCTTTTCTTTCTTAAATCTAAACGTGGGATGTGGAGTGTTTTTTTTTTTTTTGGGGGGGGGGGGGGGGGGGGGGGGGAAGATGGGGTGGGAGTGTTTCTTCTTAATCTATATGTGGGAGCAAGGTTGTCTAAATCGAGATCCTACATAAGATTGTGGGAGGTACGTGGGATCATGAATCGTGGATCGTAAGATCCTATACATTATTTGAGAAAAAAAAAACACATTGGTATCTTAAATAATTACATAAATTATACATTTATTTATTAAAAAAAAAAAGCCAAATATTTGCATCCATTTGATGTAATTACCATGCATCACTACATTCATTTGTAAGCATTATTTAAAGAGGCCAAAAACCTCAAAACATGACACTATTGGGATGTTATTTCTCATTTGGGTCTAACTGACACTATATCTCTCTACAGTAGAATAACAAAACTTGGTCTATTAGGATGTTATTTTTCATTTAGGTCCAACTGAGCCTTCTATTAAGTTAAAGAAGATTATAAGAAACAACGATCTTTTGAGATCGTCAAAATCATACGATCCTACCGATCTTGAACGATCGCAAAGATCCTTGAAAGATCTGAATCGTTTTGGGCAGGTGGGATCGTAAAATCATAGGATTGTAAGATCCAAATCAGGATTTTGACAACCATGCGTGGGAGTGTACTTCCTTGGCGTTGGAGTGTTTTTTTTTTTTTTTAATCTAAACGTGGGAGTGTAAAATTGTGGCAGTGTAGGAGTGTTTTTGGTTTTAGGTTGGCATTTACATTGTCTGAGCATTTTGCCTCTCAAACCATTTATTGGCATCGGGTAGACAATACGGTGTGTTGACTTTTGTTTTCGATTTTTCTATCACTCTTGCTCTGCCTCAGCGTGCCGTTTGAAAGGCACTGAGTAGAGTTCAATATTGCAACTGCTTTGAATTTAGTGATGGTATTAACTTGACATTTGATTACTTTTGTCCAACATTTAGTTGATCTATTCTAATATTATTTATTCACCTTTGTTGAATATCAAAGCACATTGAAGATGCTACTCTTTACCTTGATGCTGCATCTATATAAAGTTTCCAATTTGTTGGGGGCATTTCATGTGTTGCTGGACCTTGGAGTTCGTGTTGTTTGCAGTTTGGAGAGCATGTGTTTTGTTGACGCAGTAAGCTAATAGTGTCATGTATATTTTGAAATATCTTTTATTGCTTCTTTCAATCTTCTACGGATAAAGATTAAATGACTTTACATGTGAACATTTCATAAACATGTATGTTTGTTTCAATATGTGTGCATGGCGTACATGCTTGCAGTTGTCCCAACTTTTGTAGCTAACTTATTCAACCCATGTCAAGCATGTTGTAATTTACTAATTTGAATTTGCTTTGAATCCTAGGTGGTAGCTTGAAACTAAAAAACTGATGCTTGAAGGAAAATAGTGGTCATCATCTCAGCATATGTTTGTTAAGCAAGATTTGTAGCTAAGTACTACCTGATATCTCATCAATCATCCCTCTACCACTTGAGCCAAGGCCCAATTGCAACATCTTACCTACTGTTTTTATTATTATTTTTATTTTTGGTGAAGTATAGTTACTTTTTTTTCCCCTTTGGATAAATTAGTCAATTGTAAGTATTACATTACTATATTTCAATTTATAAGAAAATCTATTGTTGTGATTGTTGAACGCATTATTGAGACTTTACTCTAAATATAGCTTTGTGTTCCTAGAAACTTAATTTCTGAAATTGTGCAAAATTAAGGTACTGTTACATATGTTTTACATGCAAGCCTCCTAGAGCTCATTATTGTTGGGTCTACAGGGGTGTTTTGAGGATAGTAGGCAGGTTATATTAACTTTAAGATCTGATTTGTGAATATAACTAGGAACGTGATTATATTTACGATTTTTAGTTCTTAGTTTTGTTGTCAAAAATTATGTCCAGACCATCACAATTTGTGGATAAATAAGTCTTTGTTTCAATGTATTTCAGGAGTGCTAATAAGTGCTTTTGGCTGTGGTTTATTCAATTTTGTTTTTCTCTTATCATTTCTTAGCTTGCAAATATTTTTCTAAATGTTGGTTAAATTTTAATTTTGCACGTGAAATGAATTATTTTTTCCTCATTTTAATTGTTGAAAATCATATAAAAATAAGACCACAAATTCGGCTATAATGATATGATAATTGAAGCAAAGTTGGACAAATTTTGTCCAGGCCTATTTTGCAACCAAAAAAAAAAAAACTTTCAAATTGAGTCTTCTCTATACGATGAAGATTTGAAAGCTTTACGGGGACACAAATATAATTTTTTTGGAATTACTTTTTAACCATTGTGGTTTGTGGTTATCAAATGACTACATATTGCAAAAGGTTATGTGCGTTCATATTAGTTTGGGATATTTACAAAAAATAACAAATAGTGTTGCTAGATTTGCATTTGACAGATTTCACGCTAACGTAGGAATATTTCTTAATTTTGTGCTTTAACATGATTTGGTTAAACACTAGTGAGAAAACTGTGAATAACAATAATAGTATTGATAACATGTATAGTGTAGGTCATAAGATAAGTGGCGCATTCTATGCAAAAAAAATTAAAATATTCTCAAGTGTCATATCAAAGATAAGAACAAATTAAATATTGACTTTTTGTTTCATTTAATTCAATATTTCAAGATTTTTCTAATTTAGATCTTAAAAAAAAATTCTAATTAAAAAATGAATATTCTTTATATCCTTTGGTTCAATGCTTCAAGAGTTTTCTTCCCTCACACATACACACAAAAATCTTTGCATTTTAATTCACTATTTTCACCCCTTACACTTCTACCTTTTTATATATACCTACCCATAGTCCTTTATGTCATCCCATGTCAAATACACATAAACCAAAAACGATGTCATTTACTTTCAATCTTTCGATGACATCTACCTAACTAACATATACATGACACACAAAAAAGAAATTCATTACGGACTAAGTGCTTTGCCTGGACAGGAATCACAATACGACCTTGACATTGTTACAGTTCAAATATTATTGAAGATGCTTGATGAGAACAACGTCTTGGTTAAGAAATTCAGTATGTCAAGGGATAGGTTCAAGGAATCTGATATGCACAATTGCTTTCAAGGAAACTTGCCTAAATCATTCATTCAAGGATGCAATTTGTTGATATTGGACTTCAGTCACAACCAAATACGGGGGAAGTTTCCACGATCATTAGTAAGCTAATAGTGTCATGTGTATATTGAAATATCTTTTATTGCTTCTTTCAATCTTCTATGGATAAGATTAAAATGATTTCACATGTGAACATTCATAACCAGATATGTTTGTATTAATATGTGTGTGTATTTACCCAAAAAAAAAAAAAAATCAATGTGTGTGTGGCGTGCATGCTTGTAGGTGTCCCCACTTTGGTAGCTAAGGTCCTCTTTGGATTTTTTTTTGTCATCACTTATCACTCTTAATTCAATTTTCGTCACTCGTCACTCATTACTTAAAATATTCCAATTTCCCCAAATGAACCTAAAGGCACTCATCACTCACTTCTCCGTTACTTTTTGTTTCAAAAAAAAAAAAAAGAATGAAAAGTCAAGAAATGCAGCTGAGAGGTGAAGATGTGCAGCTGAGGTTTGTTTCAAAAAAAAAAAAAAAAAAAAAGTCAAACATTATGGCTAAACAAAGAGAGTTGTGAGTTTAATTACGAAAATGCCATTGAAAACAAATTTATGGAAACTGAAAACAGCTAAAAAACTGAGTGATGGAAACAATAACTCAAAACAAAACCCAAACAACCTTTTAAGTCATGGGTCCCACCATTTTTGAGTTATAAGTTATGGAAACAGAGTTATAAGTTATGATCCTTATGGAAACAGCAAATCTAAACAACCCCTAACTTACTCAACACAGGTCAAGCACTTTGTAATTTTCTAATTTTTATTTGCTTTGAATCCTAGGTGGTAGCTTGGAATTAAAAGATGCTGGAAGGAAAATAGCAGTTATCATCTCATTAATCTCTTCTTATTCAGTCTTTTACCTCTTCTCATTAAGTTTTTTTTGTTGTTACTCAAAATATCACATTAACTTATTTTTACTTTTATCTCATTAATCTCTCATTAATTACCTAAGCTTTTTTTTTTTTTTTTTTTTTGAGAAGAATTAATCACCTAAGCTTTTGCCATACATTTATCTCTTCTTCATGTCTTTTAGCATACCCACATTTTAGTATTAAAAACTAAAGATAAAAAAAAATTAAGGACTAATATAACTAACTACATAAGGACTAATGAAATGCACTATTTCACTATTACCAAAACAAAAGACTTGAGATTGACAAAACATTTGTAAGAGAAGGAAAGAAAAGAATCTAAGGGGCCACTACCATTATCATGTAGGTATTTGGAATGTGTATTTTGTTCTAGAATTAAGGAGAAAAAGAAATATACATTCTATATCAAATTTTATTCTATAATATTCCTCAAAAGTTTTTTTTTTTTTTTTTCTTCTCAATACTTCAACAGAATAATTATAATGGATATGTGTGTGCAATTTATAATTGTTACTTTTTATGATATACTTCCCACGATCCTCCGTAAGATTCCAATTTTGACAACCTTAGCACAAAGGCTGTCTCAAACAACAAAAAAAACCCAAGGTTATATCTCTCTTTTTCTCAATTTACAAAAATTAGGACTCTATATTGTTTTAGCTACAACACAAAAGAGGACCACACATAAAATTCAAGAGAATAGGTTGAGCACAAGTTCTCACAATCTCACCTAATAACTCAATTGAAACTAACCAGATTCGAAGCTCAAAAATTGAAAGTGATCATTTGTACAATAAGGAGAGGCAAAATATTGTCTTTCATTCTTTGTCAAACACATCTTATTTCAATGATATGTTAGATAAAGAATGAACAACTATCAATACTGAATGCCCTCTAGATTTGATCAACTTTGACTAAGCCTTAACTGAGCCAATTTACCTCAATCAATCATTGAAAGGCCAAAAGCAAAATACCCCTGTCGCTGAAACTTTCCAACAAAATGGCTACTGTCTGAAACTATTTAGGAATATGTCCCTGTTTTGAAACTCGATTTTTAGAAAATCGAGTTTCAATGAAAAACTCAATTTTCCGAAAATCAAGTTTCTTGAAAAAACCAGCATGGAACTCAAGTTCCATGATGGTTTTTTTTTTTTTTTTTTTTTAGTTGGATTGCCTATAACTCGATTTTCGCTAAATCGAGTTTAAAACAGGAACATATCCCTAAATAGTTTCAAACAGGGTGCATTGAAATGATGAATTTCGTAAATTTAAGGTCAAGCCCTAATTTTGATCAAGTTTAACCAATTTGACCATCTAATCAAAGAAATTTGGTTCCACATGAAAAAAAAAAATGTGAAATTTCTCTCAAATTAACTATTTTCAAGAAGAAATCGGGCTTGAATCAAGCGAGATATTACAAAATTTTAGTCCAGTGTTAAAAAATTTTGACTTTCAATATGATTGTATCAAACAAACATCAAATTGACGTAATCAGGATGTCATCAGAAAATTTTTCAAAAAAGCCACAACTCAAATGGCTTGGAGCACAAAAATGAAAAATCTTGAATGGAAAATGAGAAGTCGTGAAATATAGAAGTGTAAAGTTTGACTGAAACATATTCGGGTAGAAACATTCCAGTGCCAGTAGTTTTCCAAATCAGAAGTGTCGAGCCTCTTGGTACATGAGCAAAATTGGTGCTACAAATTTTTTGATGATAGTTTGTTTGGGCTAAATGGAGATCAAGAAAGTTAAGAACTATGTCAGCAGAAGTGGAATGATTCATTAGGGCTAGATTCAAGGACAAAATTGGCCTATGCTCTTTTTAAAAAAACAATCCAACATTTTGTCCCATTTTCCAAACTAATTAGGAAAATACCCCTCTTTTGAAACTCAATTTTCTCAAAATCAAGTTAAGCCCTATAGCGGCGTTTTTAAGGAGTCTATAGTAACGTTTTCAAAACCTATAATGGCGTTTTATAACTAAGCTCTATAAACTTGAGTTATAGGTAAAAAAAAAAAAATTTGCTTATAACTTGAGTTCATGGAAATCGAGTTACAAAATGCCACTATAAGTCCTGTAAACGTCACTATAGGCTCCTTAAAACACCGCTATAAGGCTCTAGAAATTTTTTTTTTTTTAACTCGATTTTTAGAAAATCGAGTTACAAAAGAGGAGCATTCTCCTACTTAGTTTGGGAATGAAGCAAAATGCCACTTTTTTTATACGAAAAGGACATTTGCCCATTTTGTCCCTAGATTCAATGTTGCACCACCAATATACTTTGCACATCTTTTTTCACAATTTGTTTTCATATCTTGTCAGGGTGACAAATTGCACAATAAAAATAGCATCAATGATTGACTCAATATGAAAGTAGTATTGCACAACACCAATCACAACTTGCCACCTCAATAATAAATTGTTAATGAAAAAAAAAATTATCGTCCATAGCATTAATTACTCATTTGAACCTCCATGCTCTTTGTTAAGTATCATCCTCACTATCATGTGAAAGTAGGACATCTATATATATCAAAAAACTAAAGCGTAGCATTTATTATTGTTACGCTCCTGTTGAGCCACATTAATGACATTATCAGCTACATCATCTACCTATTTATCATTTCTCTCTACTACTTACAATCATAATTTTCCTTATACTTTTTCATCTCTCCATTACTCTCTACCTATTTATCATTTCTCTCCACTACTTACAATCATAATTTTCCTTTTACTTTCTCATCTCTCCACTAATCTCAACCTTTATGTCACTCTTCATTTATCCCTTCCTCTTCCTTTTATTTTGGCTTTTTTTATCCCCATACTATTACTATAAATATATCATTCTCTTTTCCATTCTATACATATTTTCTCATATGAAAAATGTTATTACTCTCTCTCTCTCTCTCTCTCTCTCTCTCTCTCTCATGTTTTATTTTTGTGTGAATTTTTTATTTATTGTATCTCTACTTTAGATTGATGAATTTATGTGTTCTTTAGAATTATGCTCTAGGTTGATGAAGTTTGGTTTTGTGTTTTTAAGTTTTTTTTTTTTTTTTTTTTTTTTCTATGATTGTTAAATGTTATTTTATTGCTTTTAAAGATAATTTACAAGAATGTTATGTTATTCTATTATATAACATGGCTTGGATTATTAGGTGTTTGACTATGACTATATATCTGATTTTGATGCTTCTTCTCATTTTATTTTCTATCTCTCTAAGGGGGTGAATATTCTCTCTCTCTCTCTCTCTCTCTCTCTATATATATATATATATATATATATTATTTATTAATTTTTGCAACTTTGCTTAAGGTTGATGGATCATTGTATTTTTTTTTTTTTTATAATACTATTTTGGGTTAATACGATTTGGTAGTGTGTTTGATTTTTTAAGTTTTCCATTACAAGTCTTCTCTTCCCCTCTTATAACTTTTGTTTGATTTTTTTTTTTTTTTTTTTTTTTGGACATAATACTTAGTTATTTTGGAAGTGAGATTTTGAATTTATATCAAAATACAATCTTAGCTATGTATTTAAATAAGTATATGAACTATTAAACCCGCCAAGATAAATATGTATAGACACTATTTTTGTTTTAATTTTTCATTGGTTTATTACTTAGTTATAACATTAAAATTAAAGTGAATAAATATGTAAAGATAAAATTGCCTAAGATGAATTTATAAAGTTAATATAGTTATATATTTAATATTGTCAAAGAATTAGAAGTTAAAAAATAAATAATAAAAAAAATAATGATATGACCAATAATGTGACAGATGTAAAAACTCAATAGGAGCTTTGCAACAAAAATGTAATATGAAGATCCAGTTAAAGGAAATTAAATCTTAATAAATAAAAGTGTATGTAATAAAAAATATAATTTGTTAGATCACATTCTCTTTACGTTGTTATACACATTATTTTCTTTTATTTTGATAAGTAAAGTGTTCAATTTTAGACATAAGTCAAATTTTTTTCCTATATATTATTTTAAATATTAAAATTATAATATGGTATAATTTCCTTGGAATATCTAAGAAATATGCAATTCCAATCTCATGTATCTATATTAGTAAACAAGACCCAATCAATAGTTCAAAGCTACTCCTACTATAAGAAAAATTATAAATATAATAATATTTTTTTAAGAGAATAAAAATTTTGAATAATATATTTGAAACTCAAACAGTTTAATTGTACAAGAAAAAAAAATTAGGAAAATATAACGCACAATAACATAATTTATCAAAATATAGACCGCCTAAAAGATGAATATTATCAATAAAAAAATTTCCAAATAATAAAATGATGATATATTTTTTGAAATAGATAAATGAAAAATATTTTTAAAATTCTTTAAGTTTTTGGGAGAACAAATTATTTTCTACAAAATTTAAAGAACAAATTAATTATATATTATAACATAACTAAAATACAATTATCTATTATCACACATCGCATGAACCTGCGACTAGTTATCCCATAATCGCTGAATGGTACTGTACTGAAAGACCAACTAATAGTTGCGTACAAGTTATATACAAGAACTCGATACATGATTTAACATACAAGCTCATTTATGCTTGAGAATTTGCAATATGAACAACTAAATTAGTGTTGTGCCAATATTATTTAACTATACTTGATTAAGCAATACGCAACAATAGCCTACAGGTACTATATGTGAACTCCTCTTTTATCCATGAACAAAATGTACGACACCCTTGAGAGATGTTACAGGTCTATAAGGCAGGAGACCAAAACTGCAACCATCCTTGTTATTCTCAAGGAGGCTAAGCTTCACATGGATGATGCAACCTAACATTTTGGGTTTCTTTAGCATCATCTAGAGCCAATACTATCTTCATATTGACCAGCTAGACCAAGGCAAGCAAGGTATATACGGACACAAATCATGTACTAAAATACAGCATCATACAGGAATTTTGTCAGGCAGAAATAGATAACGGAAGCATGAATCAAATGGAAGAATGCCACAGTTGCGTGAACCAAGAAGGCTCTGCCTTCTCTTTGAAATGCATTGTTCAACAAAGGCGGCTTGATGAGGCGGAAGGTAATGCGATATCCATACAGCCAAATTTGCATCATCCACAAAGCCTTTGGCAAAGCAGTGTAGCATTTTGGGGACTAGTAACCTCCCTTTGCTGCTAACTCCAACTGAAGCTCGAATGAAATCACGTTGCGCTTCTTGAAGCTCTTCTTTCACATTCTTAGCAGTGTAGATTCTTACCTGCATGTGTTATTCTCTACCATAAACTTACAGGAGAACTTAAAATGAAACAATCCATCAACATATTGAAAAAGTATTGAGATTACCGCAGGGGAAGAATACATTCCACAGCTGAGAGCAAATGTTACAAGTGGTTCATATATATCAACAGCGGACTTCAGTTGTTCATCTGATACCCTCAGCTTGTGAAGGGCAAGAAGCAAAGCCTGATTATATTTTACATTCAAACATTTAATCAGGAAATGAAGTAAAATAAGAGAGGAATTAATCCAAAATACTAAACCATGTCATACAATTTGGGGCCGATGGAGTGGTGGTTTCATTTTTAGAATCACATACTCAATAGCAGCTGCACTGAAAGAATGTCCCCCTACTGTGTATGCTGCCTGGAACATATATCAAAACAAACAAACAAACAAACAAACAAACAAATAGGTGAACATACTCCAGGAATGAAAAAGGCCATAAACAATCACACAACTATCAACCGCAGCCATAAGATTATCCAGGTAACAATCTTATGCAAATTCAAAAGAATATATCCATTCTTAAATGATCTGATTATAGTATAACAGACCAATTAATCAACATAAGAATATGAAGGAATATGATTGTTCTAGAAAAAAGATCAGCTATTGGTGGCTTCATCTTTATTGGTTATTGTATCCCAAGTCATGAAATTGCATTGTAACATCAGTACGCAGACAAGCATAAGGGGCTTCATCTTTATAGGTTATTGTTGCTTTATTTTTCCCTCTCCTTGGAGGAACTATCTTCCTTCTATATTGCACCACTTTTCTTCCTTCTACATTGCACCATTTCCCTCACTTGTATATTGGTGGAGAGAGACTTTGCTTTGAACAAACCATTCATTTTTTCCGAGTAAAGGGCTGCCACTAATATCCCACAATAGAAATTAGATATCATACCAACAATCATATATTCATGCTTTATATCAATGAATGCCCAGCCATGAAGGTTGTAGATCTCAAACTTTGGCATAGATTTGATCCCTAGTAGAATTTAAACTAAACATTTAGAAGTGACAGATCCATTAATTTGCTTGATCCCAGCTGCATTTAGAAGCAGCATAGTTTATTAAATTTATTAATGTAATAAACTAATAGAGATGAAATGACATTATCAAAACTTAGTAATCAACTTCCTAACTAAGCACCTGACATGTTAATGCTAGGTCTCAGACTCTCAGCAAGCCAATGATTGTCATTTTAATGAAATCAATTGATAATATCAGGGAAAGTAAAGTTTAAGCATGTAAAGAAACAAAAAAAGAGAGTATTTAAGTCAGAATCACACCTTTTGCATCAAAGAGAAGAGCTTCAAATCACTCCTTGGGACTCCATATGCCAAATAAGCCTGTCCAAAGATTGATTTTAGAGAACAGCATTTTAACTTTGTATATGAAACTTCACATTTTATTAAAATAGCTTTACAGTGCCTTGTGTATCATTTTTTATAATTCACATGTAAATGTAATAGAATAAAGCAACCCACATGCATGATCAGAGCATTATATAAGTTGATCCAGAAAGCGAGCTTCTCATCGCAGCTCAAATGGATGGGGTTCACTTTGGCCAGTTGCTCAACAAGTGTTCTGTTCTCAAAACAATTAAACAAAACAGCAGTGATCAACTCTAGGTCGAAAGAAAAATTCAAGCATTCAAAAGCAAGACTTCAAGCTTCTCTAAGTATTCAAATTAATTACATTTATTCAACCTGCACAATATCAGAAGACACAGAAAGAATTAAATGCAGGACCAGGGGCATTTTAAAGTAAAGATCCACTTTCTATGGTAACAGCTTCTGCAGCACATTGGGTATGCCTTCTATATTAATACACATTCTCTCACCATGAAAAGAAGATTGAAATGATGAAACACATAATCGGAATGTGTGAAGGGGAAAAAGGCATGTAAGTGGTGGGTATACCAATAATGCAGAAGTCAATGCAAACATAAAGATGACAAGAAGGTACATGAAAATAAGATCAGAAGTAGATCAAAAAGTAAAACAGCCACATAGTGAACACAAATTCCAATACATATTCTAAATTAGTACTTTTAATGTTTCTCTAAATTTCTATAATAGCAATTTCTTGGTATTTTGAATCTTCATATAAGAATAGTCTACCCTACCCAAGAGACTAAGAAGAAAAATCCAAAACACGAGGATTGAATGAAATTTTACCTGAACCTTCTCAGTGCCCCTGCAGCATATTCTAACTGCTTTTTCCCAACTGACATCCAAGAAACTTCAGTTGCTAATCCATAGTTTCCAATGTCTGCCCAACTTAGTTTTCCACGCACCCTATAGGGATCACATGCATTCTCTGAAGCCAACACTTCAGAGTTACTCTTTACATCAACTTGTGGGCTCTGCACCCATGATGAAATCATTGACCTCTCAGATGATGACCACCAAGATAAATTGGAAAGATGCCCACGTGGTGATAGAGGTGAGCAGTGGCTCTCTGACGCAGATGATTTGGATGGTATAGCAGAATCCGCCAAAGAAATGAATATATTTTTCATACATTTCATCATCTCTTCCGATAATTGATTAGGATGATCCCAAAGGCCCTTTGTTGGCATCCCTTTAGGAAGCTTCCTGAACTCTACAGCTTGACCAGATTTGGAATCTATTTTCATAGACATTTTCTTGTTGTGGTAAAGTACAACAGCGTCTACTCCATTCTGATGCAAAGTATCACATGTTAAGTTCCTACTATCATTGATTATCAAATTGAAAGTTGTAATCATTATTTCCATATTTTTATTGAAAAAATTACAAGGACCAAGTTCCGACAAGGAATAAGTAATGCGTTTGGGACAAACGTAATTCTCATGGATTTCACCAAAGGCATCAAATTATAAAGAAGTTAATGCTATCTGAAAGAGGAACTCTAGACAGGTACCTCTATCATTGACTCTTCATTTTTGTCAGTAGATTCCAATAATTGGTCTTTCAGCTCCTGGCAGGAGTTATCTTCACGGGCATCACCCACTTTGGAAATGGAATGCTTTGAACACCTCAAAGATGGTGAAATCTGGGTAATGAAAGAATGAGTTGATTACATAGCACAAAATTGAACACATACCGGATGACCATATGTGTTCCATTTAACATATAGGAGACAACCATGTGAGTTATCAAATCCTTATTCACACAGCCAGTTAAGGATGGCTACATAAATCCTTTTCCAAATTATTGAGGTCAGCCACAATTATCTTTCTAATCCACTTTACCCTAGCTAAGGCCAAACACTTCTCACTTCTAGATTTATCAAATCCTTCTTCACAGCTTCAACACATGCTAGTTTAGGCTTCTTTCTAGCCCTTTTCAACTGCAAAATGATTTGACCTTTGAGATTATTTCTTGATTCTAATGGCTTTGAAAAATTTCATCTATTTTAAAGAAATAATCATCGAATATTTGTGTAGACAAAACTGAGAGGCTGAAAGTGAATAATATATTTAATTCTAGAATCTGTTTCCAAATTAAAACATGTGTAGCTTTTAGGATTAGGCCAAGGCCCAGTTTCTTCAAGCCAGTGCATGTATATTATATGACAATTTATATTTCTTTTTGGTTCTATCACTGGGCTATAGAATAGGAGGGCAGCCTTCCCCCTTCCTTAAACACCTATGCCTGTTGTGAGCAAGATTTAATCCTGGATCTTTGGTACCAGGCTTTACCAGCTAGACAAGATGCCACCCACTGTCTAAATCTTGTAGGAGGAAACAAATAGGAATTTTTTATTTTAAGAAAAAAGGCTAAGATTGAAGTCGTTTAAATCTTTAAGAAAAAAAAAGTTGATACATGCAGGAAGGAATTACTATTTAGTTGGGAATAAAAGCAAACAGCATACCAATTTATCCAGAATATCAGAGGAGCAACGAGGTATTGATGGAAAAGATGAATGCCTCAATCGATATTCTGCAAGCCTACGTTCATTTCTTTCTTGGCTAAGTTGGAAATGCAAAGACACCATCTCTTGTTCGAGTTTTGAAACTGTGACCTCCAATAATGCAATATTAGACAGGAGCTCTTTAGCCTGTATTAATATGAAAAAAGGACATCACAATATTAAATCCCTACTAAAGTACAAGAATGAAAAACTGGTAATTGAGCTATTAGAGAATGATGTATGTGTGTCTATTTCAAAACAGCTTATTTAGCTTTTTGATGAAAGTATGCTTAAATATACTCGTACTTTGAAAAAGTAAAAAAAAGTGAAGTTTTAAAAAGCTGTACATAAATCTAAAAAGCAAAAAGCTAGCTTATAATCTAGTCCCAAACACATGTCTATCCGTTTGGGAACAACTTATTTAGCTTTTTGTTGAAATTTTTTTGTTATTAGTGTACTAAAGTATACATGTACTTTGAAAAAGTGAGAAAAAGTAAGAAAAAGTGAGGTTTAGTTAAAAAGCAAAAGGCTGGCTTATAAGCTAGCGCAACAATATATTCAAGATTAGTTAATCACGTAACCCATGATTCAATGTTTCAGCCTGGTACAACTTGAAGGAAAAGAGAGACAGAATGATGCACTTAAATCTGATTCTCAGTTTATGATGTCCATTGGAATCTAAAAAGTGAAAATGTATGGTATAGGTAAATTCCTCCAAAGTTTTATCAAGTTGTTAATTATTTATTTTTTTGCAAACGCCTCTTAGAAATTTCTGGCAGTCCCCAGGACTCTGTTCTGCTACCAAAGGCATTCTATGGAGTGGACCAATTATTATAAAAAAATTGATAATAATTTGTGCAACAATCAAACTGGCCTAGAGTTTGAGCAACAACACAGTTTAATTAAAGATATAACACAGACTTACACTGAGCATGCTCAAGTTTATCAGTAAAAAGCTAAGACAAGCAATATTAATGACAAGACCAAAAGGCTTGAACAACTGTATCTTCATTAAAGAAGGGGGAGTCCAGGAATTTAAACCATGATGACAAGTGATTCCACCCCACCCACATCCCCTTTTTCTTCTGATAAAAACATAAATTAAACACAATAAACAACAATAGCAGACATATACAAGGTAAATGCAACATGCATCTGAAGCAGCTGGCACTCAAAATTTGCTTAGACAAGGTGAATTCTTCAAAAACTTGAATTTTAGGATCATTTCACTGAAATCACTGATGCAAATTGCATACACATATTACAAAATGCAATATACATATATATATAGATAGATAGATAGATAAACAAACCTGATGAGGGAGACGCGATGGACTTGACAATTTCATAGCATTTTTCTCAATAGCCTTTTCCAGTACAGCATGCAATTCCATCTCTTCTTGCAACTGCTGTTGCAATCTGTTTACCTATCCAAAAGGCACATACATTAGGATAGGGTAAGCTACTAAGGTAAAGCTGCCTCTAAGTAAGATAATAAACTTAGGTCTGCGAGACTATCAAAGAGATCTGAACATATAGATGACTGCTAGCAGCAATGCTAGTAAAATATTACAACTTTTTTTATAAGTAAAAAAATTTTTATTTGTAAGAGACAACTACAATACACAGGAAGCGCATCAAAACTATTGTTAAAGATGTCTGGATAAGTTATTGTGTGAAAGATATCGAATATAAATGGTTCCAACATAATAATTCCTTTATTACATAGTGCCTTCATAAGCTAGGTTATAAAAATGTATATCTGCATTATTAAAGACAAAGACAAATATATTCTACACTATATCATAATAATCTTGAAACCTCTACCATGTCTATCACCAATATGATCCTACCACAACCACTTTACTAATTTTTTTTTTGGATAGGTAATAAAAACTTTATTGATAAGAAAAGTGCAATGAGTTTATGATAGTAAACTCACTGCGAAAAGCGCCACTTTACTAATAAAAGCCCAAACATGAATGCCACTGCAAAATCAATATAGGGTGTCTTGCTTATAGAAGCTTACTGCACTACCCCATTCACATGCAAATTACACAGTAAAGCACAATTGCACAGTTTCATAATGGCGCATCAACAAAAAGGGAAAGGAAGCTTACATCCTGCTCAAGCTGGAACCTGGAAGGATAAGCATTGCTAGTAGTGCACAATCCAAAATTTCCAGTCTCATCTCCAAGATTGCACTCCTAAAAGATTTTAAAAAAAAAAAAAACCATTTTCACTTACAATACAATTTGACCACAACAAAAAAGAGGGGGGGGGGGGGGGGGGGGGGGGAGGTGTATGCTAATTGACAACAACAAAATGTTCTAGTTAAATTTTGAGAAACAATCATATCAAGATGAGGTAACAGATTGCTGATGATGCTACTCGCTAGTATTCTGCTACAGAACCAGTCCAATCTTTCAGATCAGGGAGAAAGAGTTGAAACGGATTTACAACCAAAAGGGAAGAGAAAAATTAAAATCTTTTTGCCCGTTCCATTAAGCATACATGCCAATTTGATTCGTACGGTTAGGCAAGAAGTAAAAGGATAAAACCTTGTTCACAATTCCATTCAGCAATCTATGCTAGTAGGCAACATATATAGTAAAAACTTCCTTCAAAAACCACAGCCTAATTTTGAAGTAGTAAAATTGAAGAACAATTTCAAGAGATAAAAATCCGTAAGAAGACAAACCCCACCAAAGCTTACCTTAAAGGATGATTTATCACTCTGAAGTTCATCCACTGTATCCAACCGTATTTCTGAGTCACAAGAATTCCTGCCAGAGTGTGATGGCTTAGAGAACGAATCACTTCTGGAAAAGTGCAATCAGAAAGAAGTAGAAAGCCGTTAGAAGGGCAATAGGCTAGAGCTCCATATTTAAACAAAGAACAAAAAATGCTACATCCTTACTGGGTTAAGACAGAATGCACAACCGGTGAGCTACGCATCTTGTGAGTAGAAGATTTGGCGTTTATCACATAAAGCACAACCTGAAACTCCCCAGATAGCTTGGCTTCTACCAGAAACTATAATGCCCATGTGCAAACAAGCATCATAAACCCTGTAAATGCGCTTCAAATATCAAATTTCGGGCTTTGTTTGCATTATTAATGGGGAAGATAAAAATAAAAAACAATCAACTTGAAAGATAGGGCAGAATGAGATTTAGAACTAGATGGAAAACACTGTGACACCTGTGACCATATAATAAGACAAACAGAGTCATTACTGCACAGCTACCAGTCATTTTCAACAAAAGCATACAAAAATTACCAACACAAACTTCAAACTTGAGAGACTAATAATTTCCATTTACAATTCAAGACGCGGGCAACAAACCTTCTGAGGAGTTTCAAAAAGGAAACGGAAAGGAAAACATAGACACAATAACATTGTGCACGATGAGAATCATTCATTAACCAGTCACATTTTGCAGCTTCATGAAATTCCGAGCTGAGCTAAAAGCGGTCAATATCAAGAGTTTATGAGGAAATGATTGTCACCCACATGGAAAAAAAAGGTGAAATGACCAAATTAAGATAAGAGCAAAGGGCTTTAGTTTTGTGCCATATTGATAGGAAAGGTAGGGCACTCAAATCAAATGCAAAGAAGGAAAAGAAATAATGGGGGTAACTAAGTCTATACCCCTACCCATCAATATCATGGAAGTCAAAAGTTGTTTCCACTGTGTGATTTCACAAACATACCCTTTCATCAAAGTCATTCAGAGAGGGGTTTAATTAATTAATTAAATAAATGAGAGTTGGCCCAAAAGAACGAAAGTGAGCTTTCACTTTCACTTTCACTCACCTCATACATAGAATCTCAGAAAAGAAAGAAAGCATGAAGCTTTGTTTGTGCATTGAAAAGTGTATGGGGGTGAACACCATAAATATAAGTCAAGAAAAGCAACGGGGTTTGGTTTACAAAAGCATCCACTTCCAATCTTTAGTACTTGATGAAGTAAATTATTCATAAAGAAGAAGCAATAGAACAATCCAAAAAGACAGATCTCGGTGGTCCCTGTTACCTAATACAGCCCCACCTCCTTCACCTTCTGATTAGAATCTGACCCATCAACAATAATGGATGTCTCGTTTACTGAATCTTCAACCCACAACCCAAAAAACACACACAGATACACACTCACAGACACAAAAGAAAACAAAACAACACAGGCTCCCTTTTTGGCTGAACTCAATACAGAATCACATACTCAGAAATAAACCCAACTCAAAATTTAGAAATTTCAGAGAGAAAGAGGGATTTGAAAGCTAACCTGTCCTTGATCTAAAGGCCCTTTTTTTGGCAGGAAAACAGATGTAATGGTAAGGAAAAGGTACGGAACAAGTAGCATCTGAAAAGCGGGTTGAACATAGAACATCAAGCAATGAATGATCCTCACTGCGAAAAGAAAAACAACTTGAAAAGGCTTCCCAACTTCTTGAAAATGCTTTCTTTCTCTCTCTTTTTCATGCAAATCAGACATACATATTCCCAACTTTAAATATTGTCAACGGGGTAAAATATCACACCTTTGAATTCAAGAGTTCAAGAGAAGCGGAGAAGTGACAAAGAAGCAGTTGAGCATCTTAGACCCAGTAGGCAAGATTTCAATTTTCAAATCACATAGAACCAAACAAAAAAAACAGGTAGTAGAATCCAAAACTACTTCCAAACATCATTTAAAAAACTTGATATTAAAAACCCAATATATATTAAAAACTAGATATTAAAAACTAGAATCCAAAAAAAACTACTTTCTTTCTTTGACTTAAAAACCCAATATATATATACACACACACACACACACACACACACACACACAAGTTCATTACTAAAATACTAAAGAAATGGGTCTTTTTTTTCTTTTCTTTTTTCTGTTTGTACGCTGTTGTCTAGTGAGGCATTGAGTGAAGTAGTTGGAGGCTGGAGCTGAAGACAAAACACACACAAGACTCCCTAATTTCAGATTTGTGTTTGAAATTTGAAATGTTTTGGATTATGACCAAAACAAACATAGAAACGTGTTTTTGCTGTGAATGATATAAGTATTGCTTATTAGATCTGCCTCTGTCTAAAAATGTGTGAACCGCAAATTGCCACCACCAGTCGTACGAGAAAGTATATCACCTTGTAATACCAATTTAGTATTTATTTTGATATTTTTTTTTTTAATAAATGAGTGATATTTATTTCAAAAAATCATATCAAATTACTTTAATAAATGACAATGATATTGACAACTATCAGGAAAATAAATTAATCATTTATTAGAGTAATTTAATGTGATTTTTTGAAACAGATGTTACTCATTTATCAGGTAGGAAATATCAAAACAGATATTGAGTTGATATTATCGAAACATGGTATATTTTCTCCAATTCTACACCCTCACTCCAGCCAAACTAGTCAAATACCAATATTTTTAAAAATATTTTGCAATTTATACCAATATTTTTAAAAATATTTTGCAATTTATTACTGTTTTTAAAATATACAAAGATCTATTACTGATTGGGAACTTGACTACTATGGAAAAATTTTAAAAATTTTTTATGTAACTTGAATTTCATAAAAATATAGCACGACAAATTTGAAAGCTATTTTTTCTAACAACTCAAATTTTTGAAACTCGAGTTACAAATCAAACTTAAGTTTCAAAAACTAAAATTTTAAAAAGGCTATAAATTGTTAAATATTTTACAAAGATGCATACATATTTTCGCAGTACTATTTGATCATTCTGGCCTGCCACACCACCATAAATGATATATGTGTGGTGATATTTGGGTAAATTAACTAAATATCAGCAACTTTTCACTGATCCCCTATTATTGATATATCAAATAAATAAATAAATTTTGCTATATAATTAACTTTAAAATAAATGTTGAATATTATTATTTTTTATTTTTTGATAACACAATAATTCAAAAAAAAAAGGAAAAAAACGGTTTTAAACTTTAATGCCACTCTTCTATAAGGATCATACCTTTTTTCTATTTTTGAGAAAACTATAAGGATCCTACCCGACGTGAAGTTTATAAAACTTATATAATAAATTTTGTAATATTTCTAGCATTAATTTATATGGGATTAGGATACTATAAATTTCTTATCATAACTCCACCATGAAATTTTAAAATCCTATCAATCCTTTTTAATATAAGTGGTCTAAATTCATTCTTGTGTTTCATAATTTAAATAAATACAAAACAAATCTAAAACTAATGTATCAACTTTTAAATATTTTATTTATTATGTTGTTAACTTGCCACTAACCTCGTTAATTGCATTCTCAATGTATACTTTACAGGTTGTTTATTGTAAAAAGTACTTTTAGCATTTTCGTTTACCATATCATATGGGTTCTATTTTCCTACAGGTCTTTATGAGAAGAGGTTGCTCTAAGGAAAAGGAAATAATAATAATAATAATAATAATAATAATAATATGGACACATAAGTCTTCACAACGGTAGAATTGGTGTTTTTTTTTTTTAATAATTGGTAGAATTGGTGTATTAGGATCCGTTCGTTTGGAGTGAAAATAGGGAGGATGAAAAACAAAGAGAGGAAAATAGGGTGGAAAACACTGTTTTTCACTGTTCGTTTGTGGAAGGAAAATAGGAAGGAGAGAAAAGAAAATTTTCTCTCCGGGCCCACATTTTTTTTTCTTTCCAGATCGGAAGGAAAATCTGGAGAGAAAAGTACTATAGCAGCACTTTTACAAAAATGTCCTATTCCCACCTTTTTTTTTTTCAACGTTCTCTTCTCTTCTCTTCTTTCTTTTTTTTTTTTTTTAATGTGACCTGAACGTCTCTCTTTTTTTCTTTTTTTTTTTTCTTTTTTTCAATGTGACCTGTCTTTTCTTTTCTTTTTTATCTTTTCTTTTCAATGTGACCTGAACGTCTTTTTTTTTTTTTTTTCAACGTGACCTGAACACGTTCTTTTCTTCTTCTTCTTCTTCTTCTTTTTTTTTCACTATGACCTGAACGTCTCTTTTTTTTTTTTTCTTCAACGTGACCTGAACGTTCTTTTCTTTTCTTTTCTTTTCTTCAACGTGACCTGATCGTTCTCTTCTCTCTTCTTCTTTTTTTTTTTTTTTCAACGTGACCTGATCTAATTTTTACATTATAATAATAAAAATAATAATATAAATTTATATATATGATGTGATAAATTTTATATTATTTAATGAGTACTAATAAATCTATTTTTTACATATTATGTAACAAGGGTATAATAGTCAATTTCTATAAATTACATATTTCTTCCTTCCCTTTTTCTTTCCAACCAAACAAAAGAGTTTTCCACCTTCTCACTTTTCCACCCCTCCAACCGAACATACAAGAAGGAAAACTAAATATTTTCTATCCTCTCACTTTTCCATCCTCCCACAATTTTCCATCCTCCCACTTTTCCACTCCTCTAACCAAACGAACCCTAAGTGATAGATTTAAATGATATTACACCAATAACAATTTTACCACCTTATTAAGCTATGTCGTATTGTCCTTTGCATTCTTCATGTCTCGTTAGAAGGGATTTTGCAAAGAAAAATTTGTAACATTAGAGAGAAATCCTCCCATCCAAAATAAATAAATAGAAAGTAGACATAAAATTAAAAATATCACCACTTGAATAACTGTTTTTTTTTTTTTTTACATGTATTTCTACTTATCATCTTGCCTTGCCTCCTTTTCTTTCTACCTTGCTCCATAGATTATTATTTAAAATTGCTAAAATCCATTAAGAAAGTAGTTGCAGTTACAAGTTACCTTTTGCAACTTTATGGGTTTTAAGGACACGTTTGGTACACTGTAATGATTATTACACGGGAATATGAATAAATATTACAAGGAATACATTAAGTTGGAATGTAATAAGTTTTACTATTCTTTAGTTTGGTGACCATTTAGGAATAGAATCTTGAATATGCATCCACAATTTAGTAGAGTATAAAAAGAATGTGTAATTAAATCATTTTTAAATCAAATTTCCTAAAATACACTTATTTTAGGGTGTTCAAAATAAAGTTAATAATTAACAATAAGGAAAATTTATTTTCTTTCCTTTTGAAAATGTGGCAACTAACAGCTTTTTAGGAAATTTTTTTAAAAAGTTATTACATAAGGTGAAAGAATAGATATTCAGTATTTTTGATAAGAAATAGTTATTCCTCATTTTGAATAATAATTATTTATAAGGAATAACTATTATTTGTAATAAAAACATAATCAAACAACCGAATAGTTATGTTATAGAAATATCTATTACATTACAGTGTTTATTACAGTCTACCAAACGTACCCTAAGTAATTTTGATTTTAGAGACGTAGAAAGTTTAAAGATAGAAATAATAAATAATTAAAATAGAACAGTACATGATGTAATCATAAGAGAGAGAAATAATGAAAAATTACACAACGTCCTTTAAGGGACAAAGAAACTATAGTAACCATAGTCGTTAGTATCGTACGATATACAATATGCACCATACAATATGTATCCTATCGTATACAAAAAATTCTGTATCATAAGGGTGCATTGGAAGTAGTCATAAATCATACAATATATACGTCTCGTACGATACGTATCCTATTGTGTACAAAAAAGTTTTGTATCGTAAGAGTGTATCAAAAGTGTTCATGAATCATACGAGACATAAGTGCATATCATATGAATCGTATCATATCATTAAATTTTTCGTATCATATAATACATAAACATATGGGTTAAAATGATTTTTTTTTTTTTTTGTGTTAAAATTTGTGTTGTTATTTGAGTCCAACAAGTTATTAGACCTGTTTTCAACACAATATTATTGGATCACTTAATTGAGCCCAATAAAATAACATATACATGATTTTCTTTTTCTTTTTCTCTTACAAAATTTGAAACATACACTTGACCGTTCACCTTCATATTTGCAATTTTTTTTTCTATATATTACGAATAAGGTATTAAATGACAATATAATTATTATTTTTAACTTTTCTATTATTGTTATTAGTCTAAGAAGTAATAATACCAAGAAGAAATATAAATACATAAAACTATTATTTAGAGATAGTGAATGTTGATGATGATGTAAAAAAATATCAATGAAGAAATATTTTCGCAAGATGAACATGATAACAATGATTTGATAGAGTTGATTAGGTAAGATGATGAATAAATAAAATAAAATTATTACTTTGGCTCATATGTCATAAATTATCACTATTGATTTCAATCAATTTGAATGTATATGTTAATTTTATTTATTAAGCTATCATTGTTAAAGATTATTATATAAAATAATAATTTAATTAGTCATTAGTTGAATATATTTTGAATTTATAATGAATATACCTTTTATATGTGTATATATATATTTTTAAAAATTTTAATAGGTGTTTGTATATCATACAATACACGACACAATATGATACATAACACACACACAAAAATAAGAAATAAAAATTTGATTCAAGATACGATTCTTCATACCTTGTTAGAAGGTATTTTGTAAAGAAAAATGTTTAACATTAGAGAGAAATCCTCCCATCCAAAAAAATAAAAATATATAGAAAGTAGACATAAAATTAAAAATATCACCTCTTGAATAACTGTTTTTTTTTTTTTAATTTAGATGTATTTCTACTTATTATCTTACCCTGCCTCCTTTTCTTTCTACCTTGCTCCAAAGATCATTATTTAAAATTGCAAAATTCATTATGGAAGTAGTTGCAGTTACAAGTTATCCCTTGAGTGTATTTAACTTAGATGCTTTATTTCTTGAATTTGCAATGATATTGGCAAAGGTGTCTGTAGTATCCTTGGAATAGCAAGGTTATTCCTCGGCTTCTAGGTTTCTCTTTCAAGGGATTTGGAAAACAGTTGAGTTAAAAAAATTTATGGACGACCTGTCTTAGTTTTGGATCCAGCTTACTCTCTCTGAGAGAGAAGAACCTAGCTATAGCCTTGCAAATGACGATAGTGTCATTGATTTCTTAATCACTGCGAAATTTCTGACCAAAAGAGCTATCAACGTTGATGTCATAGCTAGAACTTTTGCACCATTATGGAAAGCTAGGAATGGTTTTAAGATTCATCTTTTTGGCGATCGTGAAATTCTATTCACTTTTGATAACAAGGAGGATGTAAATAGAATTCTTAGAAGCGAGCCATGAAGTTTTGACAAACACTTGGTAGTTATGCAACACTGCGAAAGTGATAAACCTTTACAGGAAATCAATTTCGATAGAACGACCCTCTAGGTGCAAGTTCATGGACTTCCGATTAAGTATATGAGTTTTGAAGTGGGGATTAAAATATGTGGGGTCGTGGGAGAAATGATTTGACCATCTGAGTCCAGATTGTTTGATGTTGGCAACTTTACACGAATTCAAGTATCCATTGATTTATCTCTACCATTGTGCCGTGGTCTCCTTATCTCTCTAAACGATGGGAAAGAAGTGTGGGTTTCATTCAAATACGAAAGACTGCCAAACATTTGTTACTGGTGTGGTCGTCTTACTCATGACGACAGTGATTGCATCTTTGGATTGAGAGTGAAGGGACCTTGAGAACTAAACAGAAGGCATTCGGCCTACACCTTAGAGCACCACCGTTTGTAGTGTCAAGGAAGAGTGTGATCACCGTTCGTAGTTATTATGCGGCAAAGAAGAAGTTAAGCTCTACCACCTCGGTGGACCAATCCTTAGACTAGCCTTCGCATCCTAGAAAAGGAAACATGTTGGAGCAACCACGAAGAGAAGTTGAACGTTACACAAACCCTATTAATTCCCCATCAGTGTGTAATGTAATTTTTGGAGTAAATAATTCGACTGAAACGGATACTATCTCCCTAAATCTAGCAAATCTTGTGATTATACTTTGAAACGGTACTAAAAGACATTGATGAAGAGTTATGTAGGGTTGGTAAACTCGACTTGGCTATGGAGGCACTCAAGGGATCAAATACACATGACAACTTAAGTGCAGCTTTTGCTACAAAACTGACCAAGTCACATGCTTCTCAGGATGCACCTAGGGCTTCCTCTCCAATTGAGAACAAACATATTCTCCCAAGAAATAGACTGACTCCCAATGTTGGTTCTCAATTGAAGCAAATTTCAGGACAAAAAAGAGTAGTCGAGGAAGAAGAATATCAATCAAAGTTACCTTCTAAACATTTCCAGGCTTCTCAAGTCGATGATCGGAGAACTTTTATATTGGTGGAGGCTGATAGCCAGCCCCGCCAGAAGCAATGAGTTGCCTAGCATGGAACTGTCTTGGGCTTGGGAACTAACGTACAAGAAGAGAGCTCGTGGAAATTGTACAGGTAAAAGATCCTTCTATAGTGTTTTTAGCCGAGACACTAACAGATGAAGCAAGGCTAGACTTCATTCAAAATAGTATTACCTTTTACCATTGGTGGGTGGTTCGAGGGTGGGTAGAAGTGGTGGTTTGGTTCTTTATTGGAAATCATCGATTAATCTAACAATTGAGGGATCAGAAAAAATTTATATTGATGCAGTTATTGACAAAGATTTGGAAAGTGAGTGGCATTTGACAGGCATCTGTGGTGAACCCGAAATAGCAAGAAGGAATGAAGCATGGGACAAACTCAGGAGTTTAAGTTCACGGCCTGAGAGACCGTGGTTGTGCTATGGTGATTTTAATGAAATTATTAGATAGGATGAAAAATTAGGAGGAGCAACTTGATCCTATAATCAGTGCAGTTGTTCAGAGATGTGATTGATGAGTGTGGTATTATGGATTTGGGTTTTGAGGGTCCAAAATATACTTGGAGCAAGCATTATGAAAATGGCAATTCAATTTGGGAAAGACTTGACAAGTGTTTGACTACTAATATTTGGTTTTTGAAATTTCCAAGTTCAAGGGTTTATCATTTGAGATGCGACTCATCAGACCATAATCCACTCCATATTGTACTTTCGGGTCTAGATCCTCCTGAAGGAAATATACATGTTTGTATCGCATACAAAACATACGCAGCGGAAAATTAATGAATCTACTTCATTCGCAATTGATAATATGTACTATATAAGTTTCTAAATATAGAACAAGAGAGTGTACCTTGGTGTGGTGAATTTCAAAACAAAGATTAGAAACACTTGGAAACACTTTTTAATCTTCACTCCAATTCCACTAATGCCTAAGATGTGTGGTCTCTCAATCAGTTATATGAATTCATTCAAGAGAGAAATAGAGAGTGTCCAACACTCACATACAAACCGTTTTATTTTCTTATTCTTCCAAAATTCTGTATGTTTCTCTCCTTATAACTGATTATCTAATTGGGCTAGCCTTTTGGGCCTTTCCAATTGAGCTTTAGTATGTGGCTTGGAGTGAGACCAAAAAGGAATAAATAAGACACTATCTCCAATGGGCCAAGACTTTATTGTATACACTTTAGTAACTATTTACTAAAGTAGTTAGGCCTAATATTCTGAATAACAAACCCATTAAACTTGTCTCAAGAGAATATTTTGTATCTCCGTTAAGAGACTATGAATTCCATCTTGAGAATATATGTTTCATTAATACTAAATGTGGTTGTCTAACATACTGAAGTTTTGACCGTTACTTTAGATCTCACTCCTGCTATATCAAAGCAATCTACACTTCATGATCAAGTCCATTATTCTCTCAAGAATAAGAGTTCATGTAAATATAAGTCGTGAGTTTTATTATTCAATTGACAGTTATTAGGAGAATAATAAATCTTACAGCGGTCCAGTTCAATATGTCTTAACTCTTAAGACATATCAACACATCAACTAGAAGTCTCCACTTCCATGATTAAGACAAATCATCTTAGTTGATATGTTATAGTCTTCGAAAATGAAATGTCAAATTTCATCACCAACTACGAACTAAAATTCTGAGTTTACAAAGAACTTGTGATTTATATCTTCTGTAACTTTTCACATAAATCACATACTATGCATCTTATGGACTATGTGATAATTTCTGAATATTCATGTTACCATTATTTTAGATAATAATAAAAGAATTTTATTAATTACAACATTAAGTCATACATAGTGTCATACATAGCATCATACAATAGAATTTAAGGGCACTAAACCTAACACCTCCTATTCGGAAAAAAAAATTCTATTTCGAAGAAATATGGCTATCAAATATTGGTTGTGAGGAAGTAGTTCATTCATCATGGAATAGTTTTGGTGATTTCAGGTTTTAGGGAGAAATTTTGGCTAAAGTAGACAAGTGTGGGAAAGACTTGAATTGGTGGAATAAAAATATTTTTGGCAATGTGCAAAGGGAGTTGGATCAATTGAAGACATTACTATCTAAAGTCGAGAATGCAGCCATGCTCAGTGGCAACAATTCTCAGGTTAGGCAGCTAAAGAAGGAGATTGATGTGCTATTGTATAGAGAATCTACTATGTGGGCTCAAAGGTCTAGATTACTATGGGCAAGGCAGGGAGATAGGAATATCAAATATTTCCATAACTGTGCTACAAGGAGATATAAAAAAAATGTGATTGAGGGAATTAGAGATGAAGACAGTATATGGAGAGTTCAACCTAATGTTATTTCCACAATATTGGTCAATTACTACAAGACACTTTTTTCCTCAACTGAGCAAAGAGTGTCTCCGAATGTGTTATCATGTGTGCTCACTGTCATCGATGATGAAATGAATGATGTACTATGTCGAGGTTTTGGTGAACATGAAGTAGCTGTTGCATTACAACAAATGGCACCCCTTAAAGCTCCCAAGGATGAAATGCCTCCACTTTTTTACCAACATTTTTGGGGCACAATAAGTCATAATGTCATAGCTTCCATATTGGCGTTGTTAAATTCAGGTATCTTACCTACTCCTTTGAATCATACTTTTATCACTCTCATTCCAAAAGCTAATAATCCCGAGCATGCTCACCAATTATGTCCTATCAGTCTTTGTAATGTGCTATACAAAATCTATTCCAAATTCCTAGCCAACCATTTGAAAAAATTACTCCCCTCTATTATCACAGAACACCAATCGGCCTTTACTAAGGATAGATTAATTTCTGATAATATCCTTGTGGCTTTTGACACCCTACACAATTTACAAAATTACAAGTCTATAACTCATGGTTTTATGACAATAAAATTGGATATGAGTAAAGCTTACGATCAGGTAGATTGGAATTTCCTTGAAGAACTTATAAGGAAAATGGGCTTTAATGAAAGGTGGATCAATCTGATTATGGGGTGTGTGAAAACAATATCCTATTCTGTTTTGGTGAATGGTGAGCCATGTGGTATGATTTATCCTACCTGTGGAATTAGACAGGGTGATCCACTCTCCTCTTTTCTATTCCTGCTTTGTACTGAAGGATGAAATGGGTTGATCAAGAGAGCGGAAGGTAATGGAGATATCTATAGGTTCTCTCAATGTGGGAGAGGGCCAAAACTAACCCATCTACTTTTTGCGGATGATAGTCATCTTTTTTGTAGGCAACCATGGAAGAATGTGGAAAGGTGTTGGAGATTTTGAATATGTATAAGGAGGCCTCAAGACAAAAAGTTAACAGGAGCAAAACGGCTTTATTCTTAGCAAATTCACTTCAACTGAAATAAAGCATGACATTAAGGTGGCATGGGGTGTTCTGGAAATTATGCAACCATGTCCGTTTGTGAGTACCTGCCACTGCTCTCCATCAAGTTGCTAGTCTATCAAAAACCAACCTAACAGACTTCCATATAAAGCTGTAGGAACCCGAGACCCAGGCACGACAGAGTAGTCAAAGTTCCATCATCGTTGGCTGCCTCCTCTAGTGAATGTGGTAAAAATAAACTTCGATGGTGCCATGTTCTCAAAAGTAAACAAGTCTGGGATTGGCATGGTTGTTAGGGATGATAATGGTTCAGTTTTAGCTTCTTGCATAAAGAGTTTATCCCAAGCATATAGTGCAGTTGAGATCGAGTCAATGGCAACTGCAAAGGCACTGTCTTTTGCCCACGATATTGGTATTATGCGAGCTATCTTGGAGGGAGATTCGTTGACTGTGATAAAAGTTTTGAAAGAGGATGTACACTTTTTAGCACCTACTGATTTGTTGATTGAGGATGTAAGGATGTTATCCCAAAATTTTGATCAATTGCCTTGCTCTCATACTAAAGGAGAAGGTAATTCTGTGGCTTATAGTCTAACTAGATATGCTATTGGCATACTAGATTTTTTATTGTAGATAGAGGATGTTCCACTACACATACAGTCTGTTTTACAAGTTGATTTAGTTTGTTTACATTAATAAAGTTCTAATTTTACTCCTCAAAAAAAAAAAAAAAAAAAAAAAAACACAGCTCACCAATCATCATTTCCCAATATTCCAATACAAGGGTGGAGTGATTTCCCTTCTGGCTCATCCCAGAAAAACCTTAGATACTACTTCCTACCATTAGAAGCTCCACTATAGAATTTAGGCCTAATCATTAATCACAAAGTGATAAGAATAACGGAACTTGTGGATGCAAAAGACTATCGAAAACTAATCCTAATAATTCATTGAATAGGATGGCAAAACAAACCAAGGACCAATCCATTTTTATTTTGAGAGTTCATGTCATAAGATAACCATACAATTGAAATAGATATGGAAAGAGTAAATATTTGCCCGCAAAACTTTTTTATTTTATTGGTTTTTTCTTGTGAAAATTTCTTTGTTAATATGGTTATGCAGCTTATGCTTATGAATATGCAAATATCTCTAATAAATGTCAAATATCATTTTAAAAAAATAAAAAGAAATACATTTTGTCAATGCCAATTATAAATTTATAATAGGATTTTTTTTTGCAATAATTTATTTCTTTTCATAAAAATTGTACAGACACAATAGAGTATGGAGATACTCATTGATATTTTATACTAATTTTTTTTTTTTTAAGTTCATAGCAGTTCTTTTTTTTTTTTTTTCATTAATTCGATAGCTAGGATGGAGAGGCTTGAGCCTAATGTTATTGCTAGAAATATCAGATGTTTGGAAAAAAAATTCCAAATCCCATGACTTTGTGCGGGAGACTTTAATGAATTGACTAGAGGTGATGAAAATTTAGGGGGAAACAGGAGAAGTCAAAATTAGATGCAACTCTTCCGGGATGCAATAGATGAATGTGGCTTTATTTATTTGGGCTACTCGGGCTCAAAATTCACTTGGAGGAAACACTTTGCCAATGGTCAGTCAATTTGGGAGAGATTAGACAGAGCACTATACACAAATTAGTGGTTACAACAGTTTGGAGCAACTCGGGTCCTCCATCTCAATAGCTGTACCTCGGACCACATTCCTCTTTGGATTGTTCCTAATGGTTTAGATCCCCCTCCCATATCTAGACCATTCAAGTTTGAGGAGATGTGGTTATCTTATAAGGGGTGTGGTCGTATTGTGGAGGCAGTGTGGAGAGATCAGATACATTGTGAGGCCATTCACCAAGTGATGAGAAAGGTGGAGAACTATGGATCCAAATTAACCCAATGGAGTTGCAGAAACTTTGGGAATGTTAGACAAGAATTAAAGGAGAAGAAAAAATTATTAATGAAGGCCGAACAAGTGGCAACACAAACAAGGAACAATTCACGAGTTAGAGAATTAAACAAAGAAGTGACGGAGTTGATGATTAAGGAAAACAAGATGTGGAGACAACGGGCAAAAAATTTTTGGTTGATCGGTGGTGATAAAAATACAAAGTATTTGCACAGCAAGGCAACTTAGAGACATAGGCAAAACAGAATTTCAGGCATTTATAACTCAAATGGTGTGTGGATTTTTCAACAGGAAGCAATATTAGAAACTTTCATTGAATTTTATCAAGGTTTGTTTACATCCACAAACTCGATTCTAAATGAGGAAGCCTTGAATCCAGTGCCAAAGCTTCTAACCGAGGAGATGAATCAAATATTGTCCCAAGATTTCATGGAATGGGAAGTACAATAACATTGAAACAAATGGCACCACTGAAAGCCTCAGGTCCTGACATATGCTCCCTCTGTTCTATCAAAATCACTAGAGTTTGGTAGGTATTGATGTCACAAAAACCATATTGTCATTCCTACATTCGGCCACACTTCCCCATCCCATTAACCATACTTTCATCACCCTAATCCCGAAAACAAAAAAACCCACAGTCTATTAATGATTTTTGACTTATCAACTTATGCAATGTACTTTACAAAATTTTTTCTAAGGTATTAGCAAATAGATTGAAAAAAATTCTGCCAAAAATCATTACAGAACATCAAATTGCTTTCACAAAAAATCGCCTAATCTCTGATAATATACTTGTTGCTTTTGAAACTCTCCATAGTATGAAAAACTACAAAACTGGCAAAACTGGTTACATGACCTTAAACTTGACATGAGCAAAGCATATGATAGGGTGGAGTGGTCTTTTTTGGAGAAAATTATGAGGAAACTAGGGTTTGAGGAGGGGTGGATAAATCTTATGATGATTTGTGTCAAAACAGTGTCCTACTCGTTTGTAGTGAATAGTGAACCAAAAGGACTAATCCATTGTACTAGAGGCATCCATCAAGGCGATCCCTTATCTCCATTCCTTTCCCTTTTGTGCACCGAAGGCTTACATAGCATTATTTCCAAAGCTGGAAAAGATGGCGATATTAGGGGTTTCTCCCTTGGTAGAAGAAGTCCAAGACTAACTCATTTGCTATTTCTAGATGATAATGTGCTTTTTTGCTGGTCAAATAGACATAATTATCAAAAGGTGTTGGAAATATTGGCTACTTATGAAAGTGTTTGGGCAACAAATAAAAAGAAGGAAAACATCTTTGTGTTTTAGCAAGTCAACAACTGATGCAACAAAAACAAAAATAAAGGAAGCATTATGGGTTCCGGAGATTTTGCACTATATCACTTATTTGGGGCTTCCATCACTTATTGGAAGACACAAAAAAGCAAGTTTAGATTACATCAAAGAAAAAGTGTGGAGGAAATTGTAGGGTTGGGAAGAGAAGCTACTGTCATAGGCGAGTAGAGAAGTTTTGATCAAGGCGATGGTTCAAGCCATTCCAACTGATACAATGAGTTGTTTTATGCTTCCACTAGGTCTTTGCCATGAAATTGAGGGGCTTATCCGTAAGTTTTGGTGGGGGGCAAAGGGGAGATCATCGGAAAATACATTGGGTTAAGTGGGGTGACATGTGAGATCCAAAGTCGGAATGTGAAATGAGTTTCAACGAGTTATCTCTTTTTAATGAAGTACTTTTTAATAAAAACTCTTTATTCTATAGAGTTTTTAAATCAAGGTTTTTCCCAAATTGTTCCATCATGGAAGCAAGAGAAGGTCATGGAGGCTCTTATGCTTGGAAGAGCATCTTGAAAGGGCGGGGTGTTATTAGAAGGGGAGCAAAATGGAGAGTTAGGGATGGTGAATCTATAAAAATTTGGGGTGACAACTTTGGAGTGCACGGTCCTTTGAGGGCAGATTTCCAAGATGCTGCTATAAGTACTCTAATTGATCCCTTCTGACGTACATGGGATTCCCATTCTTTATCTACGTCCCTTAGTCCCATAGATGCAGGAGCTGGTTAAAAAAATTCCCTTTAGTCATGGACATTCAGAGGATGTTCAATACTGGCCTTATGCGCAATCGGGGCAATATTCTGCCAAATCGGGCTATTTTTTCCTCAAATCTAAGTCACGTTGCTCATCTTCACTAGCCTTCAATCCACCCAATCAACCCAAGCCACCATGGAAACAGATTTGGAGCTTATCCTTACCGAGAAAAAAAAAAAAAAATTATGGCGAGTATGTCGCAATGCACTGCCAACAAAAGCAAATCTAGTGAGACAATGCGTTATCAATGATTTATCATGCTCTTCTTGCTCTAATCAAGGCGAGGATGTTCTGCATGCACTATGGTCCTGCCCGAGCCTATCACAAATCTGGGATGCATATCCTCAATGGCAATTCAGACAAGTTTCAACACAATCGGATTTTGCTCAACTGCTGTCCACAGTGCTTGAATTGGGATGCAACTATGAACAATTTGCAATGATAACATGGACAATCTGGTTTAGGCGTAACAATGCCAACTTCTCACCCCTGGGCTTCCCACATGACCAAGTGCTCAGCAAGCCATAGATGCTCTTCAGGAGTTTTGGACAGCCTAACCACCAATCCAGCCACAAGTAGCTAGGTCGAGAGTCAGGTGGACAGCTCCACGGGACGGTATTTACAAAATAAATTTTGACGGGGCTTTGTTTACCACGTTGGACAAAGTTGGGATAGGAGTAATCATTCGAGACTGTAAAAGATTGGTCATGGCCTCATTGTCTCATTCCATTCCTCTTCCTTAAACTGTGTTAGAAATTGAAACTATGGCAGCAGTAACATCCTTGGAGTTTGCTTTAGAACTGGGGCTAGATTGTGCTATCCTTGAGGGAGATTCTGAAATTCTTATGAACTCATTGATGGAGGATTCGCTATCATTAGCTTTGTTTGGTCTTCTGATCCAAGATGTAAAAGCTATTGCTGAATCTTTTCAATGTATTAGTTTTTCTCATGTTCATAGGGAAGATAATATTGTAGCTCACAACCTAGCTAGGCAAGCATGTCATGTCACTAATTATTCAGTGTGGATGGAAGATGTCTCATCGCACACCTTAGTTGCTTATCAGGCAGATTGGTCTATTGATTAATAAAATTTGAAGTCTTCTTTCTGAAAAAGAAAAGAAAAGAAAAAAAAGGTGTTAAGTGACCTACAAAACTCCTTTTTGATAGAGCTAGTAGAATTTAAACAAAAAACTTACTAGATGAGTTACAAGGCTATTCATTGATCGTAATATTACCACCGCACACCCTTGGTGCGATGGTCACTCCACAAGTATAAGTGTTTGTGGGTGTGGGGGGCGAGAGCTGGAATTCAAGTCTCTCCGAGGGAGCTTCACACACATATACACTTAGATTACACTAGAATAAAATTTCTATTTTATATAAAAAAAATTGTTGTAATATTATTTTAAATCATTACGATTTGAACATTTTGTGAGTCTTATTAACCAAAATAACAAAAATTTACATAAATTGCAATTGATATTTATTTATCTACTCTAAACCATTCCATTATAGCTTTGAGCTTTGACCTTGAAATTTTGAAAAATGGATTATTCATGTGATAAGAACCCTATTGGATAAACACAACATAATAAATATGCACTATTTTGGTGAGCTTTCTTACATTAAAATATTACTAAATATTCAAATTAATATATTTTAAAATTTTCAAAATGGTTTAAAATATATTGTAATTGTGTGTCATATATAAATTTTACCCCCCCCCCCCCCCCCCACCCCACCCCCTTCAACCTCAAGTCAAATCCTAACTCTACCACTAGTCCGATACCCAATTGACTAAAATTGGACATATTTGGTAGTTGTAAAATATACAAATTAGAATTTTCATAGGCTAAAATATAGTTATTGTCTCTAAGGTTTATCCCATCGTGTGACCATTGGATGCCACATGTTCAACCTTTAAAAGGAAAAGTTTAAAAAAAATTCTTTCAAGCCAAATCACTTAATGCCAAAATAAATAGTATATCAACTTTCCATTAGACCACATGGGATAAACCTTGATAGAGCTAAGTGCACGTCTATGACTCATTCGAATCCCTTACTCTCACAGGCTTGGGCCCAACAGATAAGATGTCACTATAATCACACCTAGGTGAAAAATGCCAACTTAGGTCACCTTCTACCCTTTTTCTTTTTTGGTTTATGAAAAGAAAAAAAGAAAACAAATTAACTGCCATAAACAAAAGGACATGAAGTAGTAGAGCACAAAAGTTTTGGTACGAGAACCAATCGATTTCTTGTAAAGTTTAAAGACAAAAGCAATATATTAGCCATAGCTTCCAAATGCCTTCAAATAATTCAATTTGATAATGGGGATCAAGAAACGCTAAACATGGAGCAACAAAATGTAGTAACTCAAAAGTCATGCTCACTGACAAATTTGCTCACAAACTTTCTGACCGAAGGTTGCCATAGACATTATACTGCTATATATTAAAGGCAAAATTACTCTTAACTTTCTGCTCTCTCACGCACCGTATGGTTGTATGTCCTATGAATTAGAAAAGTTACAGATTTAATGCACACAAACAACACTGTAAACAAATATGTACATGAAGGAGAAAACAAAAATGCCATGTAAGTTAGTTATAACACTTATCCTTGAACATTTGTTGGAAGTCATGGTTCTAACTCTGCAAATTCTATTGCTATACCCTATCCTTTTTCAACTATACCTTTTATCTTCACTTACAAGGGTTCTTTCTTTGCTTGAAATCGAGAAGGTCCATCCCCATTAATAGCCCCTTCAGTGAAGCCCAAGTTAATCCGTGAAGATGGAACATTTCGGGACACAATCTCTGGTGCTTCATCAACTATCCAATCATCCATTGGGTCAATCTCTTCAGCCACAATGTCACACTTTTTGCCTGACTGAAACTGCTGCAGTTGCAAATTATAATGTACAAATGTCAGTTCACTCAATCCTTGTTGCTCAATAGGATTCCTTCCAGTTGTAAGCAGCTTCTCGGCCAAACTTCTCTTTAGTCCATATCTTGAAGCACCGTCACAGTTCTGGCTCAGAATTCGAAAGGCAAATCTCTGCAGCTCAGGATATTCTGTTCCATAATGAGACCACCATAGAGCTGTAGTTCAATTTACAAAAAATACAAGTTTAAAATCATGGTTGTTGACAGACTCAAACCAAACCAAACAATAAGCAAGCAAGAAGCCAAACTATAGAGGTCTCTTACCAGGAGGGTCGCTGGTTCTTTGGTTAATGGCACTCCCCTCTTCAAAACTACCTCTAGCATGTCTATAGTCTTCAAGTTGTCGGGATATCAAATCTTGACTTCTCTGATCTTGTACCAAGCGGACAGTAGAGCACAAAAGGCCAAAGGCAACCTCAGCATCACCTAGGAAATCACTTGAATAAAAGAGACTTGGGTTTAAATAATAGCCTGCACCATGAATAGGGCTATGGAGAAAGTTGTCCCAAATCTCATCAATCGCTTTCCAAAAAGGCATGTACTGGGATTTCTTACCTTTAAATTCCTCTTTAATTGTCTCTTTTAGTTGATCCATTGTTTCGTATATGTACCCCACTTGTGGTTTATCAGCCTGACTGATTAAACATAAAACATGCACAACTGGTAGAGTTGCCTTCAAGGCAAACCCAGCTCCAGTCCAGAAAGAGTTATCTTCCATCAAATCAGTTACCCTCTTTCCCTCTGTTCTAGAAGCCCAGACTGATGTGTTCCACTCAGGTGAGGCAAACATGTTCTTTAATTGCAGTTTTTCTGAGACAATATTCTCTAAAGTCATAATGGGCATTGCTGACCTTATTTTGGAGGGCTGAATTAGGTCACGGCCAAGAGTATGTTTCTTTAAAAGATTCAAAACAGTTTCATGGCCATAAATAAACTTTGTAAGGGACTTGGCTTTAGCCAATATACCTCTGATGGACTCAATCATTTCAATCTTCTCTAGCATGAGCTCAATGCAATGGGATGCACTCACAGTCCAGAACACTCTCTTGCACCTATCCATGAATTTCTTGCCCACAGCTCCCATCCAACCTGTTAAAGAACATGCAACCACTTGAATTACATTTTCAATTCCAATCTCCTCAATAACTCCATCCAACAACAACTGTAACATATCAACATTGTCAATGAAAGATGTAACATCAGACGAGCGAAGATAAACAATACCTTGTGGGCAATCCACCAAAAAATTAACCAGGTGTCGACCCTTTTCATCTATCCATCCATCTAACAAAATGCTACACCCTGTGCTTGCCCATGAATGCCTAATCTTCTTCACATACTCTTGGATATCCCTCACCTCATCTTTAAGGATCCACCCTTTTAGCTCCTGACAACTTGGGATGTTATACACCATCTGACCATTACCCAGGGTAGCATTTATCATTGCTTTGAAACTAGGGGAATTGACAGTACCGAAATCAACACCTGTTTCATAGAAAAATCTAGCAATGCATTTTTGGGCTTTCCTTGATAATGAAACTTTTCCTTCTTTGCAATTGATGGCTGTTGGAGAACCTGTATTTCCATAGGGAAGAGAAGCACTGTCTGTAAGACTGTCTTCCAGTGCAGGGTCCATATCGACATGCCTCCCATCACAAGAACCAGCGGTTTGAGTTGTTTCATGCTTATTATGCTTAACACTATTCAGGTTAGGACGGCAATTCCTTTTACAGGGAAGATTTGGGTTATTTAATTCGTCAACTTCCTTGCTTAAACTTTCTATCTTCCTTTCAAGTAATTTGTTTCTAAACAGTTCCTTCACATTTTGAGGAGCATTTTCACAAGGAGTAACATCTCCACGTATACCTCCTAAGTGGCACTTTAGACGGAAGAAACCACTCACCACTTTACCACAATATTTGCATTGAACTCTAACTTTTTTCTTATCAACTACTGTACCATGATCATGAACATTAATGATGCCTTCACTAGCAACCATATTGTTCTCTTGTTTTCAATTTCAAAAGAAACAAGAAATCCTGAAAATTTTCTTATCTGTACATCAAGTGCTTTCAGCAAGCTTGGCCTGAACAACAACAAGAAAAGGTAGCAAAGACAATAATTAAGGGGGAGACTCCTTAAAGTTAGAGCCAAAAATTGATATATGATCTGGTTTCCACTTAAAATCAAATGCAGAAACTTATTAGATTCTGTGAGGCACTTTCACTTTATATGAATGTCATCATTCTTGCGATTATCACACGTTCTACAACTGAAAATCCCCAAAAGGGCATTCAATTAAATAAAAAATTGCAAAGCCAAAGCGGAAGGATAGAGACCAAAAGTATGAGAATTGGAGAACTACTGCATAATAAGTTAAGGTCATAAGCTAACCACAAAACATCATAAAAAGTTGGGGAACATAGAACCTATGCTTTTAAGACTTGTATAAAGTTAATTATAAACAACTATTTTAATGTCCCCAAAAAAATCTTGTCATATCCATTTTTTACCAAGAAAAGGTTTTGGGAAGGAATCATTTATCACCCAGAGTAGAGTACAACTACAAAAACTAGTGAGGTTGTCATAGATGCTTGAAGTTAAGAGGACAAGATGACTTAAAAAAGAGAAAGTAAAGAGAAAGGAGAAAAAAGGGAATAAGGAAATGAGATGGTTTGGCACTGAAAGACTCTTGAGTGGGCCCAAGTTTGTGTGAGATATAGCATAGACAAATTCCTGGAGATAATTTAGGTTATGATTCTTGTAAACCATTATTCAAGAATGAGGCTAAGATGATGACTGCTCCAAGTTTGAATTTAGATGAGATACTGATCCTAAACTAGCGCAGTGGACTAAGTTTGGTTATAGAGATAAAAATGAGTGAGATCATTTCTATCAACAAAAAAAAATCCATTATGTTTATAAAAAAAAAAATAAAGAATGTGAGATCATTTCTATCATTTATCCACTCATTTTATGGAATTGGAAATTATTAAAGATGGGTCCCAAAAAAATGAACTTGATCAGACTGAATTTCTTTCAAGATATCAAGTTTCTGGTTTAGTCCGTATTCTGTAACCAAATAAAAAGATATAGCTTCAAATAAGAACTTTTCTAGTCACGTTACAATAAATATATGCTCAACAACTTTTCAAGGTAGCAATGAAGCACATAGGGAAATCTCTGTTGAAGAAGACCAAAAATGCAGATGAGGTTGAAAACCACAATTGTGCGACTTATATTCATGATAATTCACACACGAACACACCACCAGTGGGACTCAAACTCACAACCTCACTCCTTTTCCTATTATTAGGGAGGAGGAAGTGTCAGCTCATTGGCTATTTAGCGTTTAGAAAATCTAAGATATCATGAATAAATTCCAGCATCTCAAAATACTTGTGAATGCCCTGTAACGAAAACAAGACCATGAATGTGATAGCTAATCAAAATCTAGAGGATTTAAATTCAAGCAATTAAGTAATGGTCTAAGAAAATTGAAAAAGTATTGTTTAGACTTAGGAGCATCTAATCTACAACTGAATTTTGAAGAATCAAAGGATGGCAACATTCAAAGTGTTACACTTTGATTTTGGCCTTGGCAACTGAGTGATGAAGGCATCAATAAAAATTTGGTTGAATCTGATTGAGACCAGTCAGTCCCCTCGTGCATCCAAGATGAAAGAGACCAAATGGGCGCCATTAAAAATTCCAAATCTGCGCCAGCACCTTAAAAGAAAAAAAAAAACCCAACTGTTCAAATTAAAAATGGTTTTGATTTGACTAATAATTTCTTTTACTTGACTTTCAAAACCCTATGAGTTTTGGCTCTCAATGAGATCGGTCAGGTATGAGCTGAACCTCGCACATGCAAACTAAAAGATAACTTTACTGATACCAACTTGATCCTTGTCCCATGTCGCGATCACTTTTATTATAAACACAACATATTAATCACGTCAATATTGAAAATTGTGTCCATGGAATCGCTTAATTCAATCGTTGACTAAAACTATTGAACAAACAACAATTAAACTTGATAGAAACTAGAGAATCTCTTCTCCCTTCCAATTTTTTTTTTTTAAGAATAAAAAGGAGCAAGCTTTATGATCTTTTTGGACTTTTGAGATGAGAGAGAAAGAAACACAAGTGTAATTTTAGACGAAACAAAGAACAGCCTTTTTATTTGTCTTAAACAAAGGAAACATCAATAATGAATATAGAAGAAGAAGATGTATTGTTCAACAAAAAACTGTACCTTAAAGGTTAAAGCTCAAATCTTAAAACAGACAGAGAGGGAAGGACTCCTTTTCCTTTACACAACGTCGAGTGAGGCTCAGATCATCATCATCATCTCATCATGTCTGCACTAGCTTTCCCTTCTTATTTTTGTGCGTATGTGTTTGGCTATTTATCATAAATAATAATAATAATAATAATATATATATATATATATATATATATATATATATATATATATCACGTGGGAAACAGTGAAACATGCAGTGCATTTGTCGGAAGAGTATCACAGCATTTTGGCCATTTGTGCAGGCCAGACAAATAGGGGAACCAAAACCAATCTTTCAAGGATTCAAACAAACTATAGTTGCCTTTCATTATCTGAATCATTGGCAGCTTCTTAAAAGAAAACAGGGGCTTGAACAGTAATGATAGTAATCAAGAATCATTAACTAGAGAACAGGGGCTTAAACAACAATCAAGAGTCATTAGTCGGTATCAGGTGCATCTGAGGGATAACCATCATAAGGATCCCATGGGGAATCATTATCGCAATCATGCTCATGGTAGGTAGCATACTGGTTGCAAAGTCCGCAATATAAAATTGGCTCATACCTTGGGTTTTCACTTATAAGAAATTCCCTGGGATCTGTATGTCCAATTCTCTTTAAATTACGGATAGCAGTGTCATAGGGTCGTCGACCAAAAACAGAAATCCTGTCTGTACTTCCTATGAAATGGTAATCTTTCCATAGGTCATGAGTGACTTCCAGGATTTGATTATTGAAATAATTTCTCCAACATTCATAAGGATCTCTGAAGGATAGGTGGGAATCTCCTTCAAACCATTGCCCTTGATGAGTGTACCCATTAATAAGAACAAGGTGCCTAGAAGGCTGGACATTCATCCAATTATCTTTTTCCCATTTTGGCAGGGTGCTCCAGCATCTGATAGAAACATTAGGACTATTGATCTGTGAAACAGCATTTTGAATAATCTGTGGCAACTGGATATATATATATATATATATATATATATATATATATATCATCCAAGTCAGCGGCCACATGGCCCACATCATCTTATTAAAATTACCAATTTTCTATTTCCTTATAGCATGGGGCTATTATTTTAGTTATTTGATATTATAAAAAATTATTTTATCTATTTTACCTTTTTATTTTTTAAAACATTTAATATTAGTGATTTTATTTTAGATTTTTACACAATAAAATAATATAAACATTACAATAAAATAATATTTCGTTTAACGGCAAAAAAAACACCACAATTACCTTCTAATGCCATGGAAGAACCAGCGAAGAATAAGAAAAGAGAGCAGAAAAACCTGGAAAAAAAAACTAGCAGAATAGCCAATAAAACACCACAACCACCGTCTAAAGCCATGGAAGAGCCAGTGAAGAAGAACAAAAAAAAAAAAAAAAAAAAAGAGCAAAAAAACCTAGAGCTATGGGCAAAAACCAACCCAGATCAAAAGCATAAACTAAGAGGCCGAAACCCACAACCTAGCCTGAAACACAAATCGAGAGACCGAAACCCACGCTCGAAACACAAACCCAAATCGAAACCCATGCCCGAAACACAAACACAGCCCAAAATCCACGCCGAAACACAAACGCCGAAATCCATACTGAAACATAAACACTGAAATCCATACCGGAACACAGATACAATGCCGAAAATGGGTCAGCGATGGAGGCTTGGGGCTTGGGGCTTGGGGCTTAGGGCTGATAGGCTAAGAATATATTGACCCCTTTAGTAACTTAATCAAATTAATTAGCCAAGTAAAATTAATTAGATTCAATTACATGCAAAACGCGTGGTAGCATAAACAAATCACCAACTAACTAAATATGCAGTGGAAAATAAATTGACACGGTGATTTGTTTATGAACGAGGAAAACTTACATAGCAAAAACTCTACCGAGTGATTTTAAGGTCACTACTCCCGAGAATCCACTATTATCACAACAAACGGTTACAAATAAAGGAATCTCAGTATCTTATACTAACTTACAGTTGAACCCTTACCCCAATACTCAATTGGACTTGTTCTGTAGTGACAATCTTAGGTGATTAACCAATTCGATGAGCAGATCCCAGTACGCAGCTTACTCACCAACTTGAGAAAGATGTTGGTTGCAAAGTTCTTCAGTTCATCAACATGATGAAGATCACAAAGTTCCTTGGTCACAAAACCCAACAGCGTACAAACGCAGCAGCTTCTTCAAGAGAAAGATGAACTAGGGGAAATTCTGTCTTCGGTCATAATTTGCATAAACAAAACTTTGCTTTACACCCGCGCAACATTTGATGGCCCTTAAAATAATCCTTATATATGTTTAGGGTTGTGAGAAAAGAAAGCTTAAACATGTACTCATAGATTAGAATGAAAATCAGAGCTGAAAATCTGTTTTTCATAAATCTCAATAGATACCCTATCTATCGAACAGTTGTCGAACATCGGGTTGAAACAGCTTTTTAAACTCGATAGATACTAGCTATCAAGCTTTAAAATTCAGCACTTCTTCACTTGATTCTTTGACAGACTTGCATGGTTTTAACACTAGAACTTGAAACCTTATTCCTTGAAGCATTAAACGCATCCTAGATCTACCCAATTACAAGTAAAATGCATTTTGTTAAAGGATTAGCCAATTCTATATTGACATATGTTCCTAACATGATTCACATATATCCTAACAAGGGCTTGTATTGGCGACAAGTTAAGGAAAAAAGATGGTCGGAGCTGGGCAGGGATGGAGGAAGAGAGAACAAAACTCGATTGGGGGAAATGAAGAGAGTCTGTGTAATGGGAGGAGAGAAGAAAAAATAAAGAGAAAAAAAAAAGAAAGAAGGAAAGAAACATTATTTTAATGGGAAGTTTCATAAAATATTATTATTTTTGTTTTAGTTTCTTGCTACAGTGCACAGCTATAGATGGCTATGCACTATAGATGGGGAGCTAAAATTTTTAAGTTAGCTCCACCATTGTAACTCACTTTTTAGAATTAGTGGTGCTAAAAATAGCTATGTAGCTATTTAGCACCACTAATGTTAGTGCTCTTATCTTCTTCTTTTTTTTAAACTTTTATTCTCCTTATTCTATAAAATATAAGGTAAAATAAAAACTCTTATTATCCCTGTTAGTCCACATTTATTCTTATACTTCCTTCAACTTTTTCCCTTTCTTTCGCCTCTTCATCTCCCCACTATTCTCAATTTTACAATTACACTTCCTTCATCATTTTCTCTTTTTTATATTTTGACTATTTTTCTCCCCTTTTTATTTTGTATAAATTCCATATAATTTGTCCCATTCAACCCATATTTTTCCCACAAAAAATTTTTGAGTACTCTCTCTCTCTTGATGGATTTTTGTTCTTTCTTATAACTCTGATTAAGGTTGATGGTTATTTTTTAATATGTATTTCGGTCACAAAGTCTTCTCTCTCTTTTTTATAGCTTTGGTTGAATTTTGGTTTAGGTTAATACTTATTTTTTTTTTTTTTTTTTGGAACTAAGAATTTGAATTTATATCAAAACACAATCTACATGGCTATGAATTTCAATATGTCTACCAATTTTTTGAGTAATAAATTATTATAAAGCTTATCTTTTATTTCTTTGGTTTTATTTTAATTTTGGTTAAAATAACATTGTAATTTTGTGATGAGTTTTTATTATTATTATTGAAAGCACAATAGTGCAAAAAACTATTGCTTGTTTAGACCCCTAATTTTAAATTTACGGCTAAATTGCTTTTACTCAACTTATTTAAGTACGAAATAAGAGTAAATGAAACAAAATAAACCGAAACAACACTCTAGTGCATAAACAAATACAATAAGCAATACATGTAAAGCACAAGAGTAAGGGAAGAGAAATGTAAATATAAGATAATACCAAGACGTGTTATTGAAGAGGAAATCGAAGTACTTAGCGAAAAACCTCTCTGCAGCCCTCCAAGCTAAAATGATCTACTAGTGAATAAAGTTGGAGTATAAGGAAAAGACCTTCCAAGCCTAATCTACCCAATATGTACTTGAACCCTTCGAGTTCCAACTCCCAACGGGCTTCACTGAGCCATGACTTCACTAGTTATCTGAATCCCGCAATTGGCTCCAAATAGCATCCACCAATCAATGGCTTCTTCCAATACTTCCCACAAGCACCAAAACAACCCACAACACTCAGATTAGGTGAGGTATGTGTTTGGGCTAAGAACCTTTCAAGGATTAGTAATTGGAGAAGTAGGAGTAGAGCAAAACTAAGAGAAATTGTGTAGATGATTGTGATTTTACAATCTTTAATTCTCAAGTGTATTTCTAGGATTTTCTCTTTGGAAGTCTCCTTACAATTTCGTGGGTAATGTGGGCTTATATAGTGTGTGGGTAAAGAAGTAAGGAAAGCACAAATTAAAATCATCCAAACAAAGAGTTTCATAAGTCATTCGCGAGTTGGTCCAATCGTGAGATGACTCGCGAAATACAACCTGGCATTTGACTATTCAGCTTCCAGCATGTTCTTCTCACATGACCTTTTGTGAGTTGTCCACTCGTGAGTCAATCGCGAGCAAGTCATGAACTTCACTGTTCTTTACAATTTTTCACCAAACTTTTACACTCAACCCTTACATTAAATCCCACATGCATACAGGGAAATGATTGACTAAAATACAATCAAATTTGACATGATATTAAAACCAACAAAATATAGTTGAGAATCATAAGTTTACAATTGCCCCCTTTGGCTATTCCATGACAAAACCGCTAAACAGACTCTAGACTTAAAACATGAGTTTGGGAATAGAGGCAAAACTCACTCACACCTAAATCTAAAACCTATGAAGAACTTGTACCATATATACATGTAACCTGAAACACTTGCACATAACAAAAAACTTCATTAAGTTCAAGACAAGTAGAAATCAAGACATGTATATAGAACAAGTAAAATGCGATCAAGTAGATACCACATGAAAATAACTTAAAGAAAAACTAGATCAAACATGAACAGTCATTAAGAAATGACTACAATGAACATTTATTAAGAAAATGAAAATCCAGACATGCAAGCAATTAAGTGCTATACAAAAAATCTAACAAGGCATATAATGCAATAAAGAAAACTAAAGCAAGAGGCATGATCAATGCAAGGGTCTTGATTTCAAGAGTGAACCTTGCAGTGCCAATGGATGTACCCATGGTGAAAACTTCAAGATCAGCTCATAGAGTTTCAAGAATGAGATCAAAATGTCCCACTTTGTCATCATAAGGAGTTGTGACAACATTTAATAGATGGTTCATTTAAAGAATCTTGGCTAGATAGTTCGGTGTGCTAATGAAGTCCTTTCCCTGAACCCAACACTTCAATTCAGCTCTAATGAACCAAGCGGTTGAATAGAATTCCTTGATAAGTTCATCTACTAGCTCGGCGAACATCCCAAACAAGTTTTCCCAATCTTTATCAACAAAGATCCTAGGGATGAAGGTTGATCCCAAAGAGTCAAACTTCACAACCCATTCCACCACAGTAGGTGCATGACATGTCAAGTGTGATAGGGTGTGTTCACTAAGGGTGTGTGAGCAATGCATGGACAAGCACAACAAGGAAAAGTAAGTAAAACACCCAAGCAAAGATCAAAACATGTTCCTAATGAGTAAACATGGCTAACCCCAAAAATTGGCACTCAACGGAGTCCAAACGACCGAAAAAAATGCATTAGAGGCATTTTATCAAACACCTAACATACACATATTAACCCTATACATAATGAAATGAATGAACATATGAAAAATCTCCCTCAATACATGTTATTTTTGCCACATGGGGCCACCATTGTCATAAAAAACACAAATAGGACTAAGCCCAATCAACAAAATCACAAAAAATTTTGCAAAAAAATAAGTTTTCCCCAACCCCCATTCAAAATTAACCCAATCCTAAGTTTTAAGCAATCTAAGACAAAATCTAAGGAATAGAAAGATAAAAAAAAGTGTTAGAAATTACCTTAGAGTAGTCATAGAGTTGAAATCTAAGTGAAATTGGTTGAGTTTTGAAAAGTTTGGTGATTTCAGGAGAGGGAATCGCGAGAAACAAAAAAAAAAAAAAAAAAAAAAGATTTTTAAAAACTGTCATTTTAAGCCCTTTAAAAGCTGACTATTTGTGCATTTCGCAAGTCAGTGACTCGCAAGTTAGGCTGCGTTTGTTTTGGCTGAAAAGGATTTCAGGAAATCATTTTACACTAGCCTATGTTTGGTAAGCACATAAAATTAGGTCAAACGGAAATCAATTTTTGCGTTGACTGTAAAATAACCCTCCCAAGCCGGAAATGAATTTTAGTTTCTATTTCACCTTCAAATGAATTCCAAGACTGACAGACAAAGAGAGAGAGCGAGGAAGAGAGCAAGAAGAGAGAGCACAGGTGGCCGCCCAGGCAAGCTTCGACCAGTCCAGATCGTGCCACCTTCACCGCCCAGATCACGTGCCGGCCAAGCTTCTTTCTTTTTTTCTTTTTTTCCTCTCTCTCTCTTCTTCCTCAACTCTTCTTCTCCCTTCTGCTCAACACCGCCGATCTGGCCGTCACCAATCACTAGCCCACTCCTCATAGACATCACACACTTGAAGATCTCAGCCCACCCCTCCTTCTTCATCGATCCACAAACACCCAAGACCTACCTCTCCGATTGCTAGCAATGCATCGACGAGTACAGGTTGAGCTCTGATCTTGACAACTGACCGCAGGCCGTGCTCCAATGTCGCCGCCATCTAGATCGGAGCCTTGCATCTCGTTGTTGTCGTCACCACCCAAGACCGATCTCGTTCTCAACCCACCCAAGACCAAGCTGAAGATCATCGCCGCCGCTGAAGACCTATCTATCTTTCCCTCAATCTCTCAATCTTTCTCTCTTTGATCTCTGATTTTTTTTTGTTGTTGTGGTGGTGTGGGTGGTGGTGTTTTGGTGGTGTTTTGTGTTATGTGGTGGTGGGTTTTATGTGGATGATGGTGGATTTTCTGTGGGTGCTAGTGTGTGGGTGCTGGTGGATTTTCTGATATAAAATTTGTTTGGAAACTGAGAAAATGGCTGAGAAAATATGAAAAATCTGTAGGAAAATAGCATTTTTAGAATGTTACCAAATACTGGAAATTTTTTCCGGACTATTTTCCATTGCACACCCAAATGCCCGGATTTTAATTTCCATATGGGAATTCATTTTCCCCTTCATTCATTTTACACTCGGAATTTGATTTACATCGAACCAAACGAAACCTTACTCATGAATTGTGCAAATGCACATGGTTGACTTCGCGGGTCAGGTCTAAGTTGCGAAGCACTCGTGGTTGAGTCGCTTAACTCTCTACCTGATTTTGTGAAGAAACAGAAATTTCCTCATTTCATCTCGCGACTTGGATAGGATTGCATCCACTCGTGAAATGAGTCGTGAAATTGCCAAACATTAAGTTTTTCAAAATAAGAGTGACAAGAATCACTTCCAAAAACAAATAAAACACTCAAAAATATTTTTGGTTTGATCAATGAGCAATTGAGCATACACACATTACATTTAAAGTGTACAATCACACAAATGAAATGGATATTCATTGAACATTAAACTTATGTGTTGTGTGTGGGTATCAAGTATGAATTAGTGCATAGTCTAGCATGGCTTCAATAATCAATTCAATTAAGTCATACACAAATAACACGAAGTCAAGAGACCTATCTCATGAATATAAATGAACATATATGACTTCTCACCAAAGTGTTTACATTGATTGAAAACTTTTCATTTGGCTTCCATTTTTCATACTTTGATCAATACAAATCAATTTTTTCAGCATCAATGCCATGAAAGTTTTTATATTTCTTTGAGGAATAAGCCTTCGGCTTTGGCATCATACATTTTGAATAGATTTTATTGCACTTTTTCCTTGTCAAACTAGTTTTCAAAACAAGTTTTTTTCAGATCTTTCTCTTTTTAGAGATTGACACTTGAAAGATCTTTTTAACAGAAAATTAAATGTGAGGAGATATATAAGATCAAGTCTACGAATATCTTAAGATCAATCAAGAATATTGGCTAGACATGCATGACAAGCACGAAGATTTATTTACAACAATCAAACACAGATTTCTAGATTCACTCACATTTAATATATGTGCATACATAACAAGACTAAGCTTGTAAATACACTACACCATTAGTATGAAGGTACTAGGCCAAACTCAACATGTGGTGTGACACAACACAAGCAATCAAACTTTTTGGATTTTGTGCCTTTTATGTGATTTTTGGATTTTTACACACACAAAACAAAAACAATAAAGAAAGATCATAAACAAACAAACTTTTAAACAAAAAGAAAAAGAAGAAAAAACTATTAAAAGAACCATGCTAGAGGGGTAGCATGATAACCAAAAGAAGATGCATATGAAAACATGCATGAAACTATGTCCCTAAAACATTGGAAATATTGATGCATGGACATGGTAGAGAAATCATGCATGAGTATCCTTCTTCACCCACATCACACAGGTTTTTTGGGTAAGATCCTTAGAAGGAGGGGTATGTGCTACATAATGCTCAAACCTCGGGGTGAAGTTAGCTAGGCACGATGAAATGCCATTGAGCATCTCCATGACATCCTCAATGAGGTGTCCACCATTGTCTTCCTTAGCTTGCTTCCTCTTAGGTTCCTTTTTTCATTTCCTTGAGTGCTTTGAAGATCGGCTCTCTTGAGGGCTTGAAACTTGAAGCAATTTGGTCTTGTATGACCATGAATAACACAGTGATGGCAAAAATGCTTCACTTGAGATCCTCTTTGATTCTTAGGCAATGACTTCCCTTTTGCCTTAGAATTTGCCACAATGGCCTTCTTCCCAATAGTTGGACTCTTAACCTTGGGTTTCTCCACGGCCTTTACCAACGCGAACTTCATCTCCCTCTTTGGTTCAACACTTGAACTTCCTTCACTGGTGTATCCCAATCTGGTCTTATCCGAAAAAGACTTTTGAGATGTGAACACATTGTCAAGCTTCTTGGTTGTGATGCGCTCAAACTTTACATTTGCTTCGATCACCTCTAGCTCAAGAAATTTGACCTTAGAGTAAGCATTCAATAACTCTTCTTTCAAATTCTCGACTTCACATTGGCTTCTCTTAGTTGCAAAAGAATGGATTTGTGGTCTTCTTCGACTCTCTTCCTTTTCTTAACCGCACTCTTTACTACTTTGGCATACTTGACGCAGTCTTCAAGCAATGCATCATAAACATCTTGAAGCTTCCTATCACCTTCTTCAAGATATTCTTCTTCATCGTCGGTAGCTTCCACTTCTTCAACATCGGTGTGCTCACCGAGTTCTTCATTCAACTCAATTAATTCTTCCTTTGAGTCCATTGAGGTAATTACCATAAAGGAAGAATAGTTTCCAACACCATCACAACTATCATCCAAATCTAAACTTGAGTTCTTGGAATCACTAAGGGTGGTGGTTAACACCTTACCCTTCCTTCTTAAATAGTTTGGGCATTCCCTCTTCAAATGACCATGCCCGTTGCATTCATAGCAATTGATTCCCTGAGATGGTGATGAATCTTTAGCATCCTTCTTCTTGAAATCTTTCTTGTCATTCTTGAAGGATGAATATTTTCCTTTGCCAAATGACTTCCCATTATTCTTCATTTTCAAAAATTTTCGGAAATTCTTTGCAAGGTAAGCCACCTCTTTATTAACATCATTCTCATCTGAGGACTCATCAGCTCTCTCATTTATGGTCTTTAGAGCAAGGGACTTGCTACTTTTGTGAGAGCTTAGCCCAAGCCCATAAGTTTGGAGACACTCAACAAGCTCTTGAATGTTGATGGCATCCAAGTCTTTGCTCTCTTTAATGGTGGTGACTTTGGCTTGGAAGCTTTTGGGAAGAGACCTTAGGACCTTCCTCACAATTTTTGTGTCCTCTATCTTCTCTCCGAGATTACGTTTGGCATTGACAAGCTCGTTGATTCTACCACAAAATGAGTTGAACAACTCGTCCTTACTCATCTTTACTTCCTCAAATCGAGTAGTGAGAATTTGCAATTTTGTGTTCTTGACCTTTTTGGTTCCCTTATAGGTAGTTTAAAGATTTTTCATGCTTCTTGGGCAGTCTTCACATGAGATATCCTGTGAAATTCATTAGTAGACACACCACAAAAAATTGCATTAATAGCTTTGCTATTGGCATTGGCCAAAGCAATAACGACCTTATCCCATTCAGCCTTGGGTTTTTCTGGTCTAACTTATCCAATCTCGACGGATTCCTATACATTCTCATCGGTAGCACATAAGAAAGCACGCATATGTACTTTCCAAAACACATAATTGTTTCCATCGAAGAAGGGAGGTGTGTTGAGGGATTGAGATCAATCCATCTCAAATAGAGTCTAGGATCACACAAAGATAATTAAATCCAAAAATGTGTACCCGCTTTGATACAAATTGAAAGCACAATAGTACAAAACATTATTGCTTGTTTAGACCCCCAATTTTAAACTTACAGCTAAATTGTTTTTACTCTACTTATCTAAGTGTGGAATAAGAGTAAAAAAAATGCAATAAACCGAAACAACACTCTAGTGCATAAACAAACACAATAAGAAATAAACATAAAGAACAAGAGTAAGGAAAGAAATGCAAACACAAGATAACATTGAGACATGTTATCTAATAGGAAACCGAAGTACTCGGTAAAAAACCTCTTTGCGGCCCTTCAAGCTGAAATAATCCACTAGTGAATAAAGTTGGAATACAAGGATATCAAAAAGACCATCCAAGTCTAATCTACCCAGTGTACTTGAACCCTTTGAGTTCCAGCTCCCAACGGGCTTCACTAAGCCATGTCTTCTCTAGTTATTTGGATCCCGCAATTAGCTCCAAATTGAATCCGCCAATCAATGGATTCTTTCAATACTTCCCACAAGCACCAAAACAACTCACAACACTCAGATTTGGCGAGGTATGTGTTTGGGTTAAGAACCTCTCAAGGATTGGTAATTGGAGAGGTAGGAGTAGAGGAAAACTAAGAGAAATTGTGTAGATGATTGTGGGCTTACAATCTCTAACTCTTAAGTGTATTTTTAGGGTTTTCTTTCTAAAAGTCTCCTTACAATTTCGTGGGTAATGTGGGCTTATATAGTGTGTGGGTAAAGAAGTATGGAAAGCGTACTTTAAAATCATCTAGACAAAGAGTTTTGCAGGTCATTTGCAAGTTGGTCCAGTCGCAAAATGACTTGCGAAATACAACCTGGCATTTGACTATTCAACTTCTAGTATGAGTTTCTCACGTGACCTTTTGTGGGTTGTCCACTTGTGAGTTAATCGCAAGCAAGTCGTGAATTTCACTGTTATTCACAATTCTTCGCCAAACTCTCATACTCAACCCTTACATTAAATCCCACAAACATATAGGGAAATAATTGAATAAAATACAATCAAATTTGACACAGAATTAAAGACAACAAAACATAGTTGAAAATCACAGCTTTACAATTATGATAATCTCCTTATTCTTTAAGAGACGAGAAATTTGAATAATGAATTTGAAACTTATAAAGTTTAGTTGTATCTTAGGAAAATATAATACACTACAACATAATTTAGAAGAATATAGTTTTCAAAAAAAAAAAAAAAACATTAGAAGAATATGTTTCACCTTAAGAAATATTAATTAAACATACAAAAAATAATAGTATCATATATTGAGATAAAAAGATTAAAAAAATCCATGTAGAAATATTTTTTTTAAGAAAAATAATACTTTATGATAGGCCAAAAACGTATTGACCTTTTATGATAAATTAACCAATTAATTTAGCCAAGAGAATTAATTAAGTTAATTAACATGCAAAGCGCGTGGTAACATAAACAAATCACCAAATAACTAAATGCAATGAAAATTAAATTTAATACGGGTGATTTGTTTACGAACGGGGAAAACCACTGAGGCAAAACCCCACTGGGTGATTTTAAGGTCACTACTCCTGAGAATCCACTATTATCACAACAAGCGGTTACAAGTAAAGGAATCCTAGTACCTTATATCAACCTACAGTTGAACCCTTGCCCTAATACCCAATTAGACTTGTTCTGTAGTGACAATCTCTTCTATTGATGCACGGCTCCCAGTACGTGACTAACCAATCTGATGCGCAGTTCCTAGTACGCGGCATACTCATTTGCACAAATCCAAGTACGTGACTAACTCCACAGCAACTCTTTGATTGTTGTAGTTGATTTGCAGCAGCTTCACATAGAAACACCAATAAGATCTTCAATGTTGTTGCAAGAGACTTTGCTTGGTTACAGAACTCAAAGACTTACAAGAAACGTAGCAAGAACTCTTTTTTCTGTAAGAGGAAGCTAGGGTTTCAAAAAGAAAACCTTATGAAGCTCTCTAGGGTTAGGGTTTTTTTTTCCACCTCCTTTAAATAGGAGTTTAATGGGCTCTCCTATTCCAAATAAGTTTACAGAAACCTTGGGCTTTCCTAGTCCAATAAGGATTATACAAACCCATAAATAAATAGCCTTTTTTAAAATAAAAACGTTGCTGGCTATAATCTGAATCTCGTAAGCTCGATAGATCGAGACAGCTATTGAGCTTTAATGAATCTTGACAGATCGAACTTCTGTCGAGGAGGTATCGAGACCAGCAGATTGCATTTTCTTGAGCATTTTTTGAGTAATCTTCATGTCTTCAATTTAACCACTTGCAATTATCATCTTGAATCTACTTAGATTTACCCAAATACAAGTGCGTTTTGTCAAAGAATATGCCAATTACATAAAAATATGGCCCTAAGAATCTCCCCCTTTGGCAATCCGTGGCAAAACCACAAGAGTGCATTGAATGTCCTAGAATACATCATAACTCACACAATCAAAAGAATATTACATGTTATGTGTGAAAAACATCGCAAGATTGCATAAGTGTATACATGTTATGACGATTTGAGATACGAGAAAATCACTTTAACTCACATACAATCATAACTGTTTGATGGGGACTATCACTTTCAAGGTACATCCTATAACTCTCACATCTCCTAGAATGCACGTTTGCAATCATATAAAGCATTTTTTCTTTTTGCTTTTTATTTTTCTTTTCATATTTTTTTATTATTATTAAGCATATCATACATGGGCATATAAGAGAGAGAAAATAAATACCCAATGATGTTAAGCATTTGACATTGCACTTTTACTATACCGAAACATACAGATGTCATATCATGATTGGCGGGTAACAACAGTGAGATGGTTATTTATGCTTTTTTCTTAGGATTTTCTAGTCCTACCCGTCAAAAAGAGTAATATGAGTGTTAAGTACAAGAGACTACTTAATCTTACTCATTACAAACACGAGTCAAAAAACTCACTTACTTAGTTGTGCATAGAGATGCTCATCTAAGCTACAAAAGATACAAAGTTTAGAAAACTTTGTTTCAATGGCTATCCAAGGTACACAAGTACCAATGTATGCAACTACACACTGTTTTTGTATTTTTTTTTTCTTCTAATTTTTCAATTTTTATTTTATTTTAATTAAAACAAAATAAAGCAAAACTGAAAGAAACGAACAAAAACATGTTTAAACAAAACAAAGCATAAAACAAGATGTATATGCATGAAAGCATGATACCAAAAAGATAAGAAAACAAGCAAGGAAGTCATACTTTAGATAGAAAGAATTAAAAAGGACAAACAAAAAGACAATTAAGTCTTAGGATCCTTTATCACCCACACAGCACGAGTCTTTGGCCGTGAAGATGAAAAGGCACATGCCCTCGTATGACTATTAATAACTCATCCAGAATAGGTACAAAGCCTTTAGACAAAGGATGAGACCTATTGGACACTCGCTTATGAGGAAACAACTTAAAAAAATTAGGATGAATGTGACCAAAAGCACCACAATGGTGACAAACATGAGTATTTTTAGAACTACTCGGTTTCTTAGAAGGAGGTCTAACCTTGGAGGTTGACAAATACCTTAATTTAGGACAATTTGGCCTAATATGACCAACAATATTACAATGATGACAAGTGGGGACCCATTCAGAATTTTTGTTCTTCCTAGAAGGAGTTTTAGACATAGGTTTAGAAACTTCAGTATTAATATCAGAATTTTTATCTTTGTCTATCCTAGCAATATTAGTCTTTAACTCTTCATTATTCCTTTTAAATTGTGGAATATAGAAATCCTTTTCTTTTGAGTTAGGCTCAACAACAAGCTTGACAATAGTTAAGTTTTCAACTTTAGTTTTAGATTCAACTAGTTGCTCTTCCAAACTTTTAATTTTGTCCACTTGAGATAAAATTTGATTTTTAAAATTCTCATTCAAATTATTGGCTTCATCCAATTTTGCAATCAAATCATCTTTTTCGAGCTTGACCTTTTTAAATTTAGCTTTTAATTTTGTAGAATATTTAAGAGATTTCATACAAAAATTATAAAGCTTGCAATAGGCATCTTGAATATCAACATCATCATTTAACATAAGATCATGCACATCAAAAAAATCAAGAGTTTCCATGACAACAGGGGTCAATGGATCACACAGCAAAGATTAACCCTAATCAGAGTGTGCTTGATCTGATACCACTTGATAGGCCAAAAATGTATGACCCCTTGTGATAAATTAACCAATTAATTTAGCTAAGTGAATTAATTAAGTTAATTAACATGCAGAGCGCGTGGTAGCATAAACAAATCACCAAATAACTAAATGCAATGGAAATTAAATTTAACACGGGTGATTTGTTTTCAAACAGGGAAAACCACCGAGGGGAAACCCCATCGAGTGTTTTTAAGGTCACTACTCCCGAGAATCTACTATTATCACAACAAGCGGTTACAAGTAAAGGAATCTCAGTACCTTATACCAACCTATAATTGAACCTTTACGCCAATACCTAATTGGACTTATTCTGTAGTGACAATCTCTTCTTTTGATGCAAAGCTCCCAGTACGTGAGTAACCAATCTAATGTGTGGATCTCAGTACGCAGCTTACTCCTTTGCACGATTCCAAGTACGTGACTAACTCCACAGCAAGCCTTTGATTGTTGTAGTTGATTTGCAGCAACTTCACATAGAAACACCAATAAGATCTTCAATGTTGGCGCAAGAGACTTTGCTTGGTTACAGAACCCAAAGACTTACAAGATGATGTAAATGGTTACAAAACCAAAAGATACACAATACAAAATATATATCAATATCAAAATGTATCAAACTAACTCTTCACCTAAGTTAGTGACATCAAAAACTTTCTTCCCTTTAGCATGAAGTTCTCCCCCTAAATCTATTACTCCCCCTAAGGAAAGACATCCAATTCTCAAATTTCTCCCCCTTTTCGACACGATTGTCAAAGGGCATAAAAAAGCCAAAAGACTTGATAGGAGACAGACAGAAAACTGACATAGAGGGAATGAGGAGAACAAGGAACCATAAACCTGTAAGAAAAAGAAAAACAAGATGCTATGGACACAAAGGGAAAAAAAATGAAATGCATGCAAGGGTATCTTGATCGATCGAGGAGGTGTTGAGAGATGTCGAGATTTAAAGGTATGGATAGATACAGCTATCGAGAAGTTGTCTAGAGGTGTCCACAGCAAAACAAGCTCGATGGATTGAGGAGCTATCAAGCAACTATCAAGGAGAAAGAAAGTTTCTCGATCGATCGACCTAGCTATCTAAAGGTGTCGAGATTGCTTAAAAATAGTTTTTCAAGAAGAGAAAAACATAGATATGAATGCAATCAAACATGCAACTCAACCAATGATCTAAACAACATTTTAATCTCACTAAAACATCTCTCAACAATAAAAATGTAATCATATAGATCCCAAAACACACACACACAAACACGTAAAACAAGTCTAACCAATTTTATACTTCAAAAATGAGTTAAGAAAATTTAGTGAGCATACATACATTAACACATGTAAATCTTGTGATTGTCAAATCACATTGTACCTACATATGTATCAAGAGTAGCAAATGATATTACGTGTTGTGTGTGAAAAACATCGCAAGATTGCATAAGTGTATACATGTTATGACGATTGGAGATATGAGAAAATCACTTTAACTCACACACAATTATAACTGCTTGATGGGGACTATCACCTTCGAGGTACATCCTATAACTCCTACATCTTCTAGAATACACGCTTGCAATCATATAAAGCATTTTGTTCTTTTTGTTTTTTATTTTTCTTTGCATATTTTTTTTTATTAAGCATATCATGCATGGGTATATAAGAGAGAGAAAAGAAATACCCAATGATGTTAAGTATTTGACATTGCACTTTCGTTATGCCAAAGCATACAAATGTCATATCTTGATTGACAGGTAACAATGGTGAGATGGTTATTTATGTCTTTCTTTTAGGATTTTCTAGTCCTACCCGTCAAAAAGAGTAATACGAGTGTTAAGTATAAAAGACTACTTAATCTTACTCATCACAAACACGAGCCATAAAGCTCATTTGCTTAGTTGTGCATAGAGATGCTCATCTAAGCTACAAAAGACACAAAGTTTAGAAACTTTGTTTCAATGGCCATCCAAGGTAAACAAGTACCAATGTACGCAAATACACACTGTTTTTGTATTTCTTTTTCTTCTAATTTTTCAATTTTTATTTTATTTTATTTAAAGCAAAATAAAGCAAAACTAAAACAAACAAACAAAAACATGTTTAAACAAAACAAAGCCTAAAACAAGATGCATATGCATGAAAGCATGATACCAAAAAGATAAGAAAACAAGCAAGGGAGTCATACTTTAGAAAGAAAGAATTAAAGAGGACAAACAGAAAGACAATTAAGTCTTAGGATCCTTTATCACCCACACAACACGAGTCTCTGGCCGAAGATGAAAAGGCACGCATCCTAGTATGACTACTAAAGGACATAGAGGAATTAGAATTCCCATGAAATTGAGTTAAAAAGCCCAAAGTTTTTAATAACTCACCAAGAATAGGTACAGAGCCTTTAGAAAAAGGATAAGACCTATTGGACACTCGCTTATGTGGAAAAAACTTGAAACAATTAGGACAAGTGTGACCAAAAGCACCACAACGGTGACAAACATGAGTAGTTTTAGAACTACTCGGTTTCCTAAAAGGAGGTTTAACCTTGGAGGTTGACAGACTTTAATTTAGGACAATTTGGCATAATATGACCAACAATATGACAATGATTACAAGTGGGGACCAATTCAGAATTTTTGTTCTTCCTAGGAGGAGTTTTGGACATAGGTTTAGAAACTTCAGTGTTAACATCAGAATTTTTAGCTTTGTCTATCCTAGCAATATTAGCCTTCAACTCTTCATTATTCCTTTTAAATTGAGAAATATGAAAATCATTTTCTTTTGAGTTAGGCTTAACAACAAGTTTGACACTAGTTAATTTTTCAATTTCAGTGTTAGATTCAACTAATTGCTTTTCCAAAATTTTAATTTTGTCCACCTGAGATAAAATTTGATTTTTAAAATTCTCATTCAAATTATTGGCTTCATCCAATTTAGCAATCAAATCATCTTTTTCAAGCTTGACCTTTTTAAATTTAGCTTTTAATTTTGTAGAATATTCAAGAGATTTCATACAAAAATTATAAAGCTTGCAATAGGCATCTTGTATATCATCATCATCATTCAACATAAGATCATGCAAATCAAAATAATCAAGAGTTTCCATGACAACAAAGGTCAATAGATCACATAGCAAAGATTAACCCTAATCAGAGTGTGCCTGCTCTAATACCACTTGATAGGCCAAAAACGTATTGACCCCTTGTGATAAATTAACCAATTAATTTAGTCAAGTGAATTAATTAAGTTAATTAACATGCAAAGCACGTGGTAGCACAAACAAATCATCAAATAACTAAATGCAACGGAAATTAAATTTAACACGGGTGATTTGCTTACGAATAGGGAAAACCACCGAGGCAAAACCTCACCGGATGATTTTAAGGTCACCATTTTCAAGAATCCACTATTATCATAACAAGCAGCTACAAGTAAAGGAATCACAGTACCTAATACCAACCCTTAACCCAATATCCAATTGGACTTGTTCTGTAGTGGCAATCTCTTCTTTTGATGCAAAGCTCCCAGTACGTGGCTAACCAATCTGATGCGTAGATCCCAGTACGCGGCTTACTCCTTTGCACGAATCCAAGTACGTGACTAACTCCACAGCAACCCTTTGATTGTTGTAGTTGATTTACAGCAGCTTCATATAGAAACGCCAATAAGATCTTCAATGTTGGTGCAAGAGACTTTGCTTGGCTACAAAACCGAAAGGCGTATAAGAAACGCAGCAAGAACTATTTTATTTGTAGGATAAGGTTAGGGTTTCAAAAAGAAAACCTTATGAAGCTTTCTAGGGTTAGGGTTTTTCTTTTTTCACCTCCTTTAAATAGGAGCTTAATGGGCTCTCCTATTCTAAATAGGTTTACACAAACCTTGGGCTTTCCTAGTCCAATAAGGATTATACAAACCCATAAACAAATAGCCTTTTAGAATAAAAACGTTGATGGCTATAGTCTGAATCCCGTAAGATCAATAGATAGAGACAGCTATTGAGCTTTAATGAATCTCGATAGATCAAGCTTCTATCGAGAAGGTATCAAGACCAGCAGATTGCATTATTCTTGAGCAGTTCTTGAGTAATCTTTATGTCTTCAATTTAACCACTTGTAATGATCATCTTGAACCTACTTAGATTTACCCAAGTACAAGTAATGTGCGTTTTGTCAAAGGATATGCCAATTACACCTCATTACATAATAATGGTATATTTTTACGCATTGCATGCGTTTACGGCCAATATTGTATTTAAAAAATAGTGTATGTGTTTCGCCTATAATGATTGATATATATATATATATATATATATATATATATTTGGACAAAATTTAGTTACAAAATTTTTTTTAGAATCAATTTAGTTACAAACTTGGTTGTAAGTTGTAATCAATTACTAAAACTTCCACTAAAAAAAAAAAACATAACTACATATTTTTAAAATTTAACTGTTGGATTGCATATTTTTTATGTTTTTAACGTGCATATCAAATTTCATTTCATTTGGATATTATTTACTATTCAATTCATAAACTTATTTTTTTTGCATAATATTAAACTACAAAAACACATTTGATTGATGACAAAGTTATTAATCTTTGATCTTTTGGAAATTTTGCAAGTATAGAAGATATAAGAAAAAATATGTAATACAATGGTGGATTTCTCAAAATTAAAATTCATTAAAAAGATATTGAGTGGAGTTGATGCCATTGACTACAATTAAATTTGTAGCTAAACTTTGTCCATATATTTTTTTGAGTGGTGGATTACTGTTAAAATTCACACTGTTCAATAATATTTTGTGAAAAAAGTTTGTGAAATTGTGTATTTAAATGTGAAACCGTGTCTTCAAAAAATAATTTTACCAAAAATCGCTTGACCTATAAGAGCATTTACATTCAAAATTGTAAATAAAAAAAAAAAAAACTTATTTTACACTCTAAAATGCTTCTTATCTACTTTAACAACTCCTTTAACAATACATCTAATATCCTATTTCTTTTTCTTTTTTTTTTATACTAAACCTAATATCCTATTTCTTATTTTTACATACAACCTAATAAAATAATATAAACTATAAAAACAAATAATATAAAAAACAACTCTCCTCTCTCTCTCTCTCTCTCTCTCTCTCTCTCTCTCTCTCTCTCTCTCTCTCTCTCTCTCTCTCTCTCTCTCTCTCTCTCTCTCTCTCTCTCTACAGCAACCAAAAACACTAGACACCACTGAATCACCCAACCCAAACCACCGAACCACTAACACCCACTATTGAAACACTAAACAACCAACCACCACTCTAAAATCACATAAAGAGTTAACTAGGCATTTAGTTAGATCACATTTTGTCTTGAAACAAGATTTTAATGTAAACATATTTTTACCTTACAATTATGTTTTGGAAAATGATTTTAGTTAAAAAAAATTTCAAATATGTGGAAATAAAATGCACCCCAAATGAGTAATTCTTGTTGAACTCCTTCAAAACACAATGACACATTTTGCCTTGAAATCATGTTTATAACACAATTTCAATGAAAACATGATTTTAGGGGTTGAGTAAAAGGAGTTAATGATTTGAGGGGCTAGGTAATAAATTTTACAAGAGTCATGTTAACGGGTGCCCTTAGGACAATTGTTAATAAACCATATCAGGAAAGTTTTTAACACTATTTTCATGAGAAATATAAAAAGTTGTCCGAAAAAATAATTGCTTTATCATTTTCTCATAAAATGTTTCTAAAAATAGTTCCTAAACTAATGTTTTTAGGGCATTCGTTAACAATTCTCATTTTACAAAATTGAAAATGTTTACATTGAAATCAATGTTTTGGAAAAACAATTGCAATTCAAAATGTGATATATGTAATGTGTTTTGGAAACAATGTCAATGTAGCATAATTGAAAGTGTCATGTTTTGGAAGTTCAATGGAAGGAGTTACTGATTTGGGTGGGGGGAGGTGCAGTACGATTTAAAATTTGAGTAGTATTAACTTTACATATATGAATGATGCAAGACTTCCAAGACATGAAACATTGACTTTACATTCCTTTGCATTGATTATGGCACCAATTGTAGCAATTTTTGCTTATTTAAGACATATTTGACTATCACACATCTTTGGCGCGATGGTCACTCCACAAGTATATGTGCTCGTGGGGTGTGGGGGGTAATGACCGGGATTCAAGTTTTCAGGAGAGAGCCTTACATACATATACACTTAATTGGATTAAAGTAAAATTTCTATCTTGTATTAAAAAAAAAAAGTCACATTTGAAAAATTAAAACTATCAAAAATTAGGTCAACATTAATAAATTCACTACTAAAAATTAGCACAATAAAACATCCGCTATACGGAGCGCCTTAGGTTTGAGTCACCCCTCCTCCACTAGCCATGTGTTAGTGCTCCTTATACTTATTCAAAATAAGGTCTTGTATGGGAGGGTTAAGGGTAATTATGATTACACCTAGGTAGGAAACTTAAAACAATTTTTTCTTACCAAAAAAAATTTTAAAAAGAAGAAGTAGAAGAAATTTACCTCCATTCATCTCTCTCTCTCTCTCTCTCTCTCTCTCAAAATTTGAAGAGGTAGCCATGAACGTATATTATATATAGTATTAGTGTGTGACTGGAGGATCGGACGTACAGATATTAATATCGTGTTTTTTCAATAGAAAGTCGACAATATCCCCAACCCCACAATGTTTTTTTTTTCTTAATTGGAGTGGACGACCAAGAAATTGTGGTAAAATTCCATGCCTCTCTGCAATAGGCTATACCCATTGTTGAAGCATTGATTTCAGGCTAAAAAAAAGGATGAGCGGGACGTAATTTCGATATTATTTCAACATATTGTCATTGCATGCACTTGCAACATAATATTCAAAGGAGACTCGCCTAAACTCAACTAGAAGCTTTTACCAAGGAAAGAACCTTACTCAACTCAAGGGCATATATAGAGTAGAAAATTATTTGTCAAACCAACAAAATCTCAAAACAAAGACAGATGTTGATTTGGGGGTTCATTAATAGGGACAAAATGGGGTTTTGCCCTTTTCACGCAAAAAATTCAGCATTTTGCCCCCTTTCCCAAACTAATTAGGAAAATGCCCCTTTTTTGAAACTTGATTTTGTCAAAATCAAGTTAAGCCCTATAGTGGCGTTTTTAAGAAGCCTATAGTGACATTTTAAGGACCCATAGTGGCGTTTTGGTACTTAAGCTCCATGAACTTGAGTTATAGGTAAAAAAAAAAAAAAAATTGCATATAACTCGAGTTCATGGCACTCGAGTTCCAAAACGCCACTATAGGTTCTTAAAACGTCACTATAGGCTCCTTAAAATGCCACTATAGGGCTTCAGGATTTTTTTTTTTAACTCAATTTTGAGAAAATCGAGTTTCAAAAGAGGGGCATTTCCCTAATTAGTTTGAGAAGAGGGGCAAAATGCTGGATTGTTTTTTTAAAATAGGCATAGGCCAATTTTGTCCTCATTAACAGCCTTAGTGAGTTTTATGAGACAACTGGACTAGAAACTTCTCAAGCTCAACAATTACTTTTATAGTTACAGACCAACGGCTTGGGACTAACGTGAGATCCACCAAGGACCTACCAATTTAGGTAAATATCTAATTAATTCTCCAACTGGAGAAGTGATTTTTAGGGGAGAAACTACGCATTTAATTTTGACACAAAGACAGACACCATCAATTTGGTGGCTCATTAACACCCCTTTAATTTCTTGGGACCAACATGAATCTGGATTATTCCTTCTCTATTCCTTCTTTGTGCCCTATATATGTCTCCTTGTCTCATCCCTTCCCTTCCCTTCCCTTCTTTGAATTTTCAACAAGCTCTATCCCATCTATTATAGAAGAGAAGGTACAAATCGATCGGGTGGCTTATATCCCTTCGATATGTTACATGCTAGTAGATATATATAAAAATCCAACTTAGTAGCTTATTTTGACCCGATGTAATTTCGATATGTCACAAGCTAGTATTCAAATTTTGATTTACTTTCATATGTTAATTCAATAAACTAGCACAAGCACAAGTTAGCAATAGAGTAACCTGGAATTTTTGTTTCCTTGAAAGATGTGTTGGGATAAATCCCTATTTATGTGTGAATTAAATTAAATATAACCCAAGCAATAGAGAAAATAGAAATTGAAGGAAGCGACAAAAAATCAACCAACAAGAATGCCAAGAAATTATGTGGAAAACCCTCCAATGTAGAGGAAAAAACCACGGGGCATATCCGATCAATCTACTATAATAAAATAGAAATTACAACACCCAAGTTATACCCAAAACCTGAGTTCACAATAAATTGGGAAAATACAATAATACATCTAGGAACAAATACAACCTTACCACAAAATCCAGTAGCAAGATCTTTCACTCTAAATACTTCAACTCTCTGTGGTTGTAACACCCAAATAATTGTCCTATAGAAAACCCTCAATTTATCTTCCTTGTGTGTCTTGAGCAAAAGAAAAATCACATTTTCTTTTTTCCCTTAATGCCACACAAAACACTATTCTTTTTCCTTTAGTCGACTTCAAATCTATATTTCAATCTTCAGTCTCTCTCTGAATTTCTCTCTATTGATCAGACGCACACAATATATTGCTTTATATAAAGCACCTGCCACCTGACACACTCCAAAACACATTAGGAATAGGATTCTTATACTTTTAGACCACTTTTCACCAATTTCTAATTGAAATAGGATTTCTATATGGGCAGGACTTTTAGGTGCCATGCATCTCCTAACAATCTCCCACTCTAGCCCATCGATGAAGGAGATCTTCATTCCAACTCTTCAGTTAGAATTCATGCTGGCCGTTACGGCACAAAGCTCAAGCTTCTCTTTTGTCACAACCTTAGTTAACATGTCAGCTAGATTCTTCTCAATATGAATCTTTCTCAGTTGCATGCATCAATTGTTTTTCAACAACTAGTCTTATCCAATGATATCTCACTTCAATGTGCTTCCAGCGATAATGGAACGTAGCATTCTTGCTCAAGTCTATTGCACTTTGACTATCACAATGAACTAAATACTTGTCTTACATCAAACCCAATACTCAGAGAAATCATTTCATCCAAAGCATTTCTTTACCTGCTTCATTCGCTGCAATATACTCAACCTCAATCGTAGATAAGGCAACACACTTTTGCAATTTCGACTGCCAAGATACAGCTCCCCCTACAAAAGTAAATAAATACCCAGAAGTAGATTTTCTACCATCAAGATCACCCGCCATATTTGCATCTGTGTTACCCTCCAAAACTAGTTTAGAGCTACCAAAACTCAAGCAAGGCTTAGAGTTACCTCTCAAATATCTGAAAATCTACTTCACTGCTTCCCAGTGATATTTACCAGTATTAACCATAAACCTGTTGACAACACCAACTGCAGGAGCAATATCTAGTCGTGTACAAACTATAGCATACATCAAACTCCCGACTACAGAGGAATAAGGAACTGATGCCATGCTCTCTTTCTGTTTCGTAGATGACGGACAAAATCTCTTACTTAGCTTGATATGACTACCAAGAGGTGTACCGATTAGTTTGGCATGCTTCATGTTGAACCTTTCAAGTATTCGCTCAACATATTTTTCTTGTGACAACCATAACTTCTTGGCTTTCCAACCATGAATGATTTTCATGCCTAAAATTTGTCGTGCTGGACCTAAGTCTTTCATATCAAAGGCCTTGAACAAATCCTTCTTCAAATTACCAATCATACTAGCATCTTGCCCTACTATCAACATATCATCTACATATAACAAAAGAATAAGAAATTTACCATTGGAAAATTTTCTGACACACACATAATGATCTACATTCATTTTTGTGTATTCGTAACCCACCATGAATGAGTCAAACTTATAGTACCACTGTCTTGTATAAACTCTTCTTCAATTTGCACAACATATGTTCTTTTCCTTTCACTTCAAATCCTTTTAGTTGTACAATGTAGATCTCTTCCTCCAAATCACGATGGAGAAAAGCAGTCTTCACATTTAATTGCTCAAGCTCAAGATCCAAGCTAGCTACTAATCCCAGAACTACTCACATGGAACTCATCTTGACTACTGCAGAGAATATTTCATCAAAGTCAACCCCATGTTTCTGACTAAAACCATTAACCACCAATTGAGCTTTGTACTTCACTAACTTTTCACTATCTTTCTTTAGCTTGAACACCCATTTGTTTCTCAATGCCTTCTTACCTTTAGGAAGTTCAACCAACTCATAAGTCTTATTCTTGTGCAAAGAATTCATCTCTTCTTGCATAACCTTCATCCAGCTCTGCTTGTCCTTATGAGACTCTACTTCCTAAAAGCTTTTTGGATCCCTCTCATCAGTAAGAAAAATATACTCAGACAAGGGATATCTAGTCGATGGACAATGCTCCCTAGTAAACCTCCTCACTTGAGGTTCTTCCATCTATGGTGGAATAGGCTGTTCCCCTTGTTCAGCATCTTCAAAATCTTGAACATCATCACCATAAACTCCCACTGGCTCATCACCATCAACTGATGTTGGTTCATCACCAAGATTCTCATCTTGCACCTCTTCTCTATCTGTGGCACGATTGGAGGAAGAAAGGGTAGGTATAAGGTCGGGAACACCTACAACAGTATCCTTTTTCTTTTCAGTTTTCTCAGGGTTTGCCAAATTTTCATTCTCATGAAAAACCACATCTTGACTTCTGATCATCTTCTTTTTCTTAGGATCCCATAGCTTGTAGCTAAATTCCGCATCTCCATATCCAACAAATATACAAGGAGTGGCATTGCTATCAAGCTTTAATCTTTGTTTCTTAGGCACTTGTGCAAATGCCTTGCACCTAAATACGTTTAAGTGAGAGTAAGAAACATCTTTTCCAGTCCATACTCTTTCTGGAATATCAAACTCCAATGGAACTGATGGAAACCGATTAATTAGGTAGCACGCAATTTGAATAGCTTCACACCAGAATGACTTAGGCAGATTAGCCATTCTTAACATATAACCTTCTCAACAATAGTGTTGTTGATCCTCTCTGCCACACCATTTTGTTGTGGGGTACCAGGAATTGTCTTCTCATGTCTAATACATATCTTAGAGTAATAACTCTTAAACTCATTAGACGTATATTCACCTCCGTTGTTAGTACGGAGACACTTCAAAGGCTTCCCTCTTTCTCTCTTTCCACCATGGCATGGAATTTCTTAAAGTGCTTAAATACCTGGTTTTTATTTTTCAAAAAATACACCCACACCTTTCGTGAAGCATCATCAATAAAAGTAACAAAATACTTATTGTCACCTATGGACTCCCTGTCTATGTGTGAATTAAATTAAATATAACCCAAACAATAGAGAAAATAGAAATCTACAGAAGGGATGAAAAATTAACCAACAAGAACACGAAGAAATTACATGGAAAATCCTCCAGTGTAAAGGGAAAAACCATAGGGCAAATCCGATCAATCCACTATAATAAAATAGAAATTATAACACTCAAGTTATACCCAAAACTTGAGTTTACAATAAATTGGGAAAATACAATAATACCTCTAGGAACAAATACAACCTCACCACAAAACCCGGTAGTAAGATCTTCCACTCTGAATACTTAAACTCTCTATGGTTGTAGCACCCAAATAGTTGTCCTAAAGAAAACCCCTAATTTATCTTCCTTGTGTGTCTTGAGCAAAAAAATTTATCTTCCTTATGTGTCTTGTGCAAAAAAAAAAATCACATTTTCTTTTTTCCCTCAGTGTCGCATAAAGCACTATTCTTTATCCTTTAGTCATTTTCAAATTTGTGTTTCAGTCTTCAGTCTTTCTCTGAATCTCTCTCTATTGACCACATGCACACAATATATTGCTTTATATAAAGCACCTACCGCTTGACACACCAAAATACATTAGGAGTAGGAGTCTTAAACTTGTAGACCACTTTTCACCTATTTCTAATCCTTGAAAAATGTATTAAAAAACCTCGAGAAAAATTATTTTAAGAGTCTAATTGACCCTTAATAACCTTTGAAACTTAAACCGTCGAAAAGGAAATTTTGAAGGCCTTCATTGCCCTCAAAACAAGTGCTTTATCTTATTTTGAGGTCAAGAGACCCTTAAATAAGATATTTTAAGGGTTAAAAGATTTAAGGGTCTCTTGACTCTCAAAATAAGATATTCTTTTAAAAAAAAAAAAAAACCATAATCATGCACAAAAACCACATACTACAACTAATACATTAAAAGTCCAGTGTATGCAACCAAATACATCAAAAGTCCAATGTATACAACCAAATACAAATATAGAAGATAAATCCATTTAGTTTTCTAAGCCATAATTCACCATCCTTATTATAAACACAAACCAATTGGCAATAGTAAACAGTTTATGAACTATAGAGAAGTCCCCGATAAGCAGGTAAAGTAACAAACTACATTTTAAAAACCTTCATCGGCATAATATACCTTTTGCAGATATACAAACATTAAAACTAAAATAAACTTTGATAACAAGAGATAAGTAATGAGTCAAAAATTTACAGGCGTCATTAAGTGGAGATCGTCATTAACCCAGAGAAGACGTTGCGCATTTATTACTCTCATTGATGACCAAACATAACGGACAAAGCAACGGTCACAGAATGAGCTATGAACTTCAGACAAAGATTTCGTAATGCACTAGCCGTTGAGCATAAATGCATCACATCATTGCCCATTAATGAGGCACACAACTATAAAAGAGAAGGTAACAGAAGTTAAAGGTACACATAAATACTCTACAAAATCACTCTCCATTCTTTTTCTCTTAGGAATCTTTCTCCCTTACTAACTTAAGCATCGGAGGTAATTTGACTGATGTCACATCGGTGTGTTACTCTTCCACCCAGTTCACTTTGCAGGTTTTTCCATCTATAGAAACAACCCCATTCACAGCTTCATCCATCTGCTACGACGAGGAGCTCTACTGTTGATTTTTTGCATCATCAATTTGGCGCCGTCTGTGGGAACGCTAATCATTCAAGCCATCTTTCCTAGTGACAAAAGGGTTCTTCGAAGTACGAGATGGAAGCAGAGACTACACCTCAGCCAGATGGTATGCAACAACAACAAATCCAAGCCCTCTTGGCTAATATGGAAGAGCTGACTTGCCAGAATGAAGAACTATGAAAGACAATGGAATCCCAAAACAAAGAACATCGACGAATAGGTGAAAACCGGAATGAAGAAGAATCAAGCTCTCAAGCCAACAGGCAAGACAAGACCTTAGGAGAAGATTCCACCAGGGTGGAGAATGAGCTTCGCAACATGAGGAAGGAGATGGATGAAATAAAAAGCGCTATGAAGGACAAATGCGAGGAGAATTTGAATGAGATGATTTGAAGGACGGACCCACCATTTACTACTAAAGTACTAAATCGTCCCCTTCCACCAAAATTTCGTCTCCCATAGTTAGAGTCATGTGACGATTCCAAGGATCCCTTGGATCACATTGAATCATTCATGACACTGATGCCACTGCAAATGACCCTAAACGAGGTGATGTGTAGGGCATTCCTAACAACATTGAAAGGAGCAGCTAGGGTATGGTTCAGTAAGATACCCCCAAGAACTATTACAGATTTTGAACAACTCAGCAAGGGTTTTGTTCGTCATTTCATTGGGGGGCAAAGACACAAAAAGCCAACTGGCCATCTTCCCAACATTCAATAAGTAGAAGGAGAATCACTAAGACAGTACGTCACTCGATTCAATAAGGAGTTGCTGTAGGTAGATGAGGCTGAAGATCAAGTCATCTTAAAAACCTTCCAAGCAGAGTTACTGCCAAGAGATTTCTTCTTCTCAATCTCTAAAAGTCCACCAAAAACAATCGCAGAGTTGCTCCGTAAAGCTTAGAAGTACATGAATGCAGAAGATGTGGTGCTCGCAAAAGAAATGAAAGGAAAAAGGAAGAGAGAAGAAGGAACAAGCAGCAATCACGATAAGAAGAAGGAGACACGAAGTGTTGGGCAGACCACAAGGAAAAAGAAGAACTTCTAGATAGGAAACCCAAGTTCACTAACTTCACTCCTCTAATAATGCCAATTGAGCAGGTCCTTATGCAGATTAGAGACGATCCCTCCCTACAATGGCCGAAGCCAATTAGCACTCTAGTAGAAAGAAGAGACAAGAGCAAATACTATAGGTTCCACCAGGACCACGGGCATCGCACCGATGAGTGTAAGCATTTGAAAGACCAGGTGGAGACTTTAATCCAATAAAGGAAGTTACAAAAGTACATCAGAAAGACAGAGCCCCACAGATACCAACGGAAGGATGACCAGGATAGAACTCAGGGAGCAGGAGATAACAAACCTCCTGTAGGAGAGATAAAGATGATATCGGGAGGATTAAAAGTAGGCAAAACACTGAAGTCGCTGAAAAAAGCCTATAGGAAAGAAATAAATAGTGTCCATTAACGACTCCCTCCAATGAAGATGCCAAAGAATGAGGAGCCTGATATTGTCTTCTCAAAAAGAGACGATTGCAGCATCAGGCAAACTCATGACGACCCACTGGTAATCATGCTTATGGTAGAACAGTTCAACATCCACCAAGTACTCATTGGCAATAGAAACTCAGCAGATATCATCTATTTGCCTGCGTTATAGCAGATGAAACTGGATAAGAAAAGGATTAGGCCTTTTACCTCGCCTTTGGTAAGCTTCATAGGGTATAGAATCATCCCTAGGGGCATCGTCACTCTAACCGTAATTGCAGGAACTTATCCAGCACAGGTCACTAAGGAAATTGATTTCCTCATAGTCGATTGCCTTCAACATACATCATCTTGGGAAGACCTGCACTTAACAGACTAAGAGCAAACATCAACATATTACTTGAAAGTGAAGTTTCCAACAGCCCATGGGGTAGGAGAAATTAAAGGAGACCAATTTCTGGTAAGGGAATGCTACCATGCTGCCCTAGCATCTGGGAAGAACCACACATGGGTGATCAATGAACTAGAACCCATTCTTGAACCGTCAGAAAAACCATAAGAAGTTGAGACCGTCCTAAGAGATTCGACGAAAGTATTAAAGATTGGAAAAACATTCCCAACTTTAGATAAAGAGAAGTTGATCTCCTTCTTAAGGGAAAATCAAGATGTTTTCACCTGGATACATGAGGATATGCTCGGTATTGATAGAAAGATCATACAGGATTGTCTCAACGTTAACCTAGAATGCAAGCCTGTACAGAGAAACAGAGAATATTTGCACCAGAGCGTAATAAAGTTGTAACTGAAGAATTAGAGAAGCTATTAGAAGCTAATTTCATCAAGGAGGTCTTCTATCTAGATTGGCTAGTAAACGTGGTCACGATAAAGAAGAGTAATGGTAAGTGGAGAATGTGCGTCGATTTCACAGACTTGAACAAAGCTTGCCCAAAGATAACTTCCCCTTACCGAGAATTGATCAACTGGTAGACTCAACTGCTGGACACAAGCTTTTAAGTTTCATGGATGCATGTTCTGGATACAACTAGATTCTTATGGATGAAAACGATTAAGAGAAGACCTCGTTTGTTACCAGCCAAGGGTTGTATTGCTACAAAGTTATGCCATTTGGACTGAAGAACGCAAGAGCCACCTACCAAAGGTTAGTGAACTGCATGTTCTCTCACCAGATTGGAAGGAATGTGGAGGTGTACGTAGATGATATGCTGATGAAAAGTAAGGACGAAGCCAACCACTTGGACAATCTCAAAGAAACCTTTAGCATACTACATAAGAACAATATGAAATTAAACCCTGCAAAGTGTGTTTTTGCTGTTGCTTCAGCAAAATTATTGGAATTCATGGTATTCCAACGAGGAATAGAGGCAAATCCAAACAAAGTAAAAGTAATAATTGAGGTCAAATCACCAAAAACATTAAAGGAGGTGCAGAGCTTGACAGGAAAAGTTGCAGCCCTAAATAGATTCGTCTTTAGGGCAACAGACAAGTGCATGTCATTCTTAAAGGTATTGAAAAAAGCCTTTTAGTGGAATAACAAATGTGAGGAAGCCCTTGCCAAGTTAAATGAGTACTTGATGAGGCCACCTCTATTAAGCCCCTTGATGATGGGAGAGAAGCTGTTCCTCTACTTAGCAGTATCCAATATTGCAGTGTTAAGACATATGTGAATAATGTTAGGAACATATGTCAATATAAAATTGGCTAATCCTTTGAAAAAACACACTTTACTTGTAATTGGGTATATCTAGGATGTGTTTAATGCTTCAAGGAATAAGATTTCAAATTCAAGTGTTAAAGCCATGCAAGTCTATCCAAGAATCAAGTGAAGAAGTGCTAGATTTTAAAGCTCAACAGCTAGTATCTATCGAGGTTTAAAAAGATGTTTTAGCCCAATGCTCGATAATTGCTCGATAGATAAGGTATCTATTGAGATTTATGAAAAACAAATTTTCAACTCTAATGTTCATTCCAATCCGTGATTACATGTTTAGGCTTTGTTTTCTCACAACCCTAAACATATATAAAAATTATTTTTGATAGGCCAAGAACGTATTGACCCCTTGTGATGTATGAACCAATTAATTAGCCAAGTTGACTACTTAATCAGATTAACATACAATTTGTATGGTAGCATAAACAAATCACCAAATAACTAAATGCAGTGAAAATTAAATGACACAGATGATTTGTTTATGAATGGGGAAAAACCACCGAGGGAAACTCCACCGGGTCATTTTAAGGTCACCATTCCCGATAATCCACTATTATCACAACAAGTAAAGGAATTCTAGTACCTTATACCAACCTACAGTTGAACCCTTACCCCAATATCCAATTGGACTTGTTCTATAGTGACAATCTCTCCTTTTAATGCACGGCTCACAGTACGTGACTAACCAATAGATGCGCGGATCCCAGTACGCGACTTAATCACCAACTTGAGAAAGAATGTTTACTCATCACACGATGAAGATCACGAAGCTCCTTGGTTACAAAACCCTATGGTGTACAAACACAGCAGCTTCTTGAATAAAAAGATGAATTAGGGCATATGTCTCTGGTTCACAATATGCTTGTGAAAAACTTTTTCATTAAGTTGCATCAACTGCGATGGCCCTTAAAACAATCCTTATATCTGTTTAGGATTGTGAGAAAAGAAAGCTTAAACATTCATTCACGGATTGGAGTGAAATCAAATATGAAAAACTGATTTTCATAAATCTTGACAGATACCCTATCTATCGAGCAGCTGTCAAGCCTCAAGCTGAAACAACTTTTTAAGCCTTAATAAATACTAGCTGTTAAGCTTTAAAATCCAGCACTTCTTCACTTAATTCTTGGACAGACTTGCATGGTTTTAATACTTGAACTTGAAACCTTGTTTCTTGAAGCATTAAACATATCATAGATCTACTCAATTACAAGTAAAGTGTGTTTTGTCAAAGGATTAGCCAATTCTATAATGACATATGTTCCAAACATAAAACACATATGTCCTAACAATCTCCCCCTTTGGCAATCCGTGACAAAACCACAACAAACAAATGAACATATGAGAGAAGTTATAAATCACTCAACGCATACTCACTTGTTGAATACAATAAAATCTATCCTAACATAAACTCTTGAAAAACTTTGCAAGAAGAGAGTTCATGGCAAGAAGACTTTGATAACCTGTATTTCTAAAACACTTTAAAAAAAACTCATCAAGGAATCTTAGTGTGAAACAGAAATAAAAGATTGCATACAATACATAAGAAACATGTGCATAAAGAGAGAAAAGAAACAACACATGTAAAGATAGGTAATAACATACATCAACATATATATATATATATATATATATATCCAAAGATAAGTATGATGTGTGTCAAATGGTCACAAAACCAATATACATGAGGTAAATGTAAAAATAAAGAAAAGAAAATACTTAAAAAAATCTCACTACATCCCTCAAAATATAGACACTTCCCCTAACAAAAATCTCATATGCTAGCTCTCCCCCTATTTATATGACTACTCTCATATCCAAAACTACTCCCCATTTTTGTCACGAGTAACAAAGGGTAAGCAAATTAAGTAGACATCTCATCATCATTGTGCAAGCTAGCACTATCGTCCTCATCACCATCATCATCAGAGTCACCATCATCGTCCTCGTCCTCAGAAGCCTCTAGAGAAGGAAAGGGAGGCTCGATAAAGCCACCAAGGCGAGCCTACCGTTGAGCAATACAGCCGACATGGGTGTTCACCTGACACAACTTATCACAAAGAGTGTCAAGGCGAGCATCTATGTGCTGAAGCTGTGCCATGATCACATCAAGAGTCACTCCACCCGCAAAAAAAGGAGCGGATGTGGATGGAGCTGAAGAAGTCGGAGGAGCTGCCGTCTCGGTTTGTGTCTGCCTCGGGCGAAGCTGAGCATCACTCCGTCTAATGAAGTAGCGTTGATATCACCTAAGACGAAAAAGTGATCAGACTCGGGATAGGAGATGGAAAAATGGCGAATGATCCATGTGATAGCTAAAGGAAAAATGATTTTATCATGGGTCGCCGTATCCCTATAGACACCTATAAGGGATAGAATGAAATGAGAAGGGAAGTTGATAGAAATGTCCTCTAAGAGGGATAACAAAAATTGAACACATGGCTTTGTGATAGTGTTATAGTGAGACAATGGATGGAGAATGAATGTCATCATCATGTTAAGGAATCTCGGACCTTTAGCAAAGGTCGAGCATCGGGTGTTTTGACAATCACTCCATGAAGATGGTGTCTCACAAAATAGAGACATGAGTTCATCTTTGGACACAGTCTTCAGACGATCACAACCAGGGTAGTCAGGATGTACTACCCTAGGAAGGTGTAGTACCTCGGATATAAGATCTGGAGTAACTACAATGCGCATACCCCAAATGCGAGTGACAAACTGGGGTATAGAAGTATCAAATCCGTGCATGTTAGAGTAAAACTCTTGTATGATCACGGAAGGGGACGTGATCGAGACGCCACATAATGACTCCTAACCCCAATTGTAGATGACAGTGGGAAGCTCTGTTTCAGAAACATCCAATAGGATGACTTGGCGTTACGAATAAATGCCTTGTCTAGAAAAGTTCTACGAAAAGTCCTTTCGGGCTTTATCATCACGGAACCATACGTGAGAAGGAGTAGAATCAAAGAGGGAAGAAGAAGATGCCCCATAATGAAGAGGGTTCTAGGATGGAGCAAATTTTCGTTTAAGTGCCATGGAGCAACTAACCGAAAGAAAGAGAAAGGGAGAAAGAGACAAACAAAAAAGCACCAAGCAGATCAATATAAGAATATAAAGAAATGAAGGTACATATGCATGAAAAATGCATGAGCATGTGGTATGCAACAAAAAAACATCATGGGCTCAGCCCAATCCAAGCCTAACAGCACACACCAGTTCAACATATATAGCATACATCTATAATGCACGAAAATATAGTTATAATGCAAATGTGATGCAATGCATGATCATTTAGGATTATTTAAACATAACCCAACCCAAAAATTTTACCAAAACTTCATCAATTTTGAAAAACCCCAAAAAAATTTCAAAAACCCAAAAACTTAGGTCTAATGCATGAAATGCATGAAGAATGAAGGATTAAGGACCCTTACCAATGAGGAAGAGCTAGATCTAGGCCGAAAATCACCAGGGAATGAAGTTTGGAGTGAGAGAGAAGGTTTTTGATAGGTGAAGAGACACGATCTGTTGAGAGAGATTGGGGAGAAATGAGAGAAAATCGCATTGAAGCGCATATATAGAAATTCATAAAGCTCGATGGATCGAGAAGTGTCGAGCTTTAAAATGCATGAATCAACTGTCAAAGAGCTATTGAGGATCTATCAAGTGGTGTCCACAGTAAAGGGTCTCGATGGATCGAGAACCTATCAAGCATCTATCGAGCATCCAAAAAGTTTCTCACTGGATCAAGTAGCTATCGAGAATATGATAAAAAGAAGCTGAAGAGCTCGATAGATAGCCTAGTTGTCAAGAGGTATTGAGAAGCTGTCGAGATTGCTTAAAAATAGTTTTTCAAAGAAGAGAAAAACACAGACATGAATGCAATCAAATATGGTACTCAGCTAAATATCCAAACGACATTTTAAACTCTCAAAATCATCTCTCAACAGAAAAATGTTCAGCATTTAGATCCAAACACACACACACACACACACACACACTAAACAAGTCTAACTAATTTTATATTTCAAAAATAAGTCAAGACAGTTTAGTGAGCATACATTAACACATGTATTCCTTGTAATGGCCAAATCACATTGTACATGCACATGTATCAAGAGTAGTAAAGAATATTGTGTGTTGTGTGTGAAAACCATGGCAAGATTGCATGAGTGTCAGCATGTTATGACGATTTGAGATATGATGATAGGCCAAAAACGTATTGACCCCTTGTGATGAATTAATCAATTAATTTAGCCAAGTGAATTAATTAAGTTAATTAACATGCAAAGCGCATGGTAGCACAAACAAATCACCAAATAACTAACGTATGCAACGGAAAATAAATTGACACGATGATTTGTTTACGAATGGAGAAAACCTACACGGCAAAAAACCCCACCGGGTGATTTTAAGGTCACCACTCCCGAAATTCCACTATTATCACAACAAGCAGTTACAAGTAAAGGAATCACAATACCTTATACCAACCTACAGTTGAACCCTTACCCCAATACACGATTGGATTTGTTCTGTAGTGACAATTTCTCCTTTTGATGCACGGCTCCCAAATACGTGACTAACCAATTGCACGGATCCCAGTACGTAACTTCAATCACCAACTAGAGAAGTTTTTTGGCTGCAAAGTTCTTCAGTTCATGACACGATGAAGATCTATAAAATGCTTTGTCACGAAACCCTATGGTGCACATACACAGCAACTTCTTCACAAAAGATGAACTAGAGCAAAACTTTGTCTCTAGTCACAATTTGCTTGAACAGACTTTGCTCAATGCTTGTGCAACTTGTGAACACTTTGACGGCCCTTAAAATAATCCTTTTATATGTCTAGGGTTAGGAAAAAGGAAGGCCCAATGACATATTCACGGATCCCAAGAAAATCAGATCAAAATTCTGAAATTCTTAAACCTCGACAAATAGGAGCTGTTGAGCAGTTGTTGAAAAGGTGTTGAGCACACGGGCTCGAACAGCTTACTAAAGCTTGATAGATGCAGCTGTCAAGATAGCTATCGAACTTTAATGAATCTGCATATTCAGCTTGTTTCTTGGACAAATTTGAATGGCTTTAACACTTGATCTTGAAACAGGTTTCTTGAAGTATCAAACACATCCTAAATCTACTCAATTACAAGTAAAGTGCGTTTTGTCAAAGGATTAGCCAATTACATAAAAGAATGACATATGTTCTTAACAAGTGAAACACATATGTCCTAACATATGAGAAAATCACTTTATTCTTTGATAGGGACTATCACCTTCGAGGTACATCTTAAAGTATTTTTATTCTTTTTACTTTAGTTTCTTTGCATGTTTTTCTTTTGAGCATATCATGCATAGGCATATAAGAGAGAGAAAAGAAATATCCAATTATGTTAAGTTTTTGACATTGCACTTTTGCTATGCCGAAGCATATAGATGTCATTTCATAATTGGCGGGCAACAGTGATGAGATGATTATTTATTCCTTTCTCTTAGGATTTTCTAGTCCTTCCTATCAAAAAGAGTAATACGAGTGTTAAGTATAAGAGATAATTTAATCTTATTCATCACAAACACGAGCCATAAAGCTCAAATGCTTAATTGTGCATAGAGGCGCTCATCTAAGCCACAAAAGATACAAAGTTTAGAAAAAAAAAATTTCAATAGCCATCCAAGGTACACAAGTACCAATGTACACAAAACACATTGTTTTTGTATTTTTCTGATTTTTCAATTTTTTTTTATTTTATGAAAAAAAATATAAAATCAAAATTGAAAACACAAAAAAAAACATGTTAAGCAAAGCAATGCATAGAATTAGACTGACTCAAAACAAGAAAGCAAAACACACAAGTAATGCAAAATCAAAAACAAGAAGGAGAGAGAGAGAAAAAAAATGACTAAATCACTTGGAGCCTTTTTCCTTACACACTTTGGAAAAACCTTTCCTTTGCACAAACCCATGAACTGGCGGTGAGGGGGAAGAATTGAAACCTTTCAAGTTCGAAAGGAACATGAGGGCTTTGAGTAGATCTCCAAGAGGAGTAAAGGAGGATGGAAACTGATTCTTGTTTCCCGATGAGATCATACGATTGCTCTATTAAGTGGCTAGCCACTTGTAGCAATTAAGTCGAGTATGTCCAGCTGCTCCATAGTGATGACAAAGATGTTGCTTCTCTGTTTAGGCTTTTGATCATTTCCCTACTTAGCGTTAGGTCTTTTGGTCTCTTCTTAGCAAGCTTTGGGGGTGCTCCTAAGATAGATTTACTCTTGTCTATGTTCTCACTAACTAAAACAATTTTGACATCAGTGTTCTTAGATTCAACATTATTAGCAGGAGAAACAAAAACAGTAGTACTAGAGGAAGCAGTATTAGGAGAAGAGAAATCATACCTTAAACTGGTTTGATCAGAAGTAGATTTCTGAATACTAGGCATCTCATCAAGCTTTGCACTTGAAGTCCTCTCCTGCTGAACTCTGACTTGAAACAGCTCTGCTTAAAGCTTCTTGGTCCTCTCAGCCAAGAAATTATTCTCAAATCTCAACGCTCCAATGGTCTGATTGGCTTCATTAAACTTTGTGGAGATTTCTTCTCGTTCAAGCTCCACGTCACTGAGCTTCTTGGTGGCCAACCTATACAACTTCTAAAGCCAAGAAATTATTCTCAAATCTCAATGCTCCAATGGTCTAATTGGCTTCATTAAACTTTGTGAAGATTTCTTCTCGTTCAAGCTCCACATCACTTAGCTTCTTGGTGGCCAACCTATACAACTTCTAATGCTTTTCTAAGACTTTGTACAACTTTGCATAGGCTGTGTGGATGTCACCTTGCTCATCCATCTTTTCAAATTTAGACTCCACCAAGTCCTCTTCTTCATCCACATCTTCAATAATCCCCTCATTATCGGAGTCATCCTCAGGCTTAGTGTCGCTCAAGATAGCAGTAAGTGCCTTGCTTTTTCCAATGGTCTTGAGATACTTAGGGCACTCTTGTTTCATGTAACTGAATCCTTAACACCCAAAGCACTTTGGTTCTGAGGAACAGTGTACTGACCGCTATCCTTAGCATCCTTCTTCCCTTTGTCTTGGCTCTTAAACTGAGAAGAACTGGATTGCCAATGGTTCTTATCGAAGCCCTTCCCATTGGTATTCTTCATGAACTTCTTGAATTACCTCATGATGTAGGACTTCATTTTAGAATCTTCATTGTCTGAAGACTCATTAGTGTCACTACTCTTAGCCTTCAATGCCATGCTCTTGCTCTTTCTCGATTTCCCAATCCTTGTCAAACCCAACTCATAGGTTTGTAGGTTACGAACCAACTCTGTCAAAGGAATTTTTTCAATATCTTTTGATTCCTCAATCACGGTGATCTTGGCATGAAATCTCTTGGGTAGAGATCTAAGCACCTTTCTAACAATTTTGGGTTTGAGAATGGTTTCCTCAAGATTAAAGGCTAAGTTCACTATGTTCTTGAGCTTGGCATAGAACTCATCGAACGACTCATCCTCCTCCATCATGATATTTTCGAAGCTTGTAGTAAGCCTCTGAAGTTTCGAGTCCTTGACAGCCTTGGTTCCCTCGTAGGTTGTCTGGAGAATGGTCCATGCTTCCTTCGCAGTTTCAGTGGAGGATATCTTCTTGAATTCCTCATTTGTGACCGCACTGAACAAAGCATTCAATGCCCTACTATTGAAGTTTGCCGCCTTGATCTTAGCATCATCCCAATCAGCCAACGCTTCATTTAGCTTGGTCTAGCTTATCTCCACAGTTTGCCACACTTTCTATCTAAAGACTGCAAGAAAGCTCTCATGCGTACTTTCTAGTATGCATAGTTAGTCCTATCAAATAAAGGAAGTATAATAAGAGATTTTCCTTTATTCATGACAAATAGGGGTCAATGGATCACACAATAAAAATTAAAACCTAATTAGAGCGTGTCTACTCTGATACCACTTGATAGGCCAAGAATGCATCGACCCCTTGTAATGTATTAACCAATTAATTAGCCAAGTTGATTAATTAATTAGATTAACATACAATTTGCGTGGCAGCACAAACAAATCACCAAATAACTAAATGCAACGAAAATTAAATGACACAGGTGATTTGTTTACGAATAGGGAAATCAACCGAGGGAAAACCCCACCGGGTCATTTTAAGGTCACCACTCTCGAGAATCCACTATTATCAGAAGCAGTTACAAGTAAAGGAATCTCAGTACCTTATACCAACCTACAGTTCAACCCTTAATACCCAATTGAACTTGTTCTATAGTGGCAATCTCTCCTTTTAATGCACGGCTCCCAGTACATGACTAACAAATAGATGCACGGATCCCAGTACGCAACTTAATCACCAACATGAGAAAGATGCTGGCTACAAAGTTCTTCAGTTCATCACATGATGAAGATCACGAAACTCCTTGATCACAAAACCCAACACTGCACAAACACAATAGCTTCTTCAAGAGAAAGATGAACTAGGGAAAATTATGTTTCTAGTCACAATTTTCATGAACAAAACTACTTCACACTCGAAAAGCAACCTTGGACAGCCCCTAAAATAATCCTTATATATGTTTAGGGTTGTGAGAAAAGAAAGCTCAACATCTATTCACAGATTGGAATGAAATCAGATCTGAAAAACTAATTTTCATAAATCTCGACAGATACCTTATCTATCGAGTAGGTGTTAAGCCTCGGGCTAGAATAGCTTTTTCAGCCTCGATAGATACTAGCAGTCGAGCTTTAAAATCCAATACTTCTTCACTTAATTCTTGGACAGACTACATGGCTTTAACACTTGAACTTGAAACCTTGTTCCTTGAAGTATTAAACACATCATAATTCTACCAAATTACAAGTAAAGTGCATTTTGTCAAAGGATTAGTCAATTCAATATTGACATTTGTTCCTAATATGATTCACATATGTCCTAAAAAAAATATTTTATATATGATTGCAAGCGTGTCTTCCAGGAGATGTGGGAGTTATAGGATGTACCTCGAAGGTAATAGTCCACATCAAGCAATTATGATTGTGTATGAGTTAAAGTTATTTTCTCATATCTTAAATTGTCATAACATATAGACACTTATGCAATCTTACGATGTTTTTCACACACAGCACACAATATTCTTTGCTACTCTTAATACATATGCAGGTACAATGAGATTTGGCCATCACAAGAAATATATGTGTTAATATATGCTCACTAAACTTTCTTAACTTGTTTTTGAAATATAAAATTGGTTAGACTTGTTTAGTGTGTGTGTGTGTGTGTGTGTGTGTGTGTGTGTGTGTGTGTGTGTGTGTGTGTGTGTGTGTGTGTGTGTGTTTTGGATCTAGATACTTGACATTTTTCTCGTTGAGAGATGATTTTGAGAGCTTAAAATGTTGTTTGGATCTTTGTTTGAGTAGCGTGTTTGATTGCATTCATGTATGTGTTTTTCTCTTTCTTGAAAAACTGTTTTTAAGCAATCTCGATAGCTTCTTAACACCCCTTGACAGCTATGCTATCTATTGAGCTCTTCAGCTTCTTTTCTCGACAGCTGCTATCGCATTTTCAATCCATTGAGCTTCTTGAGAATTTGTCTCGATAGCTTCTCAACAACTTCTCGATCCATCGAAGAAGTTTTTGTATGCTCAATAGATGTTTGATAGCTTCTTGATACATCGAGCCCTTTTGCTGTGAACACCTCTGGATAGCTTCTTGATAGATGTATCTGTCGAACTTTAAACCTTAACACCTCTCGATACTTCTCGATCTGTCGAGAATTATGGATTTTTATATAAATGGTCAGCGCGATCTCTACTTCATTTTTCTCGATCTCTCTCGACTCCTTCTGTCTTCTCACCTTCCCAAACGTTTCTCTCTCAGTCCAAACCTCTTCCCCAAGTGTTCTACAGTGTCAAGATCACTTCTCTTCTCTGGTATGATTCTTTTTCATTCATTTAATCGTGCATTACATCTTTTGTAACCTAAATTTTGGGGTTTGTTGAAAAATTTGGGATTTTTCAAAATTAAAGAGGTTTTGCAAAATTTTTAGGATGGGTTTTGTTTCAATAATCCAAAATGTTCATGCATTGCATTACATTTGCATTTTAACTATATTTTCATGCATTATAGATGTGTGCTATATATGTTGAATTTATGTGTGTTGGTAGGATTGGATTAGGCTAAGGCCATGATGTTTTTACTATTGCATATCATATACTCATGCATTTTTCATGCATACGTACCTTCATTTCTTTATATTCTTATATTGATCTGTGTTGGTGCTTTTTTTTGTCCCTCTCTCTCTCTACACGTTAGCTTGCTCTATGGCACCTAAGCATAAATCTGCTCCTTTTCGGAATCCTTTTCATTTCGGGGCATCTTCTTCTGATTCTACTCCATCTCATGTTAGGCTCCGTGATGATAAAGCCCAAAAGGACTTTTCGGAGAACTTTTCTCGACGAGGCATTTATTCGGAACGCCATGTCATCCAATCAGATTTTTTCGATACTGACCTTCCCACTGTCATCTATAGTAGGGGTTGGGAGTCACTATGTGGCGTCCTGGTCACGTGCCCTTCAATGATCATACATGCCTTGATGAGTTTTGTTTAAATTTTTTCAGAAATATAGGTTGTCAAAGTCTTTTTGCCATGAACTCTCTTCTTGCAAAGTTTTTCAAAAGTTCATGTTAGGATAGATTTTATTGTATTCAACAAGTGAGTATGAGTTGAGTGATTTATGACTTTTCTCATACGTTCATTTGTTTGTTGTGGTTTTGTCATGGATTGCCAAAGGGAGAGATTGTTAAGATATATGTGAATCATGTTAGGAACATATATTAATATTTTATGTAATTGGCTAATCCTTTGACAAAACACACTTTACTTATAATTGGGTAGATCTAGGATGTGTTTAATACTTCAAGGAACTAGGTTTTAAGTTCAAGTGTTAAAGCCATGCAAGTTTGTCCAAGAATCAAGTGAAAAAGTGCTGGATTTTAAAGCTCGACAGCTTGCTCAATCGCTAGTATCTATCAAGGTTTAAAAGGCTACTGAAGCCCGAAGCTCGACAGCTGCTCGCTAGATAAGGTATCTATCAAGGTTTATGAAATTTAGTTTTTCAGAGTTAATTTCAATTCAATCCATGAATAGACGTTTGGGCTTTCTTTTCTCAAAACCCTAAACATATATAAGGATTGTTTTAAGGGCTGTCAAAGGTTGCATGAGTGTGAAGCAAAGTTTTGTTCAAGCAAATTGTGACCGGAGACAAAATTTGCTTTAGTTCATCTTTCTCTTGAAGAAGCCACTGTGTTTATACACCATAGGGTTTGTGACCAAGAAGCTTTATGATCTTCATCGTGTGATGAACTGAAAAACTTTGCAGCCAATATCTTTCTCAAGTTAGTGCCAATATCTTTCTCAAGTTAGTGATTAAGTTACGTACTAGGATCCGCGCATCTATTGGTTAGTCATATACTGGGAGCCGTGTATTAAAAGGAAAGATTGTCACTACAAAACAAGTCCAATTGGGTATTGGGGTAAGGTTTCAATTGTAGGTTAGTATAAGGTACTGGGGTTCCTTTACTTGTAACCGCTTGTTGTGAAAAAAGTGGATTCTCGGAAGTGGTGACCTTAAAATCAACCGGTAGGGTTTTTGCTGTGTAGATTTTCCTTATTCGTAAACAAATCACCGTGTCAATTTATTTTCCGCTGCATATTTAGTTATTTGGTAATTTGTTTGTTCTGTCATGCATATTGTATGTTAATCTAATTAACTAATCAACTTGGCTAATTAATTGATTAATTCATTATAAAGGGTCAATACATTCTTAGCCTATCACCTCCTGATGACATCGCCATCATTGGCAGACATCCACACCACCATGCAAGAGATGATGATCCGCCAAGAGCTAGGCACTAATTGTGCCAGAGCAAGGTGCAAATAAGAAAAAAGTTCCCTAACAAAGGGATGAATAGGGAAATGAAGACCACTAGTAAAATCGGCCTTGTAAAAACAAACTTCATTAGCATAGGAGTGACAAGCTCTCTCCTCGTCACGCAAGATCCTAATCTTTACCAAATCAGGGAATTAAAACCTATCCATGATTCGCTGCTCGTCCCTTCCCGTAAGGGAACACGAGATGTTCCAGGCTTTATAAGGGGTTGAAGGAGAACTAGCCTCCGAAATCACATGATCATCAAATGAGGATAACCCCATCTCCAGGTCACTAGACCTAACCTTAGATATTGCCCCCTCATCTAAAGCTATACCAATCACCTCATGAAATACTTTATTCTTACATAATACTAACTCCAAGGAAAGGAGCATCTGATTGCTTTCTATAAACACGTGCATGCAGCAAAAGCACACACATACATATGAAGAAATAATATGCACCTTCCTTGTGATTAGGATTGCTATGATTGGTGTGAGAGTTTGTGAAAAATGCATGTCTGTCTGTCTATTTCAAGAAACAATTTATGAATAAAGTGCTACATCCTGAAGGCTATCCTCCTTAGTCATTTAAACAAAATTCATGAACTTCAAACTTTTTTTTCCAACTTTATACAAAAAGAAAGCCTTCCATGAAGGCTTCTAGAATTTGTATCATAATAGTCAAAATTGGGAAATATATTAATATCATCTCTTTTAGTTTACTGTTTACTTATAAAAAAAATGAAAGGATTTCTGTAAATATCCTATAAGAACAAGAACAAATTTTCAATTTGAATTTTACCAAAGCATAATAGTCAAAATGTCTAAGACCATCAAATGTCAGACTCGCTCGAGTTGATCTTCATATCTTAGTAGATCTATTGAAAACAAGTTCAAAATCAATACATCATTATAATTGACTCAAATCAAGCATATAGAACAATTATAATAATTTTCATATAGATAGAACTTACCTAACTTTCAAACCACTCTTGAAACTGTTTTTTGTGTCGATATATGCAATTGCTAGACTATGAAAATCTTTTGCCATTTATGGTAGAGAAGATTTATGATAGTGTAATTGTTTTTACAAGCAAAGTATTTATAACCCTACACCCATAGACAAGAGCAGTAAAAGAACTCTTAACTTCTTCACCATTTTATTTTTCCTATATTTCTCTTCAAAGCTATTGCAGTTATCTACAAACATTGACATATTAGCCAATATTCTAACTGTACTTTTCTTTCATAGACTCTATGAATGCCTATCTTCAATTTTTTTTTTTTTTTAGAATGCTGAATGATAGTAGAGCAACTGACCAGTTCCAAGCAAAGACAATGAACCCGAGCAACCTGAAAAACTGAGAGACCTATGAATTTTCACAATGGTTGCTGGTTCCTCTGTGTATTCTGTACTCCCAACTGCAGCCATGAATTTAAAGGGAAAATGTCACACTTCAGTTATGAATACAACCGAGAGAGAAAATCTGATAGCTTATGCTTTTGCTCTCTCCCAAACTTCCAATCTTTTTATCTAAATAACATCCGCCTGTACTTGACTAACATGGCAAGTGTAACAATATGAATCCATTCCCTTATCATTGATTCTTCCTTACTTCCAGTTTTGTTTAGGTGTTTGACCATTCTTCTATAAGGGAAAAGAAAAAGAAAGCAGAAATTACTCAAGTTCTCATGCAACCAGATATGCAGCTTAAAAATCGATCAAATGCTATACAATAAAAAGTAAATAAATGAAATATGGAAAATATTCCTCATTTATCAAACGTGATATAATAGAACAAATTTCATTATATAATGTTCTTTTAAGATGGAGGCTATTATATAATTTTCTCTTTTCAACATCCTCACTCAATGCATGAGAAGCATGCTAGTTCCCTTTATCAACAATAAGATAAAGGATTTGAATGGAATTTGCGAACTTTTGCAGAAAAAAACCTGTAAGTAATTTGAGAGAAATGTAAGATAGAGCTCTTTCTTATGTAAATATCTAATTTATGACCTTCTAAATGATCATCCAAAGAACATCCAAATATCTAATTTACGTGTTAGTCTAATATAACCATAGAACATGAAAATATCTTTTTTTCCTCACTAAGATACAAAGAGCTTAAATCAGCTTTATGACTAATCAACAACAGCATGATGTGGAAATTTTTTTTTAAAGGAGTAACTAGCAATAAGGAACTTACATAGATCCTAACTGGCAACAATAAAGTTACTTAGATCCAATTAAAGTATTAAACCATAAAGCAACTTCAAACTCAGAATCTGGTTCATAGTGCAGAAACAATGACAAAATTTACCAAATGCCCTATGAGAGAGAGAGAGAGAGAGAGTGATTATGTGCTGCCCCATCAACACTGATAGGGCCTCACTTTGACATAAGGGCTGCCCCATCAACACTGATAGGGCCTCACCTTTGACATCTCGTGGCTATATGTGCTAAGCTGATTGTATGTTTGACTAACAAGATACTAAGCATTATCAGAGCTAATCAACTTTTACTGACATAAGCTTGCACCTTGTAAACTTTGGTATTAGGGGGAGATATCATGGTTATTATTTAAGAAATTTTATTAAAATCTTTAAGATTTTTGCATATCACTTCATTGTTACTTGTATATTTCCATATGGATTATGTTTGTTATATGCATGGAGGTTATAACTAAAACACGTTTTTAGTGTCTATAGCCGCATTTCTAGCTAAAACGTGGCTATAGACCCTAAAAACGCAGCTATAAGCTATAGCCATATTTTATACTGCACAATAATAGTTCCTGCAGGTCTATAGCCGCATTTTTTTACAGTGCACATGAAATTTCAATGATGATTTGCTGAGTTGTGCTTCCAACTAATGCACGAATCAAACATACTGTATATACATAGTCAGGCAAGGGCAGAATTGTTGGGGTTTATGCCCTAAAATTCAATTTATTAGCATGTCATAAATAATTAAATAGTTTAATTATATGAGACTATTTATAAATGAACTAATGGAACATTATCTTAGTCCATGAGATGCATAGTATGCGATTTATGTGATTTAGTCACAGAAGATATAAATTGCAAATTCTTTGTAAACTCAAAATGTAGTTCGTAGTCGGTGATGAAATTGGGCATTTCATCTGCGAAGACTATAACATATCAACTAAAATGATTTGTCTTGATCATGGAAATGGAGATTTCTAGTTGGTATGTTGATATGTTTTAAGAGTTAAGACATATTGAACTGGACCACTGTGAGGTTTATTATTCTCCTAACGACTGTCAAATGAATAATAAATCTCACGACTTCTATTTACATCAACTCTAAATCTTGAGAGAATAATGGACTTGTTCATAAGATGTAGGTTGCTTTGATATATCAGGAGTGAGATTTATAAGTTACGTTCAAAACCTTAGTATGTTGGGCAGCCGCATTTAATATTGATGGAACATATATTTTCAAGATGGAATTCATAATCTCTTAACGGAGATATAAAATATTCCCTTGAGATAAATTTAATGGGTTTGGTTATTCCAAGAGTTAGGCCCAACCACTTTAGTAAGGAGTTACTACAGTATATATTTATGGAATTGGATTTCATAAATATATAATGAATAACATTAAGAATTAAACCGAGTACTCAAGGATTAAGATGTAGTAATCTTCAAAGTGGCAGTCTATATTCATAACTTTGTATTACTACGAATATTTTAATGAAGGGGTTGCATGTACAATAAAGCCTTGGATATAATTTATTAATAAGGCCTAGAGTGCAATTATATTCATATAGTGGTGTTGAATATAATTAATGGTAACTTTGGACTTGTCAAGAGTTGACAGAAAAGCCCAAGGCCCATTGGAGCTAGAGTCTTATTTATTCCCTTTTGGTCCCACTCTAAGCCACACACTAGAGCCCAATTGGAATGGCCTAAAATGCTAGCCCAATTAGATAATCGGTTGTATATAAGGAGAGAAACATACAGAATTTCAAAGAGGTTCTTTGGATGAGTCTTTTCATAAGTGTTTTCATCAAGATTACACAAGGAATGAAATGGTTTGTATGTGAGTGTTGGACACTCCCTTGTTCTCTGCTTGGAAATCGATTGAGATACCACGCATCTTGGGTATTAAGTGGAATTGGAGTGAAGATTATAAGTCTTCCTAAGAACTTCTGATCTTTGGTTTTGAATTTCACCGCACCAAGGTACGCTTTCTTGTTTTTAAATTTTGAAACTTACATAGTGCATGTTATCAATTGCGAATGAAGTAGATCCGTTAATTTTTCCGCTGCGTATGTTTTGTATGTGATACGAACATGTATTTTCCTAACAAGAATATATATTCACAATTGACTATTGGTCAGACAATTAGTATTTTGGTAATTCTACATCAGATATTCTTTATTGGTAATTTTTGCTTGATTTACTAGATCAAAATTATTTATATACATAAATATGTCATAGTGCGCATGAGTATGTGTGTGTGTATGATTGGTAAGTTATAAAATCAAAAATAATCGATGATAACCTTTAATAGAAAGATACATAACATATAACAATAAGGGTTAATCAATTAAAATTTAGTAATATATTGTCTATTAGTTCAAAGGATGGTGCCACTGCACTAAGGTTGTAACTTCAAATTTTAACTGGGAGACCGTCCTCTATCTGCTAGAAATATGGCTTTGGGGAAAAATGGACAGGCTCATGTATATCCTTAGTCATACTTTCCGCTCTCATCAATGGAAGCCTTGTTGGGTTCTTTGACGTTATCTCTAATTTTGTTTATTCTTGTATTGGAGGTGCTTAGTAAGATGATTGACACGGACTAAGAAGAGGTTGGCTATCGGGTGTTGCGGTGGTGGGGAAAAACAGCGAGTAATGGCAACTATAGAATCTATACTCTTAGGATCTGTCCTAGAGTTTCTGATAAGGTAAAAAGAGCTACGTTAGATGGTACTTAATTGTTTGACAGCTGCTTTTCTAAGGGAAGCAAATACTCCAAATCCCCCATTCAACACAAACAGTACATACTGGCCTAAAGCATTGTGCTCTTTCATAACAATCACATTCACACCAGCATATCATCCCCATCACTACAAACACTTACCATGTACAGTAAATTAAGGAAGATAACTTATGACTTCCAAATTGGCACTGCAACTTACCACTAGACCAGCCTATATATGACATCTCTAGTCACTGCAATTCAAAAAAATCTAGTGGAAAGCCCTTCTTCTAAGAAGCCTTTTTACACCGTAAATCATGTGAAAACAGAGATTAACATCTAATGAATTATAAATCTTCCAAATTCCTGCATACCTCTAGAGCCACTGATTGCAAACTACATACTATCCAAAAAAAAAAAAAAAAATCATTAGCATATTTACCCATTCATACTCCAACAAGACCAAGGTGGGACAAAAATTCACAGTAAAAACTATCTATACCTAGCATATTGACCCATTCATATGTTTCAAAGCACCTCAGCTTACTTAAACACAGCAAATCGTATAAGCAAACAGCAAAATCTCCCAAAAATCATATGAGTATTTAAACGAAGCTTAAAGGAGCAAATTAAATCACACACCAAAAGCCTATATTCATCAAAATTGAACCCTAAAGCACACACCAAAACCAAACCCTAACTGCCACATCCAATCAATAAAAACAAATACAACAACAAAAGCAATGCACAATATTCAATCAGAGATTAGAAAATAAAAAATTAGGGCATCGAAAGGTTCGGACCTTGATTGAGATTGGCGAAGATGCGTGCGGAAGCAGATCTTCGCCAGTGCTGCTAACCTAGCTCACCGGAATATTCCTTACTCCGATTAGAGATTCCCACAAACCAAAATTTTTGTAGAGAAAATGATAGCGAAAGAGCGATTGCTAGAGAGAGAGAGAGAGAGCGATTGCTATAGAGAGAGTGCAATCGAATGAAAAAGAAATTAAAGAAAATAAGAGCCTAAATACTCTAAAATACTCTGAGATTGTAAAAATTTGAACAGATAGAAAGAGCATAAATTCTATGCCCTTCGAATATAGAGAGGGCTTTTGTTTTCCATTGAGTTTGCTAGGCTTTTCGAATCAGTTTCAAGGACGAATTTGAAAAATCACAGCTCCTATTTCCAGCACTTATTTCAACGGTTGAAAAAGTTTTTTTTTTTTTTTTTTTTTTGATGGGAAACAAACAATATATTAATCAGAGCTAGAAATTGGACGTACATCTTGCATGCAAGCATGCATAATACAATGAGGACATTCCTCAAGCCACACTAGAAAGTCTTCCACGTAAACTGCATGTTGGGCCAATGCATGGGCCGGGGCATTTCCATCTCTTTTGGTGTGTGAAAAGGAAAAAGTACGGAAGCCTTGAACACTTTGGAGTATTCCTTTGACTACATTTTGAACAGACAGAGCAACTTCATTAGTCCGTGAGTAGCGTTAATGAGGACTAACAAGTCGCCCTCAAATAGCACATCCCGAACCCTGATCTCCATTGTGAACTTGACCCCTACCTCCATGGTCTTTGCCTCGTACTCCAACGGCCCCAGCAGAGCATGCAGTTTTCGACTAAGCACTGCTACCACCTATCCTGCTCCATCCCTTATGACCACACCCACGCTAGCTTGCTTTCGCTTAGAGAACACGGCCCCGTCAACGTTCACTTTATAGCAACCCAACGGAGGTGGGTCCCATTTTACAAGTTGATTTTGTTCTGCTGTGGTATTTGGTCGTTCGTTCGCTCACTGAAATTCCTCCAACAAGCTAAGAGAACTTCTTGTCACTACCAGACCACTCTGCTGCTTGCCCCCATGTCTTGCTTCATTCCTATTTTTCTATATCCCCCAGCATATCATGACTATCTTTTCCAAAAGTCCTGGCCGTGCCTCCTCCCACTTCTGAAGAAGCCAAATCACATCCATGTAGTCCCACGATGGTTGGATTTCAAACGGGAAGGAGAGTTTGCATGAGGACCACACCTCCTTCGCATGGTCACAGAACCAAAATAAATGGCTTATGGTTTCCACCTGCTTCCCACATATATCACATGTGCTATCTTTTGTGATGTTTCTCCGCCGTAAGTTTTCTTTCGTGGCTAGGATGTTTCTACCAGCTTTCCATGCAAAGTGTCTGACCTTGTTCGACACATTCATCAGCCATAGTCTCTTCCAGGTCTGTTTCATAGCTGACTGGTCTGAGCCTTCCACTAACATATTAACACATTGTTCCTCCAATGCTAGTCTATACACACTTTTAACTGTGAACTTTCCATTCTTGTTCTCAGCCCATATCACTCAATCCCTTGCACCAGTGGCACTTAAGGGAATGCCTAGGATAGCATCTCTATCCTGTGGTAGAAAGTATTGGCTGACTAGGTCCCGCTTCCATTCCTTACTGTCTTCATCAATAAGATCACGGACCAACTAGATTTGCCCTGGCAACCTTTCCGGCGTAATAACCTTGTATGTTTGTGGGCTAGGGATCCATTTGTCCTTCCAGACTTTAATCTGACTACCATCTCCCACTTGCCATCTCATTCCTCGTCGCACCAGCAGTTGTGCTGCCATAATGCTCCTCCATGCATATGAGGGTTGGCTCCCCACGTCCGCCTCCACAAAATCACAGCATGGGAAATATTTTGCCTTGTAAACCCGATAAAACAAGGAGGAGGAATTTGTTTGGAGTCTCCACCCTTGTTTTGCCAGGAGAGCCAAGTTGAAAAGTCGTAAATCCCGGAATCCCATGCCGCCTTTCTCCTTCGGTAGGCATATCTTCTCCCAGCTCAACCAAGCTAATTTCTTTTCATCCTTTACTTGTCCCCACCAGAATTGCCTAACCATACCAGTCAGCTCATCACATAGCATATTAGGGAGCTTAAAGTAGCTCATCGTATAGGATGGCACTGCTTGAGCTACCGCCTTAATCAGAACCTCCTTCCCGGCATTAGACAGTAATTTTTCCTTCCACCCTATAAGCTTGTTTGACACCCTTTGCTTCAATTATGCAAATGAGTTCCTTTTGCATTTCCCCACCAATGATGGCCAACCCAGATAAGACTCATGTTGCTTGATAACTTGTGCCTCGAACATTGCTTTAATTGCATCCCTTGTGTCCTGGTTTGTGTTGTGGCTAAAAAAGAAAGAGGTCTTGTTTCTATTGAGTTGTTGACTAGAGGACTCCTCATACACTTTGAGCGCTCACTGAATTTCCTCACCCTCCCTGATAGTGGCTCTTCTGAATATCAAGCTATCGTTGGCAAAAAATAAATGGGAGATGGTGGGTCCCCTAGCCGAGGCAGCCACTCCTTTGAGGACCCTATTTTGGATAGCCTTGTGCAGAAGGGCGGATAGCCCTTCCGCACAAATGAGGAATAAGTAAGGGGATAGTGGATCCCCTTGCCGCAGCCCCCTTGTTGGAATAATGTGGCCACATGGCTGACCATTGATACGCACTGCACAGACGAGACGCACCTCATCACTAAGCTTATCCACCTGTCGTGAAAGCCCAGTTTCCCCATGATTTGTTGTAGACAACTCCACTCCACCCGGTCATATGCTTTGCTCATATCTAGTTTTAGAGCCATTTTTCTTATTTTGCCCTTCTTCTTCCTGTTGATGTGATTCATTAATTCATGAGCCACCAAGACATTATCTGTGATGAGCCTCTCAGATACAAAAGCGCTCTGGTTTTCGCATATAATTTCCTGCAATACTAGTTTAAAGCGGTTGACCACTGCCTTGGATGCAAGCTTGTAAGCCACGTTGCATAGACTAATGGGCTTGTAGTCCGTCACTCTTTCCAGGTTTTTCGTTTTAGGAATCAGTACAATGTGCGTTTCATGCAACTTAGGGGGGGCTACACCATTGTTAAGAAATTCCAATACAGTTTTTATAACAATAGAATTCACATTAGGCCAAAAGTGTTGGTAAAAAATGGGAGGCATACCGTCTGGTCTAGGCGCTTTCAATGGGTGCATCTACTTCAAAGCCTTTTCCACGTCATGAGCATGGAATTCTTATAGGAGTAAGCTGTTCATTCTATCTGTCACCTTCCCCTGGACAGCCTCCAACAATTCTGCACTGACTCCTGCCTGTGATGAAGTAAACAGCTGTGTAAAATACTCCACAAAAGTTCTACTCACTGATTCCTCATCCTCCTGCCAAGCATCATTTGAGTCCTTGATCTTTGTAATGATGTTCCGTTGGTGTCTATTAGAGGCCTTGGTGTGAAAAAAGGATGTGTTGCGGTCTCCTGACTTCAACCAACAATTCCTTGATCTTTGCTGCCACATATCCTCCTCCACCAAGAGCATTCTATTCAATTCCAACTTTGTTTCCTGGATCTCATCCAACACGTTGTTGTTACTTTGCCTTCCCTCTAAACCTTGAAGCTTTTCCTAAAGCCTTGCAATTTTCCTGCCCACATGCCCAAAGGTATTTCTATTCCATGCCGTCAGAGACTTCCTACACTCCTCCAAACATTGAGAGAACGGGTGTTCACCCCCCGTATTCATTGCTCGGTCCCATGCATTAGACACTATCTCTTTACACTCCTCGTCCCTCAGCCACATAGATTCAAACCTGAACAGCTTCTTCCTTCAGATTCTTTGTTGTCTATCAATAGGAGTCTTTAACACCAACATGCAATGATCTGACGTAGAAGCTACAACATGGTGTAACCTCACGTTGGGGAATGTACTAGCCCAATTTGTGGAAGCCAAAGCTCTGTCTAGTCTCTCCCTGGCCCAGCCACGCGTACCCAGTCTCCTGCACCAAGTGAAGTCCGACCCTAAGTAACCTAAATCTCTCAGGTTGCATCGGTTGACCGCCTCGCGGAAGTTTTTCATTTGCCACTCAGGGCGATCCTTACCACCTTCCTTCTCTCGCCCGTGCATTATCTCATTAAAGTCTCCAATACATATCCATGGAAGGGTGCTTCTTGTGCTTAGCTCCTCCAGTAATCTCCAAGACTCCTCACGTAGAAACCCGTAAAAACCCGTGAATCTCCATTGTTTCTTACTCTGCTCTTCAGTAACAATCGCATCGATATGTTGCGGTGAAAAGGTTTGGACATCCACTTTCATAGAGCTTTTCCATAAAAGTGCTAGACCCCCTCAAGTTTTTATTTTTATTAACCCCTTGAGGCTTAGGAGTCTGTACGCCCATGACAAATTTACTTTCAAGTAACTCTTGGGCCGTGAGGTTGGAATTATGTGTGGGTTTTGTGGGCAAGTCATGGTTTCCACTTCTTTGGCCCAACTCCACTTTAGGCCCAGCCCACATTTCATGATTGTCTTCCTTCTTCTCCCTACCTTCGTTGACCATCTTTTCTAGTGCCGTGGTCTGCATCTCCACCGAAATATCCTGCACTTGATCTGGACATGACGCCTCACCTGCAATGGCTGCGTCAATGTCGCTCAGTTGCTTTTCAAAAGCTGTAGCTTGCAGAAATTCCAGGATTTAACATGTCTGTTGCATCTTAAAAGGAGCTGAGCTTTCCACGTCACGCCTCACGTGCCTCTCACGGGCTGTCTCGGACCCTGTGTCTCGGTTCTCCTCTGCCACTGCCACCTCCATGCCTACTCCCTTTTCATCTTTGCTTGGCCTATCTTCAGCTCCATGCAGTTTCTTCCCTCCACCGTCGCCCCTTGATGCCACAATGAGCTGCGGCTTTTGTAGCCGTTCTTGTGTTGCCCGCATCCAAGGGCCATACTGTTTCTCCTCCGCTCGAAGAGTTTCTCCACTCTGAATCCATTGAATGCAGTCCCACTCATCATGGTCGACCATCCCACACCAATAACAAAATATAGGTAGATGTTCATATTTGAAGTCCACCCATTGCGGCGACGGTCCTCCGAGACGAACAAGTCTACCTTCGCATAAAGGAACGGATATATCCATTAACACCTTGATGCGCATATATCCTCCTAAGCAAAAGCCATTGTCATCCACATCCACCATTTCCACCTTCCCCAAGGTCCCACCAATCCGAAAACCTGCATCCTTTGTTTGGCACATGGTAGGGAGCCCATGGATTTGCACCCAAAAGGATGCTCTATTGAACAACACTTTTGTCACAGCTTCCCTTGCATCAAGTTTGTGGAGAATCAGTGGGTACTTGTCGAGGACCACGGACCCAACAGAAGTACCTTATCAAGATCCTCCTCTAGACTAAAGTGGAAGATGGCCTTGTTATCACCCATGTCATACACCTCAAAGTTTTCCTCAGTTCTCCACACTGTCTTCAGAACTCTTGCCACTGACTCCAGATTCACTCTTCTTGCCACTGACTCCAGATTCACTCTTGTAATATCCTGGAAAAAAAAAAAAAAAAGATTAAAAGGAAGGGTATTTAAGTAAATCTCTTGTGGGGTCAATTTTATAATTTATAATTATAAAGACTTTTTAGAAAATAAGGTTGAAACCCTAGCTATATATATATAAGCATATTAAGTCAATATATTTGGAGAGATATTTTGAGAGAGGCGACTACTCAAAAGATTGAAGCAGAGAAAAATTGACTATACTATTGAGGTAAGAGCCTAAAATCTCTTCTTATCAAATTTAAGCTTTATTTTAAAATTAAAGTATATTTTTTTTGTGATGACTTCGACGAACTGTAAGATTTTTTTTTAGACATGTCTGTAGTGATGGAACTGCTTAAGGAACTGCGCAATTTTGTTGCTTAAGGAACTACGCCAGCAGTGATGGAACTGAAAAAAAAAAAAAAAAAAAAAAAAAAAAAAAAAAAAAAGGTGTTAACGTGTTGTGTGCAGGTGGTGTTTTCCATCAATTGAACTTTGACCCTATAGGTATTCTATAGTCTATAACCCTCTATAACCTAGGAAACTAGTTGTGGCAGAATATATATATATATATATATATATATATGAACAAAAAAATATTACTATAAGGTGGAATTTTGATGTGAGATAAGCAGACAATTATGAGATATTTTTAATAGTCTTTGACCGGATACCGTTATAAGTTATTATTCTTAAAATTTATTTGATTATTGAGTAAAAATATTCGCAAATTGTTCTAGGTGATATCTAAGGATTTTAAAGGAAGTGTTAGGGAAATGTTCTTTTTGGAATAGTTTTTGGAGGTAAGTAACCTTATCCTAATTGGTTTTATTTTGCGTATTTTAATTACTGAAATTGTTTATAGTTATTACAATTTTATTTCTATTGTACTACTGATTTCAAGTAAAGAATTATTACAAATATATCTGATTACTGAATATATGATGTAATTCATGTAATTGCTTTTAGCTATACTAATTCAAAGTAAAGGGTAAAGAATTCTCACAAAATACATGTGAGTTTTGAATATAAGGTTTATTTTATTTAATTGTTTTATAGCTATAATGATTTAAAGTAAATAATATAGAAATATCACAAATAGATTTGAATATTGAAGATATGATTATATAAATGTGTTTGAATAAGATATTTTTGTTAGAAACTATGATTATATATATATGATTATGAATAATTTAACTATGAATTTATTCTGATACCCAGCCAATGGGGGTTATTCATTGGTACTCTGATACCCAAACCAATGAGGGTTATTCATTGGTACCCTGATATTCTGATACCCAGCCAATGAGGGTTATTCATTGGTATTCTGATACCCAAACCAATGGGGGTTATTCATTGGTACTCTGATACCCAGCCAATGGGGGTTATTCATTGGTATTTTGATACCCAAACCAATGGGGGTGATTCATTGGTACACTGATACCCAGCCAATGGGAGTCATTCATTGGTATTCTGATACCCAGTCACGGGGATATAGCGTGACCATAGTCATAAGATTGTTAAAAATATGAATTACGTTTGAATATTTGAACCATTTGAGTCTTTAAAACTACATATGTGATTTTGGAAATGTTTGAGCATTTGAGCTATTTTGAGTCATTAAAACTGCTTATGTATTTTAGAACATATTGTAAGTTATAACTTTGATATATGAAAAAACTGAGTACTTTCTAAACCATCTATGATATATTTGTCAGATTAAAGTATATGGTCTATTTGCAACTTGTTATTTTAAGACTATGAAAATTCTTTAGTATTTTTTTGAAAACCCATAATATATTACAACCTTTGAAGACTTTTATTTCATTTTATTACTTTACAGATTTATTGCTTGATAGAACTTATTAGGACTTTGGTTACTTATTGAGTTGTCAACTCACCCCCCCCCCCCTTTTTCCCCCTCTAGTTTCAGATTGTGAAGAATATCAAGTTTTGAGAGTTTTGATGTTGTGTTGTGAGCAGAAAAAGAAGCTTTGTGATACTGGGATTAGATGGTCTTCTAATAGTTTTATTTTTATTGGCCAATTGGCATTATGTATATGAGGTTTGGAATTTATTCCTATTAAATTATTAGAGAGCTATTCAAAAAAAAAATTTTTTTTGAGGTATCTTAGATTTATTTGATTTAATTTTTGAGGATAAATTTTAGTTGCTAAGAAGGCCTTGCACACTTGTAGGTGCTTGTTTTATAAGTGTGCGGCAGGTTGTCACGTGCCTATCTTTATACTTGGGTTCGGGGCGTGACAACTCTTCTTTTCATACAAAACTTTCCTGCCAGTACATAACCATGCTTACTCACCGTCGGTGCCAAGTCCACCTCATTACCTTCCCTTTCTGAAAGTTTCAAGCCAGCGCATTGGTTCGTGATTTCCTCCATAGGTCTAGTGGTGTGTGAAAGGCTAAGTTGTTTGAATGAGTTCTATGCTGGAAACGGAGAAAAAAAATTTTGCCGTATCAGCAAGCCCAGGTTTCACCTCAAGGTTTTCGTAGAAAACCTGGAGAGAAAAAAGAGTAACATGTTTTAACTCAAGCCTGCCTGCAGTAATTTCAAGAGTTGTGTTAGGTTATTTCAAAGGTACTCAGTAAGTCTAGTAATAGTGTCACATTAGTGTTTCTTGTTGTGTGGGCTGGACTTCTAGGTGCCGTGCACCTCCCAACAAGATGGTGGTACCTTGAGTGAAATTAACTTAGTAAATGTAATGAATTTTAAGTGAGATGATGACTCTTTTATTACATGTGTTGGCATAAAGAGACACAGACTTATCACAAATCATGGTTTTTAAGATCCAAATCTTGATGCAAACAGTCACCATGATTTAGGCAACCACCAGTAGCTTTATTAGAAATAGATCATACATGCCACACATTTCAAGATATTGGGAGCATTTACAACAACAAGACATTTCCTTATTTTAAATTGATGACATGAACAAAGTCTAACTTAGTGTTCCATTTGGGAGAGTGGTTTACACATCCATAACTATAGAAACACTGCGTAACACCACCGTCTCAACAGTCAAACCTGGTCCAAACCCAAATAAACCACCCCATTCCAACCCTTCACCGGTGGTGGTCTTTCCTTTCGCGATGGAGTTCTTCCTCATTTCATCCAATATAAACAACACACTAGCACTTGACGTGTTCCCATACTCACTAAGAACGTGACGACTCGCTCTAAGTCTATCCTCTTTGAGTGCCAACTTAGCCTCAATCTGATCAAGAATGGCCCGACCACCAGGATGTGCAATCCAAAATATAGAGTTCTAATCACTTATACCAATTGGCGTTAAAGCTTCAATCAAGCATTTCTCAATATTGTTTGATATTATCCAAGGTATTTCCTTAGACAAGTGAAAAATGAGGCCTGCTTCTCGTAAATGTCCACAAAGTGCACCATCAGAATCTGGTAGAATTGTTTGTGCTGTTGAAACAAGTTGGAACAGTGGACGTTCCTTAATAAATGTATCCAATTCTGGGTCTGCCCCAACAATCACAGCTGTTGAAACAAGTTGGAACAGTGGACGTTCCTTAATAAATGTATCCAATTCTGGGTCTGCCCCAACAATCACAGCTGCTGCACCATCACCAAAGATTGCATGGCCTACTAGTGAGTCAAAATAAGAATGAGAGGGTCCACAAAAAAGAATGGATAGGATCTCAGAGCAAACAACAAGAACACGAGCGCCCTTGTTGTTCTCAGCCAAATCCTTGGCGAGACGTAGCACAGTCCCACCAGCAAAGCAACCTTGTTGGTACATCATGACTTGCTTAACGGAGGGACTAAGGCCGAGGAGCTTGGTGAGTTGGTAATCCGCACCAGGGATGTTTATACCGAACACTGTACAGAAGATGGGGTGGGTGATCTTGGATTTGGGTTGCCGCCACTCTTGGATTGCCTTTGATGCTGCTTCGTTCCCTAACTTGGGCACCTCTTCCACTGCTATATCTTGACGTGCATTCAGAGATAGCCATGAATGTACACATGTTGGGGTTTTCCTTCAAAATCTCTTCAGTCAAGTGTACGTAACGCTTTTTAACCATCGATCTCTCACCTATAATTACATTGGTCCCATGGTTGCAGACATTAATGTAAGGAAATTGCTAAAGCTAGAATAAAAATTTTACAAATTAACATGACAATTGGGTCAAAAAAAAAAAACATGACAATTAATGTAACATTAGTTGGTAATTTTGGCCATGGGAGTGTGCTAAATGGCATTATCATACATCTCACCAGTAGACACAATGGAGGAGTCAAGATTCGACACAACCGGGGAGGGGAGAACAGGGAGGTTTTGAAGTGACACACATATATGCACATGAGTACTTGAGACCAGTCTAAATAATACAAAACCATTTATGTGAATAATAAGCAAAACTTTAATGCCAAAAAAAAAATGTATTATGACTATTTTGTGATCCTTTTAAGTTTAAGATTCTACTAACAATTCCCATGAAAAGATTTTTAATAGTTAGACTAATCTCAAATACAGTTCCTATGAATTCTGATATTCTGATTAATAAATTCATTAAATAGTCAAATTGTGAAACCTAAACACATATTTTTCACATGTGAAAAATATGTGTTTAGGTTTCACAATTTATTATAGTAAGTTATACTCTTCCATATCAAGTTATTATAGTAATAATATATATAAGTTTCTTCCCTAATTGCTCTATTCCCCCCACCCCCCAAAAAAAAAAATTGCTAATCTCCTTATCACTAATTTTTTTTAATTGATTTTCTTTTGTTTAGGGAAAAAAATATTTATAATTCTTATTTCCCATTCATATTTGATTTCATTCAAAATAGTGCTATTAAGCTAAATTCATGATTTGTTAATTAAATTAAAAAAATGTTACTAATATTACCAAAAATTAAGATAATTTATTATTAATTCTTAATATAATTTATGTTCAAATTGAGAACTATTGATACATTCTTTAACACAAAAGACGTTGATAATTTATAAAGCAAGAACACGTTGGATTCTACTGGAGAAACTTCAATTTCCAAAGAACATCATAAGAATTTAAAATTATGATTTTTTTTTTTTATCGATAATTTGGTTGTTTATATGAATAGGAAATTGATGAAAACTTTATTACATATTTATAAAGTTTGATAAAAACCTTTTTTTTATACATCTATTTAAAGTAATTAATCAAAGTTTAAATAAGAGGGGAAAAAAAAAACTAGACACATGACATATACACCACCGTTATAAGTACCTTGATAGAACATAAAGTGGAATACTCATGCTATATGAAAGGAAGATTTTAATTCACTTAAGAACACCACTTTTGTAATTGGCAGTAATAAATATTCTTAAGGAACTAAGGATACGTTGAAATTTGATAATATTAATTGATGGAGTAAAAAGCCCAAAAAAAACCTTAATTCCTTGTACGTTAAAAAGTTAAATTTGCATCTTTATATATAAAAAAATGTGTTTAAATGATTTAATAAATTATGTAATTTGATACATGTCATTAGTCTTATAAATTGTTAACTATTAGGCAGGAAAAGAATTTTCCAACCCAATTTGGAGAAAAAATATCCAAAAAAAAGTGTGATGCATTTGCACATTTTACAATGTAGTCTCATAATTTTTAGGAGAAAATACATGAGAATAATATGTATCGCTAGAAAATGATTTAGTACTCTTGAAGTGTAACAGTGTAGTAGTTCCTCCCCTCACATGATAGTAGGATCTACCATTCATATGAAAAAATGGAGTAGAATGTTGTTATGCGCCGGAGCATAACAACGTTCTACTCCGAAGTACTGAAAATTTACTCATGCATGGTGGTGGTATGCATAATAATGTATTTATAGATTCTGTGTTATGCGCCAGAATTCCTTTTTTCATCAAAAATAGGAAGTCCTTCATCATTCAGTTTAACAGCACGTTTAATAGATTCTCTGGAGTCTTCAGTGAGATACGAATCCCACCAACCACGAAGAGTCCCAGTAAAACCAGTAGACAGAAGTTCAACAATATCAGGCTGATCAAGGTCATGGTTGTTCATATAAGTGATGGCAACCATAGACATGTGACCCATTTTGTTAATAATTTCCTGTTCAGCAAGACCATCAATATTCCATTCATACAGTTTATCAGCAGAGACAGAGAATTGGGATTGAAAAATCCTTTCTTCAAACTGCATGTCAGGAGGAGTAGGTTTAGTATACCAGTTTTTTGTAAAAGACATGGGGTTGGTTCCAACAAATCTTTTAATTTCTGGTAGACCATTATCAAAAACATTTTTAAGTTCAACAGAAGAGGATGACTCAGAATCTGTGTTTTCAAAAACAGGTTCTTTATCATTTCTTGAAATAACAGCAGCAATATTGGAAGTAGAAGTACCTTCAGATTTAACTTTTAAATCAGAAAGCATTTTGTCAACAATGTCAAGAGTTTTTGACTGAGAAGTTTTAAAAGTAATTTTTTCTCTTTGACTGGGTAAATCAATCAAAGGTTTCTCAGCTTTTGTAGAAACAGTTTGTTTAATAATTTTTTCTTCAATACGGTCAAGCTGTTGACCAATAATATGCAAAGGCTCATTTGTAAAATTGTTTTGTTCAATAATTCCAGAAGCAGGAGTCTCAGCATCAGCAATCTTGAAAGGAGAAGCTTTTACTTCCGTCTTTTGACAAGTTATCATGACTGTCTCAAGAGGAGGATGGCTAGACCTTACAATAGTATTGTCTGGTTTAACAAAATTTGATTTCTTAATTACGTTCAAATGATTTTGTTGAATAGGGTCTTTTGAAACGTAATGATTTTTAAGAAAATCGTAAAACAGAATATTTTTCTTTGTCAACATCATCTTTTCTCTCCATTTTCGTTTAATACGATCTTTTTCAGATTGAGAGAAAGTATCCCTGTAATAGTGTCTTATCTCTCTGTGTTTTGGAGAAAGACTTTCATTAGCCAAGTAAACAAGATCCATTTCAAAACTTTTAGGAAGAGCAGTTAAAACTCTTAACTGGTTTTGAAAAATAGGAGGTTCAACAGTAGCAAAATCAGAAGCAGCAGGAGATACAGATTTTGTATCTTCTTCTTCTTCAGCAGGTTTTTGAGTTGAATAAAAAGCAGTGCTAATTTGGGAGTTATCACTTGAAACACCCTTTAGCTGCAAATCAGGTTTAACAGAACTTTTTTGTAAATATTCATCAATAAGTTTCTTATCAAGAAAACTCATTTTAACAGTTCCATAAGGATATTGTTGAATATTTGTGAAATCAGTTTCATGGTAAATAGAGGCAAAAGGCTTACTACCTTCTTGAACAGCTTGATCATTTTCATTGACAATATCAGGAGGACACACAGTCCTGGAGCTAACAGAAGAGTTGGATCTCCACATCTTATCCATGCACTCCTAATTTTAACACTCAATTATCATGTTTTCTCTCATAACCGTTGCATTTCGTAACACATACCCTAAGCAACCGTATACCCTCACTCATGCCCTCAACGCCTGTCCATCGGCTAACACGGGCCTTACAGAATCTCGGCTCTCGGAATTCACTTTACACTAGGGTGGCGCCAACGATCACAAGATAGAACACAACAACGAAGCACCAAAGGTTCGGAACAACATAAACAAGGGAGCAAGGACACAACACAACTACCAGCGGCCAAGGAAGGAATGGCTCTGATACCAACAACGAGGGGGAACAAGCGCAAAAGAGGCGGAAGCACCAGAAGCACAGAGATAGTACAATAAACAAGGTAGAACCAGCCAAGTAGGCGGTATAACAATTAATAATCAAAATAGTTTAAACAATTAATAATCAAAGTAAGTTAAACAAGTAATAAGGCGGTAGAACCAGCCAAGCAGTATAGCATTAAGATAATTGATAATCAAAGTAATTTTAACAATTAATAAGGCGGTAGAACCAGCCAAGCAGTATAGCATCAAGATAATTGATAAACATGAATCAAAAATAGATGAATATGAAAGTACTTGATTAATATTGAAAGTAATGAACAAAGTACAAGATTAATAGTTACAGGATTACAAGGTGAACAAGGATAAACAGTGGTAACTTACAAAGGTAGTGGTTACCGGATTGTCAACAGTTCCTGAGGGAAGTTTAGGAGAGGAGGTAAGCTCTCGATTATCTAAAACTCACTCTAGGAGAAGTAGGAAAACTAAAACAAGAACTCAAAAATTAGACTTGAATAACAATAAGGGACAACCCCCCTTATATAGGAAAAATAAAGCAAAAAGTGAATAGTGAACAGTAACAGTGAATAGTGATCTTGTGAGTGAATAGTAAACTCGTGCGTGAACAGTGATGAACAGTAATCTCGTGAGTGAACAGTTGGCAGAGGATGACATTTTGTCGTCTTGTGCCGAAAGTAACGTAGTCAACAGATTCCCATGGGGGACAGAGAGAGTAATGGGCGGAGCTTTACTCAGAGTGAATAATCAGTCAGTATCGCAATAATCTGAATAATTATCGCGAGGATCCCATGTGGGCTCATTGTCGCAGTCATGCTCATGGTAGGTGGTGTACTGATTGCAGAAACCACAATATAGCAGATGTTCGTAAACAGGTTCCTTTAGAGGATTGGTGAAGTTCCTTGGGTTAATATAATCAGCAATAGAGATATGTTGGGTAGCAACTCCGTAGGGCTTGAGACCGAAAACAGTAATTCTGTCTGTATTCCCTTCGAAGTGATAATCTTTCCAAAGGTTTTGAATCACCTCTAGAATTTGATTATTGAAATAATTTCTCCAACATTCAGCAAGAGAATAAGGACTTTTGTAGGACAGGAAGGAATCTCCTTTGTACCACGGTCCTTGGTGAGAGTAGCCGTTAACAAGAATAAGATGCTTAGATGGTTGCACATTCATCCAATTATCAGTATCCCATTTTGGAAGAGTGCTCCAACATCTAATAGTCACAGAAGGGCTTCCGGTGCGGGCCACAGCTTGTTGAATAATTTGCGGGAGTTGGCTAAGTTGAGATCGATTTGAGACTCTGATCATTCTAACAAAACCAAACTCAAACATTTGAGATAACCAGTCTGGATCCATGTCTTCTTCATCCAGCTCATCATCTTCATAATTAATTAGGAGACCAGGAAAAGGGTGAATCTTTCTTTCGTAAACACGGGAGCTTTTCCCAAAGTATTCTTCCCAGTCTAGTTGAATAAAAACATTATCATCTTCATCCAGTTCATCCGGATCTGGAATAGTTGCGGTTACTAGTTTTTTGAAATAGTCGTGCCATAGATCAAAGGACGTAAACATAGCCTTACTTTCAAAAATACATTTCTGTATATCTGAAGGCAAGTTGGCAACAGCACATCTTACACTAAATTGTGTCTTAAGACTCAATTTGGCATAATCTGTGTTCATTAAAGTCAATTTATCCTTGGAATGGATATCCTCTTTGCCAAAGAGTTGACTAGTGTAAATATCATGGTGAATAGAATGGCTTGCAAAAGCCTCATGTAATGGCAGGGTCTGGTTAACAGGGTTTTTCTGTATTTGGGAGTCAAGGTCAATAATTAGGCGTTCGTAGACATCATTTTTGATGGCAAGGTTAACAAAATGTATTTCAAGAGCCTGAAGGGTCTTCTTGAAAAGTCTACGATTGCTGGTAGTATAGGCTGCATGGAGATTGTCAATAAGTACTTTAACAGGAGTGGGTAAATCACTGAAATTTCCATTGTGAAACTGCAGTGCTTTAGAAATAACTTCCTGTAAAGTAATATGTATATCATCACTGGAAAATGTCACCTCTGCCGGGACAGATTCCTGAAGGGATGTTGATCTACTAGGATTTTTCCTAGAAGATGCGCCTTCATGCATTACAAAAGGTTGTCCCGCCGGGAGCCTTTCGTCTTGAGGATAGACCGCCGGTCCTTTCCCCTTGTTCCTCCTCTCTGCCGAGGAAGTCATAATATTCCACTTGCACGTGGTAGCATATACCCACTTACTAGTGGTATTAGTAGTATGAGCAGCAAGTCTGCTTAGGGATGACCCTGCAGCATGGTAATTAACAGTATGGTTAATATCTGTATCAGGTTTTGAAACAAATTTGAAATGTACATTCTGTCCAAAAGGATCAGAAGTAATTCCATTGTGGTCAACAAGAAAGGGATACAAAGTGTTAAGGAATGGAAGTCCAAGGATCACTTTGTCGTGCATATTTTTAACAAGAACAGAGGGAATTGGGAAAGCAACATTATGATGGTGAACATAGGCCTTGGGGAGTTCATGTTTAATATGCATTTGGGAACCATTGGCAGAAATGAGTTTCTCAGATGAAAATTCAAAGTATTCAGGAGGGATTAAATCTTCTCGAATACAATTCATATCTGCACCAGAGTCAATCATAGCAATCACATCAAAATTGTAAACAGGAGAAACAACAATGTTTAATATCGTGAACCATTTTGGAGGAATAGATTTGTTCAATATAGAGTTAATAGCCTCAGTAATACCTGTATCAGAAAGAGGAGCTTGTTGACTGGAATCATCTCTGTCTTTAGGCTCATCTTGTTCATTATCAGAATGATGTGTGTCAATATTTTTATCCATTTTTAAGATTAACAGTTCTTGGTTGATGTTAATATTATCAAGTTTAACAGTTTGAAGTTCTTGTCTTAAATATTCAATGTTTTGTTCAACAATAGTTAATTTCTGTTTTAAATCGTCAATGGTTAATTCTCTAGGTTTTTTCTTGTTGAATCTTTCCAAGACTTCTTCAAAACTTATTGTTGATTTAAGTTTTTTAGAATCTTCAGTCTTAGTAAGATTTTTCTTAAACCTATCCAGATACTCTTTTTGGAGCTCAGGATTTTGAATTTGGTTAATTAAAGAAATTAACAATTTTTCATTTTCTTCATGTTTTGTGAGAGTGTTAATAGATGTAATAGTGTTACAACAAGAATCTCTGCATCCAAGTTTAATATTAGGGGAATCAGAGGATTCATCAGCAGAATGATAACAAGAATCAGAAGAAGACAAATCATCTTCCAAAGAATCAGACGAAATGTGTGATTCAAGGATTCTGAATAGGGCTTCTTGATCTGCATCATTAATGTTTAACATGTTTAATTTGTTTTTTAGTTTACCAGGTTTGGCTTTACAGTTATTACTGTAATGACCAGGTTTTCCACAATTAAAACATTTTCCTTTATTAGGATTTTGGTGAACATATTTTTTAGAAACAGTTTTCTTTTTATCATAAAAATTATTTGGTTTAACAAAGTTGGTTTGATGTCTTTTATGGTGAATATTTTTGTGAACAGTTTTATCATGTTTATCTCTCTTTTGTCTCGAAGGAGCAATAGGAGGTAAACCATATTGTTCGCAGAAATTACCCATTTCATATTTAGCTTTTGTTTTATTTTTTAATTTATCTTTTAACAATTTTTCATCATTACACATGTTAATACCAAGTTTGTTAATAGTACTTAAAATGTCTCCATATGTTAAACTTTCATAGTCAATAGAATCATTTTTACCAATTAATTCTTGTTTTACCTTATGAGCAAAAAGAGGAGGCAGACCGTCAATAAACTTTTCTTTCCAATACAGCTTCTTGCAATCTTTTCGAAGCATCACTCTAGAAAGAAAGACAGCATGGTACCACCTGTAATCAGACATAGTTGGACATCTCAAATTATTCAGATAATCAGAAACTCGAGATGAAACATTAGTAAGAGTTCCAACAAAATGTTTTAATATTGTGTGAATAAGATATATATATATATATATATATATATATATATATATATATGGGAATGTATTTAGGCATGGCAATTTTTACCTGACCTGCGGATACCCGATCCGACCCAGCCCTAATGGGTCGGGTTTACCCGACCTGTGAAACAGTAGGGTCGGGTTTGGGTTTTTAAAATAAAACCCAAAGCAGGTTCGGGTTTTTATGATACCCGACCCAGACCCGACCCGTTTAAATGTAATTTACCTAAAAAACCTCATATATATAAAATTATTCTAACCTAAATTCCTAACCCTATTTTCAAACTTTCCTTAGCAGCCGTCCCTCATCTCCTACTCCTCACCTGTCAAACTAATTCTTTGACCCTCTCTCTCCCTTGAAGCTTTCATGGCCGAACCTCCCTTAAAGCTTCCATGGCCAAACCTTGATCATCTTAGTGCCACGGCCATCAACGTGGCTTTTCTTGTAAAGCCCATGGCTAAACCTTGATCATCTCAGTGCCACTGCCATCGTGGTTTTGCTTGTAAATCCCATGGCCGAACCTTGATCATCTCAGTGCCGTTGCCACCATGAACAATACCATGGTTTATTCACTTTCTTCTTCAGTTTTTTTCTCTTGGGTTTGGGGATTTAGATTTGGTTTTTAAGATCTGATGTTATTGCTTGCATGTGCTTTGGTTTGGATTTTGATTTCAAATGTATTTGGATTCTGTGAATCAATGGGTATGGTGGACTTTTTTCCCTTAGATTTTGTTGTTTGTGTTGCTGTGATTTGTGTTGCTGACAGGGCCCGACGGGGCAGGTATGGGGTTGCAAAAAAACCCGTTTAGTAAACGGGCCAGGTTCAAGTAACGGGGTAAGCCCGTGGAGCGAGTTCGAGCATAAGAAAACCCGCCCCGAACCCGACCCGTTGCCATTCCTAAATATATTTATATATCTAGTACTGTGGTATTAAGATACATGTGCATATTAAGTATTAACACATACTTATGAGTATGAACTTCTCCTTCAACGACGTCATCTGTTCACTGTTGGTTATCCAGAAGTAATAGTCAGGATAGTCTGCTTGAGAGACACAGTTGGAGGGATTGGTAGTGCCAATGGCTAAAATGGTGGCTAGACCCTGTGCTCGATTAGGCTTTCCAATTTCTTCCATGGACGCCATGTGCCTAAGTAATTGATCCTAGCTAGTTTCAAAAGAGCAAACACCGAATTAACAAACAAAATTGGCCTATGCCCTTTTTAAAAAAAATCCAGCATTTTGCCCCCTTTCCCAAACTAATTAGGAAAATACCCCTCTTTTGAAACTCGATTTTCTCAAAATCAAGTTATGCCCTATAGTGGCATTTTTAAGGAGCCTACAGTGACGTTTCAGGACCTATAGTGGCTTTTTGAAACTCGAACTCTATGAACTTGAGTTATAGGCAAAAAAAATAAAAAAAATTGCACATAACTCAAGTTCATGGAGCTCGAGTCCTTAAAACATCACTATAGGCTCCTTAAAACATCACTATAGGCTCCTTAAAACGCCGCTATAGGACTCCAGAAATTTTTTTTTTAAACTCGACTTTTAGAAAATCGAGTTACAAAAGAGGGATATTTTCCTAATTAGTTTGAGAAAGAGGGCAAAATGCCACTTTTTTTACACAAAAAGGGCATTTGCCCATTTTGTCCCCGAATTAACCAAAAAAAACAAGATCAGGACTTTCTTAATGTTCAAGCTGGATCTTTGTGAAGTTGGTGCTTGGTAGGCAAAAGTTGTGTATTTTCGTTTTTGGAATGAATGTTATAACAAAGCCTCAGTTTTATAGACGTAGGTTGGGGCAAAGTGACAACGTGAGCCTCGACCGACAACATGCATATATATATATATATATATATATTCTTGAGAGGAGCGGGGCACTTGTTGCATGCACCATATTTTCTGGCACATCCATCACTTCGCTTGCACATTATTAATTTCCTCTTACGTACCTTAGGACAGGACTTGGCAAGTGGTGGCAAGTGGCAACCGACAAGTGGCCGGCAACGTGGCATTGAATGGCTGTCTTTATGGTATCCTTCCTCGTCCAAGCTGGATCATCTAGACGATTGCAATTATCTAGTCTATCTGCTACCCCCTTTTTTTTGAGGTCATCCTTATGTGTGATGACGATCTCGAGAATATGAAAGGTCATCTGTTCAAATGTGACTCTTAGGATTCCACTTATCCGCATTTAATGCGAAGCGGCGGCACTATGCGTGTTGTGGCCATGTGGCACGTTCTGAGTGGTGGATGTCTTTGTTTTGCCCGAGGGACTTTTGGGTTTACCGCTGGTTTTCAGTTTCCCAAGTTTGGTTTTTAAACTTCTCATTTTTCTTTCTTATTCGTCGCTTTTCCTCTCTCTCGCCATTTTTACTCTGTGCTTTTCTTTCCTAGGCTTAATCTTCCGTGTTTTTTCCTTTCTGAGTCTGACTTCACTTTTGAGGTACGGTTTCTCTTCCTTTTCCATTTTCCTTTATAGAAAATTTTATTTGCAATTCCTTTTCCACTCAAGGATAGAAATTTGTACCCTTTTTCTTTTCAATTCCATGGTTGGAAGCTCTGAGGTTAGGCAACTTTTTCCTTCTGTTTCATTTTTCTTTGCTTTTTTAGGGGCATCTCTAGGTTCTTTTAGCACCCATTTCCCCCCAATTGAGGGTTTCGTGTCTAGGGGTAGTAGCTTAGGTTTTGTGTTGGCTAATCTGCACCCCTTGTTGCATCAATCTCTAAATTGATTTAGGGAAATGGTTGGTAAGAGGGAAGTGGTGTCTAAGGTGAGGTCCAGTGAGCTTGAAACTGGGTTGTGGTCTAGCGATGACCCCGTCAAGGCGGAGGTAGATACTGCTGCCTCTAGTCCTTCGTTGTCTGGACGGAGGGAAGTTAGGTCTTTCCTCACCCTTAGGGAGGAGTGCGCTCTAGATGCTGACACCCTCTTTAGGTTTAAAGAAAGATTCCAGTTCCCTGAGGAAGTTAGGATTCGCCTTCCTCAAGAAGGGGAAAAGCCTGAGATTTCTAGCCTAGAGAAGTATGCTTTTATGAGGCTGCTTTCCAGTGCGGCCTTAGGTTTCCCGCCTATCCATTTATAATGGAACTCCTGAACCACTTCAACATCGCTCCTAGGCAACTTATGCCAAACTCAGAGAGGGACACGATCAAGTTGGACAAGTTTGTTCACCTGTACCGTTTGAAGGAGCCCAAGGAGTATAAGTACTATAAGCTTGTGCCCTGGGTCAGGAAGGTGAGGATCATTACGGATCTTCCTTCGTCCTTCCAATACTGAAATCCAAGTACTTCTTTGTATCTAAGGATGGATGGGAGACTCTTTCTGACAACTTCTAGGGTGAAGTTCCTAGGTTGCTTCATCAATAGGGGACCTTGAGGCTAGGTGTGCTGTCTTTTTGCTTATTTCATATTAGTTCCTCCTTTTTATTCTTTTTTTTTATTATTTGTCACTAACATTTTACTTCTTGTGTTTTTGTAGTTAAGAAACGCCCCAAGCTTAAGAGTAAGTACAAGACACGCGTCCAGGCAGCCATTGAATATATGAAGACAATTGACGATTTTGACGACCTTGTCGACCCCAGAACTTTAGCTCGTCACTTCCTTGGTCCGGAACCTTCTCCCTTCATCCTGCGTGCTATCAAGATTGAAGAGAAAAATGAGTTTGGTTTGTTTGAGTTTTCTTTAGTCTCTTCTTTTCTTCTTCTTCTTCTTCTTCTTCTTCTTCTTCTTCTTTTATCTCACCATTTTCTAGCTGTGTAAAGATGACAACCAAATTCAACCAAGAATTGTATGCCAAGATAAAGGCTAGGAAGACTAAGCCTCTTTCGAGCTTGGGGAAGAAAGTGGTGCGAGTCATCGAAAAGGTAACTATAATCACTCTAGTCACCTCCATTCCGCAGGTCACGAGGACTGCCTCTCCCACCACCTCATTTGAAGAGATTACTCCTCGTCAAAAAAGGCAAAGGACGGTGGCAAAAGGCAAAGAGAAGGTGGGTTCCCAAACATCCAATGTCTAGGACAATGCTGGTCTGGCCTTGACGAGGGCCCATAATGCCGTCACTGCTAAGGACCTCAAGATGCTTTCAAGCATCCCTTCCAACGAGGTTGTGAGCCATCACATCCATTAGGTTGTCCAGGCAATACTTCTCTCTTTTCCTTTTTTTTTTTTTTGGATTGTATAACATGCAAAGATGAACTTCTTTTGATGTTTGTAACTTTCTTATGAGCTTTAGGTGCTGGGAGAGACGATCCACATTACTTATGAATACCTGAGCCATGAAAGGCACTGGCGACAGGGTCCAAAGTGGAAGCTTTGGAAACTGAGAACTCTAAGCTAAGGAGGGACCTCATCTCTACCATAGACAAGGCCAACTCTGCCAAGGAGAAGGCCAAGGCTTTGCCTAACAGTCTAAAGGTTGAGAAGCAATTGACAGTGCAGAAGGACAAGCTGCAAACCAAAAGATTAATACCATGGCTACCAAGGCTGTTCAAGCCTTTCAACTAACTGAAGAGTACATTACAGTGCTCTTCAGTTGGTATTATAAAGGCTTTGAACTCCTTAAGCGATAATTGGTCAAGCACCCCTCTAGAGTTGACCTGGAGAACCTGGACTTCGAGGAGGTAGACAAGGAGATGGAGATTGACGAGGCTGCCCAAGCAGCTACTACTGAAGAGAATGTTCTAGAGGAAAACACTGTTAATTTTAAGGGTGCCCCTGCTGATGCAACTGGAGGGGACGAGGCTGCTACTTGAACGCATTTCTTTCTTTCCTGCCTTTTTTTTTACTTTGGTGCCCAGTGTGTTTTTGGGCTTTATTTTTGGTGCCCTTTGTACTTTATGGGCTTTAAATAGTAACTTTGAAACAATTTCATTTTATATATATATATATATATATATATATATATATATATATATCATATGTGTGTTTGTCTTACCTTTGATGATTGTCATTTACTAATTTTTGCGCAAGCCTTTCGTTGTTTGACCTTTGCCATATGGTCTACCTCTTTTTAAGCAATTTATATCTATTTAAGGAATTTTGTCACTTAGCCATTTTTAAGTGATTTACATCTATTTAAGGAATTTTATCACTTGTTTTCGTCAGTGATTTACATCCATTTAAGGAATTTTTATCACTTAGCCATTTTTAAGTGATTTACATCCATTTAAAAAACCTTATCACTTGCCTTAGTTAGTGATTTACATCCATTTAAGGAATTTAATCACTTAGCCATTTTTAGGTGATTTACATCCATTTAAGGAATTTTATCACTTGGCTTCGTCAGTGATTTACATCCATTTAAGGAATTTTATCACTTAGCCAATTTTAGGTGATTTACATCCATTTTAAAGAATTTTATCACTTGGCTTTGTCAGTGATTTAGATCCATTTAAGGAATTTTATCACTTTCATTTTCTTTGCTCCCCCCCCCCCCTCATATACTTATACACAATTTGCAAGAATATTCGTTGAATAGTACTTTTATTGTTTTATTTCAAATGAGGAGATTACTTTCATGACTACAAAAGTGACTTATCCCTATTGATGATACTTTTTCAAATGCTTGATGTTCCATGGTCGTGGTAGTTTTTTCCCGTCCATCAATTCCAGGTGGTAGCTTCCTTGTCTTGAATAGTGATGACCTTGTAGGGTCCTTCCCATGTTGGTCCAAGCTTTCCTTGTGTTGAGTCCTTCATTGCTAGTGTGATCCTACGTAGAACAAGGTCTCCTATGTTAAGTCTTCTGAGCTTTACTCTCTTATTATAATATTCGGTCATCTTTTGCTGGTACTTGGCCATTTTTCGAGACGCTTCTTCCCTCGCTTCGTCCAAGCAATACAGGTTGACCTTCAATTGATCGTCGTTGCTGCATTCTTAAAAGAATTCTCTTCTCATGCTGGTGATTCATATCTCGACTGCTATCACTACTTCAGTGCCATAGGTGAGTCTAAATGGCATCTCTCTAGTTGGGGTTCTAGTGGTGGTTCTGTAGGCCTACAGGACATTTGGTAATTCTTCTGGTCATGCACCTTTTTCCCCCTCTAGTCGAACTTTGATGATCTTCAGCAATGTTTGATTCATCACTTCTATCAACTCGTTGGCTTGTGGGTGTCCTAGTGAAGAGAACTGGTTCTTGATTCCAAGCCCTGAGCAGAAGGTCCTGAATTCCTGATTGTCAAACTAACGACCATTATCTGATATTATCTTCCTTGGTATGCCAAACCTGCAAACTATGCTTCTCCTCACAAAGCTCTGGATCTTTGCCTCTGTGATTGTTGATAGTGCTTCTGCTTCTGCTTCTACCCATTTAGTGAAATAATCAATTGCAACTAATAAAATTTTACCTGCCTTTCACCTTGGGGAGGTTATGGCCATCATCTTTTCTCCTGAGATGCATTGGACACTCTCAAGCCTCTAGCACTTGTTACATCTTTCGATGAACTCCCTCTCATCCTTCTACATGGTGGGCTAGAAATAACCTATTCTAATGATTTTTCTTACTAGGGATCTCGAGCCTATATGGTCTCCGCATATTCCTTCGTGGACCTCCTCCAAGATGTACTTAGCTTTGTCTTCCTCGACGCACCTCAAGTAGGGCATGTAGAAGCACCTTTTATACAGAACGTCATTTAAGATTGTGAACCTGGTTGCTCGTTTCTTGATCTTCCTTACTTCTTCAGCGTCTGCTAGGAGTCATCCATCTCGGAGGAAAGAGAAGATTGGAGTTGTCCAACTACTTTGGTCTTGAATTGCAAAAGTGTGGAGTTCTTTAATGCTTGGATGTTTTAGTACTTCTACTTTCAAATCTAGCGACCCAATTTCGTCTTGTGATGATGCCTGCCTTGTTACTTCGTCTGCTTCTGAGTTCTGGCTTCGGGGGACTTGTGTGAAATCTACTCGGTCGAACTCTTGGATTAGGTGGATTGTCAGTCTAAGGTATTTTTGCATCCTGCCTTCCTTCGCCTCATACTCTCCCTTTATTTGCCTTATTACTAGCTTGGAATCACTTTTGAGGAGTATGTTCTTGGCCCCCAAAGCCTTCCCAATCCTGAGTCCCGTAAGAATAGCTTCGTATTCTACCTCATTGTTGGTGGCAGGGAACTGAAACTGTACCTCATACTTAAGGATTTCTCCTTTTGGAGTGTTAATGACTACCCCAACTCCTTTTTTCTGATCTGATGAGCCATCTGCTTGGATCATCCATTTCTTTGAATCATCCTAGAACTTTTCGTTGTCTGGCATAGTGAACTCAACAATGAAGTCAGCTAATGCCTGGGCTTTAGTTGCTATTTTGGGATGGTATTCGATGTCGAACTGACTCAGCTCAACCGCCCATTGCACCATACTTCCTGCAGCTTCGAGCTTGTTCATCGACTTCCATATTGGTTAGTCTGTCATTACCAAAATAGGGTTTGCTTGGAAGTAGGGACGAAGCTTACGTGAAGCAACAATTAGGGCAAAGACAATCTTCTCAATACATGGATACTCTGCCTGAGCTCCTTGGAATGCTTGGTTGACGTAGTAAATAGGAAGTTGTACCCTATTTTCTTCTCGAATCAACGCTGCACTCACGGTTGTGGTTGATACCGCTAAGTATAAAAACAAATTTTCCCCTTCCTTTGATGGGCTTAAGAGGGGAGGATTGCTTAAATAGCGCTTCAGCCCTTGGAAGGGTTCCTCACACTCACTTGTCCAAGTAAAAGCTTGCTTTAGGGTTCTAAAGAAGGGCAAACATTTGTCTGTGGCTTTGGAGACGAACCTATTGAAGGCCGCGACCCTCCTTGTCAGCTTCTACACTTCCTTCACTATTTTTGGTGAAGTCATCTCCAATATAGCCTCCACCTTCTCTAGATTAACTTCTATTCCTCTCTAGGACAGCATGAACCCCAGGAATTTTCCCAACGAGACCTTGAAGGTGCACTTGCTAGGATTTAACCCATTTGGTATTGCTTGAGGGTCACAAAGGTTTCCTTAAGGTCGTCTAAGTGTGTGTCTTCCTTTTTGCTCTTGACGAGCATATCATCAACGTAAGCTTCCATATTTCTCCCGATTGGCTTGCTGAATATCTTGTTAACTAACCTCTGGTAAGTTGCTCTTGCATTCTTTAGCCCAAAGGGCATTACTTTGTAGTAGTAAAGCCCTTGGTTAGTGATGAAGGCAGTCTTCTCATGGTCTTTTTTTGACATTTTGATCTGATTGTAGCCCGAGAAGGCGTCCATAAACGTGAGGAATTTATGTCCTGCTGTGGAGTCCACAAGCTGGTCTATTCTTAGCAACGGGAAACTGTCTTTTGGGCAGGCACTGTTTAGGTCCGTGAAGTCCACACACATCCTTCACGTCCCGTTTGCTTTCTTTACTAAGATGACATTAGCTAGCCGGTCTAGGTAGTTGGCCTCTCGGATGAAATCAGCTGCAAGTAGCTTATTTACTTCGTCCATGATGGTCTTATTCTGCTTAGGGGACTCGTCGCCTCTGTTGGACGGGCTTTCTCTCAGGGCTTACATTCAGATGATGTTGGATAACTTCTATTGCTATTCCGGGCATGTCTTCATGACTCCATATGAAGATATACAATTTTTTCTTGAGGAATTATACCAAATTCTCCTTCATCTGAGGACTCAGGTTCATCCCTATCTTTGTCGTCTTTGCTAGTTTTCCGTCAACTAGTTCCACAATTTCCAAGGCTTCTATCTTCTTCTCTTCCTCCTACTCCTCCTCAATCATCCAAGTATGATTCTCCTTTGCAGCTAGCACTACATGATAACATTCCTTGGCTAGCACTTGGTCTCCTTTCACCTCACCTATGCCATACTTCGTTGGAAATTTCACCTTCAGGCAATACGTAGACATTACTGCCTTCCAACGGTTGAGTGTGGGTCTTCCAATAATCAAATTTTATGATGATGTCCAATCCACCACCAAAAAGTCAAGCTACCAAGTTAATTTAGGGGATGTGATTCTACTGTGACCGTCAGTGTCTCTATCCCTCTAGGGTGTACTCAGTCTCCGCTGAAACTGACAAAGGAAGATTTGAAGGGCCGCAACCTTTTGGGATCCACTTTCAGCTGCTAGAAAGCTGAGAGTTAGATAATGTCAGTAGAGCTACCATTATCTATGAGAACTCGTCTAGTGTTGAATCCTTCTATCATGAGCATGATGACCAAGGGGTTGTCATGTGGTTACTTCACCCCTCTAATGTCTTCTTCTGAAGACAGGATGTCTATTCATGTCTTTCTTCTTTGTTTCAAGGGAGGTTTCCTGTGGACACTGTTTACCTATCTCCACTATGACTTCTTGAGGGATCTGAAGGATCCACCAGTGGACAGCCCTCCAGTGATCGTTTTTATCTCTCCTATCGCGCTTTGTGGATGACTATGCGAATTATCCTCATCCCTAGGATTAGTCTTAAGCTTCTCCTTACAATCATCTCTAGATCGGCTGGACTCCCCTTTTCTTACAAATTTTGCAGCTTCCCTTTATGAATCAGTTCTTCTATCTGCTCCTATAGGTCTCTATAATCCTCAATGTAATGATCGTGATCCTTGTGGAAGCAGCAATATTTCCTCTTGTCCCGTACATTGGGTAAGGAGTGCAATGGTTTTGGCCATTTAAGGTGGTGATCATCCTTAATCTGCATCAAAATTTTGTCAACAGGCATGACCAACAGAGAAATTTTACCGTTCATGATGTTTTATCGTCTTTCCACTTACTCCCGTCAAAGCTGGTGTGACGATCCCCTCTTTCTCTCTTTCGTCCTCTTTGGTCTTCCCTGACTCTCTCCTTCTCTTTAGGTGTGTTCTCTCCTCCTATTGCAGCTAGGGCATCTTCTGTATTCATGTACTTCTGAGCTTTCAATAGCATCTTAGCCATCGTCTGCGAAGGACTTTTTGCAAGGGCAACTACGAACTCTCTAGATTTCAGCCCAACTTTGAAAGTGGTTATCTGCACCTTGTCATCATCTTCGTCGAACTCTAGCACTTCTCTCGTAAAATGCTTCACATATGACCTCAAGGATTCCCTTTCACCTTGCTTGATGGTGAGTAGGTGATCCGCCGGCCTCTTCTGACGTTGCCCACCAACAAAGTGGCGCACGAAAGAACTGCCTAGCTGTATAAAGTTGTAGATGGATGAGGTTGCCAGTTTGCTAAACCACACTCGTGCTGCCCCTTTGAGGGTGGTAGGAAAAGAGCGGCATAAAATCTCATCTAGGGTCTGTTGTAGAGTCAGGGTCGTCTTGAAGGTGGTTATGTGATCCAACATGTCTTTCAGGTCGTCAAATGACTCAAGTTGCGAAAGTTGAAACTTCGGTGGCAGGGGACATTCCAAAGTGGGAGTCCATCCTCCTGACAATCCCATCCAAGTTTCTGTTTGTCTTTTCCTTCATCGTGTTCCTCAGCTCGTCCATCTCCTTCCTCATGTTCTTGAGGAGATCTGAGTTTGCCTCATCTAAGGAGTTTGGTCATTGAGAATCATCTCTTTTGTGGCTATCTTCATCATTGTTTCTATTAGTCTCAACCCTCGTGGGTGAGTGATTTTCATCTTGTTACAACTGTAACCTCATCTCCTAGTTCTGCCTGGTGAGTTCTTTTACGCTAGTTGTAAGTGTCTAGATTTGCAAAGCTAATGCTGCAGAATCTTACGGAGTATTAGACTCCATCTAGACCTTAGAATCGAACGGAACTACACTTTCATACAAAGGTCTGAAGTTGTCGTCCCCGCAGACGGCGCCAAACTGATGATGCTGAAATTGTCAGTAGTTAGGTTCGTCTAGAGGGTTCCCAACACGGACTTATCAAAGGGCCTACAAAAGGTTGTAAATAGGAATTCTCTTAGGTGGTCACCAGTGTGGTGTCGACCACGGAGACTCCGATGACAAAGTCAAAAAAAAAGAGTTTTGGAGTTAATCCGAGAATAGAGAGAATTAGCATATAAGAGTGGATATTATCTGTACCTTGTCTTTAAGCTTTGAGGGGCCTATAAATAGGCTCTTCTTCTTGCTAGCCATTGGCCTTCTTTAATGATGGCTTGACTACTTTCTTTGTAACGCCTCAGGCCTGCTTAATGTAGCCTTAATGGAGGTTCCAACGGTCTCCTCGTCGATACGTAACCATCGGGGCATTGAATGGCTGTCTTTATGGTATCCTTCCTCGTACAGGCTGGATCATCTGGATGATTGCAATTATCTAGTCTATCAGTAATAATATCCAATTAGAAGTTAGAAACCCATGCCTGATAAAAAGTATAGCTTGAAGAGGTAAGATTATAAATTTGTTAGCATTATTATATATATATATATATATATATTTATTTATTTATTTATTTATTTATTACTCATGAAAGGGTCATGAATGTCATGACGATAATTTTATATATGTTTATGACTTTTAAATTTAAAGAATGAAAATGCCACAAATAGTTTTTTTTTTTTTTTAATTTCCTTTTTTGATAAGTTTACAATAATTTAGTTGATAAAATTTCTAGCTAACCTTATAAGAGCATTCACAGTAAGGAAGCTAAAAATTATAGCTTTTAGCAACTTAAAAAACAACTTTATCGATTTTAATAACCCACTTTACAATACACCGAACATCAAAGGCTCTATATTTCTAGCCACTCATTTATAATAATATAAATAACTCATTAAAATAATGATAAACAACCACCACAAAAACCAACACAACAGCAAGGTATAGCCATCTCCACTGTCACCTCACCAGCCACAACCACAAACTGCAATAGTAGGGGAAAAGAAAATCCAACCCCCAACAACATTCATCTTCCACTTCTCAACCTGCAACCACCAACCACAGCAAAAAAACAAAAAAACAAAAAACAAAAACAAAAAAACATAAAAAACAAAAAAAACAAAACATAAAAAATAAAACACAAAACACACCCACAATCCAACCGCCACCAACCTTCCTCTTCCACCTCTCAACCACAACCATAAACACAGCACAACTTAACAGAAATCAAACAAATCAATAACCAAATCAGCCAAGTTGACCCACGAACCACACTGATACCCATAAACCAATCGTACTCATGCCAATACCCACGAACCAATCGGACCCACAAATCAACCCACGAATCACTTCGACCCGTTAACAAATCAACCCACTCAAACCCACAAACAAAGCGAACTACAAACCAATCAACCCACTCCAATGTCTACAATCAAACCCACAAACCACCGAGAAAGAGAGAGAGAGAAGAGAGAACAGATAACAAAGAAGTGAGAGAGGAGTGAATAAAAAAATGAGAGAGGCGGGAATAAAAAAATATTTTTATGTTTACCTTTGTGCTACAGTGAGTTGTTATTGATAGCAGCTCACTGTAGCATGAAGGTAAAATATAGATAAATATTTTAGCTATAGCATCTTTATTGTGAGTGCTCTAAGTATCTTATTCTCCTTACCATGCTTCAGAAGTTGGGATAATTATGTGTCTAGAATTAAAACTTTAGTAATATGACCTTTTGCATTAGTTACACAGTTTTGTTGGAAATTTCACAAGGTGATGTGAACATCTATAATAAAATGCATTTTTTTTTCTTTTTATACAATAGAATTTCCATCTATGGTGTTCGCTTTATAATAATTATTCTTTATCATCAAGCCAAGATATCAATTTATTTTTTGTGTAAACAAGATTGTACCGTAGATTTCGTATTGGACAACAAGCTAACTAAAACACATAAAAGGCTCTTGGTTCATAGGTTAGGTTTGGAATAGGTCATTTTGGCTAGATAAAAATAAATTGTTTAAATCCCCTCTCCTATTGTAACTAAATGAGATTATAACCTAGCAAACAAAATTAACTTTACAGAACTGAACTTAATTTATGAATTAGGTCATTACAAACACACTTAATAGTCAAGAGTCTTCTAATTCAACTAGTACCTCTTGGTATTTCAAACTGAGATATTAGGGTTAAAATCCTCCTTATCTAACTATCAAATTATCCACACACACACACACACACAAAAAAAAAAAAACAAACAAACAAACAAACACTTAATAATGTAATGGAGATTTGAAGGTAGCTCAATTGTGTACGTGTGGTGTGGGGATTTGTTTAAAAGATTTTAAATGGATAATTTCAATGGGAAAATCTTGTTACACACTCGCTATTTTACAGTCCATACACACTCCCTTTATAATCGTATTTTGAAAACACAATTCAGTCTACGTGACAATATATGTGATGTAAAGCAAATTGCCATGGCCTTTTAACCCCACACGCGCCTGAAATCATCGTGCAAGGCAAAAAGACACTAGTAGAAATCATGGGCCCCAAAGTCGGAATCACATGAAATTTGACAGGCTGAAGCAAAATGGCCTTCTGAGCAATATTCACTGCTTTGCTATGAGGTACCCCCTGAAATTGGCAAATTCCTCCATTTAGCCCCCGAAAACTGTGATTTTGCCGTTTATATTAATTTTTGTTTTATTAATAACTTTTTACTCAAAAGTCAAAATAAGATCCCGCTTATTTTGAGATGACCCTTAAGGTCAGTAATTTATGATTTTGCATTAAACACAATTTTGCCACTTTTGGTAAATTTCAGCATTTTGACACCTAATCGCATAATTAGTACGAATTCGGGTTTCAGACGTTTTCTAATCAGCTTAGGGTTTTACTTTCTTAGTATTTATATGTTTTGTAACGATCAGAGACAAATCAGATTATTATCAATAAAAATACGGACTTTTGTCAAATTCTTTCTCTTTTGGATTATAGTTTATCTCCTTGTGAATTTAGGGAAACCCCTCATAGATTCAAGAATTACTACCAAAAGCTAATAATTTAGTTTCTATTCTATTATGAGCGCATTGTGTGTGCTTTTTTCAAGCTTCCGCGAAATCAATATGTAAAGTGAGTATGCAACAGCAAGTGTCTAACAATTATTACCCAACTTTAATAACTATTGATGAAACCAAAGATCGTTAGTTGGGTCACTCATCCAGTCTAGAGCTTTTAACGGGCTTCTGAGATCTACAAGAAAACTAAAGCCGGTCGAAGAGACCACCGGGGTGAGCCCGGTGAGGGAGCCTCCAATACTTGAGTCAGTATCTGCCCATATATTTTGTATATATATAGCATTTTGTAGTCTTTTTGACGTACCTTAGCAAATGGACAGATTGTCTCTTTTATAGGCAACTTGGGTAGTTGTTGTGCTCATAAATGTCCTCATGCACATAATTGCAGGTAATTATTTCCCTGTGTGTAACGGTCTCTTTGAGTTTAAGGTTGATAAGTAATGGTTGTCATTAATGTGTTGAATGTGCTTGAGCGGTTACATCTTTTTCCATGATGGTCTACTAATGATGCAAGGTCGTCCATATTAATGGAATTTTTCTTGACTTGTTTAGATTTAGACTTCTTTGTCTTTCAATTAACTTCTTCTTCGAGGATGATGGCTTATCTATGACAACATCTTAGTGTCTGCCTTTTGAAGGTCCTTTTGGATGTTTGAAGGACCATTGCTTGATCTTATGAGTAAGCTAATTTTTTTGGACGACCATTTTTTATCACTACTAAAGAGCAAGGTGATTTCTTTGGACGACAATTTTTTATCATTGCTGAAAAGCAAGGTGATTTCTTTGCACAACCATTCTGGATTCCCTCTACTAAAGATGACGATCACTTGGATCGATTATTTCTTTGGATGATCCATTGCCATCAAAATTATTTCCCTGGCAACCATTTGAATTGCCTTCTACTAAAGATGACAATCACTTAGATCGATTATTTGTTTGGACGATCTCTTGCCATCGGAATTATTTTCTTGGCAACCATCTGGATTGCCTTTAGTGGGCATTTTGCCTTTGATTGGGCCTTTGCCTTTTGCTTGAATAAGTAACTTTTTAGTTTTGACTTATCCATGTACAAGGGTTTGCTTTAAATGATTTTACTCTTGCATGAAGAATTTATCATTGCTGTTTGGACGATTTTATTCTTGTATGAAGAATTTATCGTTGAATGATTTTATTCTTGTATGAAGAATTTATCATTGCTATTTGGACTATGTTATTTTTGTATGAAGAATTTATCGTTGAATGATTTTATTCTTGTATGAAGAATTTTATCATTTTTGCTTTGGACGATTTAATTCTTGCATGAATAATGTATCGTTGAATGATATCATTCTTGTATGACGAATTTTATCATTAAATGATTTTATCCTTATATGAAGAATTTTATTGTTATTACTTTGGACGATTTAATTCTTGCACAAAGAATTTACCGTTGAACAATTTTACTCTTGCATGAAGAATTTATCGTTTGAACAATTTTACTCTTGCATGAAGAGTTTATCGTTAAATGATTTTATTCTTATATAAAGAATTTTATCATTATTACTTTGGACTATTTAATTCTTGCACAAAGAATTTACCGTCAAACGATTTTACTCTTGCACGAAGAATTTATCGTTTGAACGATTTTACTCTTGCACGAAGAGTATATTGTTAAATGATTTTATTCTTATAAGAATAATTTTATCATTATTACTTTGGACGATTTAATTCTTGCAAAAAGAATTTACCGTTGAACGATTTTACTCTTGCACGAAGAATTTATCGTTTGAACAATTTTGCTCTTGCACGAAGAGTTAATCGTTAAATGATTTTATTCTTATATGAAGAATTTTATTATTATTACTTTGGACAATTTAATTCTTGCACAAAGAATTTACCGTTGAACAATTTTACTCTTGCACGAAGAATTTATCGTTTGAACCATTTTTGGGACAGTTACTTATTAAGTAAACTGACGATCAAGTGGGGTTGTAGCTTCTTTGGAAATTTTGTAGCTTTAGGCCTCCTTGAGATCACGCCGCTTTGGACCTTCTTGAGGTTATGTTGTTGTCTACAGTAAGTAGCACATGCGTTTCAAGTCTAGGAGACTCAATTGAACTTCTTAGATGCATGACGATGAAGCATACGCTACTAATAATATAGCCATATTAGCTATGATAATTGCAACAATTTTATAGCAATATTTTCAACATATTCTACACATTTGTAATAATCATGCAAGCTTGATATGTATTTAGTTCCAATAAAGAAAGAAAGAAATGAGTTACCTCGACAGAAGACGTTAAATCTCGATACTATTTTTGTACATACCTCTTCTTTTTCTTTGTTTTAGTCTTCTTGACGAGCTTTCTCTCTTATAAGATCTCTTTTGTTAGGCTTAACATGTTTGAGGCTTTTTTTTTTTTTTTTGTAGGTGCAAGAACTAGGCCACATTGTTGCCCCCATTTAAACATGAAAGATGTAGTTCCTGTTTGTTAAGGACTAGAGGAATACCGTTCATGGATTGAACCTGTTTGCCTTGAGGACTTTTTCTAGAAATTGAATATTTAAGCCCAAATTTGCAAGGACCCTATAACAAGCATGCTTGAAACCACTTTGCTCACATGGCGAGTGATTTAGATATGTGTGTGGTACTTTTGGTACCCTTCTAAGCTGATTTCTTTTCCACGAGCTCTTCTTTTTTTGGCTTCAAAGCTACTAGGGCTTGACTTGCAATTTATGATGTCAAAGGAATTTTAACAACCTTTGGTTGTATTCCCTTTCCACTTAAGAGTTTTTGATCTCTTTCTTGGCTTGTTTTTCTTGACTAGTTCTTATTCTAAAGTTTATAATCTTAAGAATATAGGCACAATCAGGCTAGTCTAGTTATACTAGTGAATAGTTTAGTACTTCAACTGTATGAAGTGTTAGACTTAGAACGACATTGTCAAGTAAGAAATTCACAAATAATATTAACCATAAATGTATAAAATTTTTTGGGGCTTAATATTTATTTTTACATAAATGAAGTGTAATTTAGTTCATACCAAGCACTGAAGTAGTGATTTGGTTTACGAAAGCATGATGCTTTAACATACAAAAACCACCAAATATTTCATGAAACCATGTGGTGGGATTTATGCATCAATTGTAAAAGCATGTTGGACTAGTATACGGAAGGAAAAATCAAAACTTCAAACGTATACATAGCCAAACCATGTTGGTACAGCATGCTATATCTTTTCAGTTTAACGAATTCATATGGAAATAATCTGATACTATTTTGAGAGTAGATTGTATGTTAATATGTAACAATTCGAAACATATTCTTTCTCAAAGTCAAAGCAACATGTATAATTGGGAAAATTTAAATCATGATCGTTATGTGTGAATCTATATGCTCATAAAATTTCTCCTAAAATTCAGAGAAATAATTAGGCATCTCTTGTTAAATGGAATTCGAGCCCAATAAAATATGGTTCCATGCTTTTAAATGTCCAAATTGAAATTTTGATATTTGGCAAAGCAACTAAATTTGACTTTACTTTCCTTAATAACGAAAATTAAGATATTTAAATTTGATAAAAATATCGGAGGTTGAGAGCCTTTACCTTAAGTGGTCCTTAATTGCAATACTTAAGCACCATAAATTCATAACCTTAACCAACAATATAATTGACGGGTTTCTAGGTAGATTTATTCGCCATGTAAAGAAGATTACCAGGGATTTTAATTTGTAACTGAAATATTATCTCTTGTATTTTTTCTTTATTTGGTTTTAGTTTATATTAGTCAATTGCTTGTTTTCTGATCCTTTCAATTGACATAGAAATTAATATTAAATTAAACATGAGAGGCACATGATGACACATGCTATTGGCGAATAACACGATGCATGGGCTTATTGCCCATTCATCTTATTACCCATTTAGCCTTATGACTCATGAGTCATGCACATGGGCTAGCTTTAGGGTTTCCCCATCTTCTAACAGATGGACAGCCTAGATTTATTAATCATAAGAAATCGAATTGAAATTATCAAATAACATACCAGGCAATATGTTGGTTTGAAGAGAACATTCCCATCTTTGATCTCCTTTTTGGCAGCTCTTCTTGATAAGTTCTCTTTAACAACCGTTCATCGTCTCTAGACCGCATATCATCACCATACGTGATTTCGCAGTCAACTTTATTTTTTATACATTCTCTTTTGTGGATGTTTTCAATCTCATAGATGAATGCTACAAAATTAATTTTCTTGGACATGTATATATAAAGTTTTTGCCAAACATACGTAAATCATACATAAATCATGAAAGTTTTCACAAGGTGCTGTCGTAGCAAAAAATAGAATATTTATTATCGTTGGCTTCCACCTATCTAATACTGATTAGGTTTGGCTCAGCCGGGCTCATTGGATTTTCTCTTATGTCCAAATTTAGTGTTTCTAAATTTGGTAAGATAGTAAAATTTGACTTTAGCCTCTTTAGTGTCTAAACTCTAAAATTATGATGTAATTTCGGTAAGACAAAAAATTTTGGCCTCGACTTTCTCTAATGTCAAAAATAAAGATTTATTATCTTTGGCAGGGCAATAATATTTCACTTCTTTTTTTTTATCTTAGCAAGATGCATTAGAAGAAAGTAGTGAAATAAAAAGTCATAATTAATGGCATAATGCATGAATATCAACCAGGATGCTATCAGTATACCAATTATTTAATGCTATAAAGAGACACAAATAATCTCTTCGTGTTACAATAGGAAATGTAGTAAAGGTGTAAAATCCTTTTTATGGCTATAATCAGGATATCAATTAGGCCATAACATATAGTTATATTTGGCTTTAATGGCAAGGATCTCAAAGAGACCAGTTTGACTTCTTAGCCACTGATCTTCTTCGACTTGTGTAGGCTGTAGCAATTAAGGTATTCATTACCCTTGGCTTCCAGTCATACTCAATGCTGATTGGGTTTAGACTTTCTTTCCTTGTTTTAAACTTTATTTCATGTTTAAAATTAGGATTCTAAATTTGGCAAGATAATAACATTTGACTTTTGCCTTTTAATGTCCAAAATTATAATTTTAGTAAGATAATAAATTTTCTCTAATGTTCAAGCATTAAGATTTATTACCTCTTGCAAGGCAGTAATATATTGACTTCATCTTTCCTATTTAAGCAAGAAACGTTTAGGAAAGAAAAAAGGGTGATAACTAGCAAGTGGCACCATACTTGTGTCAATATGAACGTAGTTGAATTTTGTGCCAAACAAGTGTGTCTAACATCAGGCATGCAACTAAACAGTACATGTGAAATTGTGAATGATAAAAATGGGATTCGCACCACATTGGGTTGACTGTATTTATCTTAAGCAGCATGTATATATTCATATATATAAGCGCCATAAGTCTCATCAATTGTAGCTTAAATTTTTAATTATAAAAGCCTTAGCTGAGACTATGATTCCCATTCCTTCCATTTATAGATCACCATATATAGCAACTTCGGTATGATCAAATTGAGATCTAGAATAAATATGGAAAGACAAAGCTGTGATTTGGGACTACCATTACTATAGTTGACCTGGGCAATGATACTCAAAGGAAGGCTCGACGGGTTAGGCCACGTATCTTTGGGGTGATTTTATCTTTGCTCTTGCTTCTTATTTTTTTTAAAATAAAGGTATAAGAATTACCCAAGGTTCTTGATGCGAACCATCTCGTTAGTGCCCAGGCGTCAAGATGATTTGATTTGGCCTCCAAATTTCAGGTGCTCGTCCCCTTGGGGTGGAAGGCACTGCAAGACTACATTTGTTGCAGGCAGATCTGCTTCCATTGGAGGATCTTTACACGATATTCCATCTATCTGACCGAGACTGACTATGGTATCATAGTGTTCATATCTTTTGAATGAACTAAGTGACCCTTTGTCACGGGAAGAAAACAATGATTTGTCTTTTCCCACAAACAGTGCCAAACTAATGAAACCAAAAATCATCAGTTGGGTCACTCTTCCAATCTGGAGCCTTTGACGGGCTTCTAAGCTCTATGATAAAAATAAAGCTAGTCGAAGAGACCACTAGGGTGAGCCCTAGTAGGGGAGCCTCCGATACTTGAGTCAGTATTCGCCCATATATTTTGTATATAGATAGCATTTTGTAGTCTTTCTAACATACCTTAGCAAATGGACAGATTGTCCCTTTTATAGGTAGCTTAGGCAGCTGTTGTGCTCATAAATGTCTTCATGCACATAATTGCTGATAATTATTTCTCTGTGTATAACAGTCTCCATCTTAATGGGAGTTTAAGGTTGATGAGTAACGGTCGTCATTAATGTGTTGAATGTGCTTGAGCAGTTACATATTTTTCATGATGGTCTACTAATGATGCAAGGTTGTCCATATTAATGGATGACCTTAATGATTTTTCTGGACTCATCAACTATGGTACCGGTGTTTAGCTACATATACACAGTTATTAACTGGTCAATGGATAAAATCATATACTCTCAGTCTCTAATTCTTGTTCTTTAGCCCAAGTTCAATGAATTTCACCTATAACAAGGAAAAGACTAAATCACACATGCCATTGTCGTCGAGAATATAGGAATTATGGGGACACACCTTTGCCAATCACAACTTGCCATATGGCGTATTGTGGCACAAAGTTGTGCTTAATTATGTGGTACTAGCACAGCTCATAATATAAGCATGAATTAAGTTCTACATTAATTTTAACTTGCCCTCGATTCAACATTTTTTTTTTTTTTTTTTTTGGGAACAGAAATTAAACAATTGACAAGAGGCCAAGTCCGTACCCTTTATCTTCTCCAAAAAGTCCGTACTCTTTTTTTTTAAACCACAGATTAAGGGATTATTATTGCCTTGCTGGGTAAATGTGATCTCATTGTCATTGATACAAAAAAGATCAATTGGCTGGGTGTTAAAAAAGGGCAACATCCGAGCACTTTTTCTTTTCTCTTTTTGAATAAAAAAAGAATCTTCAACATGGACTCATCAATTCCATATCACATGATGGATAATATCACGTGTATCACAGTAAAATTAAAGGTTATTTAATTGTACTTGATTCAATAACAATAGAATTTATACACCAATGTGAAAGAAAATTTAAAAAGATAAAGACATTTGTCAAACATCGATAAATGTTTTATTCTTATTTTATTCTAGATACTTTTATGGTGTGTATATGACTTTTACCTATAAGCATTAGCATCCAGGTTCTTAAAAATATATCATTTTATTATCTCAAAAGCTACTTTATCTATTATATCATACTATTTTATAATACACTCAACATCCAAACTTTTACTTAACTATACAACACATTAAAATAATATATCTACACAATAAAATAATATAATCCAATACCCAAATAAAAACCCAAAACCCAATAAAAAAAATTTTCTTTTTTTTTAAATACCATCTTGCTACAATGCCATCATAAAAGTAGGATGGTATTGTAGCTCAATGGTAAATTTTTTAGAATTGGAAGTGCGGGTAATGCAAGATTTATGGGGTTTGATACTAAATTTTAGCATAGTTGAAGTTTTAGCATGCCAGATACAAATGCTCTCCTGTTTTTCTTGTAGTCCTCTCATTCTTCAAATTACTTGATAGAACTTGCTGAAAACATAACTAAATTTTACTAAAGACCTCTGGATAGTTAACAAAGACACCACACCATCTCTCTGGTCAGCTTAGAATTAGAAAAATATGCTTGTAGTTACCACAATTCTTAAAAAATAGTTCAAACTATTTTCCTTTTTTTGCTAAATAATGATGTTTTATTGATAAAGGAGAGAGAAGAAGAGGATCCATCTTCATCTTAGGGAAACAAGACTGAATTAGTGAATTTCAACCCTAATTATATGAGCCCCTTCAAACAGGACTTATTGCTATCAATTCGATGATCCCTATAGGACATGGTCATTGAGAATTAATTATTGGGGATAGTCAAACCGATAAAATAGTAGTAGCCACAAATACGATTCTCAATCAACAAGGGCAAAATGTAATATGTATCTATGTCGCTATTGGTTTGAGGGTGGCTGCTAAGTGCCATAAGTTTACAAAATTTTTAACTAGTTGAATTAAAACACGCCAAGTCGTTTTTAAATACAACTCAACAAATAAAATAATTATTGATATTTACCACCCAAAAAAAAAAAATGGTTCTCTCTCTCTCTCTCATTGTAGCTCTTCAAATCATAGAGCTCAAATCACTATCAACGAGTCAAACCAGATATCTTCAAATTGGTTGTTGCGCGATGATTGAGGTGATCCTTGGAAAGCCAAAATGAGAGGGTTGTGTGGTTGACATGATGAGTTGAATCAATTTCTCAAATAAGTTGCTCAAGTTCTTGACTTGATTGTTGGAACTCGATCATGATTTTACCTCAACTTATTGTGACTCGATTGTGTCAATTCAAAGCTGTTCAAGCAATTTCCTTGAGGACTCTCTCTCTCCTTTCTCTCTCTCTCTCTCTCTCTCTCTCTCTCTCTCTCTCTCTCATATATGTTAGGATTTGGGTGTAGAGTTTTTTTTTTTTTTTGGGAGGGCAGATAAATATTGAATTTCAACCTATGGGGTATAGTAGTATTTGGGGGGCATTAAGCAACGATTTTAATTGGGTAGTTGTTATGGTGGGCGGTCATGGGTGGTTCGTGGGGTTTAGTTGCTCTTTGTCATTGTAAGATTCAGAGGACGAGATGGACCAGTCCATCAAGAAGCAAACGTAACATATTGAAAAGTTGATTGTTGATTTGGATCTCTCTATTGAGTGATTTTTTTTTTTTTTTTTTTTTTTTTTTGCTGAATGTTGTGTGTTTGATTTTGTTAGTAGAAGGACGAGGAATTGCATTATTTAATATTTACATGTAAATGTCCATAATTATTTTGTTTACCTTCTTGAGTTTGCTTTATTTATTATGGGTATCAGAAATTTAGGAAGAGTAGGAGCTATTATCAGAGGTGATCTCACTGACGACATTGAGGATCAAGTGTTATTGTTGTACAATGGTGCAAACTACGCCAATAAAAGAAAAAAAATTTAAAAGCAAAGTAGAAAAAATTGTAAATAAAAACTAGTGGAGGTCCCTTCTTCTTCTTTTCTTTCTTTCTTTCTTTTTTTTTTTTTTTTTTTTTGATTGAGAGAGAGAGAGAGAGAGCTCCACAACTTTATTGTGAGTGCCGCTCTGAGGGAATTTGTAGGCTAGCATAGTGAGAGGAAAGAATATAATAATAAATTAACATGTGTTTAAAAGAGTATTGCAAACTAGCATCTCGAGTTTTATAGGGTCGATGTCAATCTAAAACTGAGTCTAAAAGACTCGATTCCCATTTGCTAAGTTGGAAGTAAGATGCCATATAGATCTCAAGTCTTATAGACTCGAGTTCTAAAAAGCAAAACCAAGTCGTTGAGACTCAATTTTTGTCAGGGAAATTTCGAGTACAGATCTAAAGAAGAACAAAGGAAGAGGAAAACGATTTGGAGCTCCGAAAAACAGAGGAAGACGATTTGGTTGGGGAAGAACAGACGCTGGGTGGATGATCTAGTCTTCAGATCTGCAGCGCCAAAGAAGAACAAAGAGACGCTGGGTGGGCGATCTGGCTGAAGAAAAACGCTGGGGATCTGCAGCGAAGAAGAAGAACACAGAAGAACACGAACAAACACAGGGAAGAAGAAGGGAAATAAAATGGTGGAACTCGAGTCTTAAAAACTCGAGTTCTACGTGGATTTTTCTCCACATCACATGCCACCACTTACAGATCGAGACTTAGAAACTCGAGTTTTATCTTGGAACTCGAGTTTTAGACACTCGAGATGCTAGTTTTCCAGATTTTTTTGAAACGTGACAACTAACAAAATTGTTTGATATTTAGAGTTAATTGGAAAAAAAAAAATTTGTGCCGCTCTCAACATTCCCAAATCTTCTATTATAGGGCTTTTTAGGTTCCTTCGTTGGTCTTTCACTGCCCTCAGTGGCTTTTCTTATCATCTCTTATATTACATGGGTTCTCTTCTCTAGCACCTTTGGATTCTAATGTTCTTCTTGGAGAGCATGTAACAAAATGTCTATCAGCTTGTAATGGTTTAGCCACAAGTTATAGGAATGAATGAATGTATGGGTTTTTCTCAAAGATTTTGGATTGGTTTTGGTTATAACTTCTATCATAGTCTACTCCCTCCCAACACATACTCTTGTATTTTTCTTCGTTTTTCTTGTAATTATGTCTTAATAGTAATAAAATTCTGCCGCTTTATCATAAAAAAAAATAATAATAAAAAGTTGCTAAATTAATCATTTTCATTTAAGCAAGAATTCCATTCCACAGCTATTTTAATGACTTTATTGTAAGGAAGGACAACATTTTAACTGTAAGAAAGTATCACGCCATGTTGCAGGTAGACTTGTGTACTCCACTAAAAAGTAGAACAAAAAGGAGAAGACAAACCAATCTCCATGCCATCCTTGCCACTTCAATTGATAAAAATACAAAAAAACATAAAAATTTAAATCAAATCAAAATCAAAATCAAATATATTTGGGAGATATAAACGCCTTATAAAAATATCTCTTTGCTTTGCTCATTCCTCAATATAAATTAAATTCCACACAAAAAAAGTCAGCAGAAAGAAGTGGCCTTGACTAACAAATCATACCCAACAATATTTTTTTTAATGACGTTTAGCATGTTTAGAGTTCAGTCTCTTTTTAAGATCCCCTATCATTTTGTCCTGGGTAAAGATTTGAAAATCCCTTTTGCTCAATTCTTGCGTCAACCTTTCAATCTCTTTCAGATGATAACAACAGTGATCTGAATCTGCCACCTCCCCTTTGCTCAGCTCTTGCTTCAATCCTTCTCTCTCTTCCGAGTGATCACAACACTGATCTGAAGAGTCCTCTTCAATCTTTTGATTGGACTTCAGTTTCTTTGATGCACCTAAGATTTCCTCATCTTGGAAAGCTCTCTTGGATGATATTAGGCCAAGGGAATCATCATTTCCCATTTTTCGGACATAAAAACTAACTAATATGCCTGTGGTGAGCTTAAGTTTGGCAAGTTTCTGTGGCCGCCCCCATGAATCCTGAGTAATTCTTAAGTACTCCCGAAGCACGGAGAATGGTACTCCTTCCTCTTATATTCATGGTGGGGTCTACTCATTAAATTCATAGTGGGGTCTATCACGAATGTGAGAGGAGGGAGCACCATTTCACTATGCTCCGAGACTACCTAAGAATTTTCCACGAATCCTAACATGGTACAGGATAACAAGACATGTTTTACCAGACAGTCAGCCATGTAACCAAAAAATAGGCCTCTCTCTCCAGCAAAAATGCACAAGCATGAAATCCTTTAAGAGTGCATTAATTGGGATCTTATGGCAGGGAACTAAAAATGCTGTAAGTGCCTATATAGACAATGAATTGCCTCTTCATGATAATAATCTCATCATTTTATTTACTGAGAATAAATGTCAACCATTACTTTAACAGAAAAAAGTTCTCAAAGTTTTAAAGCAGGGGTGGATGGACTATGAAGTCATTTCAAGGGACACAGGAGTCAGGAGTGTTATCTTAGGGAGGAGTATAAGAGCAGGGTGGGATTTTTTTTTTTAGGATATATTAAAGTGGGGGAAGGCATATATACTAGTATGGTTTTGCCATGATATATGGTGTGGGAATTGTCCTTTAAAGGATTTGTACCCTAAGTTCGCATGCTCAGTTGACAAAAAATGCATCAATTAGTTCACTCTTGGGTAGCCCGTTGGATGGGGAGGGTTGGAGTTGGAGTGTGAGATTCCACAATGGTTTTTATGATTGGGAATGGAGTCTGAATTCTTTCCTATATCTTTTACTCTTAATACCCCTAGGGGGAGGGGTGTGACAAATGAGATGAAGATTGGAAAGGAGTGATGCTTTTGAAGTTCGCTATTAATATGAGGCTATCCAAGGTGCCACTATTAATACTTTTCCTTGGAAAAGTATTTGGTGCATCAAGACCCCAAAGAGGGTTTTACTGAAATAAATAAAACCAACAAATAGAACAAAACTGAAAGGCCCCCAAAAAGGGTATCATTCTTTGATTGGACAGCAGCTTAATAGTTTTCACGTGTAATAATCTTATCAAGAGAGGTTTCTTGTTAGCTGGTTGTTGTTGCTTGTATATGTGTGATGGACAGACAATGGATCAAGTGATGTTGCATATGTTTTATGAAGCATAGTCTTTCGAACTTTTGGGATTGGGTGGTTACCAAGGAGGATCGCAAATCTTTTATTTGGGCGGAGGAATTGGTTTGGGAAGCATTCATCATAGATTTGGAACCTTTACCTGTTATGTGTGATGTAGTGGTTGTGGATGGAGTGAAATAGTTGCATTTTTGAAGACACTGAAAGATCAAAGGCTCAATTGGAGTCACCGTTGTTCTGAACCCTGTTGGATTTGGTCTCGGGTGTGGGGTCTTACAAATAGCAATTCCCTTTTAGATTTTTTTTTTTTTTTTTCCAGATAGTTGCAATTCCCTTTTAGATTTCAAAGAATCTTTAGACTTACGTGCATAATTCAATTGTTATCATTTCAGTTTACTTTGTGTTCATCATTGCGAGCATGAAGTAATCTATTCTTTCAATAAAATAACATTACTTATCATTTATAAAAAAATAAAATAAACAAATAAAAACATATGATAGGGATGCCAGGCAGGTAAATAATAGTAAGTTGAAGAAAGATCATAGTATATACCTTTCTAGGCTGCCTTTGACTTTTTCATATGCTTGATGTGCCTCTTGTGAGTTCTTAAAGATGGCAAACAAAGAAGATTTATCTTCTTGCATCTTTTTAGATGGCTGCCAGAAAAGCACACACAACTTTAGAACCTTACAAGTAGAAGGGGGGAGAGTGGATACACAAGCATGGCCAAGGAGTAGAGTGGGTAGAAACTTTGATATTGTGCATGAATATGTCGTGGAAGCTTGTAAATTGGTTGAATATAAAGTGAATCAGCCTAAACAGTGCGAGAAATGCATGGCAAGCAGAGAGTTCCAAGCTGCCAGTCACACATCATGGAATCTTATCTGAATTCTCATGCCATTCCATCAAATGGGGGCAGTTTTCTTATTTCTAACTAACCTGCTTAAAAACATATGATTAAGCTGCTGCTTGTGTATGGATTAGTATGCTTCCATATATGGACCCATTAGGTAGTTGTGCTAAGCACAAGGAGGATTGTTTGTTCAAAATATAATTCACCTCCTTCCTCTTTAAGCACATACACTAAATCAGCAATTAACCATCCGTAATTGATGCAAGTCTGAAATCTCCTCTCACCTTCCACAGTTTTTTACCCAAAAAAAAAAAAATGTTTTTCATGCAATTGTTATTGTAGTCAAAAGGCAAAAGGCAGCCTTAAGGTGCCAAATCCTTGTATCGCATGAGTTGTGAGGCGCCAGAAAAGGTACTCACTTCAGTGAAGGAAGGCACCAAACTCTTAATATAGTTATAATATTATACATATAATACACTCAAATCATATGTATCTAACACTTAGGGTCTGTTTGGGAACAACTTATTTAGCTGAAACTAGAAATTTTTTGCTGAAAGTACTATAAATAAAGCTAAAAGTTAGTTGAAATAGTACAGTAGAATCCATGAAAAGTAAATAAAAAAGCTAAATAGTAAAAGAAGCTGCCCAAAATAAGCTATTCCAAATGCAGCCTTACTAGGCATGGTGTGAATTTTTTAAATTATTAAGAGGCTCTATTAATTAATCTAAGAATAGACTTTACAACAATCTTATATAAAGTTTTAAAAAAAGAAAAAGGAAAGAACAACTTTTTAAGCTAAAAATTTACATGATTGAAATAATAAATAAATAAGCCCTCACTAAAAGCTCCCTGCCTAGCCTAAGTGAGCACCTGACTCTCCTTTGATACACTGATAATAGTTAACAAATTGTGTGACCTATCCCCTCAATCAAATAATATAAAATTAATCAAATATGAAAAAAATAATTACCATGGAAATCTTAATGGTGAGAACTAATTTATCTCAAAAAATTGATCAATTGATTGCTAGTTTGAAAACATACAAAAAATACAACTGGCTTGGCTGGATCCAAGCTTGGATGTAGATTAATGTAGATTTGATGATAAGCAAGACCCAATTCTTAAACCCGTATAGCAATGGTGTAAGATTAGGGACAGCAAGCGAGCGTACCTTTGTTCAATTCTTCTCCACCAAGCACGGAAGTTTAAGGATAACTGTAGGTCGGTGGCTACCTAAGGAAACTCTGATTCGATCCACCCCCCAGCGAGGAGGCATCTATCTCATCCTGATCACAAGGAGAGGTTCACCATGATAGGGTACTTCTTCTTTTTTTTCCCCTTCCCGAAAGAATGAAATGCATAAGGGACCATCCTTTTGTTGCGGCATGCTCCTCAGAATTATGGATTCGCAGGGGGCCTCGGGCCCTACTTAGTTGCCTAACAATGACAAAGGCTTGCAAAACTAAGTAGGGCCTTTTGAATGGAATCTGAAGTAATCTATCAGTGGTGTGAAGCAGCTTTGCCCCTTTTCAGTAGGGGAGCGTAAGGTTGGACCTTAGAAAGTCAGCGAACAGCAGTTCTTCTATGTAGGTATGGCGTTCCCCCTTGACTCTCCTAACGTCAAGCTAAGTGACTTCGTAACCTTTGCGTAGCGTAGTAGAATGAAGGCTATGCACCGACGCTCTCTTATCTATTAGCCTAAGCGTCTTCGCTAACTCACTCGCCTACTATACTATGCTCTACTATACAATACATTAGTAGGCTAGGCTAGGCTAACTCAGCCGCTTACTTCTACTAATGTAGGTCTTTAGTAGCGTTGACAAAGAAGAGCAGCCGGTTAAAAGACAGCGAATCTTTTGATTTATATATTCTAATATAGTTGATATCCACATGATCAACAGATCTAAACCTAGACCGCCCATCAACAGCCCTAGTCACATGGTTCAATGGTTTGGAATTTCAAATATATTTTTGTGAATGGGTCAAAACTCTTTTCTTTTTTGGGAACGGGATATATATTAGGGTCTATCATATGATGACTCCAAATATCATGACATGTAAAACATAAACATCATTCCGGCAATCATAAGCTCAACCAATACCTTCTAAAGAAAAGTTCAGACACCAACAGGATATACTCAACCTTGAGCTCAATTGTAAAGTCCCCAGAAATGACTTTATGTAATTCTTTAGTGGGCACATTTTTTGGTATCTTGTGTAAAAATAGCTTTGCCATTTCAGAATTAGGTACCTATAGATAATTTATTCAATGACTGTGAATCAGCAGGATCACATCGTTAGGAATTAGAAATCACCAAGAATTTAATGTCCAACTTACATCCTCTTGAACCAAGGGAATAGCATTATCAATACCTCTCTCTATCTTAGCAAGAACAAGTTTCATTGCAGCAGATGCATCATCTAGACAATTGTGCGGAGCACCCTTCTTTCGAATTTCATAGCCCAATACAGACTGTCAAAAACAAATGGAACAATTAACTATAACTGAAACGGCCCACAGATGCTTGCCCATTACTCAAAATGAAATGCCAAAAGAGAATCCTTTTTCAAATCATATCTTACCTTAATTAATAATTGAATAATACATAAAGTAGGAATAACACATTAAGAACTTGCCTTGCACAAATTATTCAGAGATGGTCTTCTATTGATAGGTCCATCCGAATGCATGAAGATAAGTGAGTTGTCAATTACTCTTGCACGATCTAACTTTAGTGCTGCAACCGACACAATAATTATTGAACGAATGCAGAAATGCAAAGAATAAACTACCTTGCACAAAATTCAAAAAGATGATGGTTCAGTTGTCATGAGAGAGAGAGAGAGAGAGATAGAGAGAGAAAGAGAGAGAGGAACTCCAATATCTAGTTATCATGCTTAGCTTACCTTGCAGGTCATTGTTTAAACTGTGGCCTACTAAAATTGTTCCCTTTGATAACAGCTTCTTCATGGATTTCTACAAAATGCACCAAAATATATTAGATAAGGAATTGATCCCAAGAAGTGTGAAAGCCAGCCTAGTGTACCTGTACATCTGTCAATGAACAAGTAACTCCTTCCAAATCTCTTGCACTAACTCCAGTTATATCAGTTCTATAATCTGCAATAACTTTATTTGGGTTTACAAGTTCATCAAGTTTCACCTGCACAATACAAACTCACTAGAAAGATTGTACAACAGTGACCCTTCGAGAGGCCTAGAAATTGTCAAACAAGCTAGCCAAAGTGAAGAGTATCCTTTTCCCTTGGGAAAAGAGAGGTGGAACAATGGGAATTACTTTTGTATGAAGAGAATGAACACAAGCCGAATTAATTAATACCCGTAAATTGCGATCCACAGCACAAACTCTCACTAAAGCTTCAGAGCCATCTTCACAGAGAGCCATCTCACAGTCAAAAGCAACAATTGCATTTGATCTCAAAGCCTTGGATTTTTTAGGAAGCTTTGTAATCACCCATCCCTGCTTCAACATATCCCACAAGTTATCAGGAAGCCAAGCTACATTTGAACTTGATAGCATCGTTAGTTCCTCATTGCGTGAAACTATTTTTATACTTGCACACCGCAACATAATTTAACTTTTATGTTTGTGTATTCATTATATAAATAATGCATCTCAAAACACCTATCTAGTCCTATTTAATATAAAAACTTATAGGGTCAAACAGCAAAGCTCTTCTTAGAGACTCAAAGAGAAAACATGCTTCAAGGGGCTTCTGGTCACGTCAGCTTACACTTTCTTTTCAAGATTATCTTTTTTTTGATAGGTAATAAGACTTTCATTAAAAAAATTGAACATCATGTTCATGATGGTGAACACTCTGAACAAGAAACAAATTCAATATAATCAAGAACTAAAGGAAATAGAGACCATGAAATCAAATAAAGAAATACAATTTGTACACTTCCAAGTACGAGCCCAATGAAACAGAGTACCAAAGAGGAGAGATTTTAAATGATCTAATGTTCTCTCCTTGTCTTCAAAAATGTAGGCATTGCATTCCTACCAAACCAACCACATTAAACATGCCAGGACTATATTCCAAATGGTTGAAAGATGCTTTCCAAACCAATTTCTCCAGATAAAGAGAAAAGAGCTGACTGACCTCAGCATTACCCACTGGATCCCAAACACTGCAAAAGCTTCACACCATAAGGCATGAGAAAACTTACAATGAAGAAGAAGTTGATCCACTAATTCCTCATTGCAGCAACATAAACAAAACCTATTTACCAGATACTGGCATCTCTTAACAAGATTATCAATGGTGAGTCTCTCATCATTAGTTGTTGTCCATAAGAAGAAAGACACATGTTTAGGCATCTTCGCACATGAAATGCACTCCCAAGGAAAAACCTCAGTGTTAGGACCCGATAACAACTTATAAAAAGAGTGCAAATCAAATACCCCAAACGTAGTCAGTCTCCAGACGAGGTGATCATCCCCTCACCCCTTGGCATAGATGAATAAATAAGCTCAAAAAAGGAATAAACAGTGGCTGCCTCCCAATCCTGAGGACCATGACGGAAAAGTAAATTCTAGCTCATACCTCCTACTGAAGTAGATACTACCAGTTTAGAGACCCATGCTTCTTTAGATATAGAGCAAGCAAACATTGCAGGAAAGAATTCCTTCAAGGGAATAGGCCCACTCCATGGATCATGCCAAAAACTAACATGGCAACCCTCCCCCACATTATACATAATCTGACTAAAGAACTTCTCTGATCCTTCCTTAATACTCCTCCACATCCCACACCCAAGATTATCAATTGTCACAGTAGTGCATTCCATGCCAGAGAATACTTAAATTAGCATTTATTAGTTCATCTTTGCTCCCTAAGCTATTCTGACCTTAATCTACCTATAGTTAGCAATAAGGAACGTATAGAAAGTAAATGCAGCAACTGAGATTACCTAAGAAAGGTACTGATGAATAATAGGTGCTGTAGGAAAAATAGTTTGAAAAGTAAAAAGGTATAAAGATTTTTTTATTATTATAACTTTTATTAAGTAGGAAAAATAAGCAAACATTATGATAACAAACCTCATCATTTGATGGGAACGAATAATGCAGCAGGTACTGAGGGTGTTCAATACTTAAACGAACCAGTCTCTGCACTGCCAGTGTCACAAGTTATCAAGATATGCCAAACAGCAAAGAACATTCAATTTAAAGTTACAGGAAAAAAGAAAGAAAAAGAAAGGGGGAATGCAAGAGAATAACTTGTATCTAGAAATTTGATGATGACTTAAGCGTTATATGTAATGAGAGAATAATAGCAAACTAAAACATAATCTGGTAGTCATTCAGCCACTGATCATGGAATCAATAAACGATACTATTGTGGTTAATTTGACAGTACATTGTTGATATAGAATAAGGGTTTTGAAATGGACACAATAATTACAACTGAGTTCTTTTAGTATCAACATCATATAATTACATTGAAGGGTTTTGTTGCAAAATCAAGCAAAGAACATTAAAATAAATAAATAAATAAAAGCTCAATTTACACATTTGCTTACAGTTTAGAACTTTAAACAAATGAGAGTTTTCAAAATACCAAGAATGTGACAGGCATATTATAATAGGGGGAAAAGCTTATTAAACCAAGACATGGAAAGCATGAAAAAGCTACCAATCTAGGCTTCTAGCCATAATTAAAACACATTTAATCAGACATATAATAATAAACGAAGAGGAATTTATAATAATATGAGCCAAACAAAGTGTCCATTTGAATGAACTTATTTCATCAGTTTATTGAGGCTAGTTTGTTTATTGTGTAAAAGTACATCTATAACCATATATAATTATTGCTAAGTTAAACATTTACCCAATTGAGCTAGAGCTCATCAGCAAGTATACAGCCATACCTTGAAAAATGTGATGTTTTAAAAAGCTGTACATTCCATTTCAAGATGAAAATAAACTGAAACAAATGAAACCAAGTGTCCTACTACAATTATAAACCCAATAACCCACCAGAGATTGGTGTACAGACCCCTTTTCTTCTACATTTTCACAGAAAGAGAATTAGTACAAGTACTAGACTATTAGTAGAATAGCAAAAACGCATTCTTCAAAGCCTCAAGGGATAACTAAACCATACCTGCTCAGGTATTTCATTATCTGGAGATATGTTTGTAAATTGCCCCACTACGTCACGCTTTAAATGGCATTGCATTACTTTAGCAAAAAACTGAAAACAGGGAAAAACATAAAAGTCATTGTCTTTATAAAATCTCAAATACAAGTAGTAAAGAAAAGACAAATTCCAAAAAAAAAAAAAAAAAAACACTACCTTGAGATGATTTTCTTCAACAAAAGTCTTAAGAAAAGCAGCCAAAACATCATTGGATCTCCTGGTAGGATCACTCAAGCTATTCCCAAGCTTCCTATCATGAACTTTTAAGAATTCCTTCCAATCTCCTTTAGTACCCTTCATTCCTTGTTTTTGGGCCAACTTCACCATTTCAATTAGGACCCATTCACATCCACATTTATTAGAAAAACAAATAAATTAATTAGATATGAACATATAGCAACAAACATAACACTTGGGTTTTTTTTTTCTTCTAAAAATGACTTCCAACAAAACTGAGACACAACACAACCACGTGTTGCCTTGTTTCTTAATCTAATAAAAAGTGTTACTAGTTTACTTGTTGGGGTGAGTCATAAACATGGTCAAAGCAAAAGAACATACATACATACATACATACATATATATATATATATATATATATATATATATATATATATTAGCGCCAGGAATTTTTTGGTCTAACTCGTTGAAAAAAAAAAAAAAAAAAAAAAAAAAAAAAAAAAAGCAAAGTGATTGAGATAGTAAATGGGGGTGTCACCTTTTTCTCTGCGGTGTCAAATAATTGTTCCATTGGGAGAAGAGTGAAACGGCTGATAAGGGTGGTCTGAATTTCTGGGGCGGCAGCTCTTCAAGGGTGAGGAGAGAAAAGTCGGCGGCTGAACTAAGGGTACGATTGATTGGGGTGAAAACAAGTAGCATGAAAAATAGGAAAAAGAAAATAGAGTGGAAAATGACACCATTTGGTTCAGGAGGAAAACAAGAGGAACAGAAAATAGGGGAAAAATAATCCCTTCAGACCACATTTTTTAATCCTCCCAATTTGGAAGAAAAATGAAGAGGAAAAAATGCTGCATGATGTAATTTACACAAATACTCTTACTTTATTACAATTATCTATTTCTCTCTCTTTTTCATTATTTTTTATATATTATATAATAAGGACATAATAGTCAATTTATATAAACTACATTTTTCATCCTCTCTTTTGTCTCTCCAACCAAATAAATAAGTTTTCCACCGTTCTATTTTTTCACTCCTTTAACCAAACTCATATGAGAGAAAACCAAATTTTTTCTATATTTTCACTTTTCGATTATCCCGTTAATTTTTTATTCTCTAACTTTTTCACTCTTCCAACCAAACGGACCTTTAAGAGAGGGTTAACCTCAATTTCCCAGCTTAATAATAATAACCCAGCCATTAAATTAGTTTTTTTTTTTTAAGTAATAACTACGCTATAACCCGTTTGCCTTAAACCTGCTCACTTTGTAATTTTATTTTTGACACTTTAGCCACAAGTGGTTCATTCCGTTCCTCTAACACGCTTTGTAGAAAAAACAAATCAAACACTCCTCTCCCTCTCAAAACACACTCTCTTCCACTTTTGCTCACCCATCTGTGTCCATGCACATTTTCCTTTTACGGAAATTCTTTGATGTCCCAACAATCTGAAATTTACAAATAGAAATAATCATCACTCACTGATTCACATTCATTTCCTACCAAAAACCGAAAAACAGAAAACAAAAAAACTGAATAAATTAATTCCATTATAATGTATTTGTAACGTTACTTCTAGCTATAGCATCACTTTATATTGCTAGTGGCTCCAACTATTTAGCATCAATGAGTTAATAAAATTCCAGCGATATAACAACATGAGTCTAGCCGTACAATGATAATGAATTAAGATATGCTTAATAGTATAATTTTGGAGATAAAAATATAATGGCTTATCTTCATAGTTTGTGGCTTCATCCATAAAACATTAGTGGACTAATAACATTCCAGCGGCTTAATAATGTGAGTCTAGTGGTGCAGTATGATATTGTGAGTCCTTTCATGGTGACTTCATGATTAAAGGGGAAAAATGAGTGCAACTGGAAAAAAAATAAAATAAAATTGCTCAGCCATATGCATAGGTTAATTAAGTTTATCCCCTTTATCATGCACTTAAATGATTTTTCTCATGTAATGCTCTTTTAGTTTTTAGTAAAATATGAGTGGTATTGTCTTCCATGAAAATGACTTTTAGCATTATAAGTTTGTGCCTTTCATAAGGAGGACCTTTTAGCATTATAATTATATGCCAACTTCACCATTTCAATAAGGACCTATTCACATCCACATTTATTAGAAAAACAAAATTAATTAAATTAGATGTGAACATATAGCAACAAACATAACACTTGGGTTTTTTTTAAATGACTTCCAACAAAACTGACACAACACAACCACATGTTGTCTTGTTCCTTAATCTAATAAAAATTGTTACCTAGAAACTAGTTGGGGTGAGTTATAAAGAGTTGGTCAAAGCAAAACAACGTACATACATATATAAATATATGCCAAAAAATAACTATTGAAAGGTCATAATATTTCATATTTGATATACCGAAAATGTGCCTATTAGCTGAAAATATGCCCATTGACCGATCCTCAAACTTTCTCACCGATCTCGCGTAAGATCTCATTCTTGATAACCTTGTTCATAGTTGATTTCAAAATTTATAGGTTGTTGATGATGATGTTATTGTAATAAATTAATTAATTATTTTCTTATATAGTTCTTCTATTGTCTTTGTATGGAGCTAATTAATTAAGGTGAGTAGGAACTTGAATACGTCAAATAGCTAAAAACTGTCTTTAACCATTAAAAATAAAATTTTAAAATAATAATTTTTCTTTTAAAATCTTCTTTAAAACAAAAATAACAACTAAATTAAAAAAAATGAAAAAAAATATATGGTGGCGAACACAAGGGGATTCTTAAAGAAATGATTTTTTTTTTAATTTTATTTAAAACATTTGATTTTTTTTTTTTCTCAGCATACTTAATTTGTACATCATGCATTGTCGAACTCGACTAGACTCATACCTGAAACCCCTTTTGCTATGGGTTGTTGATTTTGAGTTCAAAACATAATAGACGTACTTTGAAACAAGAACAAAGTTTAGCTACAAAATTGATTATAGTTTAAGCTACAATCTTACTCAATATCTTTTCGTTGGAAGTGAATTTTGACAAATCCACCATTAAATGACATATTATTCTTATATTCTTCATACTTACAAAATTTTTAGAAAATTAAAGATCAATAGTTATGTTATCAATAAATTGTTTAATTTCAAGTTTTTGTAGTTTAAAATTATGCAAAAAATATAAACTTATAGATCATATAATAAATAATATCCGATTGACACAAAATTTAACATATGCATTAAGAGTGTAAAAAACATGCAATTCAACGATTATATTTTCTAAATATGAAGTAATGTTTATTTTATTGAGGAAAGTAGTAACCTTAAGCTACAACTAATTTTATAACTAAATTTTGCCCTTGAAACAATATTTCAAGATATCAATGTTTTTTCCATACTAAGTTGTTGTGATAATATTATTGACGGTATTTTAAACCGTGTTCTTTTTCCAGTTTCCACAACAATATTTCATAAAATTATTGGGAGGCAAAACGTTCACTAAATTAAACATAAACGTTATCATACTTTGGGCAGTCACTGTCACACATAGACACACACACACACACACACGAGGGGGAACAAAAGAAAGAAACTCCTGCTTTCATTTCATGCTATAAACAGATCATCTAATGAATAATTATTAACTGTACAACTGATTATAGCTGCTTCATCATTTCAAGGGGGATCCTAAGACCAACCACATGCCCAACAACAGAGAGCCATGCAACCAAGTATAATTCAATCGCCACTCCAGTTTTAGCCAGAGCATCATCTGCATGAAATAGCAGCTTCATCCATTCACTGGTACCACACGGATGTAATTTGTACCATGGCCTGTTCAAGTATGGATGCTCCTAATAACATGACAAGTCAACTTAAGCCTGAAGGTCTAATTCATCAAACACAGCTTTTGCAAATAAAATTGACAAGTGATACTTCATTGAGATATCTTGCTTTTCCCATGGCTAAATAGAATTCAGCTTCAAGTTTTAAACAAACAACCAACATTGTTTCAGTTACAAATTTACCACATATCTGATGCAAACCAACTAGCACACACTTTTGTTTGTAATGAATGAACAATGAGTATTTATTTGTAATGCATGAAGTATGTACGTTAAGTCTCAACTCTCAACCACCATAGCCTTTCCTGTTTTTTCTAGCTGCAAACACTGACCACTATGTAATATCCAATTAGGTCCACTAAAATTAATGTTACAAGCTACTATCTAGAGTTTGAATCACTTTCATATGTCAATTCAATATAGCAGCATGAGAACCTTTGTTTATGCCAAAGAAGAACCACCAGATGTATAGAGCTGAGTTACATAAATGTCTATAACATATTTTATGTAACAGCAACCTGGAGTTCAATGTCACCTTGAAATCACTAGAAAGCTTGTGAAAACTTTCCAGTAATAAAATAGGTTAGAGTATTCTCTATTCTTGGGAAAAGAAAACCCATGTACAGTCCAGGTGCACCCAAAATCAAGGGTAGAGATTGTTTAACATCATAGTTTTATGATTTTAAGGGCACATTTGGCACACTAAATGACATTACATTCGAAATGGTAATTTGTACTACAATGAATAAAAGATGCTGTAATGGAATAACTATTACTATACATATTTTTAGTTGTAAAATTGGAATAAAATCCCAAATATGTATTTATCAAAAATCGTAGTTATACAATTATTTTACACTTATTGTGGCACTCTATTATCTTGAAAAATGAATATTTTAAAGTTATCATCATTGATTTTTAATGAATAGCTATTCCTAATGTATTACTATTCCTTGTAACGAAAATGCACTCAATTGACCAAATTCCAAATATTTATTCCACATGAATTATTAGTCTATTACAAGATCTATTACTACACAGCAAACATCCCCTAAATTTTAGATTGAAAAAGCATAAAAAAGCAGCATAGCAGTTCGATTTTTTTTTTTTTTTTAAATAATTACAATGGGTGAGAGGGGATTTGAGCATTTGATGTCTCCATTTGAAACATCAAGAGGTGCCAATTGAGCTACAAGGCTCTTGGCATAGTAGTCCAATGCTTTTATGCAAATTACTTTTGGATTTAAGTCACAATATCACCTGGCTGATCTCAAACCATGATCTCACCCTCCACTCTGTTTTAATAAAGGGAGAAGGCGCCATCTAAGTGAAACATCATTGATGCATTTATCCAAATCGTATAAGACAATCACTTATGAATGTAATAACTAAAAAAAAAAGGGGGGGGGGGGGGGGGGGGGGAGTTGTTGGGGAACAAAACCAAACAAAAACAAGAGAAAATTAAAATAAAAAATTGTACCTCCTGGGTTATGAACGTCCATTTTGAATCTGACAATGCTTTTCTAGAGCAGGCAGGAAGGTCCTTTTCAATTTCATCAAACTCCAGAGGTTCTCCATCTATATGCTTATACGACATCAGTACCTTCTTTTTTTTTTTTTTTTTGAAAAAATATTTCAAATAGATAAATAGTAGTATTAATATGCACATTGAAAATGCTTGCATTTTGTGTGACCATTATGCAACAACTTGACTTCTACATCAGTTAATGGTATTATACACAGTCCGTGGGTCTTAAACCCACAATCTCACCTTCCACCTTACTCTTATTAGAAGAGGTGGCATTCGAGCTAGAGCTTACTGGCGATTACCGATCTGGCCAATCTAACATGTAGACATTCATTTTATAAAAGTGTATCAAGTTAAATGAATTTGTAACATATGTTTCTTAAAAAGGGCCAAATAAAATAAGACAACAAAACCACATGTTATGCCGCACTGCCAAACAAGTTTTTATGTGCTTAATACTGCAAAAATAAATTTGGTTTCTGTAAAATATTTATGAAAAAACAAGCGTGCCTATTTCATATTGTACTATCATTCATATAAAATCCACATTCATCTTATAATGTAAGTTAAAAAGAGATGAACATACCACTGTCATAGGCACGAAAATATAGCACTGGAACTCTATATGAATTGCAATAAATTATATGGAGATCATAGTAATGTACTTTACAAGGATTGGGGTGGACCTAGCATAAGAGAAAGAAGTTGATCAATGTTGGAAATGAGATAAGAATCATTAATAGGTACACACACACACAAAAGGGTGTAAAATTTGATGAGTAATATGTATATCTACTTAGGCATAACACATACTAAGGTGGCATCATCAACATCAATGGGGTCCTCTTGGTGAGAGTGTTTCCCAGGCCCAGGGCAACTTAGTTCACCATGTTCTTCCTACACAAGGTTGGCATCAATTAATGCAATTTAAAAGTGGTAGAGCAACATTATATTATATTATATTATATAACATGAAGGGGAAGGGCAGACCTGCGTTGAGCTGAGAAGTATGTTCTCCAAAGATAAGTATCCTTCCACCTGTGTACATTAAAAAGAGGAAAGATTAAAAGAGGAATTGTGAATAGAGAGAGAGAGAGAGAGACAGACAGACAGAGAACACTAACTTGATGATGAGAAAGGACCCATGTCCATGGAGGAAAAGAAGAGCAAATTGTATTCCAATTGAGGATGAAAGCAGAAGCAGCAACCCCAAAATCAGTTGATGAGAGGGTTCCTCGAGCTTCTTCTTTTGTACCCATTTACAGAATCAATCCACAAAATCAAAGATTGGATCGAAGAGAGAGAGAGAGAGAGAGAGAGAGAGAGAGAAAACCCAACAACAGAGAGCACTCAACCAGAATGAAACTTTGGCGGTGGACTTGGCGACGATCTCCGGTCCGGGGGTCACAAACCGAGCTGTGGATTTTGGATTTGATGCGTTGGACTTGGGGGTTGGGGCTCATAGAGATAGAGTCATAGATTATATGTGATAACAGTTGGGCTGGTTTCTAATCTAAACAATCTCTGGGCTCTACTATGGGCCTTTGCCTAATCTCCCGCTCTCTACTCCCTTCCTAATTGGGCTTTGACCACCCTCTATAGCCCATAAATTAATAAACCAGATTGCCTTTCTTGTATTTCACCTTCACCCAACAAATGTTTTTGACTCACAATTAGCATCCCACGTTTACTTCTTTCAACAATAAAAACTATTAAAGGGATTAATTAAGATGCTCCTCTTCCTATTCTTAGATATTGGAAAGTTTTGTGATCGACCCAAGAGAGTAGGAACCATAGGAGAAAAGGAGTGTCGATTTTCTAAGATTTTAAGAGCATCATGCCTCTCAATGATTGTCTTTTATAATTTGTCTAAGACACTACTTATTTTTTTTTTTTTTTTATATAAATGAGGTTTGAAAAATACATTTTTTTTAATATTTGATAACAAAACCTTACCAATTATACTAATTGAAACTCACTTGGTAAACTCAACTTTGGTCCCTTAAGGCTTAGTTTTATTTTGTCTCTAAAGGGCACTTGGAAATTCCATTGTTTACATAAAGGGTTCGTTCAGTTAGAGAAGTGAAAAAGTGGGAGGATGGAAAATTATAGGAGAATGGAAAATATTTAGTTTTCCTTCTTGTGTGTTCGGTTGGAGGAGTGGAAAAGTGAGAGAGTAGAAAACTCTTTTGTTTGGCTGGAGAGAAAAATGGAAGGATGGAAAATGTAATTTATATAAATTGACTATTATACCTTTGTTACATAATATGTAAGAAATAGATTTATTTGTAATCATTAAATAATATAAAATTTATCACATCATATACATAAATTTTTATTTTTTTTTATTATAATAATGTGAAAATTAGATTAGGTCACGTTGAAAAAAAAAAGAAGAGAGGAGAAGATTCAGGCCACATTGAAGAAAGAAAAGGAAAAAAAAAGGAACGTTCGCGTTGAAGGAAAAAAAAATGTTCAGGTCACGTTGAAAAAAAATAGGTAGGAATAGGGCATTTTTGTAAAAGAGCTGCTATAGCACTTTTCTCTCCATATTTTTCTTTCCAATTTGGAAGGAAAAAAAAATGTGGGCCCGGAGAGAAAATTTTCTCCCGGGTTTTCTCTCTTTCCTATTTTCCTTCCCCAAATGAACAGTAGAAAACAATATTTTCCATCCTATTTTCCTCCCTTTATTTTCCATCCTCCCTATTTTCACTCCAAACGAACATAGCCAAGGGTATAATTTGAATGACTTAGCAATATAAATAATTTATTGATGACATAGCTATTGATCTTTAATTTTTTAGAAATTTTGCAAGCATAGGATATAAGGAAAAAAAGTAATCCAATGGTGGATTTGTCAAAATTCACTTCCAATAAAAAGATATTGAGTAAAGTTATAGTTTTATACTATAATCAATTTTGTAACTAAACTTTGTCCTTTATTTATTTTCTCTCATAATATATATTTTCTTGAGACAAAAAAGTAGATGCTACACAAAATTAGCCCCCTCTAATCTCATACTAAACATCTTGCGTCATCATCTCTTTCCTATAATTACTTATTTGAAGATTACGGCTTTGAATGTTGATTTGATTTTGACATGTGTTAGGTGGTTAGGATTCCAAGTAAGTTTAGGGTCAATCCCGTCAAATGATTTTCTCTTAAAATGAGGGACAAAATTTGTTGCAAAAACATCAGTATTCATACTAGAGAATAGGTCTGGATAGCTACTAATAATAGCTTAATTTTGTATATTTATATCATTATTAGAAATAATTATTATACTTATTTTGAGTTAATTCATACATTTTATATTTAGTTTTAGAATAATGCTAAATAATTAATTTTGTGCTTAATTGAATATTTGTGCGTGAATTTGTCTTTTATAAGATAATGGAATTAAATGAGCAGATTTGAGCAAAGAAGAATGATAATGGATTTTACTTTTACAATGGCCATAATGAAGTCAAAATAAGCCAACCCAATGAAATTTAAGTCCAATTAAAGCAAGGAATCAGAGGAAATTTGCACAAAATCTAAGTCCAATTCTGACTAAGATTCCAACTTTTGTAACAGTTAGTATTTTGGAAATAACTTTCAGCTCTGATGTCCAATCAAGATGATTCAAGTTGGGTTAGAAATTTAACTTAAAGAGCTACATCTTTGTAGTTTACCAAAAGTCCGAATTCTGATGTTAAATGGGTTAAAAACGTTGGTTAAATGAAGCCTAAAAACCTAAGATTTTCTCCAAATGAAAATTCAACTTGTAATAAGATTGCTTAACCTATTTAAAGGCTCTTTATGGCAAAATTCAAAGAGGAGCTGCTGTAGAACGTAATTTAGGTTTTCTTAAAGTTTCTTCACAGTTTTTGGAGTTTTATTTATGTTAGGGTCATATTTTCTATATAATTGGCTAATCTTTAGACAAAACACAATTTACTTATAAATTACGTAGATCTAAGTTGGGTTTGATACATATCAAGTGGGTGCATTAAAAACATGAAGATTGATCCAAGAAACAAGTGAAAAAAAAGTTATTTAATTGAAACTCGACAGTTAGCTTGACAGAAAATTTATAAAGAGTGATTTATTACGTGAGGGAGAGAAAAGATTGCCTATTGATGCATGTTGTTTCTGCTATATACACTCTTCTATCTATTTAAGCCTTACTTCACTCTCTCTTTTTTCTCTTCTTTCCTTTTTAACTCTCTGTTATAATTGCTTTAGTAGCTCTCCCCTTTCTTTTTATGGGTATTCTTCCTATTTATACTAAATCAAGCTTACATGATTTTCTCTTTTTTACCCTTGTTGCTCACCAACCATTTTTGTCCTCTACAAATACTCTTCAAAGGTGCCCATTACCCTTCTAGTCGTATGGGTTCAACCTCCTCCACCTCTGAGCATGTGCATCGTTTTCTTTCTCTTCCACTACCTATTCCACGACAAACTCTTATCCATTCTATTATACCATGTGGCTCCCTCTCCCATTTGAAGGGTAAAACCTCGGGTCTCTCTCTACTAATTCATCTAACATGTATTAAGTTTTCCCAGCCGGTTTACTATCTATTTTGGGTAAAGATGCTTTCCCAGTAAATTACCTCCTAAAAGAGGTCCTAGCAGGATATCGAAAATAGGCTCTTTTCCTCCCTCCACTAAACCACACCTTCTGTAATTCCCTTAACCATGGGCTCATCCCCTAGCATTGGCTTGGTACAAGTTGGTGATGCTTCAACCATTGTATTGTTGTCTTCTTGCTTCACACTTTGTCTTCTTCCTTTCCCATGTGGTTTTTGCCCTTGCTATTTGATTGTGTCCCTTTTTATTTTTTGTTGAGACTAAGGCTTTCAACTCGTATTTGTCCCTTATGGAAAACAATGTGGGCTTGTTGGGCTTGCCTCATCTTGCCTTGTTGGGCCTGTGGGCCTTTGAAGGCCTTTCCCTTATTTTTTTTTTACTGATTCCTACTGGGCTAGCCCATTGGGCCTTTTTTCTCTTCCCTACTTCATGGGGCCCATCCAAGGCCCCACACCCCCCCCCCCTTTTTTTTGTCTCTTGAAGTGGGCCATCTCACCGTGGCTGGCTCTTTCACATTGCCCATAGGCCAATGTGTTCTATTCCTTGTTCTTTATGGGTATTTCTTCTCTTTGGGCTTTAGGGGCATATATAACCCCATTATTTTGTTGCTATTACCTAATCTTTCCTTTCTCTTTCTTAACTTGAATTTGGGCATTTGTATCCATTTTATCAAAAATGGGTATCAACAATTATATATATAGTAAATAAAATATCCGATCAGTACAAAATTTGAAATGTGTATTAAGAGCGTAAAAAACATGCAATCCAACAATTAAATTTTCGAAATATATATGTGGCAAAGTTAATGATATTGTGTAAGGTTGTATTCTTAGACTATAACAAATTTTGTACCTAAACTTTGTTCATAATTAGAAGGACTAAAAATCCCATCAAGACATTAGTCACCAAGGTTTAATGAAGGAGACTACTTCATGTATATCTCAAAATTCGATGAACGAGAGATGAAACTCTTATTAATTATCTAATTAAGCCAGCAAAAGTGGTTGAGGCATTTCCTTGTCAAACACTATTTTATTTGTTGTCCATCAAATTAGATCACCAAATACAATTTTATTCCGTATTCCGTATTCAATCTTGGATATTGGCATTGCCGCCTTGACTTGCATCATCATTATCATAGTTTTTGCTATTAATTAAGTTGAACCTAAAGTCCTCTCTAAGCCTCCCTCAACTGCACGAGGCAGAGCTTGTTCCTCTTCCTATGAGGACAAGGATCCTGCAGAGAGACTGGTTCATGACTACTCTATGCTCTGAGACAAAATGGGAATCTAAATAGTACAGTTGGGTTTGGTTGGAAAGAATAGATGGAAGACCTGCTGTAATGTCAATACAAAATAAGGTACAACTGCCATTTTCAACTTTAAAATAATGGCCCAAGCCCAAGTCCAAAAAAAAAGGAAAAGGTGGTTGGCACATAGCTGAAAGGCGATAGCTGAACAACCTAATTAAATTTAACCGATGATTCCACATCAGTAGGTAGTAAAGCACTCAACAATAATTGCCTTCCTATTATATAACAAATTAAGATTCTCTATATGGACAGCTAATATGTCCTTCCTGATTCTTTTTTTTTTTTTTTTTTTGAGAAGCGTGCTTCCTGATTCTTGTACACTGGTACTGCTTTTAACTTTTAAGGTCTAGTAATAAAATCTAAAAAGTACAGACGGATATCCAAATCAAAGCCATTTAATTTATTACCTTCTTCTTTTTTAAGTCCAGATCGAAGTTGTATTTAATTAGGGCTAGCTATTATACTTTGGTTATTCCTGTGTCCAAGTAGACAAAGACAAATTGTATTTCTGATGGATGACGCCCATGCCAGTGCATTTGTAATAAAAGTTTAGGGGCTAGAATATGGTTGCAAAATTAATGTTAAAGTTTAAAACGCAGTATAAATTAATATACAATATCATATACCATTGTATTCGAATTCAGGAATATGAATATCCTCCAAACTTTTCAACGAGTAAACCAACAAATTGATTATGCGTGCAAGGATGCACTAACAAATTAAGGTCAAGGAGAGGTCGCTGTCAAAAACGAAAATATTTTTTGTTGTTATCCATAATGCAACGTACACCTATGAATATATATGATTGATATAGCTAGCTTTTTGCTTTTACTCGTCATCCAGATATGCCAGACCAGACCAGACTAGACCGATCGATAATTGCATATACTTTTTTGATGAATGATCGATAATTGCATATACATGATGTCTCTCTCTCGATCACATGGCTCGTTTGGATCTTAGCCAACATTCGGAACCTGAGGTCCTGAATCACGTGCAAATTAATGTCATATATTTTTGTGATTTGTATTAATCACCTCCCAAATGGTGCGTGTTGAGTACAGAGAGAGATAAAAATGTGAAAAGTACCATTCGATACAATACGAAGAAGCTAGGATACAAAAACCTAGTGGTTAAATTATTCAATATGATTCCCTGAAACTCACACTACACGTCTACACCACACCACATGTGACTGACAGAAAGCAGTGACCGACGAAGACAAATTTTTTTTTTTTTTTAAGGCCGTCTGTTTTGTACCTTTAAAAGTCTATCACTGTCCTTCATTAATTACGAGAGAGAGAGAGAGAGACTTATTTGCTATTCCCGATTTCTTCATTTCAAACATGCAACATACGTTAAAAACATGAAAATAGGATAACAACAGGTGGAGCGAGGAAGGGACACCCCTGCCATGGCCTTGATTACCAGCAAGATGGGTGTCCCTTCCTGGCTCCACCTGTTGTTATCCTATTTTCATGTTTTTAACGTATGTTGCATGTTTGAAATGAAGAAATAGGGAATAGCAGATAGGTCTCTCTCTCTCGTACGTAACTCCTACCCAAATATAAGATTAATTTTTGAAAAAAAAAAAAAAAAAAACTGTAGTAAAAAATAAAGAGTGGAAAGTGATGGCCCTGTAAAGGTAAAAATGGACATGTCTTTCTTAAAAACAAAAAATATATATATATGCACTTCTAATAAGTTTACGGTAATTTTTATTAAAAATCATAAATCAAATCACGTTGCTTCTGCTTCCTTTTTCAAATGTCAGATTATTATTCTTTCTTCTTCATATGTATGTGCTAAGCATATAGGAATTAGAAGTATATATAAGATATATTATATTTAAATTAGCTAAATGTTAGAAAGATTAGGTATCGATGGCGTAGGGGGACAATGGAGAAGGGACAATATTGTGTGCACCAGTGATTGCAGCTGTTTACCAGCCTAAAAAAATCTCCTGCACTGCCTACCTAACACTAGTTTTTCTATAATTTCAACCAAAAAATTAAACAAATAACATTCAAAAAAAATTTTAAAACTTTTTTCTCCACTACAACAACCATTTAATGTATAACAATTACAACTTGTCAATAAAAAAATTTTGAACTTTACTATGTGAGTAGGCTTATTAAATTGTTGAATAATCTTATAAACTTGACTCGAGGATTGTTCTTATATATAAGGCACAATAAATAAGTAGAGAATTATGTGTGTGTGTATATATGTACACAAGAGACCACATATACTTACTTATATAAAGGTATAAAAAATAAAATTTAATATAATGTTAATGGCATTTATGTAAAGATTGTCGGGACTGGGCAAGGCAAGCGAAGTCCTATTGATTCAATGGGAATAAATTGTCAGCCTTATACAGTACTATTTTGTAAATGATTGCATTCTTTGATTCTTTCATCCGATCATTGTCATTCAAAATTATCAAGTAAATTAGGTAAAAATTCATATAATTGGATTACATATGGTATAGGAGTAAATTGAAATATTTCGGGGTGACTTTGTCAGTGAAATTACAGTGATACAAGAAAATACAGTGAAATATTTCGGGGTGACGTGCATGTCTTTTTCATAAAAATAAGTGGATATTGAATATGAGTGAATAAACACTACCAAAAATGGTCAAATCATCGGCTATGATATAGGGTAGCTTATCAAATGGATTGTGATTCACCTGGAGCACAATAATAATCATTTCCCACCATGAATCTTTAATTTTTCAAAAAAAAAAAGATTGTTGAAGACTTGAGGTTTGGCAAATAATTTGATGAGAGAGATTAGATACATGGAAATGATAGACTCCCAAAGTCTAAAAGTCTTTTCGTGTGATGGGATGCAGTAGTACGGTATAAGGCTGACAATGTACAACTCATCAATAGGGTTTTGAACATCATCTTCCCAATTATGATGTCTCAGTGCGTGCAGAAACAATGACAAAAACTAGCCATATAATAACGAAATCTCACACCATAGTCAATTTGCCAGACATATTCGTGTATGTGTATATATATACGTGCTTACACATACATTAGTAAATTATTTTAAAAAATTTCTTATGAAAAAGTAACTAATTTTTTAAATAATTATTTTAATTTTTTATTAAATTTTTTTTAAAATTGATGATTAATGTGTCTTAATGGCACATATTAACCAAACATATAATAGAATTATAAAGACATAAGAGAATGTAATTTAACAAAAGGAGACTTCCAAACCCTAGAGGTGCTAGAGGTGGAAAATTTAAACATCATCTTCCTCTTGAGCGCAACCCTGTTAATTTGCTAAAAGCACGAATCAGTACAAAGCACATATAGTCTTTTAAAAGTTGCACATCGAGCTGCCATAGTCAAACCTCCTCCCTCATTAGCTCCTGCCGTAATGAAAGAGATTTGTCTATAACATGAGATTTAATTTGGATCTTAAAAAAACGCATGTTAGTATATCTATTTAAATCTAGAAATTTGGAGTGGGTTCCAGTTAGCTCAACTATTAGTCTCTGATGGTTGTATAAGAGATCTGGGGATCAATTTTCGCTTACATCAAAAACTAATTGGTGTCTTGGTCTGATGATAAAAAGCTATCATTAGAAGCGGATGCCATAAGTTGAAACTCTCTTTCAAAAAAAAAAATCTAGAAATTTGGAAGAGACGATCATGACCTTTTCCATTTTATATATATATATATATATATATGTCCATAATAAGATATAATTTAACCTTGGAAAACTTTGTTATAATTTACTATATATTCATGGAAATGTAAGAAGCATTGAAATTTCATGTTTAACCTCTTTGAAGATTTGTATCTTTAATTTCTTAAGGGTTAATATAATATACATTAGCAAAAAATACACAATGATAATATGAAAGGAAATTAAGGAGTGGACGAAGATACATAAAAATGCAACATATTATGATATGATCATCCCACACATTTACGACCTGCACCCATTGGTGGTTTTGGCTAGTAACTAGAACTAGTCAATTTGGTCAGGCATTATGTATGTCATACATGTGGTGTAGATGATCGATGGCAAAGGCAAGAGGCAAACTATGATACGAACTTCAAATTTGAAAACCAATTGGACATTGAATTTGCCTCGTTTTTGTATGAACTTAACTAAATCTGAGACAATTTAGCTACGTTTTTTTTTTTTTTTTTTTTTCCTATAGTTTCAGCCCTTTAGCCTTCCTATTTAAGCCCCATTTCCCATGAATTTGTAACCATGAATTCCCATTTGAAGATTCAGTGAGAACCCATAAATCCTAGAGCAAAACTCTCATCTATCTCTCTATCTTCTCCCTCACTCAAATGCCAATTCAAGAGAGGAGGTCACACACATCACTACCTCTGAGCTGTTTGTGTTAATTAGAGCCACCACAGAATAGCCAATGAGACTTGGAGATTACAATTGGAGCTCAATTGTGGATCTGAAGCTACAGTGAAAAAAGGACTCGCAGAGCCGGTTGCTAGCAGAAGCTTAGAGAGTTCTGTATGTAAACTATATTGCAACTATCTCTTTAAGTGGATCATTTTCGACACTGAGGCCGCTGAAAGATTTTTATGCGTGATACTTATGTTTTCCTTTTTGATAACACATCCACTAGTTATTAAATATGATTGTAATTTTTTATGGTTGTGTTGTTATTTATATTATTTCATGCATATTTTCGCTCTGTTTGTTTTGGCATTAACGTTTTCTAGAAAATTATTCATTTTTCAGAGGTTATTTTCTGAAAAACTATCTTATTTTCTAATGTTTGATAACAACCTTGAAAATGAGTTTGAGAATGTTTTCTGGTGTTTGGTATTCACAATTTTTATAACATTTTCTGTATAATTTAAAATATGTATAATATGTGTATTGTGTAAACCCACCTAATGTAATCAATATAAATAAATAAATAAATAAAAACCAAGAATGAATTTGGTTTTCAAACTAAAATTTTGACAGCGGATACAATCAAAATTAGCTATCCAATTTTATGATCTCAAATACTCATCTTACTCATGTATATAAACAATAACGTACATTATATATATATATATATATATCATACTTCTTATAATTCAAAATAATCATTATAACCTTAAGTTCCATTTTAAATAGTTCAAAATGCCACATAGGCCAAATAGTTTTACTGGCAAACTAATCCAATACAAATAGTTTGATAAATATACCGAAAATTGTTATAGAACCATTGACTGATCTGTGAGGAGAAAAAAAAATAAAAACCTTATTTATGAACGGTGTTATAGAGGGTAGAAAAAATAGGGAGAAAAAAGAGAAGAGAGGCAGACAGAGAGAGAAATTTGTGGGAAGAGAAGAGGCTAGAGGGGGTGATAGTGAGGGTGTGAAAAGAGAGAAAAAACAAAGGGAGGAGAAGAAGTGAGAGAGTTTATTGTGAGAAAGTCTGAATGAGCGAAAGAAAATATTTTTTCCTAGGTTAGAAGAAGATAATATTTATAGGAGCTATGCACTGTGTGAGAGAGAGATTGTTTTCCAAAATTTTTTTTTTATTTAGAAAACAACCTATAGAAAATAAGCATATTTTTATAAGAGTTTTCCGTTGACTAAAGATAGTTTTCTATTGACCAATTTTTTTATGCTATCAAACACTAAAAAATGTAAAAAACTATCCTTATAGAAGGTTTTCCAGCTAAACAAACAGAACGATATATATATATATATATGTGTGTGTGTGTGTGTGTGTGTGTGTGTGTGTGTGTGTGTGTGTGTGTTAATTGTGTGTTTGTGTGTTAATTGGTTAATCACGTATATAATTAGACCTAACTATTAGATTAACATAAAATTAACTAAGTCGTAATTAATTTAGGGTCTAAATATCAAGAGTTTGTAATCAATATTCATTTCATTAATTATATATAATAAAAAAAAAAAAGGTAAAATATGTGGTTGATGTTTTGTTTCAAAAGTATGTGCCCTCTTTTGATTCCCCCATGTACGCACTATGGATTTGATCGATCGCAACATATCACTACTATTTTCTTTTTCTTTTTTTTATAATTTGGTAATTAAGGAAAGACAAATTTAAACCCCAAACGTTTTTGTTAAAAATATTTAAAAATTAAACCTCAAGGCTCACTTTTCATTTTTTCTTTGGTCCTATGCAGTGGCCAATGACTCTGAAGCTACCCTACGCACCATTCCAGGTTTAGCAAATAGCATGCATAAAGACATGATACAAGCAGAACCACTGAGCCACAGGAATTTTGCAAAAGAACTACAACCACAGGAAGCTATATGGTTGTGGAGCAATCTTGTTCAAAATATGAATGATTATTGGATCCTCCGTTGCGATTTTTATTCCTTATTCAAAGTATGTAAACAGTATATATTAAGTACGTATGAGTCTTTTTAGTGTGTCTGGCATTAACTTATATATTAAAAAAAAAATTATTGAAAGCTTTTTATTAAAAGTGTATTAAAATATATTTATATTTTTTTAAAATAAAGTTTTAAGAAGCTATACATAATAAAACTGAACAAAAACACTAATGCCAAATACACACGTACACCTCGGGTGTCATCATTATTGTTATCGTTATTATATATCCTTGATGCTAGCTACTATTTATGTTCTTATAGGTTGACCCCTGCCCCTAAAGTCCTCGCTGTTGGCCTCCCTCAACTAAGTGAGTGACCAAATTAAGCATATCCAAAACCCCACTACAGACCTAAAAAAATAAGCTTATATGGAAGTGTCACTCATTGCGATCGATTGCCGACTGGTTCATGCATGCTTTAATTATTTAAGACAAAAAAAGTGAAGCACACTATATTAATTCCAAAACAAATATAATATTTTGAACTTTTGTGGGTTAATCCTCGTAGTATTATTATTATAACTCATTGATTTTTAAATTAAACCAAAATGCCTACCACTACCAACCAATTCCATCAGCATGTCTTTCCTAAGGTAGTATTCGTCGTTACTATCACACTATTCAATCTTTCTTGCGGGGGGAACATGAGCCCACATTGTTTTGGTAAGGTAATGATTGTCATTGTTTCGTACTAGTATAAATTAACTCAACATGGCTCACATTGTTATCTTTCTTTTTTATTTTTTTTAACAAAAGTAATAAATATTATTTTTTCCTTTTAAAAATCAAAAGTAACAGAGAGTCAATCAGTCAAAGACTAACAACAATTGATTAACTTTCTTAATATGGTCTCACTTTTATAGCCGACTTAATATTCCTTACACACTCATTTTTCCTGTAGCTAAACCAGATAAACAGAAAAGAATAATTTTACTCAATACCTAAGTAGAGTCTTGGGAGTATATATGTCTTAGATACCAGTACCACCCACAATAACAATACCAAAAACAATAAAGTCTTAGTATAAAAAATATCATTCTCAAACCCCGTACTTATACATTTGAAACTAACACTTGCAATCATATAGCTCCTAAACTCTCTCTCTCTCTCTCTCTCTCTCTCTTGGGATGTAAACTTATGTTACAAAACAAGAAAACTATTATAAGTTCACAGGGGAATTCCCCAAAACTACAATAATTTATCTTGGTCTAGAGGACTAACCAAAGTAACAAGTAGTCCCAAATACAAGTAAACGACTTTAATTAAATTAAGGAAATACAACAGAAAACAAAACCTGGTAAAAGGAAAATGACCGAATAAAATATATAAATAAATTCTGGAAAGTAAGTAATAATCGTGGGTTATCTGTTTGAATTGATTAGATTTAGTAGACCTAAAAGGCACCACCAATCGGGTACATTAGTTCACCATACAGAGAATCTCAGCTTTTTTATTTAAGCAAGAAACTGAAGTCAGTCGTGATGATTACTACCCAATAAGTAGAATCAGTTAGTTCAGTTTAAACGATTTTATTTTTTGCGCTGGGGCCAATCTTTTTTAATTTGAGTATGGTAGCTATTACTCATTTTGGTATTAACGTCAGAGCATCTCTTCTAATTTCAATTCTCTACCGACAAAACCCACTATATATTAGGAGGCGTTTGGTTTGTCTTGTTAGATTTTTGTAACATTACATTGTTATAGGAATATAAAATTACATTTTTTTGGTTTATTAATCATAACCCATCATAATCATTATAATTCTACAATTAATTTCCACAAATAACCTTTAAAATAACTTAACAAAATTTTATATTTAAACAAAAAAACCATATAATTACTGAACAAGTTTTTAATCGCTTTCCCCCACTTTCTCACCAACCACATAACTCAATCCTCCAAAAACAAATAATAATAAAAAAAAAAAAAACAACTCCTCACTTTCTTACACAATCTCACTAACCAAACAACTCAAATTCATAAAAAAAAAAATTAAATTAGACAAATTTCTTTCACTTTCTTACAATCCAAGTGGAAGAATATAAAAAATAAAAAATAAAAAATAAAAATCTACCTTCACCCCTCTCTCTTTCTTCATGCCCAAACCTTAGCAACCCTCTCTTCTCCCAAACAAAATTCCAAGCCACTACCATCATTGTGACTCCAAACTACAACAAACTCATTCATGAAACCCCAACAATAACAAAGTGTAGGAATTTCTTAGACAAAACCTTCATTTTTGGCGAGAAACCAGACATGGAAGAAGAACGCTGCGACGAGAGCGAGTCAAGTGGATGCAGACTCTTAGGCCTCCTTTTACAATGCACCCATGGACGATCTCTACAAAAATCTTTGAGCTCTCATCGATTACTGTAATCGCTGAGCTCTCCTAACCTTACAATTTTTCACCACAGAGAGATGTTAATGGAGTTTGATCTTAAGACCTCGTTTAGGAGGAGAGAATGGAGTGGAATGAAAAGAATAATTTTAAAATACTCTTCCTTCCCTTGTTTGGAAGTTTTAATGGAGAGAATGAAAAGTTCATTCCTTTGTTTGAGAGTTTAAGTGAAAGGAAATGGAATGGATAGGAAGGAACACTCATTCCTTTCTATTCCCTTAAAACCTCAAATTTCCATTCCCCCAAAATTGGGAGGAATAGGAGGAAATGAAATTATATTTAATGAATTTTTTTATTAAAACTCCCAAAATACCCCTATATATACAACCATTTATTTTAAAATATGGATCTAATAGTAATTGTAAAGGAGGATTTTTGTTTCAGCCCCCGCAGGCTATTTGTTCTTTTTGGGGAGCCAGGCTTGCAAGGTTTTGTTCTAAAGGAGTGGGAGCTAAGCAAGCGTTGCATTTGGACTTAGTCCCACATCGCCTAAAGATGCACCCCACTCATGGTTTATAAGCTTCTGAAGCAACTATGAATGTGGGACTAAGTCCAAGTGCTGTAGTAGTGGTACACTCATGGTCGCTTCAAAAGCTTATAAACCATGAGTGGAGCGCATCTTTAGCCGATGTGGGATAAAGTCCAAGTACAATGCTTGCTTAGGTCCCACCCCTTTAGAACAAAACCTTGTGGGCCTAGCTCCCCAAAGAGGACAAACAGTCTGTGGGGGCTAGAACAAAAATCCTCCCCTACAGAAAGGCGCTTTTTGAGGGCAGTGCCCATCTCAAGTATTGTCCGCTTTGGGGCAAGGATGGGATTAGCTTGACCATGTCCGACACTGCATGATACCCGCACGGTTTTGTTGCTAACACCTAAATGCAAGGCACGCCTCTACCACTACCACACACATCTCAAGTATTGTCTGCTTTGGGGCAAGGGTGGGATTGGCTTGGCTATGTCCGACACCGCATGATACTTGCACGGTTTTGTTGCCAACACCTAAGTGCAAGGCACGCCTCTACCACCACCACACACATGTGCGTAGTGGTGGTAGAAGCGTGCCTTGCACTTAGGTGTTGGCAACAAAACCGTGCGGGTATCATGTGGTGTCGAACATGACTAAGCCAATCCCACCCTTGCCCCAAAGCGGACAATACTTGAGATGGGTACTGCCCTCTAAAAGCGCCTTTTTGTAGGGGAGGATTTTGTTCCAGCCCCTACAAGCTGTGTGGTAGTAGTGGTACACTCATGGTCCCTCTAAGAGCTTATAAACCAAGAGTGGGGCGCATCCTTAGGTGATGTGGGACAATCCCACCCCGTCGGAACAAAACCTTGCGGGCTTAGCTCCTCAAAGAGGACAAACAGTTTGCAGGGGCTAGAACAAAATCCTCTTTTGGTGATCTCTTGGGAGAAGGAGATAAGAAAGTTTAAGGCTGTAAGGAGTACAGTAAGTTGGAATGCTTAACATCTCTGAAGGACTTGGGAGCTCGCGAAGAAAAATAAAACTTTTTCTCTTCATGCTTTATATAGAGGGTGAGATCGTGTGGGAGTTTTCCTGCTCAAAATCCCAGAAACATATCAGTCGTTCGATTAACACCCCACCGATAGATGCGAGAGACGTAACGCCGCCTGGAGTAATTAAGGACAACTTGCGGACTACGAGGCGTCAGCAGCAATAATGAGACACGCAAAGCGATAATTTTGCACATACTAGCCAAAGAAATCAATAGGGGTAAGGGCCCAGATCTGGTATTGGGCCTTGAGCCCTGTCCGAGGAGTAATGCCTCCTCGGACAGGTTAAACATGGGCCAGATTCGGATCTCACGAACCAAGGCAAGCTTCTAAAGAGCTCCGGCGACAGGTACGTACACCTCGAGCGCACCAACAAGTGGAAACTAAGAGGTACCTAAGGGAAGACTATTACCACCATATTTAATACGCCGCAGTTACTTTTCTGGCCACATTTATGAGGAGAAAACTCCTGAACAGTGCTACATTGGTAATCACAACTTACAGGAAACCAGGAGGGATGACTGATGGGACAGGTACTCAAGTGGTAACTTGGATGACCAACAAGTGGAGGTTCAGGATCATCTAGAAGGGGGTATATAATGTAAGAGACCCCTGAAGAAGAAGGGAGAGAAAAAGGAGAGAGAGAGAGAGAGAAGTTTTGTAATAGAACTAAAAGGGCAAAACAAAAGAACCAGTCTCCTCGGATTTGACCGAGGACATTTTTCTGATATAAAACATTCGTCATCTTTCTTTGTTGACTAAACCTGCTGGCCCATCACGGATTTCACTACAGCCCAGTTTTCCAACACACTTCTCTACAATTTTATTGTTTAGGCCTTTTGAGCTTGCGTCTATACACTTTTTGGGCCAAGAGTTCAATTACCCCCATACAGTAATATTGTCATAAAATAATTCCAGTCAATTCCCTCCATGTTACTCCCTAACAAGAGTACTTACATTTCATTCATTTTCATTCCTTTATTTTAAAACATTCAATCAAGGTTACTTAATTTCATTATGTTCCATTCTTTTTCATTACTTAAATACATTCCATTCCATTCCTTTCCTTTTCATTCATTTATAATCATTCTATTTCATTCCCTTATGAACTCTCAAACGAAGCTTAAGAGAGAGAGAGAGGGCTAGGTTTGGATTTGAAGAGAGAGAAGGGGCTAAGAGTTAAAAATAAATAAGGTCAATCTCTTCAATTAAATAAATTATAACATTCCCATAAATAGGTAATGTAGATTTTGGTAACGTGAGCTTTTTTATAGTCTTATATTATCGTAATCCTATATATGCACACAAAAAATGAACAAAATACCATAATTTTCACATTACGGTAATGTGACCGTAATGTAATAAATGAACATAGGGCAAACCAAACACCCCCTTAAGATGAAGAAGAAATGCACATACAATAAAATATATATATATATATATATTAATATATATTATTGCTACCTAAATGACATATACGATTGAATCCAATTCAGCATGTCATTTCACTAAACTATGTGTCATTCATAATTGTGTTCACTCTAGGTTGCAAAACTACATCTCGTGAAGTTTTAGCAAATACAAACGACCTTATTTGGAGCAAATTAGCCTGCTCCATTTTTGGTTCATCCGAATGACTAAACTTGAGTTTTGGATTGGTCCATAAATAATTTTGGTACCACACACTTTATCATAACTATTTTAAGTGGCAAACTGAGTGGTAGAAAAATAATGATAAATTCATGTGATAGTGAGAGATGGTCAATTATGGCTTGCCAAATCAGATAGTTGTAATGAAATGTGTGTGAAAATGTGTGATACTACCTAGAATTATTCTTGGCCACAACCTAGATTCGGTTTGGCCCAACTTTATATATTTTCTTCATAAGTTAAATCAATATTCTATTATACCTTATTATCTAGGTATTTATTTACATATTATTTATATTCATATACTATACCTTAAGGATGTTATCATTAAAAAAAATTGTTAAAGGATGTGATCTATTAATTTGTTTACACCATTTTTATTTATTATTTTTTTTTGTCAAATATTCCCAATTTTTAATCTAAATTTTAACTGAATCAATGACCAAAGCCTAAATGTTCATTCGGCAAAACATTTTTACCTTTTGTTTTAGTTTCTTTTTAATAAAATAAATAATTTTTTTTTTGAAAATAAGCTAATTTTAATCTTTTTTGACAAAAAATTAGAATAAAAGCTATTAAATTTTTTTTTTTTTTTTGGGTCTCATTTTTAACTAATAAGCTACCAAAAACTATGGGATTCCAAACAAATACTATATTAGATCAAGTTTCAATCTAAATTAATAAATATGCATCAAGTGCAAAATTCTAAAATTTATTATTTATTTATTGAGTATTGTAGCCTTAGTAGCTTCACTAGCTTGTAGATCTTTTTACATATATTTGAGAAGAGAATTTTATAGGATCATTTGGGACATCTAAAATATCACACCAATAAAAGAGAGATAGATAGCTAGCCCCTCTCATTCTCATTTCTCATTTCTCACCCTAGGAAATGGAATCAATGTGATTCGCACTATATATCCATTTCCTGTCCAATCAAAAAGGTTGTTGTCCATGTACGATGATATCAATTTTGGTTAAACACGGGTCGTAGGTGAGGCATGTTTTCAATACGTGTTGAAAACGAAAATGGAAATGTCCTCTTCACGTACAGTCTTCTGCACTTTGATGTATAACTGTATAAGTCTTTCACAAGGTCTTCGTCTTCCTTTTCCGATTCCTCTTCGCCTAAAAGAACACGCGAAACAACTTGAAAATATAATTGTTCGCTTTTCCAAAGATATGTTCACTAATTACCACACTTCTAATCTCTTAAGCACTGTGTTTAATTTTTATTGTTTGATTGTTTCTTAATTATACTCATACTTTCTTAATCAATGAACGGTAAAAATATCAAGAATATTTTATCCTTCAAACTCTAAATTTATATTTTATAATATCTAAATTTATTGAAATATTAAATAAGTACACCTTTTTTTATTTAAATTTTATGCCCGAACATATATAGTATTTGATTTCTAATATATAACTATTCTTGGTTTTGTTAACTCTAAGCTTGATTTTAATTTAATCATTATAATTTGATATTTAAGACAAGATTTCTTTTATTTGTACATTTTTTTCATAAATATAAATGTTTACTAGAAAATATGCACATGGATATAAAATTTCTTTATAAGAGAGAGAGAGAGAGAGAGAGAGAGAGAGAGAATAATAGATTAATAATTATTAGTAGTTTTGAATCTCAACATGCAAGAAGAATGAATTTTAATGAAAAAATACATTATGATATTAAAAAAAATTTATAACAAATAAAAGAAAAATTAATGGATACCCTAAGAACATTATTTTAAGAAATATCTTTAAAAACTTTTTATGTGAAAAGAAAAAAGCAATTGTTTTTCTTTTCTTCAATTTTTTATATTTTTCATGAAAATGATATTAAAATTTTCCTAAAATTATTCATCAACAGATGTCCTAAGGACACCATTAATAGAACTCAACAACAAAATATTTAATAAAAAATATAACTCGCTCTAGGTCCTAAAATGAAGGAATCTGTGCTTGATACAAGTCTCATAAAATAACTTCCCTAGCTCCTCATGAGTCTTGCTAAGGTACAAACGCAAGTATTTTTCTCCCTATATATAGATCTATTTAGATACCACTTATTATTGAAAACTGAAAGCACTATAGTAAAATAATTTGTAAATGTGTAAATAGTGCCATGAAATTCAATTTTAAAAAAAAAATTTACTGATCCGTACTTGCAAATCTCATAAAAAATGTACGAGACCAACAAAAAAAAACGCATACGCACATTTTTCAGTGGAATCCAAACCCAGCCATAATTATACTTCAGGTTGTAATGGTCGAACGAATTATAGATCTTGAAAACAATGGATGGCGTCATTTGTTCATAAATCACACTAGACGTTTCTTTTTGCCTAGCATAGACTATAGAACCTATGGACTACATATATATAGACAATGGAAAAGGAATCGAAAAGTACATAAGTTTTTTATTAAAAAAATAAAAGAAAAAGACTCGTCTATAACGTGAGATAGATTTCATTTTTATGGGCTATATAACACGAGATTTAGACTTTCAAAAACAGGCATTAATAATTACGTATTTAGAAAATAGTTAAAATTATTACAAATTTTAACTACATAATACTTATAAATTGATATGACAAAAATATAAATAGTGTCACTTAAAATTTAGTAAAATTTGTAGTTTCAATAACATCACTCTTTATTTGTAATATATTTCTAATTCCTATTATTTTGTATCTTAAAAAGAACTATTATTTTAATTAATCATAATGCTCTTTATATATCATAATATTTGTGTCTAGCACAAAAATTGCACCTTAAAAACGTGGCTATATTATATCATATAACCATAGCAGCTGTTATCATTTTTGCTTGTAATAGGCGGTAGACAATGGAAGGCACATCGAAATTTCATTTATGAATGTAAAATTAATAAATAAAGAAAAAAAAGAAGAATTGAAAGAGTTGAGAGAGTAATCAATTAATATTATCAATGATAAAGAGATGGTGGGTTGGTACATTGAATAAAAAAAATAAAAAAAGTAATTACAAACAGTAAATAAAGATCACCATCATAATATAATACAACAAAAAAAAAGATAAAATTGCGAAGCGAACGATTGTCTACTCCCACTAGGCATTGAGCACACTTAGTTACGAGACCCACAGAAAAAACGCATACGACGCATTTTTTCAGTGGAATCCAAACCCAGCTTATAATTATTCTTCAGGTTGTAATGGTCGAACGAATTATAGATCTTGAAAACAATGCATGGCGTCATTTGTTCATAAATCATACTAGACGTTTCTTTTTGCCTAGCATAGACTATAGAACCTATAGACTACATATATATATATATATATATATATATATATATATATATATAGACAATGTAAAAGGAATCGAAAAGTACATAAGTTTTTTATTAAAAAAATAAAAGAAAAAGACTCGTCTATAACATGAGATAGATTTCATTTTTATGGGCTATATAACACGAGATTTAGACTTTGAAAAACAGGCATTAATAATTACGTATTTAGGAAAATAGTTAAAATTATTATAAATTTTAACTACATAATACTTATAAATTGATATGACAAAAATATAAATAGTGTCACTTAAAATTTAGTAAAATTTGTAGTTTCAATAACATCACTCTTTATTTGTGATATTTCTAATTCCTATTATTTTGTATCTTAAAAAGAACTCCTATTATTTTAATTAATCATATTGCTCTTTATATATCATAATATATGTGTCTAGCACAAAAATTGCACCTTAAAAACGTGGCTATATTATATCATATAACCATAGCAGCTGTTATCATTTTTGCTTGTATTAGGCGGTAGACAATGGAAGGCACATCGAAATTTCATTTATGAATGTAAAATTAATAAATAAAGAAAAAGAAGAAGAATTGAAAGAGTTGAGAGAGTAGTCAATTAATATTATCAATGATAAAGAAATGGTGGGTTGGTACATTGAATAAAATAAATATAAAAAAAAAGGTAATTACAAACAATAGATAAAGATCACCATCATAATATAATACAACAAAGTAAAAGATAAAGTTGCGAAGCGAACGATTGTCCACTCCCACCAGGCATTGAGCACACTTAGTCACATACATAAGCACGCATATGACTTCCAAGGTTTGAACTCCACCATTTAAAGCCGTCCAAATTGAACAAAGCACGACAAATAAGTAATTATATAGCACAAGAAAATATAATTTAATAATATAAGGCAAATTATTCTTTGTCGATGGTTTGTTGGAGATAATCAAAAGTCAAGGGTCTAAAGAGATGAGCAGCTTCAGTCTCTATCAACTCCACTTGGCCTTTCAAGAGGTGCACGTACACAACCCAGTCACCGTTGCAACTTGGACTTGGCATTGGCATCACATACCCTGAGGCACCTCCCCATGGAAAATGGTATGACCCAAATATTGGCTTACCCCATCCAAAATCCACCTTTGACTCCGGGAACCTTTGCCCTGATGATACCACAAAAGCTGGTCCATCTTCACTCCCACTACAATATATCTTAGCCAACCCTGGCACCGGACGATGAGACTCCACCCAATCTATGAGCCCTAAGAAATGTTCCTTGGTCACTGCACCATCCAAGAATTCATGAACTTCATTGGCCACATAACTCAATGGATTTGCATCAATTTCATTTACTTCCTTGCCTCCATAAGGTATGGATAGCACATTTCCAAAGTAAGACCCCATGAGCGAAGCTTTGTCTATATCTCCATCACTTAACCTTGTCCTACCATCCACAACAATGCCCATTTTGGTTACCTTTTTGTCCACATTGTTAAGAATCGCATGTTTAGCAACTATCTTCCACAAGAAGGCACTAAAGGACTCTAGTTTAGTCCTCCTCCAACCATTGGTTGTGCTAGCTAGTGATTGGAGCTGGTTTAGTTGGTCAGCCTTAATGTAGTATATGCGGCTAATAAGATAATCATCACCAGGTTGTGGGTCTTTGGGTGGAGGCAATGAGGTCACTGGAACATACATGTCGTTCAAAGATGGATGAATTGAACCAGGGCGTCTAGGATTGAGTAAAGAACGACGAAAACATGGCACCGTAGAGATGGGTTTAGACTGAGCCATCTCAGCCCATGACACAAGAAATAGGTTGGCCGAGTAGGCGTCTGCAATTCTATGGTCAAACGTGCACGCCACAACCAACCCACCACACTTGAGCTCGGTTGCCTGCATATTCCAAATACAAAATCAAAAATCAAACATTTAATATTTGACTAATTCGTCCTCACCAAATTCATGTACTTGTTGCGTTTATATGGATTGGTTGCTGTTTTAATTTTAACAAGTTATTGGGTTAGTACGTAGGTTATGACTTTTGGTATATAATAATTAATATCAAAAGGAGCCTTTCTTTTTTAATGAATTTTATTCTTTTTTTCTCTACGAAATATGATTAATTTATGAAGTTTGTTAGTCCTACATATATAATAGATTCCTTTTTTTATTACCCAAAAAAAAAAAAAAACGAATCCATTTTTTACAGCTTGTTTTTCTAAATAGTTAATAATAATTGACTATAGCAATACCAAGTGTGTGAAAATAATGCCTTACTTTTGACCAATTCAATTAAAGTGAGTAAAAACAAAAAATATTAATAATAGTGTGAAATTGAATTCCTTTTACCAAAAAAATAAAAAACAATATTAAATTTCATCTTTAACATAGACTTTATAGGCACGTGCACCTACACATTATCAAGGAACACATATCCCACACATAAGATATCATTCAAAAGTTTCAAATTTTCCAGCAGTCTGGCATTCGGGAAGAAGCCAAAAAGTAAAACGTATCGTTTTCATATTAGTTTCTTGTGTGGGAACGGTACGTCAAACTTTGATCAGCCGCCCAATTTCAAAAGTGTGAGTTTGGATAACGCAGCTGGCGTTTGCAACCAAATTGTTCTGTGTATTATTTATGGGACCCTCAATTATTTTAATAAAACAAATACAATATCCAAACTGAGTCTTATGGGTATTATTTATAATTTAAAAATTATTTTATTACAATATTTTTAATAAGAGAAATACTACCTTCATAATATTTTTCACAATATTTTCACAACAAATCTTAGTTAGCAGATTTTTATTTGTTATTATTAGTGGGTAAGAAGGTAATTTCAGTGTTGGATTTAAATTTAAAACTTGTAACAATCTGTCAACTAAGATTTGTTATGAAAATATTGTGAAAAATATTGCGGACATAACAGATCTCTTTTAATAATAAGTTTTCAATAATAAACAGTATTCAACGTAGAGATAGATTCTTTTGAAAATTCTTCTCCTGTTAAATACATGCATTCATGCGAGAGTGAGAGTAATAATACACACACGTATACATTTCTACAGACCCACACGAGATGCCTAAACAAAGACAGGGAATATTTGTGATTTAAAAACAAATTAAGTAATACTACTTCATTAAACGTGGTTTTAATTATGATAAAATCTATTTTTGGTTTTGCTCTATTTATTTATAAATAGATAATCATAAATAAAATAAATAAATAAAGGCATAATGTTTCTTTCAAAGTAGTTTCAAAAACTATTCTCATTTCTTATTATTTCAGATTTTTAGTTCATCGCAAAATACTCTACTGGCTATTAAAATTTTGAATTGTTTGCATGTAAAATTATGCGGCTAGCATCTTCCAAAAACACATTTTAGGGAGAAAAAAAAAATTATATCCAAAAAAGTTTCCAGGATTTTCTCCCTTTAAAGGAAAAAAAAAGGTTCGTTTGAGAAGTATTAGGGATTGGAGAAAGATCGACGTTATAATGTGATAGGGACGTATTATACGCGAAGATAATTTTCGCTCTAGCAGGAGCCAAAAATATTACCGCTATGTGCGTGTGCGTGTGGGGTGTACGTGAAAACATAGGGAATAAGAAACACGTGACGAACCTGGACAGCGAGCACACCATGCTTCTTCTTGGGCACAAGTTTGCCTTCAATGGTGTCATCAGGATTATACAAGTCGAGGTCTTTAAGCTCTGCCTCAGCAAAAGCTTCGACAAAGTCCACACCACGGTTATTGCAAAGAATCTCAGGTTCACCAACAGGGCTTGACACCACCTCACCAGCAAAAGCGTAGTATGTCACGAGAGCTTGGGCCAAGGCCTTCTTAAGAACCCCAACCATGGAGCCAAAATTATTAGAGAGGTCGCTGGTGTTCTTCTTGTAACAGAAAAACACGCCCACGTCAACTGGGGGTAGAAGCAAGTCTAGGTTGGATAGTGGTAGCCAATGCTCTTGCAGTGGCAGCACTGCAGCCACAACCTCCCTCTTGCTCACTTTCACAATCAACTCTCCTCCTCCTCCTTCTGAACCCATGTTTACAGAGAGAAAGAGAGAAAGCAGTAAGAGACTAAAGGAGAATAGTTTTGAAATATGGTTGATGGGGTTTGATAGGGGAGTGGATATATAGAGGCCCCTGTGATGGACCGTGTGTGAGATTTTTCTTAATAAATCATTTAGTCAAGGTAGGCTTTTGTAGAATAGGAAAGAGCTATGCAGCAACTACGCCAACAACCCAAAATTAATTTCTGCATCTTTTTCTTTTTTCTTTTTTTTTTGGGGGGGGGGGGGGGGGTGGGGAACTTTTTTACATCTTTTCTTCTTATAAACATTTTTTCTATTAACTGTATAAAAAGCACCAATACCCTTACAGGACACATTTGGGTTTACTGAATCCCTTTATCTTCTTTTTTTTCTTTTTAAGTTTTGAACATTTGTTATAGTGCCAATTTGGCTTGTTCAATTGGCACTATTGCTACAGTGCTTTGGTTTCAGCACTGTTGCTGCTTTCTTTTCTTTCTTTTTTTTCCCGCTGTTTTTTGTTCTCTTATTTTATTATTTTTATTTTGTTGTCCAAAGAAACAATAAAAACTCTAAGAAAAATGTTAAACAAATTACCTGCTAACATGCCAAGTTTTGATTAGACTAAATCACTTTTATATGAGTCAACCACTCACAAATTTTTTATAACACAGTAAGTCTAGATATGCAATAAATTTTTTTTAAAAAATATCCCCTAATGTCTTCATGATTGGCGGTGATTGTTATTCAATTAAGTAATGTTGGTGAATACTAAAAAAAAAGTCACATCATCAATTATGTAAATCAACTTGAAAAACTACAGGGATATTACATCAAAGAAGTGACTCTGTAGGAAGCCAATACGTCAACTTTTAAACATTATACAAAAATCACCAATCGCATTTATTTTCATGTTAATTTGTAAATCATTTATAATAAAATTTATAGTAATATAAATTTTTTTCTAAAGAAAAAAAAGGTTTGAAGAGTAGTCTACATGTAACCAAATCATGTTGAGGAAAGTTATATATATGGCTCATCCTCACAGTTAGAGGTGAGGTTAGGTTTGGGGTATTTTCCAACCCGACTTAACTTTCTTAAATCGGAAAATCTCCAACCTAACTTGAAGGCATTGGTGGAGTTGTCGAATCAAGGAAAGGAAATTTTGCTAAGCCCGATAAAAATTTGATATTTTCTTTCAGCTATTTGAAATTTTGTTATTTTTCCTACATATGATATTTTTTTCCATTAAAAATGTATTTTTTTTTTTTTTAATTTGATTTCGAATTGACAGATACTGAAAATTGTATAACACAATGTGATAAAAAGTTAATTACTGTTTGTGTTATATAATAATAATAATAATAATAATAATAATAATAATAGATCTGAATTTCTTTCTTTAAAACTAATAAATTAAATTTTTTTTCAGATGATGTGGCATGTAATATTATTATTTTAGTTGTCACATGAGGTTAAAGTGTGCCAACAATGCACATTATTTGCCACGTAAGCCTTTTTCGTTAGTGAATTAACGGCAGAGACCAAATTGACTGCAAATTGAAAATAATAGAGACCATATTGATTGCTACGAAAATGTAAGGACCAAATTGACTATGACCCTAAAATGTAAGGACTAAAGTGATGTTTTTGCCAAAAGTTAATTATTGTTTTGTGTTATATAATAATAATAATAATAATAATAATAATAATAATAATAATAATAATAATAAAGTTTGGTTCAAGTTACACCTGATGCAACTTTAAATAATGTTAGGCAAAAAGCACATTTTAGTCTCTACATTTTCAGACTATTCTAATTTTAATCCCTACATTTTATTTTTACCGCTTTTAGTCCCTATCTTGAAAAATGCTTCCCATTTTGGTCCCTGCCTTTACATCAGAAACGAAAAAAGCTAACGTGGCAAACGGCAAGAATAAATAATACTTAATATATGTCCATGTGGCCTAATTAATAATAAAAAAATATTTTTTTGCATTTAAAAATGCCACGTCAGCATCTTAATTAAAAAATTAAAAACTAAACAAAATTAAAAACTAAAACTAATCCATCCAAGAACACAGTCTCAATCCCAGATCCAAGAACAACAATAACAACAAACCCATAAATTAAAAAAAAAAAAAAAAAAAAAAAGAGAAAAAAAACCCACATATACCAACAAAATCAATCCACATATACCAACACAAACCCAGCTCAACCAAATCAACACAAAGCAAACTTAAAATTAAAATAAGAACACAAACTCAAATTAAACATAAGAACACAAACTTAAATTTTCTAGGATTTTCTTACCCTTTCTTGCCAACCAAACACAAACACAAACTAATCTCCAACAAGAATACCAAAACATCTCAAACCTAGCAATCAACAATCAACAAACCCACCCCACGACCCACTCCAACAACAAACTCACCCTTCGACCCACCACCAGACCCAATCGACCACTGCTTCACAACCATCAACCGCCACCTCCGATTTTTGTTTCACAACTACCACCACACCGATCACAGCCTCTCTCTAAACCCAGATCAAAACTATGAAAGGCTGTGGAGAAGGGAGGAAACAAGGAGGCTTCTCCAAAGCTTAACCGTATGATTATAAGGCCCAGTGACATACATTTCATGACTAACAAGTGAAAAATCACCACAACGCACATAGTCCTTATGACCCAGAAGCAACATCCTAGTACTTAACAACAGCATCATCGCCACCAGAGACCAAATGGAGCTTATCATGAAGTGGGTATTTGAGAAAACGTATGGGGCGTGTGTGGGACCTGAGTTTATGAAGTGGGGTCCGCGTTTTGACATCGAACACTTGGATTAGACCTGAGAGGTCAGACGTGGCGATCAAGAGGCCGTCACAGCGGAACGAGACGGAGGAAACTACGTCGGAGAAGGAGGAGATGGTGGAGGAAGGAGAGAGGGTTTGGGGATTGAAGATTTTGAGTGAAGTGGAGTGAGTAGCGGCGAAGGGTTGAGGAGGCAAAGTGAGGGAAGTGATGGAGGAGATGAGGTTTGGGATTTGGTGGGTTTTGAAGCTGGGGAAGAACCCAAAAGAAAATGAAGGGGTTCTTCGTGTTCTTCCAAAAAAAAAAAAGAAAAAAAAAATTAATTTAAAGGTTTGTTTTTTAATTAGATTCAAGTTTTTTTTTTTTTTTTTTTTTGTTTAAATTTTCTGACATGGCTTTAAAAAAAATAAATTAAAATGCTGACATGGCATATAAAATGCTAAATAATATTTTTTTAATAATATTTTAATACCACATCACTGCCACATCAGCGTCATGTCAGTTAGTAGAGTGCTCCGTCTGCCACCTAAGATTTTGCCGTTAGAGCACTGACGGTAGGGATTAAAACAAGATCACTTTTTTTATTTTAGGAACTAAAAGCGATGAAAATAAAATATAAGGACCAAAGTGAGAATCGCGTAAAAATGTAGGGACTAAAAAGTGTTTTTCGCCATAATGTTACATCACTCAATATTTTATCAAAATAAATCAATTTTAAAATATTATGTTACAATAAGGAAATTGGAACGGGCACCTAACAAAATTGATAATTTTGATATAGCTATAAAAAAAATCATATATATAAAATTATATTTATATATAACAGCTAGATATGCCTGCTGTATGCCAAAGGTACATACAAACTTATTTGGTCCTATGGTGGCATTCGAGGGAGTGAGTGAAATGGGCTCATTATCTGTATATATTAAGAGGATTCAGAAAGTTAGTTATTGCTTTTTTTCCTGTCAAAAATACCCCTAAATTAATTAATCAATAACTTAAAAATGGGGTTAAAATAGTAAATTGGAAAAAAGAAAGTTAGTTATTGTTTTTTTTAACGTCAAAAATACCCCTACCTAAAACTTAAAAATGGGGTTAAAATAGTAAATTGACAAAAATAATAAATTCCTACTTCTACGTTGAATGTCTTACTGCTTTTAATAAACTCCTACTTTTACGTTGATTTAAATTCCTACTTCTACTCACTAACTTCCTATAAAATAGAATCACTCTTTTGTTAATTTTAAAACTCCTCTAATCTACAAAACTCACCCCACGTTTGTTTGTTTGTTTTTTTTTTTTTTTTTTTTTTTTTTTTGTGATTGGAAAAATTAAAAATCCCAAATTATTAATCTTTACTCAATCCAGTAATCTTAATCTAGTAATCTTCAATAGTGCAATCTCATTTTTATGGATTTATCATTAAAATAAAATTATATTATATACCTCTTCATCTTTAAAAAATTACAAATTAAAAATTACTGTATACCAAATGCGTGTACAAATATGAATAAAAAAAAATCACTCAAAAAGCAATAGCTCCGGTTCATCCGTTCCCATCCTTCAACGTGCACAAATCCAAAACATCCCACTAACACACACGTCTCACCATCCTTATCAACATCTCTCTTTTCCTTCAAAATTTTAAAACAACAGATTGCATTAATGATCAAACTTACACCTCTCCATCCTTCTTCAACTTGAACTTGAAAATTTCCGATTGTTATTAGATTAGAGAAAGCAGAGATAGATACATTTTGGAGTTTCACTACTGCCTCAAGAGGATTTTTAATGGTCCAGCACTCAAAAGGTATGTTCACATCTATATCTATTTCTTTGCTTCTCTCACATTTTTCTTTCTATCATAAGTTTTTCTGTTCAACTCCCATATAAAATTTTGAGATTTATTAATAACTTTCAAAGCTTTTGTGTTAAAAAAAAGTACTGACAAAGGAAAACAAAAAACCATCCGGTGTGAAATGGTCGATCCAAAGCAAAATCCTATCTTCTTCTCTCAAAAGGAAAAGAAAAAAAAGAAAGAAAAAAGAAACAAAATCAATCTTCAAAACGCTGATTTTAAGGAAGAAAAAAAAAAAAACAAAATAAATGTTCTAAATTAACCCTTACCCACAAAATAGAAGAGCCTCACGCGCGTGCTCAGAGGCTAGTTATAATTAATATACTGAAATTTTTTATTTTCTTCTCTTTTTTTGACTCAGAACTGGTCGTTCTTGTCACATCCCCAATTTGCGCTGCGAACTTCCTATGGTGGCCTTTTACTTAGAATAGAGATGCTGAAACGGTCAAATTCCGCTGCCTAGACTTTTAAGTTTTAACAACCACGCTTCCGACAAAAATGCAGAAATAGATTATAGAAATAGTACATTTCGAATATAGCCGAAGGGAAATTTATTTTGATGAACATAGCCAAATGCATCATCATCACTTCAATAATTTTATACAAATGCATCATCTCACTTTAATATATGTCTCTTTGGCTTCTTTTTTTTTTTTTTTTTTAATAGCCAAAGAGACATATGTTCAGGTGAAAGTGATGATGATGATGCATTTGCATAAAATTAAAATGACTCATTGGTGCGACTAGTCTTCATATGATATAACTCGTATAATATAAGTAATTATTTAGCAACGTGAAAAAAAATTAAAAATTAAAAAAAAAAAAGAAAAAGAAAAGAAGAAGAAGTCTGGTCAAAGGCTTTATAGCTGAGTTGGCCAAAGAGACATATGTTCAAGTGATGATGATGATGATGATGATGATGTATTTGTATAAAATTAAAATGACTCATTGGTGCGACTAGTCTATCATATGATATAACTCATATAATATAAGTAATTATTTAGCAACGTGAAAAAAAATTAAAAAAAAAAAAGAAGAAAAAAGAAGAAGAAGTCCGACCAAAAGCTTTATAGCCTGTTTGGGAGTTCAAAAAAGGAGAGAGAGTAGAGTAAAGGGAGGGAGATTAATTCAATTACCTTGTTTGGAAGTTTTTAAGAAATGAGAGGGAGAGATTTGGAGGGGTTTAGAGGGATTTCAATTACCTCTATCTCTTCATTTTTAATTCCCCAAATTGGAGAGATTTGAAAGGAGAGTAGAGAACATAAATTATTAACTAAGTAAATTACCTAATTTACCCTTTTTATATTAACAAAATTACAAACCAATTATATAAATAATCTTTGTTTGTTTCTTGAAAAAATTTAAGGCGAATGAAAATTTAAGCCACATTTCAAACTTTGCCACACTTCTTTTAAGCGTACAACTCGTGCCCTTTGAATTTCAATACCTTTAATTTCAATTTTTAATTTCTAAGGTACGTTCTCACTTTTTAATTGTTTACATCATTCACTCTGGAACAATGATTGAAACTAATGCGTTTGTTCTTGGACCAATACAAAAGATATTGGTTCATCAAGATTGGAATTGTGTTCTTGATCGTGTTATATCAATATGCACTGGTACTTTTGGCAGTACTGCTTTGCTTTGTTTGGACTCTGAAAAAACAGAGCAGAGCAGAGCAGAGTACCATGACTGGATTTCAAAACCATGCGTTTTATTAAAGCAGGATTTTCTTGGAGTTGAAGTTTGCGTGGTTTTCCACTTAGTCATAAATGCAGGATTTAAATAGTAAAATTCAACTAATGATTAAATTGATCATTCAAAATTATAGACGTAAAAAATATATTAGCCCAATAGTATAGATCCAAGCCTAATTTTATTTTGTGTACAAGTTAAGTTTTTTACTTGTACTAAAAGTCTATTAGTTTAGGGTTTAGTCTACTATACATACATATGTTATTATTTATTGTAATACAGGATTTGTACTACACTTTAATATATTATTGATGTAGCCCTTTAAAGTTTTCTCCGTGGATGTAAGCACCACGTAACCCTCATATGTTTTTGTGTTCTATACTTTATACTTTTGCTTCCGCATCTATACTAGAATATCCAACATGGTGTATCAATGCTAATATTTAACATGGTATCAAAGCCACCTTCTTGTGGCCATGGTTTTCTGTCCTTGCGGTATATTTAAGAGCAATCTTTGTCTTCCTCGGTGTTTTTTTTTGCTGCGATCATCTTCTTTGGCTTCCTACTACTGCCGTCAAAACTCTTCGGTATAGTCATGCCACCGTTAGAAGTCGCATCAATACTGCAAGACCATTGCCTTCCTCAAACTACCGTCACAGAGCCAAACTTCATTCAAGAAATCTTCTCAACCTTATCAAATCTCAAGATTTCATTAAGCTTTCATCTTGAGTTTGAGAGGGGGTGTTAGAGATATATTAGCCCAATAGCATAGACCCAAGCCTAATTCTACTTTGTGTACAAGCCAAGTCTTCTACTTGTACTAGAAGTCTATTAGTCTAGGGTTTAGTCTACTATATATACACATGTTATTATTTATTGTAATACAGGATTTGTACTACACTCTAATATATTATTGATGCAGCCCTTTAGAGTTTTCTCTGTGGATGTAAGCCGTTAGGCTGAACCACGTAACCCTCATATGTTTTTGTGTTCTATGTTTTATACTTTTGCTTTCGCATCTATACTAGCATATCCAACATGGTGTATCAATACTAATATTTAACAATAGAGAATTTAAATATGTGAGAAATGATATGTCTACAACATTTTTCACAATATTTTTACAACAAATCCTAAGTGGCAGGTTGTTACTGGTTGTTATTGTTAGAGTAAAAAAGTAATTTTAGTTTTAGGTTCAAATTTAAACCAATAACAACTAACCATCTATGATATGTTGTGACAATATTATAAAAAATGTTGTGAACGTAACATCTCTCTAAATATATATGACAAAACACGTACAATAACCGAAACACCTACAATGGCCCTTTGAACGGAAAGATACCGTGTGGACCACAACTACAAGTACTGTTCCCACCTTCGCCATTATTGAAGCAACCAACACAGTTGTAACTTGTAGTATCTTTTAAACCTTTTTGGGTTAACGCAGTGGTTCCTAGTTGGGTTGATTCAGGAAGGACAAAAGTCTAGGATTAGAGCAGGATTTATAGGAAAATTGATATAGTTTAGGTATTTTAGTGATAACCTGTGATTAGAATGTTCTTTAATCTCTGTTTGGTTAGAGAGAAAATGGAGGAAAATTTTAATTTAAAAAAAAATCAAAGAGAATAAACCAATGATGTAAGTCCATTTTTAAATAAGGGTAAATTTGTTTATTTAAATCATTTCCTCTCTTCTCTATTCTAATTTTAAAAACATCCAAACAAGAGGAAGGGCTAATTACTCCCTTCCCCTTTACTAATTTTAAAAACATCCAAACAAGGTAGAGGATAACTATTCTCATCTACTCCTCTCTCCTCTCCACTACTCTCCTTCCCTCTACTCCGCTCTACTCTCTTCCCTCTCTAAACTTCCAAACAAGCCATTATAGCTGAGTTTGGCACCTTCTCATGCACAAAATATTTGGGAGTTTAGAAAAGAGTTCAAACAACAAAGTTACCAGCATATTATAATTATCTTTTAAGTTTCAACAAAAAAAAAAAAAAAAAATAATAGAAGTCCGAATCACAAAATACGTAACATACTTCCTATTTGGTTTTTATGTTGATGAACTAGTACTAATTAATGATCAGTTAGTACTATTTTTCTTTTCTTAAGAAAGAAGTAAAGCGAATACATATCCAAATGCTATAAGTTGTTTATCTTGAATGAATAATCTACAATATTATATGGAATTAGTAATCTATAATCTGTAGACAGTATTTTTCTCAATAAACTTCATCGTTGGTTTTTTAAAAGTTCCGTCATTACTTTATTGTCCACCATTAATATTTTGTCGTATAGATAATTATTTCAATCGCGGGATATTAGAAATGTAATGGTAGAAAAAAAAAATTCTAATTTTCTTTTGTATGTATTTAGTGGGGAGAATAAAAAAATGAAGATAAATATATCTTTTTCATGGTTGAAAAATGAGAATATAAAAAATATAATTTATATAAATTTACTTTTATATTTTTATTAAATAAAATAAATAAATAAATAAACAAATAAAAACTTCTAGATATGTGTGGAGGGAAGGGACAAAAAGATGGGTACTTTACCATCAAAGACCCTCTATTTCCCTATTTTCTCGTTACTTTTTACTTTTCTCATTTCCATTTTCCCCTTTTCACCCGACCAAACTAAAGTGATTAGAAAGTTTTTCTAGAAATACAACAAAGTCTTTGAGTAAAAAGTTTATAATAAAGAATTATAGCGCAATAAACGTACGCCAGTGGGACAGGAATGGTGTGAGTAAAGATACAGATATATATGATCAGAATAGTCATAATACTTTAAGGATTGTATTAACGGGCACCGTGCGGTGCCCGTTAAGCACACTTTTTCTGATGTAAATTGTCTTTTTTTTTTTTCAATTTATGTCACTTTTTTCAATGTTATAGGTATTATTTCAGATTTTTTGATTTTTTTTGACAAATTTTTTTTTTTTTTTTTGTGTTTTTTGCACTTAACCAGCATCAAGTGATGCTGGCTAACATTATTAATTATACACCGTTGAACTGAAAGTCACAGCCACAGGCTGGACCACTGTCTGTTTGGATGTCCCCTCATGTTAGAGAGGGGGGGGGGGGGGGAGTTGGGTTTAAATATCGTTAATTTTTTTTTAAATAAAAAATTTATTATTAAAATTATTATAAATAAAAATAAAAATTAATTAAAATAATACAATAAAATCTATAAATAATACTAAAAAATATAATAAAATTTATAAATAATATTAAAAATAAACTAAATAGTAAAATAATTTTAATTTTCTATTCCAACCTAAACACACTTGTAAATTGTAATAAGCTTACGTAGCCATACCCAACAAGTAGCGCAACAAAATTACAAAAATGGTGCAGACGAAATTGACGAATGGTACTAGTCATATCATGACATAAATAATTAGAAAATAAAAAAAGTAAAAAAAAAAGGTTGGTATTCCCTATTCTTCGCTAGCTTTTCGACAAATCACAAATGCAATAAAGAATGTTCGTTTCTTCTTGGCATTTTACATAAAAGAAAGAAATAAACGCGAACAATCTAACAGCAACATATATGCGTTGGATTTCACCAAAAAAAACATATATGCGTTGGTCAAATTAGGATAGCGCTTCCTTAATTTCCTTGCCCGCACCACTTTTCGTGTCTGACTCTGACCCAATCTCTTTCTTTTTATCCATTTTTGAACAGGGGCTGCACCACCTTATGGTCTGAGTGGTTCCAAGAGACCACCCTGACCTGAAAAAGAAAAAAAATTTTATATATAATAATTTAAAATATTATATTTATCTATTTTTTTAAAAAAATTTAGGACTACTCTGAATTTTTTTATACTAATAAAATTAAATTTTAATTCATAATTTGAGCAACTTAACAACAGTTTATGATAGCCCAAATTTTGGTTTAAGTTAGATGTTTTTATAAATCTTTTCCTGGGACCACTACATTTGTTGGTGGTGGCCCTTAATCCAAGGTGTCATGATGTCATTTTTTTTGTTTTTTGGTATACTGGTTTTTTTTTTCTTTTATCAATAAAATTTTTTGTAGTTTATTTTTTTTATAAATATATTAGGATTTTTTAATAAAAAAAAAATCACATGCTTTTTTATTCTTTTAAGCCTATAATACGGCTTTATTTTTAGTTTTCGCTTTACTTGACACATTGTTATTGTACGACTATTTTTTCTCAAAAACATTATAATATATATTATACAACTAATTGGTCAAAATCGCATAAATTTAGTTTTTTTCATTGTACAACTACTTTTCTTTTTTCTTTTTCCGATAATTTTAATTAGAAAAAAATAGTAATTTTAGTTAATTAAGTGAATAAACTTAAAAAGTTACTTAATTTTTATATAACATCAATTTTTAGTTAATTAAGTAAAATTTTATGTATTTGCGTGTTTTTTAATTGTTATTGTTGTCAATATATAAAATTTTCTTTTTATTAAATTGTGTAATTTATGCTTCTTGAAGAACACTCTGAAAAAAATTTCTAGAGCCGCCACTGTTTTTGAAACTTTAGTTCATGACTTGATCATTAAAAATGTTTTACTATTCATTAATATATATATATATATATATATATATATATATATATTTGTGGGGACTATTTTTGCCTGTCCTCGGCAAGGCCATGGGCGCAGTGCCGAGGAGGCTCATGTTGCCGGTCCTCAGCAAGGCCATGGGCGCAGTACCGAGGAGGCTCAGATGTCCCACATCGAAGAGAGCTTCCCCCACTTTCAACCTTATAAGCTGTGAAGCGAAAGAAGTAGTGTACCATCGTATTCTCGTATTCGAATACCGGAATACGATGGTACACTACTTCCTTCGCTTCACAGCTTATAAGGTTGAAAGTGGAGAAGCTCTCTTCGATGTGGGACATCTGAGCCTCCTCGGTACTGCGCCCATGGCCTTGCCGAGGACCGGCAACATGAGCCTCCTCGGCACTGCGCCCATGGCCTTGCCGAGGACCGGCAAAAATAGTCCCCACAATAAAAGGAAGGTGTAGAGACGTGCCCTTCAAAGGTAACAAAACCGTGCGGGTATCATGCGGTCGGAGCAAGTCTCAAAAACTGCCACCCTTGCCCAAAAACGGACAATACCGATGATGGGCACTGCTCTCAAGAGCTTCCTTTTAATGTGGGGACTATTTTTGCCGGTCCTCGGCAAGGCCATGGGCGCAATGCCGAGGAGGCTCATGTTGCCGGTCCTCGGCAAGGCCATGGGCGCAGTACCGAGGAGGCTCAGATGTCCCACATCGAAGAGAGCTTCCCCCACTTTCAACCTTATAAGCTGTGAAGCGAAGGAAGTAGTGTACCATCGTATTCCAGTATTCGAATACCGGAATACGATGGTACACTACTTCCTTCGCTTCACAGCTTATAAGGTTGAAAGTGGGGGAAGCTCTCTTCGATGTGGGACATCTGAGCCTCCTCGGTACTGCGCCCATGGCCTTGCCGAGGACCGGCAACATGAGCCTCCTCGGCACTGCGCCCATGGCCTTGCCGAGGACTAGCAAAAATAGTCCCCACAATATTTATTGTAGCTATATAACATCAAGTAATATATGCAATTTTTATTTTTTTAAAGGTCTGTTTAGCTACCGTTTATTACTGAAAATTAAAAATACTATAACAAAATTATTCTTAAATATGTAAATAGTACCGTAGAACTCAATTTTAAAATAAAATTTACTTAATTATGTACTTAAAATCTCGTAAACAGTACACAAAATCTTAAAAAAAAAAAAACACAGTTGCGTGTTCTTAAATAGATATATGTATGTCTCAACAAACGTACACTTCTTCTCTATCTTTATTAAATATTTGCGTTTTTCTTTTTTCTTTTTCTTTTTTTTAGAAGAAAATATTTGCTTAATTGGTATGGCTTTTTTTTTTTTAGAAATATTTGGTATGACCGTTCGTAGCAGTTAATATTATAATATAAGCTTATCCTAATCTATAAATCAAGCTAATGAGGGAATCTAAGTGGTTATGCAAGTGCTGTGCATGTATGGACTGGTACTTGACTTATTATAAGTTCTAACTCCTCATTCCTAAATTAATTAAAAACATTAAAATTAAATTAAGTACCATTCATCTAACAACCGAATAATAAACTCCCAACTAGTACTGAAATACAAAAGCCAATATGATTTTTTTTTTTTTAAATGGCCTAGCTATTTTCTACCAAATTTAGCTATCTGCCGCCACCAGAAGAAAATTATAGTGTCTAACCGACTACAAATTTTATATATAGCAAAGTTCTTTTATAATTTCTGTCCTCTTCTTCTTCTTCTTCTTTTTAATTTATTGATAACATTAAATTTCAAATCATGACATCAGCTTCCAGTTCCACCCTACTCTTCCAAATGAGAAAATATAATATGCTTTATATGCATATTTCCTCCCTCATATGGAGATGGAGGAAAGAAACATGCATTTGATATATGGTAATACCACCTCATTCCAAAGAAAGGTTTTATCTGAACTATAAATATTCCACATCAATATTTTATGGGGAAAAAAATTATTTGTTTTTTAAAGAATTTTTATATTTTCCATAAAAGTAATGTCAAATGGCTAATTAACAATTATCATAAAAACACCCATTAATAGAACCCATATTTTATTCAAAGTTATATGAGAAAAACCTTCAATCATTAATTAGAAAAGATTTGTGGAACAATTAACAATTTGGAAGAAGGCATTCAACAATAAATAAAAAACTATTAAAGAAAAAAACAGGAATAGAGGCCAATGTGAAATGCAGTACTACATCAGTAGTGCCCCTAATTACTACATTAACATGATTCAAGGCCTAGATAAGGTTCAACCAATAAACGGTAAATATATATTGACTATTCACAACTACTTTGACCTGCAAGGATTTCCATTTGGATTAGAAACAAGGGCCACTTCAGGCACTCCTTCAATTCATTGCTCACTTCCTTATTTTGTGTAACCATTGGAGATCCTTATTCTTACTAGTCGTTTCTTTGGCAGCTCTAGTTGCAGGCTGCACGAAGCTGCATCCCTAACGTGTTGGGTTTTGTGGAGTTTAGATATGTTTGATCTAGGATTTTAGATTATGATCTAATCCAAAATAAAATTACTACAGTTTTTAATGAGAGTTTTTCTAAGGCTTAGTTTATAGAGCGAAGAGTTGGGCCAATAGACCCAAGCCAGCGCGCTCATAGAGAAGCCTCCTTAGGGGTTTGAGGACAACACCCGAAAATTTTTTTGGCCCATCTATAGCCCATTTTGAATCCTATGCATAGAAAAGAAAAATTATTGGTTTTGGAGATTAGAGTTTTATGTTGTTTTTAAAGAGAAAGAACTGTATTGTCGTATCTTATATTTTGTAAAAAGTGAAATCTCTGCAACTTTGTTGATATAAGCAAATTGCCGAACTACAAAAATATTATCTTGTATGATTGTTTTACTTTGGCGCATATTTTTTTTCTATTTTTGCATTTCACAAATCTGATAATTTCGTGTTTACTCCCTTCATAACGAGGAGATTGTATTGTCTTATGTCCTGTGAACATAGACATACACATAAGGAACTCATTGAAGAAAGGAATAACAAAAATCTGGAAAAGAATCAACCTCAGCTCCAAATTCAAGAAGTTTAGTTAGATTCACAATGAAGAAGATAGACCAGCATATAAAGGAAATGTTGAGATTCTGTCTTACCAACTTGAAGTAGAGAAATAGGACCCTTATGACCGCAAAGATGACAAATTATTAAAACTGAAACAAACAGTCTATGAACACTGAAACAAACATTAAGGAAGTCCTATGATGCAAGAGTCAAACCACATGATAACTCGTTATCTTGCTTTATGTCCTTGGGGCGAAATGATGCTTATTTCCACTTACAAAAGGTGGGGTTAATGAAGAATTGTCTGCAACCGTGTCTTAATAACACGACTGACTTAATGCCCATTTTTTCAAATTGAATAAATGTGTCATTGGGTTATACAGCCTTTTTGTCTAATAAGTAATTGGGTTATACACCATTTGTCTTTCGTGCAACCTACACAGGACCGGCTAAATAGCAAAAGCAATAGATACAGTCACCTAAAACCCCAAGTAAAAAAAAGCCCCAAATTTTAATTAATAGTATTATTTATAATCAATAAATAAAATAATATTTTTTTTATCAAATGAAAAACAAACAAAAAAGAGAGAAAAATGTTATGTTCACAATATTTTTCACAAAACTTTTACAACAAATGCTAAATAATAGGTTGTTACAGCCTGTTATTGATGGCAAAAAAATAATTATAGTAGTGTTTTCAAATAGAAAACAAGAAGCAACTTAAAACCTAGGATTTATTGTGAAAAATATTGTGAATGTTGCAATTCTAAAAAATAAAATAATAATAAGAGTTGAGTTAGCAAACTTTTACTAATTTTCATCTAGATCTACCATTAATCCAACTCTTTTACTTATCACTACCAATCTGTCACATCAACAAGTGTGAAAAGTTTTTTCAAATTTTTTATGTCTATAAAATTTCTAAAAAATGAAAAAATAATTCGTTATTGATGTTAATTAGTAGTAATTTTGCATCTAAAATAATATAATCAATTTTTTAACTTAGACCCCTAAATGCACCAAGCTGCCCTGAACCTACGTTTGGTTAATTAGGATAACACGATGACCATTTCAGTGGTTTAAACTTTAAACTTCAGCCCCGGAATAGTTCCTATATTTTTTATGTCCGCCATCAGTCCAATATCCTAATTATCAGCTTTTGACAAATTCTCAATTGCATCACAATCAAACATCAGTAATTCCAATGACTAACGTATGTTTTAACTAAGAAGATTAACTAATCTTAATGACCAATTACACAATGAAAGACCTTCCTTTCTACTTGGAAGGAAAATATCATAGGACAAACTTCAAATCAATTCGCTATTATCAAATCAATTATAATAATTCTTGTATATGTCTTACAACTAAAGAAAAATCTATCTTGTTTTTCTTTACTCTCACTCACAGTAACTAATCTTTGCTCTCTCATCTCTATTTTCTTCTTCACACATAGCTTCTTTTTTTTTTTTTTTTTTTTTTTTTTTTCTCTCTAAGCAACTCCCTCTTGCGGCTGCTCTCTCTTTTCTCTTGTGCAGCTTTGTCTTTCTCTATTATCTATTCCATATGCGGCACACCTCAAAACAATAAAAACCTAGCCACACACCATAATCCCAATATAAGTGTGAGTTTGGGAAGCGCGTTTTATGCCAGCTAACACTTTTTTTGTGTGGGTTCTGTGCACTATTCACGGGACTCACGAGTACTTTTTTTAGCAAATTTTTCTTTAAAACTGGGTCTCACGACACTATTCACACGTTTAAAAATTATTTTGCTACAATATTTTCAGTTTTCAGCAATAAGCGGTATCCAAACAGACTCAGTCAAATAAGGAGTCTTTCAAACCATTAACCATGGTCTTCTATTTCAAATAGGATTAGTTCTTTTGCTTTCCTAGGAATTTATGGACTCCTAAGAGCATTAGCATCCGGTATCTACAAATTATCCTATTTTACCATCTTAAAACTTACTTTATCTAGTATACCATACCATTTTACAATAAACCCAACATCTTAAACTCTTTTTTTTTTTTTTTTTTGCCATTTTATTTAAATATTCTTTCTTTCTTTTTTTCTTTTTTTTTATTACTATTTCTCTCTCTCTCTCCCCTATTACAACCAACAACCATAATCGATTAGCAATACCAGAAAAAAGCCAACCACACCCACACTCATTAAACCCACCACCACCACCAATCACCACCCACGGCCAAAACATCACCAAAACCCATTAGCAAACAAACCCAACACCACCCATACCCACGGCCAAAGCCTAGCACCAATCTCGCAACTAGAACCATGTCGATCTAACAACCACTAGACCCATGCCAATCTCATAACCACCAGACACCACTACGATAACAACCCACCCCACCACCACAGCAACCCCCATCGAAACCCACCCAAAATCAAACACATTCCAAACCCAAAATCAAACCCAGCCATAACCACAACCCCATGCCACCACTGCACCTCCATGACCAAAACCCCCATGCCACCACAACCTATAACCCCACAACTCACCACGACCTAGACCCACCACCGCATTGCCACCCACCGACCCAAAACCCACTCCCACACAAATCAAAACCCTATACCCATACCACTAAACCACATCACAGACCACCCCGTAACCTAGATCAACCCATACATCTGCCGCTACCATCACCACATGAATTTCGGATTTAAGAAAAGGGGGTTTCGAGTTTAAGTAGAGAAGAGATCAAAACAAGAACAAGAGTAAGAGAGAAGAGAAGGAAGACGGAGAGAAGTGAAAGAAAGAGAGAGAAAAGTAATAAATATATATATATATATATATAGAGAGAGAGAGAGAGAGAGAGAGAGAGAGTATAATATAATAAAAAATTATAGAAACTTGCTTCAGTACCATCATATATTTAGGATGATATTGTAGCACAATTGTAAAATTTTTTACAATTGGAAGACCGGGTAATAAGCTTTTTTTGTACTTTGATGCTAAAATATATCATCTTATACCATATAGCATGTTGGATACAGATGCTCTAATTCTACTTAAAGTAGAATTCTTGATGCAAGTCCATTGTATAGGCTATCACGTTGGCTGGATCCACAACATATGGTTCATGCATAGACAGCTCTCACAAAACTTTTGGGAGGTCCCAGACTGATATTGAATTTGTTAGGTATGTAGTGCGGGCATGTGTGGAGTTCCACGTGAAACATATATTGAGCTGATCCAGGCTTTATAAACAACTTCAAGAAACCTAAATTGTGACTAGAGTTGTCCTTTTGGAGCGTAGCATTCCTTGAGTTGTTACTTGTTATAACTTTTCTGTTCAATTGGATGTTCTCCTTCATCATCCCTTGCATAAGATTGATTTATAGAAAGGATAAGTAATCGCACAAAACATAACATATATTGAGGAATGGAATAAGACCCTCTACTATATAATTTGGGCTCCATATGGATAGCTTGGGTTCAATGTTTTTTATCTTCTTGGCTTCTCTTCATCGTCTTGGTTTCTAGGGGAGGTGTCAATACTCAATACTGCTATCTGATTGCTCCTGGAGTTGGAGGAAAATTATTCAGTTGATGGGTGTAATTAACAAGGCTTTTTTTGAAGCCCATTGGGTAATGGAAAATATATCTTTGTATGCGTGAAGATGATGGGCCTCACTACGAAATTAAATATGGCAATAGAATAATGTATGATGCTGCTAATTGCTCCACTAACAGATTGTCTAAATACATAAATGTTGAAGGCCATTTTCACAAGATTGTTATGAAAATGTTACTAAATTTTATTGTGTCCCTATGCTGTATGTTTCTTTATTCATTTTTCATATATTTGGATTGCGTAAAAATAAGGGGATCTCCAAAGGCAACTCAATGGCATCTTGTCTTGTTCATGCGCCCTTATAATGGTACATGAATGATTGATGATTGACAACCTTTAACATAATCTGCAAACACAACACGACTAGTCAATGTTTATTATATAAGTTTCTTGACACGGGATGATGGCTCATGAGATTTAACCATCAAGACAAGGATCGCCCCTGTTAAATCTCTTGCATGAACTGCAAGATGAGCCCTGATTGGAAACATACAAGACAATGCAGGGAGGACACGTAAAATCACAAAACAAACAAAAAAACTGCATGTTAGATCTGAATGATCAAGTAAAAGCAGTTGTTGCCCAAGTCATATTTTCCTTGCTCCATGACCTTTTCTCCAACTCCAGTTTTAGTTTACCACGTTCAAACTAGTCAGAAAAACTGGACTCAACCTCCTCGCATCATCAAGCCCTTATGTTACTCTTAACACTGATGGTAGTGTCCTAGCCAATCTTGGTAATAAATAAATAAAATTATGCCTTTCGTTTTTGTACTCCCTATATAAATAAATAAAAATACCCTTTTCTACCAAAAACATAAAAAAAAAATGCATTCTTTTCTTATTACATTATATGCAATATGTCCCCCACTTCTCAATGGCTGACCCCATCAAGATTAAGGTAGCAAAAATGTTTAGTCGATTCCTCGATGGCTCCTTCATAAATTCCCATGACGATAATCAATTCAAATTTTCATCTTTACACTGACGTTCCTAAACTCCAATTACTTCAGTATTTTGTCTTATGAACCAAAACAAAACAAAACAAAACACATGAAAATTCTACAAGAAAGAACTATAAAAGCCCATTGTATTTGTATTAAAAAATTAAATTAAATTAAGAGTATCACCAATTTCGGATTACAAAAGAAAACTTCTCTTAAACACTAGAACAACTATCACATTTCATATTCGAAGCTTCTTTCCTTCCAGGTTGCAGGTCATCTTCATAGTGGTTGGCACCCTCACCAGAATTCATCTCTTTCTGGTAAGTATCTTGTTAATCTGGTTCAGCTCATTATTGAGCTTCTGGTCCCTGTTTTGTTTCTGCGTGTTTCGACCATCTTGCATCTTCACACCAAACTGAAATGCAGCTTTTGGCATTGCTTCTTTCTGCTCATTGTAAGTTGCCCATTCCTCCTCTGTCTCAAAGTCCCACCGATGAAGACAGCCCTTTGCCTGTTCAAAAACGTTTCAAAAATGTAATAAGCATCAATTATTAAGAATACCAGACCAGTCACTTTACACAGTAACCATTTATAAATAAAAAAGAGTGCATCTGAACAAGAATATGGCATTGCAGCAGAGAATAAATATTCCATACTATTCAAAACCAATTAAAAGGTAAGTGATTAAAATTTAAGCATCAATTGAACAAATTCAATAAACTAAATGAAATTATTTCACTTAAATTGGACAATATTTTGCTCCCTCAAATAAGAAAAGAAAAGAAAAAATTGCAATTTTTATTAAAAATAATTACTGAAAATAAGAACATTTCAGAATTTGACATTAGACTTGCACATAGAGTAAGAATAATAACAAAATCTTACAGCTAGAGTTTATTAAGAAAGAAAAATCTGAAAATGAAAAAATAAAAAGAAAGCAAGAGAAGTGAGAAATAAAGCAGGTAGATATGTAAAGGAGAGTTTTGCAATATGACAAAGTGTGTATATATATATATATGTGTATAATATATATATACACACACACTGTCTTACAAAATTGGGTTTCCAAATTAAAATATCAGTTTGTGTCTAGGTCAAGTCTGTTTGGTGCTTTTGAGATTATGGATAAAACATATTTCATTGTCAATTCATTGACTGTTAGCAAGGGGAGTATGTCTTTCACCAAATCAAGTTTTAACTCATGACAAGCTCCTATGTGATGAATAGATTTGTTATTTCTTAATAATATAAGACAGAACAAACAAGATTACATTTTATTTTTCTTGACTTTTGGTTGATAGTGACAATATTGAAGAACAGATTCATTAGCACGATAAAGAAAAAAAATACAGTACTGCACCTTGTTTCCACCATCATTGAAGCTGCTTCAAGCAGAAGTCTTGACTGATGATCAGTGTTATACTGTTATAAGCTCTAGCATGCATAAGCCACATTATCCAAGACATCAGGACCATCCAGTCCAAACCTGCAGCATTCAAAACCATTGGCTATAAATAACTCACACTGCAGAGAAGCATATTCAATTTAAGGTAGCTGTATGACACCTTTCTGCTATCTGTAAAAGTAGTCTGTGGCCTAAATGTGCCCTCTGCATCAATGTACATTGCTTTTCCCTCTCCACCCCCTTGATCTAATGGAAGCTGAAACGTCATAGTGTATGCATTGAATAAATTGACATCATATGTAGCAGACGGGCAGTAGCATGTAAAGAATAGAGATTGATTAATGCTGTACCTACTCAACAAACTGACCTTTCAGATTAGTAATGTAATATCATAAAACCGCTGATAAGAACCTTGTTCTTATCTTTGCTTATGTGATTAAGAAAAGGCCTCCAAGATAGAGAGAAAATTCTAGAGGTAAGAGAGAAAGATGAATGTTATTTCTTTTACGAATCCTTTACAAATCAAATCCTCCTTTTATCTAAACAACTTGAGCACTAACTACAAGAATCAGTTAGTTACAACATGACTATTTACAATTATCCACACATATATTGAGCAGGAAGTTACGACCAGATTCTCTATGCTACCAAACAGTACATAACCTCTGCTCCACTATACAGTACATAACATGGAGTAGCATTACTTAAGCTATCCAATACAATAGGATCTTCTGGTAACAGCAAGGTCAGGTGCACATCACATCACACCAGCTAGGCTTATTGCAGCTGAGCTAACAGCTCAATTAAGCATAGCAGCCAAGCACAATCATTCACAGAATCCTAACAAGTGCACTGAATTATTATTATTATTATTATTATTATTATTATTATTATTATTATTATTATTTTGGATAAGTAAAAGTGCACTGACATTCTAATTTTACTTTGTAACGCGAAAAAGAAAGTATGCATCTATGTCATGTGGCATTTGATGAAGCTGCTTTCCGTTGCAAAGCAAAGGTGCAACATGTAATAAAATGAAGGGGGGTAAAATAAGAAGAAAAAAAAAGAAGTATTACCTGGCAAGTGACACAGAGTATGTGACACAGCTGAGTCTTTCCAGGGCAAAACTCACCATATATCTTGGTAATAGATCCTGTCTCAATTCCTCCTGTCATAGGCTAGCCATAGCCATGTCAATTGTCAAGTTACAAATACAAAACATCATGCCAATAATTTTTGGCTTAGTATAGTTTACTCGTGTGCCAAAACAACAAATATCCATATCAAGTGATATATATAGTGTCGGTTTTCCATGAAATATGATGAATAAAAAAATGGTGAAGAATCTATGAATCCCTTAAATTTTCAGTGGACTCTTGCATTTGAGGTTCTTCTATTGGTTAATTAAATCAATTATTACCTACTTAAAAAACACACATTTACTCATACAAGGAAAATAAAAAGAAGTAACTATATATCCACACATAAAATGGTGTATTTAACCCTTTACAGAAGGCAAATTGATAACTTCAAAATAATAAACTGCTTGAAGAGGGCTCCCTATCTGACATGACCAAGAATTCTGATTTTTTTGAACAAATCTTCCTCGTCCCAATAAATATCTAAACCAGTAAACTAACAAATATGATTTTTTTCAATGTTCTAAAGAAGAGATAGAGATGCTTTTCAATGGTCTCATTACAAAAAACTTTTCACTTCAATCTTCTCCACCCTAGACCAACCTTAAGACATAAGAGACTTACAGATCAATGAACAATACTTTCTTCCTTTCTTTACCCAAGAATGAATAAATTTAAAGGCTGTAGGCAATATATTTTGCCCAAAAGAGGTGTTAATAAACCTGTAATTCCCAGTATCTTGATGTAGCCTTTAAAATCTTAAGGCTCATCTCTGTCAGCTGAACTTGTAAATTCATGGGAGGGTGGCTGTGTCCTGCATCATTTCTGAATGCCAAGGAAATGAAAACATTATCCCATTTAAATGCCTCATTAAGTCAGATAACCATCCTTCAAATAGAAGTCATCTGTCTTGAGAATGACAAAAGAATGAGAATGATAAAAATATAACTTAACAATTGCAATTAATATTAGCAATTTGCTGAAACCATTCCAAGCCCATGTGGTGCCCAACAACCATCAAAATCACCATTAGACGAAAATTATATTTATGATTCCAAGGTACCTCATTCCAAGTATAATCAAAGGAGAGCAGAGATACTGAGAGATCCCATGTCAAGCACTCTTGGCAAGATCTGTAACAAAACAAGGAAAGTAAGCACTGATAAAGCCAATAACGGTGTGTAGAACTAGTGGCCAAGATGATCTCAAGAAACTATACCCCTCCTAATCGGGCATTGATCTTCAAGGGCACAATATCATCAGCCCGGGTTACACCCACGTTCACAATCGCAGTAGCTGCACCTGCCTCATGTGCAGCTCTGTGGAATTCAATGTTAAAAGCCTTTCAGCTAAAGAATAAAATACTAAGAGAAAAATGTGTGGGTGGCTCCTTCTCTATTAGCTTTATTGCTTTCTAAATCAGAATCTTGATACTAAAATCAAACAGTCTTCTAGTACTTAATTAATCTGAGCTATACAGGATATCAAGAAGTGATTATAACATATATGTACATGGAAACAACTTATTCAGACATCAAACTGTATATTTACTCTAGCCCAAATAAATATTGAATTCGATTAGAACATAATCATGAATTTAGCGTATTTAATTCTTACAAAAATACATCTGAAACTGCTGAACTATGATTATGTGCTGTTAATTCATATATCGTTGCTCATTCTCTTTATATGCTGCAGGTTTTGCATACTAATTAGGATAGACCAAGCACAATAGAGAGAAGATATTTCCTTCTGTAGAGGTATGCAGCAAGCATTGCCTACGTAATATTAAACTTTTCGCTCACTTCAATGTGAAACATGTGTACAAAATAAATATATACCTGAGAAGCCGGAAAGCAGACATGGTCATCAGAGATGATCCTAACACAAGAAATGCGTCACATCCTTTTGCAGCTTCCATTGCCTTAAGCTCTATCCTTGGGAACATTATCACCAAAGAAAATAACCTTCAAAATTACCACGTAAAACAAAAGTATCAAAAAGACCACCTTAATTGAGTTTCCAATGTACTTAAGAAAAGTTATGAAATGAGTGTAAAACTGCTGGGTGCAAATGAGCAGTACCCAAAAAAAAAAAAATTGAACACAATAAAGAAAAATGGAAAAAAATAGCCCTCATTTTATTGCATGTAATGTAATCACCCAGCTTTCAAACAATTTAAATAAATTTATAGACCTACAATGCATACTCAAGATGTAATCTCCCCTTTATTTGTACATCAAAATATACAAGAACTTTTCCATAGCTTAAAGGAGACAATGTGTTCATTTGAAGGGTATAAACAGTATCAAATACTTATTTTCTAGCATGAAGATCTAGGCCATTTTTCTGAAGTTGAAAACTGCTTTTGGATCTTTCTATACTTCTTAATTCATTTTTTTTAACTAACAATAACTATAATGCCCAGACCCAGTCAATTCCATTTTAGTTGTGTGATGGTGCCTTTGCCAGCTTGTCACATGGATATGCACCTGAGGGCCACATTCATGATCCTACTTCTGTTAAATTATAAGTGCTTTCAGAAAATGTAGATTGAAAAAATTTAATTATATAAAAGCAAAAAAATATCTTACATCAGGTTTGAGAACACCATTGCATTTTGGCAAGTATAGATATGAAAATCCTCTTCCCAAAACTTTTCGTCAATTTCAATATCACCATCAGGTCTTTGCTTCATGCCAAAACTCTAGTCCGAACCAGGGTTTCCATAATCAAAACTTTCAATTGCTGCTGCCCACTGCAGTAAAATTGCAATCTTGCTAATCAGTCATGCATCCCAAATAATAGAAGAGAAAGAAAACAAGGGTTTGAGGCCAGATGAAACATTAGATTTTATTTTCCAGGCATAGACAGACAGTTAAAGGATACATAAATTAGAAGGCCAGAAAATCTAAATTTACAATGCAAAAGGATAGATCTTGCCTACAATTATATTTTTTAGATCGTGAATATAGCATTGAATTCTTCTTAAAAGAACACAGCCTTCCATTGAACATAGATTAAGGCTCACTCATAAATCTCCCTTCTTAAGCATAAAGAGAAGATGACAATGTTCTGAGCCAAAAAAGGTGACAATGTGAAAGTAACCAATGATGTGATATGAGAAGCCTAGATTGTTGCGACTCCAGGAAGAATAAATTACTCAAAATTAACCTTTGGATTGAGCTCCTTCACTTGATCTTGAAACAAATTCCGACAAAAATAAAATCCACAATCTAGACAAACTACAGTATACACAATCCCATGTAGTTCAAGTGGGTTGCTACCAGCACGATGATGCAGCCTGAAACAGAATAAATGATAAAAATAATCCCATTGGCTTTGCTCCTGACACAAGTAGAGTTACACATTTGAAAGAAAAGGACATACAACTGCTACTTACCTGTCAACGTTTTGTGTAATCATAAAATTTATCTGGCCAGCTTTCTCTAGAGATGCTAAAGCAATATGAGCCGCACCAGGCTGTGCTGCAGTAAACCGTCTCCATCCAGCATAACTCCTTGCCCAATACCGCCTGCGGGCCCGACTTGATCGGAGAAACCCACAATACTAACTTAAGAAAACTTCATATTTAGAAACACAAACAGCAGTAATTTACAAGATGATCATTCAGAGCTTTGATCAACTGCGTCAATGTTTTGTGAATTAATTTTAACTCTTCTTCTTCCTCCACTCAATCTTAAAAACAACAGCGTGTCTTTAGAAAGGAATTGGAAATAGTCACTATAAAACATAAGATACCAGTATCATAATCCAGATTAATACTCCCTTTGTCACGTAATGAGTGACCCAGTTGGAACATGTACAAATTTAATAAAAAACAGAAGAAGAAAAAAAAATCCTTGTGTATAACTTTCCAAACATGCATTAGATGTATTGTGGGAAAGAAATTCCTTGATAGTTGGAATGGAAATACATTATGGGACAAGAAAAAAAATGCGAATTGAGCACTCATTATGGAACGGAGGAAGTGGTAACTAATGAAAATATGCCAAATTATTGGAGCCATTGGTTTGAATAGATGATTATGTTCAAGTTCTTAGCATGTTCGTTGAGTTTTGAATAATATTAAATTTATCCAAATATAACTTATATGCTACTAAACCTCCCTATTTAGTCTTGCTCTTTTCAATAAACCTTCAAAATTAGATGTGTGACCCCCTCCTTATTAAAAATTGATTTAGGGTGTGACAACTTGTGGCTGAATATATAGAGGGAAAGAAATTAAGGAGAAGAAGATTTAATGCCAAGAACATTGTAGCTCAACTGGCACCTTTTGGTGTTTCCAATGCAAACATCCAAGGCTCAAATCCCTTCTCCTCCCAACTATTGATCGATCAAAAATAAATAAAAAGGGAAGATTTAAGAGAGAAGATGAAACACGTTGGAGGGATGGAACTGATCAGAATATAAGAAAAGCAAGAAAGTAGAGAGGAGAGTATATCCGGGAGGATTAGGGGTATAGAAAGCGATGAGATATAGAGAAATATCATACCAAGAAAAAGAGAGCAAGACGAATAAGGGAGCAATGCACCAGAAAAGAAGAAATGAGATAGTAAGGCAAGAGGGGACGAGACCCCAAAAAAAAAAAAACTAAACGTATAGAAAAGTCTTAAAAAAAATAAAAAAATAAAAAGTACTCATCTATTTTACTCCTTTACTGAATCAGAAAGATTGCTTCTAAAGCTTTGCAGTACTTGGGGAACAGGGAAATATACTCTAGATCTATAAATTGTCCTCATACAAAGATACATCAGACCTACATCTCCTACTTCAAGCATTGAAGAAAATTTAAAAATATAAATATTACAGAAATCACTAAAAGGGTTTTTACTTTTTCGCCGTGTATTGTAGGCTTTTTGTCATATCATTGCATGTTGCATATATGTGGGTGGAACTATCAAGTTAATTGCATTTCATATTTCTTTCGTCATGTGATTCCATCGTCTGCTAGCTGTATAACTGCTGATAGAAATATGGGAGGCCCGGCTACCTCAAATTAGTCAGAAATACTGTTCTCGATTTTTTTTTTTTTTTTTTTTGGATCGTTATGGGTGAAATTCGCAGTTTTTTTATTGAATCGAAGTTGTTTCAGTTAGTGGTAGAGGAAGGGGGGAACTTTTTCTCCCTTAAGATTTTTGAAAGAGGGAAGTATTTTATGCAATTAGTTTTTATGGGTAAGAATGCAGCACGTTGGTTAATGCATGGCTTGGAACAGACGGTGATTGGGGTTAATCCCAAACACTTTTTTACGTTCAAGGAACGACACTCTGCCTACACAGTGCAACGGGGTTCTACTTCGTTTGGCCAATATTTGTTAGTAATAGAGCTCAATGTAGGTGGGATGAGAAGATCTATCATTATTCCTGCAGGCAAGGTACAACAAGGTTGGAGGGCCTTTGGGATTGAATTAAGGAGAATGTTGAAACCTTCTCATTATGCGTTGGGTGGTCCAAAAGCTTTACCATACAAGTCTAAGTTGGGTTCTGAGATTCACCCTTCTCGGTCCTTTGCTGAAACAGTAAAAGCTTCTGTACAAGTAAGGAAGCATTTGCAGCAGCCCTCCATTAGAGAGAAGGACAAGATTCAAGTGATGGCGCCTCCGAGAGAAGAATCTTGTAATCAGGTGGTGGCTTTTGAAGTTCCGGCTGAAAACGATATCCCGATTGCCGTGGGTGGTGTGGAGGGGAGAGATCATGATATTAAAGGGAAGACTAAGATTAAGGAGAGAATTCCGGAACAAAATAAATTCAGATTCTCTTTGAATAATTTGAATTTGAAAGATGTTGATTCTGGAAGGGAGTGTGAAGTTAGGAGGTCTAGCTGGTTAGGGAAAGGTTTGATTGTGGAAGTAAATGAGTTTGGAAAGAGGCGGGTATCTTAGCAACGTTATAGGAGTGATTAACAAGCTGTAAAGTGGGTAGCACGTGGTTCTGCCCAGGATGTTTTTAAAGGAATGGACCATCAGCCTTCAGAAGCCCATGCACCTTGGTTGGGTTATACTAAGAGTTACTCAGGCCCATTGTTGACAAGCCCATTTACTGTTGAGGCAGGTGCTTGTTCCAAGCGATCCCAAAAGAATCCCAGTTATTACGGTCCCAAAGGTAGCAGAAGGTAATATTGTGTCAAGCTCCTCTGGCCCGAGCTCTAACTTGAGTGGTACGAGTTTTACGGTGCACTCCGTGAGCTCTGTGACTGCTTCTTTACCACCAAGGAGGATGGCGATGGCTCCGATGGTCACCTTAGACTCAAATTCTGCTGTATCTGTACCGTAAGTCTCAAGTGGGAGTGGGTTTAGCAATTAGTTGAGTCCAAGCTGGCTTACCCAATCCCCCACCTTGCCGATATTGACAACAAAACTAACCCAGGCTACATGTGAGCTGAGTTTGTCACATGTAGCACCGATATGTGCTCCTTTGGAGCCGACGGAGGCAATGGTACTGCTGTCTGGGGCCCCAACAGAAAAACTGGTGGTGAATCTGTCATCTCCGGCGATGATAAAGGGTGAGGATGAGGAATCTTTGGTTCCAGAGGAAAGGGCGACGGTGCAAGAGTCTTCCTTTGATTGCAAGGGGGTATTTCATTCTTGTCCCACTATTAGAGAATTGGTTGGTGATTTGGATAAATCATGGGGAAACTCCAAAGAGTGGATGCTACAATTGCGTTATGGTCGGCAAATAGTGCTTCCTTTGTCTATATATCGATTTCCAGAGAGTGTGTCGGATTGCTCAGTCACGGATATAGAGACTGTAACAGGTAATGACTCTTTTATCAATAAAGGTCAGATGGTTAGCTGGGCAGAGGATTGTGATGGGTTAGTAGATTCTTTGTTTATTGGTACTGGGTCAGAGGAGGAGATGTGGGAATTTGATGAGAGGTTGATGACTTGGGAGTGTAGTGGCATGCCTTTAGTCATGGTACCTTTGGCCATAGAAGTTCTAGTGGAGTCGGAGCATTGCTCTGAGCTGGGGGTTGGGAGTAAGGAGATGGTTGATAGCAATTAGTTATCACAATGGGTAACCAATCGGATTAAGGCTTTTAGAAAATCAGTGGACACTTCTTTGGAAGGTTTTGAGGAACAAATTACAGGATTGTTATTAGCTATAGAGGCCAGGAAGAAGAATAAAAAGCTTCATGCAGTAGATGATCAAATGAAGCAGGGCAAGTCGAGGCAGAAAGGTCAGCGGGAGTTGAAAAATTTATTGACCTCTTTGAATGTTGAGGTTGGTTCAACGAAGCCAAAGAATGCAGGTAAGGAGCGGGCTGTGGTAGTTCATCAATGAATTTGAAGATTATTTCGTGGAATGTTAGAGGGTTGAATGATAGGGATAAAAGGCTTTGGGTTCGAAATCTGGTTAGGAAATGAGGGCCAGATGTTATTTGTCTTCAAGAAACTAAAATGGAGTTAATAACTAGAGCTGTGACTCGCAATTTATGGGGTGGTCAACATGTTGATTGGTCTTACCTAGGCTCTTATGGAGCTTCTGGAAGGGTGCTACTGATGTGGGATACACGGGTTGTGAATAAAGTGGAGGATGCAGTGGGGCACTTTTCGGTTTCTTGTAAATTTACAAGTGTGTCCGATCAGTTTGTCTGGGCGTTTACTAGTGTATATGGTCCTAATTCTTTGAGAAACAAAAGGTTCTTATGGGAGGAATTATTTGGGTTGCGCAGTTGGTGGAATGTTCCATGGTGTGTGGGTGGTGACTTTAACGTGGTAAGATTCCCTTCTGAGCGCTCTGGTTCTGCCTCTTTTACTGCTGCTATGCGGGACTTTTCCAATTTTATTTCTGAGCAAGGCCTTATTGATATTCCGCTTCAAGGGGGATCTTCCACTTGGTCTAATTCGCGTGAAGTTGCTTTGAAGGCGAGGGTGGACAGATTTTTATTTTCTGCAGATTGGGAGGATAAGTTTCCATCTGTCTTTCAACGACGCATGCCTAGGCTGCTATCTGATCACTTCCCAATTGTTCTTAAGGGTAGTTCTTTTAGAGAGGTAGGAGGCCATTTAGATTTGAGAATATGTGGCTTAAAGATGAGGGTTTAGTAGAGAGGGTGCGGTCTTGGTGGGAATCTTATAATGTCCTAGGAGCTCCGAGTTTTGTTTTGGCCAATAAACTGAAGCTCCTAAAACATGATTTGAAAAAATGGAATGTGGAGGTTTTTGGAAATGTTGAAGATAGGGTGAGAAAATTGTGGAAAGATCTTAGTGATTTAGAGATGATCGAAGAAAGTCGTATTTTATTGGAGGAGAAAAGGCTGCAATTGGAGAGAGTTCGAGGTGATTTAGAAAATGTGATTTTGATGGAGGAAATTTGTTGGAGGCAGAAATCTAGAGTCCTTTGTATTAGAAATGGAGACAGGAATACCAAATTCTTTCATCGTATAGCTAACTCTCATAGAAGGGTTAATTCTATTGATAGGCTTATGGTGGATAGGGAGCTATCTTCGGACTCGGCAGCTATAGCAGACTGTATCTCTCAATTCTATAGGCAGCTTTATTTTGAGGATTTGGCTCATAGACCATTATCTCCATTGTTGTTTGATATTGTGATGGAGGCATTAAGTCGTATGTTGAACGTGGCTGCCTCTGATGGGCAATTCTCAGGTTTTTCTATGGGTAGTACAGACGGTCATTCAATAATGGTGTCTCACCTTTTATTTGCAGATGACACGTTGATTTTTTGCGATGCTGATCCTTCTCAGATTGCTAATTTGAGGGCGATCCTTGCTAGATTTGAGGAGGTATCAGGGCTTCATATTAATTTGGGAAAATCTGAGTTGGTACCTGTTGGTGGGGTGCATAATTTGGAGGCTTTGGTTAGTTTGTTGGGGTGTGGACAGTCTTCTCTACCCTTGAAATATTTGGGTCTTCCATTAGGTGCAAAGCTTGAGGATTTATCTGTATGGAATCCTATCCTAGAGAGAATGGAGAGGAGATTAGCAGGTTGGAAGAGAATGTATCTATCTAAAGGGGGTAAGGTGACATTCATTAAAAGCTCACTCTCGTCTCTACCTACATACTTTCTTTCCCTCTTTCCTTTACCGGGTAAGGTGGCAAAACGTATGGAGAAATTACAGAGAGATTTTCTGTTGAATGGGATTGGTGGTGAACCTAAAATACATTTAATTAATTGGGCAAAGGTCTGTAAACCTTTGCAGGTTGGGGGGTTGGGTATAAGGAGGTTGGGTAGCTTTAATTCTGCCTTGCTAGGAAAATGATTGTGAAGGTATGGAATGGAGCTTGATGCTTTATGGAGGAGGGTTTTAGAGGCAAAATATGGGAATATTTGGGGTGATTGGTGTACGAAAAATGTGACAAGTCCTTATGGGGTCAGCCTATGTGTTGTTGCTGACTTACTTGTTGAGCACTTGGGTTGGGTGTGTTTTAAACACACAACACAAGAGTCAGAAACTGCATTACATCCCTCAAAAATCCCCCCTGCCTGCTAGGATAAGAAAGTTGACATATAAGTATTACAACTGCTTGCACATAAATTACATCAAGTATGTCGAGAGATCCAACAAGGTAGAACATTCATTTGCATAAACAGCTAATTCATCTACAAGATCTTACTGCCAAAATCTAGTAGGTTTTGGCTCTCAAAAACATTGTGCAAAAATATAAAACCAAAGCTGATTGGAATCACACAAGGAACTAACAGTGAAACTATTGATTATATAAATCATCAGCTAAGAATTATATGGCTTTGTTTTTGCAATTACAAGCACAATCTAGAGAACTCAGACATGTTTGCCAATTAGTTTTACAAGTCACAATAGACTTTGTCTAGGTCCAAACATAAATTCATAAGAACCCAGATAAGAATTCACAAAATTCAATCCAAAAAAACTATCAAAAAGTAGTACTAACAATGCCCAACAACAGTATTAGCAAAAGAACCGAAAAGAAAAAGAAAAATATTACTTACGTAAGCAACAACAGTAATTTAGTCCAAGAGCAGGAATCAACAAAAAGAGTAAAGCCAACGAGCATGAAATAAACAAATATTTAAGGGTTGGTTCGGTGAGAGACGTGGAAAAATCGAAGATAGAAAACTGTGAGAGGATGAAAAATATTTAGTTTTATGGTTTAAGGGGTGGAAAAGTGGGAGGGTGAAAAAATTTTTTGTTTGGTTTGAAAGAAAAAGGGAAGGACGAAAAATGTAAATTATATAAATTGACTATTATACCCTTATTACATAATATATAAGAAATAGATTTATTTGCTTTCATTAATTAATATAAAATGTACCACATCATATATACAAATTTATATTATTATTTTTATTATTATAATGTAAAAATTATAATAGTGTACATATAAATTTAATTGGACAAAGGATTTTGTAACTAGCAAAAAGGTGGTTAGCAAAAAAAATAGATCAGGTCACGTTGAAAAAAAAACTGTGAGAGAGAGAGAGAGAGAGAGAGAACAGATCAGGTCACGTTGAAAAAAAAAACTGAAAAAGAGAGAGAGAGAGAGAGAGAAGAGAACCTGGAGACTGGACATGTTGGCGAAAGAGATGAGAAGAGGAAAGTGATAAGGATGTAGATGAGAAGAGGGCATTTTTGTAAAAGTGCTGCTATAGCACTTTTCTCTTTAAGATTTTCCTCCGAACTTGGAAGGAAAAAAAATGTGGGTTTGGAAGAGAAAAGTTTTTCCCGGGTTTTCTTTCCTTTTTATTTTCCTTCCCCAAACGAACAGTAAAAAACAACATTTTGCACCATATTTTCTTCTCTCTATTTTTCATCCTTCTTATTTTCACCCCAAACGAATACACCCTGAAAAGAGAAATAGAAAGAGAGGGGAAGTTCGATTGGACGGACTTATAAAGGTTTGGGTTTAGCTTTTTTTTAATAAACGGCAAAAATCAATTTAGGGGTTTAGGGGTATTGACTTGTGAAGGTTATGTTTGGTAGCATATTTTGTTTTCTATTTTCAAAAACTTGTTTTTGGGAATATAATGAAAAAACAATTTTCTTGTATTTTTGAAATTAACAATATGTTTGGTTAGTTGAAATTAAAAATATAGTTTTTTGAAAAAACAATAGAAAATACTAAAATATGTCATTACTAAGATTTGACCTCTAATACTAACTCATTAAATGAGACAGATTCATTAAATTAAATTCGTGTTTTCGTTGACTTTTGAAAATTGGAAACTGAAAACAGCATTTTGCATGTTTTCAGTTTCCTTCACAGATTGAGTTTTGAAAACAGTTTTTGTTTTCAGTTCATTTTAAGTTGCCAAACAAATTTTTTAGTCTCAAAAATAAAAAATTACTTTTAAAAACAGAAAATAAGAAAAAAAAAAACAGCCACCAAACATACCGCTAAGATCTCCCATTTTCGTACCTTTACGTATTAAAAGAATTAGTAATACTGTGTTTTCTTTTTTTATGCTTTGGAATGGGCCCTTAATGTGTAGCCCAGCCTAGGACCAAGAACCAAGGACTCAAGCTTAGCGTGTGAGGAACCAAAATAGTACTCGAGAAAGTGTATAACGAAAGAAAGAAATCGCAACGTACGTTTTCTAACTTGGATAGACTTTTAATATGCGTTTGGCTGGCAATTATCTTTTCTAAAAGTGGAGGAAGAAAAAAAAAAAAAAAAAAAACACGACAAAATTTGTGACAACGTGGTCATTATTGTTATTATATGTTATTATCATTATTCTATCGGATTCTATTATATATTTACTAATTTTTGAGCACCCACGTGATGACTTTTAAATTTTTTTATTAAAAATTAAAATAATTTTAAACCATAATGGATGTAAATTATTAATTATGAAACAATCATCATTAATAACAAAACAATTATTATTACGTTAAGAGAATAAAAGTAGTATAGATACTCACTCACGCAACACGTTAGTTTTCTCCCTTTCTTTCCCCCAACTGCGAGAAAACCCAAACCCAAACCTTTTAATTAGGGTCTGGGCCTTAACCAAATCATTCAGCTCAGGTACTTCCTCTTTCTTTATTATTATATCTGTTTGATTCCGATTTTCCTTTGCTGTCTCCGTTCGTTCGTATTTTCTAGTAATCTCTCGTTCTATTTTCTGTATATGTTCGTTCAGCATTAGAAAACGGATTCATCGAATTCGAATTCCAAGTCTAATAATAAGGTATCGTATTTTTTTAATTTCCTTGAAATCAAGCAAGGTAACCCCAGTCAGTCTATAGAACATGACGTGATGTCTCTACCGTTTTCAAAACCCTAATTCTTTCTATGTTCTTGTTGTTCTAGGACCGTAACATGATTTTGCCTGGCTCATTTGAATTGAATACTAAGCTTTGTTATGAATTGTATTGACAGGCGGCTTGCTTGATTCTAACTAAAAATTGGGGGGGTTTGTTTGTTTATTATTCAATCTGTCCTGTCTTGTATTTGTAGATGAGATGGGCACCAATGTTTTGGAAATTTATTTTAATTTATAATTCCAATCCTAGGCTAGGCTAGGACCCCATCTGCATAATTGGGTTAATGAATTTATTAATGGGTTTGCGTTGTTTTATTGTTAATTGTTGTATAATTTTTGTCTTATATTTGTTGCTGAGAGGGGCATCTATGTTCAAATTTCAGTGCTTTGCTTAGGCCTTTGCTGAGCTCTGTCCGGTGGGGTTGGCTGCATTTAATTGTAGAATAAGAAAGAAAACCGTGTGTATGGGCCATGGCAAACTTTGATTCAACCAGGGTTTCTTATTCTTCACTTTCTAAGGTTGTTGAAAAGGATAATAATAATGCCCAATTCCACTATGTTGATGACTACACCGACTCTCCATGGGACTCAAACTCAAAGTCCTCTCTGCCGGATCACGCATTTTACGAGGATGATTTTGCTGTTGACGGAGAAGGATATGATTCAAGCGATGACACTCGTAATTCGGTGCAACCTTATAATAATAATAATAATAATAGCATGCATCATCCTGAGGTTAACTTGAAGAATGTGCTCAATGGTATATTTGCCATTGTGACTGGCCGGGGCAAACTTCCGAGTTTCATTTCAAATCAGCAGTCGCTACTCCCTACTTCAAATGTTTCATTTCTTGGGTCCGCAAAGGATGGTGATACCTTCTTGAACTCCTCCGTTTACATACCTAGTGCCCCACCACTCCTTGAGCCCAGTGGATCAAGTGGGGTTAATTATAGTGTTTACAAGGATGTATTGGAGGCTGAGCCTCCTGACTGGTTGCCGGATAGTTCTACTACAGTTTGCATGCAGTGCACTGCTCTTTTCACTGCACTTACTCGTGGCAGACATCATTGTCGGTTTTGTGGAGGAGTTTTCTGCAGAGTATGTACCAAGGGGAGGTGTTTGTTACCTGTTAAGTTCAGGGAGAGGGATCCCCAGAGGGTCTGTGATGCCTGCTATGATAGGCTTGATCCATTACAGGGTGTTCTTATTAACAGCATCAGCAATGCCGTGCAAGTTGCAAAGCATGATGTGATAGATTGGACTTGCACAAGAGGATGGTTGAATCTTCCACTTGGTTTGTCTATGGAACATGAGATATACAAGGCCTCCAATACTTTGAGAAGCTATTGCCAGGTTTAATTTCATTTGCATCTCAGCTTAATTTTACATGTCAACTTGTTTTATCTTTGTAAAACTAACATCTCTTTCCTGCTTTGTAATGTCAAAGAGATAGGATTGTAAAATTGTAATGGGTAGTTCTTGCTAGGTCATAGATTCTATTTTGGAGCTTTGTTTCTGTGTTTACTCTTTGCTTCTTTTCACCTACTTGTCAACTGGACTATAATGGTATTTTAGAAATTCATACTTTGCATCAACATTCTAAATATGCAGTCCTTTGTAAAGCAGTTTTCCTTCTTTTCTTTTTTTTTTCTTTTTTTTTTCCTGACTTTATAGTTTTGATTTGGCATTGACAGGTTGCTAGGTTGAATCCTGACAAGTCGATACCGTTAGCAATTTTGAAAGGAGCAAAAGGCCTGGCAATTTTAACTGTAGCTAAAGCTGGTGTTCTACTTGCTTACAAACTTGGCACAGGTTTGGTCATTTCTCGAAGGTCAGATGGATCATGGTCTGCCCCATCAGCCATATTCTCTGTTGGTTTAGGATGGGGTGCTCAGGTAACAACAAAATTGTCATGTTACTTCTAGTGTTCATTTCTTTTTGTTATTATTACTACTATAATGTCTGTAAGTGTCAATCTTAGGTAGAAGGCCTGAAAAAAAAAAATCTAGGATATGCACAAGTTTGGCAAGAGTTCCTTTTAACTATTTGTGAAATTCTAATTGTTTATCAAGACTTCCTCAATTTATGTTACAGCTAATAATTGTACTTATTATGCGTTCCCAGATTGGAGGAGAGCTCATGGACTTCATAATTGTGCTGCATGATTCAAAAGCTGTGAAGACATTTTGTAGTCGCATGCATTTTTCTCTTGGTGCTGGTTGTAGTGCTGCAGCCGGACCTGTAGGGAGAGTGCTGGAAGCAGATCTTCGTGCTGGAGATAGAGGTTCTGGAATGTGCTATACATACAGTTGTAGCAAAGGTATTGTGTCATGATTTAAGCTTTGTGTGTGTCTGTAACTTTTGGTTATATGAATAATTAGAATCATACAGGTATTTAACGTGCTATTGTGTATGATGGCTTAACATGAAAAGAAAAAATGAAGATCTTTAGAGGTTGTGTATGATGGCTTAACATAAAAAGAAAAAAATGAAGATCTTTAGAGGTTACAAACTGTGAACCTTTTATTATAGTATCATTGGCTGTGATCTCAATGTTCTTAAAATCTTTTTTTTTTTTTTGATAAACAAAAAATTTTATTAGAAAAAAGCAAACCTAGTACACCGGTGTTGTACTAAGAGAGAAGTACAATCCATTCAAAATACAATGATCAAAAAAGTGTAAGAGAGAAAAACAAGGGGGAGAGTGAAAAGCAGCACTGAATGTTCCTAAAATCTTGTTCAAATCTTTGGAATATAGCGACAGTTGACATCCAAATGGCTAAGGATTGTTCTTTGGGCTATTGAAAGTATGCCATAGGCTTCTTTTGTTCAATAATTTTCTTCTATTTGTTGATTTTGCAATCTCTTGAAAAGGGGGAAAAATTGTGGGAACATTGGAACTTACTTCCTCATATGGTTCCTGTTTATGGCTTCATGTCAATTAGTGACATTACTAAAACTTAATCCAGTCGATTAAGGTTGGGCATTGGCTCCATGAATTGTTGGACTTAAAACTAAAGGAAATTGTTGTGAAAAATATCTTAAGTGGATGCTAGCACATTAGTCAATACTAATCTACAACAGTTAGATGTCCACATGTTTCCGTGCTGGCATTTGGTAGTGGGTTGGGTGGGGGAAGGCATAGTTCTGTTAGGACAGTTTCTTTCAGGTCAAGGAGGCAAGATATATATCATATTTCTAATTTCAATAGATTGTGGGTTATCTTGTATTCTCCTATGCGACCATAACAGCATTACTTAATTTATTCTTGTTGTTTTCGCGTTTGCTCTATATCTTTGATTCTTTTAGGGGTAATTACACTAAACCCACATGTGGTTTGACCCGAAATCACTTTGCCTACCCGTAGTTTAAAAAGTGTCACTTAACCCACCTGAAGTATGTTCCGTTTGTTTTTCGTAACCCATTTCTGTTAAAATCAGGGGTAAATAGGTATTCTTGCTCAAATTTTGTCTCTCTCCTCCCAAAACAAAATATAGCACAAAAATGCAATAGAAACAAGTTCAAAAAGTGGTATTGTTTTCCTATCTCAATTCACATAAATCTTGAACATGAAGAACATACCCAAAAAAAAAAAAAAAAAAAAAAAAACTTAGACCTACCTACCCAGATCTCCTATGGCTACGCCGCCTTTGCCGCTGATCTCCTCGGCCACGGCAGATTCGACGGCCTCCGCTGCTACCTAGGCGACATGGAGAAAATCGCCAGAAGTTCCCTATCTTTCTTCCTCCACATCCGCAACAGCGAGCCGTACAAACTCCTCCCAGCTTCCTCTTCAGCGAGCGAGGATAAGAGTTTGAAGCTCTATGATGGGATGTACCATTCGTTGATTCAAGGGGAGCCAGATGAGAATGCGAACCTTGTGTTGAAGGATATGAGGGAGTGGATTGATGAGAAAGTTGAGAGGTATGGGTCCAAAAATCTTTGATCAAATATTGGCACTTTGTAATTTTATTTCTTTATCTTCCCTTTTTTGGATTTAAAAAAAAAATTTAATACTGTCTCCAAATAACCCAAATCTACCTAGATCTAATCCATCGTGACTCTCCAAACTCTCCCTTCTATGACCCTTCAGAAACTCCTTCACAGCGCATGGCCAAGACTTTGCGTTGTTCCATTAACCATGTCAATCATTTTAAGCCAACTTCTTCACTCTCTACCAATGCAGCTCAAGTAGATATAATCTCAAATGGAGGTAAATACCTCTTGAAATACTTTGTTGGTACACCACTAGTCCAAATCCTAAGCATTGCTGATACTGGTAGTGATTTGATTTGGCTACAGTGCAAGCCTTGCAATGGCTTCTACAAGCAAACAGCTCCACTTGAAGTACAAATTTAGAGTTTTACACAGTAAGTTGGCACTTGAACAAAATCTGAAACCCTAAATTGAGAACAGACACAAATACCTTGATTTCCTTTACTGAAATTACGTTCCCTAGCTTCGATGTTGCGAAAGTAGTGTTTTCTCCCCCTCTAGACACTCCAAACCATGAAGGACACGTTGATCTTACCACAGGTCTCTCTCTCGAAATGTTTCTGAGTTTTGGGTGTTTTGATTTGCGTTATGTTGTGTTTTGAGGTTAAGAGGTGTTTTTGTAATGGCTAGGCTTGAGGTGGGTAACGAAGATACCACAGGTGAGTAAGTGATACTTTTCAAACCACGGGTAAGCAAAGTAATTTTCGACCAAACCACAAGTGAGTTATGTGTAATTACCCCATTCTTTTAAGATTAAATCTTCTTGATTGTTTTAATAGTAATCAACATCTTAAAGTTTTGAACTGAATTGGCAGCGTAAGGATTTTTTAAAGATTGAGAGCCTAAAATAAATGCAAATAGTGAAGAGACTAGAGGAAGATACCAAAATCTTTAGTTTTAGAGATCGGCCTAAAATAAATAAATAAATAAATAAATATTCATTTTTGCAAGGTAGTGCTACTCAAGGATGTTGTTTTCTGTACTTTTCCCCATTTTAGTATGATTTATGCATTTTAAAGTAATTTTGCGATAGCCTTAAAGTTGATAACTGTTGACACTTGCAAACTATGGCAGGCGCATTTGTGGGAGTGTCATTGGAAGGGAATGTTGTTGCAACAAGGATGGATACCAATTTACGTTTTTATGGTGATCCTTATCTCACCACATCAGATATTCTTCTTGGGACGGTGAGCAGACCAAAGGCTGCTGAGCCCTTGTATGCCGCACTTGAAGACCTATTCTCCAGTCTACGATGATGATTCCAGTTGTCTGCAATTTGGCATCTTTTTGATGCACGTGAAGCACCCCCATGAGCATTGGTGTAGATCACTTTTCAGACATGTTTGGATTCTGATACAAATTCCTCATCTTAGATTTATAACTGTAAAAAAGTTATTTCGGATTGTTTCGTCTTCTATTTGTATAAAGCGATATACTTAATGTCATAGGCAACTTAGTCTATTGTTTCTATCTTAATCCTATTCATCTGTGATTGTCAAACCGGTAAGTATAATATGATGTAAATATGCTAAGATTCATTGGGACTTCTACATGTATATATGCAACAGAATGATAAAAATTAAATTTAGTTGGCATGAATCAAATATTTCAAGTTCAAATATTACTCAGTACTTATCAAATGGTTTGTCTAGTGTATTTGGATGAGTTCATGTTCATTTGTCTGTTTTGTTTGAAAAATAACGTGTAAAAGTACAGTTGTCTACTAATGACATAAGAAGAGTGTGAAGATGCTTAGGGGTGTTTGGTTTGAGCATTGCTCAAAACTTAGTTTTTTAAATTCAATACCTATCACTCAAAACTCTAACCCATATCTCATTTCTTATTTTCTATTTTTCTCGACTTACCTAACAATGTGTTTGGCTGAAATATTTGCTTTAGTTTTCAGCTTAAGGGGTCACCTTTAAGTTAAAAAAGGTCTCACAAGAATAGTTTTTTATTTTTATTTTTATAATAAATGGAGATTTTCTAATAGCTTGATTTGCATTTCAAAAAATATTACTGGTAGAAGTTCGATTCCACAATTTGTGCAAGTTATTCACTTTTCATGTTACTTATATATGTGTGTGTGTGTGTGTGTGTGTGTGTGTGTGTGTGTGTGTGTGTGTGTGTGTGTTTTTGGAACTCTTTTGACATGATTTTATCATTGGAATTTGGAAGTGGTTTTAGTTTTGAATTGATGCGTATTCTCCAAAATTGGATGTAAGGTCCTGAGCCTTCAAGAAATTGAGGGTTTGCTCGATTTTTTATTTTGCTCATCAAGCCAGTTTTCGATTTGTTCCTGAAATTGGAGTCAATTTCTTGGAAGAACAATCAATCTAGGATCTGGTTAAAGGTAGGTGAAGAATTGAAAATCTTACATTTGAATTGGCTGTGGGTTACTCACAATGTGTTTGATAGAATTCCTCAACTATATGCTCATTGGTTTTGACAGGTATTTGTTGAGTCTAGAGATGGCACACCAGATTTTATGGGCTACTACCTGTATATTATAAGTTGCATTTCTTTCTAATACTTAAAAAAGATGAGGTTTAAAGAACTTTTCATAAGGTAAAGATGAATGTACATACCATGAACAGAACTATTTAGAAGTTTCAATCTAGGTGAATAATATGGTTAATGTTGTTATATTTTAAACAGTAAAAGGTCTATTTCACTTTGTTGTGGATTAATATCAAAATGCCCAGGAGCATGTGCTCTATAAGTTGTATCAGAATATGTTATGGAAGTATGCCTTAATATGAGCCAAACCGAGAGCAACTTCAGCCATCACCTCTACAATTGAACTCTGAATGGCAATTGGATCAAAGTGATAACTATAAACTTTGTACGTGACTTCAAGGATATGGCTTCCAATAGACAGGTTTGGACCTGAAAATGCTCTAGTTGCTGATTAAGCAAGAAATAACAACTTGATTAATTTATACACCAATATATCCTTCAGTATTTTCCACACTAGTGGAAAAATAAATAAGGAGAATGTATGTGAAAGTTATGATAACTCCATAAAGTCTCTTGATGTCATATCAGATATATATCAAATTGTTATCACGATCAAGTTACATGAATTTAGCAAAGTTCTAAGTTACATGAAAATGAAATTTAAAATGTGATAGAACTGTCGTTGCTAAGACTAAACAACAGGCTCTATTATATAGACAACGGACCTAGTCCAATGGGGAAAAATGATTTGTAATGATGGGGAATACACTTTAACAGTAGGGAAATTATTCGACTGTTTCAATATCATATAGCTACAGAACTATGCTATTGAATTAATTTGCATAAATTGACATCTACAATTCTAGATAGTATTAATGCTTAGAAAGTTAGAATGATAATATAAGATGTTTTATTTTTTACCTAGAAAATATTGATTTTATAGGTTTAAATTTTCAAAACATATAATTTATCTAATGTAAAATTTAATGACACATAACTTTGGTTTTTTTTTTTTTCTTCCCTTTTTTGGTTTCTTTTCTTGTCTAAAATGTGTGTGTTCATTTAAAAACTAATTAAGCTAAACATTGGACCTAGACTCATGTAGAATGATAAAGAAAAAAGTATATATGACAAAATTTTCATTGTTTATAGTTGAAGATATTTGATAAAGAATTTCAATTGTAGCATATGACATCATTCATTACGAAAATTTAAATATTATGATAATGTCTTATCAAAACTTATTTGCTTATTCTTGAAAGATGGTGATATTCGTTATTATTCTTAAAAATTTTTAGTGAGTGAATCAATGTTGCCTTTAGCAAATAATTATTAATATCTCTTTTACTAGTTGTTAGGAAATTGATTATCAATGATTGTTTGGAATGTTTATGACAAACTCATAACTTTTTTTTTTTTTTTGTTAAAGCAATTTAGGATTTCAATTATGTTGGATTTCTATTGGCTAAATATTTCAAGGGCTTTTTGACGATGAGAAAAGAATGCAAAATTCATTTTTTTTTCTTCTAAAAAAAAAATCAATTACAATTTGGGGTTTATTGTACAATTTTGACATTTTATTTATTTAACGGGGGTCAAAAAAACCCCGTTTAAAAATTTGGGACAAATAGGGGGTATAAGGCCTAAGCTTAAGTGGCTTAGGCCTTGAGTCACCCCTTTCCACCTCATAAGTATCTAGCCCTGAGCTTAAATTTATTATTCATGATGAATGATGTTTGAGTTGATGCATTCTAGTGTTATACATATCACATTCTTAAATTTTATAATTGGTAATGTTGTAGCGAATAAATCCACCGACTGTGTCGTTGGATCCGATCCATTTGACATCAATGTTACTATAATACCGAGCTTTTCATCTTTTGGAGTGTGTGAATTTCAGTGAAATGTGTTTGGCTGTTTCACATTTTTTTTTTAATGTATAATTTTGGCTCTGTCACCTTTGATATAATCTCCTATGACCTGTGTAATACGAGCAACATTATCTTCTTATAATATTGTTAAGCTATCTTTTTTTTTTTTTTTGAGTAAATTATTTAGTTATCTTTGATTTAGGATAAATCATACTTTTCTTGAATATATGGAAATACTGATCCTAGCCAAATGCATTCCTAAGTCCCAACTTATTTCATTAACTAAAAAAATATTGACGCAACGATGTTGCAAAAGATTAAAAGAAAACACACACGATGCTCTCTTGGTAGGACAGAAACTAAACTGTTAGTTCCTAATAGTAAACCACCAGAGAAATAATTTGACAAAAGTTTGTGTTTATTGATAATAGTCTGATTTGCCTTTAACGGCTACAAAACATATAAATATTGAGAAAAATGTCTAAAACCCTAATTCGTACTAATTACACGATTAGGTGACAAAATACCAAAACTTACTAGAAATGGTAAAATCATAAATTATTGACCTTAAGGTCGTCCTAAAACAGACAGGACCTTATTCTGACTTTTAAATTAAAAGTTATTAAAGAAAAACAAATATTACTATAAATAGCAAAAACAGTGTTTTCGGGTCCTTAATGAAGGAATTCACCTAAATTTTGGCAATAATCATGGCATCATGGACCTGAATTCAAATGCTGTTTCCCTTAAATCTACCAATTTTCATGCAATTCCGACACTGTCACCCTGATGTCCTCTACTAGCACCCTCCTTTGATTTTGTGTTGTGACTTCTTGTGCCCCTGCTGCTCCAAAAATGCATGTGTTGTCTGTTCTACATCAAGCGATTTGGAGAAGTAACAAATATTGTTTATAATCGACTTATAATATGGATGAAAAGGATAATTTGTGACCCTATATCCAATAAATTGTTGATTCATCTACTTGTACAAACTAATCAAATATCTAGGGGTGTGCAACCAACCCGCCGACCTGCCAAAATCGACCCAACCTAACCCAACCCGCCGGGTTAAGTCAGTTTTTAGGGCTTGGTGGGTTGGGTTACACAATTTTTTTTTATAGCGGGTCGGGTTGGGTTTGGGTCATAAAATTTCAAACCCGTCAAACCCGACCCACTCATATATTTAATATATATTATATAATTAATAATTTTTTTTAAATCACCAACTCTTCCTCATATCCTATATAAAAGCCAATATTAATGTACATTAGTTCATCTTAATATATAATTAAGTTGAAATCTTAGTTCATATATTAATGTATATTTTATTTATCAACTTAGGTGGTAGGTATAATATATTTTTTTCTGCTCAATTTAATAATAATAGTAATAAAAAAAAATTGTTCAACTTATGGGTTCAACCCGATCCATGTGAGTTGGGTTGGACTTATGTGATAAGTTGGGTTGGGTTGAATTTTTTTCAACCCACTATAATAGGTTGGGTCAAAAAATTCCGTTAACCCGACCCAATCCGACCCATGCACACCTCCTAATGAAATATCTAAGTTTTTTTTTTTTTTTAACAAATTTGCCAAATAAATGGATGATAAAAGGGCTTAAAGGTTTTTAAGCTTCCCAAAACGTGGAGGCTTTTATCATTTTAAAACTTGGAACCTGTCTTTTGCAAAATTTATAGCTTGACATAAAGGAGTTCGCTTTAGGTAGTTGCGTGTCATTGTTTATATTAAAAGGTTTTTTAAATTTGAGTTAATTTATCGATTAAAATTGACATGCACTTTTCACCTTTCTGATGACCAAATTGATATTTGATTAGTAATAGAAAAAGAGAAAGTAAACGAATAAAAAAAACTAATCAATTCAATAAAAAAATCTGAGCAACAAAAAATTGGAGTCCATTTAAAATTGAGAAAATATAAATTAAAAAAAAAAAAAAAAAAACACAGACACACACACAAGCCACACCAACACAACGCAACTCACGTCAGAAAACCTGCGCTGCCACTCTCTGTCTCTTGCCTTCCGCTTTGCATACTCTCAGCTGAAAACTCAAAAGCTCTTTGCCAATTTCTCTCAGGTACATGTACATAGTTTTAATGTTTATTTTCAATTTGGTTTTTGCTTTCAATATTTCGCTTTCCCAGTTGTTTTATTCAACTTATGCCATTGAGTCATCATAATTCTATGAAAATCATAAGAACTTTCATCTCTTTTTTTTCATTTGGTTGGTGTAAACTTTTCTTTTGTGGGTACGTAAGATTCATTTCCTGTATATAGTTTTTGAATATTTCCACTTTCCCATGTGATTACAAGAGTTATCTCTCTGTTCTGTTTAATGGGTTTTTCTTGTGAACTCTTTGGTGTTTTTTTTTTTTTTTTGGGAAAAGTAGCAAAATTTGGATTGATTTGATCAAACAAAAATGGGGTCTTTGTAATTCAGTTAGTTTAAATGTCAGGAGGGTATGTGTCCAGCGTTCACTTGATTTATTTTTTCATATTCTTATTTCTAGGAGCTAAATTTGAGATCTTTTATGGAAATGAGTTCATGAGTCTTCATATGATATGTTAATCCCCTCTGCTTGAAATGAAAAGAAACCAATAAATTGAAAATTGGAGATTAAATAAAAAGATTTTAATAGTGCAGTATTTGACGTCTTGCAAATGAAAAACTTGAAACATAATCTTTAGTTGGGAATTGATTTCTTTGTCTTTTCTTTTCTTTTATTTGGGGGGGTTGGAGCCATCTCTGGGGTGCTTTTACCCAATCAGTTCAGATTCAGAATTTCAGATTAAGGCTTTGTACTGACAGCAGCTTGGAATGTCATTTCATGATACAATTGGGGCCTTAAGACTTTCAAAAGGAAATTTAAATATATAGTCATTTTTGTGGAACTCAAAAAAATCTATGATTTTTTTTTTCTTCCTTTTCTTGTTAGTCATTTTCATGGAAATTTTATCCCCATTTTGATAAACATGGAAACTCTACTTTCTTACTTAAAAAAGAAAAAATAATTATCTTGAACTTCTTCTTTCACATCATTTATAACAGCCTATTTGGATAGCAATGTTTTTCCCTTTTTTTCTCAATCTGAACTTGCAGTAGAAACTTTTCGAGTGGCACATTAATTCTTTTGTATATATATATACTTTTGACTTTGGCTCTTGTTTTGCAGAATTCTAATGACAGATAAAATAGACGATGACACTATAACATCAGTTGATAATTCAGTTGAAAAGCTTCCTGATCATCTTCTGATAGAAATTTTCATTCGAGTTCCTATCTCAGATTGGGCACAAATATCTTGTGTGAAAAAGCAATGGGCTAATCTGTTTCGTGGAGACTGCTTGTGGCAAGCTGCTCTAATTAAGACTTATCCATTGGCTGGCCAAGCTAAAAGGTGGCCTGGACCTATCCCTCAAGGGTTGAGCAGAAGGTAAAGTTGAGTCGCTTGTTAGTGTTCTTCATATGACAAATCATTTCTCAGAAATTCTTGTTGCAATATTTAGTTTTTATTTTAATGGCTTGGAGAAAGACTAAAATTGATAGAATATGGATTGCCTTCTCCGGGACATGAGCTTCCAATATTCTAACATGCAGCTAGGAATTATTTTGGGTGATGGTTTAGGGCCTTTAGGCTTAGCTTGATTATCTTAATGTATTTGATAGAGCATGATTGGTTAAATTTTGATTATCTGTAGATGATAAAAACGAAGATGCTGTGTCGTAACAGTAATGGATATATTGTGTGTATCTTGGATTTTCCTTTTCTTCCAAAACTAAAAGTTGTCTGTCTCTCCTTGGACCCCATTTGTTTCTGTGAACGGTCATTTAAGGAAATATAGTATTAAAAAAAGTATGCAAAGATTGCTTCCCCTGGTTGATATGGAGTTTAATGGACATCTTGCTCTTCAAGATGAAAAAATCTAGTGGTATTTAATCATGTGAGAATGGCCACTTCTTGTTAGGCATTTATCTCTGAAGTCTACTTGTCCTAGTACATCACTCGACAATATAAATTTTCTTTTTTCATAAGTTGACCTTGAGCCACTACCTGTGAAATGGAATCAATTCTTTATAAACACGACCACTTTACTTATCAAAAATAAAATAAACACGAACACTTGTGATGTGTTTTGCAAATTCACTCTATTGTGCAAAATATATATGAGATTGCATTCTTGTAGCTAGGGACAAAATTTTCTTCATTTCGGTTTGTAGAAATCTGCAGTATCTTACATGGCAATTTAAATAACCGCTCAAGTGTTTTTTAATCACCTGATCTATTGAGCCATTTAAACAAAGCAAAGTATGCGTGGATGATCATTTGAATCTCTACGTAGTGAGTTAGAGGAATTTTCCATCATACTGATTTGGACTAAAATTTTGTTCTTCCTGTAGTAAGGTGAGATGCAACAGATTAACAAAGTCTGGATCTTGAGACTGGTCTTATAATCGAGGTTATTTGTTGAATAAAGGTCAAATGCCGGGGATTTGGGTGCATGTTGCTTGAAAACAAGCTGGAAAGTAAATATTAGCTGTGGGAAACTTGAAATGGAGATGATAAAAATGGTGGGTAGTGAAGAGCGAAGGTCTAGGCATCAGAGTTAGAGGGTTCTTATTGATCACAATTAGAATTAAGAAAGATGCATTGCACATCAAGTGAAGTAGCTGCGATTTCAATGTTTCTTCATTAGCCAATACATCACTTATAGGCTACTATCAACTAACCTGCTGACCAAGTTTCTCCTAGTCAACTATACCTGGACCTAAGAGTACATTTAGAAGACCAACAAACTGTCCCAATCACAAGAAACACACTGCAAGTCCAAAACAGAAACTTACCCAAAAAATCAAAAGATGGAATTGACAGTATTGGTTCCAGCTCCTTACTCTTAGAAATTTTCCCAAAATTGTGTCAGCTTCTAATAGAAGTTGCCTTTCTCTCATAGCTTTTACATCGTTCGGTGGCATGTTGCTTGCAAGTCATCTTTTCTTTTGAGTAACATATACTCTATCTCTATGGACCTATCTTAGGAATGGTTGTCAGTAGTCGGGGAGAGAAAAAAAGAGGAAAGTGGGAGGGGGGAATTGGAGGGATGGCCCCCCCTGGCTTTCTGAATCCCTCCCTTAGTCATGATTTTGACCATTTTACTTCTATAAAAATACATGGCCCTCTTTTTCTCCCCTGATAAATTACCTCCTTTAATCATAATAGTATTTTTCAATTCAAAGGTAACTTTTCTCCATATTACAGTCCTATATTTGAAATAAAATATATTTTTTATAATTATATTCTTCTCAAACTATCAATGTCATTTTTATGCATTCCATTAAATGAAGTGATAGTTAATTGCTATCTTTTTGAATAAGTAGTGTTCATCAATTTCAAACTTATGCAAGATATACATTAGGGCGGATCAGCTTGTAATGCCTGTCACCTTGTCACATTATTATCAATGTCAACTAACATTTGTTATGTCAATGTATAACCTTAGCCTCTCTTTGGAGAATTATTCTGGCTTTGCCACTGATTATAATTTTTTTTTTATTGGTAAGAATAATTTTATTTAAAAGAGATTACTTCAAGAAAAATGACACGAAGTAGCCTAAAGAATTACAAATGGAAAAAAATATCTACATATGAATTGACTCTATGAAATTTTTTGAACAGAAGTACTATCTGTAACCCCCGAAGCAAAGGACCACTCATAAAGGAAACAAATGAAAGATGCTAAAGAAATAGACTAACAGTGAATGAAAAATATCTACATTCTCTCTTATATTTGTTTCAATAACAGGAAATAGTTGCTTTCAGGCACCAAAATTTTATTATAACAGCCTCACTAAATTTCTTCAGGAGATTCACAGCTTTATACATTAGTAAACACAGCTTTGCTCTTGATGGTGACATAGATGAGCTTGTTGGACACACTTATTTGTTTTTGAAAGAGCAACTTGAACTTTCCTCTATGGCACCTCCGTCAGCAATCCTTCATGGAACCATAATTGGTGTGTCTTCTATCTTTATTTATGAGTTGAGCTAAGTGTCAATTCCTTTCTTGCATTTCATCCATTGTAGGTCAGATAAACATCTTATAAGCTGGCACTTGCTTGTTCCTTACGGTCGCATGTCAGCATTTTTTGTTTAATGTGATTTTGAAGGTCCTTGCTTCTGCATTCCACTTATTTGCGGTGATGTACTTGTATTGTCAATGTCCAAATTTCTGAAGTTTATTGCTTTGAATCTCTGTCCTTTTCAAGCCCATCATCCTTGTATGTTCCATGTAGTGATAATGTCTGTTTTAACAAAGACAATTTGGACCAAATCTGTAAGTGAAATCCAGTCATCACTCATCAACAAGCCTTTACTAAGCTTCATGTAACTTGTCATCTCAAGTCATTGCATCAGTGACTTAACAGTCATTAGTTCTCAGTGGGGTGCCTAGAACCCTCAGTGCTCAATATTCACTGACTGGATCTCATTGTGTTTTGGCAGATCAATTTATTGCTTGTGGAAAATCAAATGACATGGCCCATGAGCTTGCTTCGCAAATCTGGCTCGCTGTTCTTGACAGTTTGGATGAAAACAAGAACACATTTTGCTTGCTTAAAAGTTTTGCACAAGAGGGTGATGTAAGCTATACCATTCAGAAATTTGTTTGTCTTTCTGTGACATACTAGTAGCTACAAAACCATTCTGGAGATACTGAGAAATTTCTTGAGTAGAATAATGAAACACTGTACATATATATATATGGAGAGAGAGAGAGAGAGAGAGAGAGAGAGAGGATTCTTCCTTAAGAAGGTGATGGACAAATTGTGCTGCAAAGATAAATATGTGCACATTGTGGTTGCTAGTTGCTACAATCACATTAATTTGGTGTCCCACGCATTTTCTTTCTGTAACTATTAAATCCATATAGATGTTGATTACCCTGCCTCTATCACTTGCAGGTTTTTCTCCCATACCCGTACTCAAGATCAACCAAAGTCCAATGGAGGGTGTTTGAAAAGCTCTTCACCGATTTTCGAGACTGCTTTAGTCATGTAGATTACTATGATGTATTGGCATGTGCCAAGAACAAGTTTCAGCTTATACCATCTGCTTGGTTAGGTTACTAGCCCACTTCAAATGCATATTCCTGGATTACGCACATATTTGTACATATGAATATAACTCTTGCTTATCCTATACAATGAATGTATAGAGAAAAGAGAAACTGTATATCGGTTGCAATTGCTACATTTTTTGGTTAACAGACTCAAAATGTATCAAACACAAATTAGCCTATGCAAAGGATATTAAATTCTCCACCGAGTGTGGTGGGTTATCATAAACAACAAAATTACAAGATTGTTGAGTCCCTCTTTTAGCTAAAGCATTTGCACATTAGTTAGTTTTGTGGAACACATGTTCAACAATCTTGTTCGACAAGTTCCTCAATAGGCTTCTGCGATAATGAGAAGGGGTGCCATCAGTTGTAGTTGCTATTCAGTGTCTTCCTAAGATAGATATCGATCATGTTAAGTTTTTTGTACAGAAAATATTCAAAGGTCTAAGGTTATAACCATCTTTTGGTTACTTTCAACTGAAAAAAAAAAAAAATATATATATATATATATATATATATAAATGCGCGCGCGCGCACACACACACACACATATATATATATATATATATATATGTTTTGCCAAGAATCTTTTAGTTCAACTGATACCTCCTAGTGTTTTTAATGAAGACGTTCAAGATTCAAATCTGTCTTCTTCCATTTTAACAATCGAATTATCAAAAAAAAAAAAAAAAACCTTTTTAGCAACTATCAACGATTGTGGAATGATCAATATATAACAATGCTTTTTTCGTCCTCTTTTTGGATGAATAAAGCAGGTATGATATGTTGTTAGTAAGCTAGTATGATTCCAATTAGGATATTTATCACATACTAGTTTTCTATGGATGAAGTTTCTACTAAAATAAATCAAGGTAAAAATATGGCAGGCATTAGAGTTTTCTTCCACCTGGGGTCTGAAGCAATTGTACGTCTAAGTTGGCTAAAATTTAGAGCCGATTCTGGAGACACAGATGGTATAAAGAATTGTAATCCAAAGTCAGGCAGGTTGGAACATGTGTATGCATGTGCATGAGTATTAGGTAGGGTCTAGGATGGGAACAAATTTTATAAATTGATTGTGGGAAATTTCACCTAAGGACGAGGCAATACGGGTAAGTTGAGAGATTGTTAGAAGGAAACTTGGATGAATGTTTTAGAATCTAAAATTTTTAGGTTAAGAACATTTATAACAGAGTACATGAAAAAAACCTAATTTAGGTTTAGTACAAGGAAAAACAAAGATAAAAATGTTGTAAAACTTGGTTAGGAGAATTTAACGAATGAATGTTTTCGATGTCTTGAATCAATAATCCATAAGAATGGAGGGATTAAAAATTGTATGAATCATACAATAAGAGCATGGTGGATATAGTGAAAAAGTGGATTAGGAGCATTATGTGATCATAAAATACTTATTAAGCTAGAGAAATTTTTTAATATGATTGCTATAAGACTAGCAATGTTGTATGATACAAAGATCTCCCAAACTTTCAAGCCCTTAAGACTTCTAAAATCCCCCAACTCTCAAGAAGTTCCTGAAGTGTCACCTGTTTTCATTTTCGTAAGTCGTTATACATTTTAAGTTCTTTTCTTCTCGGCCTTCTTTCCTTTAATCATTTCTCAGATACTTCGCTCTTACTTTCGCTTAGTTTGTCCAAATGAATAGATTTAAGCACCTGGTAGACTTTCCCGCCGCTATGGAGGATTTTAGGGCTAAGTACCATATCCCTCAAGGAGTATCCTTGAAATACTATTCCCCAGACCAAATACTTACCCAAAGGGGCCAAGGAGAGGTGGTCATTCCCATGATCACCTTCATAGAAGGCAGGATGACACTCCCCATGGGCAAAATAACCCGAGATTATCTTCGTAACCATAGGCTGTGTCCTCACCAGTGCACGCCCAACCTATTTAGGGTCTTGGGCAACATCGATGCTCTCAATGAAATGATGAGCTTGAGGCTGACATGGCACGACGTCGTACATATGTACGAGTGTCACTCACTGGCTGACGTGGGGTACTACCTCAAGTTAAGGTCCAACGTTGTTAGACTCATATCGTGTCTTTCCAAGTCCAACAAGGGCATGAAGGACGACTACCTAATTGTCTCCGGGGAATGGCACAACGACCTTCACTGCCCAACTCGGGAGGGAGAACCAAGTGGAGAACCCTAGGGTTAGGTCCCTTGACTCAGACTTTAGCTCCTTAGTCTTGCTTTCCTTCAATATAACATTTCTCTTTGACAATGTGATTTACTAATGTTGTTCTCGAATGTTGTTGCAGACAAGAGGCACGTTGCCCCTAAACTTAGTCTTGTCAACATTGAGGGTCTCAACGCGTTGCTGAGATCTGAGATATTCATAAATGCGAATAGGCAGTTGCAAGCCGTTCCCCTCATTCTGGATTTTGTGCCCTTATCGAACAATTTCCAGGTCGTAGGCAACGCCATAAGGGTAAGCGATTCAAGGCTAGCCCGAATCGACGTCTCCACCCTCGACTTCCTTACCCGAGACGATCTCCCACTAGTTGAGCTGCCACTCCATTGCTTTCCCCGTGAGGAAGCGGCTCCCAGAAAAGAAGCAGACACTTCTCCGCTTTCACTTGAAGCCGAGATAGACTAGTTTCGTTTTGAAGAAGAAGAAGAAGAAGAAGAGAGAGCGCAAAAAGAGCCTTTGGAAGTTTCGGATTTTGAAGGCAACTTAGACAGATATTCTATCACTCACTTGCCCAAACTCATAGTTGCCTGAGTAAACGACAACACAGAAGAAGAGGAAGAAATGGTATTGAACCCGAGAAGAGGTTTGAGGGATCTTAAGGCCAAGAGGAAAAAAGGATCATCCTCCAAGGAGGTCCCCAAATCCCAGGTCCCTGACAACCCTCCCCCTCCCTTTCCTCCTACAACCACCCTCGGCCTGCTCCCCAATCCTGATCTGAACAAGAAAAGGAAGGTGCTGGAGGTGGAGGACAATGAGGTGGTCCCTCAAAAGGGGCCCAAGCAATAAAAGAATGTCAGGGACAAATGGGCCTTCCTCTGTGGACAACTGGGAGGACCCAAGCGTTGCCGAGATACGCTAGCAGCAACGCACCTGGGCTCATCGCCTAGAGCTAGATGACGCTGCCATCCCATGGAACTCCACAATCAGAAAGTTCCAAAAAGGGAACTCAATCTATATTGCTGAAGCCCTAGAACAGCCTCTCCTCTTGCCCAGAGATATGGAAGCTCTGAGGCGTATGAGGTAGTCTGACCTCTTTATGTCCCTGAAGAGGGACCTTGCTATGATGGGTGCTAAGTTGCCCCTTTTTATTCTCTCTTCTTTTCTTTTTGCCATCTTCTAATGGGATTCCTCTGTTGTTTTTATGAAGGTCACCCAGCAGATTTTTGTGGTTGAGGAGTGGGTCCAGAAAGCCAGTAATCAGACTAAGGCTGAGGCCCACTTCTGCGTGGAGGCTGAGAAATCCTTGGGGGCCATGAAACAAGAATACCAAGAGTTAGCTACCAAGTTAACTGCCAAGGAAAGGGCCAGGAGAAGCGCTGAGGCTGACCTGAAGAACGCACAAGACCAGGCCGAAGATCAACGTAAGAAGCTCTATCTAACTGAGATAGAGCTTGTCACACAAAAACAATTAGTCCTGGACCTAAAAGCCGACCTAGAGAAGGCCAAAGCCTCTGCTCGAACAACTGAAGAAGCAGCAGAGGCCTCAAGGCAAGCTTCTTACAATCTCAGAGTGGAAGAAACCTAGATTCAACTTGCTAAGGAGCTGGTCGAAGTATGCAGGGATTACTACAAGGCCATTTGGGTGGAGGTCCTTAACCTTGCAGGGGTTCCCGCTAATTCGGAGTGGAGGCAGCTGGGGAGAATCTATTACCATCTTAATATCCGTGAAGCCCCAGACTCCGTCCCATCTCCCTCTACCCTTGCCCTAGAAGCTTTTGATCAAACTTTGGCTACTCAAGCTAACCTTCCTCTCCCCGAGGCTTCCAAGAGATCTAGCCAAGCTGGTGACCAAGGCCAAAGGGAAGAGGTGGCCAAGGAAAAAGGCAAGGGTACGGAGACCAAGCCCCTTACAGAAGCTAAAAAAGCTGCTAAGGCCAAGGATGCAGCAGTAAAGACCAAGGAGGCCGAGGCCAAAACCAAAGAGGCTGACCCAAAGGCCAAGGATGCCCCAAACTCTCAGCCAAACATGAAAGAAAACCTTCCTCCTCCCAAGGCCAAGGCTTAGTTTTAGGGTTTTTTTTTTTTTTTTGTAGTAGCATTTTCCCATTGTGCATAATGTATTCCTTCTTTTAGTTAATGAAAAGACTTTACCTTTCATTACTTTCTTTTCTCGTAACATTTATTCCTTGATTGGTGTTGATATGATTTTTGTCTTATCTAACGCTTAATTAACATAGTAATGAAGCAAGACCTTTCTCATTAATTGGCCTAAGTAATAGGAAATTTATCCCAAAATTTATCCCATTTCACATAGCCAATAGCAAAACAAATTAAATCTACTAAGTCCCCCATCTCGGCAAAGCATAAATTCAACTTCAAGACCATACAAACTAATGTAGTATGCATACAAGTTTAAACTTACTTCTTTCCTTACCCATTAGTGAATTTAAAGGACTAAAGGGACAATCAATCCCTAAACAAATACAAATGTACCTGCAAATGCTTTAATTGATGCTCATAAGCATTCATTTAAGCTTGTTTACCTTAATGAAGATCTTTGTTGTTTAAAGCAGCTAATCATATTTGACATCAAGTAATCAACAAGAAACACTTATTTACCTTAAGTATGTAGTCCAAAAAGTCTGAGATAAACTAAGGCTTTGCCCTAACATTTGTCAAAAATGATAGGAAGTATTAATTTATCCAAAGTATGTGATTCGAAGAGCCAGGCATAGCTAAGGTCCTGTTTAATACTTAGATGGATGTCAGGAAGTATTAATTTACCCAAAGCATGTGGGCCGAGGAGCCAGGCATAGCTAAGGTTCTGTTTAATATTTAAAACAATGATAACAAGATATCAATTTACCCAATGTATGTGGTCCGAAGAGCCAAGTATGACCAAGGTTCTATTTGATACTTAGATAGATGTCATAGAATATTAATTTACCCAAAGCATGTGGTCTGAGGATCCATGCATAGTTAAGGTTCTGTTTAATACTTAGATAGATGTCATGGAGTATTAATTTACCTAAAGCATGTGGTCCGAGGAGCCAGGCATAGCTAAGATTCTGTTTAATACTTAAAACAATGATAAAAAGATATCAATTTATCCAAGGTATGTGATCCGAGGAGCCAGGCATGACCAAGATTTTTTTTGATACTTAGATAGATGTCATAAAGTATTAATTTACCCAAAGCATGTGGTCCGAAAAGCCAAGCATAACTAAAGTTCTGTTTAATACTTAGAACAATGATAAAAAGTTATCAATTTATCCAAGGTATGTGATCCGAGCAGTCAGGCATGACCAAGATTCTATTTGATACTTAGATATCATGGAGTATTAATTTACCCAAAGCATGTGGTCCAAGAATCCATGCATAGATAAGGTTCTGTTTAATACTTAGATAGATGTCATGGAGTATTAATTTACCCAAAACATGTGGTCCGAGGAGCCAGGCATAGCTAAGGTTCTGTTTAATACTTAGAACAATGATAAAAAGATATCAATTTACCCAAGGTATGTGGTCTAAGAAGTCAGGCATAATTAAGGTTTTGTTTGATACTTAGATAGATGTCATGGAGTATTAATTTATCCAAAGCATGTGGTCCGAGGAGCCAGGCATAGATAAGGCTCTGTTTAATACTTAGAACAATGAAAAAAAGATATCAATTTACCCAAGGTATATGGTCCAAGGAGTCAGGCATGACCAAAGTTCTATTTGATACTTAAATAAATGGTAGAACGCATAACATACAATATAACTAACCTAGATATGGTGAAGAAAGCTTTCATTAATAATAATATCTTCTCAGGTTATTTACATTCCAGGGGCTTGGTACAACTTTTTCCTCTAGATTTTCAAGATAATATGCACTTATTCCAGCCACTGATGTGATACGATATGGCCCTTCCCAATTGGGTTCCAATTTTTCCCAAGCTGGGTTCTTTGCAGTACCTATAACCTTTCTTAAAACCAAGTCTCCAAGTACTAATGGCCTTAACTTTACATTGGCATCATATCCTTGCTTGAGCTTATGTTAATAGTAGGCTAATTGAATCATGGCATTTTATCTCCGCTCGTCAATTAGGTCTAAGCTTCTACTTAATAGTCCATCATTGTTGCTCAGGGTGAAAGAACTCGTTCTCAGCGTTGGGAATCCAATTTCTAGGGGTATGATAGCTTCAGCCCCATAAGTCATTGAAAAGAGAATCTCCCCAGTGGACCTACGAGGGGTAGTCTGATAAGTCCAAAGAACATGGGGTAGCTCTTCCACCCATCTTCCCTTTGCATCATCCAACCTCTTCTTGAGCCCACTCACTATAACCTTGTTGACAGCCTCAGCCTGTCCATTCTCCTGTGGTTATGCCGGGGTGGAATATTTATTTGTTATACCCAGATTACAACAGTATCTCCTAAAGATCTTGCTATCAAATTGAAGACCACTGTTCGAGATAAGTGTGCAAGGTATTCTAAACCGAGTGACAATGTTTTTCCATATAAAGCTCTTGGCATCCACGTCCTCGGTATTTGCCAATGGTTCAGCCTCGACCCACTTGGTGAAGTAATCTGTGCCAACTAACAAATATCTCTTATTCCCAGCTGCTTTAGAGAAAAAACCTACAATATCCAAACCCCATTGAGCAAATGGCCAAGGACTGGACAGTGGATTAAGGAGTCCTTCCAGTTGATGAATGTTTAGTGCAAATCTTTGGCATTGATCGCATTTCCTTACATAGTTTTGTGCTTCTTTTTGCATATTTGGCCACTAATAGCCTTGTGTGAGGGCCCTGTAAGATAAAGATCTGCTCCCTGTGTGGCTTCCACAAATTCCTTCATATAATTCTTCTAGGAATAGCTCAATTGCTTTAGGGTGTATGCATAGTAGATATGGGCCAGAAAAGGATCTCTTATACAACTTTTGGTCCTCAGACAGCCAGAACCGAGGAGCCTTTCTTCGTACCTTGTCTGCCTCGGACTTATTCTTAGGCAAGACATTTTCCTTAAGGAATAGCATAATAGAGTCCATCCAGCTAGGACCTGCCCTTATTTGATGAACATGAACCACATTTCCTCTTACCTCAGTAAATTTACACAAGTCTTCCACAAAGATCACCCTAGGTAAACTTTGTGCCGATGAGTTTACTAGTGTGGCAAGAGAGTCCGTATGTGCATTTCTACTTCTAGGGACTTGTGATAAATTAAAATACTCAAATTCAGATTGTAAATGTCTAACCTGGCTCAGATATTCCTGCATTCTAGGATCTCTGGCCTCCAATTCTCCCTGAACTTGGCCCACAATCAGCCTTGAATTTGAAAATATCTCCACTGCTTTTCCACTCATTTTTTGAACCATGGTCATCCCTACCAATAGAGTTTTATATTCAGCCTCATTATTTGTGGCCAAAAAGCCCAACCTCAAGGATTTCTCAATTGTGATCTTCTCGGGAGATATCAGGACTAGCCCTACTCCGAATCCTCTTTGATTTGCCGCACCATCAACGTATACCTTCCAGGACAAAGGTTCTTGCACGAAGATCAGGTCTACTGATTTTTCATCCATGCTCGACTTCTCTGCACTTTCTTCTAGCGAGGGCTCAGCAAATTCAACTACCAAATTAGCTAAGACCTGGCCCTTTATGGAGGTGCGAGGTATGTATTTGATGTCAAAAGCCCCCAAGATCGTACCCTACATTGCAATCCTCCCCGTATCTAAAGTAAAGATCTAAGCGGGAGCTGGGTTATTACATCATGTGTGACTAAAAATATTGGGGGAGCTTACGTGTGGCATGCACTACTACCAAAATGGCCTTCTCAAGTGGTAAGTATCGGACCTAGGCCTCATGTAGTGACTTGCTCACATAATGAACTGGCTTCTGTACACCACTTTCAACTCGTATCAACACCAAGCTTACCGCGTGGGAGGCCACAGCAATGTAGGCAAACAAAACCTCATCCACCTCGGGTCTAGACATGATGGGTGGTCGAGAAAGATACTCTTTCAACTGCTGGAAAGATAAGACACACTCATCGGTCCATTCAAATCTCTTCTACTTATTCAACAACTGAAAGAAAGGCCTACATCTGTTTGCTGACCGATATGAATCGGTTCAGAACAGCGGTCATCCCTGTTAGCTTCTAGACCTCTTTGAGATTCCGAGGTTGCTGTAAATTATTGATTGCCTTAATCTGGTTAAGGTTGACTTCAATTCTTCAGTGTGTAACCATGTAGCCCAAAAACTTTCCTAATTTGACACCAAAAGAATACTTGGAAGCATTAAGTCGCAGCTTGTGTCTCCTTATGATCTCAAAGATATTCCCGAGGTCGTTAACGTGCTCAGATTCCAACTTGCTCTTGACCATCATGTCATCTATATAGACTTCAATGTTTTTCCCTAACTGTGGCTCAAACATCCTAGTCATCATTCTCTGATAAGTAGACCCCGCATTTTTTAGATCAAAAGGCATCACCTTGTAATGGTAGTTCCTAGTAGAAGTGACGAAAGCTGTCTTTTCCTGATCCTTCAACGTTAAAGGTATTTGATGGTATCCTTAAAAGGCATCCAGAAAGCTCATCCGAGGATGGTCTACAGTTGCATCCATTAACTGATCAATCCGAGGCATGGGGAAAGGGTCCTTTGGGCAAGCTTTGTTCAAGTCCGTGAACTCCACACATACCCACCATTTTCCATTCTTCTTTTTCACTACCACCGTATTGACCAATCACTCAGAGTAGAATACTTCCTTAATAGCTCTAGCCTGTTTAAGCTTGCTCACCTCGTCCTTGACAGCATTAGAATGGTCTTTAGATGACCGCCGAGGTGGTTTCTTTCTAGGGTTGACGGATAGATTGACATTCAGATGATGATAGATGAAGCTCAAATCCACCTCGGGAGCTACGTAGGCATTCCATGCAAACACATCGATGTTCCTCCTGAGAAAATCTACCATTTCTTCCTTCTCCTGAGAAAGTAGCTGAGTTCCAATTTGGAAAAACTTCTCTGGATCATCACCTATAACAACTTTCTCTAAATTCTCATACTTCGTCTCTTCGGCTACCCCACCTAAAGGTAACACCGGATTCCTTAACTGCTATAAACCCTTATCAAGAGGTGCCGAGGAACTAGTCTCAGGTTGATGCATAATGGCAGCTACCAAGCATTGTCTAGCCATAAATTGGCTCCTAACCAGCTCCCCAATTCGATCCCCAGACGAAAACTTTACTTTGTGATGAAGGGTGAAAGAAATAGCCCCTAAGGCATAGAGCCAAGGCCATGCCACAATGGCCATGTACGGAGAAAAAGCGTCCACTACTATAAAATCTACCTCCACCACATCTGAACTGGCCTGCACGGGTAGTCTAATTTGTCCTTTCAGGACAACAACCTTTCCATCGAAGCCTACTAGAGGTGAATCATAACTCGTCAAATCTTCTGGCTTCAAATTGAGCCCCTTGTACAAATCTGAATACATAATTTCTGCCCTACTACCCTAGTCTACTAGTACCTTTTCCACGTCATATCCCCCAATCCTGAGAGTGATTACAAGGGCATCATCATGCAGTTGTATGGTCCTGGCCTTATCATCTTTCGAAAAGCTCAACGCTGGACAGATCCCTATCTTAGCCCTTTTCAGCACATGCTCAGAATCCTCAGCAAATGGTCGAGCCACCGACATCACCTTGGACGGACAAAATCTATTCTCCCCGGAGTAGCGAGGATAACGTGGATAGTGCCCAAAGGGTGCCTTGAAGTAGTATTCCCCTGAATTCCTAACCCTGCTTGGTTTCCCTGTTCATTGGGTCGGTACAAAAATTGCTTCAATTTGCCATCTCAAACCAACTACTCCAGAAGATTCTACAAGGTTCTACAGTCTTCGGTGGTATGCCCCAGCTCTCGGTGGTATTGGCAATGAAGACTTTGATTGCACCTCGAGGGGTATGCCCGCTCATTTTGTTTGGCCATTTGAAGTATGGCTCATTCTTAATCTTCTTCAACACTTAATGCACTGATTCTCGGAACACAATGTTGACCATTTGAGGAGCTGCAAGCCCTGATTGCCCAGTAAAATCCTTCCGAGGTCTGTTATTGTTGTAACGATCCAACCTAAAATCCCTCCTCTCCTGAGGGTTAACCTTACACTTTCCCTTGTCTTGCTATTGGTCCACCTCAACCTTCTTATACTTATCAATCCGATCCATGAGCTAGCGTACACTGGTAACAGGCTTCCCAGTCAAAGACTTCCTCAAGCCATGCTCGGCAGGTAGGCCGACCTTGAAGGTCTTGATGAATACCTCGTCAAACTCACCATCTATCTTATTGAGCATCTCCCAGTATCTGTTCGAATACGTTTTCAGGGTTTCCCCTTCTCTCATGGACAAGGATAACAAAGAATCTAAGGGCCGAGAAACCCTACTACACGTAATAAAATGAGATCCAAACGCCTGAGTGAGCTCTTTAAAAGAATCAATGGACCCTATACCCAGACCATCGAACCACATCATCACCACTGGCCCCAACCTGGATAGGAATACCTTGCACATTAAGGTCTTGTTCTTGAAGTGCACAACCATTCTTTGATTGAAGTGGCTAACATACTCCACAAGGTCTGTTTGACCATTATACATGGTGAATGTGGGCTGAGTGAACCACCGAGGAAGTCTTCCTCCCTCAATTCTGCGCGTGAAAGGTGACTTGGAAATTTGGTGGAGCGCCCTACTCATAGCATCATTTCCTAGGTCTCTTGAAGATGAAAATCTATTTTTGCGCTCATGATAGTAGTCTTCTTCATACGGGAAAATCTCGCTAGGAGGAGTCCTTGATCTGCGCCTATAGCTACCATCCTTTTCACCATTAGAAGAGGAGTCAAAATTGGAAGGCCCTCACTTTCGTCGTTCATGGCATAAGCTTCTCTTCAAGTGATCAATTTCCAGCTACATGGCTTTGGTATCTTTCTTACTTTATACTATCCTTGCCTTGTATCACCACCCTCCATGTGCAGCCCAGATCGTTCTCCTTGATCCCTGTCCCATCAGCACCCTCAAAAAGTTTTTAGATGGTAGCTGTAAGGCTGAAAGTTACTGTTCAGACATCACTTCCTCATTAACGTAGCCAGAGAGTTAGCTGCAGAGTATTAAATGCAGTAGTAGCAGCTTTCTCTTAGATATTTTTCAGCTCCCACCTGTCCTGTTCACTCACAGTGTATATCCTTATCAATAGAACCTTCTGGTATATCATCCCAGATAACAAAACACACCTTTTAACCTTTGCTTTGCTTAGCCGAGGATATATTCCTCCTCAAACCACCTCCCTCAGCCTTCACAGTCGCAATCTATTTGTGAAGCTCACAGTCCTGTGTTTTTTACTTTATTGACCTATCTTCGGACAGTTGAGCCTTCTCGGACAAGCCCAAGACCCATATACGTATTTAGGCCTCTGGTCCTTACAAACGGTCTCAGACCAACCTAGGCCACTTGAAGGCGGGTGGCCAGTTGATTGTTCTGTCAAGCCAATAAAAGAGATGTATATCGGGAGGAAGTATATCTTATTTCGAGTGTATACTTTTTTCCACTCACAGCTGGGTCGGTCCCACCAGCTGTGAGTGAGAAGAAATATGCACCTGAAACAAGATGTATTTTCTCATGTATTGGAGTAATAGACCTAATACGCAAAAGAATGGGACATGTCCATAACATTAAATGTGATAGAGTTCAAACGCTGAGATAAGCCATGATCCTTGGAGAATTTGTATTTTATTTTAGGGCTATGTAGCCCACAGTTATAATTACTTTTGTGGGGAGGATAAGTCACCCAAGCTAATAGTTATGAGCCTATGCCTTATAATTATCCTATTTGTTCTATTGACTGGTGGTGAATATGTCGCACCGTAGTTGTGAAGACTTCACTTGTCAAACAAACTAAAAGGCTACCAATAGTTATAATTGACACTTGCAAGTTCATTATAGATTCTCAAAGATAGAAAGGGATAGTTGTAATACCACTTTCACAAATCCATTGTAGTGTAGTTGGTTAGGAATAGGGTAGCTCATACTTATCACTACAGAAAATTGATTCTATTACAGCGGCCACAAAACGCTGCAAAACTCCAAAAATAAAAAAAATAAAAAAAACGCTACAAAATGTTTTGCAACATTTAAATGCAACACTTTTTCTAACCGCTGCAACAGTACCACAACAAATCCCTATTGTAGCGCTTTTTGAAAATGATGCAATAAAGTTTTTGTTTTGCAGTGGTTTTTGACAAACACTGCAATAATAAAATATGTATTGCAACGTTTTTCAAAGAATAATTTGCCTAAATTATATAATTGAATTATATTTTCTTGTGCTACTTAATTACTTATTTGTCGTGCTTTGTTCAATTTGGACGGCTTCAAATGGTGGACTTGGAACCTTGGAAGACATATGCGTACTTATGTATGTAGCCAAGTGTGCTCAATGCCTAGCGGGAGTGGACAATCGTTCGCTTTGCAACTTTATCTTTTATTTTGTTGTATTATATTACGATGGTAATCTTTATATCTACTGTTTGTAATTACCTTATTTATTTATTTTTTTTATTCAATATACTAACCCACCATCTCTTTATCATTAATAATCTATATATATAATAATAGGTGAAGCAAAGAAAAATTCAAATAGAATTCCAAATTAGAGTTTCAATTTTATGCCATGTGTTTAGATTTGGATTCTTAATTTTGCACCATTTGTCCTAACCAAAACTCAAAAAAAAAAAAATTTAATTAGATTATAAATTGGACTCCAATTTTGTGTCATGTATCTTATCTAAATTTTCTAATTTTTGTGTCCAAATAAATGATACAGTAACATTTAACACAGAAGTCAAGAAAACCATAATAATAATGCTCATTGGCCTAAGCAAGAACATCCTACCTGCACACTTTTATGGGTGAACATCTTACATGTCCACTACCAGAACCAAAGAATCCAATGAGAAAGCCTATAAAAATAAAACATCATCGCCTCCTAATGCCATATCGTCATCCTATGTCTCCTCCTTCTCTCTCAACCTCTACCAACTAGATTCATACACTACCCTCTCCTCCTCCTTTTGGATTTCTAAGAGTAAGGCCGGGTTCAAACACAATGCACAATCCCACTCTTCCTTACTTCACACTCTCATACATTTCCGCTTAATTGGCGCCTCTAAGAAGATTCTAAACTCAATGTGGAAACTGAATCTACCAAGATGAACATTTTATCATCACAATTATTAATATTTCTGTGCGTAAGCACGGACTACATGCTAGTATTATATAATTGACTACTCTCTCAACTCTTTCAATTCTTCTTCTTTTTCTTTATTTATTAATTTTACATTCATAAATGAAATTTTGATGCGCCTTCCATTGTCTACCGTCTATTACAAGCAAAAATGATAACAGCTGCTATGGTTATATAGCCACGTTTTTAAAGGAGCAATTTTTGTGCTATATACATATATTATGATATATAAAGAGCATTATGATTCATTAAAATAATAGGAGTTCTTTTTAAGATAAAAAATAATTGGAATTAGGAATATTACAAATAAAGAGTGATGTTATTGAAACTACAAATTTTACTAAATTTTAAGTGACACCATTTATATTTTTGTCCTATCAATTTACAAGTATTATGTAGTTAAAATTTAGAATAATTTTAACTATTTTCCTAAATACGTAATTATTAATGCCTGTTTTTCAAAGTCTAAATCTCGTGTTATATAGCCCACAAAAATGAAATCTATCTCGTGTTATAGACGAGTCTTTTTCTTTTATTTTTTTAATAAAAAACATATTTACTTTTCAATTCCTTTTCCATTGTCAATATATGTAGTCTATAGGTTCTATAGTCTATGCTAGGCAAAAAGAAACATCTAGAATGAGTAACAAGTTTAGACCCCGGTTGATAGAATTAACAAGTTTTAAACTCAATTTGTTAATTAGATTTATTATGAATAAATTTTGTTAAAATAAACAAACATCAATATCATGTCAATATCATGCACAGTGAAATAGTAAATAAGGCAAGATATGATGACTCGGAAAAATTAATGAAACAAACTAGTTTAACAGTAAAAAACCTGAGGGGAAACCTTCCCAAAAAGCAATTCACTATAATAAAGAGAAGTTTCAGATATAGTATAAAACTTTTATCACTAGACTCTACAATCTTTATAAATGAATTTACAGTAGAAACATTCTACCACTTCAGAACCTCTGAACTCTTCGATATATGAACGCCACCCTTTTTGCACAGATCTCAGTATGTGGCTAACTAATGATGCACAGCTCCCGGTACGTGACTAACACACCAATTTGAAGAAGATGTTGGCTCCAAAGTTCTTCACTTCATCAACAATGAAGATCAAGAAGCATTTGGTTACAAAACCCTAAGGTATAAAGACGCAGTAGCTTCTTTTAGAGAGAATAAGGGCTTGTTTGGATTTTTTTTTTTGATCACTCATCACTCCTCACTCAATTTTCATCACTCATCACTCATCACTCATCACTCCTCACCTATCACTTATCACTCATTACTCATCACTCTAAAATATCACATCCAAACAACATTATCACTCAGTTACCATCACTCAATATTTTTCACACTATTTGTGGACCCCATATCTGTCACTGTGCAGCTTTTTGCTTTTTTTTTTTTTTTTCTTTTTCTTCCCTGGTTCGGTCTGCATTTGTTCTTCCTTCTTTTTGTTCTTTTTTTTTTTTTTTTTTTTTTTCAGGATGAGTGCAGACCGAACCTAACCCAGTGAAGAAGAAAAAAAAAAAGATGAAGATGTGAAGACCGAACCCAGGAAAAAAAAAAAAGAAAGAAGAAGAAGGGAAGACCGAACCCAGTGAAGAAAAAGAAAAAAAAAAGAAAAAAAAATTGAAGACGTGACGGAACCTAGAAAAGAAAAGAAAAGAAAAAAAAGAAAAAAAAGAAAAAAGGGAAGACCGAACCCAGTGAAGAAAAAGAAAAAAAAAAAGAAAAAAGAAAAAAAAAAGATTGAAGACGTGAGGAACCCAGAAAAGAAAAGAAAAGAAAAAAAAAAAAAAGCCCAGACCGAACTCACTGAAGAAAAGAAAAAAAAAAAAGGTTGACTGGTCAAAAGTTGCGGCTGAATGGGTCCCCTATGTGTGTTTAATTACAAAAATGCCATTGAGTTATGATTTATGGAAACTGAAAACAGTCAAAATGTGTTTTCAGTTTCCATAACTCATAACTCAAAAATCAGAGAATTGAGTGATGGAAACAGAGTTATGGAAACAGAGTTATGGTGCTCCCAAACGGATACTCAGTTATGGGTCCCACAATTTTTGAGTTATGAGTTATAAAAACAGAGTTATGAGTTATGGAAACAAGAAATCCAAACGGCCTCTAAGGCACTTAGTCACTTTTTGCATGTGTTTTCCTTATATTATCTTGTGTGATGGCCTTTAAAATAAGCCTTATATATATTTAGGGTCATGAGAAAAAAAACTGTACACATACATGTCAACATGGACCAAAAATCAAATCTGAAAATTCTAATTTCGTAATTCTCAATAGATATAGCTGTTGAGCTATCTGTCAAGACCTCGATAGATAGGTTATCTGTCGAGCAGCTGTCGAGTTTTAATGAATTAGCATTTCTTCACTTGTTTTTAAAATAGATTTGCATGGCTTCAATACTAGATTTGAACTCTTGTTTCTTAAAGTATTAAATCCATCCTAGATCTACTAAAATACAAGTAAAGTGTGTTTTGTCAAAGGATAAGCTAATTCTAAATAACATATGTTCATAACATGTTTCACATATATCGTAACAAGTGACACCAATTATATTTTTGTCATATCAATTTATAAGTGTTATGTAGTTAAAGTTTATAATAATTTTAACAATTTTCCTAAATAATTATTAATGCTTGTTTTTCAAAGTCCAAGGCTCCGTTTTAATTGACGTTTGCATCCAAGGAGTTTGCATTTTAGCCTTTTTTTTTTTTTGGACCAGCACCTGGCGCATTGTTTATGTCTCATGAACAGTGCTTCAATGCATATGAACAGTATTTTTTTGTGTGAATAATAATCGAAAATTATTTTTTTATTGTTTTTAGTTTTCAGCAAAATAAACGACATTCAAACGCACACTGAATCTAATGTTATATAGCCCATTAAAATATATATATATATATATATATATATATCTCCTATTATAGACGAGTCTTTTTCTTTTATTTTTTTAATAACAAACTTTTTTTTTTTTTTTTTGATAAAAAACTTATGTACTTTTTTATTCCTTTTCCATTGTCTATATATGCAGTCTATAGGTTCTATAGTCTATGCTAGGCAAAAAGAAACGTCTAGTATGATTTATGAACAAATGACGCCATGCATGGTTTTCAAGATCTATAATTCGTTCGACCATTACAACCTTAAGTACAAGCCTCAATTTGGGAAGAGCTTTCAGAGGAAGCGTTTTTTTATGTGGGTTTCGTGTACTATTTATGAGACTCATAAGTACTTTCATTCAGCAATTTTTTCCTTAAAATTGGATCTCATGCCACTATTTACATATTTGAAAATTATTTTGTTATAGTGTTTTCAGTTTTCAACAATAAGCAGTATTCAAACAGACTCTAAAAAAAAAATTAGCCGTAATCAGCCAATAGTACAGAGACAATGTGGGGAGGGACCTATTCCATCCAAACAATTAAACCGCTAACATGTCTTACATGTCTAACTAAGTTGTGAGCTACAGAATTCCCTCTTCGCTTAATATGAGATATGCTAAAACTAAGAAAAGAATCTGCATGAGTTCGTACTTCCTCGACGAGGTTGTCAAAGGAGGCTAGGGACTGATCTTCATCTTGGAGGGCTCTAGTGATGACTTCTGAATCTCCCTCCAGTATAATGGAGCTAAGGTTTAGTTGCTTTGCAAGGATTATGGCTCATCTTGCTGCTACTGCCTCCACGTCTGAAGTTGCTATGGGAGTGTTTTTTGGTGGAAGTGATTTTTTTGTTAATTTATTATTCATTTAGTGTCCATTTGGCATGATTAATTTTGTCAACTTATTTTACTATTCAGTTTATTTTTGTTACTATTAATGGATTTCATTTCACTTTTTGATACTATTCATGGGTCTCACTAAACTATTTCAGTTAATTTTTACCTTTATCTACAGTACTTTCAGCAAAAAGTTTTCAGTTTCAACAAAATAAGCGGATCCCAAACAGACCCTAGTGTCCGTTTGGCAAAAATTATTTTTGCCAACTTATTTTACTATTCAGCTTATTTTTACTACTATTCATGGGTCTCACAGCACTTTTTTGTTAAGATAAGTGCCCTTAAATCCTATTGTATGATGCTATGTATAATATTATGTATGACATTATGTGAGAAATCATGTATGACTTAATATTGTGTTTAATAAAGTTGTTTTATTCTTATCTAAAATAATGGTAACATGAATATTCGGACATTATCAAATAGTCCATGAGATGCATAGTATGTGATTTATGTGATTTAGTCACAGAAGATATAGATCACAAGTTCTTTGTAAACTCAGAATTTTGGTTCGTAGTCGGTGATGAAATTGGGCATTTCATCTGCGAAGACTATAACATATTAACTACGATGATTTGTCTTGATCATGGAAGTGGTGACTTCTAGTTAATATGTTGATATGTTTTAAGAGTTAAGACATATTGAACTGGACAGCTGTGAGATTTATTATTCTCCTAACGACTGTCAATTGAATAATAAATCTCACGACTTGTATTCACATGAACTCTCTCAGGATTAAGAGTTCATGTGAATACAAGTCGTGAGATTTATTATTCTCCTAACGACTGTCAATTGAATAATAAATCTCACGACTTGTATTCACATGAACTCTTAATCCTGAGAGAATAATGGACCTGATCATGAAATGTAGGTTGCTTTGATATATCAGGAGTGAGATCTAAAGTAACAGTCAAAACCTCAGTATGTTGGGCAGTCACATTTAGTGTTGATGGAACATATATTCTCAAGATGGAATTCATAGTCTCTTAACAGAGATATAAAATATTCCATTGAGATAAGCTTAATGGGTACAGTTATTCAGAGAGTTAGGCCTAACCACTTTAGTAAGACTAAAGTATATATTTATGAAATTGGATTTTATAAATATATGGTTAATAACTCAAAAGGATTAAACCGGGTACTCAAGAATTAAGATGTAGTAATTTACAAAGTGACAGTCTATATTCATGACTTTGTATTACTACGAATATTTTATGAAGGAGTTGCATGTATAATAAAGTCTTGGGATATAATTTATTAATGAGGCCTAAAGTGCAATTATATTTATATAGTGGTATTAAATATAATTAATGGTAATTTTGAACTTGTCAAGAGTTGACAGAAAAGCCCAAGGCCCATTGGAGCTAGTGTTTTATTTGTTCCCTTTTGGTCCCACTCCAAGCCACACACTAAAGCCCAATTGGGAAGGCCCAAAAGGCTAGCCCAATTAGATAATCAGTTATGTGGAGAGAAACATACAGAATTTTATATAGAATGAAATGGTTTTGTATGTGTAATAAGAGAAAATCAGGAAGAGAGACACTCTCTCATATTCTTTCTAGAAAATATAGAACTGATTGAGAGACCACACATCTTGGGCATCAAGTGGAATTGGAGTGAAGATTGAAAGTCTTCCCGAGTACTTCTTCATTCGGTTTTGAATTTCACCGCATCAAGGTACACTCTCTTGTTCTTATATTCTGAAACCTACATAGTACATGTTATCAATTGCGAATGAATGTGAGAGACCGCGGCCCCAGCCCCCCTTTTCTATAGGTGTGTTGGGCCAAACCCACGTGAATGGGTAAAGTCGTGTTATTGTCTCTCAAAATGGAGGTTCGACTAGTAATATTTTCCCCTTTAGATTAAGGGTTTTACAATAGAGTCGCCACTTATTTAATTATTGGAAAAATAAGAAAACCTAAATTGAAAAATAATTCCTCATTTTATTAATTTGAAATTAAATTTACATTAATCATAGGAAATTACATGGCTTTGGTCCTAGATACAATCTAAGATAAAGTACATGACTTTGTTTCCTAGTTACAATCTAGAAATTAAAAATTACATGGATAAGCATTGGTCTACTAACTCTTGATCTAAGCTCGGAGGCTATGTTACAAGATGGGAAGGTGTTAGGCACCCACCTTGCCCGGTGAAACCGGTCTTCTAGACTATGGTGGCCAACATTCATATCATATCATCCAGTATACCAATCAATCAATTTGCATGTTGAATTTAATGTGTGTGCATGTGATAAACCCTAATTCAATTTATTAAGCGTTGCATTTGAAAAATAAATTCTAGTGAATGTGTGTGAATAGTGATAACCTAGATTCAAGGATTTGAAAGAATTATGAAACAAACATGTTTTTCATATTTTTGATGTGGATTTAAGATTAAAACTAGTGTTATGCATGAACATGTGATGAACAACCAAGAACATGTGAAGAACAATTAAGAACATTCAAACATATTCAAAGGAATTTAAATGATCATTATCATGCTTTAATCTTAAACTCTCATCATGGCAACACAAAAAAACAATTAGGGAAAGAGATTATACCTTCATGCAAGATCCATATGGAGGATGAGGAGACTCTTGAGGGAGGTCCTAAGGGTGGATGAAAGAAGAGTTAGGAGAGGAAGAGTGAGTCTCACTTAATACCTTGAGTCTCAGGAAGACCAAGATATGACAAGACTACTCAACTTCACTAGAACTCAAGAGAAGGGAAGAGAGGGGGTTTTTTTTTTTTTTTCTCTTGGAATGAAGGAGAGGGGGGTTTATATAGTAGTGGTGGAGGAAATATGAATGGAAGGCCATTTAATGAGGGTTGACAAAGAATCATGAACCTAGACTTCATTTTAGCCTTTGGGGAAATCTTGTGCATTAAATGGAAAGATTGGTAGGAGTGGGGAGCAAGCCAAAATTCGGTTTTCCCGTAGCTGCTGTAACAGCCTGTAGAGCCAACTTCGAAAAATCATATTTGACTCAATTCTGATCGGAATTGGCTCGTTCTTGTGCTCAAATTGAAGCCCCGGATGTCTAGTTTTTGGAAAAATTAACCTCATTTACAGATTCAAAATATTCTGAGAGATATTGATGAAATGGTGAGCAGAGGTCATTTGTTAGAAAATGGTTTCAGCACAATTAACTTTAATATGTCCCAAATTAGCTCCCAATTAGCCTTAAATGGCTCCAATCACTCCTATTTCAGACTTAATTGGCCCCAAATTTACTCTAATTAAAAGATAATTGCACAAATTACTCATTGAATAATTAATGCTTAACTATCTAATTAATTAGGTGTGTGCAACCTTACTATAAAATGTAGTCCTAACCAATCAAATTATGACACATCATTGATCTCAAATTGATTATACTTATAACCAATCAAAATCAATTGCTCATAATCACATATAGTCGGACTCAACATGTGATAGTGCATCTCAGCCATTAAAACTTGATTTGATGATAACTTTCAATCTGATGGTCCGATTAGGGCTTATGACCAGTCAATTTGATCGTTACAACATCAAGATCATTTTGGTGAAATGAGATTAAGAATCTAGTGACCAAAATCAAGATGCATATTTCCAAGGTGAAATTACCCTTTTACCCTCCTATGAGGTTAAATGCGGGTTGCAAAATGGGGTGTCAACAGAATGCCCCTCATTGGCAGAGCTTGAAAAGCGAATGTCAATGTATGAAAAAGACACCTAACTTTGCAATCAGTATTTAACCGTGGTGAATGTGTGATGCATATAGATGAAAATGTTGATGGTCATGTTGTGGATCAAAATGTGGACCGAATCTCGAGGGAGATTGCCTACGTACCTCTTAGTGGGAGGATTAGGTCGAAACGTTGTTCATGCATGCAATTTTTTTTTTTTTTTTTTGATGAGTACAAGACATACTTACTTGCAGTGAAGAAAATATGAAGATTCTGGTCTTGTGTTTCAGAGGACCAAAGGTTTTGAATCCTGGCTCATGTTTTCAGAAGACCTAGGATTTTTTTTTTTTTTTTTGGGTCTTTGGCTCATGTTTTCAGAGGACCAAAGGTTTTGGATCCTGGCTCATGTTTTCAGGGGACCTAGGATTTTTTTTTTTTTTTTTTTTTTTTGGGCTTTGGCTCATGTTTTCAGAGGACCAAAGGTTTTGGATCCTGGCTCACGTTTTCAGAGGACCTAGGATTTTTTTTTTTTTTTTTTTTTGGGCTTTGGCTCATGTTTTCGGAGGACCAAAGGTTTTGAATCCTGGCTCATGTTTTCAGAGGACCTAGGATTTTTGGATCTTGGCTCATGTTTTCAGAGGACCAAGGGTTTTTTGGGCTTTGGCTCATGTTTTCAGAGGACCAAAGGTTTTGAATCCTGGCTCATGTTTTCAGAGGACCTAGGATTTTGGATCTTGGCTCATGTTTTCAGAGGACCAAGGGTTTTTTGGGCTTTGGCTCATGTTTTCAGAGGACCAAAGGTTCTGGATCCTGGCTCATGTTTTCAGAGGACCTAGGATTTTTGGATCTCGGCTCATGTTTTCAGAGGACCAAGGGTTTTTTGGGCTTCGGCTCATGTTTTCAGAGGACCAAAGGTTTTGAATTCTGGCTCATGTTTTCAGAGGACCTAGGATTTTTGGATCTTGGCTCATGTTTTCAGAGACCAAGGGTTTTTTGGGCTTTGGCTCATGTTTTCAGAGGACCAAAGGTTTTGAATCCTGGCTCATGTTTTCAGAGGACCTAGGATTTTGGATCTTGGCTCATGTTTTCAGAGGACCAAGGGTTTTTTGGGCTTTGGCTCATGTTTTCAGAGGACCAAAGGTTTTGAATCCTGGCTCATGTTTTTAGAGGACCTAGGATTTTGGATCTTGGCTCATGTTTTCAGAGGACCAAGGGTTTTTTGGGCTTTGGCTCATGTTTTCAGAGGACCTAGGATTTTTGGGCTTTGGCTCATGTTTTCAGAGGACCTAGGATTTTTGGATCTTGGCTCATGTTTTCAGAGGACCAAGGGTTTTTTGGGCTTTGGCTCATGTTTTCAGAAGACCAAAGGTTTTGAATCCTGGCTCATGTTTTCAGAGGACCTAAGATTTTGGATCTTGGCTCATGTTTTCAGAGGACCAAGGGTTTTTTGGAAGGTATTATTCATGCCAATGGGTGTGGGCCTTTTACCCTAGTACCTGCAAAATAAATTTCTTCAATTAGTAACAGAGTTATTCATTGAAATGAATTTGGCATACCTGGTGAATGCCCCTAGTTTGGGACAAATTCCATGCTTCGATGAACGCTGAGGGTGGACAATTGACTTGATGTTGTACCACTGGAGAATATAGAAGAGGATCATAACTTTTTGTTCTTGAAAAAATTTAATGAAGATTTTTTTTTTTTTTTTGGAAAAATTTGGAAATCTTGAATTATTATTTGAAAGAATTGAAAATTTTGATTGATGAAAAAAAAAATTTTTTATGAAAATTTTTTTTCTTTTTCTTTTTTTTTTTGAAAATTTTGGAAATCTTGAATTTTTTTTTGAGATTTGAAGATTTTTTCATTATCAAAAAGTGAAGAAGATGAAGAAAAGATGGAGTAAAAGTGATGAAGATTTATTCATGATGATTTTTGTTTTTGAAAAACCAATCTTTTGAATAAGAATAACTTTGACTGCAAGTTGATGTGGATTGTTGGATAAGTCCTTGCTTAATTCCTTCAAAAAGAAAATTTCAATTAGCAATGGATTTATTCATTGAAATGAATTGGAAGTACTTACCCAATGCCCCTAGTTTGGGGCATATTCCATGCTTAGATTGAAGTTGAGTTCATTTGATGTTGTGACCATTGGGGAACATGAAAGAAGATCATGGTCTGTCATCCTTGGTTCCTGCAAAAGGCTTTCTTTCTCTAGCTTGTTAGAAACCAATTATCATGAAAACATTTTTGGCCATTACCATTAGTGTAGACATGCTTACAAAAAAAAATGGATTGATGCCTCAAATGAAAACATGTTTTCATGCAAGATGGACATATTTGCACACAATATAAATAGGCCAATGCTCCAAGTTTGAACATGCTTAATGCAAACAAATGGGCTTAACCTAACATGCACCCAAACAATTTTGTCACATTGTTTTGACTTTGTTCTCCAAGGTTGTTTGGGTGATTGGGACCAGGCCTTTAAAAGGCTGCCTACGTACCTCTCTTATAGAGGATCAGGTCAAGACGTAGTTCAAAAGAACTGGATTTTGGAAAAGAATGTTTTTTTTTTTGAACAAGAGATGATCCTTTGAATAACCATTTTGGCAAATCAAAGTGTTTAAGAATCAAACAAATCTCTTTGATTAGGAATGATCAAGATCATTAAACTCATGTAATCAAATTTGCTTCATCCTTTTGAACATCGTCAGATTAAGTCTCCAAAGGCAATCAAGAAATGAAATGTGATAATATTTATCAATCACATTGTTGGGTGCAAACAAGGAGAGTGCTCCAGGTTTGGAAGTTCTTTTGAGTTATTTTGAGGTTTTGAGAATTTGAAAATTTTTGTCATCGGACATATCATCCTATGGGCTTCGACAATTTTAAGCATTTTCCTTTTTAATTCAAGAGAAGATATTATTAGAGTTTAAGATGTGCCTACAATTAGCAAGACTTCAAGGAGGTCTTTACTCATGGGTTATAACGTAGGCTGGGTTTGGGTTATGAAATGAAAGATATAAAAGGCTCAAAATTTCCTATGATGTTTTCCCCAAGTATGCATTACTCAAAAATCAAGTATTGGAGGATTTTTCCATTTCTTCTTTGTCATCTTCTCACTAGTCTTCATTGATCACTCCCAACAACAATCGTTTTTATGCTCATTCCTCTTGATTCATACCTCTAGACTTTCATCTTGTAAAACTCTTTTCTTTTTAGGTTGCATCCTCAAGTTTCCAATTTGGTATGATTTTCCAACCTTTTTTCTTTTCTTCTTCTTTTCTTTGGCCCTAACTTTTGCCTAGACCACCCTTTTGGGTTTTCAGCCTAGCGGGCTTCTTTTCTTTTCTTTTTTTTTTTTTTTTTTTTTTGGCCCTAACTTTTGCCTAGACTGCCCTTTTGGGTTTTCAGCCTAGCGGGCTTCTTTTCTTTTTTTTTTTTCTTTTTTTTTTTTTTGCCCTAACTTTTGCCTAGACCGCCCTTTTGGGTTTTCAGCCTAGCGGGCTTCTTTTTTTTTTTTTTAGCCCTAACTTTTGCCTAGACCGCCCTTTTGGGTTTTCAGCCTAGCGGACTTTTTTTCTTTTCTTTTCTTTTCTTCTCTTTCTTTTTCTTTTTTTTTTTTTTTTTTTTTTTTGCCTAATTTTTGCCTAGACCGCCCTTTTGGCTTTTCAATCTAGCGCTTTTTTTTTTTTTTGCTGTTTTTCATCTCTTGATTAAATGTACTTTTTATGGATCTTTTGCCTCCCTTTTTTTTTCAGCTTAAATCATGTTGATGCACTCTCTATACATCTTTCTTGCCTCGATGCACTTGCACATTTCTATGCTTGATAAATCTTTTCCCTTTTCGATGAACTCTCTTTTGGATGAACCTTGTATTCCTCTTGACATGATGAATTTTAGGCTCTTGATGCACATTGGAATTTCATTTATCTTTCCTTGATTAAAACGAAATCTCACTTTCCTTTGATGATCTCTTATCTTTAGCTTAATGAATTCTCCACTTATCTTTCATGTCTTCTAGGAGAGCTTTATCAATTAGCTTCAAAGCTATAAGGTCGACTCCTCCTCAACATGAGATTTAAGCATGCATACTTTGAATTTTTCCCACCCTAGGTTTAGATTTTAGTGGGTTTATGCAAGAAAGAGGCTAAGTGTTTAAAGGCTCAAATGGGCTAGCAATAGATAAAGATCGTTCTAGGTATTAGGGAATAATCTTGTTTAGCCAAAGATGACCTCCAATCCTTAGTAATGCTTGCTTGTAGGCATAGTGACTTAAGCTCTTTTAATAAATTCATTTTAAAAGAAAAAGTATGAATGCTCTAATGTTGTGAAACAAAAGACCTTTGAAAATTGGATCGAGTGCATGAATTCATGGGATTTTCTGATGGATGGATTCTTTTTTATTGCCTTTTAAGACCATTTCTTCTTATATTCTAAGTCAAGTAGCAAAAGTCTTTACATGGATCAAATGAAATTAATCATTCCTTAGTACAAATTGATTGCTCAAGCCTTTAAACATTAAGATTTAGAAAATGTTTTGTCCAAGGGATCCTCATGTACCATTTTGAAAAGGAGACTTTTTTTTTTCTTTTTCTTTTTTTTAATCTTGAAAGAAAAAAAAAATTGTGTCTTTTTGAAAAAGTCACTAGGAAGTTCAATGGTCCTAGTTCAAAGATTTTTTTTTTTTATGACTCAAAGGCCCAATGCCCCTAGTCCAAACACTTTCTCATTTGAAATTTTTTTTCTTTTTTGGAAAGATTTGGGAATCTTGATTTTTTTTTTTGAAATTTTTTTTTAAAATATATACATGAACAAAGTACATCAAATGCTACACAAATTTTTAGAATTCAAAGAAACATAGAAACATAACAAACAAACTTTAAACTTAATCATGATGTTGCAAACCAAATGTGGAGTGAGGCAAAGTTGGGCCACTTGCTTCTTCTTGGTCCATTTAGGATGCTTGAGACTGGGATGCTTGAACTTTAATTATGATGAAATGGCTTGGGCTTGGGCTTGGGCTTGCACTTGGAAGGCATACATCTTGTGAACTTTTGGCCTTTGATGTTGATCACGCGTATACACCTTTGATGGGCCCAAGTGTTGGGCTTAGACTCATTCAAGAAACAAATTGGACTTCCATTTCAAGTAGAGTTCAATCGTAGGCTTTTGAGTTTGAGTTCATTCACAACATACAAGGCTCAAACAATCATGATGGGCCCAAGCATTGGACTTGGGTCATGATAGCTCAAACAACGGCCATACAAATGCGTAATGAAATGCAATTTACATGGACTGACCTAAAGGTAGGTTCTATGGGTCATTACAACATGGGTAAAAGGTAGGTTAAAGGTCCCCACAAGCTAGGACGTCGTACCTCCCAACTTGTGACGCCAGGAGCGCTGCGTTGGTCCGAACGGTACAGTTTGTCCCTATGAACCACCATGGCATAACCATGATGATCCTTGTCGCGGTGGGTGGTAGGTTCACCGCTGGGTATGTGAGTCTCAGGAAGACCACAATCCACGGTTAATACTACCGGGCTTCCGGGCTAGCACACAAATAAAATAAATTTCATTCAAGCAAATGATGCATGACAAGCAAAATAATGACATATTAGACATATTATATACAAAAAAGCAATAAACAAACAATAACATGGTTGGCCACCATAACCTAATTGAAGTCTAGCCCTCAATATCCCCAGTGGAGTCGCCATTGTGAGAGACCGCGCCCCCGGCCCCCCTTTTCTATAGGTGTGTTGGGCCAAACCCACGTGAATGGGTAAAGTCGTGTTATTGTCTCTCAAAATGGAGGTTCGACTAGTAATATTTTCCCCTTTAGATTAAGGATTTTACAATAGAGTCGCCACTTATTTAATTATTGGAAAAATAAGAAAACCTAAATTGAAAAATAATTCCTCATTTTATTAATTTGAAATTAAATTTACATTAATCATAGGAAATTACATGGCTTTGGTCCTAGATACAATCTAAGATAAAGTACATGACTTTGTTTCCTAGTTACAATCTAGAAATTAAAAATTACATGGATAAGCATTGGTCTACTAACTCTTGATCTAAGCTCGGAGGCTATGTTACAAGGTGGGAAGGTGTTAGGCACCCACCTTGCCCGGTGAAACTGGTCTTCTAGACTATGGTGGCCAACATTCATATCATATCATCCAGTATGCCAATCAATCAATTTGCATGTTGAATTTAATGTGTGTGCATGTGATAAATCCTAATTCAATTTATTAAGCGTTGCATTTGAAAAATAAATTCTAGTGAATGTGTGTGAATAGTGATAACCTAGATTCAAGGATTTGAAAGAATTATGAAACAAACATGTTTTTCATATTTTTGATGTGGATTTAAGATTAAAACTAGTGTTATGCATGAACATGTGATGAACAACCAAGAACATGTGAAGAACAATTAAGAACATTCAAACATATTCAAAGGAATTTAAATGATCATTATCATGCTTTAATCTTAAACTCTCATCATGGCAACACAAAAAAACAATTAGGGAAAGAGATTATACCTTCATGCAAGATCCATATGGAGGATGAGGAGACTCTTGAGGGAGGTCCTAAGGGTGGATGAAAGAAGAGTTAGGAGAGGAAGAGTGAGTCTCACTCAATACCTTGAGTCTCAGGAAGACCAAGATATGACAAGACTACTCAACTTCACTAGAACTCAAGAGAAGGGAAGAGAGGGGGTTTTTTTTTTTTTTTTCTCTTGGAATGAAGGAGAGGGGGGTTTATATAGTAGTAGTGGAGGAAATATGAATGGAAGGCCATTTAATGAGGGTTGACAAAGAATCATGAACCTAGACTTCATTTTAGCCTTTGGGGAAATCTTGTGCATTAAATGGAAAGATTGGTAGGAGTGGGGAGCAAGCTAAAATTCGGTTTTCCCATAGCTGCTGTAACAGCCTGTAGAGCCAACTTCGAAAAATCATATCTGACTCAATTCTGATCGGAATTGGCTCGTTCTTGTGCTCAAATTGAAGCCCCGGATGTCTAGTTTCTGGAAAAATTAACCTCATTCACAGATTCAAAATATTCTGAGAGATATTGATGAAATGGTGAGCAGAGATCATTTGTTAGAAAATGGTTTCAGCACAATTAACTTTAATATGTCCCAAATTAGCTCCCAATTAGCATTAATTGGCTCCAATCACTCCTATTTCAGACTTAATTGGCCCCAAATTTACTCTAATTAAAAGATAATTGCACAAATTACTCATTGAATAATTAATGCTTAACTATCTAATTAATTAGGTGTGTGCAACCTTACTATAAAATGTAGTCCTAACCAATCAAATTATGACACATCATTGATCTCAAATTGATTATACTTATAACCAATCAAAATCAATTGCTCATAATCACATATAGTCGGACTCAACATGTGATAGTGCATCTCAGCCATTAAAACTTGATTTGATGATAACTTTCAATCTGATGGTCCGATTAGGGCTTATGACCAGTCAATTTGATCGTTACAACATCAAGATCATTTTGGTGAAATGAGATTAAGAATCTAGTGACCAAAATCAAGATGCATATTTTCAAGGTGAAATTACCCTTTTACCCTCCTATGAGGTTAAATGCGGGTTGCAAAATGGGGTGTCAACAATGAAGTAGATCCGTTTATTTTTCGCTGCGTATGTTTTGTATGCGATACAAACATGATGATTTCCTAACATTGGTATCAAAGTGGTCTTCATTTCGAATTTGTATAACATGTTTTGTTCATTTTGGAATTAGAGATAATTGTTTCAAGTTGATAAAGGATTATACATTTAATTTTCTGCATGGTTGTTGAAACTATGATTTGATAAAAACTGATATTGATGTTATGATGTTGTTTAAATATGAATTTAAGAATGTTAAATTGATCTTTAAGGCTATAGCATCAATAGATTTCAGTTTTGATATCAATTTCTGTCTATCATTTTCGTATGATGGTTGTTTGTTCATGCAAAACCGTTGAAAACTGCCTTAGAAGAATTTCTGGAAATTCGAGTTTTACGAGTTTCGATCGATCGAAATTTACTTTCGATCGATCGAGTAAGACATTGACCAATCTTTTTGGATCGATTGATATTCGATTGCTAGTCGATCGATCGAATTTTCTTTTCGATCGATCGAGAGGCGATCGAGTATCAATCGAACAAGACAGAAGGTCAAGTTTGAATTGTTTAATTTTTTCGATCGATCGAGGGGCACATTCGATCGATCGAAAGAAGGAAAATCTGAATTTTTCTAAGTGTTTTCAAACTTAAAAGTGTGTGATTAAATATAGTTTATGCACGTGCACGTTTAAAGATAAAAACCTTTAATATAAAACATCTAGTGGGAGAGAGATACAAGGGTTGGATCTCACGGCCTCCATTATCGGTTCATAGTAGTGTGAGCTAAGCACCTCGTCTTGGCGTATATGCCTCGCGATCCCAAAGGAGGGTGTTTACTTCATAGTACTACAGGATTGAACTTACCCGTTTAAAGTAGTATAGACAAGCACCTCGTCTTGGCGTATATGCCTCGCGATCCCAAAGGAGGGTGTTTTGTTCTATGGTACTACAAGTTTAAACACCATAAAAGAAGATGAAGTGTGGCTACACATGATTCTAGATAATGGTATACATTAGACTAAGTTTAATGTTAACCTCCCAAAGGAGCTATGTCATTATTACTTAGAGGCTGAAGATAATACGGCATATTATTAGTGTTTGATAAGAGTTATCATGATAGCACTAATAATGAGAATAGTTCTCAACCAATTGATGTGTTTATAATAAACTTGCTACCAAGGAATTATAGACATGGATTGGGTTGTCGTTGCATATATTATTTTATGATTTTATTAAGGTTCCATATTATATGCTTATATGCTAAATTGATAATGTCCAGTTTACTACTTATTATATTCATGTTTATTATTTCAGATTTGAACATGGCATCATTTAGCCCACTTGTTAGCATTCTTAATTAAAACAAACTGACTGGAACCAATTATGTTGACTGGAAAAGAAACTTGGACATAGTTCTCACAGCTGAAGAGCACAAATATGTGCTTACTCAATCATGTCCTAGCTTTCCTTCATTAGATGCTCCTCCCGAGGAAAAACAACGATATGATCGTTGGCAGAAATCTAATGAAATGGCCAAGTGCTACATCCTAGCATCCATCTCAAATGTTTTGCAGCATCAAATGCAGGATGTAGAACTAGCTTCGGACATTATGCTAAGTCTGAAGGAGATGTTTGGTGAGCAAGGCCGTTCTGCAAGGCAGTTTTGCAAGGCAGTTCTGCAAGGCAAGAAACCATGAGGCAAATTTATAATACCAAGATGGCTGAAGGTAGTTCAGTGAGAGAACATTGTCTTACAATGATCTCTAATCTGAATACTTTAGAAGTTTTGGGTGCCGACATTGATGGAGAATCCCAAGTAAATATGATACTCCAGTCACTACCGGAATCATTCAAGGAATTCAGACTTAATTATAACATGAACAAAAAGATTTATTCTTTGTCTGAATTAATGAATGAGTTGGTAGCGGCGGAAGGCATCCTTGGTACTTCTAATGTTGAAGCCAATGTGGGTGAAGCTTCTACTTCTCAACCTAAGTCGAAAGGCAAGGGTAAAAAGAAGAAGAAGAAGGACTTCACTAAGCAGTAGAGTAAACAAATTGTCTTAGGGGTTGCCGACAAAGGAAAGAAACTGAAAGGAAAATGTTTCCATTGTGGTGAGAAAGGACATTGGAAGAGAAATTGTCCAAAGTTCAAGGCTGCCAATAAGGGTATGAAAATTTCATTCCTTCTTGAAATATGTTTGGTACAAAATCTCACGGATTCCTGATGTGTGGATTCAGGTTGTACTAATCATATCTGCAATTCTTTGCAAGGGTTCCAGGAGACCAAAAGACTTAAAGAATAAGAGTTGTTTCTGACCTTGGCTGATGGGAATAGGATTCCAGTTGTAGCTATTGGAGTGTTTAATTTATATTTTGAATCAAGAGTTTTAATATTAAATGACTGTCTATATGTACCTAATGTTCGTAGGAATTTAATTTCTGCAACTTATTTAGGTAAAAGTGGATATTGTGTTATCCTTAACAACAATGTTGTAATAAAGAAGGGTAAAACATTTATCTGTTCTGGCAATATTGTGGATGGTCTTTATATTTTAACTCCTGTTAAGCATGAATTATATAATTCTGAATTAGATAATAGCTCTCATGTAAAATCATTAAAGAGAAAGTTTCCTTCTACTAATGATGCATATATTTGGCACTTGCGTTTGGGTCATATTAATCCAAATAGAATTCAAAGACTGATCAAAGATGGTCTCTTAGAACCATTGGACTTTGATGAATTTCCAATTTGTGAATCTTGTTTGGAAGGAAAAATGACCAAACGACCTTTTAATGCAAAAGGTAGAAGAGCCCAAGAGTTGCTAGAATTAGTTCATACAAATGTTTGTGGTCTATGTCAACCCAAGCAAAAGGAGGTTATGAGTACTTCATCACTTTCACCGATGATTACTCTAGATTTGGTTATATGTACCTAATGAGATGGAAGTCCGAAGCTTTTGAAAAATTCAAAGAGTTTAGGGCTGAAGTTGAGAATCAATTGGGTAAACACATAAAGGCCATTCGATCTGATCGTGGTGGCGAATACCTTCTTGGGGATTTCAAGGATTACTTAACTCAAAATGGGATTGTATCCCAATTGACTGCACCTGAAACTCCCCAACAAAATGGTGTAGCAGAAAGAATGAATAGGACTCTTTTAGAAATGGTTAGGTCCATGATGAGTTACTCAACTTTACCAGTTTCCTTTTGGGGATATGCACTAAAAACTGCAATGCATATTTTGAATTTAGTTCCATCAAAATCTGTTCCCAACACACCTATGGAATTGTGGAGTGGGCGCAAGCCTAGTATGAAATATCTCCACATTTGGGGATGTCCAGCACATGTGTTGAAAGGGAAGTCTGATAAGTTGAAAGCTAAAACGGAAGTATGCATGTTTTTAGGGTATTCAAAGGAAACCAAGGGTTATTTATTCTATAATCATAAGGATAACAAAGTGTTTGTTAGCACTCATGCCAAATTTTTGGAAGATGATTATGTGAATAATTTTACCCCTAGAAGTAGAGTTGTCTTGGCTGAAATGAATGAACCTGTAATTGAACAACCAATGGTTGAAACTAGGGATGATGTGGCTGTATTAGATACACCACAAGATACTACTCATGAGATGTCTAGTACACAGTTGCCTCGTCGTAGTGGGAGGAATGTTAGGCCACCTATAAGATTCGTAGGTCTTGGACAGACTTATGAAGCTATCTCAGAGGAGGCTGAAACTGATCCTTACACTTATGAAGAAGCAATGAATGATATAGATGCACATCATTGGGTCCAAGCTATGAAATCAGAATTAGATTCCATGTATTCCAATCAAGTTTGGGATCTTGTAAAGGCGCTTAACGGCATTAAACCTGTTGGTTGCAAATGGGTTTACAAGAGGAAGAGAGGGATAGATGGAAAGGTTGAAACCTTTAAAGTAAGGCTAGTGGCAAAAGGGTATACTCAAAAAGAAGGTATTGATTATGAGGAAACCTTTTCACCAGTAGCAATGCTTAAATCTATCAGAATTCTCTTATCCATTACTGCTCATTATGATTATGAGATTTGGCAAATGGATGTCAAGACTGCATTTCTTAATGGCAATCTTGACGAGGAAATCTATATGAAGCAACCAGAAGGTTTCATAGCAAAGAACCAAGAGCATATGGTATGCAAGTTGAATAGGTCCATTTATGGACTTAAGCAAGCATCTAGGTCATGGAAGATCAGATTTGATCAAGCAATCAAATCATTTGGTTTTGAACAAAATCTTGATGAACCATGTGTGTACAAAAGACATCAAGACAAAGTAGTAATGTTCCTAGTGCTTTATGTTGACGATATTCTACTAATTGGAAATGATGTAGGTGTAATGTCATCAGTAAAGGTTTGGTTGTCAAGCCAATTTGATATGAAGGACTTGGGTGATGCTAACTTTATTCTAGGGATCAAGTTTTGGCGAGATCGTAAGAATAAGATGTTAGGCTTATCACAAGCTGGATATATAGATAAGATTCTAGAACGGTTTAGCATGCAAAACTCCAAGAAAGGATTACTTCCTTTCAGACATGGAGTTCCTCTGTCTGATGACCAAAGGCCTAAGACTCAAGAGGAAGTAGATATGATGAGACAAGTTCCTTATGCTTCTGCAGTAGGAAGTCTCATGTATGCCATGCTTTGTACTAGACCGGATATCTGTTTTTCAGTTGGCATGATTAGCCGATATCAATCAAATCCAGGAACACAACATTGGCAAGCTGTAAAGCATATTCTCAAATATCTACGGAAAACGAGAGATTATATGCTTGTTTACCGTTGTGAGGATTTGATTCCTGTTGGCTATACAGATTCAGACTTTCAATCGGATCTAGATTTCAGAAAGTCCACGTCAGGATGTGTTTTCACCTTGGGAGGTGGAGCCATAAGTTGGAGGAGTGTTAAGCAATCTTGTATTGCGGACTCCACCATGGAAGCTGAATATGTTGCTGCTTATGAGGCGGCAAAGGAAGTTGTTTGGATCAAGAAATTCCTTTCTGATCTTGGTGTAGTGAGAATAGAGCAAGTTCCTATCACATTGTTTTGTGATAATAGTGGAGCGGTTGCACAATCCAAAGATCCAAGGAATCACAAGAAAGGAAAGCACATTGAGAGAAAGTACCACATCATTCGAGACATTGTTGCTCTTGGAGATGTGGTGGTTACAAAGATTGAAAGTGCAAATAATCTGGCAGATCCCTTTACCAAAACCTTGCCTCAAAGGACCTTCGAGTCACATTTGGAGGGAATGGGAGTTAGATTAGTGCACAATAGTCTTTAGGGCAAGTGAGAGATTGTTAGGATAAGTGCCCTTAAATCCTATTGTATGATGCTATGTATGATATTATGTATGACATTATGTGAGAAATCGTGTATGACTTAATATTGTGTTTAATAAAATTGTTTTATTCTTATCTAAAATAATGGTAACATGAATATTCGGACATTATCAAATAGTCCATAAGATGCATAGTATGTAATTTATGTGATTTAGTCACAGAAGATATAGATCACAAGTTTTTTGTAAACTCAGAATTTTGGTTCGTAGTCGGTGATGAAATTGGGCATTTCATCTGCGAAGACTATAACATATTAACTACGATGATTTGTCTTGATCATGGAAGTGGTGACTTCTAGTTAATATGTTGATATGTTTTAAGAGTTAAGACATATTGAACTGGACCGCTGTGAGATTTATTATTCTCCTAACGACTGTCAATTGAATAATAAATCTCACGACTTGTATTCACATGAACTCTTAATCCTGAGAGAATAATGAACCTGATCATGAAATGTAAGTTGCTTTGATATATCAGGGGTGAGATCTAAAGTAACGGTCAAAATCTCAGTATGTTGGGCAGTCACATTTAGTGTTGATGGAACATATATTCTCAAGATGGAATTCATAGTCTCTTAACGGAGATATAAAATATTCCATTGAGATAAGTTTAATGAGTACAGTTATTCAGAGAGTTAGGCCTAACCACTTTAGTAAGACTAAAGTATATATTTATGAAATTGGATTTTATAAATATATGGTGAATAACTCAAAAGGATTAAACCGGGTACTCAAGGATTAAGATGTAGTAATTTACAAAGTGGCAGTCTATATTCATGACTTTGTATTACTACGAATATTTTATGAAGGGGTTGCATGTATAATAAAGTCTTGGGATATAATTTATTAATGAGGCCTAGAATGCAATTATATTTATATAGTGGTATTAAATATAACTAATGGTAACTTTGGACTTGTCAAGAGTTGACAGAAAAGCCCAAGGCCCATTGGAGCTAGTGTTTTATTTGTTCCCTTTTGGTCCCACTCCAAGCCACACACTAAAGCCCAATTGGGAAGGCCCAAAAGGCTAGCCCAATTAGATAATCAGTTATGTGGAGAGAAACATACAGAATTTTATATAGAATGAAATGGTTTTGTATGTGTAATAAGAGAAAATCAGGAAGAGAGACACTCTCTCATATTCTTTCTAGAAAACATAGAACTGATTGAGAGATCACACATCTTGGGCATCAAGTGGAATTGGAGTGAAGATTGAAAGTCTTCCCGAGTACTTCTTCATTCGGTTTTGAATTTTACCGCGTCAAGGTACACTCTCTTGTTCTTATATTTTGAAACCTACATAGTACATGTTATCAATTGCGAATGAAGTAGATCCGTTTATTTTCCGCTGCGTATGTTTTGTATGCGATACAAACATGATGATTTCCTAACATTTTTGGTATTATTCATGGGTCACACTATACTATTTCAGCTAATTTTTACATTTATCTACATTACTTTTAGCAAAAAGTTTTCAATTTCAGTAAAATAAGCGAATCTCAAATGGACCCTTAGTCTAATCGTGGGACTATGGGAGTGATAGTTTAATTTTAATTTAATCATGGGATTGTAGGAGTGTGTTTAAACAACAATTTTCAATTTTTTTTAAAAATACGTGTAGGTAAAAAAGTGTGTGAAAATACATATAATGTTGTTTAAAAATTAAAAACATATGTTTAAACACACGTAGCAATCGGGAATATATTTGGACTTGGGAGTGTTTTTTGGTTTTGGAGGATTGGAAAATTTTGGTGGGAGTTTTTTTAACTTGTTGGTATTGCATGTGGCGCCTAGAAAAAACTCTTATTGTAGCATTTCAGTAGAAGCACTTCAAAATTCAAATAAATTAGCAACGTTCACCTTATTTACTACTGCATTATTACTCTTTTAGTAGTGTTTTATAAAAACGTTACAATGTTACTATCTATTAAAGCGTAAGTATTTCACAAACACTGCAAAAGTCTGTATTTTTTGTAGTGTATTCTTCTTCATGAAATGAAACTATCACGCGGAGCCCAAGCCCAAGATTAAGATTCATTCATCATGTGTTCCAAGCCCGAAGGAAATTAAAACTGAAGGGAAAAAAGTGTAGCAGTGGCTTTAGATAGAGATAGAAGAGAAGACATAAATAAAAAGGTTTTTTTTTTTTTTTTTTCACAAAAGAGACGACTTGTGAGCTGTTGGATAAAGATAAACCAACCCGAAATCTTAAAGTGCTGTGTTGTGAAGAAGTTGGGAAATCTTCTTGTGAGTCTAATAATTAGAAGAGGATGATTAAATCTTCTGGTGAAGCTTGCTTGGGTATTAAGGAATGTGCTATGACTATGAGAATAATAGCTTCTTGCAGTCCAAAACAAAAGTTGGGGGCAATGGGCTGGGTCGGGTTGGAGGAGTTTGAGGAAGGGCAGAAGCGTCATTTGGTGGCATCTGATCTGGACACAAATCAAAACGCCTTTATTAGCGCGGCTTTTTTGATACGTTGCGTTGGGGTTGGGGGCAAAAATAACAAATTAATACTAATAATAAGAAATGAAGTATAGTAACAGTAGGATAGTGTAGTGGATCTTTTCTTTTCTTTTTTCTTTTCTGACAATATTCTCTTTCTCTGTACGAGGACTCTGTCTCAGTCCTGTCCACTGTTCTGTTTTCTTTGGGTTCTGTGTTTTCAATCTCTCTCCACTCCATTTTACCATATAAATCCTTTTTCTATTACTATCTTATTAATTACTACTTAACTCAATTACTTCTATTACAATAAAAACCAAATTTTTATTGGAAATGCAAATCAACTCAATTTATTGCTCACTGTCACAACACAACACCTCCACTTTTACTGTTTTCTCTTCACTCTCTCATCACTACTCTTCTTCTTCTTCTTCTTCCCCTTCTTCTACCAGGGATTCTCTTTCAAGCCCTTCCTTCACTTCTCTCTTCTCACAAAATGGGTTTTTTTATTTTCTGAGAGGCATTGAGGGTTCTTGTTGTGGTTTTTGCTTTTCTGTGTAATGCCGCCCAAAGATGTGCCTTTTGAGCACTCACCAGTGAAGAAGTTGGGAAATCTTGTTTCTGATCATTGTCAATGACGATCATTGTAGAGGTTTGTTGCGTATTGTTGCTGACAAAAAGTGTTCTCCTTTAAGCAATAAAATGCTGGAGGGATCTGCAAACCTTTGACAAGTCCTTTGGGTTATGGTCTCTGTAAGTGCGCCCACATTGTTCACCAAAAGGTAAATGCTTCGTCTATTGTGAGTCTTTCAAGCATTTAATGGATTGAATACTTAGTATTTTCTGTAACCAATTTTGCTCTAGTTCAGTTTTGTGACCCGTAAAAATCTACTTGTATTTTTTTTCTGTTTTGAGGTTGCGTCACAATTGGGAAAGTTACCTTCTTTCTCAAAAGAATTTATTTTGAATCTGATATCAGCTTCAAAGTAAGTGTACTTTTGTTTTGAGGAATTTGGATTTGAAAGGTTCTTGCTTATCAGATTCTGGATTTTCCATTAAAAAAAAAAAAACTTGGGGATTTGTTTGTTTATGATTTAATTAGGCAGATTTTTCACTGTAGGGTTTCACATTTGGTTTATTAGCTGTTAGGCATACACAGGAGGTTTTATTCCTAGAATAAGAATATTGTTGTGTGTCTACAAAGTTGCTTTTGAGTACTAGTATGATTTTGGGGGATTTGAATTGTGATTTTGAAAAAAAAGAATCTTATTGATACTCTTGGCAACAGAAAAGCTTATTAGTGAAGAACGGTAGCTGAACATGGATTTCTTTAAAGTCAAAAAATTCAGAAAAGCTCACAAACCAGTCCCAGGAAAAGATTTAGAGGATAAGCCAGTGCCAGAGTCTGAAGAACCAAAGATTGACAATGGTGGTGATGATTTGAGTAAATCAGCTAATGCTGATCCTGTTGCTGAAGCTGAGGACGATGATGATGATTTTATTACAAATGAGGTGAAGAGGAGGTTAAAAGAACTGAGAAGAAATAGTTTCATGGTGTTGATTCCAGAAGAAGAGTCATGTGCAGAAGAGGAAGAGGATGAGGAGGAGGAAGGTGAGACAAGCTCTAGTGAGTGGAGGGATGTTGAAGCAGAAGCTCGGCAGTGGTGGTGTGGGTTTGATGCTGTGTATGACAAGTACTGTGATCGGATGTTGTTCTTTGATCGGATGAGCAGGCAGCAGCTCAATGAAGTTGGTAAAGGTAGCTTGCTTTTATAGATGATGTCTTTGAATGCATCAATTCTTTAACAAGTGGTATTTCTTGTTTCAAAAGTGACTAACTTATTTGTATTTTTCAATTAGCAAAATATATACTTTTCTTACATGTACCATCTGTGAGTTTTAAATATTTAATGCCCGGTGAAATAATAGTAATAGTATTTAAAGAATTGATCAAACTTAGCTGACTAGACAAGCTTCAGAATACTAGAAACTTGATTGATTTGAGCTCCCATGAGTTTGGAGTGAGCTCAGAGTTGGACTTGATGAAATCCAATTGAGCTTCCACTTTCAAATATTGTTTAGTCAATTTTAGTATCATTATAAAACCTATTAAATTTGCTATGCTGTTTCACCAAGGCATCAATTTTGTGCAAAGAAAACACGGTATCAGATTGTTTGAAAATTGAATCATAAAAAGGTGTAAATGCTCGTTCCTATGCTCTAATGTTTAAGCTGGATTTTAATAGATTTGTTTTGATTTACTATTAAAAAAATGGTTTTGCTATGATTTAAGACTAGAAGGCAATTGTAAGAGGGACAGGAAGACATACTAAAACATCTGAAACGATTTAGAAAATGCATGTCGGAAGTGAAGCACCTTTTTGGCTTCCTGGCCCTTTTCTGGGATATAGAGACCGAATTTGCACTTGACAACATTGGACAAACAAACAAGCATGTCTATCTGGTGCTTGCTTTCATACCTGGGTTGCAACTGTATACTCTGTAGAGTCACTTACCTAATATACACAGACACACACACACACACACACACACACACACACACACACACACACATATATATATAAATTTTTTGATAAGTAACAAAAGAATTTATTGATCAAAAAATTACCTATATGATATTGATGTGTATTAACTTTCTTTTGCTTTTGTCATAAATCATCTCCAGTTTATTTAATTTATTCTCCAGCTTCCTATAAATTTGCTTTGTAATTGTAACTTTGTAAGACAGATTTTTTAAATCCTCTTCACGAATAAAGGTTGTCTTCCAGGATCTCAGACCCCTGCAACTCCATCACCAAGATCTGCATCTAAGAAGCTCACGTCACCTCTTCGCTGTCTTTCTTTGAAGAAGTTTGAAGAACCTGATGATGAAACCGAGCATCTTCAGCAGCCAGGTCATGACCCATACCAAGATATTGAAACAGCATATGTAGCTCAAATTTGCTTGACTTGGGAAGCGCTTCACTGCCAATACACTCAACTGAGTCAGAAAATCACATGCCAACCTGATAATCCCACCAGTTATATTCACAGTGCTCAGCAGTTTCAACAATTCCAGGTTCTATTACAAAGGTTTATTGAGAATGAACCCTTTGAGGAAGGTCTCAGGGCAGGAATTTATGCTCGATCAAGGAATACTTTGCCTAAACTGCTCCAGGTTCCCAATATAAAAGGTAAATTCTTGTGAATTAATCCACATAACTTTGATCATTTCAATTCGAGATGATGATGTGACTCTTTCATGATTATTGTTTCACTTGGCGTACGGTAACTAGATCATATTTAGCAAATGAGTATGCTTTACTTGCCAAACTGGGCTGTTAAGTAATTGCTTCAATTATCTGTTCAGGTTCAGATAAGAAAGTAATGGATGAAGAAGAATCAGATCTGAAAGTCCTCGCCCCAGATCTCATCAGAATCCTTGAGAGCTCAATCCTCACGTTCCACTTGTTCCTGAAGATGGACAAGAAAAAATCTAGTGGTGTTCTACAGCTGTTTGGAAATCAGAACCAGATTGCAACCCCTCTTCAACAGATTCAATCTGCTCTTGAGAAGGTAAGATTCTACGATATATCCTGTATTTCAACTTTCTATGCTAACATCTTTATCTGATATAACCATAACCATAAGCAAGTCTTCTTAGGAGTATAGTGTGGGAAATGCTTGTTGCTCATTAAACCTTCCCAATCATGTAATATCCTATCAGTATTATTAAATGCACTGTTTGTTTGAGAGTGACACTGCCCTTTGTTCAAATCATTAATTCTTGTTTGAATGGCTACTTTCAACAACCTGTACTCAGTTTGCATGAAATGCAATGTAGCAACACGATAGTTCTGCATATGCTTGTACCAACGTTTGAATATACTGAAGTTCATTCTACAGTACTTATAACATATTTTGGATGATGGTGCAACTTGCTTTTGGTTGAGCTGAGGTAACAATTGATGTAAAATTTTCCAAGATAAGAGTATTAATAATAATAAAACAAACTAATTAAAAATTCATTGGTCATTGAACATTCAATGAATAACATCTTTTGTTGACATGAAGCAACAAATTTAAGCCAAAAATCATCTTGCTTCACTAACTTAGAGAATGAATAACATCTTCCTTTTTTGACATGAAGCGACAAACTTAAAAGTTCATTATCCATGCTAGTAACTGTTTGCATGTTGAATAAAATTTGCTAAAAATCATTTTGCTTCACTAACTTAAAACTTTTGATGGCTGGAATATTTTCTATAATTGTGTCCCGTTGAACTGCAGAAAGGGATAAGACTGAAGGAACTGAGAAAAAAGAGGAAAGGTGGGAAGAAGAACTCTTGGCCCCAGACACATGAAGAGATTCAGCTACTGTTTAGCCTCGTTGATGTGAAAGTCTTATATAGGGTTCTCAGAATGGTGAGGATCACCAAAGAGCAGTTATTTTGGTGTGAAGAAAAGATGAAAAAGCTTGATTTATCAGATGGGAAGTTAAGGAGAGACCCCTCTCCCACCCTTTTCCCTTGTTAATAATAATAGCTGTTAGCTGTGGTGTTAAAGATGGGTAGAGAAAGCGGGTTTTTGTTTTTGTTGGATGGTTAGCTGCAAGTGAACCCCATTTTGGTCCTTTTGTTAATGCTGCAAAGGAATTCTCATATCCTCCTAGTAGGAACGGCTAATGTTTTAGCTGATTCGTTATAAGAATTGCAGAAAGGGCTCTCTGCTGTGTATCATCTGACAAAATCGTTAAATTGTTTAGAGAGTATGTAACTTTTGTATAACCATGTTGGTGTTGCAATGCAGATAATTGTTATGGATATTTCTTCTTGTAGTGTATAATTCAGTGCCTTTTTTTTTCAAAATTATTTTTAGGTGGTTGCTAACAAATTTCAAAATTATATAAAAAATCAACTCCCCAACTGGCTTGATTTCATTAGTCGCAGGAATTATCTCCTGCATCCGAGAGGTGTAAGTAACATTAAGTAACACAACATTCTTCTCATAACCTGTGGCGGGTCCTAGTAGAGCTTTTGTGAGACTTGCAACAGTTTGATGCATGAGATATGTTCACCATTCCAGAGACTATATATATTTTTTTATAAAAAAAGAATGCCATGATAGTTTTCCCGTCACAAATTTTTGTAACGAAATTTCTTTTGATACTTTTTTGACCATAAAAAATGTTTGTTTGTTTGTTTGTTGTAACTTGCTCTTGAGTCTTGACTTTTGCTTTAACCTTAGTTGCATCAATTTCGAGAAGGATCTTGGGCTTTTGCTTTTTGTTCGTGACCTTACATTGGTTTCTTCAACTGCATGCGGAAAGGATATTGGGCTTCTGTGTAGGAAAGAAAAACACCAACTAGCCTATTTTGCTGTAAATGAGTTTCAAACTTCAAATACAAGTTCTTTTATGTCAATTAGGTTTCAGGAAATGGCATTATTTTTCTATTTTTGGGGTTGGGAATGTGGTGTTTTCTTCTTCTTCTTTTTTCCTGTAGTTTTCTTATGTAAGCTGTGAAAATTCACTTGAATGTTGCTTGCATTTTTTGTTTTCCTTTGATTTGCTAATTCTTACAATTTTTTATTTTTTATTTTTGGCTTACAACAATTGGAGGGATTTGAAAATATGTTCTCGGATAATCGGATATTATTATTAAGCCACAAGACTTTTGATCTATTTTTAAATTAATAATGATTATAGTCCAAAGCCTCAAAATGATCATAAACATCTTATTTTGTAAGTTCTCCCAACAATTTGGCTTTAAAAGATCATGCTTCTTCCTCTTCCTTGGCATTTCCTTTGCCACCACACACCCCAAAACCAAATCTAGCAACATTTAGCTAAAGGGGGTTTAACGTCCGTTTAAGAAATTTTGGAAGTAAAAAGAAACCAAAGAAAGGGAAAGGGGGGAAAAGGAAAGAAAAAAAGAAGAAGAAACACAATGGAAGAAAGCATCAATCTCCAATAAAGAAAAAAGAAATCTAACTTTGTGAGTCTTAAGGTCTTGGTAGTAGGGAAGAATAATAAGGGAAGAGAAAGGGGTAATTGATATAGGATGCACCCTTAGAAGAAATATTCAATACAACAGGATAAAGTTTTAACTTCTAATAAGTCTTAGGATCTTGGTAGTAGGAAAGAATAATAAGAAAAGAGAATGGTGATTGACTTAAGGTGCACCCAATTTACCCTTAGGAGAAATTATTTGAAAAAACACTTTTTAAGTCTTAGGATGTTCGTAGTAGGAAAGAATGATAGGGGGGAGGGAGCGGTGATGAACTCATGGTGCATCCTTAGGAGAAATTATTTAATACAGCAAGAGAATAGTCATGTTGTCCTCTGACCAATAAAAGAAGACATTTCTTATCGACTGCTAATTTCAAAGGATTCAAAATTCTTCAATAGTATTAGTTGGGAGGACCATTTGTTTGCCCTCTCACTGTGTTGAATAGTTTTTTCACTCTTAGATGTCTTACATCAAGAGTTTTTTTTTTTTTTTTTTTAATTCTAATTTTTTTAGATAGAATAGAATTTCAGTTTATGGTGTTCGCTATGATTATTTTTTATTATCAAGCCAAAATACCAATTGATTTTTGGTATAAGCGAGATTCAAAACTCAGACTTTACACTTTACGCCCCCTCCCCCCCTAAAATATATCCAATTTTACACTTACTTTCCTAAACTATGAGAATGTACACTTGCCTCCCTAAACTATTATTTGTGTAACACTTTGCACCCCATCCCATGGATAATTGTTTAGAGAAGTGTGTACTATCATAGTTTTAGGGGGTAAGTGTAAAAGATGATATAGTTTATGGGGTTAAGTGTAAAAGGGGTATAGTTTAGGGGGGTAAGTGTAAAATGGGACATTGTTTAGAGGGTAAAGTGTGTAGTGTGAATTGTAATATGTGATATTGGTGATGATGCCAAATGTAATATGTGATAACGGCGATGATGCCAAGTGTAATATGCGATACCACTTGTCTAAACTTAAAATCTTTTTATAGTTGTATTAGAGCCAATATTGTAAATAATATTTACCTTTTCTACTACTAAAATATTTTTGGCTTGATTTTGGACTTCATCTGCATCTTACTCATTAATATGGATGCAATTAATTTATTCCTTAATATCAGTTTATTCTTGTTTGGCTAATTTCTTGAACTTTTTTTTTTAAATATTATTTGATAATTCAATGATTAGTGAAAGAGGAAGAATTCAAATTATGGATGCCTTCATTTAAAACACTAACAAGTGAGAAATGTAATAAAAGACTATAAACAATTTATTATAACTTCTTAGGCAATTGAGTATGAAAGTGTGGGGTTGCTTTTTTTTGTTCAAACTTCAAACTATCGGTGGCTTTCAAATTATGTTGTGTCAATGATGTTGGGTTTACACATAAGCGAAGTCCTATATTAAATAATGATGAGAAGAATGAGTAATTAATATAACATAATTAAGCACATACTCATAGAGTTTTGACCTTTTGAATTAAAGTACGTCTCTATATGTTATATTAATTATTTAAGAAAACTCTCCAATGTGTTTTTCTCCCCAACAAATAGTATCAAAGCCCATGGTAATGTGGGGGCAAAGGAGGAGGCAAGGTTAACGGAGTTCCTTTTGCAGTTGAAGCGGGAAGGAGTTGTGTGTACTTAAAGTCCTTTTGCAAATGAAGTATGGCCGGTCCCTTTTGCAGTTGGAGTGAGGACGGTATATTGTACTAAGCAAGTTCATAAAGTCCACGCAAACGATCTTGGAAAAAGGCCCAATGGTGCTAAACAATGGTGAAGTGAAAGGTTCCCATAGAGAATAAAAGACGTGCGGGGTTGGCACGAGAAGGCCTATGGATGATACACTAGTGTAGAAAAAAGCCCATTAGGTAAGGGAGAACAAATAAGACTTGTTTGTAACTCACAAAGAGACAGAGACTCACATGTAGGCGGAAGATTGTTGAGTTTACATATATGAGTGAAATCCCACATTGAATAATGATGAGAAATATGAGTGGTTAGTATAATATAATTAAACACAAACTCATAAGGCTTAAGTCTTCTAAATTAAAATGTGTCTTTATATGTTATATTAGGTACTTAGCATATTTTAGAGTAGATAGTGGTAACCATGCTCTTATTTGGTCAACCAATTACGCTGATCTAGCTTCACTTTATTGATTTGAACTGTCACACTAGAAGATATCTTATATATATTTGAAATCTTACATAAATCTCGTTTAGAATTCATTCATCTCAAATACAGTTTAATTTTTCCTGTAGTCACACTAAAAGTTAGCTTATTATTTTTTTTTTTTGATAAGTAAAAAATTAGCTTATTTTACTTTTTAATTTATTTTTATTCTTGAAATAAATTTTATTGCACTGTTAAATACGTCTCGTTTTAAAAGTCAATTTTTAACTTTTTATATATATATATATATATATTTATATTTATTTATTTATATACTTTTAATAATTTTTTTTTTAAATTTTAACAAAATAAGTTAGCGGTTCCAAAACCCTATATATTACAATAATTATGATATCTAAGCAAGCTTTCCGAAAGTTTTTGGTACTAGGCTTTAGCCAAAGGGAATAGGGGGGGATTAATTTAGGATCATCATCTATCTCTCTCATTGCCTATGGAAAAGATAGACAAGTCCGGTTAGCAAAAAAAAAGAAAAAAAGAAAAGAAAAAGAAAAGATAGACAAGTCCCATCACAATTCACACATGCAATTAATGCAATGCCCTAATAACCAACCCCATGTGAAGACAACGTACCTGAGCAGTAAGCCCTCCCCTACACAAGATTTGGGTCATCATCATTTTGTCCTTCCACGGGACCCACCCAAGAATCATTTCACATTTGTCAATACTCTAGCTAGGACAAGGGTATGTATATACTTATATGCATGCCAAGGTCTTCTTTTTTAATCTGTGCTCATGGTTAAAGAGGCATCTGTTCTGTTCTACTTTTTATTTTATTTATTTTTATTTTTTATTTTTGTGGGCAATGCGTACGATTTACCTAAAACATACCAAGGTTAATATGATGAGTTTTAATTTAATTTAATGGTTGAAAATTGGAATTAAGGGTTAGGGTGGCCTTTAATTATAGTCCTGCTTCAGTGTTCGATCATTATTAGTTGTCTTTGATTTGAGAGTGCAGTTTAAAAATAAATGGCATTTTGACATCACCCTCATTTTACTATTATTGTTCGTACGTTGTACAATTTATATAATTGGGAATTATTATTATGACTGTTTCACGTTTCAACTGTAGTTGATGCTGGTGTTCGCTTATATTGGGTTAACATCAAACCAATAGAATCTGAAAACTTTAGTATAACTAATAGATAAGGAAGTGTCATCACTAGCATAATTGACACAATTTGAAAAGATTAATTTGCTAAATAAGTTGAATAATTCTAATGGAAATTCCTATCCCAAAAATATATATATATATATATATATATATATATAATGGAAATTTTGGTACCAAAGTTTCTTACTTTGGCTAGACTTTTATAATGAAAACCCTACTTCTCTTTCTCTTTTTTCTTATTTGATAAGTTCTTCTAACTTTAAAAAGATCATGCCTAATAATTGGGCTTCATATGAGAAAGGTAATAAAATAATCAAAAGTTACAGCTTCAAGGTAGATAACTATATATAATAAATACAAATTGTAAAAGTAAAATAAAAATAAAAACATAATCATTGTTGTCATCTTTTATTAACCCTTTATTATACGTGGATTTCAATTAGCTCAGCTGGTAAAATCTTTGATAGTTGAATAAGAGATCTGAAGTTCAATCCCTGCTTACACCAAAAATTGATTAATATTCTTATCTAATAATAAAATTAAGAAATTTGGGGTTTAATTTCTACACCAAAAACTAGATGTTTTGAATGAAGAGAAAATGAGAGGAAAAGATGAGTGAAAAATAGAGGGTGAAAATGACCAAATAATTAAGTAGTATATTTTAACCTCTCTTTGTTCCCATGATTCTACTCTTTTCTTTCCAATCGTAAAGTTGAAAATTTATTGGTTTTAATTTAAAAGAATAAAATGATAATGTTTTGAAAACAAGAAGGATGATTTAAAGGAGTAGTTTAAAAATAAAGATGAAGGGAGTATCATATATATAATTAAAAAAAAAAAAAAAAGATGTAGTGAACAGCGTTGGTCAAGTTATTCCTCCTACATCAAAAACAGGGGGAACCAATTGCAAGTACCAACCCTAGACCTAGAGATTTGTTTTGTTTGTAGGGTGTTGTATCATGTATGGAATATTATGGAATATGGATGATGAACTTGAACTACTTTGCTTAAATGCAGCATCAGCCATTGATTCTCTCTCAAGAATAAAATAAGTCAACCATTTGACTAAAAAGAGGATCAAACGGTGGAGATATCAGTGGTTACCACTTTTGCTTTATGGATACGTTTTTCATAACCTAAAAATAGTTTATTCTCAAAGACCCCATTAATATTCTAAATTTCTAATATTCCATTAGTACAAAATTGCCCCTAAAGCACGAACAATTAAGCTTTGCTTAATCTCAGACCTGGGGTTTTCTAATTTGACATGTTGGTATCAACTTAATGAATGAAGATCTTACCTATATAGGGAATATTCCCGACTGGGTGGGTATTATCTACAACCTTTAGTTAGGGACTGTGTTGCCTTGCTATTTCAAAGCAATCTACAAATAAATTTACCATTTCAAATGGGGACAAAGGCAATAAGTGAGGAAGAAACTGGGAATGATCTAATTCATATAGGAAGGAAGCATAAATTTAAAATAATTACAAGGCTTAAACTTATGAACTGCCTTCATGGATGGATATATTAATTGTCGAGGGCTCTTATTTGAAGTAGTCATGTCAAAGTATATGTTTCTATTTGAGTTGATAAATTTTGTAATCATAATATACATCAAATGGGATATTGTACTTTTTATTTATTTCTAACTATACATGTATCCTAGCACCATCAAAATGCTAAACAACGAAAAATGAACCATAAAATCCTCCTAATCCTATATTGGTTGATTTCTCATTTCTTGATTTTTTTTTCTTAGGTTGACCTAAATTAGCAATATCCAAATAATATAAATGTCATAAAATTAGCATATCCAAAACAAAATTTACAAGAAGATAAAATGTTAATTTGAGCTGTGATAGTTTTTTCTTCAAATTAATTTAAAAATACATATGCCAACTCATATATATGATGTACAACGTATTTTAATCATATAATCCATTATCTTTCAAAGGAAAATTGCTACAAGCATATGGGTACTCTATTAAGAAAGAGAAACATTATTTCATTTTGGACCAACTCACTGTTAGTTAGGGAGATTCCAATATTTCATTTTGGACCAACTTAGGCATCTGCATGGATGATAGGTTTTTTATCATCAGATCAAGACACTAATTAATTTTTAATATAGGTAAGAATTGAATCTCAAATCTCTTATACAACTATCAAAGACTTTATCAATAGAGTTAATTGAAACCTACTAAAATTGCGGGGTTGGAAGGACCAATTAATAAGAAAGCCCAGCGCAGGGTTACTTCCAAACAATTCTTACTGATCACAGGCAGGAAAGGAATAGACTCAACACAGACACGTGTTGGAACCTAGCATTTGAAACTGAAAAACATCAAACAAAGCTGAATCATCGCGTGTCTACATTTCGTTATGACGAAAAAACCCCAACTCCATACCCAAATTTGCTCCCATTTCCAATTCCACCCATTAAATGTGTGGGATGGCATTAATGCCATTTCACGTACTTTGTGCACCCATTATTTACTTCCATTTGTTTATTTATTCCTCTTTGTGTTTTTTAATAGCAACACCAAAAAGAAAGGAAAAGGTTATAAAAAATAAATTAAAAAGTTTTGATATTCATATTTGAGAGTCCTTGGGTTGAACCTGAACTGCAAATGGTTCTGGCAAGCAAGTTATGTTATGTTATTTTCTACAAACCCAACAAACTCTCTCTCTCAAACACTTTCTCTTTCCAATTCTTAAACGTGTTCATTCTTCTTCTGCATACAGATAGCTTCTAACAGACTTGGGGTTTTTGTTCCTGAATTTGAGGATTATATCTTCTTTACCTGGTGAGACTCTTTCAATGCTTTAAGACTGTCCTATAAAGTTCTGCTTTTTATCTTCTAGTTCTCGTATTTCTTCTTCTTTGTTATGTTCTTCTTGTTCAAACCAGTTACGGCCTTCTTGGGGGTTAACGTGTTTTCTTCTCTTCTCTAATATTTTCAAATTATGTCTCATTTCCTGTTTCTTGATTTTTTTTTCCCTCTTTTGGGTTTGAGTTGTTGATTAATAGTTTCATGGGATTTATGTTTTCAGCTCTATGATTAATGGGTTTCGTTTTGTTTTGATGAACTTTCCTCTCAAGTTGGCTGTTTTAAATTTTGGTGTTTAACTGATGTGTGGGGTAATGTAAAACTGTTATGTGACCATTTTATGTTAAAATGTTGATGAAGTTTGACTCGAATTCGCTTGAGTTTTTGTTGCTCCTAATGATTTTAAGGAGCTTTTATAGCTGTACACTTAACAAGGTTGAAAGACCCAACTATGATTATTGTGAAAACATTACTGAAATGGTGTTGTCAAAACTGAAGTGGCTTATGTAATGGAGACAATTCAACATGTATGAACTTGTTTCCTATGGACTATTAGTGATCAAAGAAATGAATCACGGACACGCCATTTTCGGCAGAGTACCCTCATCGAATATGTGTCTAACACAGGCACCAAAGTGTTAGACAGGCACGCAGCCAAAAAAAAAAAAATATTGTTATTATTTTTAATCCAAGTATGGCCCGGACATGGACTCAACACATGTTGGTACCTGTGCCATAAAACAGATGATATGTCTGTGGGAGAGGTATATATACAGGCATTGTATTTGATAGACCTGAGCCTAGATAATATGAATGCCGGAGGAAATCATATTGATTTCTCCAATTTATGTTTTGGTTTAGTAACTGAGTTACCCCCCTGCCCGCCCACACCAAAATAAGTTAAATTTTATATGAATGATTCTCCTAAAGAATTACTATTGAATGTCATCAATTTAACCTACAAAAGGAAGATAAGAGACATTGCCTGCCACATTAGACCTTCATAGAAATTATGTAGAAATATGAATTTTGACTCAAGAGTGGATAAATCAATGTTGTTGAACATACTGTTGTTCCTCTTTGTCCAAACCATGAATATAAGGCTGAGTGAGGCAGTGCTTCAAATTTCATCATTTCTATGTTTTTCCTAGCATTCCTTGCTGAAAAAGGCATTAACAGCCTTCTAAGCCGTCATCCATTTAGCCCCAAATATAGCAAAAAGAAGAGACCTGGGGTCCTTGGTAATCACACAATGAAGTAGGAACTGAGTTTATAATATAATGTTGACAGGTGGACCACTCTATCAAAAGCTGGTGAATTCTAGTATTTGCATGGGTGATTGTTCATTCAGTGCTTGCTATGAAAGATACTTTTTTTTATGGAGAAGGCATATTTGAGATGGATTGCTGCTATGTTTCAACATTACTGTTTTTTGTTTAGATGTGTATTAGTCTTTACCCGAGTAGACTCATTGTGATGTAATTACTGTGGTTGCAATACAAATTTGCCTCTGTGGAACACTGGCCATCCAGTTTATGCATCAGGAAATTAGATGTGGATAAACATTTTGAAATTTCTGCATCAGTATCACCACAAAGTCGTGAAATAGTATGATAATCTCTGATCAAGTCTTCAAAGTATGCTTGATATGAACTGGCTTGTAATTGATGATGTCACTTCTTTCTTTGCATATGTTATGTGTCTTCTTTTGGTGATGTCTTAAGATAGTTCTTTTTGCACCGTTATATGTAGCTATATTTTTCCTGTCAGAATTTGTGAGTTTATTACCAAATTGACTTTCGTTTTCATTGTCAATTTGCTAAAATATGGCCAGAGCCAGACACTGTAAATTGTTACATGGAGCATTGGATTGAGTTTGCTCAGCTACGGTGCAAAGTAAACTGTGAACTCAATATTTAATAAGAAAAGCAGGATGACAACTGAGAGCCCTGTGAGAATGGTGGAAAGCAGCGGAGATAGAAAGTGGCACTCTTCTAAGAACGCTGCGACTTTTGGATCTCCATCAAAAAATATGGTGGCAGAGCAGTTGGGATTACTCTCGAAGGTGCAAAGAGTTAATGGAGGTCAAGCAGGCATTATACCCAATAGAAGTGGTAGTGCTCCACCAAGCATGGAAGGTTCACTTGCAGCTATTAAGAATATCTTAATGCAACAGAACTCTAATCCGAATTCAAGCTTGGCTAATTTAAGCAGTGCAATTGAAAATTGCATGTCTGAGGAAGAACTGCGCTCTGATCCAGCATATGTTGCATACTACAGCTCTAACATCAACTTAAACCCAAGACTTCCTCCGCCTCTTATCTCACAAGAGAATCAACGCCTGATGCGCCATATGGGTGTTTTTGGCAATAATAGGAGATCAACTTCAGTAGATGACAGTGGCAATGGATCCTTACATTTGTCTCAGGTCTCCCTTTCTACTCACAAGGAGGAGTCTCAGAATGATACATCACCAAGGCCAGCTTCCAACAATTTGGCTGAAAGTAGTACTGCACATATACCTGGACAGAACACAGTTTCTTTGGCTAGTCGTCATAAAAGTTTGGTTGATCTGATACAGGTATAGAATTCAGTAAGTGTTTTGGATTATAATATGCATTATTCTCAATCAACAACCATTAAGCTTTAAAGTGCTTGTGAATGTTCTGTTGTTCATATTTGATTAAGTGTGTTTAACCCCTTCCCCTCTTTTCCATCTTGAATATCACAAAAGAAAGTTCTTAATATCCAACAATTCAAGTAGGTAAAGTTAGCAAGGAGATACAAAAAGAAAAATATTATCAGTTTGCTTTCGTATGGATTAACTCATGAATTTCAGAAAACTTGTATTTGAGGGCTAGAAATGTATTTGTTCTTATAGATGCTTTACATAACCAACCACCCCCTCCCCCCCCCCCCCCCCCCCCCTAAAAGAAAACCAAAAAAAAGAAAAAAAGAAAAGAATCTATATGTGTTGTTCTTTTGGGATATATGTGAATTTAAGTTTTCTAGAATTATAAAAAGAAAAAGTGTTGACTTTGGCATCATGCTTCACTTTCCACAACCATCCTATCAGTTGTCTTAAAAAGCACTTAAATAGAAGGGTATCATAGGAAAGTAATAAGAATGCCCATTAGGAGTATATCTAACTGATGCAGTGCATCCTTGCAGCTGCATTGTGTTTCCTTGGTACTTGATTTTTTGGAACAGGTTTAAGTCTTGTGCGTATTGTAACCAAAGTTGTTCGAGATAAGTGTTAGCTAGTTAGTTGTATGGTATGCTTTGTGACGTACAACTGATCTGAGTGAAGTTCTCCTATGTCATAAAATAAAAATAAAAGTGTTAGCTAGTTAGTTATACAATTAGTCAACCAGATTCTAGGAGCCTATGTTGTAAGGTTAGGCAATAGCATGCATTCTTTCCAACTATAAATAGGCAAGGCTATTGTATTTTGTAATCAGTTGTGATCTGAGTTCTAAAAGTACAGCCTAGAACTATTCTTTCCAAGAGTGTCCTCTTGAAGAGTTGTGTTTCCACTTTACATTCTCTAAGCAACTTAATCCCATTCCTCAAAACCAAAGTTCCTAGCGCGAGCCACATCACTCACTCCCTCTCTTGTCTGAATTAATTCATACACCAACAAAAAGAAAGATTGAGAGAGGGCCATTCTGTTGTGGTGTGGTGCAATGCTAGGTGTGTCATTTAAAAGATGATCCAAGTAGGTGTTTTTTTTTTTTTTTTTTGGCACAGATAATCTCTTAGCTAGGATTGAAACTCAAGTTGCAACAAATTGGAAATATTCAGATTCTACATTAAGATTGAGAAGATCTAATGATCTTTTATTTGTGTTGAGTCTTGTGTTTTATATACTTTGATCTATACAGAATTATGTTTGACATTTGTTTATGGCAGAAGGGTGAATCAAAGAAATAGTCTGGGAATTTGTTTCCCAATTTTCTTGGGATTTTTCTGTACATTCAATGTACTCTACAGATAAAAGAATACATAAAGTTGAACATATAATTTTTCATATTAATAATCTTTCAGAAGCTGGCATCACTAGTTTCTGACTTTCTAGGATCTTTGATTGAGTGAGATTGATAGAACACAAAAACTTCATTGATGTTTTCTGTTTTTTGATCTTGTGGTGGCAACTAATCATCCAAAAGATGATGAGTTCTATATTATTCAACCATTACCTCATCAATTTTAGTTGCTTGCTTGTCAAATTGTCTGTTTACTTTGACTTCTAGCATTTGGTGCTTTAAATCTTTATCAGTTCTTGTCACCGGATTGTAGCCTTTTCCATTTGTGACATATGTTTGTAATTTCAAGTTAAATAATGTCTTGCTAATTTATCAAAAAAAGTTACATAATGTCTTGCTAATGGATTTTAATGCCTGATTTTACATGATGAATACTAGCCCTTTGATTCATAGTTTGCTATTTGTTTTTTATTTACAAACAATATCCTATTTCTGTCTGAACTTATCCTCTACATTTTCTTGGTGAATTTGTAGGAAGACTTTCCCCGTACTCCTTCTCCAGTATATAATCTGTCTCGTTCAGCAGGCCATGCAACAGCAGAGGAACCAGTTGATTCTGATGTCCTTGCAATTTCATTGAATGTTTCTTCTGTTAATATTTCAAAGCTACCAGAAACAAATTCAGGCCCTACTGATGTTTGTTCAGAGTCTTGTGCTCCGGATGCACGTGCTGTTGGATTGATATCCGATAATAGTCCTTTAGTGACCTCTTTGACGAGTCCTGACGGGATAGGGAACTCACCAATGCAAGAAAGCAATGAATCAAATAGGAAAGATGTTGTTTTAAAGGATGATGCGTCAATTAGTGGAGCCCTTGGGCCAGATGTTTCAAGAAAGGAAACTAGAGCATCCAATGCAGAGAGTAACAGGAACAAACAGGAAGAGCCACAATCTTATGGGAGGAATATGCTGCACCACCATCCTTCTTCACAACGCAGTACTCCATATCAATTTCAGGGGGTCCAGGCTCAAGTAATTTCTCCAGGAATGAATCGTTCACATGTTGTTATGGAAAAAGTTCCAAATGGTCATCCCCATTTCTCCTCTCTTGGGGTACAGCCTTCATTGCATTCTCCTGGACTCACACCTCCCTTATATGCAACAGCAGCAGCTTATATGACGTCTGGAAATCCATGTTACCCCAATTTTTATCCACCAGGGTTATTTACTCCTCAATACAGTGTGGGTGGATATGCTGTGAGTCCAGCACATCTTCCCCCATATATGGCTGGATACACTTCTAATGGTGCCATTCCTCTACCATTTGATGCCACTTCTGGCCCAAGCTTTAATCGTCGAACTGTTGGTGCTTCAACAGGGGAAGGTTTCCCACTTGTAGGTGATGTGCAACATCTGAATAGGCCTTATGGGCAGCAAGGGATAATGCTTCAACCTTCTTTTGTGGATGCGCATCATGTGCAATACTACCCGCATCCTTATGATAATGCATATAGCATTGCGTTTCATTCTCGGTTGGCATCAACAGGTGTCACAGAGGGCCAGTTTGATCCTTTTGCTTTACAAAAAGAGTCAAACGTTGCTTCTTATATGAGTGACCAGAAACTTCAGAATACAGCAAATGGAAGTCTGAGCATAATGAGTCCAAGAAACATGGGAGCAACTAATAGTGGCTATTTACGAAGTCCTAACTTGGGTATCATGACACAGTTTCCAGCATCACCTCTTTCTAGTCCACTATTGCCATCATCTCCAGTGGGAGGAATGAATCATCCAGGTCGGCGAAATGAAATGAGGTTTCCACAATGTTCAGTTAGAAATGCAGGAGTATATTCTGGATGGCAAGGGCAAAGAGGACTCTACAGCTTGGAGGAACCCAAAAGGCACTCTTTTCTTGAAGAGCTGAAGTCCAGCAATGCACGCAAGTTTGAACTCTCTGATATTGCAGGGCGTATTGTAGAATTCAGGCAAGGTTCTGTAGTATCTTTTCTAAATTATATTTTTTGTTATTTTCTTTCCATTGATCTAAATAATGTGATTCATGTATCGTTTCCATTCTAAAAATAATAATTTTTCATTTGTGTTTAACGTCAGTGTTGATCAACATGGGAGTCGATTTATTCAGCAGAAGCTGGAATATTGCAGTGGTGAAGACAAGGCATCTGTTTTCAAAGAAGTTCTTCCACATGCTTCAAAATTAATGACAGATGTTTTTGGTAATTACGTTATCCAAAAGGTATGCTTTCCAAATTCATGTGCATCAAATTGTAGATTTCTATAATCGTGTATATTTTTGCTTGACGTGAACTTTCTGAATGGCTGGCTTGATTATTAAGTCATGTTGGTATTTTACAGTTTTTTGAACATGGAAGTCTTGAGCAGAGAAAGGAACTTGCAGATCAACTTGCAGGAATGATGTTGTCTTTAAGTTTGCAGATGTATGGTTGTCGTGTGATCCAGAAGGTATGTTAGAATGTGATGATAGATGTGCAGGCTTAGAATTCCACCAAATGTGCTGCCCATTGCTGATGGATCTTAAGATTATGCACTAACATTTTAAAGAGAGAAAACAAAAAAATAAAAAGAATCCTAAGTCAATGCTTTTTGACCTCCATGTGGTACCATAAAAGCTTAGGGATGGAGATAACATCTGGGATCCGTAACAGTGGTAGATTTCAAGATTGCATCACTAAAGTTTCCTTCCTGACAGAATTTTCTTAAGGATTTAGAAGAAGAGATATGTTAGTCAAAGAAATTTAATTTTGCTGTAAATTTGGGATGGAAATTTATTTTTGTCAAGTTTGTGTTTTGTGAATGGCTGCTTAGTATAATGGCTGGTGAATTTTCTTGGGACAGAGGTATTTGATTGACAGTGAGTTTGTTTAATGTTTCTCTGCTGGAGAGACAATCATGTTTGGTTGAATTCACAGTCTGACAATGGTCAACCTAATTAATCTTCCCTTTTCACTATCTCTATGATAGATTAATGAGTCATTGGTTTCTCACTAGGAAGGTTGGTTTTATGGCTTCTATCCTTAGGGTGCACTTGAATGATTGAGAGGCGTTATGATTATGGTTAAGTGATTAAAGTCATCATCTCCCAATAGCTTAAGCTTTTGGGAGAATCGGGAATTTTATCATGATATCATAGCAGGAAGTTTGAGTTTGATTATTATCTTCACTTTACCTCCCATTTGAAATGTTAAATATCCCATGTGTTGGGTCTACTTGTTAAGGGGGAGTTTGGGTTCACATGTGAGGGGGAATGTTAGAATTATGGTTATGTGATTAAATTCATCATTTTCTAACAATTTAAGCTATTGGGAGAATCAGAAATTTATCAAGAAGTTTTAAATTATATCAATAGTCTTCTTTCTTGAAACCTTGTTTTGGGGAAGTAACAAAAGTGCATTATATCTTTCCTGAAGTTTCTTTGAGTTCCTGATTGCTAAATTTGAGAGATACATTTAAGACATTAATATTTGGATTTTAATTGAATCTGCATTTTTTCCGCCTTGAATATATTAATTCTGTAATCATATAATATTATTAATAAAGAATCATTTTTGACTCAATTATCATGTGCATGATGTCTTCTGAAAAAATGCATGATCTTTTGTATCTATAGATTGTGTTGTTGATCTTTTAGATAGATCTTTGGCATCTTCTCAGGACTCACATTTTAAAAGAGGTGGACTACTTTCATAGTTGCAGTGTTCTTTTCTTTTTTGTTTTTGAATAATTTAGTTTATCGTAATATATGGGCAATGATACTCTTACACTTGTTTTTTAACATCCATTTTCATGTTTTAAAATGTGGACATCCCTGCATCAATTGTGGATATTGGTGTAAAATAGTGGATGTAAACAAGTGTAAGAAAATATTTTCCCGTAATCTATATCCTGGGTTGTATAGCATATTCTTGAGCATACCTTTTTGGAGTGAGAAAAACAGAATTTTTGCTTTATACGCCATTTGTTTTTGTAATTTTTATGCATTTTAGTCTTTTGTTCTGATATCCATAGTGCACTGGCTGTGTGCTTTGGGTTTTTGTAAAGCTTAGTTTTTCTTTCAATGAAGCATTATTACTTGTCAAAAATGTTTTTGTATTAGTTTGAGAGTGAGTTTGAAGAATCAAATTGAATGCTATATAACATTACCATTATTTATTCAATCTTATTTTTCCAAGGATGGGTCTAGCAAATTGTAAATTGGGGTGCCAAAGGGAAAGTATTGATTTGTTGCTAGGGTATATTGAAATATGTCAAAATTTTGGGGGTATAAACATTATTATGAAGGGATTCAAATAAAATTAATATAAAGTTTCACTACATAAAAAATAAAATTTAGGGGGCCTTTGGGGGCCATGGCCTTCACTGATCCTACTGTAAAATTGTCTCCACTGCACTAGCATTCTTATTGACTCTTGATCCTGTGCTGGATTTTTGTTTTAGGCCCTTGAAGTTATTGAGCTTGATCAGAAAATACAACTTGTGCATGAGCTTGATGGACATGTTATGAGATGTGTACGTGATCAAAATGGAAATCATGTTATACAGAAATGTATAGAATGTGTCCCTACCGAGAAAATTGGATTTATTATTTCTGCTTTTCGAGGTCAAGTCGCCACACTTTCTACCCATCCTTATGGTTGCCGTGTCATTCAGGTAAATAAAACATTTTGCTGGTTGCAGAGGCTCTAATCATACTGTGTTGTATCTTGGTATTGAATTTTTTATGTTTGATTTGTGATAGAGAGTTTTGGAGCATTGTTCAGATGAGCTGCATATTCAATCTATTGTGGATGAAATCTTAGAGTCGGCAGATGTCCTTGCTCAAGATCAGTATGGCAATTATGTCACACAGGTTGGTCTTATCTACTTTTCAAAAAATTTATATTAATAGCATTAAGTTTCCCTCGGTGAATCTTGGAAACTAAGATGGATCATACTGGTTGCAGCATGTTTTGGAGATGGGAAAGCTGCATGCAAGAAGTCAAATTATCAAGAAGTTGTCTGGGAAAATTGTACAAATGAGTCAGCATAAGTACGCTTCAAATGTTGTTGAGAAATGTTTGGAGCATGGAGATACTACTGAACAAGAGCTTTTGATTGAGGAGATTATTGGGCAATCTGAGGAAAATGATACTTTATTGGTAAACCTTTTTTTTTTTTTTTTTTTTTTTTTTTTTGCCAAGGGTAAATCAACTTAAAAGCAGATATAGGAAGCTAATATCATTCGTAATATCATGATATCTCAAGATTGATTATTACCTTCAGTCCTGATAGTCTTACCTAGTACTTTGGCTTGGCCTGATCTTTAGGCTTGACTCACTGAGGTCAGCTGACCCAAGCCAGTTTATATTGGCTTCAACTGTTTCCCAGGGTTTAACAGTTAAGTATGGATCTAATTCCAGGCTTTTTTATTTTATTTTTTGATAGAAACCGGATCCAGGATTAGTGCAAATATGTAGGCCCCAAACCAGGCATGTTGATAACTGCTGCTTTTAGATGCTACCTATGAAGATATCTCAAATCATGCCTTTTTTCTTAGGCAACTTTTAAGCTGTGCTTTTAGTTACCAGGAATCATTTATAAACGTTAACAGAAAGTTATATGAGAAGGTATAGGGTGAGGCCGTAGATCAAAGACCCAATGGGTGCATGTGTAACTTACCATTAAAAAAAAAAAGTTACAAGAAATCAAATTCGTTAAGAAAAATTGCCAAGGTCCCCCCCCCCCCTCTTCCTCCGGTCCCCCATCAGGAAAAAAAAATCGAACTTGGCCTACCCAATTCCATTATATTTTTTAGAACTACTGCCAAGAAATTTAGATCTCACGATATAGCAAATAAAATATACCATTCTGGTGCTTTTCCTCATGTCTCCACCAGCTACAGATTAGATATGGCTGGTTTGACATTAAATTAATTAACTTTTAATTTGTTTTGCTTTACTTTTCAGTACTGATGTATTCCCAATTCCATTGAGTACTTAATTCTTGTGTCTTTTAACTGCTGAGATGCTTTTCCCCGTATATCCTGAAAAAACGAAATTACTTTGTGTTTTACTTGATGTGCATCAGTGAGCTCTAGCTCAAATATTACTTCCTCCTTACATGGTGTGGTCATGGGTTTAAGATCCATTGAGTGCATGTGTAACTTACCAATGGAGAAAAAAAGGGGTTTACTTAATGTCACTGCATATTCTTCTCTCTTTAATGAGCTTGTTGTGAAGTAAAATGTGGACATTTCTGGACATTGTTCATAGTTTGCTAGCCTTGGGAATTATAATATTGAAATACATTATTTTTTGCATCTTGGAAGTTGGAACCTTTTTTTTCCTAGTTACTAAAGGTTTTTGTTGTTTCAATTTTTATTTACTAGGCAATGATGAAGGACCAATTTGCAAATTATGTGGTCCAGAAGATTCTTGAAATGAGCAATGATAAACAGCGGGAAATATTGCTAAATCGTGTAAGAGTTCATCTACAAGCATTGAAGAAATACACTTACGGGAAACACATAGTTGCTCGATTTGAACAACTCGTTGGTGAAGGTGTGAAAATTGTCTCTCTTTAATCCATGTGCATATTTAAATCCATGATTATTTGGTGTCCATTTTATCTATAAGGGAAATGGGACTAAAGCTTAGCTTGGCTTTGTACATGTACACACACTTATTTGCACGCAATTAAGCATGGCTTGAGCGAAATGCTTATTTAACATTCAGACCAAAGGGGTCCAAATATGCAAAATAGTTGTCATCATGAGTCCTCTTTGAACATACTGTGAGTTCTACATCAGTTGCAATAGAAAGGTGTTGGCCAATTAACGTATGATTCCATATCTCTGACCATTACATCCGCTTGTCCTCTCACCTCTTTGACAAAGTCAGAATAATTGTTAATGCTATAATTTTTTTTTAATGCTTAAGCTGTATATCAAACCCCACACTGCAGTCTATCCTTTGACCAGTCTGAATACAGGCTTGTTACTGAACAAGAAGGAACACTATCTTGGTTCTCTTTTTATTTCAACTGACTTATTGCAGTTAGCCTCAATGTTTGTTTAAATTGATGTAGTGATATTTTCAAAATTCTTTGTCAAAAGCCTGATCAATTGATCTAGTTGTACGCAATATGACTTACCATCATTCATGAAGACATAATAGATTACCATTTAGTAGAAAGTCTCGTAAATACTGATTGCCATTTTGATCTTATTCATCTTAGCATATACTTTGGTAAATGGCTTGTGCACACATCACTTTGTTGCAATTGGGCTTTCGAAATTGGTAGTTCAATAGAACAGCATCTCTCCCTCTGTGATGCATACTCACACTCAGATGCACTCCGCAAGCACAGGATCTTTTTCTATGTTAAAAATGAAACAAATATTTGCCTTGGATGGTGGGCTGCACCTAAACTGTGGCTCTCTTGATCAGATTATAAATATCTTCTGTTGTTGATTTTGTAACATGCAGAAAGCCAAGCATCTGAATCTGAAGGTACTCAGAATGGGATAGCATTGCTTCCAAAGTAAATGCAGGTGGGAAGCAGATAGTCGGTACTCGGTAGTAGAAAAACTTAAGATGGGCAAAAACTGATTTCATTCTTTTCAAATGTAATCCCATTATTGCTGCTGCTGATGCTGTTGTTGGCTGCCAAGTATATTTATGTAATTAAATATCATCAAAGTGTGTCTATGTATATATATGTATAGAAATTATCAATAAATCATTGATCAAAGTAATCTCACTGCCTGGAAATCATGTGGTTTCTTGTGCAATAATCTTTATCCTTGTTGAATTTCCGTTAATTATTATGCTATAAAGGAGTGCTTGTTCTTGCAAGCCATTGCGTGGCTGCTAGGTAATTGAAGTGAGGAAAAAAACGAATATGGGAGTTGATCAGTCAGTTGGACTTTTATTTATATAAATCAAATATACAAAAAGAAACTATGTTTATTGGGAATGTTCAATTTCGGCTCTGAACAAACATTTGATGAATTTATGATGTTGGTAATGGTTGACGAGATGGAATGAAGTATGAATTTCTTATAATATAAAATTATGATTCTAAAAATATACTAAATCTTAAAAAATTAATGTTATACTAGCCTTTGAGCACGCGCTCACGCGCGTGCTCAGAGGCTCTTCTATTTTTTGGGTAAGAGTTAACATAAAGCATTTATTATAATTTTGGATTATTACATTTTCCAATCACAAAAAAAATCTAGGGGTGTGATGAGTGTTCTACATTTTGGATGAAATAATTTATTCATCACACCCCTAGATTTTTTTTGTGATTGGAAAATGTAATAATCCAAAATTATAATAAATGCTTTATGTTAACTCTTACCCAAAAAATAGAAGAGCCTCTGAGCACGCGCGTGAGCGCGTGCTCAAAGGCTAGTTTTAATTTTAATTTTTTTTATACATGGATAAAGCAATTTAAAAACCATTAGGAGAGTGATCCTGTTTTGTAGGCAATGTTTTAATGGTAGTTAAAGATGTATTTTTACCAAATTTTACCCCTACTTACACCTAAGGTGAGGGGTATTTTAGAATTAAAAAAAATCCGGTTCAAACAGGAGAAACCCCTTAAATAATAGTATAGACAAAATAGAAAAGCACAATGTACATTGACATAACTATAGAATTGAACTTTTGTTTTTGTAAGTAAAATTTTTTTCCTTTTTTGGATTCTAAATTTAGAAAAAATGATGATTAACAATACCACAATCAAACAAACCATCATAAGTAACCGTTTAGAGTAATAATTTATTCAATATATATATTGCTTGAGATAGTGAACGTCGAGGTTGATGAATTCGTTTTTCTAATTCTCACTGCAAAACACAAATAGAAATATAATCAAGAAGGATCAAATAAGTTCAGATCTAAGATCTAATGCTGAACATATATAAAAGATCCGAATAAGAATGAGAAATTACAAAATACGAACAGAGACAACAAAATCGGAATCAAACAGATAGTTTGAATTTATAGTGAAAATAAAGAGGAAGTGCCTGATTTGGAGGGAACATTAGAGCCTTACACCTTGGTCCAGGCTCCTCTTCATAATTTGTGAGGGTTTTCTAGCAGTGGGGGAAGGGAGAAAAAGAACATAAAACTGAGAGGATCTGAGGAAGAAACAAATACAAATTATGATGAAGAAAAGTTTGAAAACTAACGTGAGTGTGATCCTATTTTGTAGGTAGTGTTTTACGTGGAAGTTAAAAAAAAGTATTTGAGTTCCACATTTCTCACATATCATTGAATTGCATAGAACTTGACTATGGTGAAATTAATTTCTACTTTGAACTTGATTTTGAGAAAATCAAGTTCCGAAAGATGCTACATAACAAAATAAGTTGCAATAGAAACTTTTTAACAAAACAATTTGCATAAACCATAAATGAATGATACAGAGTATCTAAAATCAAATAAATGTCAATTTAAATATCTTAAAAACTAAGTTTATCAAAATGTATGACTATAAAACAACACAAATCAACCAACAATAACTTCGAATTTCAATACTTACTCGGACGTGGTTATAGAATAAGTCCCACCCTTTCTATGTAATAGTGGTTAATCTATGAATGAAACTTTGTGCATGGGACTTGTTTACCTGGCATTCAATGAGAGTGCCAGATTGAACCAAAAAACAAAAAAAAACAAAAACAAAAACAAAAAAAGATATAATAGAAAAAGAAAATGAATTCACAAAAAAAAAATAATACAGGTATCAAAATAGAAGTTAAAACATGGCATTCCTATTCCTCCCCCAACTCCTTAAGTCAAATTTTAATGAATCAAACATTCAATAAAGCCAAAATTTAAAAAACCCAACTTACAGAAAGAAGCGAAGGTGAAAGAAAGTGAGAAAATCATTTGTCACTATTTTAAAAAACTCAATTGTCGCTATTTTAAAAGTGTTTTTTTTTCCCCCTCTGTAACTACTACCCAAACGAAAAGACAACGTTTTGGTGTTTTTAATTGTGAATAAATCAATACATCAAGTCATTTTGGGTAGCCCACAGTGTAAAGATTAATTTAGTAGAACTAAAAAGAAAAAAAAAACATCTTTATTTGCAGTTGCTGGGTTACTCTGTTTTTTCGTTACCGTAGTGATTTTGCTGGGTTACTTTGTTTTTTCTCCACAACCTTTGCTAGGTTTCTTCTCACAGAGGGAAACGAACCTGAAAGACATAACCGAAAAAAAAAAAAATGGGACATGGAGTGAAGAACGAACCTGTTGGAGATGGAACCTGACGATCCTCTTCTCGTTGGCTTTGAAGACAAACAAAAAAAATTGGCTTTGAAGGCAAACAGAAAAAAGAGAGAAGCAAATCAGACCTAAAAGACAAAAACAGAGAGAAGCAAAACGAACCTGAAAGACAAAACAGAAAAAAAAAAAAAATATCGGACATGGACGAACCTGTTGGAGATGGAACCTGACAAACCTCTTCTCGTTGGCTTTGAAGACAAACAAAAAAAATTGGCTTTGAAGGCAAACAGAAAAAAGAGAGAAGCAAATTAGACTTGAAAGACGAAAACAGAGAGAAGGAAAACGAACCTGAAAGACGAAAACAGAGAAATAGAACCTGATTTTGTTGTTTGTACTGAAATCTGAAGCAAAGAGGTGGGTGAAAGGGGTTTGAAAACACAGAATTGAGAGAATTGGAGAACTAAAGAAAAAGCAATTTGAGTTTGAAAATTAACGTAACTGTACTGGGAGTCAGGTCCTATTTTCTAGATAGTGTTTTACGTGGGAGTTAAAGAAACAATTTTACCAAGTTTTACCCCTACTTAAAGGTAAGCTGTAGGGGTATTTTGAAACAAAAAAAAATCCGGTCCAAACAGGTGCAGCCGCTTAAATAATAGTACAGATATATATATATATATATATATATATATATATATATGTGGTGATAATTTTGAAACAGTATATTTGGTATACATTATGTTAAAAAAAGAGAAAAAAAAGAAATGGCAATAGAAACAGAAATAGAAGTGTATATGAGATGGATGGATGTAAACGGTAAATAATAATAAAATATGGGCTATAAGTAAGTAAAAAGCTTATTAGATTGAAGATACAAGAATGACAAGTCCTCCTCCTCGTTGTCGTTGTTGTTGTTGTTTTTTTTGGATAGGAAGTGATGTATTAACCAAAAGAGAATACATTGTTTGAGAAAGCGTGTCTTAGAAAACAAGAGTCCTCTTTAATCTAGGTAACATAATGCACAACACCTTGAGCGTGTTTTGTCAACAAACGAATAAGGTTATTGTTGTTCCTATGAACATGAGAAACTTTAAATTTAGAAATGTATGAGAAAGAGAAACAATTCCATACATAACTGGCATTAGAAACCATCAAAGAATCACCTTCCAAGAATTACAAGTTGCTGAAATTTGGGCTAATGTAATAGGAACATCTTGATGTTTTTAAATCTGAAGACATCCAAGCTTAAATCGCTCCCTCTATTGTGAAAAATAAAAAATGAGAGCTAAAAATTAGATTTTTTTTTTTTTTTTTTTTTTTTTAAGAATGAAAAATTAGATAGGCTGAATAATGAAAGTAAAGTAGACAAAGAAAAAAGAAATGTGATTGCATAGGTGGGTGAGTCAAAGTTTGATTATTTGACCGGACCCACTGCGGCATTTAATGTATATTTTGGGGTTTGAATGAGTCCAAAACGTCCAGATATAGAAACAAGAAGAAGAAGAAGAAGAAAGGAAGGAAGATGAAGATGAAGAAGAAGTAGGTAACAGAAAGAAAGAAAGAAAGAAAGAGACGATGATGGATAGCAACAACAATAACAACACAGCAAAGAGAGAAAAGAGGGGGAGGAGGCAGAGTGAGAAATCTCGAGCGTTGATATTGATTGGAGTAATTGTAAGCGGTAGTTTGGTTTACTATCACTGCGCCTATCGAGGAGCCAGCATCGTCTCTTTGATATCCGACGTACTCATCGTCCTCCTTTGCTCTCTCGCCATTCTCGGCCTCCTCTTCCGCCAACTCACCATCCAGTACACTACTTCCTCTTCTCTTCTCTTCTCTTTTTTTACGAATTTTTTTGCTAATTAGTTAATAAATGAATAAATATAGGGTTCCCGTAGACCCACTGGAGTGGCAGATATCTCAGGACACAGCCAACAGCATAGTGGCTTGGTTAGCTAATACCGTTGGTGCTGCCGAGTCTGTTCTTAGGGTTGCTGCCACTGGCCATGACAAGCGCCTCTTTTTCAAGGTCTCTCTCTCTCTCTTTTACTTTGTTTATATGATGATTGTTGATTTGTAAGAATGGCAGCAGGGAATTGGGGGAACTGGAAGGAACACCTTCTACTTCATTGTATTTGTATGGATTGGTAGGCTTCATTTAGATATTTCCTCATAATTTCAAGTTTCATAGATTTTGTTCGTGCAAATGCTAAGTTATTGGATTGGAGGACTGCTTTGAGTGGTCTTGACTCTTGACACACCCTCGGTTTTTTATTTTTGTAATTTTGGGAAGTCCTTTGCGTTCCTTATGCACTTCCTGTGTACCAAGGAATCTGCTCTTTGTTTTTCAATAAAGTTTTTATTTACAGATCAAAAAAAAAAAAAAAAACTAGAACTTTTGATTGAATTGAATCTCCAATCCACTTGCTTGATTGGATCAGTTGTGTTTGCAAATATTCACTCATGTTCATTTGTAAACCTCACCTTTAATGGTGGAATTTATTTGTGAGAATTTTGTGCCACTTGCAAGATGGAATTTTAGTGAAGCACTCAATCCCTGCTACAAAATTATTAGGAACCCTACCCCCCCTTTTCCCCCTCTTCTTCCCTTATTAGTTGCGGAGGTGGCTCATTTCATCTAGGAAGCACGGACACTTCATTTTGGGTGTCGTACCCGCCGTGTTATGTTATAAATTTTCAGAAATTGCTCATGTCATACCTGTACCTGCACCTTTGTCTGTGCTTCCTAGCATTTCATACTAGTAATATTGCAGTTAATGTCATCAGAGAATGAAATTAGTAACTTCTTTTTTTTTTCCTTTCTAGTTATGGTTGTTGTGGATAGCTAACCTGATAATTTATATATGATGTAATTCTTTCTTCAGGTGGTGATTTGTCTTTACATACTATCAGCTTTGGGAAGATTAGTTTCAGGTGTTACGGTTGCCTATGCTGGTATGTTGCTGCTTACATGTACATCAAAACTTGATGACAATCTGAATTGTTTTACATCAATGTTAGCAAATTTTGTGGGTGGCGCATGATTTTAATAACTTTCTTCAACAAAGATGCAATGAAGTCTTTAATTTGTAGATACATTGTGGTTGATGCCCTAGACTCATCTGTCTAGCTCATTCTTCTTTTTGTGGTATAAATCTCTGTTTGTACATGTCTGTGGTGAGTCTGATTGTCTAATCTTATTATTTTATGATGCCATCATTTTTGCTACCTTGTAATAGCGGGAAATGGTTCTGGTACATTTTCTCTTGAAGAATATGTTACACTGTTGCTAGGAACCGTGTAAGGAAAGGAAGAATCATTTTTTCAAATGCTTGAGAGGCAGCTGGCTTCCTGGATGTGGACTTGCTGTGCATGGTGCATTTGTATATTATACATATATTTGGGTAATGTTGCATGGTAATGTTTGGTCATAATAAATAAGGTTAGAAAGTTGAGACCCCCTGCTGTCCTAGATCAATATTTATGCTAGCCAATTTGATCTACTACTCATGGAGTGCCTACTGTGTAGGAATCATACTTAGATTTCACCATTTATGAAATACTCCCTTTTCTGATATCATTATGACTGCCAATTCTGAAGCCTTATCTAATTTTGTTGTAGTTTCCATGTCAAACTGTCCGTGTTAGCTTTAAGAATTTTATTTCTATACCATCCATGCTGTCATGCGTGTAATGTCTAATGCCTAGTTAACACTACAGTTAAAATTTGGATGCTATACTCCTTAAACTTTGGGGTCAGCTATGGCTCTTTAACAAACTAATCAAAGATGGCCACATTTATTTTTTCCCGCCATTCTATCCTATGCAAAATCACTTTTTGTAAGCTCCTTCTCTAACACGTCATTTTTTACTACTAATATCATCTTAGGTCATCGTCCATCTTTTTACATTTCCTCGACTTGAATCAACTCACTCTTCTTCTTTGATGCATGTATTGCTCTACTTTGCACATGACCAAACCATCTCAAGTGACTCTTCCTCGTCTTTTCATTAATAAGGGTCATTGCTATCTTTAAGCAAATCTCTTCATTTTGAATATCTCTCTCGTATTTTCACTTATTCATCTTAATATTCATTTCAACTACACTTATTTTAGAACATGTTTCTAAATAGACCAATATTCAATATCATAGAGCATAGTTGGTCTTATGGCAGTCTTTTTAAACTTTCTGATGATATATTATATTAATTGTTAATTCTTTACTTATCAAAAAAAAAAAAAAAATTGTGTAGATTAAAGGAAAATTCAGAAGCCCTATTATGGTTCTTAAAAGTGTAGAAAAAACTCTTCAAAAAGGAATCATACATAAACTAGGGAAGATATTATAACTTGCTTAAAATACCCATAGTTCATTTGTTTGGATTGTCTTCCATTTTAGTCAGGCTTATTTTTCTGATATATCCATGTTACATTTATAGATCTCATAGCTTTTATGTATCTTTGAATCTCGCTTGAAATTCCAGCGACTTATTTGTATTTATTTTTTCTTCTTGCATCAGGGTTGTGCTTGTTTTGTCTGTACATGTTAGCAGAGACGTCTCAATCAGTGTCTCAGTTTCTGAGGGGAAGAAATGGCAATACAGATACTTCAGAGCAGGATATCATGTAGTCTACTTGTTTTTTAATTTATCATGTATGGCCATTGTTATATTTGTAATTTATCATGTAGGCAGTCTCACTCGATAAGTGTTAACAAAAGAGTTAGCTGTAGAGAACCAATTTCAGGTTTAAGATTTATTTTTTTTGGATTTTTTTGGATCTAACAATGTGTAAAGTCTCACATTATTTAAAATTTTAAATAACGTAGTACTTTGATACTAATATCTAATCTTAGCAATGAAATGTAGTTATTTTAAATGTGGATGATCCTAATACGCAATGGAGATGCTACTGTTCTCCCTTTTTCTTTCGGACTGTTTATTTCACACAATGCATACACTGCCTGAAATAACAAGTATTAGCCTTTTCGTTTTAAGTTTTGGTTAATGAGTGTCCTGCAAGCACAAGTTAAGGTGCATTTGACACTTCATTTAATGATGTTTTTATGTTTTCTTAAAAAAAAAAAAAAAAATCAAACTATGTACTAAATAGTATACACATCTCAAGAAAAGCTTATAAGACCACATTGAATTTGTACTTGTAAATCAATTAATTATTGATAAGTGAATTTCTATCTACAAAAAATATACATTTTGGCTCATTATTAAATATATATTATTTCTCAACCTGCACCTTTAAGGTTGAGAAATAAATTCCCTATAGTCAATATAAGCCTACAGGGAATGTAGATAGCTGAAAAAAGTGGTTAGCAAACTATCACCTATTGAGATTAAAATTTCCTCTTTTTTTTTCTTTAAATGAAAGTAGAATCTAACAAATAGAGTAATTAAGCACCATTTATTGCACATTTTTGGCATAATTAAAAAGAGGGATTTGGGGAGACAATTATACCTTAATGTGGCGTTTGGTATGGGGTAATGTTTTAGGATTTTCAATAATGTTTAAAAATTCTTATGTGTTAGTTGCAAATCACGTTAGGGGTTCAGATGTCAGGAGAATCTAAATTTCCCCTTTAAACCCTTCTTAGTAGGAATGTGGATTCTCTTTAAAACAGGTGGGTATCCAGATTTCCAAACTTAAAGGAAATTTTATTTTTTATAAATTGACAATTTTAACCATTTTTCCTTATTATTTAAGCAATTAAGATAAAATATAAAACAAATCATCAATATTTTTTCCCTTGTCTTTATCTTTTCCCACCAAAATAACATAAACAGGATAGACAGCTCTATTGACATATTCTTTAACAAAGTTCTATTTAGGTTTCACGTGTGGAAAAAAAAAAAAAAAAAAAAGGGTTGAAAAGGACCCTCCATTATTACCAGGTATTTAGAGGAAGTTTTTTTTTAAAGGACTTGGTAGTTCACATTCAAATCTAAGGATAGTATGAGAAAAATAAATAATTCATTTAAGATTTCTAAGAATAAACCAAATATTATCATCTCATATTCTTAGGAATCTTAAAATATTCCCAATGAAACCAAACATATAAATAGCTACATTCCTAGGCATCTAGATTATAAGGAATCACATTCATAGGAATCTGGATGCAAGGAGTAATGTGGATTCTTCTGTACCAAACACCACATAAATGTAAAAATCAAATAGTTCAAAGAAGCCAAAAGTCAGGTGTAAACAATGAATTGCATTATGCAATAAGCCCCAATAAGATATATAAAAAAAAAAAAAAAAATTTTAATAAGAATGGTTACAGTGGTCTTTTTTATAAGGAGAAATTTAAGCACTTCTTTTAATATAGGGTCTGTTTGGATAAGCTGTTTTAAAATGTGCGTTTTAAAAACTAGATTTTTTAAAACGTGCGTTTTAAAAACTAGATTTTTTAAAACGTGCGTTTTGAAACTCCATTTTAAAAACCACAAATAAGTGTTTGGTAAAAATGTGAAAATATGCGTCTTCTATTTTTAAAGTCATATTAAGCGTTTGGATAAGCTGTTTTAAAAATAGCTGTTTTGAGTGTAAATTCCAAAAAGGACTTAACTATTTTTTGAAGGTTATATTGTCATTTTCCTGTGATCAGTGTTTTTTTATTATTGAATATATGTAATTAAGCTTAACAATTACATTAATAATAACAACAATAATGATGTTTTCGTTGTTGAAATTCATGGAGAGAAGATTATCAAATTTAAAATATTAAAAATAACTCATCAAGAAAAAGATATTAAAATGATTAGGAAAATAATTATATTAAAATGTTAATTGCCAACAACATCAATACTAGACAATCCATTATAGTAATAAAAAAGTTCTTATCCGAAAAATTTAAAACCAAAACACCAAAACAGAAATAATAAAAATACTGTTTACAACCCACAAATGGATCGAGCTATTTTGTCACGAACAAATTTCATCTCCTCATCTTGTATAGTTTCAACGTTTGCCTATCTGCTACTACCTTCTCCACTACTATTGCTTCTTGGTCTGTCCAAGTCATGTTCATCCCAATTGAATCCCTCATCTTCCCTATCATGTTTTCTAATAAAATTATGCAAAACACAAGTAGCAACTATAATGTTTCTTTGGTCCTTAATATCATAAGGTGGCATTTGCTTCAAAATTTTCCATTTATTCTTCCACACTCCAAAAGTTCGCTCAATTGCACTTCTAAGTGACGAGTGAACATAATTAAACCTTTCTTCTATGTGATTCCCTCGACCAGCTCGTCGAAAATCTGAAAGATGATACCTCTGTCCCTTATAAGGTGGCAAATATCCTTTCCTTAAGGGTATCCAGCATCAACTAAATAATATTTTCCTAATAAAAGAAAAAAAATGTAAGATGTACATAAGTAATATCCTTCATACATATTTAATATATAATAATTTTATATACTTGGTGGTGGTTTTGGAAAGTTGACAGATTGTCAACGGATAGCATTTAAGAAAATACGTGTATCATGTGCTGCACCTTCCCATCCAGCCATAATAAATGTGAAAAGTAAATCAAAATCGCATGCTGCATCCAAGTTTGTCAGTTGATATTTATGTGAAGGAACTATTTTCCATGAGATAAAACAAAGGCAGCGGCATCTTGTTAGGTAAAGTATGTAGGATGTTGTTCACAAGTGGTTCAAGGCAGTTAGTTGGGGGCAAGTTTGGATCTCCAAAACTTAAGTGAAGTAAAGCTGTGAATTTGGTACTTAAAACAATAATTAATGTTTCTAATTTTTAAATTGTACTGCTCTGGAGTGGCTACTGCCTTGTGCAATTGTGAAATTCTCAACTGTCAAGATAATATGGGTTAGATTCTTCAATCTTGACAGCAGCTATTTCATTCCAAAATGCTGAGAATGTAGCAAAGACTATAATGGAGCATGGCTAACTGTAATGGGTTATATGTTTACCCAAGTGATAGATAATGTTTAAAGTATATTAGATGTGTACCTATCAATATATATATATATATATATATATATATATTAGATGTGTGCAACAAAGTGCACAGCTTTGCAAGTACTAGACGGTTTTTCATGTATGAATTATAATTTTCAATATATATATACATATATATATATAAAGCTTTCAAAAAGATTGTTAAGTGCCATTATTGTACCTTTGGCATTTGTGTTTAGCTGTCCTTATACTTGTATACAAATGGATGCCAGAAAAAATACTACATTTTTTCTGAACAATTAGAAAAAATACTGCATTTTTTTTTTACTTGTATACATATGGCAGGTAAATACAACCCAATACTTGTCCTTTTTTCAGGCCTTAAATGAGCTATATTTTATAATGTTACTCAAAAGGCCTATTTAGTTTCATTATTGAAGTCAAATCCTCAAATTCATATATAAGCATAAAACTAACCATGAGGCATGCACCTTCAGGAGGCAAAGATCTAAGTAAGTTCTTTAGGCATTATTTCTCATATTCTCTGTTGTAACACCATGATATAACATCTAAATGACAGCCAAAATTCATCTTATAAATAACATACCGTCAAGGTAAGTTGTCCGGCAAGAATAACAGCAGCAATGAAACTATTTATCTGGGCAAACAACCCTCTTCTCTCAACAGAGCTAGTAATAGTTGCAGCGATTATGCTCACTTTCTGCAGAAGCAGAAAATGAATACAAATTCAAATTAATAATTACAAGTGCAACAGTGTTTGACAAATTAAGCACAGCATATTCAACCTATCTGAAAATCAGCACTAACAACACGACTGTATTATGGCTTGAACTTGCTCAATTGATATACCACTTTGACTGGAAACTACCAAATGAAGTCAAACCAGAAGAACTTGACATGACTGAGAATTTTGGATCAACCTGTAGGAGAAAGAATGATTTGTATTTAAATGTTACTCCTCGTTTTCCCTTCTTATGGAGACATGTAGTCAATAGGATGTAATACCTAGTGTTGAGAGTCTGTTTGACATTAATGGAATATGTTTAGTTTGGGTGGTATGGCAAATAAACAATTTTTAAGAGAATAAAGAAGTTAAACTTCTATCTTCTTTTGAATGTCAGCTTGTGTGTTATAAACTTATAGATACAATATTCCAACAATTTTTGAGCCGGCTCCTCAGCTTGTATGATCGTCACTTTCTAATAGATAAACTAAATTAGAAGTTCATTTTTCTACCTATCTTTTATCCCCTTCATCATGGCAACAACTTTTGAACCATCAATATTTATCTATTGATGATTTCTGAGGCATTTTAGTGTTCTATACATTTTTTTTCCTAAACGTTTACAACTAAACAAAAAGACTCATGCTCACATTTCCCCATCTAACATTACTAAAGACATGCACTAAAAAGTAAAGAAAGTTACAGGTGGAGAACTTCTAGACTGTATTTGAAGCAGATGATGAGACAGAATAAAATGTCAAATGAAAAAGTAAGAGACACAAATACACCTAGAAAAAGAAAACCAGATAAAATAATAAAAGAATTTTTGTCATGGATTAGCCAGAGTACCTCATCAATACCAGTACACAAGAACTAGTTTCTGCCTCAGTAGAAGCTACTGCCTGCTTTGGGAAGTCCAAATTGCTTTTAAACTTGACTGGCTGGTGCCAACCTTTTAACCTCTTCACTATTCTGTGAATTGAGGACAGTAGTAATCTGAGTAAGATCATCTATACAAATTCTGGCAAAGCTGATTCTGCTCTTGGTGACTTGGACTCATAAATTGTATCAGCATGTAATGGCTTACCAACAGCAAGAGCTATGTAACTAGGCCGTGTTTCATTTCAATACTTTCAAGGATTAATTAAAGCTAAAGCCAAATAGAATTTTGCATAGCTCTTTTCATGGATAAGGCCATAGGCTTATAGCTAGATGCCATTTCTTCATTTGAATGTCAGCTTGTGTGTTATAGATACAATATTCCAACAATTTTTGCGCCAGTCCCTTGGCTTGTATGATCTTCAATTTCTAATAGATAACTAAGTATTTTTTTTTTTCTCTCTTTTTTGTACCTATCTTTTATGAGTTTATCCCCTTCATCATGATGGCAACAAAAATGTTGAACCATCAATATTTTTCTATTCATGATTTCTGAGGCATTTTTAGTGTTTTATACATTTTGTTTTACTGAAAAAGACAACTGAACAAAATGACTCCTACTCACATTTCCCCATCTAATATTACTAAAGACATGAATTAAAAAGTAAAAGAAACAACAACACAATAAACTAGTTGCCCAAAGCAAAAGGCAAAAACAAAAGACATAAGAAGAAACAAAATCACGTAAGGCCTCTTTGAGCGCACTAAGCTAGAAACACAATGAGGAGGATTCCATAGACAAATTAAAAAAAAAAAAAAAAACTGAGAATTTACCCCACTTAGCAAGCGTGTGAGCAGCCACATTCCCCTGCCTATTCATCATAGAAAGCTAAATTCTGATCTCGCCACATTCTAAGTTCAGCTTAAGTGTAGGTTCAATTTAAAAGGCAGCAAGAACAAATTGGATGAAACAAATGCCTAAATTTTTTAATGAATCATAAATTTAAATGATGATAATTAAAAAAAAAAAAAAAAAACAATGCAAAAAGTACATATTCTAATAGACAGCCTTCAGAACAACATTATAATAGAAAAGCAAACAACATCAAGCATCTTCAAATGTATTGAGTAATACACTCTTAACTGCAAAAACACTCTTAACTGCAAAAGTAAAAGCACTGCAAAACACTCTTAAACTGCAAAAGCACATCAGAACAACAACCTGAAATTTTCCATCAACCCCATCTATCTGAAATTTTCTTTTAAACTTCACAACCAGTAAAAAAACAGCAGCAGCAACAACAACCTAAAATATTCTTCAAACCCATATACTTTTCAACGTGAAAAAACGAATCCCATCCAATCCAAATGGTTTTGATCAACCTCATCTGTCTGAAATTGTTTAAAAAACTTCACAACCAGTAAAGAAACAACAGCAGCAACAACATATCCCTTAGTCATGTAAGTTCTAATATTTTGAGTTTATTCAGTCATCTAAACTAACATGCGAAAGCCCAAATCAATATAATTATTTCAGAGATGGGTAATGGAGAATGTTTACCTGGAAATCGTGATGCAGAACAATGATGGCAATCGGAGAGAGCAACTGAGCAATAACAGAGAAGAAAGAAGTGAAAATTGTGAAATTGATGAGGAGAGAACCAAGACTGATGAGATATGAGAATGTTTACCTGGAAATCGTGATGCAGAATAACGACGGCAATCGGAGAGAGCAATAGAGCAATAACAGAGAAGAAAGAACTGAATTTCGTGAAATTGACAATGAGAGCAAGACTGAGATATATATATGGAGAAGGGATAGGCTGGGATTTCGGAAGATAATTTCCTAAACCGCGCGAAAGAATTAGCGGTAACCCAATCGTCCCAACCGCGCGATGCTGAAAAAGCAGTAGAAAATCTCATTTTCGGAATCGCGAAAATCTGCGGAATTGAAAACGCAATCCCGTAGATATCGCCTAACCAAACGCAATACCGGAATTGCGATTCACGAAACTGCCGTTCTGTGCTATGTAAACGCCTAAACAAACAGGCCCTATAATCTTAAATATTTCAAATTGAGGTTCAATTTAAATTGCAGAGAATTTTAACTTTTATGGATAACATGCAATTACAACTTACGCTCTTAATTATTATTTTTTTCTCAAAATTTTTTATTTTTATATTTAAACATTTGTTGGATTTAACAAACATTTTTTTTTTTTGTAATATATAAACATATACGTAAACATAAACTTGTATTTTAAATATATTAAAATATTAATGATTTATACACTATAGCAATATATATATATATATATATTATAGGCTTGTTAAAAAAAAAAACCACTCAAATAATATATAAATCAGAATAATTCAACAAATTGAGGTTTTATTATCACTAATACTTCTTGTTGTTCTTAACAGAGTCATTCAAATTATTCATCCTTTATTGTAACTATTGAATTCATTAAAGTAAATCGAAAGAAGAAAACATAAGAAAAATGTTATTGGTGATGCATCATAAATTGCAAAAGTAAAAGTAATTAATTAATTATGTTATTAATTAATTTGGTCTAATCAGGTTCACTTTCACATTAATACATATTTTTTTTGCAACCAAATTGATAATAATATTTATCTTTTTTCATCAATAAACTCTATATCAACGAGTGTTCATAATGCTAAATATTTAATAACTTGAAAGCATTTGAAAGGTTGTTTAGAGAATTAGATTTATTATATCTAGACATTTCGAACCAACACTGGCCAAATCTAGCAAAAAACAAAGTCTCAACAAAACTGGTAGGAGGAGGAGAGAAGTTAATTTCTCCCAATACCTGCCACCATTTAATCTTATAAATGGTTATGAAGAAAGTGGAATCTAATCCTCAATTCATTCTTACTATTTAATCTACAAAACATTCCCATCAATCCTGTGTAGAGGAAGAATAATAATCATAATTTGAAAATATTATAAAGTAAAAGTAATTAAGAAATTTATAAATATGGTCTATTCACATTCGTTGTCAAGTCAATACTTTTTCACAATAAAATTGGTAATAATTTTAGCATTTTTCATCAATAAATTATATATGAACAATCGATCATAATGTCTGATGTTTCATAACTTGAAAAACATTTGAAAGGAAGTATAAAAATTGGATGTATTTTATGGTAAATATCGCAACCAAGTGAACAAGAGAGTAATTATTATAAGCCTACAAGGAAAGTCGATGCCTAAATTAGCAAACTATCACCTATTGAGATTAAAATTTCCTTTTCTTCTTCTTCTTCTTCTTCTTCTTCTTCTTTTCTCTTTCTTCTTTTTTTTTTTTTTTTTTTAATGAAAGTCAAATCTAACAAATAGAGTAACTAAGCACCACTTATTGCACATTTCTGGCATAATTAAAAAGAGCAATTTGAGGAGACTATTATAACTTAAATGTAAAAATTGAATATTTCAAAGAAGCCAAAACTTGGGTGTAATAATGGGTTGCATTTTGCAATAAGTCCCAATAAAATTTAAAAAAAAAAATCAATAAGAATGGTTACAATGGTCTTTTTTATATGGAGCAATTTAAGCACTTCTTTTAATATAGAATCTTAAATATTTCAAATTGAGGTTCAATTTAAATTTAAGAAAATTTAAACTTTTATGGATAACATGCAATTACAACTTACGCTCTTAATTTTTTTTCCTCGATTTTTTTATTATTTCTAAACATTTGGTGGATTTAAGAAACATTTTTTTATATATAAAATATAAACATATACGTAAACATAAACATAAACTTGTATTTTAAATATAAAAATATTAATGATTTATACATTATAGAAATTATAGAGATGATAGGCCCAAAGGTGTGTATTGGGCTGTAGGCCTTATCCGAGGATGTTTAACTGTCCGAGGACAGGTGTGCATTGGCAAGGTAGTGCAAATTAGTAGATGGGGGAAGGGAACTAGTCATGATGTTTCGGGAAGGAGGTTCGAGGACAAGTTCCGCCTCGGCTTAACAAGGCAAAGGTCAAAAGAGTTGACCTGCCATCAAGGTCAACGTTCTGGGCAATTCTACTAGTAGCGGTAAGCATTATGAAGGGATAAGGTAAGAAGAAAGTGAGAAATATGTAGTGGAAAACTGCTACCATCGTATTAAATGCTTTGTAGCTAACTCTCTGGTCGCATTTATATGAAGGTGATACTTGAATAGTGGAATTCAACCTTACAGCTGCCTCTAAGGACTTCAAGAAGGTGCTGATGGGACAAGGAAAAAAGTCAGCCATCTGATCTACACGTGGAGGGCTGAGATGGAGCAAAGGAATGCAATATAAAGAAGGAAAATCCCCTTACAGAGAGGGATCGGAGAATTTTTGAGAAAAACACTATAGCACAAAGAACTGTAATTGTAATCAAGTCTAAGAAAATCCTATTCAAGAACTACTCTCCTCGGACTTTGCCAAGGAAGATTTTCTTTAGATAAAACTTGCTTATCTTTGTGTTATCATGATCTCTAGTCCATTGTGGACATTGTCTCAACATCAAAGCCTAGTTTTTAGCCCATTCTCAACAAATTCATTGCATTGGGCTCTTTGAGCCTTAATCCATTAATCATTTGGGCTTAGGATCCAAAACCTGCCCTTACAATTGGCGCCAACTATAGTGGGAATTTCTTGAGCTTTGGTGAGTTCAACGTCCAACTATAGTGGGATCAAGACTAAACTGGGAAGAGTCCGTTGGTTCCCAACATCAAGATCAATTTCTTAATCTTGAACGGAAGAAAGACCGGGAAGTTAGTGTGCATACCACACATACTAGTAGGAGTCAATCTTGGGGTGGAAGCCTCCTTTCTCATGAAGAGAATATGAGAAGCGTGCAGCTTAAGATTGACCACTTGTGGAGGAGGTTACGCTGTGAGCGAAGAAGAAGGACTCCTTCAAATTCTAAACCTTCTTCCGATGATGATAGGGATGGTAGCTCAGGCCCAGATCCAGAATGCCTCCCAGCGAGTCTTTTTCATACAACGAGGACTATCATTATAAGAAGAAAAGCAAGAGTCCATCTCGTGAAGGTTTGGGTAACGATGCTATGAGTAAGGCCCTCAACTAGATTTCCAGATCACCTTTTACGTGTTGAATTGAAAAGGGAAGGCTTCCTCGGTGATTTACTCAGCTAACATTCACCATATATAGTAGTAAAACTGACCCTGTAGAGCATGTGAGCCATTTCAACCAGAGAATAGCCGTTCACTCTAAAAATGAGGCCCCGACATGAAAGGTGTTCCCATCCAGCTTAGGACCTGTGGCGATAAGGTGGTTTGATGGCCTGAAAGAGGGTTCTATTAATTCCTTTAAGGAACTTACTCGGGCATTTGGAGCTCGATTCGTTACGTGCAGTAGGATTCCTTGGCCTTTGGACTCTCTATTGTCCATGACCGAAAGGAAGGGCAAGACCCTAAAAAAATACTCGGATAGATATTGGGAGATGGTCAACGAGATAGATGGGGACTTTGATGACGTGGCCATAAGGACTTTTAAGGCCGGCCTTTTTTCCGAACACGATTTGAGAAAGTCGCTCACCAAGAAGCCTATTAGAAGTGTGTGCCAACTCATGGATCGTATTGATGAATTATAAGCGGGTTGAAGAGGATCAACAGCAAAAAAAAGGGAAGGCTAAGGCAGTCTCTCAGGACCGAAGAGATTTCAGGTCGGATAGGTACAACAACAACCGACCTCAAAGAAATTTTGCTAGGCACTCTAGTCCAACTGCTGCTCAGGTGGTTAACACTGTATTTTGAGAGCCTGTACACCAGATCTTGGAAAAAATCAAGAATGAATCATACTTTAAATGGCCGAATAAGATGGGAGGGGACCCTACGAAGCGCAACCAAAGCCTTCATTGCCAGTACCATCAAGAGCGAGGACATACCATTGAGGACTGCAGGACTTTGTGGAATCATCTAGAGCAATTAGTTAAGATGGGGAAGTTGAAACAATTTCTGTATCAACCCAATGGGCAAGGCAGTCAAGCTGGATCAAGAACACACAGAGATGCTTCTTCCAAGCCCCCACTGGGTACAATCAGTGTAATTCTTGTTGCCCTAAGGAGAACTGGTTCCTTTCCGTCCAAGGTGATGTCTATTGATTGTCCATTTGTCAAGGACTTATCCCCTGATCTAAAGAGGAGCAAAGTGGATGTTTGACCAGCTTTGAGTTTATCTGATGATGCTCTAGTAGTCACCTTTAGGATAGGAAGGTATGCTGTGAAGAGGGTGCTAGTCGACCAGGCTAGCGGGGCTGAGGTCATGTACCTTGATCTGTATAAGGAGCTTAGGTTAAGGCCCAAGGATATGACTAGCAATGATTCCCCTTTGGTGGGTTTTCACAGGAAGACGATTATGCCAAAGGGCCAGATCAGGTTACCTGTACAGGTAGGATCAGAAGTGGTAGAGGTAGATTTCATTATGGTGGATGCCTCTCCTCTTACACTACCATTGTGGCCAGACCCTAGCTTCATGCCATAGGGGCTGTTTCTTCCACCCTACACTTAAAGGTGAAATACCAATCTAAGGAACAAGTTGAGGAGATGGTTGAGAGTCAATCTATGGCCAGGCAGTGCTTGGTGGCTGCAATTAGATGTCAGGCTGGAATGAGTCATCGGCATGTGTTATGCAGGGTTTATAACAATCAAGGGCGTAGGTATTGTTTGTGGATACAATAGTAGAAGGGGTAAAGTGTGAGGAACTAGAAAAAGCAGTTATTGATGGTGATAGGGATAAATTTTTTCAGGTCGGAATTCATTTGCCTCCTTGGGAGAAAGAAGAGCTGATAAATTTTCTTAGAGAAAATGTTGATGTGTTTGCATGGGATGCTTACGAGGCACTAAGGGCGGACCCAAGTTTCATTTGCCATCATTTAAACGTCAACCCATCTGTCATCCCTAAGAAGCAACCTCCTCGACGCTCATCTGAGAAACACTCTGACGTTGTCAAGGAAGATGTGCTCAAGCTTAAGCGAGCTGGGGCCATAAAAGAGGTGTTTTATCCTGAGTGATTAACCAACACAGTGGTGGTGAAGAAAAACAATGGGAAGTGGAGAGTATGTGTGGACTTCACGGATCTAAATAAAACTTGCCCAAAAGATCCCTTTCCTATGCCTCGGATAGACCAATTGGTGGATGCAACTGTAGACCATCCTCGGATAAGCTTCTTAGACCCTTTTCAAGGATATCATCAGATACCACTAGCATTGGACGACTAGGAGAAGACTGCTTTTGTGACACCCACTAGGAAGTACCATTACAAGGTAATACCCTTTGGATTGAAAAATGCAGAGTCTACTTACCAGAGGATGATGACTAGGATATTTGAGCCTCAGTTGGGAAAAAATGTGGAGATTTATATTGGTGACATGTTGGTGAAGAGTAAAGTAAGGTCCAAGCATATAAGTGACCTCAAGAGTCTTTTTCAAATACTAAGGAATCACAAATTGCACCTCAATGCTTGTAAATGTTCTTTTGGCGTTAGCTTTGGCAAATTTCTGGGTTATATGGTTACCCATCTCTGAATTGAAATTGACCCTAATCAGATTAGAGCAATTAACAATCTACAGCCTCCTCGGAATCCTAAGGAGGTCCAAAGACTAATAGGAATGATTACTGCTTTAAATCGGTTTATTTCTCAGTCGGTAGACAGGTGTAGGCCATTCTTCTAGTTGTTGTATAAGTGGAAAGGATTTGAGTGGACCGAAGAATACGTCTCGACCTTCTAGCAATTGAAAGAATACCTTTCTCGGCCACCCATTATGTCCAAGCCAGAGGAAGAAGAGGTCCTATTTGCTTATATTGTTGTAGCCTTTCATGCAACGAGTCTGGTACTGATATAGGTTGATGATGGGGTGTAGAAACTAGTTTTTCTGTGAGCAAATCACTACACGAGGCAGAGATACACTATTTACCATTGGAAAAGGCCATCTTGGCAGTGGTGCATGCCATGCGAAAGCTCCCTCATTACTTCCAGGTTCACATAGTTGTGGTTTTAACCTAACTCTCTCTCCAGTCACTGCTTCGGAAAGCTAACTACAGAGGGAGGATTGCAAAATGGGGAACGATCCTAGGAGCTTTCAATATTAAGTATATGCCCCGCACTTCTATAAAGGGTCAAATCCTTGCAGATTTGGTAGCTGAGTTTGCTGAGCCTTTGTTAGAAGAAAGTGGCAAGAAGCAGAACATGGATTAAAAATCAGTTAGGATGGTCTCCATACAGGAACCTCTAACTTGGAAGGTATATGTTGATGGTGCATCAAACCAAAAAGGGTCTGAAGTGGGGCTAGTTGTAGTATCTCTTGAGAAGATCGTCATAGAAAAATCCTTAAGGTTGGGCTTCTCGGCCACGAACAATGAGGTTGAGTATGAGGCCTTATTGGTGACAATAACTATGATTAAGAGGATGGGAGGAAGAACAGTGGAAGTATTTTAGATTCAAGGTTGGTCGTAAGCCAAGTAAGGGGAGAGCTAGAAGCCAAGGATTTGAGAATGCATGAGTATTTGAATCTGGTTAAACACTTGCAGTCATGGTTTGACTCTTTCTCCTTATAGCAAATCCCTAGAAGCAGAAATACGCATATCGATTCTCTTGCCACCCTTGCGACCTTCTCGACGCAAAGTTTTCCTCAGGTTATCTTGGTTGAGAATCTGTGTAGGCCTGCCGAGGTGAAGGGGGAAAAGGTCCATATTTGTCAGATTAGGGTAGGGCCTAGTTGGATGGATCCTGTTGTGCTGTTCTTTAAGGATGGCATCTTACCCGAGGAGAGAGGGGAAGCTAATAAGGTATAGAGAAAAGCTCCTCGGTTTTGGTTGTTCGGGGACCAAAAGCTATACAAGTGCTCTTTTTCTATGCCTTATTAACTATGTGTCCATCCTGAGATAGTGGAACCACTCTTAGAAGAATTACATGAATGGATTTATGGAAGTCATACAGGGGGTAGATCACTGTCTCAAAGGGCCCTTACTCAGGAATATTGGTGGCCGAGTATGCAAAAAGAAGCATAAGAATATGTAAAGAAGTGTGACCAATGTCAGAAATTTGCTCCAAATATTCATCAACCAGGGGGTGTCCTTAATCCTCTGTCTAGCCCCTAGCCTTTTGCTAAATAGGGCTTAGATATTATAGGGTCTTTCCCAAAGGCAGCTAGGAAAAAGAGGTGGCTATTGGTCGGGACTGATTATTTCACCAAGTGAGTCGAAATTGAGCCATTAGCAAACATTAGGATGCAGATGCCAAGAGATTTGTGTGGAAAATATTGTCACTCGGTTTGGAATCCCTAATAGCCTCATCTTGGATAATGGGTTTCAGTTTGATGGTAAAGCTTTGGCATAAATGCACTTTTGGTCCCTACATTTTGGGTCATTTCTCGATTTGATCCCTAAACTGATTTTGCTCCTAGATCAGTCCCTGAAATCAAAAAATCGATTCTATTTTGGTCCCTGCCGTCAACCCAGTAACAGAAAATACATGCGTGGCAGACGGAATACACTATTTGTTGATGTGGCTAATAAAATAATATTTAGCATTTTCTAAATGCCACATCACATTTAAATTAATAAAAAAATGCCAGCTTAGAAAATTTAAACAAAAAAAAAATTAATCTAATTTAAAATTTTAAAGTAAAATCATTTCATAAAAAAAGGAAAAGCATTATCTTAATCTTTTTATTTTTAATTATTTTTCTTTTTTCTTCTTATTTCTTTAAACTTATTAGCATTTACTAATGTCAAATTCTCTCTTTTTAAAATTCTTTTTCTTTTTCTTCTTATTTCTTTAACCTTATCTTTTTAAGTCTATTTCTTTTTCTAATCTCAAATATTCTCTCTCTTCACCATCTATGGACAGAATCTCTCTCCATTGTAACTCCATGGCCGGAGCTCACAAGCTTGATGCGGAGAAAACGATTTGCCATGGACGGTATCTTGATGCGGTCTTGGGTCTTGGTTCGGTGGAGTTTCCCTTAAGGGTTTTCACGTGGGAGGCTCGTTGGTGGAGGTAGCAGCACACCTATTCCCAATCTGCCATGGATGAGCCACCCTAAGCCTTATCTCCTCTGCCTACGACTTCACATGTGGTCCGATTTTCCTCCCCTTTTTTGTTGGGTAAAAGCAATTTTAGCTTAGCTAGAAAGAGAAGGAAGTACCTGGGAGTAAGATTTGGTTGTTGAGGTTGATGATTTGGTGAGCTAGAGCAGAGAAATCGCAAAGAATATCTGATGACTGACCAATGGCTTTGATTGAATCATGCTCGATGACGATCCCACTGTTGTGAAATACTCGGCTTTGAGGATCCATGGTGACGATCACAGCTCTGTGGAGTATAATCCATGAGTTGCCCTTTGATTCCTCCATTACCAATCTCTCCTTTTTTAATTGCAAAACTTTGTTCCTCTTTTTCTGGGTTTGTTTTTGTATTTGTTTTTTGGAGAGAATGTGGAGTTGTCTGATTTTATGGGTTTTTTATGTGTTTGTTTCCCAAGAAAATTTCTGGGTTTATAAGTTGCTGGAGATTGGGTTAGTTACTGTATTTATGGGTTTGTTTCTCGGGTTTATTTATGGTTTGGTTTTTTGGATTTATTTTTTGTTTTTCTGGATTTGATGGAGATTGGATTTGGTTGCTGGATTTGGATTTGGGGTTTGCTAAAGATTGGTTTGGTTGCTTTTGGACTTGGGAAGAACATGAAGAATATTTCCTGTTAGTATTTAATTTAATTTTTTCTTCTTTTCATTTGTGTTCTTTTGATATGGGTTTGAGTTCTTGGTAGCTGGGTATGTGTTATTGTGATTTGAGTTCTTGGTTGTTGGGTTTGTGCTATTGTGATGGGAGAGTTCTTGGTTTGTGTACTTGTGATTTGAGTTCTTGGTTGCTGGGTTTGTGTTCTTGTGATGGGTTTAAGTTCTTGGTTACTGGGATTGGTTTGTGAAGAGCATGAAGAAAAAGCTGAAGAACATGAACAACATTATGCAAAAAAAAAAAAAAAAGTTATATTTTTTAATTAAATTAAATTTAAGGTTTTTCTTAAATTTTTTTTTAATTTTCTGAGGTGGCTTTTTAAAAAAATTAAAATGCTGACATGGCATTTAAAAAAGGCCAAATAAAATATTTTATTATTATTTTAATAGCCACGTCAGCATTTAATGTGCCAACAAGGCACTCCGTTTGCCACATCAGTTTTTCTGTTAATTGGTTAACAGCAGGGACCAAAATAAAATCAATTTTCTGATTTCAGGGGCGGAATTAGGAGCAAAATCAGTTTAGGGACCAAATCGAGAAATGACCCAAAATGTAGGGAATAAAAGTGTATTTATGCCTAAAGCTTTCAGAAGATACTGTTGTGAGTTGGGTATTACGAATAGGTACTCCATTTCGGCTTATCCATGGGAGAATGGACAGGCCGAGGCTGTCAACAAGATCATAGTGAGTGTACTCAAGAAGAGGTTGGATGACGCAAAAGATAAATGGGTGGAAGAGCTGCCATGTGTCCTATAGACGTATTAGACTACCCCTCGTAAGTCAATGAGGGAGACACCTTTCTCAATGACCTATGGGGCTGAGGCTGTGATTCCTTTGGAAACTGGATTCCCAACACTGAGGACAAGCTTGTTCACTCAGGATAACAATAACAATCTCCTTGAGAAGAGCTTGGATTTAATTGAAGAACGGCGGGAGAGTGCTATGGTTTAGTTAGCATATTATCAGCAGAAGCTCAAATGGGGGTATGACTCAAATGTGAAGTTAAGATTGTTAGACCTTAGGGACTTGATATTAAGAAAGGTCGTGGGTACTGCAAAAAAGTCAGCATGGGGAAAGTTAGGACCCAATTGGAAACGACTATACCGTATCACCTCGGTAGCTGGTATAGGAGCTTATTTCCTAGAAGATTTAGATGAGAATGTTATACCACGTTTCTGGAATGTAAATAACTTGCAAAGATATTATTATTAATAAAAAGCAACTCTGCCATGTTTTTATTTCTGATACTATGTGTTATGTTTATTTGACTATTGAATAGAACCTTGGTTATGTCTAATTCCTCAAACCACATACCTTAGGTAAGTCAGTATCTTTGACTATTGGTGGAAGGACTAAACAGAATCTTGGTCATGTCTGGCTGCTCAGCCTACATTCCTTGAGTAAATTAGTGCCTCTCCTTATTTTCTTAAGTATCAAACAGAACCTTGGTCATGCTCGGTTCCTCGAACCACCTACCTTGGGTATATTGATACTCTTTGCCATTTGTTTAAAGCGTTGAATAGAATCTTGGTCATGCCTGACTCCTCGGATCACATACCTTAGGTAAATTAATACTAGATAAACAGACATTTACATGTTAAATAGAACTTTGGTCATAAATTAACACTGTTAATTATTTTTCTAAGTGTTAAACAGAACCATAGTCACGATTGGTTCCTCAGACCATATGCCATGGGTAAATTAACATCTATCTCTATTATGATATTCTATTAAGTAAATGAGCAGCAAAAATTGTAAGCAAGTGTATGGTTTGCCATTATCTAAAATTAAAAAGGAAGGCCTAAAAGACCTAGTGTCAAGTTGATGACTCGTTCCAAGTATGAAAAGTGTGTCTTCTAAGTTAAAATAATTTCTTATTGAAAAATGTAAAGTTGGAAAGCTTCACTTATTCTGTGATTAATTATGTGAAGTGAGGCAGTGATGTTGTCACTTGCACAAATGATTGTTAAAACTAAGGATGTAGACATGAGTTAATTCATATACAATTATCCCTCATTCTTATGCCAGTTAAGTGTAAAATAAAGCATAGGATATGTGAGAACTTGCACAAAACATGTATAATAGAAACTTTATAACTGCCATTAGATTAAACCTTGAAAAAGGCAAAATGATTACAAGATGTGAAGGTTTGAGTTACAGTTAAAAAAAAAACAACAAAACACTACAGATTCTAATCTAAGTCCTAGTTAATCTTCAAAAGATGGTTCTCCTTCCCTGTGCCTTTGGTGGGCTTGGTAGCTTCAGTAGTAGTAGAAGCTAGACCTTTGCCTTTAGGGTCAACCTTAGCAGGAATGGGAATGGTAGCAAGAACTATCTCCAAGTTATGAAGGGCTTCTCTACCCTTAGAGGTATCCTTGGGTGTAGGTGGAGGTTTGGTGGTCTCAGGAACCACCCCCTTGGATGTGCCTTTTTCTTTTTCAATGGCCCTGGCTTGTTCTATTTCTTTGGTAGGGCTAGTGGAAGAAGGGGGGAACCTTGGCTAAGCTGTTTTTAGCCTCATCTGCCTTTTTGGAGACAGGGTCACCTTGGGAACTTGAAGATTTTGGAAAACCTGATCCACGGATTGCTAGGGGATAGTAGACGTTCTCTGCTCTCCAAAGGGCAAAAGAGGCCTCAACCTCAACCTGGTTGAAGGCCTCATTCCATACTTGGAGACAGTATGTCCTACATACCCCCATGACCTCAGCCCTGAGTGCTTCCTCAGTCTCAGCTACCACCACATTGTAGCCATCCTGTTCAGCATGGTCCTTAGCCTTCTCAGCCTCTTCAAGCTTCTTCTTCAGGCTCACAATCTGCTCTTTGGTTACAGATAGCTAGTCCTCGGTCTAGCGAAGCTACTTACGCTGGCTCTCCGCCTGCCTCTTAACTCCTTGTAAGGTAGCCTCAGTGCTTTTCTTGTCTTGATTAGACTCATTCAGTTTCGTGGTCAGTTCTTGAATCTTTTTGTCAGCCACAGTGAAAGCGTCCATAACAGCAATGCACCGACTCTTTTCATCCTTCATCTGTCTATAGGAGCTTTTGACTATCTCATCGGCCCTATGTGCAGCTTGGATAGCCTACCAAGGAAAGGAGTATAATGTGTTAAAAAAGAAAAAAAGATAGTGAGAACATGGTTATGACCTTAAGCGTAAGGAACTTAGTTAAAGGGCTTTCCAAGGATAGATCCCTTTTCAAACTGAGGAACACTTCATGATTCCTCATTCCTCTAAGGTCAACCATGTCAGCAGGCAGCATCAGAGCTTGCTCTATGGCATTGGCCACATATCCAGCCCCTCCCTGCTAGAAGTCCCTGATGGAGGCATCACTGAAAAGAGGAGCTTTATCCAACACTATGGAGGGGGTCCAAGCTAGGACTTCAACCTAGTGGTCACCCCTCCTATCTGTGACAGCTCCCTCACTAGAGGATCTCGTTTGAATGACCCTAACATGTTTGCCCCCTCTTTATGGCTCAGGTTCCTTCGATGGAGCAGTCCTTCTCTCGTCCATCACTTCCTTTCCTTTCTAATCTTGTTTCCTCTTTTTGTCAACAGGGTCAGGTTGGGAGACCTGAGTAGAGGGGAGGGTAGAAGGCTTTGGTTGAACTGCCTTCTCAGGGACTTTGCCCCCAGCGTGGGACTCTAGCAGGTCAAGGAGGCTTATTCTTGTCCTGCGCTGTAACACCATGGTAGCTGGAATGAGAGAATCTTCCTACGTCTTGCTTACTTGGGCTGGAGGAAGATGACTGAAGTCATCGGTGGGAGCCTCTAGGGATTGAGGTCTATTGAAGACCTAGAAGTCGTCCTCAGAATCAAAGACTTCGACTTCTTCTTCTTCTTTGATGACTAGCTGGGAAAGGGTTGCTTCGTCCTTGGCCGTGTACTGGGGGAGTGGCTCTACTTCTAGTACACCTTCTGGTGCCGGATCTGGGTTGAGAAAGTTAGGCAGAGCAATGTTGATCAGGTGCAAGCGACGGTCTTTCGCCTTGATCACGCACTTAGGCGCCTAGAAGTTGGATGACAGGGGGGTGCAACCGAGGATGAGATGGGCAGCCCTCAACTGTCCATCCTTGTGAATGAATACCTCTGTCTTGAGTACTTTATTGAGGTCTAGTTTGTTAACGAGATTGAAGTTCGAAATGGCCAAATATTTATCTGCAAAACCACCAGATGTAAACATATTGTCAAAAGACAACATATTTAAGAGGAAAGTTTAAATTGTAAGTACAAATTACAAAATGAACACAGGGGGTGTTAGTAGAGATAAATGGTATTGTTAGAATCATAAACCTAGACCCAAAATACCTCACCTAGTGTCCCTATTCTGGTTGGACAGTGAAGCCCATCATGCCACTCCCCTGAGACGATTAGAAAATCTTTATTCATGCCCTTATTAGACTCAGGGAGGCACGATATGAGCCTAATTGCGGGTTCTCTAGTTTTTAGGTAGTATCCCTGCCTTGTTAATTTATGGCGATTATAAACCCAGTTAACATTGTGATGAGTAAGGTTCACACCTATCTTTTCGTTGAGGGCCTTGACACTACTTAGGATCCTAAATATATTGGAGGTGCATTGGTTGGGGGTTAATTTATGAGCTATCAAGTAGTCCCTAGTGACTTTACCTATGGGGATTCTCATCCCTCCCTTTATGAAGGCAATCATTGGGATTACCACTTCTCTCTCCTACCTCTGGGCGTACCAATCCCCTTGTTTACAGTATCTAATGGAAACCCTTTGTAGGATTCCATATTGTGCTTTAAAGCTCTCTATACTCTTTGGGGGGTTTACCAGGTAAGCAAATCTACCCATGTATCAGAAAGAGTTGAAGGTGAAAGGAAGGTGAAGGGAAGTTAGGGGGGTCGAGGAAGGAAGGGCTTTGTATAAAGAAAAGTATAAAAGAAAATATTTGAATGACTTACGCAAAGGAAGGAACTCTCCTCAGACTGGTTCTTGATATTTATGATTGTAAAAATGAAGTGAATGAGGTCTTCAAACAGTATTTGTATTAGAGGGGAAGGAAAGCGAGAGAATTCCCGCTCAAGTTCCAATGAAATCCTGTGCTGTTGGATCTTCATCATACCAAAGAACGTGGGGAACATAGAGCCACAGAAATTTAATGCAAGCGCGTCTCGGATGCCGAAACGTCAAGAGCGTGTGTTGGGCAATTAAAAAGTCATCTGCACAAATAGAGGTGACATATGAAAAGAAAAAAATAATTGTTATAGTATCGAAATCCTCCTTTTTTTTCGAGGAGCAAAAGAGGAGAATTTCAAGGGGATATTGTAAGGATGATAGGCCTAGAGGTGTGTATTTGGCCGTGGGCCCTATCCGAGGATGTTTAACTGTTCGAGGACAAATGCGTATTAGCAAGGTAGTGCAAATTATTAGATTGGGGAAGGGAACTGGTCATGATGTTTCGGGAAGGAGGTCCGAGGACAAGTTCCACCTCGGCTTAACAGGGCAAAGGTAAAAAGGGTTAACCTACCATCAAGGGCAATGTTTTAAGCAATTCTACTAGTAGGGATAAGCATCAGGAAGGGATAATGTAAGAGGAAAGTGAGAAATATCTAAGGAAAAGCTGTTACCATCACATTAAATACTCTGTAGCTAACTCTCTAGCCACATTTATGTGGAGATGATACTTAAACAATGGGATTCAGCCTTACAGTTGCCTCTAAGAACTTCAGGAAGGTGCTGATGGGACAAGGAAAAGATTCAGCCATCTAACCTACACATGGAGGGCTGAGATGGAGCAAAGAAAGGTAATATAAAGAAGAAAAATCCCCTTATAGAGAGGGATTGGAGAATCTATGGGAAAAACACTGTAGCACAAAGAACTGTAATTGTAATCAAGTCTAAGAGAATCCCATTCAAGAACTACTCTCCTCGGACTTTGCTGAGGAAGATTTTCTTTATAAAACTTGCTTATCTTTGAGTTATCATGATCTCTAGTCCATTGTAGACATTGTCTCAACATCAAAGCATAGTTTTCAGCTCATTCTCTACAAATTCATTGCATTAGGCTCTTTGGACCTTAATCCATTGATCATTTGGGCTTAGGATCCAAAACCTGCCCTTACAGCAATATATATTTATATATAAATAAATATATTATAGGCTGCTAAAGAACATAATTTGCAAACTATCACCTGGTGAGACTAATGTTTCTTTTTCTTTTTCTTTTTTATTTTTAATAAAGAAAGTAGATTCTAATTTGCAATTCATTCTTACTATCTAATCCACAAAACATTCACATCAATCTTGTGTTGGATCTCAATCTTGATTACAATGCTTAGAGAGGTGTTGTCTTGTTTTCGTTGTTAACAAGAAGTGGATGTGCATAATCATATATATATATATATATATATATATATCCTAATGATCAGTTTTCTTTTTATTCTAACTAATTATTATCAATATTCTTCGGAGTCCTGCTCCCTCAACTCTTTTATGGTAATCGCTTGCAATGATCGAGTTCTATACCATGCGCCGATGCCTTACCTTTTTGTCTTTGGCATATGAAGTCTAGCTAGTAGAAGTTGGGTGGTCTAAGCCACTTCGCCAAGCATCAAGAAAATGCAGACTAGGCAAGGAAGTCAATACTGTACTAGAAGCTGTACCGATTTAGCCAACGGTACGATATGTTTTGGGTACCGGTCAATACCGGTGTACCGTTTCGGAATTACCGCTAATATAGATATATATGTATATAAAATTTTAAAATGATAAATTTATGTCACTCATCTAATCAATAACAACAATAATAATATATACTATAGAGAAACCAACAAGATCATCAAAAAAAAAATGTAATAAATTTATAAAAATAAACAGTATTGATCTGAAAATATATAATATTTGTTCAAAAAAATATAAAATAGTAAAAATCTCCAAATATATTTTCACAACTTTTATATTTTAATACTTTTAGCCAAAAAAAATGTAACAAACCAAATGAAAAAAATGAAAACCTACTGCCACAGTGCCATGAGCCAATAGATGTCTTGTCTCTCTCTCTCTCTTCTTTTTTTTTTTTAATAAAGAAAAAAACACTTTACCCCAAATCAAGAACTTACTGTCACTTTACCCCTTCAAATTCAAGTTTTAAATTTCAAACAAAAACAAGAAACAACCTAAAAAGTCTACAGCCACTTATCAGGGCCAAAATTGGAAATTAAGCTCATTTTTCAAATAATATAATTAGTAGGCACAGTTTGCAAAACTATATTTTTTACTAACATCTCGAGTCTTTTAAACTCGATTTTGAGCTTAGAAATCGAGTCTTTGTGACTCGATTTCAGTGTTCTGATTTGTTTGATGTGGCATATCTTCCACGTGGTGTACACCTGGAAATTGAGTCTCTAAGACTCAATTTCTAAGCCAAAAAAAAAAAAAAAAAACTAAGTTTGTCTCATGTACAAACCAGTCTCAGAAATACAAAAAAAAAAAAAAAACCCACTAATCCAGAAACTTCACAACAATCCAAAAAAATAATCATCAACAATCTATAACTAAAAAAAATCTAAACTTTGAAAAGAAGAGGGAGGGACGGATCTGAGCGAGAAAGGTGATCTGACCTAGTTTGGCGGTGGGGAGGAGGAATAACGGTAGTGGGGAGGCGGACGTGGCGCTGCTGCTTGGAGAATGCCGATCACTGCCGGCTTTGTCCTTCCGACTACACTTGATCTCCACCGGCCTTCTCCTCCTCTCTCTCTCTGCTGCGTTCTTTCTCCGTTTTACGAGTCCGCCACCGTCAAGGCTGGCGCCGTTAACCAATTGAAAGAAAAAACACCAAGCTTGAAAGAAAACCGATTCGCAGACCCACAGTTGTGAACCCACGACCGACTAACCAGCACCCAAAGTCAACCGCCGCCGCCTTCACAACAACCCCACCACCACCAAACCGATGAACCGAGTAGACCTAGTGGCTGGGTTTCTGCAGTTCGTAGTCGAAACCAGCACCTATCCACATTGTCACCACCACCTAGCAACCCAGCATCTTTGGTCTGTGCTCCTAAAAGAAGAGAGAGCAGATAGTGAAAGAAGGGAGAGAGGGCTGAGGTGAGGAGAGATGCCTAAATGATTAGGAGAAAAGAGAGTCTTTGAATAATATTAAGGTAAAATTTTTCGTTTTGTACATACAAATATAAATCGAGTGTCTAATACTCGATTTCCATGTAGATGCCACGTGGAAAAAATGCCACATCAGACGTGATTAGAGCATGAAAATCTAGTCTTTGAGACTCGATTTATAGGCCAAAATCGAGTCTTTTAGACTCGAGATGTTACTAAAATATATAGTTTTGAATCAGGCCCTACTAATTATATTGTTTGGAAATCATGATTAAATTCCAGTTTTGGCCCACTTATCAGTCAACGTACCTCATCTTATTTAATTAAAAACAAATTACTATTTCCAAAACCACCCATTCATATGTCATATCACCTCTCTTCAATAAAACTTCAGACTCAACCTACCCCCACTTACCACCCACTCTTTCCTATTCCCTCTTCGTCTTCTTTTCTCTTTCACTCCCCAGGATTCTCTCTATCCCCATAATCTCTCTTTACAAACAAATTTATCCTCCCCCCAGAAGCTAAACGGCAAGAACCAGTGAGAGTAGAGCAAGATCCAATGAGTCACAAAACCATTTTTCTCATCTTCTTCTTCCTTTTCTATTTCTTTTTTCTTCTTGTTTGTACTAGTCCGAAACATCTTTACCGGCCGAAACAATCGAATTTTACCGGTACGGCCGGTATTTTTTTCAGTACGAAACAAGGGGTGTAACTATACCGGTGCACTGGTCGGTACGGTACGGAATTGACTTCCTTGAGATTAGGAAGAGAAAAATCCAACAAGTATGGTAAAACATCCTTTTATACTCATACAAAAAAACCTATTAGTACTTTTGATCTCACGGGCACCAAAATTGAAGCTCACCTTCTTTTTCTTTTTCTCTCTCTCTCTCTCTCACTTTTTTTTTTTCCTGTCAGAAGTAACAATGGTGTAGACAACTCCTTCCACCTTGTAATTTTTAAATAAATGATTCCAACATAACCATGAACTTATGTTGAATAATGCTAGATGGATGTCATAGATGACCTCTTCCAACAAGCAATATGTCTTTCCAAGCTTCATAAAACATCCAGGTGATGCCGGACGATGGCATGACCATTAAACAACTAGAACCCACCCCCTGTCGGAATTTTATTTCCACATAACATTAGAATATAAAAAAAATTAGTTAGTTGTCATATTTCAAAATAATGTTGGAAACTAGCATCTTGAGTGTCTAAAACTCGAGTTCCAAGATAAAACTTGAGTTTTAAAAACTCGATTTGTAAGCGGGGGAGGCCGATGGGGAAGAAAATCCACGTGGAACTCGAGTTTTAAAGACTCGAGTTTCACTTTTAAGACTCGAGTTTTACTTCTTCTTCCTCGCGTTCATCTGAGTTCTTCTTTGTGCAAATAAGACCACCCAGCGTTCAATCAAATCGTTCCACTTCGTCAGATCGTTCGTCTTCTCTGTTCATCTCTGTACACCCAGCAATCGTTCCTGTTCTTCGTCAGATCGTTGAAGGCCACCTAGCATTCAATCAGATCGTTCCACTTCGTCAGATCGTTCGTCTTCTCTGTTCCTCTCTGTTGCGTTCGTCTCTGTTCTTCATTAGATCATTCCTTCGTCATTCTTCCAGTTCTTCAGGTGTGAGGCTCTTCAAGTGCCAAAATCGAGTCTTGGAGACTCGTTTTAGCTTTTTAGAACTCGAGTCTATAAGACTCGAGATCTATCTGGCATAATATTTCCAACTCACCAAGTCGAAATCGAGTCTATGAGAGTTGAGTTTTAGACTGAAATCGAGTCTATAAAACTCGAGATGCTAGTTTACAATTTTCTTCCGACCGCATGTTAACTTATGATATTCTTTCTTCTCCCTCTGCTAGTCTGCAAATTTTGTCCCCCCTGTAGAGTCCCAACAGACCTCATTCACGGATGACTTCTGAAAGTGCTGCTGCCATGTGGGGTGGGCACTTACCCTGTAGAGCTCCCACCATCAATCGTTTCCTGGCCACCTCCAATGGAAAGCTAATTGTGCCAGCAGTAAAACCTGGAAAAGTGTATGAAAGTCCAATTATTTAAGAGTGATGATATAATTATAATCAATGGTCAAATCACAAGGTCATCTTTATCATTTTGGTTCCTTTGACAAGCGACATAGTTAGAGTAGATCGTAAAGTTTCAAGAATAACACATAAAAGTAATACAGTGACAAAGTATAATATGCTCTCGAATGGTGCAATTGGCCCAACAGTCTCTTATACTTGTGAAGAATAGATCTTCCCACTCTCAAAATAGGAGGTACGTATTACATTAATCACACGCTATTTACAGATTGTTAGGGCTTTTTCTTGGAGAGAGAGAGAGAGAATGCATTGTAAAATAAATAAGGAGAATAATGGTTTCAAGAGACCTTGTTGAAATATCATCTCCAAGACGCATTTGCAAGCATTCCAATGAACACAAGTTAATTAGACCAAAATACCAATTTAAATGTTATATAAAGCTGACATGGGGAAAGATCAGTTCTGATCCAAAATTAGGATCCATAACATTTTCAAAGAAATTGTTCATTAACAACTGGATGGGAAAAGAGAGAATTAGAGACCGGGGAGTGAGGATGTCAGATTCTCATTACCTTTTTCCAAAATAATTGAATGAGCTTGTTTTAAGCTTTTATACATATATTGGAAGAAAACCAAGAGATAGTTGTGTTTGCAAATATTCACTCATGTTCATTTGTAAGATCTGGATGTAGTATTTTATCTTCCTAATTATATTATATTATATTTTATATCTCTACCTTCATAATATTGCTAGTTTGTTTTATTTTATACCTGTTTTGGGATTATAACATGAATTCTAAGTTCATGGCCCTTACAACCACCCCACCTCCCCACCCCCCCAAACAAAAAAAAGGGGGGGGGGGGGGGGGACTAATATCAATTATTTACAAATAATTGATTTTTCAGATGGGGGGAGATTTCTGTACTTCAAAAACTTAATTGAAGAACCTGCAACTAAATATTTTTCATTTTTAATAGAGACTTTCTAAGTGGATCTTCTAATTTGCGCACCATATTCCTGTGTATGTGACAATAACATTGCTTCAGGTGAAATAGGTTTAAATATACTGAAGCATGTTTTGGCATGCTAAAATGCTATGGCTTTGGTAGCTTCTTCATCTGAATAGTTGATTCCCCAGATTGCATTTGCACCTGTTGATCATCATTTAGTAAGCAACAAAGTGAACCTAAACATCAAATTTAGTGGTGGAATTTATTTGTGAGAATTTTGTGCCACTTGCGAGATGGAATTTTAGTGAAACACTCAAAACATGCTACAAAATTATTAGGAACCCTCTCCCCACCCCCCCCCCCCCCCTCTTTCCCCCTCTTCTTCTCTTATTAGGTGCGGAGGTGGCTCATTTCATTTAAGAAGCACGGACACTTCATTTGGGATGTCATACCCGCCGTGTCATGTTATAATTTTTCAGAAATTGCTTGTGTTGTACCTGTACCTGCACCTGTGTCTGTGATTCCTAGCATTTCAAACTAGTAATATTGTAGTTAATGTCACCAGAGAATGAAATTGGTAACTTCTTTTTTTTTTCCTTTTTAGTTATGGTTGTTGTGGATAGCTAGCCTGATAATTTATATATGATGTAATTCTTTCTTCAGGTGGTGATTTGTCTTTACATACTATCAGCTTCAGGTGTTACGGTTGCCTATTCTGGTATGTCGCTGCTTACATGTACATCAAAACTTGATGACAATCTGAATTGTTTTACATCAATGTTAGCAAATTTTGTGGGTGGCGCATGATTTTAATAACTTTCTTCAACAAAGATGCAATGAAGTCTTTAATTTGTAGATACATTGTGGTTGATGCCCTGCACTCATCTGTCTAGCTCATTCTTCTTTTTGTGGTATAAATCTCTGTTTGTACATGTGAGTCTGATTGTCTACTCTTATTATTTTATGATGCCATCATTTTTGCTACCTTGTAATAGTGGGAAATGGTTCTGGTACATTTTCTCTTGAAGGATATGTTACACTGTTGCTAGGAACCGTGTAATGAAAGGAAGAATCATTTTTTCAAATGCTTGAGAGGCAGCTGGCTTCCTGGATGTGGATTTGCTGTGCATAGTGCATTTGTATATTATACATATATTTGGGTAATGTTGCATGGTAATAATGTTTAGCCATAATAAATAAGGCTAGTAAGTTGAGAACTCCTGCTGTCCTAGATCAATATTGATGCTAGCCAATTTGATCTACTACTCATGGAGTGCCTACTGTGTAGGAATCATACTTAGATTTCACCATTTATGGAATACCCCCTTTTCTGATATCATTATGACTGCCAATTCTGAAGCCTTACCTAATTTTGTTGTAGTTTCCATGTCAAACTTTCCGTGTTAGCTTTAAGAATTTTATTTCTATACCATCCATGCTGTAATGCATGTAATGTCTAATGCCTAGTTAAGACAACAGTTAAAATTTGGAAGCTATACTATTAAAACTTTGGGGTCAGCTATGACTCTTCAACAGACTAATCAAAGATGGCCACGTTTATTTTTTTTTCCATTCTATCCTATGCAAAATCACTTTTTATAAGCTCCTTCTCTGACACGTCATTTTTTACTACTAATATCATTTTAGGTCATCCTCCATCTTTTTACATTTCCTCAACTTGAATTAACTCACTCTTCTTCTTTGATGCATATATTGCTCTTCTTTGCACATGACCAAACCATCTCAAGTGATTCTTCCTCGTCTTTTCATTAATAAGGGTCATTACTATCTTTAAGCGAATCTCTTCATTTTGAATATCTCTCTTTTCTATTTTTACTTACTCGTCTCAAAACTCATTTCAACTACACTTATTTTAGAACATGTTTCTAAATAGACCAATAGTCAATATCATAGAGCATAGTTGGTCTTATGGCAGTCTTTTTAAACTTTATGATGATATATTATATTAATTGTTAATTCTTTACTTATCAAAAAAAAATATTTGTGTTGGTTAAAGGAAAATTCCAAAGCCCCATTATGGTTCTTAGAGCAATCACAGCAGAGAAGCTATATTACTATATATTATAGCAATATAGCTCCTCAAACACAAAAATATAGCTCTAGCAGTGGAGCTATATTCTTATATTATAGCTCCACATGAACAGTGCACATCTATTTATAGATGTGCACTGTTCATCAAAGCTAAAAAAAAAATTATTTTATTAACTCTCTCTCTCTCTCCTATTTCATTTAAAAAATATATTTCTCTCTCTCTCTCTCTCTCTCTCTCTCTCTCTCTCTCTCTCCGACTTCTCTTCTTCTTCCTTCTTCCTTCTTCCTCTCATTTTTTTTTCTCTCCCTCATCTTCTCTCTGCTTCGTCGTCGTCCCATGCCGGCCCACATCCCCGTCCCACGCCTCCGCCGGCCTCATCATCACCTGCCCAAGCCGGTCTGTTCTTTTTTGTTTTTTCTTTTTTTCTGCTATGGCCGCCGGTCTGTTCTTTTTTTTTTTTTTTTTTTTTTTTTTGCTGTGGTCGCCGATCAGTCCTCTCTTCTTCTTCTTCTTCTTCTTTTTTTCTGCCGTGGATTACTCGTCACCGGCCTCATCGTCACCGGCCCAAGCCGGTCTGTTCTTTTTTTTTTTTTTCTGTTGTGGTCGCCGGTCTGTTCTTTCTTTTTTTTTTTTTCTGCTGTGGTCGCCGGTCTGCTAGTGGTGGTGGTGGTGGTTGTGGTTGTGGTTGTGGCTGTGGCTGATGGCAGAGGTGGTTGTGTTGGTGTGGTATATATTTTTTGGGTAGTGAGATATATTATTATATTGTAAAAAATATATTATTTTATTGTGATGTTTATATTATTTTATTGTGTTGAAAGTTAAAATAAATCCACTGCTGCAGCACGGGTGTAGTTAAAATAGATAAAATAACTTTTGGTAGAGCTAAATTACTAAACTGCTGTGAATGCTCTTAATTAAAAGTGTAGAAAAAACTCTTCAAAAAGGAATCATATATAAACTAGGGAAGATATTATAAGTTGCTTAAAATATTCATAGTTCATTTGTTTGGATTGTCTTCCATTTTAGTCAGGCTTATTTTTCTGATATTTCCATGTTACATTTATAGATCTCAAAGCTTTTATGTATCTTTGAATCTCGATCGCTTGAAATTCCAGCGACTTATTTTTATTTTTATTTTTTTCTTCTTGCATCAGGGTTGAGCTTATTTTGTCTGTCCATGTTAGCAGAGACGTCTCAATTAGTGTAGATTTTATTTTTTTGGATCTTTTTTTTTTATAAGATATTTTTTTAGATCTAACAATGTGTAAAAGTCTCACGTTATTTTAAATTTTAAATAACTTAGTACTTTGATACATTGTTATATTTGTAATATCTAATCTTAGCAATGAAATGTAGCTATTTTAAATGTGGATGATCCTAATACCCAATGGAGATGCTACTCTCTTTTTGTTCTCCCTTTTTCTTTTGGTTAATGAGTGTCCTGCAAGCACAAGTTAAGGTGCATTTGACACTTCATTTAATGATGTTTTTATATTTTCTAAAAAAAATAAAAATAAAATCAAACTATATACTAAATAGTATACACATCTCAAGAAAAGCTTAAAAGACCACATTGAATTTGTACTTGCAAATCAATTAATTATTGATAAGTGAATTTTTATCTTCAAAAAACATACATTTTGGCTCATTATTAAATATATATTATTTCTCAACGTGAACCATTAAGGTTGAGAAATAAATTCCCTGTAGTCAATACAAGCCTACAGGGAATGTAGATAGCTGAAAAAAGTAGTTAGCAAACTATCACCTATTGTGATTAAAATTTCCTTTTTTTTCTTTTCTTATTCTTTTTTAAATGAAAGTAGAATCTAACAAATAGAGTAATTATGCACCACTTATTGCACATTTCTGGTATAATTAAAAAGAGGGATTTGAGGAGACAATTATTCCTTAAATGTAAAAATCGAATAGTTTAAAGAAGTCAAAAGTCAGGTGTAAACAATGAATTGCATTCTACAATAAGCCCCAATAAAACTTAAAAAAAATAAATCAATAAGAATGGTTATAGTGGTCTTTTTTTATAAGGAGAAATTTAAGCACTTCTTTTAATATATAATCTTAAATATTTCAAATTTAGGTTCAATTTAAATTGCAGAGAATTTAAACTTTTATGGATAACATGCAATTACAACTTACGCTCTTAATTATTATATTTTTCTCAAAAAATTTTATTTTTATTTTTAAACATTTGTTGGAATTAACAAACCTTTTTTTTGTAAAATATAAACATATACTTAAACATAAACTTGTATTTTATATATATTAAAATATTAATGATTTATACACTATAGCAATATATATATATATATATATTATAGGCTTGTAAAAAAAAAAAAAACCACTCAAATAATATATAAATCAGAGTAGTTCAACAAATTGAGGTTTTATTATCACTAATACTTCTTGTTGTTTTTAACGGAGTCATTCAAATCATTCATCCCTTATTGTAACTATTGAATTCATTAAAGTAAAAAGAAAGAAGAAAACACAAGAAAAATGTTTTTGGTGATGCATCATAATTTGCAAAAGTAAAAGTAATTAATAAATTTATTAATTATGTTATTAATTAATTTGGTTCTAATCACATTCACTTTCACATTAACACATAATTTTTTTTTGGAACCAAATTGGTAATAATTTTTTTCTTTTTTCATCAATAAATTCTATATGAACGAGTGATCATAATGCTAAATATTTAATTACTTTAAAACATTTGAAAGGTTATTTAGAAAATTGGATTTATTGTATGCTAGATATCCCAACCCAACATTGGCCGAATCTAGCCAAAAACAAAGTCTCAACAAAACAAGTAGGAGAAGGAGAGAGATGTTTTGAGACTAAAGAAATAAATGCTTAACAACATAAATTGCAAAATATCACCTGGTGAGATTAATTTTTCTTTTTTCTTTTTTATTATAAAGAAAGTAGAATCTAATTCTCAATTCATTTTTTATTATCTAATCTACAAAACATTCCCATCAATCCTGTGTAGAGGAAGAAGAAGAATCATAATTTGAAAATATTATAAAGTAAAAGTAATTAAGAAATTATGATTATGTATATTAATAAATATGGTCTAATCACATTCTTTGTCAAATCAATACTTTTTCACAATAAAATTGGTAATAAATTATATATGAACAATCGATCATAATGTCTGATGTTTCATAACTTGAAAAACATTTGTGAAAGGCAGTATAAAAATTAGATGTATTTTATGATAAATATCAAAACCAAGTGAACAAGAGAGTAATTATTATAAGCCTACAAGGAAAGTCGATGGCTAAATTAGCAAACTATCACTTACTGAGATTAAAATTTCCTTCTTCTTATTTTTTTAATGAATGTAGAATCTAACAAATAGAGTAATTAAGCACCACTTATTGCACATTTCTAGCGTAATAAAAAAGAGAGATTTGAGGAGACAATCATACCTTAAATGTAAAAATTGAATATTTCAAAGAAGCTAAAACTCGGGTGTAAATAATGAGTTACATACTTACATTCTGCAATAAGTCCCAATAAAATTAAAAAAAAAAATCAATAAGGATGGTTACATTGGTCTTTTTTATATGGAGCAATTTAAGCACTTCTTTTAATATAGAATCTTAAATATTTCAAATTGAGGTTCAATTTAAATTTAAGAAAATTTAAACTTTTATTGATAACATGCAATTACAACTTACACTCTTAATTTTTTTTTCCTCAATTTTTTTATTATTTTTAAACATTTGTTGGATTTAAAAAACATTTTTTTATAAAATATAAACATATACGTAAACATAAACTTGTATTTTAAATATATAAAAATATTAATGATTTATACATTATAGCAATATATATATATATATATATATATATTATAGGCTTGTTAAACAACAGCAACAACAACAACAACAAAAAACCACTCAACTAATATATATATATATATATATATATACACACACATATATATATATATATATATATATATATCAGAATAATTCAACAAATTAAGGTTTTATTATCACTAGTGCTTTTTGGTGTTTTTAACGAAGTCATTCAAATTATTCATCCTTTATTGTAACTATTGAATTCATTAAAAAATAATAATAAGAAAAATGTTGTTGGTGATGCATCATAATTTGCAAAGATTTTAAAGTAAAAGCAATTAATAAATTTATTAATTATGTTATGAATCAATTTGGTTCTAATCATATTCACTTTCACATTAATATATAATTTTTTGCAACCAAATTAGTAATAATTTTTTTCTTTTTTCATCAATAAATTCTATATGAACAAGTGATTATAATGCCAAATATTTTTATAACTTGAAAACATTTGAAACGCTATTTAGAAAATTGGATTTATTGTATGCTAGATATCCCAACCCAACATTGACCGAATCTAGCCAAAAACAAAGTCTCAACAAAACAGGTAGAAGAAAGAGAGAAGTTGTTTTGAGACAAGGGAAATAGTTGCTAAAGAACATAATTTGCAAGCTATCACCTGGTGAGATTCATGTTTCTTTTTCTTTTTCTTTTTCTTTTTCTTTTTCTTTTATAAAGAAAGTAGAATTTAATTTTCAATTCATTCTTACTATCTGATCCACAAAACATTCCCATCAATCCTGTGTTGGATCTCAATCTTGATTACAATGCTTAGAGCCATGTGTTGTTTGTAATATGAATATTTTGTTTACCATCTTAGGCGAGTTGCATTACTTTGACAAAAACATAATAATTGTTCTGAACATGCACATAATAAATTAATCCTGGCCGCATTTACTAATGCTTTTGTTTATGGTTTTGGGTTTGTAAAACATGTAAAATCATACAGGGATAAAATACAAAAACTTCCTATGAGGTTTGGGCTAATACCATATACTATCAAGACTTTTAAAAAATATTCAAATTGCTCTCTAAGCACAAATGACACTAAACACCGTTTGATAGTTTTCCTACACCTCTAAGTCCAAGATTTCCTTCCAACAGCCTATCTTGACTAGACAAGCCTTATTGTGATTGCATTATGGCAATTATATCCATGAGAGAATGTGTGATTAGCCCATGGTAGGTAAATAGCAGCCAAAAATGAAGAAATAAGCAAGAGGAATAGGAAAATTTTCAAACAATATTAAGTGATGTTTGTGCTTAGGAAGCAAAGTGATAGCTTTAGAAAAGTTTTTATATTGCCAAGAGCTTTGTAGCTCAATTGCTTAACTTATTGGTGGTGTCAATTGAGATAGTTAGGGTTTAAATCTCCCATCTCCCAACTAACAAGTTATTAACCAAAAAAAAAAGTAATCTTTAGCATTTGTTCAAATCTTAAGGGTAGATTTTGTATTTCAAATCTTTGGCATTTGTTGGTTTTTCATTAGTTAATGAGTTGAATTAAATTACATCAAATTTAATTAGATAAGATTTTCTATTTATAGTTTTGAAAAATATATTTTAATTTTTTTTTTACCTGCGATTCTGACACACACACGTGACACCCTAAGTAGTAAGTCCTTGCAAGTTGGGTTGATTGTTAGAGTTGTCATGGGTTTAATTTTAGTTAGAGATTTCTTAACCCAAAGGAGGTTAAGTTGAATTCAACTATAACTTCAACTTAACTCATTCACACCTCTTCGATCACATTTTATATTTGGATCCACATTATTATTATTCCTTAAGGTTTATAATCAAAATTATTTAAAAGCAGGGCCGGCCCAAAACCTAGGCAACTTAGGCCTAGCCCTAAGACTCCCACCACAAATAAATATTTGCCATTTACAAAAAAGGCCCCATCTCATTGTAAAAGGTCCAAATTTTATTAAAAATATGAATTTTTTTAAATTGTGCACTTTTTATTATTAGTGATGTTAGGAATATCACAAATTTTATTATAGATTTACAAACTAATATGTTACCAATCACAAAAAAAGTATTTTAAATATTCATTAATTACATTATTGAATCTCATCCTTCACTATTATTGTCATATTATATTGTGAACATTTGTAGTACCTTTAACATTTTCCTTTTTTATTTCTAACAAGGCTTTAAAAATTTTTTTGCAAATGTGCTAAATCATCAATGATGATTAATTCTCCCTAATAGTTTGAAAATTTAATATTTGTAAACTAATCTACTACAAAGCCCCACATCAATTGATATCTTAGATTATAAATGTAATTAACTATATATGTATCATTATATATCCAAGATAAATTAATTTTCTTTTAAAAAAAATAAATTCTTTTTGTTAAATCAATTTTTCAACTATGACATTCAATTCTCTATAAGAAACAAACCTTAGTTTTAGTTAGTATTATTTATTAAATTATATATTTAATACATCAAATTAACCTCAATTTAATTTATATTAAATAATTTTATTTAATTAATATTTATATAAAAAAGGCCCCCACCTGTATATTTCGCCTTAGACCCCAAATTAGGTTGGGCCAGCCCTGTCTAAAAGAAATGGAGAAAAGCAGGGGCAAGTAGAGAAGTGTTGTCTTGTTTTTGTTGTTAATAAGAAGTGGATGTGCATAATCATATCTATCTCCTAATGATCAGCTTTCTTTTTATTCTAACTAATTATTATTAATATTCTTCGGAGTCCTCCCTCAACTCTTTTATAGTAATCGCTTGCAATGATCGAATTCTATACCATGCGCTGATGCCTTAACTTTTTGTCTTTGGCATAATTTTGTCTTCGGCATATGAAGTCTAGTAGAAGTTGGGTAGTCTAAGCCACATTGCCAAGCATCAAGAAAATGCAAACTAGGAAGACAAAAATCCAACAAATATGGTAAAACATCCTTTTATATTCATACAAAAAAACCTATTAGTACTATTGATCCCACGGGCACCAAAATTGAAGCTCACCTTCTTTTCTTTTCTCTTTTTATTTTTCCTGTCAAAAGTAACAATGGTGTAGACAGCATGGGGAAACCCTTCCCGAAAACCATGAACTTCCCCAGCCTTAGGAAGGCAAAAGTTATATCTCAGGACTGTCAAAACCACGAAGCGACTTTAGCATGCTAGTCTACTCCTTCCACCTTGTAATTTTTAAATAAATGATCCCAACATAACCACGAACTTATGTGGGGTAATGCTAGATGTATGTCATAGATGACCTCTTCCAACAAGCAATATGTCTTTCCAAGCTTCATAAAACATCCAGGTGATGCCGGACGATGGCATAACCTTTAAACAACTAGCACCCCACCCCCTGTAGAGCCCCAACAGACCTCGTTCACGGATGACTTCTGAAAGTGCTGCTGCCATGTGGGGTGGACACTTACCCTGTAGAGCTCCCACCATTAATCGTTTCCTGGCCACCTCCAATGGAAAGCTAATTGTGCTAGCAGTAAAACCTGGAAAAGTGTATGAAAGTCCAACTATTTAAGAGTGATCATATAATTATAATCAACGGTCCAAACACAAGCCCATCTTTATCATTTTGGTTCCTCTGACAAGCGACATAGTTAGAGTAGATTGTAAAGTTTCAAGAATAACACATAAAAGTAATACAGTGACAAAGTATAATATGCTCTTGAATGGTGCAATTGGCCCAACAGTCTCTTATACTTGTAAAGAACAGATCTTCCCACTCTCAAAATAGGAGGTACTACATCAATCACACGCTATTTACAGATTGTTAGGGCTTTTTCTTGGAGAGAGAGAGAATGCATTGTAAAATAAATAAGGAGAATAATGTTTCAAGAGACCTTTATGAGATATCGTCTCCAAGATGCATGTGCAAGCATTCCAATGAACACAAGTTAATTAGACCCAAATCCCAATTGAGATGTTATATAAAGCTGACATGGGGAAAGATCAGTTCTGATCCAAAATTAGGATCCATAACATTTTCAAAGAAACTGTTCATTACCAACTGGAAGGGAAAAGAGAGAATTAGGGACTGGGAAGTGAGGATGTCAGATTCTCATTACCGTTATCCAAAATAATTGAATGAGCTTGTTTTAAGGCTTTATATATATATATATATATATATATATTGGATGAAAACCAAGAGATATTTTTCATAAATACTATATGATACTATTGAAGTCATATTCTTTTTTTAAAATAATAAAATAAAATAAAAGACATCACTGAAGCCATATTTCTCACCTGCAAAAGCTCCAAGCAGGAGCATCTCAGGACGGTTCAAAGACTTTTTATTTTTTGATTGGCAGTAAGATGTCTTCAATGTCTCATACATGAAATAGTAACAAGTACTGTATGGCAGCATTCCAATCAATGTAGGTGAGATACCAGCATAAAAGGCGCCAATCCCACCATCCTTATAAATTTTGCTAATTGCAACGCTTAAACTAGGGTATGCCTCAGGACTGACAGTCAAGCGATCCTGTAAAAAGTTAACTATAAATACAACCGAAAAAGATGTAGTTGTAAAATATAAATAAAAGAACCTAATGGATATATGACATAATCATTAAGTACAAAGTAAATAGACCAGCAAAGATCTATGTTATGAGAAATAACAGATGGAAGATGAAAATTTTAACGTCTAAAAACAATATAAAAGAACTTATCAAAAGCAAACAACATAAAAGATGTGTCAGACTAGACTCAATTTTCTATTTTCATGACTGGATCCCATAGTGCAAATACCTTCAAAACTTCAAGGGGATGGCAAGCAAGTGTGCTAACAATTCCAGCAGCTGCACCAGCCACAGCTATTGGAGAAATCCAGGAGAGAGAAAACTTCAAACTGAAACGACCAATTTGCAATCTTGGGCATTCTTCCTGATTCCATTTCTCCTGTGCTGATGTCATTGATCGTTTTACACACTCAAACGTTCCAAGCTCAATTGCCTGGGTAGGGATTATACGGACCATATTGATTGCATTGCCAGCCCATAATCCTTGCCAACCCTGCTTCTCAACCACCTCCAAGAAACTACCCGCAATGTTTTTGGATCCAACACCAACCACCATTCTCGTCCTGAATATTTCACATTACAAATCAGAATATTTTAGCGCTTTAATATATAGTTATTATAAAATTGGTAACAATTACATTCATGTCAAAAAAAAGAAGATAGTGCGGAGAAGGAAGCCTTAAAACATCCTCTAACCACCAAGCTTGGCATGGATGGGTATCATGGGTTGCAATAGTCACCGATTTATGCAGCATGTAAGTTGGTCATTGATGATGTAAGTCAGTGACAATTGCAACTGTGTATACTGGTTTAGTATTGTATACACCATAGTACATATTTAACATACAGACGTGTGGATGTGGATGTGGATGTGGGTGTGTAGGAGGAAATTACATTCCACCACTATAAACTATACCCCAAATTACACTTTGCACCCTCAACTTTTAGAATGCACGTTCTGCACCCTAAACTATGACCCTAGTTACATATTGTTCCCCAGTTTCAAGTTTGTTGTAAACTTGGACGAAAATTCAAAGGTTATGGTGTAAAGTGTAATCGGGGAGTCTAATTTAGGGTGGTAAAGTGTAATTTCTACTTTGTTTTTAAGTCTTTTGGCCTCCACCTCAGATCAAATCAGCTTCATATGGGATGGTTTGTTGGGAGGGGCACTCTGTTTATCATATGAACCCAAGTCGCCTTCAACTGTTCAACAAAGGATGCATTGTTTTACAAGATTTTCAAGAAGCAGTAGAGAGATTACACAACAAGAAGAAAAGATAAGTACAGCCAATATTCTTATTTATAAGCCTAACTGTTGAGTACGCCTGGGAAGTTGTGTCCTTTTCCAATTAAGCACATGTTCTATTACTGATTTAAACTGGTAGGTAAAGGGCAATGCTTGAAGATATTTGGGCAAGTAAACAAGAAATATTAAATGTGATGACAAATACATTTACTTCATGAAATAAGAAATGCATGTAAGTAGAAAGCAAGGCCAACCGAATGGTCTCAAGAGGAGCAAGCACAGCCTTGGTCATAGCCCCTGCTAAAGCTCCACTAAGAAACTCACCAACTTCTCTAGTCCTGAAGAAAACCTGAATTACATCAAAGCATGTCAATGTGATAGAACCAATTAAAAAAAATTAAAAAATAATAATTTCTTTTTCTTTCAGCCCCTAAATGAAATGCCAAAACCAACCTTAATGAGAGGGGGGAAATCAGTTGGTCAAAAAAAGAAGTGTAATACTATGAAAAAGTTGACCAAAAACCATGTAACACAAGCTCCAATGTCCATGGGACAAGAAAACCATACCCAGAGACATATGATTAAACAATCCAATTGTCAAACTCATATATAAGAAGTCAAAGGAAAACCCAAGGATACATTCAGTAGAGGAAAAGATAGGCATATTTAGGACTATTTCACCATGTAGTCACCTATGTTACCATGGGTGTTAAGCAAATCCACATCAGTAAGTTTGTGCTTGGAAATGGGTATGTGTACTAGTTAGCCACTCCACATACTAGCTTAGATTTTTGGGTTTGACATATTAACGAGGTATCAGATTGCGGTTTGATAGTCTTGGGAGTCCACATGCCAAGCCTGTTTCTCTTTTTTGGTCATCTAGCTGTCTGTCTTTGTTTTGGTTTCTGTTGAGCCTGATATAGTGTTGGGAAATTCCACATCAGTGAAATGTCTACTTAGTTCCCAGTATTTACACTTGTTGGGCCTCTAAACTGAAAAGCTTAAGTTTTTAGGTTGGATACTCTAATAGTAGGAAGTCCATGAAGAAATGGAAGATGAAGTACAAGAACCCCACAAGCCTATATGCTAAAATCCTAGACTTAATTCTCTAGTGCTGTATGATTTTTTGTCACATTATCAAATTTGGGATATTCTAATGATACTTAATGCAGTAGGTCCTCCATAACTACTATAAGGGTACTATAAGTGATGCTGGATAATGACACTTTTAATTAGAATTGTAAGCATCGTTTTTCGTTTTCTTTTTTTGTAAACATAATTTGTGTTTGGGTGGTCACCACAAAAAAAATTGATCACAGTGTAGATATCACATAAGCAAAAGAACATGAACATGGTCAATTGCAATTTACAGCAGCAAATAAATAGAAAAGGAATAAACAATCTGAAGACCTCAAAACCAAAAATAGGAGAAATTCTATTTTCTATATCTGTGCATAAAGTTTGATTCTAGCAAAAGATATACTGCATACAACCATTTCTCACATTTTTTTCTATAAAATCAAAAAGGAAGCAAGGTAAAAAACAAAAAGATCTAAACTTTCTTTCCAGGACTTGTGTACATTTTCTCAGCAACCCTAACAAAAGGAAATAAATTTAACCCCAAAAAAAAAAAAAAAAAAAAAAAAAAAGAGTAGCAATCTTTTTCACATTTTGCTCTATTTGAAGTAATGGGTTTTGTTTTCTTGACCGTTTGAAACGATCCAGAATATCTTGAAGACACAGCAAGTAGGCCAATAACACTGAAAAGTAAAGAAAAAAAAAATCCCAGATAAGAAAAATAGAGAAGTGAGAATGAGACAGACCTTGCAGGCACGACCAAGGTCAGGAACGTGAAATTTGAGGTCGAAATTGGTGTCTTTCTCCATTTCAAGCTCTTTGGGAAGCATCATTACCATACTGTACACGTCTCCAGAAATCCCAGCATCAGCATAGCTCTTCTTCTTCAGAGACTGCGATTCAAATGCCATTTTTTTTATTTTAAAATTTTTAGCAAAAATAAAATAAATTTTTATGGGAATTTCCCAGAAAGAATATGCAGAGGCAGAGGCAGGGATGTTGTAGATGAATTCTCTATACACATTATGACTTTGTAATTTGTAATTTGTATATAAAATAACAACAGAGAGAGAGAGAGAGAGAAATAACCAAACAAACAAACAAACAAACAAGGTAATTGCGAAGAAATGACGTGCCTGAGAATGAGACGAGGATTTTTGGGACATTGAGAGAGATGGGTATGTGAGATTTTTTTTTTCTTTGCCTATGGTTGCTACTAGTTGTTAAGACTTCTCCATTCAACCTTGGAGGGTTTTGGACTTCTGGTTTATGAGTTTTTTGCCTTTTGACTACATAAATGCACTTTGGAGGGTTGCCCGAGTCCGCGTGTTTTGGTATGGTTTTTTTTTTTTTTTTTTTGGTTTGTGTTTGTGTTTGTGTCTGCTTCCATCTCTGTGACCAATGCTTTTTATTTTTTGGTGCTTTTTATTTTTTGGTGGTGAAAGATTGAAAAGTGAAAAAAATAGATTCTCTCTAAGAGTAGTAGAGTTTTAGACTTTCAGAGTTGGGAAGGAACTTGAATCTTTGACTTCATCTTTGGAAATATAAACAGATTAACAATTAAATTACAAAATTTTTGATATAAAAGTAGCCATAGTTGATAACAAGTTCCACAAACAGATAAGTTACCTTATTTTGCTCCTTAAAAAAAAAAAAGATAAGTTTCTATATTTTTGTTTGTAAATATTCTTGTTACTCTCTCCTTTTATTTCTATATATTAAAATAATTCAAAAAGTTAATTATGCCTTTATAAAATGTCAAAAATACTCATAATTTACTGAATTTCAAACTCTAAATTTTAGTTTCTTAAAAATTCATTCTTGTATAACTTCACTAACAATAGATAAATTTAAATTGAAAAATTACATCAATATTCTATTAATTGTCATGTTTTTTTCTAGTACTTATTTTATAAAGCATAAATTGAAATAATGGTATCAAGGAATTGCACAAATTTTGAAATTTAGAATTGATTTCAAAACGTCAACAACTTGTAGTTTAACTAATACCTCTTTGTGTTTCTAATTAGGGATGGTCATACCCATTAGGTAATGGATATCCAACCCTACCCGATCTAAATATTCCGAGTAATACCCGATTCTTCATGGGTAGAGCTTAACCGGGTAGGGTATGGGTATTACCCGAATTTTGTGGGTAGGGTATGGATATTATCCATTCTCGACCCATATTTAAAAAATAAAAAAAATAAAAAATAAAAAAAACCTATTCCTCCCTTACCATCACTCACACTGTCTCTGCCTCTCCGCCTCTCCTCATTGTCTCTCTCTCTCTATCTCTCCAAACACCTTTTACAATGCCATTCTCTCATGGTGGCGATGGTGGTGTTGCTCTTTGTGTCGTCTCTACCTTTGCTCGTCGCCATTGGTGATGTGCTCATGCTGTTCGTACTCATCTCGAGCTTCACCTGCATCGGATGCTACGGTCTCAAAGAGCATTTGCGACTATACGTTTTCAAAAGCACCTTAATCGATATTCCTCTCGTCTCTATTGTTAGATCTCTCATCATTATCTGTACGTTCTCTAATTTTTCGCTCATGAATTGTAATCTTCATTTCGCTAGTTCATTAAAGGATTCAAAATTCAAAGCAATATTGATTTTATTACTATTTCTTTTTGGTTTAAGTTTTATATTTTGGTAATTTTGAATGAATTGTGATCTTCGTGTTTCTGGTTCCTGAACAAATCAAAATTCAGAACTGTATTGATTTTTATTTATTTATTTATTTTTGGCTTTTAGCTTTTGTTTATTTTTAGTTGTTTTTGAAGGATTGGCATCTTCTTATTGCTAATTCTTCAAGAAATCAAAATTTAAAATATATTGATATTTTTTTTTCAAATGGAAAATTGTATGGATTTTTTTTTTTTTTTTGTCTTGTATCTTTTCTTCGACTTTTTAAAATTTTGTTGCTTTTGAAAAAATTAAATGGGTTTCACGTAGGGTATGGATATCCATGGACAATAAATCCGGTTAAGATTCGGGTATGGATACTGATGGGTATTGATATTCGGGTATCCATGGACAAATTTTTCTGGTAAGGTATGGGTATACCCAATCCATACCCTACCCATGGCCATCCCTATTTCTAATAAAAACATTTAGAAATTAAATCATTAATAATCCTTTGTAACTATCAAATTATTAAAAATAAATAAAATCATTACAAAATTGCATCATTCTTTGAATTTATTCAGCTCTATCCATTTATCAAAGGGAATTGAGAGTATATTCCTACTAATTTCGGTTTCTCCAATACCATTAGATGGTATAGAATTGATTTTTCTTTGTATAGAATTTAATTAGATAATCCATTCTTAAAAAGTAAAAAAAATAGGGTTAAAATTGTAATTCAACAAAATTCAAAAAAAAAAAAACTATCAGATAAACTTTTTTCGTAAAAATTAACACACTTTGTATTAAAATATATCTCACCCACGTTTAATACAATTTTCCTAAAAATTAACAAACACTAAACTAGCAGTTTACTCAATTTTAAATTCTAAATGGACACATAAAAGATAATCGTGAACCTTTTAGGAATATGATCCTTTTTAGATCTAATTCTCCTATAGGATTTAGATCAACAGGGGGGAAGAGTTATGCCTTTTCATTTTTATTTTGATCTAAAGTTGGATATTTATAATGATTAAGGGATGTTTGGATATCATTTTAAAAAAAAAAAAAAATTTAGAGGATGTTTGGATGAGAGAAGGGTTATTTATCACTTATGAGATACAAAAGGGTTAATACTTAATAGATAGTCTTTAATGTCAAATTTGAAATAGACAGACAACCATGGAATCAATTAAAAAAAAAAAAAGAAGAAGAAGAAGAAGAAGCTAGAATCATCATTCATCAACAAGTCCTTCATTTAAATTTTAAAATAAAGGCGGCTTTCCATCAAATTAAATCAAGGCATCTTCTCCAATGATAAAAGACCTTACAGAAAAAGAAAAAAAAAATTTGAAATTGAAATTGACAGAATTTAATAAGGATAGGCATTAATGAAGTTTGACGAAGTCAGCAGCCAAAGTCTCTTTTTCTTCAAGCCAAGAAAATAAATAGAAATATATATTTTTTTTAAAGTATATATAGTGACACAAGTCATCATGATACTCATATGATTCAATAGGGTTTTGTTAAAATAGTTGAATTTCATATGATCATATCCAAGGACAATTTTCTCCCTATATATATATATATATATACAGTGGAAGGACAAAGAATTTGGTCCATTTTTGTTTTTTTGTTTTTTGGGTAAAGTTTCATTTGTGTATGCTACTCATTATGTTTGTTCTTAGATTTGTCGGATAACAATCTAGTCAAAGAAAACACGGTACTGTTCATATAACTAGTCTGCAATCAATTAGAATGAACCTTGTGCTTTCAGGAAAAACATTTTATTTTGGTGTCTTTTATTTTACCCCCACGAAAAAGTTGGATGATGAAATGAAAGTGAAAGAATTATTGGGAAAGCAGAACAAAAATGTGGACATTGGGTCTCGATCACTGATTCACCCTTTTTCTCCTTTGATGAGATAGATACTTCCATCTTTCCACTACCATATATATATATATATGTTCCAGAGAAGAGAAATAGAAATGGGACCACTGGCTGCACTAAAAAAGATTCTTTGCAACACAAAAAAGGATAGGAGCCGAAAGAGTTGGAAGTATTCCTTTTCCTTTTACCTCATTATCTAAGAGAAGGTGCTGTAACCATCAAGCAAAAGTTCCAAATGCCACTAGTATTAGTGTATATATATTTGACTTTGGTCGTAGCATATACATACAATACAAGCCATTTTCATGCACGTTTTGGACACTTCAATGTCAATTCATCTTCAAGTCTGATCAGCTCGATGTTAAATCAACAATATTGGATTATGGATATTTGTTGCGCTAATTAAGTTATCTCTATAGATAGATACCATACCAACACCAGTTCGCTTAATATTCAGGCCCGCCCAATACTACCGCAAAATAATACCAACCGCTCTCCTCTCTTTTTTATCTGTGTAACAGTAGTCCAAGTCCACGTGGGAAGCCCATTCACAAATTTGGAGACTGGTTTGAAAGAGCAAAAAACTAGTTTTCTTTTCTAGCTCACTCATGGAAAGACTACAAAATGGGCTTAATTAGGCAACTTACAAATACACCTAATGAGTAACACACCGCTGCAAGTCAAACACGTTTAGCCAAACCTTATTTAAATTGGAAAATTACTTGATACTTTTGGAGTATGATAAAGTGACGCTCAATTTTCTCGTATTCATAATGAATCTCATTAAGAATTTAATTAATAAAATCTATCATTTTAATGCCAAGTGACATATTCCAAAAGTTAGCAACTTTAAAAGAGGTCGATCCTCCCAAGAAAGTAAGCTAATATAGGCATTGTTTTAAAAACTAGACTGGACCAATCGGTTCAACTAGTTGAAAACTAAGAACCGAACCTAAAACTGGAAAAATCAGTCAAACCCAATTAAGAATTGGGAAAAATCAAGAACCTAACCCTTTTTTGGTTCTTTGATCGTTCCGGTTTTAAAAACCATGAATACATGTTAAATTGTCCAAATTATTTAAAAGGTCATGTTAACAGGTGCTTTTAGGGTAATTGTTAATAAACTATTTTAGGACAATTTTTATACCACTCTTATGGGAAATTGAAAAGGTTGTCAGTACATTAACTGCTTTTTTTTCTTTACCCATAAAAATTTTTTAAAATGGTTCACTAAAAAATGCCCTTAGGGCATTCATTAACATTTCCCTTATTAAAATAATATTATACTATGTTATTTTGACTATGAAACTCATAACTGTTGACACCTCATTTTGTAAATCGCATTTAACCTCACATGGAGGGTAAAAAAGTAATTTCACCTTAGAAATAGGTATCTTAATTGTGGCTACTAAATCCTTAATTTCATTTTATCAAAATGATCTTGATATTGTAACGATCAAATTGATTGGTCATAAGCCTTAATTGAATTATCAGATTGAAAGTTATCATCAAATCAAGTTTTAATGGCCAAGATGTACTATCACATATTGAGTCCAATTATATGTGATTATGAACAAATGATTCTAATTGGTTATAATTATAATCAATTTGAAATTAATGACATGTCATATTTTGATTTGCTAGGACTACATTTTATGGTAAGGTTGCACATACTTGATTAATTAGATAATCAAACATTAATTATTTAATGAATAATTTGTGTAATTATATTTTTAATTGGGGTAAATTTGGAACTGATTAAGTTTGAAATGGAAGTAATTGGAACCTATTAATGTTATTTGGAAATTAATTTAGGGCCTATTAATGTTAATTGTGTTGAAATTATTTTCCAACAAATGGACTTTGCTCACCATTTCGTTGATATCTCTCAGAATATTTTGAATTTGTGAGCGAAATTAATTTTGCCAAAAACTAGACATCTGAGTCTTCAATTTGAGCACAAGAGCGAGACAATTTCGATAAGAATTGAGTAAGATATGATTTTTTGAATTTGACTTTGCAGGCTGTTACAAGAGCTACGGGATAAACCAAATTCTAGGTCATTTTGTTTGCTCATCACTCCCACCAATCTCCATATTTAATACACCTGCTTTCTCTAAATACTGAAATAGGGTCTAGGTTCATTATTTTCTTTGATCCTTTGTTAACCTTTATTAAATGACCTTCCATTTATATTTTCTCCACCATTACTATATAACTCCCCCTCTTCTCCATTCTAAAGCACACAAAAACACAATTTCTTCTCTTCTCTTGAGTTCTAGTGAAGTAGAGTAGTCTTGTTATATTTTGGTTTTCATGAGACTCAAGGTATTGAATGAGATTCACTTTTTCTTTCCTAGTTCTTTTTTTCTACTCCACCCTTAGGACTGTTGGAAAATACATGTTTGATAATATACAAAAGATACGCAGCGAAAAATTAACAAATCTACTTTATTCACAATTAATAACATGTACTATGTAAATTTCAAATTATAAGAACAAGAGAGTGTACCTTAGTGCAGTGAAATTCAAAACCAAAGATTAAAAGTACTTGGGAACACTCTTAATCTTTACTTCAATTCCACTTATGCCCAAGAAGTGTGGTCTTTCAATCAGTTTATATGTGTTTGTTCAAGGGAGAATAAGAGAATGTCCAGCACTTACATACAGACCATTGTTCGGGGGCCTTTTTCGGTTGCCCAGCCGCGTGTGGTCCTTTAGAGGGGTGACCTTATTAGGCCCGGGTTCTTTTTGGGGAGTTGCGCCCGGAACTCAACATTGGGCAACATGATCCAACGGCTACTGACGTACTTTTAAGCCTACCAAGCCATTAAAACCAAGGTCTAAGAATCATGATAATGGTCGAATAAATATGCAATATGCATTTGATTGGTAGCTTTGATTAGTATTTGTAATGACAATCGAAATAAAGTAGTATTTATTTAGAGGTAAAGTAATTATGTGCTTAATGAGATAAATTTAAAGATATGGGAGTAAAGTCACTTATCTTTGTATGGTTTGCAGCTCTAGTTGTGTAGCAGTGAGCTGATGGGATTTTAGCAGAATGCCAGCGATAGAGGCTGGTTAAGCTTGCTCCTTTTATCATGCATTTAAATGAGTTTAAGCTTTGGTTAATAGTTGTAATAGTTGTAACAGTAGTTGGAATGAAGTAATATGTATTTAAATGTGAAGTAATCATGTATTAAATGAAGTAAATTTAAAGATATAGAAGCAAAAAAACTTATCTCTGATGGTTTACAGTCCCAGCGGTACAGCGTCTGTGAGTTGATAATATTCCAACAGAGTGACCCCAGCGATAAAGGGGCAGTTTGCCATAATAACTTCAACATTAAGGGGAAAAAATGGGTGCAACTGGAGGGAGAGAGAGTATGTCCAGCTGTGTGTAGAGGCTGGTTAAGCTTGCCCCTCTTATCATGCACTTAAATGACTTTTCTCCTTGACAATGCTCTTTTAGTTGTTATCCAGTTATGAATAGTGTTGCCTTCTATGAGAAGGGCTTTTGTATAGAGTATTTGTACCTTCTAAGGGAAGGGCTTTGTGCAAGAACTAGTTGTGCCTTCTAAACGAAGGGCTTTTGTAAGAAGTAATTCTGTCTTCTAAGAGAAGGGCTTTGGTATGAGATCTTGGTGCCTTGTAGGAGAAAGGCTTTAACATTAGAAGTTTATGCCTTCCATGAGAAGGGCTTTTAGTATGAATGTTTGACATCTCTTGAGAAATGTGGAGATAGTGAAAGATATAGATGTTTTGTAGGATGTAGTGTTTGTAGTATGTATGATATATGATAGTATGTGAGATATGGAGGTTAAAGATAGTAAACATATGAGATTAAAACTACTGGAGAAGTTGTATAGATCGCTTTCTAAGAGGAAAGATTTTGTAAGATAAGAGCATGGAGATGTATTTAGGTATTTGGAGATAGGAGCAGTAAGATAGGTGTATTTTCTGAATATAGAGAGTGAGGGAATGAGTATAAGAAAGGTAATAGTGCTGTAGTGAGTTTAGCAATGTTGCTGAAATTTACTGCTGGGATTTTCTGCTGGAGGAGTAGTAGAGACTACTTTCCAAGAGGAAGATTTTGTAAGAAAAGAGTATAGAGATGTGTTTTGGGGCAGCAATACGGTAGAATTTCAGAGTGGAAGAGTATGAGAGTGAAGCTTAGACGAGTTGTGGTGTGTTTAGCAAAGCTGCTGGGATTTTCTATTTGAGGGTGTATGAAGGCTTATGAAGAGTATTTGTGAGCTAAGGGCTGGAGAGTTTTGTTCCTCATTTTGAAACTAAAAACTCAGGAGTTTAGAACTCCATTTAGAGCTTAGAAAGAATAAATAGGGCGATAAGAGAATTGTTCCTCCTTTGGTTTTCTATTGTTGTTCTTTAATGTGTTCATGAAAGGTCCCTTTAAAGCTGAGTTTTAAGGGGTATTTTAGCAAAGAATCTTAGCAAAATCTGTCCCAAGTAGCAATAAATTTTCAGAGAATCCATCTTAAGATTTGGTCAAAAAATGATATGTTTAGCTTTAAGGTATTTTTGCTATTTCAGGTAAGAGCTGCTGGGGAATGAGTAGCTGAAAAGGAAAGTATTTTAGCAAGAGAAATGTAGTTAGTTTAGTTGGTTTTGATTTTAGCCAAATGAGGAAAAAAAAGTAATGCCCAAGCTGCTGGGTCAGCTGTGACAGAAAAGCTATGACAGAAAAAGCTGTGATGGAAAAGTTATGACAGAAAAAGCTGCGACAGAAAAAGTTGTGACAGAAAGCTGTCCCAGCTGTCAGGAAAAGCTGTGATAGAAAGCTGTCTCAGCTGTTAGGAGGGGCTGTGACAGCTGTCACAAGAAAGCTGTTTGCTTTGGGCAAAAACAAATGAGGTCAGCTGGGTGATTTCTGACTGCTGGAGAGATCATTCGGCATTTATTTCTTGGATTTGGCTGAAAAATGGTAAAATCTCTTTGAAAGGCATCTTGCTACTTTTGGTATAGCAGCTGGCTGCTGGGATTTCAGCATTAAATGACTGATGATATCACTTCCAGCTAGGTGTAAAGTGCTGAATGCACTGCTAGGATTTAGCTAGAAATGTTTCCTTTTTTGTGTGTTTGTATTTTGGTTCAAGGTTCCATTACAACACATTTTTAGCAAGTAATAGAAGGATTGGTTGAAGGTTAATGAAGTTTTAGAGATTTAGTCAATGTCTCATTGTGTTGTGACATAATCTTGGTGGGCAAAAAGAGTATTTAATGCTCTGTTCTGGCAGCTGGCAGAGAAATATATGTTCAGATTGTGGCAGACAGCAGTTGGGTATCAAAGATATCATGAATATTTTGTATATAGAGAGAGATAAAAGATAGCCAATCAGATTAGGCCATGTGTTGGAGTTGGATTTTAGCTGAAAGTAGTAATGAGATTTAGGTAGAATAATATAATGAAGTTTCTAAATTTGTATAGCAACAGCTAGGGATTGAATGAACAGTTATTTTTCCAGCAGTTAGATGGCTGGGGATATTGAGCATTTATCATATGATGAATATTAAGCTTTAGGAAAAGAGTAATGGGGAATCATATCATTTTAAGTGCTATGTGATAAGAGATATTTACCATATGTTACCCGTTACACACGGACTCGTCAGAGTTCAGGGAGTTGAAGAAGACACGCCAAGCAACATGTTTCTTTTATTAATTTTAAATCGCTGGAGTTTTACTGAACATACTTCTTGGCCCTCCAAACCACGACTCTCAAAGTTTCCCCAAAGGGACTTATGAGCTTGGATCATAAGCCGAAGATGAGATGACGTATCTCGGGTTTTGTTATCATTTTGTGTAAATACGGGCTCTTATTGAAGAAGCCGCTTGCCATGAGTGTAAGAGAGGTAATATGGGCCATGCATCCATCTCTTGAAGTAAGGATCTCGCGGGCCATGCGGGCCTAATCCATGTAGTTGAATGAAACATGAGCTTATTTCGGGCTTTAAATAGATTTTTCCAAAAAATCAATAATATGTCGATGTGGCATGGGTTGCCAATGAAGTAGTACCACATAGGCCGAAAAAAGAGTCTTCAACAACCATTTTCATTCTCTTACAAAATTGTATATGTTTCTCTCTTTATAACTGATTATCTAATTGAGCTAATCTTTTGAGTAATTCCAATTGGGTTTTAGTATGTGACTTGGAGTAAGACCAAAAGGGAACAAATAAGACACTGCTCTAATGGGCCTTGGGTTTTTTGGTCAACTCTTGACAAGTCCAAAGTTACCATTAATTATATTTAATACCACTATATAAATGTAATTGCACTCAAGGTATTGAATGAGACTCACTTTTTCTTTCCTAGTTCTTTTTTTCTACTCCACCCTTAGGACTGTTGGAAAAATACATGTTTGATAGTATACAAAACATACGCAGTGGAAAATTAATAGATTTATTTTATTCACAATTGATAACATGTACTATGTAAATTTCAGACTATAAGAACAAGAGAGTGTACCTTGGTGCGGTGAAATTCAAAACCAAAGATTAGAAGTACTTGGGAACACTCTTAATCTTCACTTCAATTCCACTTGTGCCCAAGAAGTGTGGTCTCTCAATCAGTTTATATGTGTTTGTTCAATGGAGAATAAGAGAGTGTCAAGTACTCACGTACAGACCATTTTCATTCTCTTACAAAATTTTATATGTTTCACTCTTTATAATTGATTATTTAATTGAGTTAGCCTTTTGAGTCATTCCAATTAAGCTTTAGTATGTGGCTTGGAGTAAGACCAAAAGGGAACAAATAAGACACTAGCTCTAATGGGCCTTGGGTTTTTTGGTCAACTCTTGATAAGTCCAAAGTTAGCATTAATTATATTTAATACCACTATATAAATGTAATTGCACTCTAGGTCTTATTAATAAATTATATCCCAAGACTTTATTGTACATGCAACCCCTTCATAAAATATTCGTTGTAATACAAAGTCATAAATATAAACTGCCACTTTAAAGATTACTACATCTTAATCCTTGAGTACCCAGTTTAATCATTTGAGTTATTCATCATATATTTATGAAATCCAATTCCATAAATATATACTTTAGTAACTCCTTACTAAAGTGGTTAGGTCTAACATTTTGAATAATTAAACCCATTAACTTATCTCAAGGGAATATTTTATATCTCCGTTAAGAGATTAGGAATTTCATCTTGAGAAGATATGGTCCATCCACACTAAATGTGGCTGCTCAACATACTGAGGTTTTGATCGTAACTTTAGAACTCACTCCTAATATATCAAAGCAACCTACACTTCATGATCAGATCCATTATTCTCTCAAGATTAAGAGTTCATGTGAATAGAAGTCGTAAAATTTATTATTCATTTGACAATCGTTAGGAGAATAATAAATCTCGCAGCGGTCCAGTTCAATATGTCTTAACTCTTAAAACATATCAACATATTAACTAGAAGTCTCCACTTCCATGATCAAGACAAATCATCTTAGTTGATATGTTATAATTTTCACAGATAAAATACTCAAATTCATCACCGATTACGAATTAAAATTCTGAATTTACAAAGAACTTCTGATTTATATCTTTTGTGGCTAAATCATATAAATTAAATACTATGTATTTCATAGACTATATGATAATGTCCAAATATTCATGTTACCATTATTTTAGAAAATAATAAAACAAATTTATTAATTACAACATTAAGTCAAACATAAAATTATATATAATGTCATACATAGCATCATATAATAGGATTTAAGGGCACTAATCCTAACAAGAACCTCCATCAAGAGTCTCCTCCTCGATCGTGTGGATCTTACATGTGGGTATAATCTCTCTCCTAACTTGTTTTTTATATTACTATGATGAGATTAAGATTAAAGCCTGCTAATGTTTATTTAAATTCCTTGAATATATTTGAATGTTTTAAATGTTCATATGTATTCTTTACATGTTCTTGGTTGTTCATTACATGTTTATGCATAGCACTAGCTTTGATCTTAAATCCACATAAAAATATGCAAAACATATTTATTTCATAATTCTCTCAAATTCTTGAATCTAGGACATCACCATCCACACACATTCACTAGAATTTATTTTTCAATTGAAATACAAAAACTAATAAATTGAATTAAGGTTTATCACATACACACACATTAAATTCAAGCAAAAAAATGAACATGCAATTGATTAATAATATGTTGGATGATATGATATGAATGTTGGCCACCATAGTCTAGAAGACCGGTTTCACCGGACAAGGTGGGTGCCTAACACTTTCCCCATCTTGTAATATATCCTCCGAACTTAGATCAAGGGTTAGTAGATCAAATGTTTATCTATGGAATTTTTAATTTCTATATTGTAACTAGGAAATAAAATCATGTACTTTATCTTAGATTGTATCTAGGACCAAAGTTATGCAATTTCTTATGATCAATGTATATTCAATTGCAAATCAATAAAATGAGGAATTTTTCAATTATGGTTTTCTTATTTTTCCAATAATTAACTAAGTGGCGATTCCATTGTAAAACTCTTAATAGAGTGGATAGAAAATTTTGAAGAGAAAATGGGAATGAAAACTTTTTTGGAGTGTGTTTGGTTGGATGGGGAAGAAGGAAAATAAATGGTGGGGCCTAGGTGTTTTCTCCCTGAGCACACGAAAGAGTTTTCTCCGTAAAATGGAGTAAAAACTGAAGGGAGAAAATGAGGCTATTTAATGAATGAAAATGTCCATGTGCACTTGCACATGAGCTTTGTCGATACATTGCTCTTCTTTGTGCTTTTTTTTTTTTTTTTTTTTTTTTTTTTTTTTTTTTACATTCTCTCTTCTTTCTTTATTATTATTTTTTTCTTTTGATTTACTGGGTAGGCTTCATCCTGTGTATGTTGCTAATATTTATTTTTATTTTTTGCTTTCTTTTGTGTGTGTGTGTGTGTTTTTTTTTTTTTTTTTTTTTGTTGTTTGTCACTTTTTTGGTTTTAATTGGGCATCATTTTTAATAAGGGTATATGAGTAAATTTATACAAACTCACTTTTTTCATCTCTCCACTTTTTCACTCCCAACCAAACAAAATGGATAGAAATTAAAATATTTTCTATTGTCCACTTTTCAATCCTCCCACTATTTTCTATCTTCTTACTTTTTCACCTCTCCAACCAAATGAACCCTTAATTTAAAGGAGAAAATATAATCAGTCGAATTACCATTTTGAAAGGCAATAACATGACTCTACCCATTCACGTGGATTTGGCCTAACACCAAAAATGGGCCTAGGGCGTAATCTTTCACAATAGCTCAAGGTTGCCATGCTCTCAAAAACATAGCAATTAAATGCAACCCTAACCCCTTAAAGGGGATTCTAGAAGTTCCCTTCAGCCTTTATAGCAACATAGTCGCATTGTCTTATTTATTTCCTCACTTAAGTCAACCTACTAACATACTTATAACATATTCAAAAATAGGTTTTTCACAAGTACAAATTTTTGTGGGATGCGGGACAAGTGCTGAAGTTTAAGTCTTCATGAGAGAGTTTTACACACATATACACCTAGATAAGGTTATAATAGAATTTCTATCCTAGATTATAAAAAAAAAATAAAAAAAGCTTTTCCAATAAGTGTTGATATGAATTATAGTCTTAGCTCATCATCCACCAATTAAGTTCATCCAAACATGACATGTTTATCACATGACATGTTTATCGATAAATTATAAAGCCTAGTAATTTGTTTTGAAGGCAACAATAATATATAATTTTTTAAAGAATTTATTTACAAGTTTAATTAATTTTTTATCAAGTTTATAAAAGTATATTGAGAGAGGACTTTCATCTCGGCCTCCAATCAAGTATTTTCCTCTCTAGAAATGGCGTTGAGCCTTTGTAGGGTCAATGGGCTAGAAGTTCGGTGTCCCTGTACACGTTTGGCCTAGAGTCTTAATCCGATGGGCCAAAAAGTCTTTATCCTTGTGCAGGTTGGGCCTAGAGTCCAAGCCGAGGACTAAGGTTAGTCTGAGAACGGTTCAATTTAGCCTAGAAGATCTACGTTGAAGGATGAAGAGGTTAAGCGTGAACTAATGACTTAGGAAGTGGCGCCGAGGATGAATATCACCTCGGGTAACTAAAGCCAGGGTAAGCCTTGGAGTTTTGCAGTTTAGGAAAACACTCTAGAGGATTCTGTCGGACTAGGTGAGTACTGCAAAAACATGTACTAAGATAAGATTCCAAAATATCAAGGAAGAAGGTTGCCACTCCCGCATTGATAGCTTTACAGCTAATCCTCTAGCCGCATTTATGTGGAGATAATATCTGAATAGTAATTTCCAGTTTTCCAGCCACTATACCAAGACTTCTAGAAAAGGTGGGATGTGACAAGTATCAAGAAAAATCATCCAATGTGCACGTGGAAAGCTAAAAGAAGGGGAAGAAGGAGTATAAAAAGAAGAGAGATCTAACGAAGAAGGGGATCAAAAAAAGGAGAGAGAAAGACACCCTGTAGGCACGAAGAACTAAACTTGTATCTAAACTTAGAACAATATTTATATCAAACTGACTTCCTCGAATATATGCCGAGGACAGCTTTCTAAAGTGAAATTCTTTTATTTCTTTCTTCTTATAATCCAAGCCCTTCTGATTGATTGTTTAATTTGAGTTAGCCCAGCTTTCTTTACCTACTCTCTACAAATTCATTGTTTTTAGGACTTTTAGGCTGGTCCATCTAAGATTGATAGGAAGATCCAAATCTGCGTCCTTACAACCTTAATCCTCAAGGGTTTATTTAATCCAACATCAGGGAGAGACACCTTTCACTCATGCCTTATAAGTCTTTGGCCTAAGGATGAGTGTACCACTACTACACATGTGTAGTAGTGGTCAAGAATGAGATCTGGGCTTCGTATGCTGTGGTAGTACACTCCTTCACGTAAGACCTCAATGGCAGTCCAAAGAGGGAAGGTGGGGGTTTCCCCTTAAACCCCAAAAGGCGCCTTTTTGTGGGAGGACTTTCGTCTCGGCCCCCAATTAGGTATTTCCCTTTCTGGAAATGGCGTTGAGCCTTAATTCTCAAGGGCTTGTTTAATCCAACATCGGGGAAAGACGCCTCCCACTCATGCCTTATAAGCCTTTGGCTTAAGGATGAATGTACCACTACTACACATGTGGAGTGAGCAAGAATGAGATCTAGACTTTGTATGCTGTGGTAGTGCATTCAGGTGGCATTGGCCTCAATGGTCCAGTCCCGGGGAAGGTGGGGGTTTCCCCTTAAGCCCTAAAAGGCGCCTTTTTGTGGTAGGACTTTCATCTTGTCCCCCAATTAGGTATTGTCCTCTCTGAAAATGGCGTTGAGCCTTAATCCTTAAGGGTTTCAAGGGTTTGTTCAATCCCACATCGGGGAGAGACGCCTCCCATTCATTCCTTATAATCCTCAAGGCCAAAGACTTATAAGGTATGAGTGGGAGGCATCTTTCCCCGATGTGGGATTGAACAAACCCTTGAAACCCTTGAGGATTAAGACTCAACGCCATTTCCAGAGAGGACAATACCTGATTGGGGGCCGAGGCGAAAGTCCTCCCTTACGTCTTTATCCCCCCAAAACATAACATAATAGAATAAGAGAAAACAAGATAAAAAAGTGAGAATTTTGTAAAAATTAAGAACAAACATTAGCTATATCGCATTTCCATCTTCTCCCCTCCCCCCCCCCCCCCCAAACTTTTTATATCTAAACCTTTCAATCCAACCCTTTCTCAAACGCGCAACAAACACAAACAAACCCTCTTGAAAACTCACCATTAACAAACCCTAAAAACTAAACCCAACAAACCCTCTTTAAATTAGCAATAGAGAATTAAAAGGGTTCACTTTTAACCATGTAGTTCTAGCAATGAAATCGGAGAGAGATAAAAAAAAAAGGTTGCTTCAAGCAGAGATTAGGGGTATTCGGCTAAATGGCTAAACCCGAAACCCACCCATTTAATGATTATGTCATGACCTTTCAACCCTAATGCAACATATTAATGAAGCGGCTTAATACGACACGACCCACTTAACACTCTTAATAAATGGACTGTGTTTGGTTAACACGAATATGACATAACCCATTTTAACCTGCTTAATATTAAATAAGTTAGGTTGAGATAGAGAAAGGTGGCTTCAAATGGAGATTGGAGGATCTGCTTCTCTCTCTCTCTCGCTCTCTCTCATGTTTGTCTCGTGTCGAGGTAAGGGTATTCGGCTAAATGGCTGAACCTGAAACCCACTCATTTAATAATCATGTCATGACTCTTCAACCCTAATGTGACCTATTGATGAACGGGTTGACACAACACGACCCACTTAACACTCTTAATAAACGGACCATGTTGGGTTGATACGAATATGACATAACCCATTTTAACTTGCTTAATATTAAACAAGTTGGGTTGAGAGAGAGAAAGGTGGCTTCAAACGGAGATTGTCAGATTTGCTTCTCTCTTTCTCTCATGTTTGTATCGTGTCAAGGTAGGGGTATTCGGCTAAATGACCCAACTTGAATCCAACTTATTTAATAATCGTGTCATGACCCTTCAACCCTAATGCTACCTATTAATGAAGCGGGTTGACACGACACGACCCACTTAACACTCTTAATAAACAAACTATGTTGGGTTGACACGAGATATAACTCATTTTAACCTGCTTAATATTAAACAAATTGCGCTGACACAAATTCATTCCATTTAACCCTTTTCAAAAAGGCACTTGATTAATATTGTTATAAATTTAATAAACAACAAATTTAATATAAACTTTATTACATCAAAATACCTATCAAGCATGCAATTTGAAAGTTATTAATAACATCAAATACTTAAAACACATCGTTTGAAAATTCAAAATAATATCAAAGTACTTTATAAATATTAAGTCCATAATGTAGTATCATCTATTTAGAAATAAGTTATTTACATTCCAAAAAAATGCATACACTTCAACTCAAATTCAAAATGATATAGTTTAACAAAAATATAACTTACATTTATAAAATAAGTTATTTACAATGCAAAATAAGTTCATTCACTTTAACCCAAATTCAAGATGACATAGTTCAATAAAAATATAACACCTACAAAACTTGCCAAATGCTAAATATAAAAAGGTTTATGTCTCTCTTATTTTCTTTTTAAGTTTAAGATATAAGTTTAATAAAAAAGTTATTTAAAAATTTAAAAATAAAATAAATATTTTTTTGTTATATGAGTTAAATATAAGGTGGTAAATGAGTTATTTGGGGATAACATGAATAAACTGGCATGAGTCATGAGTCATTAAGCCCTATATGGTGCTCCTCCGGTCTCATGTAGTCATGAGTCATGAGTCATGACCCTCTGGTTCTGTAATCAAATATCAGATTAGAAAGACACACAGAGTGTGTGTTTCCGATTCAGTTTCAGTCTGTGCTTGCGTTGGGTTTGGGGAGACAAACAAAGAAAATCGTAGAGAAAATGTCGAAGAAGTTGGCGACGAGAAGAGAGCTATTGGAGCGTTGGAGAGGCATTGAGGAAGACGAAGACGACGATCATGATCATCATCACGACCCCTCCCAAATTCGCCGTCTTCACCAACTGAAGGAGCAATGGTTCGTTACTTCTCTCTCTCTCTCTCTCTCTCTCTCTCTCGCTTCTTTTGGTTGATGATTCAATTGTGTGCCTCTTCATATATCAATTCTCTGAATGAACTTGGAATGTACCAATTCTTGACTTTTTTTTTTAAATTTTATTATTATAATTTTTTGTTTATTGGGTCGGAATAGAGTTAAAATTGTTAGTGTCAAAATTGTGTTCATTGAACTATACCTTTTTCATATTTTGAGCTCTGTTCTTGTGACCCAATTAACCAAAAAATAGAAGAAAAAAGTTTAACTCAAAATGGGTATTGCCGTCCACTTATTCTTGTGGGATGAGCCACTCCACTTTGCCATTATTTTAACTCTGTTCACTGTTGGGATAACTGTTTGTTAGAGATGTGGTATAAAAATGCCATTTTGGCGCATTAAAAGCCTTCTTTATTATTTTATCACATCATTTTACAACATTCTATTTATTAGATGTTTTATCATTCAATTCTACGCATTAAAATAATATTTACTACACATTATAATAATATATTATCTCCCCCATATCATCACCAACAACAACACCGGCACATCCACCACTGCTGCAACAACGGCCACCAACAGCAACAACACCGACCAGCTACCACCGGCACAAACCCACATCCACCAATGCTACCTTAAAAAAAAAAAAAAAAACACACAACCAGAGAGATCGGCACAACCACAAATCCCAAAATCAACCAACCACCGCTCAAATTAGCCAACAACTACTCAAATTAACCAAACACAACCCACTACAACCATCCAAAAGCACAAAACCACCAAACACAACCCACAACAACCACCCTAAAAAACACCGCCACAACCACTGCAAGAGAAAGAAGAGAGATCCGGCAGTGTGCGAGATGGTGGAGGGCGAGATCAGAGAGACCTAGACGACCTGGACGGCGAGATGGTGGCGAGCGAGATCAGAGAGACCTGGATGGTGAGACAGCGGCAGGCGAGATTGGGCAGAGTTTGACAGAGGCGAGATCGAGATCGGCAGGCGAGATCGAGGCGAGAACTACGTCGTCCCATTTGTGGTGTTTGGTTACGCCGCCACGGCCGGCCATGTTGCTCTGACCTGACAGGATGAAGATTTGTTTGGTTTGTAATGATTCAATTTTTGGGTTTTGTTTTGAACTGGGAATTGGAGTTTCCATTTGCATGAGATCGAGATTGGCCGGTGACACAACCAACTCCATTTTTGGGTTTGATTTGAGGTGCAAAGAGAGAGAAAGACGTTTGAGGTTGAGGGAGGAGCTGAGAATCTGATCTGAAGAGGAAAGAACACCGGTTGGGAGAGAGAGACAGATTGTGAGGAGAGAGAAAAAATAAATTAAAGAAGTGAGAGGAGAGAGAAAGATGAATAAAAAAATAATAAACCATATGCCATTCGGTGTCCGTACCGTGCCAAAATTGTAAGGGTATTGTTCAATGTTGCAAAAATTTGACACATTTAACACATCTAATAAAGTTCCGTTTTTGGTGTGCCAAATGTGTCATATTATAGCATTTAGCACAAATACCACATCTGCTGTGGATGTTCTTAGTTTAGTTTAGTTAGATCAAGTTTTTTTTTTTAAATTGTTGTAAACCCATCTCTTGTAAGAATTATTGGTTGTGTTTAGAGGGCACTTTAGTCCTTTCTTTCACTCTTGCTCCTTCTCCACCTTCTTTTTAATAAAACTTCACATGATTATCGAAAGAAAAAGGTTGAAGTTTCAATTTTTACACATGAGTAATGCTGGGACCACCAAAATTGGCACAACTTTGTGCCACAGCTCACCACATGTGGGGACACACCTTCACCAATCACAACTCGCTATGTGGCGAGTTGTGACACAAAGTTGTGTCAATTTCGGTGGTCCTATCATTACTCTTTACACATCACTTTAAGCCTGTCTTGTGGCCTCTAATTGTTTCTTTGCTTCTTTGTTGATTTTTATTGGTTTTTATTCTAGTTTATTCTCTATCCTGGTGAATGGGAACTCCTAGTGTTAATTTTTTTTGAAAGCTCTAGAGAATTGAGACAAGGTGATCCACTATCACCCCTTCTATTTGTATTGGTGGTGAAGGCTTTAAGTAGAATGATTTTGAAGGCAGTAGATGGACAGTATATTTAGGGGTTTACAGTGGGAGGTCGGCCAATGAAGCCCTAAATGATTTTGCATCTTTTGTTACCAGCTGATACTCTAAAACTTTTTTAAAGCGGTGTCTGGCCTAAAAATCAATTTAAGTAAATTTGAGATGGTTCCAATAGGAGAGGTCGCAACTATATCGGTTTTGGCTGAAATTCTAGATTGCGAAGTTTCTAATTTGCCTATGGAATATTTGTCATCACCTTTGCGTCTACGTATAACTCTAAGGTTTGTTTGGATTGAGGGGGGAGGGAGGGGGAGTGAAGGGGAGTAGAGTAGAGTTTGCTAAAAATAGGCTAATTTTGGGCCAATTCTACTCTACTTCCCCAACCTCCTCCTCAATCCAAAAGGATCATAAATGGTATTTGGGGGATTCAAGTAATAGCCTAGCAGTAATGGCGCCCTTTGTGGAACCCAATGTCTATGGTTCAAACCCCCCTCCCCCATCGGCCATTATCTACATATAAAAAAGAGAGTGAAAAGGCTATTTGGGATCCAATTATGGAAAAGATGGAGAGAAGGTTAGTAGGCTGGAAAAAGCTATAATTATCCAAAGGAGGCAGAATTACCTTGATCAAGAGCACCCTATCTAGCTTTGCTACCTATTTCCTTTCTCTATTTCCCATTCCGGTAGTGTTGCTCATTGCCTTGAGAAGTTACAATGGGATTTTCTGAGAGGGGGGGGGGGGTATTCAAGGATGTTGTTAAAATTCATTTAGTAAAGTGGAAGACAGTTTGTGAGGATACAAGTTTGTTTTTGGCTAGATTTTGTGGGGATACAATCTTGAAGGATGCTTTTATGATGTAGTACCATATAGCCTGAAATAAAGAGGCTTTGTGGCAGATAATATGAATTGGAATGATGGGGTTCTTCATTGGGATATTTTGTTTACCAAATCTACTAATGATTGTGATGCAGTTCATTTTTAAATCTATCTGTTACTAGCTTCTATTGTATAAGAAGTAATTTCTGGTTTTATTTTTAATAGCCTTTATCACTTGTAACAGAAAGTTAGTTAGCTGATAGGTTGTTAGTGATAAGTGCAATAGCCTATTAGTTAGTTAGAGAAGTTAGTTAGGCTTTGGTCAAATCACATGGCAGCCACATGGTGGGTTCTTGTAACTAACTCAGTAGCTTGCTTATGTAACTATAAATAAGTAAGGCTACCTTCATTGTAACTAGTTGAATTTGAATCCAAGAAATCTACCTATGAGGTATTATTCCAAGAGTGTGGCTCTTGAAGAGCTAGTTAATTCTTTCTTTTTTCTAAGCAACTTAGCTTTCTAAAACATCTTACCTTTTCACCATTTTTTCCTCCATCATAATTTGGTATCAGAGCTTGAGATCCTCAGGATTCAAGTTGGTTTGCAATTTGTTTCATTATTTCTGTCATTAAGAACCTATCAAGATCCTGTCTTGATTTCATTTTCTTATCCTCTACTCGTGAGCCTAAGAATTTGTGAAGATGGCACCAATAGTTTACAACAGAAGGAACAAGAAAGGTTCTGCAGTACATGAACTTGAGGTGCAGGTTCAACCTAGGCAGCAGCCGCAACCACACCAAGAAGGAGAACCCCAAGTGACATTGGAGCAGATTATGGAGCTGCTAAGGGGGTAGCTCGCTGCCTTGACTGAGGAAGTGAGAAGAAACCGGTGTTATCATCCTAGAAATGATGATGAACCTGCTGAAGATGCTGAAACTGACAGTCACAGCAAATTTAGTAACCCAATTGGTTAGCCTAGAGGAGGTGTTCCAAGGCAAGTGCCTAGTCCTCCAAGGGGAGAACCAAATGGGAATCTAACTTCGAGATTGAGTTACCTGAGTTCTATGGTAGCTTGAATCATGAAGAATTCATGGATTGGCTTAACCAAGTGGAAAGAATCTTTGATTTCCATGAGGTGCTAGACTCCAAGAAGGTGAAGTTGATCTCTATCAAGCTGAGGGGGAGTGCTTCAGCTTGGTGGGAACAACTCCAAGTTCTAAGAGTTAGGAGAGGTAAAAGAAAGATCCAAGAATGGTGCAAGATGAAGCAGAAAATGAGAGACTAGTTTCTGCCTTTCAATTATATGCAGTCCTTGTACAAACAACTGCATAGTTTGAGGCAACATGGCAGTGTGGAAGAGTATACAGTGTCATTTTATCAACTGGTAGCTCGAGTAGACTTGAATGAGAGTGAAGAGCAGATGGTTGCAAGGTTCTTGAGTGGTCTTAAACCACCAATTCAAGATGCGTTATCTTTGCACCAACTGTGGTCTATTTCTGAAGCTTACAATAGAGCCTTGATGTTTGAGAAGCAGCTTGCAAGAAAAGCTTTGGTGCAGTTCCAAGCTTATGGTGGTAGTAGAAGTATCTAAGTCAGCACTCAAGGAAGGCCAACTACTAACAGTGCGCAACCTTTCAAGATTGAGAGTGCAGGTTTGCCTTCAATTTTTGGTGTAGCCAAACCCGTCCCTAAAGCAGCACAAAGTTTTACATTTAAGTGCTACAAGTGTGGAGAAGCTGGGCATAAGGCCACATATTGCAAGAAAGGGGGAGTTAGTGCTTAAGGCAAGGGTAAAGCTTTGATGATTGAAGGTTGTGAAGACTAGGAAGATGAAGAATTTCCAATGCATGAAGAAGGAATTGTTATAGGTGACTCAGATGAGGAAGAAGGCTTGGCTTTGGTAATGAAGAAGACCCTGTTAGCACCAAAACAGGAGGAGCAGGAGGATTGGTTGAGGAGCAACATTTTTCACACTACTTGTAATATTGGTGACAGGATTTGCAACTTAGTTATTGATGGGGGAAGCTGTGAAAATGTGGTTTCTGAAGAAGTTGTTGATAAACTTGGTTTAAAGACTGAAGATCATCCTCACCCCTACAAATTAACATGGCTTAAGACAGGCAATGATATAAGAGTTTCCAAGAGATGCATGGTCTCCTTTTCAATTAGGAAGAAGTTCCAAGATTTAGTTTTTTGTGATGTAGTGAAGATGGATGCATGCCATTTGCTGTTGGGAAGGCCTTGGCAGTATGATAGGCACACCAACCATGATGGAAGGAAGAACGCCTACAACCTATACAAGGATGGACAGCATTACACCCTACTGCCCATGAAAGAAAAGGTGATTCTAAAAATTCCTACTACTGTACAGCCTAATTCTTTGCTTATTGTCAAGAAATTTGCACAAGAAACTTTGGCAACTGGTGTGGTTTACATGTTATTGATTGCATTAGAGTTAGATGCTATGATAGTGCCTCAATCTATAAAGGAGTTGATCAAGTCATTTGAGGATGTCTTCCCTAATGAATTACCTACTGAATTGCCTCCTATGAGAGACATACAGCATGCCATTGATTTCATTCCAGGTTCTGCATTACCTAATAGGGCTCACTATAGGATGACACCAATGGAAAAGGATGAACTTAATAGGCAAGTGCAAGAACTATTGGACAAGGGATATATTAGGCCAAGTATTAGTCCATGTGTTGTACCAACCCACTTAACCCCTAAGAAGGATGGTAGTTGGAGAATCTGTGTTGACAGTAGAGCCATTAACAAAATCACAATCAAATATCGGTTTCCTATACCTAGGCTAGATGATATGCTTGACTGTCTAGCTGGTTCTAAAATCTTTTCCAAGATAGATCTTAGAAGTGGCTATATGAGTGGTTTGACATGCCTTTTGGTCTTACTAATGCACCCGCTACTTTCATGAGGGTAATGACTCAAATGTTGCAGCCTTTGCTCGATGTATGTGCTGTAGTTTACTTTGATGATATATTGGTATATAGCAAGACTTTGAATGATCATGTGAATCATTTACAATTTGTGTTTGAGTTACTAAGAAGGGATACATTCTATGCAAATACCAAGAAATGTGCCTTTGCAGTAAGTAAGGTAGGTTTTCTTAGGTATGTGGCGACTGATAAGGGAATTGCAACGGATGAGGGGAAGGTTAAGGCCATTCTAGATTGATCTGTTCCAAGATCTGTGGCTGAAGTACGAAGTTTCCATGGGTTAGCAACATTTTATAGGAGTTTCATCAAAGGGTTTAGCAAAATTGCAGCACCACTCACTGACTGTCTCAAGCTGTCTACTTTTGCGTGGGATGAGGCTAAGCAGCAAAGTTTTGAGTCCTTGAAAGCTGCCCTTACTGCAGCACCAGTATTGTAGGCTCCTAACTTTGAAAAGATCTTTGAGTTGGATTGTGATGCTTCTGGAGTTGGCATAGGGGGTGTTCTCAGTCAAGAGGACAAGCCAGTGGCCTATTTCAATGAAAAACTCAATTCAGCCAAGCTCAACTACAGTACCTATATTGTGGAATTCTTTGCCATAGTACAAGCAATAAAACATTGTGAGTACCATTTGGCTTACAAAGAATTTATACTCCATATTGACCATGAGGCTCTTAAACATCTTAATAGCCAAGCAACCCTTAACAAACGGCATGCCAAATGGGCTGTCTACCTACAACAATTCAACTTTAGCTTAAGGCACAAAGATGGCATCCTTAATAGAGTGGCAGATGGTCTTAGCAGGAGATCTTCCTTACTAGTGCTGATGCACAACGCAATTGAGGGCTTTGAGGAATTTAGGGAGCAGTATAAGGAAGATTCCAAGTTGTTTCAGATTATGCAAAATTTGCAACAAGGCAACAAAGCTGCCAGTCCTGGATTCAACCTGCAAGATGGCTATTTGTTCAAAGGCTTGCTCCTTTGTATTCCAAAATGTTCTCTTAGGCAGAAGATTTTGCTTGAAGTGCATAACCAACAACAATTCTACAACAACAATTTTATTGGCTAGGCATGCTTAAGGATGTGGGAAGACTAGTTCAAAGATGCATGATATGTCAGCAAAGGGATAGCCACCAATGCTGGATTGTATTTGCTCCTTCCAATGCCTAACAAGCCTTGGACCAGCATTAGCATGGACTTTGTGCTTGGATTACCCCCTACTACTAGAAGATCAGACTCTATTCTAGTGGTAGTGGACAGATTCTCCAAGATGGCCCATTTTGTGGCTTGCAAAAAGACTAATGATGCCTCCAATATTGCTGGTTTATTTTTCAGGGAGATCTACAAGTTACATGGAGTTCCAACTAGCATTGTGTCAGATAGGGACGCCAAGTTTCTTGCCCATTTATGGAGAACTTTGTGGAGGAAAATTGGTATTGACTTGCAGTACAGCACCAGCTTCCATCCTCAAACGGATGGACAGACTGAGGTGGTCAATAGGAGTTTGGGCAACCTCCTAAGGTGTTTTGTAAGGGACAAACCTAAGGAATAGGAGAATGTTTTACCTTTAGCAGAGTTTGCCTACAACTCATCTACCAATAGAACAACTCAACACTCTCCCTTTGAGACTGTTTATAAGATGCAACTAGCCAGTGTTCTTGACTTGTCAAACTTACCATTACCCAAGAAGGAGCATCCAAAAGCCACTGAGTTAGCTGACTTCATACAATAGCTACATGCAGATATTAAGAAGAAAATAGGGGCCAGCAATGCTAAGTACAAAGCACTAGCTAACAAGAAGAAACGGCAAGTGATGTTCAAGGAAGGTGCTCTAGTATGGGTGATCCTGACCAAGGAGAGGAACCCTGCTGGACCTAATACAAAGTTGCAGCAAAAGAAGATTGGTCCTTGTCCTATACTACATAAGATCAATGACAATGCCTACCAAGTCAAGCTACCTAATCATCTACGTATTTCTAACAGTTTCAATGTACGTCACTTGCTGCCCTATCATGAACCAGATCAGCTTACAACAAGCCACACTTGAGGACAAGTGTGTTCCAAAGAGGGATAGTCCTGATGTAGTTCATTTTTAAATCTATTCGTTACTAGCTTCTGTTGTATAATAAGTAATTTCTAGTTTTACTTTTAATAGCCTTTATTACTTGTAACAGAAAGTTAGTTAGCTTATAGGTTGTTAGTGATAAGTGCAATAGTCTATTAGTTAGTTAAAGAAGTTAGTTAGGTTTTGGCCAAATCACATGGAAGCCACATGGTGGGTTCTTATAACTAACTTAGCAGCTTGCTTATGTAACTATAAATAAGCAAGGCTGCCTTCATTGTAACTAGTTGAATTTGAATCTAAAAAATCTACCTATGAGGTATTATTCTAAGAGTGTGTCTCTTGAAGAGCTAGTTAATTCTTTCTTTTCTCTAAGCAACTTAGCTTTCTAAAACATCTTTCATTTTCACCATTTTTTCCTCCATCAGATTGGGAGGTAGGGATTTTGCTGTTCTTTTATGGGTCCCCTTCACCCCATTAAAACTAGTAGGTTGAGGATGACTTGATATGTTGGATCCCTGCTAGGAGTGGTATATTTGAGGTTAAGTCCTATTTTAGCGCTCTCACTATGAGTTTTTGCCTTATATTACATGGAAAACCATTTGGAAGGTTAAAGTTCCTTTTAATGTTACTTTTTTCAAATGGACAACTGGTTGTGGACTGTCTACCATGGAGAATCTTCAAAAGTGGTGTATATGCCTCGTTGATTGGTGTTGCATGTGTGTGCATGGGGAGACCATAGGCCATTTGTTACTTCATTGCGACTGTGCATGATCTGTGGTCTATGGTGTTTTGTCCATTTGGAGGGCAATGGGTGAAGTGAAGAAAATGGTGGAGTTGTTGGAGTGCTAGATGGGCCCTGGCTTTAGTAACCATCATTCTGTTGATGTATGGGGGACCCATGCCTTGTACTATGTGGACTATTTGGAGGGAGAGAGATTGGTCTTTTGATGTAATCAGGCATTTATCTATGGGACAAAAATTGTATCTTTTGCGATCCATGTGTTACTCTTTTTCTACCTCAAGAGGAGTTTTGGGATTTGTAACTTTATTTGAAGATTTGTTGTCTCCTTAGTACACTGCCTATGTACCGAGGGGTAGTTTCATTTAATCTTCAATAAAGCATTATTAAAAAGCTTGTACCTAGTGCTCAAAGCACCCACTTTTGTAGGGTCTGGGAGAGGTCAATAAAGCATTATTACTTATAAAAAAGGTCAATCTCACTTGCTTTATCATATTTTGCTATAGTATATGTCTGATATCGATTGATTTCTGGTTGGTTGCCTTTTTAGCTCTTGGTAAAGTTGCTATTCTTTCTCTATTATGTCAGGTTTGTAGATGCGTTTAATTTCTTAATTTGTTTGCCGAAAGAAACTCATATCTGGTGTGGCACTGGGGATTTAATGGGTCCACTTTTGGAGACATTCTACAATTACTTCAAAGACGAGCGTCCTGATTCTCCTCTCAAGCTTTTATGGAAGAGAATCTCCGAAGAAATGAGGCTGTGCATCCAGTGCGTATCTCAGCACCATCAAGCCCTAGAGATGTACAATGAGCAGTATGAGTTGAGTTCAGTAGGTCCACTTCTTGATGTGTTACGGAGTCTTAATGAGGAAAGGGTGACTCAGCACTTGAGAGAGATCACTGCAAGAATAGCACGGGAAGAGTATGATCCAGCTCGTGATAATGCTGAAGTTGTTAGTGTCATGTATGAGGTATGTGTGTTGTTCTTTCTGATGTTTCCATTTGTTTACTTGTTTCTGTAAAGTAGTTGACATCATGTTGACTGTTTGTGTTGGCTTGAATATGGATACTAAATTGTGTTATTTTTTGTACTTTTTTTGTTGTTGAAGTACTCGATCAGGTCCTCTTTGGAATCATGTGTTGAAAATTTACCATATATGGTATTCGTTAGTGGCTTAATAATGGGCAGGAAATTATCATTCTTCTTCTTCGTCTTTGTCTCATTTTTAAGCCTCTGAAACCAGATCTGATCTGCTGCTTGCAGCTAACAATGCCTGTAATGTTTGAATTAAATTTATAAAAACTCTAGGTTCATTCCTAAAATTGTATTCTACCTAGTTATGACCATTCATAAACCTTCCATATCAGACCATATGGTGCTAAAATCTAATACCTGCATCTCTCTTTGCCTTCTTCTTTTATTTTTCTTCTCTTAATTTTTGCCTTGAGTGAAAGGATTTTTTTTGTTGTTGAGGAATTCTTACCTTCTCATTTATTTCTTTGATTATTTGAGGTTTTTTAAGCTCCATTTTTATTGTTCCTCTAAGTGCTCTCTCTCTTGAACACCTGCCCTGATGCTCTACCTCCTGTGATTGATTTAAAATTTGGTTTAGTATCAATCTTCCTTTGAGTTTCAGTTTTTAATTTAACCTAAATCTTGAAATCTTTAATGCAAGCCTCATCAATTGATCCTCCTAATGTATTATGAGGTACTTATCTACTCATTTCTTTACCTGGTTGCCACAAGATATTAGGTGATTATAGATGCCCAACTGTTTTTGTTGGCACTTTACCTAAATGATTGTATTTTTTTGAAGACTCTGCCATATGTTCAGCTAATATATTGATAAATCTGTAATAGACTAATAGTGCTGGATCTCTTAGGCTTGTTACGTGGAAATCCAGCTTTAATTATGTTTGATTTTTGCCAATGAGATCTAGCTCAAATGGCACCACTTTCCCTTGTACGAGCAAAGTGGAGGATGAGGATATGAGTCCATGACTCGCTGGGTGCGTGTAACTCAACAGTTAAAAGTTATGTTAGGCTTTTCTGACCCAATGTATCATAAAACTACTTATGTGTATCTATGTATTAGTTATCCCATTACATATTTGAATTTTCAGAAATGTTTTTGATTTGTTTTCAGACCTTTAATTCTGAGATGGAAGGAGACTGAATTTGTTGTCTATCTGATCACAGGTTCTGATGTTCCCTGTCCTGTTGGATGATCAGTCATTGTTTACCGAATTTGAAACGTTTATTGAAGCTATTGATAATAAGCATGAACTGGCTCTGGATGGACAGCAACAGTTTCCGGTATCTAGTGGGCTATGTGTTTGCATATTTCATCAAATGGCTTTCACTTATCTCTTAAACTTTATTTTGCCTTATTAAGTAAACCTGTTTCCTTTCAGGGTGTTTACGCATTATTTTTTTTCAAGAGAAGAGTGCGCTCTGTTGGTCATCGTCTTGCTGGATCTATGGGAAAATTGAGGTACTGTTTTTTATTTCAAAATTTGGACCTTGAGGTTCTCTGGCCTTTTTCTTGTCATCCTTTTTATTTTTATTTTTTTTATTATTATTTTATTTTATAATTATGCTGAAAAAATTTGCTATTGTATTCTGTCTGGTGCTGGCCGCAATGGGGTTGGGGGTTGGTTTGGGTGGGATTTGGCATTACAAGTTTTGATGGTCTATGTTCTCTTTTTGGTTAGTTAATTAATTAATCTAATATATATATATATATATATATGTGTATGTATGTATGTATTTAAATTTTAAGTTATAATCTCAAGGTGAGGGGGAAAGTGAGATTTGAGCTACTGACCTCTGTTTATGAGGTGTGTCTTCAGCTGATTATTATTTTTAACAGCACTGATTTTAATGCTTACAACCAAAATAATTTATTAATTTTTAAAATTTCTATGCTGTAAATTTAATTTTTACTGCTGTTTCTGGTAATGAGGGGATCACAGCTTATGCTTATGTGTTTTTCATAAGAAATTGTGAGTTATTTGGTTTTCATTCAAAACACCCCTTCCAACCCAAACCCCCTTTTTGGGGGAAAAAAGGGAAAAAAAGAAAAAATAACTGAGATTAATAACCTACCTTGTGAGAGATCTGAAATTTAAGCCAAGTTTCATATCTTAGCAATTCTGGCTGAAAATGATGCACAAATATAAGCCTAGCTCCGAAGGCTGTACTTTGGAATTTCTATCATTAGTTAATCTTTCTGAAAACCCTGTCCCCTAGGGGGGGGGGGTTATGAAATGTTTTCCATTGCTTTGTGGCCTCAAATCCTGAATCAAGTTTTTTCATGTTATTCTCTTTGTGCGTAGGAGAGTAACAGAATTGGAACCTTTGCAGCCTTTGCTAAAGAAATTTATAGGCTTTTTGGAGAACGAAGTTTTGCCATCGACTCTCGGGACTTCAAGGTCAAGAGTGAAGCTGGACCGTGTATCCATATGGCTTGGAATCAAATCATTGTAGGAATTGTTGGCTAAATTTCATCTTCAACAATTATTCCTTTTCCCCCTCTCCTCCCCGCTAATGTTAGTTTTGTATGTTGTTATGAAGGCTTGGGTTCTTAGAACCTCCCGCGTTTGAGGAAGGGATATTGGAGCGCTATCCCATTTTTCTTGACCTTGTGCTCAATCATATCAGCAGTGATTCAATTGAATTTTCGCATGCGGTTACCTGCTTGAGACTGCTATTTGAAATGCTTGGTAAGCACCTTTTCTTTTTCTGATCACAAAGATTAATATTCTGTGTAATGTGTCCTTTGATGTTTTGGGAATTCCTTTTAAGGTTGTAAGCTTTGGTTGAGGTCTACATTGTCTGCAAGTGTGATGCGCAACACTCTATTGGGTCAGTGTTTTCATACTCGAAACGAGAAAAGCCATAAAGATATTTTTGATCTTTTTCAGCCCTTTCTGCAGGCACGTGGGTGGAACATTATATTGCTTCATCTCAAGTCATTCAATATATTTTTCCAAGTTTTCTGAGTTATTTTACATGTTAGATATAGTTTCCTGACATTATTGACGTGTATGCGTCCAATCTATCCAGTCTCTTGAAGCTTTGCAAGATGGGGAACATGAAAAGCAACGGAGGCATTTTCTATATTTTCTCCTCCATCAAGTGCCAGTCAGTGGTAACTTTAGTGTTCTAACAAGAAAAAAGGCTTGCCAGGTTCTTATTTCTTCCTCTAGATTGTTGGGTTACGCATTTTGGATTGGTGTTATATGTGCAAGTTTAATAGTGAAACTGTTGACCGTCTATTCCTTCATTGTCCGGTTGCTTTGGAGTTGTGGGATATGGTTTTTGGTTTATTTGGAGTTTGTTGGGTTATGCCAATGTTTGTTGTTGAGTTTCTTGCTTGCTGGCAGGGTCAATTTGGTCGCCATTGTAATGGAGATATATGGATTGTTGTTTCTCATTATTTGATGTAGTGTATTTGAAAGGAAAGAAATAGTAGGTTTTTTTGAAGACAATGAGCGTTCTATGCTTGATCTTAAGCTTCTATTTTTCAGAACCTTATTGGACTGGTTCTTATTGTGGAGAAACCAACCTTTTTCTTCAATTTTGGATTTACTTGATTTATGTAATTTTTGTATTTGATATGTACACCCCTATATACTCCGTGTGTATTGGGGTGTCTCTTTTTTTTTTTTATATCAATAAATCTTTATTACTTATCAAAAAAAAAAAAATCTTCCTTTAGATTGTCAAATAATTACCATATGTGGCCATTGTTAGTATTATGTTGTTGTTGTTGGTTTTTTTTTTTTTTTTTTGGATATGTAGTATCAATATTGTTGTTGTATAATATATTATGCTTTTTTTTTTTTTTTCTTCAACTTTTGAAGAAGGTGTAATCAATATCAATATCAATATCAATCGATGGTTTGTGTTGTTTCGGCTCACCTATGTTGCAATTTAATGCAAGATTCTATTTTCAGATAGCACTTCTAATTATACACAGAGGTTATAAGATGAACCCGCCATGCCCACCCTTCGAATGTGCACATATGTGGTATGTAATCCTAATTGTTTTGTACTTGATATGATTTTAATTTGTGGTGTTTCTAATCTAAGGTCATTGGTTGAGTGTGTCATATTCTAGCATCTTTTTTTCTCTCACTCTTGGGAGTATTTAGAACTTTGTAACTTTAGTTCTTAATTCTTTTTTGTTTGCTTCTTTGGTTGGGTTTTTTTTTTTTTTTTTAATATATATTTTTAAATGTAAAACTGATTAATTATTTTTATTTTTTATTTTATAAATTTGTTTTGTCTTGTATACCTTCAATGTACTAGGGTGTGCCTGCCTTTATTTTTTCTTCAATAAATTTTAATTACTCATAAGAAGAATGTTTATTGTTGGAATGTGAACTTTTTTTCGAAAGACTTGCTTGGGCAATTTTAGCATTAAATAATGAATAACAGATTTGGAGAGAAAAGAAATGGAATAAAGTTTGTGCATTCCTTTTTCTTGCATCAAGGGGAAATGTTGGTGGCTAAGACTAGGAGAGTAGAAATGAAAGACTTTACCTCTTCGTGGGCTCACCCGGTATGAACAATGATTAGTCTTTGGTTGAAAGCCTTGAGGATACACTGTGCGAGAGCAAAAAAAAAAAAAAAAAAAAAAGATTTTCATATAAAGAAGAATATCTCTACAGAGGCGGAGAGTTTTTGGAAGAAAATAAAGTTTGCATTGGGTAAAACAGTCATCATTTCTCTGTTTTTCCTGAATGTTGCATTCATTTAAGCACAAAAATGATCGATAGACATGGTAACTACTAATAACTAGTATATATTGACTTGATGATCAGCTTGTCAAAAATGGGCCAAAATCTGGTTTAACCAACAGGTTTCCTATATAACCAGCTTAAACTCTCGATGGGGGTGGGGGGATTTGAACTCTCGATGTCTCCATTGGAAACACTAGGAGGTGCTAGTTGAGCTATAAGGTTCTTGGCTTATAGAATACAATTCCTTAAGAACTCAAATGTGAATAAGTGTCTTAAAAATTTCTCTTAACTTTAAAGTGTTACTGAGATAACTAATTTTGTTAAAAAAATTTATTATATAAAAGGTCAGCTTCCCAACCCGTTCATTGCAATCCCTTCTCCTCAATGATGTTTGGTATTGTCCTGAAACTCGTGTATTATATTGGAGGTTGAAGGTTTTGATAATAACTGCTAATGATTTCTAAAATAATATGTTAGTTTGATGATATTTGTATATATAACTTTGTTGGAATTGGACAAGGTTGTGGATAGAGGTGAAGTTGTATGATTCATTTCTCTGCAATTTTATTGGACAGGGGCCCTTCTCTTGTGTCATCCCTGAAGGATTCTTCACTCCACAGTTCTCTAAGGCAACCTGCTTTTGATCTTATACAAACCATTATAGTGTCTGATGCTGCTGCCCTTATAGCCTCAGTGTTGAATAGCTGCACACCTTGGAGTATTGATAGAAGCATGTCTAATGATTTGAACGATGCCGAACCATTTGTTCCAGATGTTGAAGAGGACAATAGTTCTTGGAGTGAATTTGGTGCTCAGAGTAAAATTAGTTCTTGGGAATTTAGGGAGTGGATGTGCATACCCATGTTATGGATTGATGTTCTAGTTGAAATTGATCCTTCAGTCTTTCCAATATCATTTTCCAAGGCTGTTTTCTGGGCCCGATCTCGTTTTCCAATGGTTGAACCCGAAAGTAGTGAAGAAATGGCACTTCCAGTGAGAACTTGGCTTTCATCCTCTGCTAGAGTGATCTCCAATTCATTTGGTTGGAAAATTCCAACTGGTTCTGATGATGGTGGAGAGGGAAAGGAGTCAAAAAACTCTGTAAAAGTATCATCAATGTGTCTTCCTTTAGTAAGAACATTCAATAGGTTGTTAGCATTTCCTTACTCTTTTTCTATATATATTTTATGTTGTAGAGACCCCTCTATATAAGTTGGTGTATCAAAGAGCCATATAATTTAAGTTTATTGCTTATGAAGCAATGTATATCTTGGTAAGGAGCTAGTCCCTTGAGTAATTTCGTGAGAGGTGTATTACAGGTTAACTGCACACTTTGTTGTTCAAGTGGGGCAAGGAGAACTACGGAAGCAGTGGACTTGGGAACCAAGGATGGGTGAAAGCTTGATCCTTTCACTCATTGATCCTAATGATGTACGTCAATTAATCCCTAATATCTCACCCATCATTTACATCCATGGTTAAAGAGATAAATTTTGCTCCTTTGCAACTCCTGTAGTTGGCATTTGGTTAAGAGTTGTATACATGTATATATTTTGGTTTGATGCAGAATGTGAGGCAGCTTGGGAAGTGTATTTTGGAACAAGTTTCCAATACACGGGGTCTTTCTTGCGGCTTGAAGTTTCTTTGTTCTAATGGTTATTCTTTGTCTGCCATTTTTTTGGGCTTGAGACATTCTTGTAAACTGGTAAAGAATTCTTTTCAGCAAGCTCTTGAAAATAATGTTATGGTGGTCTGAGTTAGATCTCTCTCTCTCTCTCTCTCTCACACACACACACGCGCGCACACACGCGCGCGCACACACACACATGCGCATGTTAAACTAAGTACACACCCATGTATTGATAAGTGATGATATTTTCTTTACAGTTACAGGAATGCCCTTTTAAGGGTGATGAGTCATGACTTTTCAAAATAATCATCCTTATCATGTTGTTCCTAACAGTGCTGTTTGCACTATTCTAGGTTCTACTGGATTGTGTTTTAGTAAAGTTTCAGAGTTTACAACATTTATTCTTCGTTCTATGCAAATTGCTCAAAGAAGGGGATTTATCGGCCCTAGATATGCCAGAAAATTCATCTGATCGTTCAAATATCGCAAGGTTCTCTTCCCAAGGTGGATTTTTGAGGCAGCCTGTCTTTGATTCATTGCCTGTGAATGTCAACGAGCATTCTTCAATTGTTGACTCAAAATTACGGGAAAAGTTTATTTGCTTACTATCAGAAATTGCATGGCCTCCTATTAAGAGGTGCTTGTTAGAAGGGAAAGCATATATTGATCACAGTTTTTGTCAGGTATGCTGCAGTCTTTCTACTTGTAAATGGTTGTCTTAGAAAGTTCTGTTTCTAATACTTGCAAACTCTGGTTTATTTATTTTTTAAAGCAAATACATTGTGCCAGTGTTGTCATTAATGGCATTTTATTTTTAGCCATCTGTTTCCTCCGTGTGTGTACGCACTTGTATGCGTGTAGGCATACTTTTTATGCGGTGATCAGTTCTTTTATGTGGTTTAATGTACAATGGATATTACTTTGTTCATAAAGAGCTTACTGCTGTCCTTTTATTTTCCCCTAAAAATTTCTTCAAATGCTGTTTCATTTTCTGGTTGGAAGTTAATAAATTAATAAAAATGGACATCAACTCTGCCCTATTAGTCAGTCTGATGCATGAGAGCTTGTTTCATTGGGAAGGCAGTCTTACTTCATGGTCTGTGTTTTCAGATGACTTGCGTCCGCTTACTGGAGATCCTCCCAGTTATTTTTGAAATAATTTGCCCATCATTTGGTAAAAAGCTTGGGGATTCCAGAATGTTTATGGAAAGTTTATATGACTTCTCATGGCTAAATTACCTGATGGATTGGGGGAACTCATCACTTAAAGTCATAATCGTGTATTGGAAACGGACAGTTACTACTTTGCTGACTTTCCTCAGAGGTTCACGTAGTGACAGTGCTACAATGACAATCAAGGCCATTGAAAATCTAATATCACGTGGTGAGCTTTTAGTATATATATCAACATTTGCACACAGGCATAATATATGATGTAGTTTTTTATTATTATTTGTTGAGCATCAAAAGTCATCATTAACGTATCATGATATTTTATTTTTATTTTTGATCGATAATTATTCATGATTTTTTTATGCCTTCTTGATTTTAGATAACTTTGCCACGGATGAATTGACTGAACAAGTTTCGCGCCTTTCTGTTTCATTATCTAAGGAGGCATCTTGTAACATTGAAAACACCGCCTTTAGGTCAACATCCTTATTTCCTGAAACCTTGTCTTTTGAGAAAAAGAGTTTAGTTTCAGATGTGCAGCCTCTTTCTGTGGATGATAGTGATGTGGAGATCTTGGACTCACTAATGGGATCTTACAAAAAGGATAAAGAAAATTTGGTTGTTCTTTCTGACAGTGAAACAGAAGAATCAATATCACCCAATGAAGCCATTCTATCTGATACTGAGACAGGTCACTGCATTTTGGATGGCAAGCCTCTGGTGCCTGGGAGCACACCACATTCTGACCCTAAAATGGAGAAGGTTGCTGGGACTGGCGCTTCTATGGATTTGTTGGAATCTTTTCAGCAAAAAGATGCTACTGATTGTTTGGTTGCTTCTAAGAATAAGGACATTGACAAATTAAAAGGCAAACCAGCACCTGCTTCTCTCCTAAACTCAAAAGGGGTAGACAATAAGAAGAAAACAGAATACCCCAAACACAATGAAAATAATTCTGTTTTGTCCCAGAATAGAATTAATTTGAAGAACTCAGATGAAGCTGTCAGTTCCAATAAAATGGTTCTAAATTGCAACAGAATTATTTCTAAGACAGGTGATACTGTTTTGAAAAAGATTGTATGTGATAGTGAAGATGATCCATTTGAGTTGGCACTAAAATCTGCAAGAATTCAGCAGTCAGTTTTGTCGAAGTCAACTTCTCTTCCTAAACGGCAAGTTATTCAACTTAAATCACCATTTGAAAGTAGATTTGGTCGTTTACATAGACTGGAGGCTGGAGTGAAAAGGTTCAAGCCACCGAGACTTGATGACTGGTATAGACCCATTTTGGAACTTGATTACTTTGCAACTGTTGGATTAGCATCAGCAAGTGAAGATGGGACTCGAACTGTTAGCAAATTAAAGGAGGTTCCTGTGTGTTTTCAATCACCTGAACAGTATATGGAGATTTTTCGGCCATTAGTTTTGGAGGAGTTTAAAGCACAATTAAATAGTTCCTTTCTGGAAATGTCTTCATGGGAAGAGATGTATGTTGGCAGTCTATCAGTGATGTCGGTTGAGAGAGTTGATGATTTTCATCTTGTGCGATTTGTTTATGATGACAATGATTCTGCAGCTTCTAGAACCTTTTCAGAAAATGACCTTGTTTTGTTAACGAAGGAGCCTTTGCAAAAATCTTCCCCTGATATTCATATGATTGGAAAGGTATGCCATCACATTTTCTCATGACATCATTGGGGAGAGTTGGGCGAGAGTTTCATACAATAATGCAGGGGATAAACCAGGATTAACCAATTTATTTGTTAATCACTTAAATTTTAAACAACCACAATAACTCTATTCCCTAATTGGTTACTGAGTGCAACCCACTTAACATTGACAATTTAATTGTTTCTAGAAATTACAATTTATGATCCAAAAGCTATCTGACTGGTCATACTTCTAAAGCAGCTTTTTAGTTAGAAGTTAGATCTAAGTTCCATATTCAAGACGCATATTATGAAATTAACTATTACACATGAATGGCCTATGTTTAATGTTTGTGCTATGATTTTTTGTATATATACTTTTGATGTTTCCATCTGTTACATCATTTTGCTAAAGCCCCTGTATATTTTCAGGTGGAAAGGCGTGAAAGAGACAATAAGAGAAGGTTAACCATATTAGTTATCAGGTTCTATCTTCAAAATGGTTCTTCACGTTCAAATCAAGCTAGAAAGAACCTCATTGATCGTAGTAAATGGCATGCATGTCGCGTAATGAGCATTACACCTCAACTTAGAGAGTTTCAGGCACTATCATCAATTAATGGCATTCCTATATTTCCAGTTATTTTAAATCCTGTCAATGATTCTCTTGGTAATCATGTATCTAAGGAAGTGAATCTGGGTAAGCTGGCCCAACCCTTGCAGCAAATACTGAAATCATCCTTCAATGACAGTCAACTTCAAGCTATCAGTGTTGCTGTTGGATCACCTAAGTTGAAGAAAGATTTTGAATTATCTCTTATTCAGGGTCCTCCGGGTATCTGATTTACCTTGGTTTGTTGCAGATTTCATAATTTTCTGTCTTTGTGATTTATGTATTGTCTTTGTTTATAGGTACTGGCAAGACGCGTACTATTTTGGCCATTGTCAGTGGTTTGCTTGCTTCACCTTTACAGAGGACATGTAATGGAAAAAATTCTCTTGGTGGTAGTTTGAAAACACATAGTAAGCCATTCTGGTCAAGACCACAGATTAGCGAGACTGCTGCAATAGCCAGGGCATGGCAAGATGCAGCCTTGGCCAGACAATTGCATGAGGATGTTCAAAGGAATAATAACTCCATGGAAAGTTCTGCAAGAGGAAGGGTACTTATCTGTGCTCAGTCAAATGCCGCGGTTGATGAGCTGGTATCGAGAATTTCTAGTCAAGGCCTTTATGGCAGTGATGGAAAGATGTACAAGCCATATATTGTAAGGGTAGGCAATGTGAAAACAGTCCATCCAAATTCACTACCATTCTTTATTGATACACTTGTTGACCAACGTTTGGTGGAAGAGAGGATGAATGTTTGCAATGAAAAGAATGATTTAAGTGTGGAATCTTCGATGGCACTACGTTCTAATCTTGAGAAATTAGTGGATCGTATCAGGTTCTATGAAGCTAAACGTGCTAACTTGAGGGATGGTAATGTTGATCTTAATAATTCTTTGGAAGATGGTACTCATAAGGGGGACGATGGGAAAGAAATGTCTGATGCAGAAATAGAGTCACAGCTAAGAAAACTTTATGAACAAAAGAAGCAAATTTATAAAGATCTTAGCAATGTTCAGTCACAGGAGAAGAAAGCTAATGAAGAAACCAGAGCTCTTAGACATAAGCTTCGAAAGTCTATATTACGGGAAGCTGAAATTGTGGTCACTACATTAAGTGGTTGTGGTGGAGACCTCTATGGAGTGTGTTCTGAATCTATGTCAAATATTAAATTTGGCAGTCCATCTGAGCGTACACTTTTTGATGCTGTCGTGATTGATGAAGCTGCACAAGTAAAATGTCTTTGCTCTGCTGAATTTTTTTTCTTTTTATTACTTGTACTGCTCTCTTTTCTGTCTTAAGCATTGCTTCTTACCACTACAGGCTTTGGAACCTGCTACTTTGATTCCTCTTCAGCTTTTAAAGTCAAGTGGGACCAAATGTATTATGGTGAGGAACATCAACTTAGTTAGTTTATAAACCTTTATGTCATGACAAGAATGGTCCTGAAAGTCACAATCTATTGTTTAGGTTGGTGACCCAAAGCAACTTCCTGCAACAGTTCTTTCTAGTGTTGCAAGTAAATTCCTGTATGAATGCAGCATGTTTGAGCGATTACAAAGGGCTGGTCATCCTGTCATTATGCTGACCGAACAGGTGAAGTAGATTGCAAAATGTTACCTACATCCGTATTTTAATTTTACATGATCGAATGAATATAAGCCATATTTAGGAGTGTTACTGTAATTGGACCTTGGCACAAAAAAACTGCTTTAGTAATGAAAGTTGGCTTTTGCAACAATCTATACTGGGGGATATGTTTTGATATCTTTGAAGTTTATATCAAATACTATTGATTTATCAAAAAGAGTTTTCCCCCCTTTGGTCATATAATGATTCCAAGGGTACTAAATTTTTATTTTATTTTTGATAGGTATTCCAAGGGTACTACTTATTGTATACTGATATATAATTTGTCCTTTATTTTATAAAAAAAGAAATAATAGAATGCCATGTTCTTATATATCTGAATCCCTTGGAACTTAAGTCTCTCTCTTTTTTTTTTAGTTGTTTATCTTGAGAGCTGATTGGAGTTACATTTTGGCTCCAATGCTTTGTTCAACCACAGGATCATTTGGACATAAATATAGCGAGTGTCAATTATGCATAGAGTTTGTTGGTTGAATATTTATGTTTCTTTATTTTCATTGCTGTTAGTTTTCATTATCATTCTTGATCTAAATCACTTTTAGTTTTTCATTATTAGTCTTGACTCTTGACTTGAATAACTACTAGGGCACTTGTTGCTGTGTGCTTCTATGAGATCCTTTAAATTTGTATACATAGTTATCCAAAATTAAAAATGTTGTTATAATACATAGTTATTGTAGGGGTAATAGGCCCAGTAGTGTATATATCTATATATATATGTTGGGCCGGGGGCTCAATCCGAAGACATCTATTAGTCCGAGGACGGGTAAACGCTGTAATGAGAATCTGTGTTAGTAAATGAAGAAATGGGGTTTGGTCGTAAGAGTCTAGGAAGTTGGTCTAAGTAGGAATGCCTCATCGGCTAAGCAAAGCAGAGGTCTGAAGGTGTGGTCTGCCATTCAGGGCAACGTTCTAGGGGATTCTACTAATAAAGATATACATCATGAAGGCACAGGACAAAGGGGAATTATGAAATATCTAAAAAAAAACTGCTACCACCGCATTGAATGTTCTGTAGTTAACTCTCTGGCCACATTAATGTGGAAGTGATATTTGAACAGTAATTTTCAGCCTTATAGCTACTCCCAGAGACTTTAGGAAGGTTTTGATGGGACAGGGATCAATGTCAGGAACTTGGTCTACATGTGGAGGGTGGAGATGAAAGAGTGAAGACAGTATAAAAAAGAAAGAATACCTTGAGGAGTGGGGATCGGAAATGAAGAGAAAAACACTGTAGTAGCAAGAACTGTATTTGTAATCAAATTCATAAGATATATATATATATATATGTATATATATATATAAGAACCAACCTTCTCAAATTGTGCAGAGGACGATTTTCTTTAGATAAACTAGTTCATCTTTTGTTTCTTTGACATTCTTGACCCACTATAATTGTTGTTCAATTCATTAGAGCCTAGTTTTCTAACTCACTCTCTACAAATTTATTGTATTGGGCTTTTTGGGCCTAAATCCATCCACCCTTTGGGCTTGGGAGCCAAATTGCGTCCTTACAATTGGCGCCGTCTGTAGGAAAGCTTGAGCTTTAGTGTGATAAACTTTCAGTGATGGTGGGTTCTGGGTCAAACCAGGCGGAATCTATGGGGTCTCAACGTCAAGATTATTTCCTTAATCTTGAACGAGAAAGGGACCGGGAGGGAAGTGTGCATACCACCCATACTAGTAGGAGCCATGTCTCTCATGAAAAGAATGCTAGGACCATGCAACTGGAGATTGATTGTTTGCGAAGGAAGTTGCGTTGCAAACGACAGAAAGAACTCCTTCAAGTTTTGTTTCTTCTTTAGACGGTAGTGGGGATGGCAGCTACAGGCCCGGTTGAGGACTCTCCCCAGTGAGTCTTTCTCGTGTGTTGAGGATCACCACCGTAGGCTCAGGGGTAAAAGCTCGTCTTGCAAAGGTCTGGGAAACGACGCTATGAGTAGGGCGTTGAATCAAATTTCCAGATCAACTTTCACACACAAGATTGAAGGAGGAAAACTTCCTCGGCACTTCACTTAGCCAACGTTCACGATGTACAATGGTCGTACAGACCCTGTGGAGCATGTAAGTCATTTCAACTAGAGAATGACTGTATACTCCAAGAATGAGGCCTTGATGCGTAAGGTGTTCCTATCTAGTTTGGGGCCTGAGGCCATGAGATGGTTTGATGGCCTGGGCTCAGGTTCCATTAATTCCTTTAAAGAACTCACCCTGGTGTTCGGGTCTCATTTCGTTACGTGCAGCAGAGTTCCTCGGCTCTTAGACTTCCTGTTGTCTATGACCATAAAAACGTACTCGGACAGATAGTAGGAGATGTTCAATAAAATAGATGGAGACTTTGATGACGTGGCCATAAGGACTTTCAAGGTTGGCCTAGCTGCTGAGCATGATTGGAGAAAGTTGTTGACCAATAAGCCTGTAAGGAGTGTGCGTTGGCTCATGTAAGGAGTGTGTGTCGGCTTATGGATTGTATTGATAAGTATAAGAGAGTGGAAGAGGACCAACAACAAGGCAAGGAGAAGGCTAAGGTTATCCCTTAAGATAGGAGGGATTTTAGGTAGGAGCGATGCAACAATAACCAGCCCCGAAGAGATTTTGTTGGGCAATCTGGGTCTACTGCTACCCAAATGGTTGGTTGGCACGGTGTTCCGAAAACCAGTGCATCAAGTCCTGAAAATAATTAAAAATGAGCCATATTTTAAGTGGCTAAATAAGATGGGAGGAGACCCCACGAAGTGTAATCAAAGCCTTCAGTGCTAGTATCACTAGGAGCGAGGACATACCATGGAGGATTGCAAAATCTTATGGAGTCACCTATAGCAACTAGTTTGAAGTGGAAAATTGAAGCAGTTTCTGTATCAGCTCAGCGGGCAAGGGGGCCAGGCATGATAGGGATCTCAGAGGGATACCTCTTCAAGGCCACATTTAGGCACAATTAATGTTATCCACGCTGCTTCAGGAAGGACTGGTTCTCATCCCTCCAAAGTGGTGTCCATAGCTCGGCTATCCTCCGAGGACGCCAACCCTGAGCCGAAGAGGGGTATGATGGAGATCTGACTGACTTTGAGTTTGTCTGATGAAGACAAAGTTAGGACCCTACAGCCACACGATGACGCTCTAGTGGTCACCCTCAGGATAAGAGGGTATGATGTGAGGAGGGTGTTAGTAGATCAGGGCAGTGGTGCAGAGATCATGTACCCTGATTTGTACAAAGGGCTAAGGTTGAGACTTGAAGATTTAGCACATTATGATTCACCTTTGGTAGGCTTTGATGAGAAAGTTGTCATTCCAAGAGGTCAGATTTGATTACCAGAACAAGCAGGGTCAGAAGTGGTGGAGGTGGACTTCGTTGTAATCGATGCTTACTCTCCTTACACTGCCATTGTGGCAGGACCCTGGTTTCGTGCCTTGGGGGCTGTTTCTTCCACCCTGCACTTGAAAGTTAAATATCCATCTAGGGTCCAGGTTGAGGAGCTGGTTGGTAGCCAATCCGTGGCTAGGTAGCGCTTGGTAGCTGCAATTATGCATCAGCCTGGAGTTGAATCCTCGGCCTCTACTGAGGGGGGACTCATAGCAATCAAAGATTTCGATGCTATCTATGGATGTGGAGTTAGAAGGGGCAAAGTGTGAGAAGTTAGAGGAAATTGTTATAGATGGTGATTCGAAAATTTTTTTTTTCAGGTCGGAGTGTAGCCGCCTCTTCGAGAGAAGGAAGAGTTGATAATGTTTCTTAAAAGGAATATTGATAAGTTCACATGGAGTGCTTATGAAGCTCCCGGGGTGGATCCAAATTTCATTTGTCATCTTCTAAACGTCAATCCGGCTATCATCCCTAGAAAGCAACTACCTCCGCGCTCATCTAAAGAATATTCTGATGTTATCAAGGAGGAGGTGAACAAGCTTAAGCAGGCTGGGGTTATTAAGGAAGTGTTTTACCCTGATTGGTTGGTCAAATACTGTGGTGGTGAAGAAGAAAGGCGGAAAGTGGTGAGTATGTGTGGACTTCACAGACTTAAACAAGGCTTGCCTAAAGGACTTTTTTCCCATGTCTCAGATAGATTAGTTAGTGGACGCAACGGTAGGCCATTCTCAGATGAGCTTTTTGGACGCCTTTCAAGGGTACCATCAGATACTTTTAGCTTTGAATGATCAAGAGAAGACAACTTTTGTTACTCTTATTGGAAATTACTACTACAAAGTGATGCCCTTTGGTTTAAAGAATACAGGGTCTACCTATTAGAGGATGATGACCAGGATGTTTGAGTCATAGTTAGGAAAAAACATTGAGGTTTATATAAATGATATGGTGGTAAAGAGTAAGTTAGAATTTGAGCATGTTAATGACCTCCGATATGTCTTTAAGATATTAAGGAAACACAAGTTGCGCTTTAACTCTTCTAAGTGCTCTTTTGAGGTTGGTTCAGGCAAGTTCTTGGGGTACATGGTCACTCACTGTGGAATTGAAGTCAATCATGACCAAATTAAAGCAATTAACAGCTTGCAGCCACCTCGGAATCCCAAAGAAGTCCGGAGGTTGACAGGGATGACTGCTGCTCTAAACTGATTCATCTCTCGGTCAGCAGACAGGTGTAAGCCTTTTTTCCAGTTGAATAAATGGAAGGGATTTGAATGGACAGAGGAGTGCGTTCTGACATTCTAGCAGTTGAAAGAATACCTTTCTCGGCCACCCATTATGTTCAGGCCCGAGGTGGATGAGGTTTTGTTTGCTTATATTATTGTAGCTTCCCATGTGGTGAGCTTGGCGCTGATACGGGTTGATAGTGGTGTGCAGAGGCTAGTTTATTATGTGAGCAAGTCACTACATGAGACCGAGGTTTGTTACCTATCACTGGAAAAGACCATTTTGGCAGTAGTGCATGCTACGCATAAGCTCCCCCACTACTTCCAATCTCGCACAGTTGTTTTAACACAACTTTCGCTTAGATTGCTACTTTGGAGCGCTGATTACACAAGAAGGATTGCCAAGTGGGGTACAATCTTTTGGGCTTTTGATATCAAGTATATGCCTCGCACCTCTGTCAAGGGTCAGGTCTTTGCTGACCTAGTGGCCGAGTTCGCTGAATCCCCGCTGGAAGAAAAGAGAGTCAAGCAGAACATGGATGAAAAATCAGTTGGTATGGTCTCCAAGCAAAGGCCTTTATCTTGACGGGTATACGTTGACGGTGCGGCTAATCAAAGAGGAACTGGAGTGGAGTTAGTTTTAATATCTCCTGAGAAGATCACTATTGAGAAATTCTTAAGATTGGGTTTCTTGGCCATGAACAATGAGACCAATGCCAAAATTTTTTTCCAAACATTCATCAATCAGGAGGTGTCTTTAATCCTTTGTCTAGCTCTTGGCCTTTTGCTTAGAAGGTAATAAAAGATGGTTGTTGGTCGGCACGTATTACTTCACCAAGTGGGTTAAAGCTGAACTACTGGCAAATATCAGGGACAAGAATGCCAAGAGATTTGTTTGGAAAAATATTGTCACTCGGTTTGGAATCCTTTGTACACTCATCTCAGACAATGGTCTTCAGTTTGATAGCAAAGCCTTCAGGAGGTATTGTTGTGACCTGGACATTACGAATAGGTATTCCACCTCGGTTTATCCACAGGGGAATGGATAGGCCGATGCTGTCAATAAAGTCATAGTGAATGGACTTAAGATGAGGTTAGATGATGCAAAGGGAAAATGGGTGGAAGAGTTGCCACACGTCCTTTGGACATATCAGACTACACCTTGTAGATCCACAGGGGAGACCTTTTTCAATGACTTATGAGGCCTAGGCTGTAATTTCTCTGGAGACCAGATTCCCAATGCTGAGGATGAGCTCTTTCACTTCGAATAACAATGATAGGCTGTTAGAGAAGATTTTAGATTTAATTGAAGAGCGAAGAGTAAATGCCATGGTTCAATTGGCGTATTATCAACACAAGCTCAAGCAGGGATACGACTCAAATGTGAGGCTAAGGCCACTAGCGCTTGAAGACTTGGTATTAAGAAATGTTTTAGGGACTGCAAAGAGCCTAGCATGGGGAAAATTAGGGCCCAACTGGAAAGGGTCATATTGTATCACCTTGGTGGTTGGAATAGGTGTATATTACCTTGAGGATCTAGACGAAAAAGTTGTACCACGCTCCTGGAATGTAAATAACATGCGAAGGTATTATTATTAATGAAAATCATTTCTGCCATATTTTTATGACATTGTACGTTACATCTATCATTTTGTAAGTGTTAAACAGAACCTTAGCAATGCCTAGTTTCTTAGACCATATACTTTGGGTAAATTAATACTTCATATTATTTTTTTAAGTATTAAATAGAATTTTAGTTATGTTTGGTTCTTCGGACCACATATTTTGGGTAAATCAATACTTTATATAATTTTTCTAAGTATTAAACAGAATCTTGGTCATACTTGGTTTCTCGGATCACATATTTTGGGTAAATTAATACTTCACATCATTTCTCTTAGTATTAAACAGAACCTTTGTTATGCCTGGTTTCTCGGACCACATACTTTAGGTAAATTAATACTTTATATTATTTTTCTAAGTATTAAACAAAATCTTGGTCATGCTTGGCTCCTTGGACCACATACCTTGGGTAAATTAATGCTTCATATCATTTTTTTAAGTATTAAACAGAACTTTAGTCATGCCTCACTCCTCGGACCACATACTTTGGGTAAATTAATACTTCTTTCTTATTTGCTTCAGTGATAAACAGAACCTTGGTCATGTCTGGTTCTTCGAACCACATGCCTTGGGCAAATTAATACTTTCTATTATATATTGAAGTATTAAATAGAACAAGCCATGCTGAGTGGTAGGGATCTTCATTGTAGTGACATGGTCAAATGGACACTCATGAGCATCACTCAAAGCATTTGAAAGTATATCTATGATTTGTTTGAGAACTGATTATCATCTCTAGTTTCTTAGACTTACTGATAAGTAGAGAATTAGGTGGAGCTTGACGTGAATGGATGCTCTACCATTATATATGTTTTTGAGGTTAAGGACTTTGTTGAGATTGTAGACTTAGTAGGTTTAACCTGTCTTGTTGCTAATCATGTAGGTTGTAGTAACTATGCTACCACTTATGCAGATAACTAAATGGAGCTATATCTCATTGTCATGTTGGTTAAGTGTTAAATGAAACAGAAATTATGTTAGGATCCATATAAATATCACAAGTATGAAAGAGAAGCTTATAATTGTCATTAAGCTGAGCCTCAGAAAAAGGGCAAATAGATTGCAAAAGGGTAAATTGATTACAAATCTTGGAAACAAAAATAATAGTTCAAAAAAAAAAAAAAAAAAAAAAAAAAAGAGAAAAAAAGAAGAAGACAACTCATGGCTTCATTTTTATTACAAGCTTGTCTTTTGAAGCCTTGGCAGGCTGGGTAGAGGCTGCTGTGGAGGATGCTGGACCTTTACCCTTGAAGTCCTCCTTGGTAGGTATAGGGAGAGTTGCCAGAACAATCTCCATGTTGTGGGAGGCCTCTTTTTCCTTGGAGGGGTCCTTAGGGGCAGCTGGAGGCTGGGTGGCATCATGGGCCACTTTCTTGGCTATATCTGCTTTCTTTTTAGCAACTTGAAGCTACTCTTCCTCCTTGGAAGGGATGTTGACTGAAAGAAGAGCTTTGTTTGGGCTCTCCTTGCCATCATCTGCCTCCTTGGAGGCAGTGTCAGCCTTGGAGCTCGAGGAGCCTGAAGCATGGATGGCTGGAGGGTAGTACACACTCTTTGCTCTCCTAAGGGTAGAGGAGGCCTCAACCCCAACTTGGTTGAGGGCCTCGTTCCACACTTGGAGGAAGTAGTACTTGCACACCTTCGAGACCTTAGCAGTTAGCCCTAAGGGCTTTCTCAGTCTCTGCCACTCCCACATCATATCCATCCTGCTCAACTTGCTTCTTGGCCTTCTCGGCCTCCTCCAGTTTCTTCGTTAGAGCTCTTATTTGGTCTTTGGCTGCGGCAAGCTCGGCCTCGGCTTGACGGAGTTGCTTGCGCTCAGCTTTCGCCTGCTTCTCCGCCCCGTCCAAAGCTGCCTCAGCACTTTTCTTCTCCTTTTCAGCTTCGGTGAGCTTGGTAGTCAGCTCTTGGGCTTTCCTTTCTGCCACTTTGAAAGCCTCCATGGCAGCAATGCGCCTGGCCTCCTCGTCCTTCATCATTCGATGAGAGCTGTTCACTATCTCCTCGGCCCTGTGTGTGGATTGAAGCCTTTCAAGGAAGAAGAAATACAAAGGTTAGGGAAAACAAATATGAGTATAAAAAAAGAAAGGGCGGGGGAAAGGGAGCAATTAGTGAACTTACCAGGGCGAGGTCTTTCTTTAAACTGAGGAAGACTTCGTGCTTCCTCATCGACTTGAGGTCGGCCATGTCCTCGAGCAGTAATAAGGCCTGTTCCACGGCGTTGGCCACATATGCAGCCCTCCCTTGTTGGAAATCTCTGATCGAGGCATCAGCAGGCAAGGGAGCTCCATCTAGTGTTATGGCAGGAGTCCAGGCCAGGATCCCAACTTGGGAATCACTTCTCTTGTCCACTACGGTCTGTGTTACCCTGGCCTGCTTAGCTCCCTTCTGGGGCTCGGCCTCCTTGAATAAGGGGCTCTTCCCTCCTTCCATTACTTCCTGGTCTTTCTGATCCCTTTTCTTTTTGTGGTCCGCAGGGTTAGGTCGGAGACGTTGAGTGGACGGAGGGGGAGCTTGGCTTGTCTATGCTTTTGTTGGAGCCCCATAGCTTCTAGAATGGAGGGATTTCCTTGTTTGGCTTACTTGTGCTGAGGGTAGATGACTAAAGTCACTGGTGGGAGCCTCTAGAGATTGAGGTCGGTTGAAGACTTCGAAATCGTCCTCGAAATCAAATACTTCAACCACGTCTTCTTCTTCTTCTTCTTCTTCCTCTTTAGCTGCTGGATGTGAGGGGGTCGCTTCGTCCTCGGCCTTGTATTGAAGGAGTGGCTCTACCTTTAGTACACCTTGTAGTCTCGGACTTGGGTTGAGGAAGCCTAGCACAGCAACGTTGATCAAGTGCAAATGCGGGTCCTTTGCTTTTATCACGCACTTTGGCACTTGGAAACTTAATGAAAGAGGGTTGTATTCGAGGATTAAATGAGCCGCTTGTAATTGACCGTTACTATGATCAAACACCTCGGCTTTAAGTATCTTGTCTAGGCTTGGCTGGTTGATAAGATTGAAGTTCGGAACGGCTGCGTGCTTATCTGCAAAACCATTAGGAAAACAAAAAAACACACCATCAGAAAAGGGAATGGCACAAATCAAAGGAAAGTTCAATTACAAACACAAATGGAGAGAAATAGGTGCAGAATATTTCTAAGGGAAAAAAGGGTGACTTTGAAGTAATAAACCTAGACCTAAAAACCCCACCTGGTATCCCCTCTCTCGTCGAGTAGGGGAGGCCATCGTGCCACTTTTCTGAAACGATTAAAAAAATCTTTGTTCATGCCTTTGTTGGAATCAGGGAGGCATGAAATGAGCCTAACCTTGGGGTACTTGGTTTTTAGGTAATATCCCTGCCCTTTTAGGTGATGAAGGTTGTAAACCCAATTGACATCGTGATGGGTAAGGTTTAAGCTCATTTTCTCATTAAGGGCGTCTACGCTACCTAAAATCCTAAACATATTTGGGGCACATTGGGTGTGAGTTAATTTATGAACCCTTAGGTAATCCCTAGTGACTGTGCCCATGGGGATTCTCATCCCTCCCTCTTTAAAGGCAATCATCTGGATTACCACTTCTCCCTCTTCCCTATTAATGTGCCAATCCCCTTCCTTACAATACCTAATGGAGACTCTTGGTGGAATTCTATATTGAGCTTTAAAGCTCTCTTTACTCTCCACGGAGTCTACCAAGTAAGCGAATCTACCCATATATGAAAGTAGGTTGAAGGTACTAAAATTTTAAAGGGAATTTAAGAGAGCCGAGGAGAAAAGGACGCTTGTGTTAAGAAAAGTAGAAGGAAAAGTAAATAAAAAGGGATAAAAGACTTACACAAAGAAAGAAACTCTCCTCGGACTAGCTCTTGATATTTATGAGTGCAAAGGTTTAGTTTATGAGTGCAAAGGTTTAGTGAATGAGTGCAAAAGTGAAGTGAATGAAGTGGTCAAGCAATATTTGTATCAGAGGGGACAAGCGGGAAAATTCCCGCCCGAGTTTCAATAAAATCCCTAGCCGTAGGATCTGCATCGCACCATAGAACGTGGGAAATATAGAGCCGTACAAATTTAATGAAGGCGCGTCTCGGATGCTGAAGCGTCAGGAGCGTGCGTTGGGCAGTTAAAAAGGTACTTGCGCAGACAGAGGTGATGTATGATAAGAGCAGGGTAATTGTAGTGATATCGAAATCCTCCTTTCTTCCCGAGGAGCAAGAGAGGAGAATTTCGAGGGGCTATTGTAGGGGTAATAGGCCCAGTAGTATATGTATCTATATATATATATATGTTGGGCTGGGGGCCTAATCCGAGGACATCTAGTAGTTCGAGGATGGGTAAACGCTGTCATGGGAATCCGCGTTAGTAAATGAAGAAATGGGGTTTGGTCGTAAGAGTCTAGGAAGTTGGTTCGAGGAGGAATGCCTCCTCGGCTGAGCAAAGTAGAGGTCCAAAGGTGTGGTCTGCCATCCTGGGCAATGTTCCGGGAGATTTTACTGATAAGGATGTACATTATGAAGGCACAGGACAAAGGGGAATTATGAAATATCTAAGAGAAAGTTACTACTACCGCATTGAATGCTCTATAGTTAACTCTTTAGCCGCATTAATGTGGAAGTGATACCTGAACAGTAATTTTCAGCTTTACAGCTATTCCCAGAGACTTCAGGAAAGTGCTGATGGGACAGGGATCAACGTCAGGAACCTGGTCTACACCTGGAGGGTGGAGATGAAAGAGTGAAGACAGTATAAAAAAGAAAGAATATCTTGAGGAGTGGGGATTGGAAATGTAGAGAAAAACATTGTAGCAGCAAGAACTGTATTTGTAATCAAATTCATAAGAGATATATATAAGAACCAACCTTCTCGGATTGTGCTGAGGATGATTTTCTTTAGATAAAACTAGTTCATTTTTTGTTTTTTTGACATTTTCACCCACTTTAATTGTTGTTCAATTCATTAGAGTCTAGTTTTCTAACTCACTTTCTACAAATTCATTGTATTGGGCTTTTTGGGTCTAAATCCATCCACTCTTTGGGCTTAGGAGCTAAATTGCGTCCTTACAGTTATTATCAGATTAAATGATCAAAATCAGCATTTCCTAATATTTTAAGCTTTTGGGAGTGGGGCAATTGGTAATTTACCATGGTATCAGAACCGAAGGTCTTAGGTTTGAATAAGGCCAACATGATTGACCAAATATCTTAAGCCATTGAACAATGCAGTAGAAGGTGGTAAGTTGAATCCCCACCATTCAAATAATGGCTAAATGATTAAATTCATCATTTCCTAATAGCTCAAGTTTTAAGACAAGTGATAATATATCTTGATATTAAAATATGTGACATTTTGTTTGAAACCTGTCTCCACTCTACCTCCCATTTAAAAAAGTCAAAAATACCATGTATTGGGTAAAAGGGACTTTGGGCCCACACGTGAGACAAAGTGTATGAATAATGGCTCAATGATTAAATTCAACCGTTCCTAACAAATTAAGTTTTTGGGAGAAGTGGTAACTATCACCCACTAGTCTTGCAACTTTGACTTGCAGCCAACTATCTTATGGCTTTTGTTTACTAATTCATATATTTCATAACAGTTTATTCATGATGTGTCTCTTTTCCTATTTCCTGACTGGAAAGCATGGACACGGCTAGGAGGGTGCCGCACTGGAGTCTGACGTGGCTGCCCAAGCGACAGTGCTGCGTTTGAGGTTTTTTTTTTTTTTTTTTTTTTTTTTTCATGGATTCGTGCCGAACCGGACCAATGTCGGCTAAAATAGGGCCGAAACGGATTAAAACGGCCGAAACAGGCTGAAATATACACTGAATCACGCCGGAACAGCCGAAATCGGCTTTGAATGAGGCCTAAACAGCCTAAATTTGTCCTTCCTCAATTTTTAAAGAATATTTTAATAGTAAAAATATATAGAAAATATAAATAAAAATATTTTTAATAATTTTTTAATCGCCGAGTCCCGTCGCACCTGCACTCACCTTTTTCAAAAATTGCCGAGTCCCGCACCCGCACCTGCACCCGCACCCGCACCCACATCCTAATCCGAAAACGGATCCATGCTTCATAGTTTCCTGATCCTAAATTTCCCATGAAAAATCTTTTATCAATATTTGTGTCCTTTTGGGACTAGCCAAGTTGTCTGTCAAACAAAATGGCTGTGTGAATTGATTGTTATCTCATTAATTTGTTGTTGCTTAATTCTTACCCTTTCATATATTTTACTATAAGATTGCCCATATCATTGCTATCTGATACATGTTATCTTGGTTTTTTTATTATTTTATTTTATTTTTTTCAAATGCCTTTAATCTTATATTATTTACTAATTTTAAGGCCCTTTTTGGGGTGAGGTGGGAAGTCATTTTTATTTTTATACATTTTTATCCTTTTGGGAAATTTGAAAACTTTCACTGACAAATTTTCCTTTTTCCTTTTTTTTTTGTTTTTTTTTGTTTTGTTTTGTTTTGTTTGTTTTTGTTTTTTTTGCAGTATAGGATGCACCCAGAAATATGTAGGTTTCCTTCTCTGCATTTTTATGACAGAAAGTTGCTAAATGGTGATAAAATGTCTAGCAAGTCAGCTCCATTTCATGAAATTGAGGGCCTTGGACCATATGTATTCTATGACATTGTTGATGGACAAGAGCATCGCGGTAAGAATTCTGGTGCATTGTCCCTTTACAATGAGCATGAGGCCGATGCTGCAGTTGAAGTACTTAGGTTTTTCAAGAAAAGGTACAGCAACCCTTTTAAATACATTGTTTTTCAAGAAGAGGTTTACAAACTTCATTACAAGCCTTTTGTTTTGTTGCTACTAATTTTCTACTTCGATATATTGCTTAGGTACCCATCTGAATTTGTAGGTGGAAGAATTGGTATCATAACTCCATACAAGTCTCAACTATCACTTTTACGATCTCGTTTTTCAAGTGCATTTGGATCTTCTGTTATAGATGACATGGAATTTAATACTGTTGATGGTTTTCAAGGTCGGGAGGTTGATGTACTCATACTTTCCACTGTTAGAGCAGGGGATCCTAGCACTTCTGCACTTGGGATCAACTCAAGCAGTATTGGGTTTGTTGCTGATGTACGAAGGATGAATGTTGCTTTGACAAGAGCCAAACTCTCGCTCTGGATCTTGGGTAATGCCAGAACTTTGCAGACAAACCATAACTGGGCTGCTCTTATAAAGAATGCTAAAGAGAGAAATTTGGTTATTTCAGTTAAAACACCTTACCAGTCCATGTTTAAAACAGCCTTTTGTAAAAATGCTGCTCCAGGAATTTTGGACAAGCATTCAAGACAGCATAAGCATGTTGAAAAGGCTAAAGATGTTAGCCTGCATGCAAAACAAAACGAGAGCATTGCAAAGCAAACCATTGATAGGAAAACGAAATATGTAGGCTGTGCTGATCGCAGTAAAAAAAGGGGTATAGGAGATGAAAAAGATTTTCTAGCAATTAGAGAAAATATCCCAAGTACTGGAAGAAGTGCCAGAGATGAATGCAAATTCCCTGTGAAGACTGATTCTTCTTCTTCAGTTACAAATGGTAGCAACAGAACCTCTGAGGATGTCAAGTGTGCAATCTCAGGGAAACAAGTTACAGATGGTGGAAGAAAGGGCAAAGAGAGTAGTGAAAAGAAAGTCAGTTTGGGGAATACACATATAAGCAAAAGAAAAGATAAATTTGAAAATTACAGGAGTAATTTGGATCACTCTGAACGAGAATCAGGTGATAGCCAGAACCTTTTGAAATCACAAGTGTCAAAAAGACTGAAGAAATCTTCTGATGGTGATAGAAGCCAGAAAAATCAGGAAGTTGCAATTCCCTTACCTGAAAGCAGCCTTAAGGAGAGGGATGCTAACGATGGAGATAAAGTGCCCAGTCAAACTGGCACGGCTGAGGATTTGATTGCAAAAAGGAAAAAACAACGTGATGCTGTTGATGCTATTCTTTACTCTTCTCTGATATCTTCAAAGAAGTCTGAAACATCAATGAAACCTTTGCCTGCCAAAAGACCTTTCTCATCATCATCAAATGTAAGTGGTGGCATAAAGCCATCCAAAACAAGAAAAGGTATGGAAGGTATTCCCCTGAATTGCGCTATTTTAGGCATTATACATTTACACATCTATTCTAATATAGGAAAATAGAGTTTCAGTGAAGTCATAAGTTCACTCTTGGTATATGTTTCACTAGCAATAGCTTTGGATTCTGCATAGTGTAGGGTTGTTTTCGTTTTCCAATTTTTTATTATGAGATTATTGCGCACACCCAACACACCCATTGCACATAAGCCTTGGCCAACTCCATGCAAAGTTGCCACTGCACAACACTGCATATGCCGTCTACAACACACATTAGCCTGCAACCTGGCAGTGTCAGGCCATAACCATGGGTCCAATACAAGCATAAGACCACCATCAAGCCGCCAACTCAACTTCTCCATATAGGCATCCACTTCAAAGGGGCGACATAGCCTGCTGTTGCCCACCTATCAAAACCACCTAGCTGAGGTTATGATATGCTCTCCTGCATGCTCATGGTTTTGTGTGGCTGACATGAGTACAAGGTGTTGTGTCTGTCACAGTACTCTTTATTTAACTTTCAGAAGTTATGAATGTGTCTGTCACATTACTCTTTATTTAACTTTCATAAGTTACGAAATTTTGTTTGAGGTTTGTGTTACAACCTTCCCTAGGTGTGATGCCTAGAAGAGTTTTTTGTTTTCATCTTTGAAATTCCAGCAACTTGAAACCTAGCAACCACACATTGATTCTCAGAGGGAATTTGCAGACCAACAGTGTGAGGGGATAGAATATCGTTAGTTAGCAAGGTTTTGAAACCATATAAGAAACTAGCATCTCGAGTGTTTGAAACTCGAGTTCGGTGACAAAATCGATCCTCAGACACTCGAGTTCTAGTGCTAAGATGGAGGAATTTATCCACGTGGAACTCGAGTTTCTTAAACTCGAGAAGTATTTGCAGAACAGAGGAAATAGATTTGAAGGAAGAAGAAGACACGATCTGGAAAATAAGATCTAAAAAACGCAGATTCAAAGAAGAGAAACAGAGATTTGGAGTGGAGAACGCAGAACGATCTGAACTGGAAAACGTTGATCTGAAGAATGCAATCGATCTGAACAGAGGAGTTGATCTGAAGAACGAAACCAACGCAACAACGTAGAACTGGAAAACATGGAGAATTGAAGTTGTGGACTGATTCGGTCTGGGATTGGCTAGCCGTTGCCTGAACCAATCAAAAATCAAACAAAGAAGAAGAAAGAACAGAACAAAGATGAAGAAGAAAGAAGAAGAAACCCAGGATGATGAAGAAACCCAGAAGTCCTGGAGTTGAACGGTATTTGTTAACGAAGGAACTCAAGTCTTAGAGACTCGAGTTCCACGTAGATAGTTTTTGTTTGCTAGCTCTGGAACTCGAGCATTTAGAACTCGAGTTCTATAATGAAACTCGAGATGCTATTTTTCTACATTGTTTTGAAAAACCACCACTAACGAAATTGTTAAAAATTTAAGGCCAAATGGAAAAAAAATTCTTGATTCTCACATTTAAAACCCTAAAATCTAAAACTTTAAGAAGTCCAATTTTATTTGGAATAACAACTGGTAATCCATTTGTATGGATGTAATGCCTTCTATTCAAGAGGAGAAAAATAAGTTCTAAACTTTTAGAAGCTACGGATAAAGCCTTCCTGAGGAGTGATACTTAGAAAGGTTTCTTCTTCTTCTTTTTCTTCTTGTTTTTTTTGGTCCTTAAATTCCTAGCAACGTGAAAACTAGCAAACCACACAATGGTTTGTCGCATTTAAAACCCTAAAATCCAAAAGCGGTAGGTCGTGGGTTCAAATTTGGGAATCAACTTCAAAAAAAGAGTAGGACTGTCTAACAATAACTTCTCTCAAACCCTGCAAAAATGGAAGCTGTGTTTATTGGGTACAACCTTTTTTAAAATTGTGTAAAACCCAAAAATTCAGTAACCCAAAGCCTTCCATCAATCGAATAGCCCCAAATAACCCACAAATCCAAAGTATTGTTCACGGGATACATAATTCCATTCACAGCCCAGGACCAACCCAAACCTCAGATTGGGTAAGAAATCCTATATTGCTTATTTTTTTTCCTAGCTTTTTTCTAAGCAAACAATAACCCTAATTCTTCAAATCCTAGCTGTCCAGGAATTCTAAATCTGATTTGGTTTCGTTTTCTTTGTCCAACGTCATAACATAAATTTAAATCGAAATTGATTTCTCGCTACCTGCATCATTTGTTTCTTCTCTCAACAAAACCTGATAGGCGACCTCCTACAGCTGCCCTATCTATCATATTACTTTGTAACTCCATGATAAATATAAAAAGAAGTGGTGATAAGAGGTCTCCTTGCATTAAGCCCCTAGTGCTGTTAAAGAATCTTGTGGAACTACCTTAATAAGGACACAGAATCTAACCAAAATGAAGCATGAGCCTATCAATGCCCTCCATTTCTCTTCAAATACGTATCTTTGTAACAAATAAAGGAGAATATCTCAATTAACATGATCATATGTCTTCTCAATGTCCAGCAGCTGACTACAGGAATCTTATTACAAATCTAATGTCCAAACATTTGTTTGCAATCAGAACTGAGATGAGGATTTGTCTCCCCTCCACAGTTGTATCGATAGAAAATTTTACTTAAAAGAAAAAAAAAAAGGAAAACTTAATGTTTTAAGTTTATCCTTTTGATTCCTTAATTTTTGATGTCTTAAATTGCTGGACTTGGCCAGTTAAAATTTGATTCTGACCTCTCTAACAAGTCCTTTTTTCCCTTCTGTCAGTTCCATCATCGTCTTCAACTAGTGCATCACGAGATCAGATCCATCAACATCGCAGTAAGAGGGACAAATCTGTGGGCTCCCACGACGGGGGTGAAGCCTGATTCTGCTTGAAGTCATTTAAAGATCTGGTTCAAAAAGTGAAGCTTTGCTATCATTGCTGACTTTCCAGGAACTGGAAAGGAGAGTTTAGGCTGGCTTGGTGCACCAACAGTAAGGTAATTGGTGGAACCCTCTGGCATTATCCACATATCACATATATCAGGGCCACCAACTGTTACAGATGAATTTCTCATCAGGTTTCTGATACATAAAATTGAAAACAGTTTGTTGACAGCTGGTACTGTAAAAGTTACTTGTTTTTAGTAGATGTAAATATGTAACTGTTAAAAAAAAAAAGTTGATGCAAGGATGTAATTATTGGTTCATAGTGCAAAAGCTTATTTTCTTTCATTGTGTCATGCATAATGCAGTAGCATAATATTTATTCTGAAAAATTAGTTTCAGATGGTCTTGAAAGTAGGATTGATTTGTCTGAAAAAGTGTACTTGGTACCACACACACACACACACACACACACACATGCTGAATGGAATTGTTGATTAAACTGTGGTTCACTACAGGGATAAAGCAGCATGCTTCTGCTAGTGATGGCTGGGCAGCAGGTTACTATTCGACATTTTGCATGCGAAGATTCTGAAGAAACATTTGGAACTCTTGGCCCTCAAGTTGCAATTGGGTCCTGAAGTGCCTTGCCAATTTCGGGAATCCTTTTTGACCATTTCCTGGAAGTCCATATAAAATTCCTTGACATAGTCTGTTAATTGGTGGAGCCCATAATCGTTACCATATTGTCTATTGGGGATGCCTGCTTTCACTGTGGTGTATTCTCGTCATTCAGATTCATGCTCGAAGTGAAGGTAGTCACATAATGGATTCTATGATCCCCATTGCCGTTAGCATCATCGCTCCTGAGCCTTTTGTTAGCCATTAAACTGTGCAAAAACAACACAAATTTTGTATAGTCAATAGAGAGTAGAGGAAGAAAATTGCCAGTTAATTCCAATGCTTAGAAGCGTTGTGCTTGTTACAGGACCTAGGATATGCTCAAGCCTATAGCAGGAAGAAGTAAGAGGTTCACTGTGCAAAGAAAATTCATTTTACTAGTAAAAACTTAACGGTAATTGTTATGAGAGGTACCTATACTTGTATTCTGACTCGTTTTCCTCTCTCTCTCTCTCTGATGCTTTCACAGAAAAAAAAAAAAAAAAAATAGAGAAGATATGTATGAAATACAAGTAAAATATTTTTATTTTATTTTTGAAGAATTTATGTATTTGACTATCAGGACTTGATGCCATGCTATTATTGTTCATTAAAAGATTATTGTTCACTAAAAGATTATCACACGTAATAAAGTTTTATCATAGGACATGATTATGATACACGTGCTAATGATCTTTCTAAGAAACATGAAGAAACCTGTGTATGATAACTTAGAGAGGAAAAAGAAAATATAATGTGTTTCATTTCATCTGGCTTATGTTCTACTATGTTAGTTTTTTTATGTTGATAAGAACTATGTTAGTTAAGAGCGGCACTGCTGCTGTGTTCCTTCTTTTCAAGTTTTAAATTTCGTACTTCATCTCTTTGTTTCTTCTGATTAATTAAATTCACTTATTCATCAAAAAATAAGAAGGAAAATAAAGCAAAGCTGACTAATTTCTGTAATTAATTCTATATTACCCTGGCAATATCCCTAGTAGTTTGGCAGTGATAGTGTTTTGGGTATCAATGATTCAGTCCAATCTGGCTTCTCGAGGCACATCTAGTAAAAAAAAAAAAGATCTCTCTCTCTCTCATGCTTTATTTGGATGTTGTGGGATGGCCAGGCTTATAATTGAAAATATTAGATATATGAGGGGAGGTTTGCGTTTTTTTATTTTTATTTTTTATAATAATTCAATAAATGTGAAGGGAAAATGTGGATTTAAATCTTAATTGTTCGACATAAAGGAGAATAAAAGGAGAACAAGGCCCCTGATTGGAGGGTGGTGTGCGTTGGGATGAACTTATTTTCTTCTATTTATTAACATTCTTTTGTTAGTATGAAAATAAGTTCAACAAACAAGCCTAGCTAACAAAAGCAAACATGTGTCATTCTTATTACCATGACCTAACTTCTGTGAATCGGGTATGGACTCTCAACAGATTAGTTATGATTAGCAATATATATATTTTTTTCATCATTCTATTATATATAATTTTTGTTACTTTCTTAATTAGTATGTCACTTTTTACTATTTTTACTAATAATATTCTTGGTTTTCATCTTTTTATGATTTCCTCAATTTGAATAAACTTACTCTCTTACTAATGTAATACTTGTTTTGTTTTGAGCATGACCAAATTATCTTAAACAAAATTTTCTCATCTTTCTATCAATAGGGGCCATTCCTATATTTAGGCGAATTTTCTCATTTCAAATCCTTCTTTTTCAGGTAATTCTAACTTTCCATATATATATATATATATATATATATATATATATATATTTATTTATATTTATATTAACATTCTCATTTCATGAATACATTGCTTCTTACTAGTTCAACATTCAATACCATCAAACATAGATGGGGTTTTATAACAGTCTTATAACATTTTCTCTTTAACATAATAAATATTCTACGATCATACAATTTTTCAAAGCATTTTTTTCCACTTCATTTATATTGCTTTTGTCCTATTATTTGCATCATCTTTAATTTGTCAATTTTTATGAATTATTTATTCAATTCTAATGAAAGCTTTTACTCTTTTGTATTTCTTTATTGTTAAGTCTTACAGTCTTTATTTTTGTTTCTATTTTACTAACTTACATCATTTGTGACATAATCTAAATTATGTTTGTACGTTCATTTCATTGCTGATTTTCTGACTGCAGCAAAGTTTTTCTTGTTATTTTCAGCATGATAATGATTTAACATGATTAATAAGTGGATATTAGATGTTTAATTAGACTTATATTTTAATTGTTTAAAGAATTGGAATGTGGCCCATGATTTGTTGATGGCGGGCGATGACAAGCGAGGAAGTGATGTGACATATATTCAGGGGATAATAATGATGAGAAATAAAGGTGGGTTTCTTCTGGCATGTGATGACTGATGAGATGAAAATGACAGATGACGATAACAATCATCGCAGCCCAAATTATTGTCATGCAAAAGGTTGGTAATAATAACACTACTGGGATGGAGATATATGAATTTGGGTTGGCAATCCAAAAACAAATTAAAAACGTTTGGTGAACGAAAGAATTGGTTGGAGCTAAGCTAGCCATACATTTTAATTTGGGGGATCGATATGAATGTGATCGCATAAGAAAGAAAGAGTGGACAATTTTTATCTTCTCCTGTAGGAATGCACGTGGCAAACATGGAAATAAGTTTCACTACACATCGATCTGTTATAATATATTGAGAAATGTTACGTTTACAACATTTTTCACAACAAATCTTAGTTGGCAGGTTGTTACAGGTTTTAAATTTAAATCTAACACTGAAATTACTTTCTTACCCACTAGTAATAGTAAATAACAACTTACCAACTAGGATTTGTTGTGAGAATGTTGTGAGAAATATTGTGGACGTAGCATTTTTCTAATATATTACTACATAGAGAATCTAGACATAAATATATGGTGGTACGTATTATCCTATATACTACTACGTACATACTCTACATGTGTACTGTGTTGCATACTAACATGCATTAATTTGAACTATAGTTAATGTGGACCTGTGGAGAAATATATGGTACTTTACAATTTACGATTTTATATCACATGCATTCCAGAGAGAGAAGGAAAAATACTGAGATTGCTATTGGAAGTCAAACTACCGGCCACCACCTGATTCATATCGACATTATAAAATAGGATACATGAGAAAATCATTCAAGCAATCTCCATTATTTGATACCACAGTAGGTGGAGAGTGGGGACTCGCACAATGAGAGATACAACTCTTTTGTTTTTATCTTTCTATCTTTATTTTTTTTATAAATATAATATAATTTCAAATATATAATGTCTGTTTCATGATGATTATTCTTAAAGTAAAAAAAAATGTAATATTCTTTCTATAACTTAGAAAACTTGGAACACAATATTGTGAGCAAATTAAGCAATCTCTAGCAGGAGAAATGTTATAGTACATTCTCTTTTTTGAGGAAGAGAAGAAAAAAAAAAAAAAAAAAAGAAAAGAAAAGAAAGAAGAAGCGAAACTGTATACAAACAGTAAGGTATTAGTTTACAAAGTCCTAAAGAAATAAAATAGCATTGTGGCAGATGCAAACAATTTTCAGAATCCCAAAAGTAATGTGACGGCTTCAATGGTCGATGCATATATAATTTATGCCTTCTCTCTTTTTTGTAGAATGGGTATTCTTTGGGTTCAAGTAATGTCCCCACTACATATCACTCAGATAACCATGTGACCTGCACATGATTCAACCAGCTGATCATACGTAATCTCAATCTTCACCAATCAATGCATGGCATGTGTGATAATTTTACTAACATGGAAATTGCCTTTTATTTTATTTAATTTATGTGGGGGGCCATTGTGTTATTTGGAACATTTTGTAATTAAACATTGGAGAGCCTCTTCTCTTTTTCTTGCGTCCTAGCTCATCTGTGGTGGTTAACACTTCATTTCTTTCCAATCCTGATTACATTCAAATAACATAGCATGGACTTAATAAAAGACACTAAACGTTTTATTCAAGGCTTATCAGAACCCTCTCCATGCTTTTATTTGATTGCACGATGTTGCTCAACAAGCTCATGAGGAAGTATTAATTGCTAGATATATTATCGCCTAAGTGGCACAAATCAATAACTGTAGGCCGATGTAATTATAGAATAAGCAGTAACTTAATTTTAAGTTAGTCTATATTTAATTTAGGATTAATTAATAAGTATCTTTTAGCATATATGTATCTACCTACATTGGGTTTATGATAATATAAGGGCTTAATAAAATATTGTCATGGGCTTTCATAGTGTAAATGTACTATTAGGTCGAACCTTGAACCACATAAACCTTCGTGTGTTTTTGCTTTCTTGCTTTCACTCATCATTTAGTTATCACATATAATCACACAACTTTAACAAGTACTTCAGTTTGAAGAACATTTTTCCTGAAGCCAAATTTTGAAACGATTTATTAGCTAAAAAATTGCATGTAATCAGTGTGTAGAGTATCGACCTGTTAGTTTATTCAACTCCCTCATGCAAAAGCTGTTGAGCGCCGGAAATATGATTGGAAGGGGTCCATAGAGATGTGGTAGCTTTTCGTTTGGGAGTTAGGAAGAAAGAGAGTTGGAAAATAATTGTGTTGGTCAGGGAGCTCTGACCTGAATGGATTTCATTATTTGCTTTTGGCTATTATATATTGAAACTTAGCTTACTGATTTGGTAGAACTGAATGAGTGAGCTAGTGACCCCATTCGGTTCACTTTGCTTGGTTTTTTGGTCCTATGAATGAAACATCCCCTCCCTGTTCTCTTCTATATATTCCCTTTTGGGAGCAATGAGCTAGGATCGAAAAAACTGACACTCTCACATCGATCTCACCCAATCCCTCTCATCTGTACTTCTTTTGGCCCAATTATCAATTGCATGCATGCACTGATATTCATGCAGGCACTCAGAGAGTCATGGAGGGTAATTAAAAAAAAATAAAAATAAAATAAAAGCAAGAAACTTCATGTATGGGTTGCAAAATATATATTCTATGGTAAAATTGAAATATGGTCTCTCTTTCTTATTGTTATGGAAACAATGTTTTTGTTGGAGGCCGAGACAACTAAACCCTTGTAAAGTTTATAATTGTCAGTTAGTCTAACTAATCTGAATCTAAACTAATTTAATTGAATTAATAAAATATGTCTCTATAATCATTTCTTAATTCCTTGTTAAAATAAGATAGGTTTATAATAACATTCTTCAATTCCCCTCTAAAAAACACCATTGTACTTAGATAAAATATATACACTAACTTCCTATACTATCATAATCCAAGTCAATTTATTTGAAAAATCTTAATAATTATTTATTATTCAATACTAGTTAAAATAAATCAAGTTCATAACACTCTTAATGCTTTTAGAAATAAAATTTCTACTTAGGGTATCGTTAAAAATAAAATAAAAATATATTCTACTTAGGGAGAATGTAATGGAGAGAGACTTTGCAAAGAATGTTGAAGAGGATTTTTAAGAACACTTAAATGTAAGGGGGAAAAAAAATACTAAAAGGAAATCTAGACATAAACTAGCTTACAAGATGATGCTCTCTTTCAAGAGAAAATACACCTTATTTCGGGTGTATGCTACAGTTGGTAGGACCCACAGCTGATGGATCCAACTAGCTTATGAGAGGGAGGAATCATGCACCTGAAACAAGGTATATTTCTTCCCCTTTTAGATGTTTTTGTCCTTTTTTTTTTTTTTTTTTTTTTTTTTTGGAAGAAGAAGTTTCTGCCCTCAAACTTAATATGATAAGTTAAGTGAGACTTTAATTTAAAAGTCACATTTCATTTAATTATCGTGATTGGGTTTGTTAATTGTTAGCCTAAAATCATATATCATATATATATATATATATAAATATATGATTTTTGAATAAGAGATTTAAAATTCAATTCTTGCTTACACCAAAAAACGATTAATGTTTTGGTCTGATGATAAAGAGCATTATCAGGAGCTGATGTTATTGGTTAAACCCTTTCAAAAAAAAAAAGAAAAAGAAAAAGAAAAAAGAACTCCACTTCCGTCAATAATCATTGTGTGTTTGTCAACCAATAAGCAGTTTTTGAGCTATATATTGATATCTTATTGTTATACTGTACATCCTTTTCAATAGGCTCGAGGAAACAACCAGCTTCCGACCCTAATTCAATTTAACCGGGTTATTAGACCCATATAAAGTCCGAGTCAATTGGGTCAATCAAACAGTCAGCAATCCTGGAATAATATGCTACATATATATAACCAATTTACTAGCTAGGAGGCCCAAGAGATACACATACACACACGTGATAGGGTTCATAATTAACCAGCAGAAACTTTTCATCAATTATTCACATTTATATAATAGACTGCTATATAGTACTCTGTACATATTATAATGTACTTAAAAAGCAAGGGGTCATGTGAGCTTGAAAGTTGAAACAAACAAACAAATAATACAACAACAAATATTGTAGAGCAGACTTTTAGGAAACCCCCTATATATAGACAATTACCCAAAGACCCGTACATTATACCATGTTAAATAATACTCAATATCTATATACGTACTCCTCTAGAGCTAACTTCGATCATATACATGTGCTAACCAATCATACATCGATTAAGATAATGACCCACACTTTTCCCAATATCTAGATGCTAATTACAAAATAACTGCAATTTTAAGTTTTCTTAAACCAAACTGTACGATTTGTCCATCTTCTACGACCTTTGACCAAATAATTAACTTCTTTTTTTGTGAGAACCACCAAATAATTAACTTCATGATTACTTTCTATTTTATTATAACGTGGCCAAATACTGAATCACACAGTTTAATTATTTCCTCATTCGTTACATCTTCCATGAATTATCTACCAATTGCGTTTGATTTGGATCGATGGCATTCTAAAAAAAAAACCCCCCGTTGGTCAAAGGTTAATAACTTAATTTGCTTATATGTGTACAGTATGTGCTTACACACACTTTTTTTTTGGGGTCCACTACATAATATACAAAGTTAATATGTGATATATATACCACTAAAAAGTAAGAAGTTATCCTGGAATTCCCTTCTTAGAGAATAGAGACCTAGAATGAAAGAACGCAAGTCATTTGTAAGTTTCAAAATTCATGACAATTTAAGGTTACGTAGGATATATATAAATGAGTATCAAAATTCGTTACCATCAACTCGATCTCTACAAACTTAGAGAGTGTAAGCTTAAATGAGTAATAGTTATTCCACACACTAATACATATACACTATATGCATGCATACCCAAACTTGTTTTTAATTGAAATGGTGACTTGAAGTCATAATTTCAGTTAAAAATAAGATGTATGTATGGTACATATGTGTGTAAGAGTTATTTCTCTACAATCAATATTAACTAGTTAGCCATTAATTCTTTCGTGTTAAATGATATTTCTATGACTATATCGTGGAGCAATTTAATTCTAATTATACTTTCCCCTCGTTCCTGTAACATTTTTTTTTTGATAATGCGGCCTTGCATTTTTATTTTTCTACAAATTTGAAAATCATTCTGAAAAGGAATCCAAAGTGGATGAAAATAATGAAAGCTTAAAGTTAAAACTACTATTTGCTTTTCAGCTCAAAACAAAATTGAATGTTGCAGAATCCAAGAGACTCAAGTCATATATGCTTCTCGATGTTATCTTAAATGCATGGGGGAAAAATGTTTGATTCCATGGAACAACCAAGTACCAAAAAAAAAAAAACGAGGTCCATGGCTAATCATTCCAAAGTTAGTCAAATAAAGATAAAATTTAGTAGATTTCATGATTGAATGAAAAGGACGTCCATGTTCTATACCTGTGTACTATAAGATGTCAACTTGTGGGCTAACTTTTTTAAGTAATATGATTTTTCTCTTTCATTATAAAAAAAAATTGGCATATCACATGGAATTACTTGAATGCCATCTTCCACGATCTTCTAAGCAACCTCTAAAATCAAATAAATAAAGACAACAAACATTTAAATAATTAATAGAGACATCAATATTATACAGATATGAAGACAAAGCTGAGAGAGTAGTAAACAATTTTGGAGAGCACCTCCTTGGTAGGTTTTGACTGTTAAAGCAGTTGCTTCAAATCCACTAGCAATAAATTAGACTGGTACTATACGCAATGAGAGAGGGTTTATCTAGCTTCCAAATACACATGTGGGATTGTTAAATGAAAAAATTAAAAATAAAAATATGCAGAACTTCAATTCAGAAAGAGGGAAAAACAAAATTTTCTTAATTAGATCTCAGTCTTATATTGCAAGTTGCATTATCATTGCATGTATATTAATATGACTAATCTACAAGTTGATTTATACTATATAAAGATGGTGGGGTTCATGAAATGAAACGCATGGTAAAAAAGTATATATTTCAATTAATTAAGGATATATATGCTTTTTCTATAAAGAATAGAAAATTAGTAACATTTAAACTATGAAGGATAAAATGTGTCAATGTTAACATTTTTAATCATCCAACCGTTCATCTTGCATAACTAAAGTCTCAGTATATATAGCTAACTTTTACACACACACAACATATATTAAAAAAAGAAAAAGAAAAAGAAAAAAAGAGAAGCGAATATTAAGCTAAGAAAGTAATGTTGCAGTATCCAAGAGACTGAGGCTAAAATATTTACTACTCACCTAGGGATTAAATCTCCAAATAAACAAAAACAAAAAGGCCATGATCGATTGGTTATGATTCCTGAGGCAGTTGCACCAGTAACCAATACCATAACTTTAATGAATAATGATATATTATATGTACAAAATAATAAAATATCAAATACGCATTAAATATTGCGAGTAACTCAGTACACCACCAGCATCTTCAACTTCTTTAAATGCGTACACCACCACCCACTTGTGATTCATACACACAAAGGAGCTGCTATAGCATTTGAAGAAGGACACAACACTAGTTCTCTTTGCAGAAAACCAATTAACTTGATGGATTCAAAGAAGTCTAACAAGATCAGAGAGATTGTTAGGCTTCAACAGATCCTCAAGAAATGGAAAAAGCTAGCAAATGCTTCAAAGAACAGCTCCAACACTACTTCTTCAAGCACCAACACCAGCAATGGCAGTACTGGCAGTAAAAGCATCAATTTCATTAAGAGAACACTCTCTTTCTCAGATGTTTCAGGGGCTTCCAATGATGTTGTCCCAAAAGGGTTTCTTGCAGTTTGCGTAGGAAAGGAGTTGAAGAGATTTGTTATCCCAACTGAGTACTTGGGTCACCAAGCATTTGGGATATTACTGAGGGAAGCTGAAGAAGAATTTGGTTTCCAACAAGAGGGAGTGCTTAAGATTCCATGTGAAGTGTCTGTGTTTGAGAAAATCTTGAAGGTGGTTGAAGAGAAAAGGGAGGTGTTCTACTTGCATGAATTAGGTTTCAATGCAGACATTGGGTGCTACTCGTCAGATTGTGAGCTTACACCCTCTCATCATCCTCAAATGTGTAGATGATTACTTCATCAATTTTCTTCTTTACCAAATCTTTTTTTTTTTGTCTTTAATGTTGTGAATGTAATGTATGAGGCATCCAATATTGAGTGAGATCGGAGGAGGATTTAGGGACAATAATGTAGACTTCTCTTTATTATTCAGGAGAATTAGTTACTAGTTAGATATCAACTATATATGATCCAAATGTTATTGAATCTGCCATTATTTTGGTGCAAAGGACATCAAATTTTCTTCATTTGAATGAAAACATCGAGTTGCCTCTCAATTGCAATTAGTAGTAGCTAGCCAATACTGTCATATATAGCACCGTGAAAATGGTATTTGTAAGGTTAATATGACATTTAGGATGCATTTCACTTGCTAATTCAATCTACTTTTCTTTTTCCTTCTTTATTGTTATGGTTACTTTTTCTTTTTTCCCCTGTTTAGTGAATGCAATATATGGGAAAGAAAGAGGTTAGAGTAGAAAAATACTTATCTAGGCACAATTGGGAGCAGTGAAGATCCATGCGTATCTAATATATATCTACCATTATAATTAACGTAGTAAATGGCAATGAATGATAAAGACAGAGAACATAACTGATGTTAGTTGTTGGACCACAAGCTACAGCTACACCGCCTGGGTTTGAGCTACCCGGTCAAGGGACCTACAACTAATTTAAGGTACATGGTCTGGGCCAGGATCTATAACAATTGTGCATGAATTATATACTGGGTATCACTATCATTGCCTTATTCATATTTATCTCCCTCATATATATAGTAATTGTTTTTAAAGTCAAGATTCATTTTTTAGACCTTGTTTTGATCCTTCTGGCCTTTTGTCTGACTGGTTTGATGAATAGTACCGGTTGTAAAAAATTTCACAAGTGGCCTTGTTTTTTTATTTTTGAAAAATAAAGTAGCTTTAATTATTTGGTTCTTTCAATTTTGGGAAACCATTTGGTCAAAGTGAGACCAGTGCTTGCATCAATTTCATCGTTGCGATCATCATCACTCTCACTTTCTCTTTAAGGAAACCTTAATCCACAAACAAAATATCGTGGATCACTAATCTTCTTATTAAAGATATTTAATCAAGGTCTAAGTATGTTGTACAGCTCTACTCCATGTTTATTGTATATCATCTTATTTGAACTTCAAGCAAAGAAATTCTAATTTGATTTGTATTGCAAGTATTTTAAACTTGTGGTAGTCTATGTTTAGTTTAGGATTTACCTACTATAAAATAAATACACTTTAATGGATTTATTGTAAAAGAAAAGGCTTAATAGTAATTAAATATGTAGTGGGCTTTTAAGGTTGAGTCATCTTATATATTTCTCTTTGTTCTCTCTCTGCCTTTTTGTTTTATTTTTCATATTTTCCGCATACACTTTATTATAGTGTACAAATACAAAGTTATATTTATCTTTTCTAACATGATATAAGAGTTAAATTTTATCTATTCTAATATGATGTTAGAGCCATGTTTACATGACTTCCATTAACATATATCTTTAATAGTTAGATCTATGTTCGTTCTCTAACAACTATTGCCAACCATTCTGTAAGAGTAGTCTTGATCTGTTACATATCATGGACACTGTCTACATTTGATAAGACAATCTTGGTGATTTAACAACACTCAATAGGCAGATGTATATGTCTTTTGCACTTGATCATTTTTGGTTTCCTTTTGATCAAGTGCATCGATCGTCAACCATAATTAGCTGAGTACCACGGACTATATATATGTTGATTGGTAACCTAATCCATTAACTTTATTTGGAATAAAATCTTTTTGTCATGTTAGGTTGCGTTACTTAGATGACCATGCTTCTGATTAGTAGCATTTATTGACTTTATTTTTAGTCACGCGACCTTGTCATCTTCAAGTAGCGTTTTAAGGCCACACTTTCTATCAATAGCCTCCACATGTATGAATATTTGCACTATGTTAAGCATTCAATCTTCAATCATTACACACATTTAGCCTTCACTATTCTAGCTTGTCATATGTGCTTTTAATTTGGCCAAGCTTTGTCCACTCCACATCTAATTCGGTTATAATTTCCTTTAAAGTCTTACATTTTTCTCAATCTCAAGTTGTCTTCAAACTTACCTCTTGAGTGAGGTGACATGTTAAAAATATTAAGATTTAATCTTATGTAGTTAAGGCCCAAGTATGTCCTATAACTTTATTTTAGGTTTGTTGTATCTAATAATCTTACTTGAAGTGCAAACACATACTTATATTGCAATAATGTAAGTTTGTGTTAATTTGTCTATGATTAGTTTAAAATTTAATCTACAATAATACCCTTAAATAAATTCATTGTAAAAGATAAAACTTAATTACAAAAATGCAATCATCAAATTCTTTTTGTTGTTGATGCATGCCTTTAAAGTCAATCATGTAGTAATTACCTATGTTCTATTTTTTTTTCTCTTCCTAATTTTTTTCCTATATTCTTATACACATTATAACGGTGATAAAGTTGCATGTGTCTGGTTATCAAATCCCATACAGCACGTCAATCATGTAATTGTACTAAAAACTTCTTATGAAGTTATTTTATTTTTAAAAAGTGGGCACAATGGGTTCAAGTGATAGTGTTGTATTAATGACGTATTTTGTGGTACTCCATATTTATAGTTTGAAGTTGAATCCCACCTTTTTTTTCCCAATTTTCTAACTATCAAAAAAAAAAAAAAAAAGGTTTAACTTCAATGGCCTAACTGTCAATAAATTGGCAAGTGAACAACGAAAACTGAAATTCATGTCCACGTTTCTATTTTTGATAATCCTGTCGACCATGTTTCTTTTAATGCACCACTTAGCATTTCACTCTGGTTATCTCTTTTTCTTATAGACCTCACCATCATATTTGATATATGATTGGTGTTTTTTTACTAGGCCTAGTTGAGAAGCACAGACTTTAAAGCCATATAAACTCAGCTCGGGGTTTGAACCAACCCTACGGGTTCAACGCCTTTGACCAGCATATCCAGTCTTACACTGCATGAAGCATGATTCTACTTTAAATTTTTAATCCAATCTGGCTTTTAGTGACGGAGTTCCTTATAATATTCTCTATACCATGTTCCTATCAGCTTGATTATAGGATAGTAGCATTAAATATCAAAGTGTTTGCACTCATTTCCACAATATTAATTTTAAGCAATCTTTCCGCTACTGCATGATCAGTAGTATCATCACAGGAAATTCACAATTTTATACTATGAGCTACTCTTATCTTTGAAGCATTAGAATTTCCAAAGAGTCAAGAAACAGTCAGTCTCTCCCCTCATGATCAGTCTCACGTGGCTTTTGCTCGTTGCTTCCTTTTTAGATTGGTAAGTGGTGTCTGATTGAAGCTTTGCAGCTGTGTGAAACGAATTGAAGATGCATGGCTACAAGGAACATATCTCATAAGATTGTAGAGTTGACACACTACTTGAAAAGGAGAATATGCATATGCATCTTTCCAATGCAATGAGCCAATGACAAATTTGAATTGTGAGGAACAAAATGAGGGGATTCTGGTGTGGACAATGGATGCATGCCTTTAACTTTTACTTGCATCTATCTATATATAATAGCAGAAACCTTTTAACCAGGTGCTGCCACGTTAGGAAAAAATGCCCCTTAAAAAGGTGACGCGTGTACAGTAAAACTTAAAAAAATCGCACGGTGCGATGGGTGAGCCACCTTTTCAGACACCAACCCGCCTTTCCAAAAAAAAAAAAAAAAAAAAAAAAAGAAGAGAAAAACGCAAATCCTATTTCTATAAAGACACCAAGCCGCTTATCCACAAAACAAAACAAAAAAAGGAAAAAAACTAAACACAAACCCTAAAACGTAAACGCCATATTTTCCGATCGAAATTCCAGACTCACTCTGACTTCCACTTCTTCGCTGCAACTCCATAGACACACAGATCAGAATACTGTGTTTCAGACCAAAAGCATATGGAAGAAGGAAATCCAAAAGGAAGCGAAAAAAAAAGAACTCTGTTCGTCTTCTGCAACAGTGAAAACTGAGAAAATTTGTTCGTCCTCTGCAACAACAGGCGATTCAGAAGCGATTTAGAAAATAATTCAGAAGGTATGGATTTTTTTCCCCTTTTTTGTTTTCTATTCAATTAACGTTTATAGGGTTTTGAAAAGGCTACCTTTTTCCTTAATTTCCAATCTATTTTTACAATTGCTTGAGTTTTGTTTGTTCGATTGTTGTATTTTGTTTGGCAGTTTTTAGTTATGTTTGTGCTTTTTTTGGTTCACTCCTAAAATTTGAATTAATTTATGCTTCGTGCATATCTATGTTTTGTAGAATCGTCGGAACTGGGACCGGTAATTTTTTTTCCATTTTTTAGATCTGGGTATGAAATTTTACTTTTAATTGAGTTTTTTTGTTGGATAGGTTTAGATTTGATTCATTTTTGTTTTGGGTTTTAGGGTTTTCTATCAAAATGTTTGTAGATATTTGCTTTTGTTCTGAGAAAAAAGAGAATCGTTTCCCGGTTCCTTTCAAAAATTCTTCCTTCTTCTTCTGACTTTTTGTTTAACAATGCCTCCAACGAGTACCTATTCTTTCTCTGACTTTTTTTCCCCACCAAATTTAAAGTTAAATTAGTTTTGCTATATGTTTTCCACTTATACAATCGCAGTTAGATTTTGGTTCCAAGAATTAGGGTTAAGGAAATCAGAAATCAGAAATCAAAATTATGATATGTGACTATTTTTTGTTAAATATTTTTTAATAATTAATTTGTTGGTAATGGGTTTGTTTGAATTCTTCTCTTTTGGATTTAAATCATTCAATTTCTTTCTCTGCAGAAATGAAGTGGAATCTTTCTACAATTTAGAGTATCTAATTTAATCAAAGCAAATTGTTTGGTTAAGGTTTGTTGGAACCGCAAGCACAGAAAGACATTCCGTTAAGCCGTAACCGTTAAAGTTTTTGTTTTTGTTTTTGTTTTCATTTAATAAATCTGGGGATCGAATATGATTTGGGTTTGAATTTCTTCGCTGGATTGGTTTAGATTTTGTTATTTGTATTAGGCTTCCATTAACAATGCTTTCTATAGTATAATACTATAATACCAATTTTAATATAATATGGTTTTAGATATCCAGTTAGTTAGCGCTTAGTTGGAGAGTTTGCAATCACAATTAAAAAAAAAAAAAAAAGATTTGTACTATGTACATATTACCTGTTTGATAAATGTCTTATAGACGTGTTTATTATTGGTATGATTTATTTTTTGGGGGTTTGTTGCTGTTCTCATCAAATTCAATTTCTTTGAATGTATTAGTCATTGAAGGTAAAAGATAACATTTTTCTTATGCCCATTTTAATTATAGTTATCTAAACTAATGAACATTCTCTGCCTATCACATTCAGTATATGAATGGCTTATATAATCTCTCTGATGGATAATAATGCGCTATCGAACATCAGATTTTTTAAATCAAATTATCTTGCGTTATTGAACATCCAATTTTTTAAATCAAATAATGATGCTTGCTGTTTTGGAAGACAAGAAAGTTGGTGTATCTGTTATTCATTGGTATTAGAAGAGAAAGCTCATTACAGATTGAGTCATACAAATCACTCACTCTTAGCTTTTTGAAGATAACTAAGAATGTGCTGGTAGTCCTCCAAAAAACACTTTGCCATTTCCTGCCCAATCATTTATTTTTATTGTTTATAATTTAAGTTTTATGATGTGTATAATTCTCCCAATAGTACCTAAATGACCTGATTACCTAAAGTGTTTACTATCTACATTGGCCATGGTCAATATTTCAAATCATTGGCTTCTTTCTCCTTTAGGTTTGTATCAGCTTATTTTACAGTTTCTTTTTGTTTGTATGGAATTAGTAATTTACTTCTTATTATATGATAATTGTGTTAATTTTATAATCATTGTGAAACTGAGGGTAGGAGAGAGGGATTTACTCTTAATGTGATATAGGTCAAAAGCTAAATGAAAGGCTAGGCAATGATGTAGATTACTTCTGATATTTAAATACCAAGAAATTTCAATAAGTTGAGGAGACAAGTAAAGAATATGTCATGTAGCCGAAACTGCTATAGGTAAAGGTTTTTTTTATTCGTTTTTAAATGATGCCATAACTTTATTTTTATGTTTGGTCATTTGGTTGGATATGTTTGGATTTATGTATTTGAGTTAGATTTGGATTTGGCTACAGTAATTGGATTTAAGTCAAATCATCTTTGAAATGTAAGCGAGAGGGAGTGTGTATGGTACTTAGCTGTAACTTTATTCAGTGTTATTTACTACTGCTGAGGTTATTAAGATCTTACATCAAGTTAGTTAGTCAACGAATGAAACTTAATAGTTAGGTTTAACTAAGAGGACATGTTAGCTATTAGTGAAGAAAAACTAAGTTGCATAATTTGGTAATTTTTTCATCTCTGTGAACAATCATTAACTTTGTAGAATTCAATTCAGGATTTTTAATTATTGTACTTCGAAAGTTTGAATTCTAATTTGTGATTTCTTTTACTGTTTATTTATTTATTTCTGGTATTGAGCATTTTTTAAATTTGTGTCTTTGGTTTTTTGTTAAATTCATGATTCAAAATCTTGGTTTATCTATTTGTGTTTGACTTTTGTTGGAGCCTCTGGACTGTGTGGAATTATAAGGGTGTGGACATAGGTTATTTGAAATTGGCATTACCAACAAAGGATTCAATTACCTTTACCAACGTTGTACACATACATGTCATTATATACCATTTAAAAAAAAATTTTAATTTACAAAGGTACGCTGCATGTTTTCCGTAGCTTTTCCTCTTACATACTTCATCTTTATTAATATTTTCCTCTTATTGTCTTGAGCTTCATCATGTAAGAATTCTATAATTACTAATTACAATTTCAAAACAAAATTGTATATTTGGTTTGTGGCTGTGATTTACTTCTTACCAATTATTATATTACTGTTTGAACCTAACATAATTTGTATTGCTTTTTTTATTTCTTTGGATTGGATGGTCAAAATATTTTGGGACCATTTGATTTTGTAATTATTAGATTGAAATATGCTATCATGATCTATATGTCTGATTGATTTTCTACTTAAAGAGTATCTACCAGTGGGTTATAAAATGAGTTAATGGAGTTTCATGATTTCATCCATTAGGATTTTAAGGAAGTTATTTATAGAATATTGTGTATATAAGTGAAAGAGCTCTTAACTCTCCCTTACCATTCATCTAATAGTGAATAGGCCATTCTGATTATATTGTGTCTATAAGCTTTTGGAATTTTGTGTACATAAACTAATTTTATGAAGAGAACATGATCTCATATGTGATAGATTATATCAGTTCTAGCAAGTTGAGGTGTCAGTTTTACCAGTCTACACTCAGTAGAATAAGTACATTGTTGCCTCTATGTCAGGATTGAAATTTCCTTGATCTATTTATACATGGGTGAAGAGGGATATTTGATTGTAAAAGGGGAGAGTTTTTGTTTTGTTTTGTTTTTGCCCTTTAACCAGACAAAAGAGGTTACCTTTTAATAAAAGTACTCACAAGACTACTACTGCGCAATTGTTAATCACATGTGAGATCAACTGCTGTTTCTGTTATGAGAATTGTGAAAATAGATGAAGTTTTGTCATTTAGGCAAAGCTTTCAGAGTTTGTTGAAACAAATGTGAACTTTTAGAGGCAAGGTTTATACAGATAAAAGATTAATACATAGAAAGACAAAGTAAATATTCTTTTAGATTATTTGAGCTTCATGATAGCATCTTCATCTCATCTGTTAAAAGTATAGAAACAGACCAATCGTATTGATCAATTGCAAACACCTCCAACCTGAAGACTACATAAAAACGAAAGATATTGGATTGGTATGAATTATACTTGCAAGAAACCACCTCAATGGTCTTATTGTGGTTTCCTTTTTTGGGTGTAGGTATCCAGATTGGGTTTTGAATGTGGCGGACTCTTTGGAATACTAAATGCTCCTTACATGAAGGTGGATGCTCTGTTATAAAGGAAGCTTTTCAAAGGGGTATAACCTTCTTTGATACTGCAGATATTTACGGAGATCATCATAATGAGATCATGGTTGGCAAGGTACTGTTACTCTCTAATCATATTGAAAGGAAAAATGTCATTTTAGCTCATGCTTTGTCTGCATGCCAAGTAATTGACTGTGTATGTTTGGTTTCAATTTGCATCCTATTGATCTTATGTTACAGGAATCGTTATTAACCTTTAAAAGAAAAAAAAATTATTTGTGAGTTCCTGTCATTTTCTTAAAGATTATGGTGCATTTTGATCTGGGTTCAGTTCAGAAACTGAGGCCCTGCTCAGTTGATGCCAAAAAATAATTTACATAAATAAAACATATAAATTAATATATGTAAATAAAAATGAAGTTCAAAAGCCAAAGATGCTACTCTGAGATAACAGGGGACTCTGTTTCCTAACAGCTTTGAAGTTGTAGAAGCCTTGGCTGCAGAGGGACCGTGATATTATTTGAAATAGTTGTGGATATAGTGCCACCACCACTGTTGAGCCGGCTTTCTGCCAACGTCCGGTTTCCTGCCACCTTCTTACCTCCAAGATTGCAAAGAGAAACCCCTTAAGGCAGACATTGGTATACTTTGGGTAGTTGTGGATTTGTGTTTGGGTGTTAGGGCATTGGTTTGTTGGGGGTGTTAGGACATTTATTTGTTGCAAATGAGGCAATTAAAATCATGATGATATTTGGGAAATATAAATAGTGATAATTTATCTATTGCCAGATTGGATAAATGGGCAAGAAAATGAGTACAAGCTACATTTAATGCTTACCATAAAAATAATTTATTTATTTTTATTTGATTTAGAGATTTTTATTAGACAAGTTTAAAAGAAAAAGATATGATAAGCTAACACTGATTCATGTGATTTAGATTTAAGATAGTAGAACTAATTTTGCATTTGTATGTGTTATTCGTTTGAAATCAGTTTAACATATTTTTTTTTTGAAACTTCTGATCTGTCCAGGTATGCAAAAAGATCATCAATGGCTTGGATGCTCGCAACATTAGACCCATAAGACTTTTAAGAGAAAGCATGAAGTCCATAAACAAGGGGTTAAACAATTTGACTTTTGGTTTATTTTAGGATTATAAATGTTATTTTGAGCTATGAATCTAAATTTGTATGATGTTATGAAGAAAGGTATTTGTTTTTCCACTACTTTAAGTTTAATTTTGTTCCCCTTATTTAAAGTGTGTTAATATATGTTACTATGATGAAGTATGATTTGATTTACTTTTGATGATGTTAAATAAGAAAGAAAAATACTTTTGAGATGCTATAAAAATACAACAAAATTATAAAAAAATTTGAAATAAAAAACCCGTGCATTTGCACGGGTTAAAAGCTAGTTTATATAATTGGTAAAGAATGATTTTTTTTCTTATTTGATTTAGAATTTTTTTCCCATTTTTTTCTCAATTGGTTAGAAAATTAGCAATTTGTAGCTTGGGAAATTTTTTGTTTTTGTTTTTTATAATTCAATAATTGGGAGTGAGAGAATTTGAATTTTGAGCATTTCTATTGAAAAAACTATTTGATTAGAAATTATTTTATATAACTATAGGATTAAATCTAATAAAATGCTATTAATTTTTGTCCACGATATTATTTGAAATGGTCATTGAACCCTAACAAATATGACACTTTTTCCTTTTTCAAATCTGTCTTGATTTTAAACTTTGATTCTAAATATAGTGAAATTCTTGTTAGGGCGACTAGGGCTAACCCCATGGTGATTTTCTTGTGAATGTGTACTTCCATTTTTCACTTCATCAATATCTTGTAGTATTTGTGTTATTGCTTATTTCTTTATATTTAGTGACTTGCATGCTTTTGGTAATTAACTGGCAATAGCTGAATTACATGATTGAATAATTTCGCTTAAATCAACCAAAAGGATTAAATTTACTTTTTCATTTTCCCATCTCTATTTTATGCTTTTGTGCTAGCCTATATATATTATTGGCCATGGGAGCTGGTTACATCTAGTGTCCAGTGATACTAGACCCACTGCGATTGTGACATATGTTTATTTTTAGACACGGGTCATTATATATATCTATGGGTCTAGTACACTGGATGTACTGGACGTAATCCGTGCCCATTGGCCACACCATAGCATTGTAAGACAAGGTATCCATACTTGACTCCAAGGTTTAAAACAGCTATATTGTAAGGCAAAGTACGCATGAACGCTATTGTGTTAATTAATTAGATAACTTGTGCAACAAAATTGATTTCCTTTAAAATGTCAGTTAAGAAAGCTAGTTGTTCTTTATATTTCCAAGGTATATATCAATGTTTTTGCCATGGTGTGTAAGCAACTCTTGAACGATTCAAATAATTGAAATCGCCACCAACATCGTAATATTATTGTGTGATAAAGAAAGTAAAAAAAAAATAAATAAATAAAGAAAATAACAATGCAACTACATATGGTTAGACAAAAAGTACAACATAGGAAATTATATTACATGTTTTTTTTTTTTTTTTGTCTTGCATCAATAGCATATAATTTACAGAGAGATAACACTTTTTTATTTATTTGGAATGAAATTTATAATTACAATAATATGCAAACAAATTAAAGCCCCTCTGATGATGATTGAGCAAAGACAAGCAATATTCACATAACTCCAAAATATTCATCCCAAGCTACATCGATTCCAATTGAACAAGACGTTGACATAGGCAAAAACAATTAACGTATCGACTAGCTTAGAACATTATGTTTGTGATCATATGGTAGCTTCTTATTGTTCTTCTTTCTGTTGCTTGCACAACATCTATATAATATTTTCTCAAAATCTTCTTCCTCACAAGGAATTCTAAGGCCACCCTCATGATCAAATCCAAACTCCTCAGCCACCGTATCCATTAAACCTCTAAAATCTGGCATTGACAAGTAGCTTGTGGGAATCACAAACCTCCTCAGTTGTGGCCCTACGTAAACTGCCAAGAACCCTTTAGGAACTCGCATGGAGGTCTGTGAACCTGACCTGCTGCCGTCAGACAGTTCAGCTCCTTTAATCAATGACTCCTTCAAACCTCCATATTCAAAAAGCTCCTTATGCTTTCCGGTGATCGCAGAGGGCTGTTTCTGGAGAAGAGGTGCCCACCGAAGCCATACCCGAAGATTGTTCTTTGGCCGGGGAGCTTGATAAGAATTTTGGTTCTTCATCTCTTGTTGGGATTTTAAGTTTTGGAGAGTTAATGAAGCACAATCATGGATCTCAGGATACAAAAAAAGGGTTTACTTGGACCTTATCAACAAGACAAATTAAAAAAAAAAAAAAAAAAAATCTTTTTAGAGGATGAGAACTGATTTCATTAATAGCCTTATCAACAAAATTATTTTCTTAACTTGCACAATTAATTTATAAAATAAATTAATTGACAAAGAAAAGAAATAAAAAAAGAGAGAGACAACTTTGATTACATATCAGTTTTTTCTCCAAAAGATTTTTTTTTCAAACTTGTAAATTAGTTTCTTACTGTAAAACATTGAAATTTGCCGGATATTTACGAAAAAGGGAAAGAAAAAGAAATTGGGTTCATCCTGACTAAGAAAAACCTTTTGCATGAGCAAAAAAGAAAAAGATAAAGAAAGAGAGAAAAAAAATCCTAATTTGTTTTAGATGCAAATTAATTAAAGGGTGCTTCCATCGGTTTGATGGGTAGAGAATCAATAAGATTATCATACAGAGGAATTTAAACCATGAAGTTAAAAAAATATTGACTGGTTCGCCATTTGTTTCTCACAACCTTCCTCTATATTTAGTGGGTCATGATCTATATATATATAGTTGTTGGCCGTTTGAATCAAGAAAGTTTTGAGTCAAAGAGGGCTGTTTTGGTGTGCTAATTATGCCTCTCCGGTATTCTGGATCATCCAAAAATGGTTGTTTTCTGCAGACCTGCTCTCCCTTTTCTAGTTATACGATGGAAGAAACTTTGATAGATGGATATACATGTCAGTTTGGATATATATGTCAGTTTTGCACGACTCAATCCAATGCTAACTCTGTTACATTGAGAGTGTGCTGATTTTGGATCTTTTCTACAACTAATTTCCTTTAAAAAAAGGTCTTATCTATTTGTTTGAGAATAGTTTATTTAATAAAATAGGACAGGAAAACCCATAAATAATATCAAAAAATACAATAAGACTCATGAAAAGTAGCAAAAATAAGCTGAATAGTAAAAATAGCTAGCTTTTTAAGCCAGTGCCAAATTCACACCTATTAGTTGGCATCCTTAATAAAGTTCCCCTAATTTTTAGATAGACTAATTTCCAAATTTGAAATTGTGATGACAACATTACTTGGTGGATAGCATCTCATCTCTCATTAAAGCTCTATCATGTTTCTCAAAAAAAAAAAAAAAAAAAAGCCTCTATCCCTATTTAATGTAATTTAAATATGCTATAATCTATATATATATATATATATATATATATATATATATATATAAAACCAAAACTTCTGAAATTCTCACAATTTTCTACATCATCATTTTAATTTATAATTTTTTTTAATTTTTAAAACTAAATAGTGAGAGAGTCCTAACAGGAGTTTTTCTCCCTCTTTTTTCCTCATCATTTTAATTTATAAAAAATTTTAATTTGTTAAACTAAATAGTGAGAGAGTTCTAATAGGAGTCTCTCTCTTTTTTCCTTAATCTTAATAAGAGTCTCTTTTTTTTTTTTTTTTTTCACGTGAGTCTTTTTTTTTTAACCTAAAGTGAGCCTTAAAAAAAAAAAACACTAACATGAGGTCTAATTTAAAAAAAAAAAATTATTTTTTATTCATAATTCTAATGTAAGTCTTTCAAAAAGTTAAAATTTTCAGTTTTATATTATATATAGATAATAATAATAATGTGGCAATCTCTAAGAATACGAGAATGCAATTTGTAGATCTACTATCAAGATAATATAGATTAGATTGGTAGTGGATAGTAGATATAATTGCAGTTGAATATTATGTAAAGTTATCACTATAGAATAGCCCATGTCGAAATGTGTTATGTGAAACCAATGATATGAAAGAAAAAGAATTTTTCTAAATCATTATATTGAAGAAATTAGTTATTTTCATTCATTTTCAAATTATACATTTTTAAAATTTAAGTCATATACCTTTAAGTAAAATAAGTACTTTGTATATAGAAGTCTGATAAATTCTAATGTAAGTCTTTCAAAAAGTTAAAATTTTCAGTTTTATATTATATATAGATAATAACAATAATGTGGCAAGCTCTAAGAATACGAGAATGCAATTTGTAGATCTACTATCAAGATAACATAGATTAGATTGGTAGTAGATAGTAGATATAATTGCAGTTGAATATTATGTAAAGTTATCACTATAGAATAGCCCACGTCGAAATGTGTTATGTGAAACCAATGATATGAAAGAAAATTTTTTTTTCTAAATCATTATATTGAAGAAATTAGTTATTTTCATTCATTTTCAAATTATACATTTTTAAAATTTAAGTCATATACCTTTAAGTAAAATAAGCACTTTTAATTTTTATTTAACTATCCCGTGCATCGCACGGGTTAGCGACTAGTTTTTTAGATAAAAGAGTCAATAATAACATAACAATTTTTTGTTTTAGAGAACTTATTTTCATTGGTTTGTTAGACTTAGCGTAATTGTACCTGTTTCTAAAAAAATAAGGATAATTTGATTGTGGATCAAAATACGTGCAAATCATGTGGCTAGCACCTTTCTCAAATTGTGATAAGGGATAACAAAAACAAGTTGGTAAATTTTTGGGGTTATTACAATTTACAATACAACATGGGTCATGATGGGGAACTCTAGAAATTTAAGTAGTTAGAAGAGATTGCAATATCTTGGATTTGAATAAAATGAGTGTATTGTGTGGGTGGGTGTGTGTTAAATCTTTCTCTTTTTTTTTTTTTGAGAATAGGTGTGTGTTAAATCCGATGTACTAAGTCAATCTAGTTTACATAAAATTATATAAGTTTTAATTGTTACTTTACCAGTCTTTTTAGCGTATAGTATAAATTAATGTGGGTTAGCGTTTTTCTTGAGTCGTGACAGCGAAAGTCGAGTAATTATTTTGCTCGTTTTAATATATATTGGCAGTTGAATCTTGCACAATTACATTCACACCACTAAAGTTATACTCGCAAATAATGTTTAGATTTTTAACATTTGCTATATATGGTAGTTCTTGTTTTGGCAGTGATGACTCTCATGTAATCATGCAAAAATTGCAAGGACAACTGCACACCAATATGTAAATACAAGCATTTATGTTCTATATACAATGCTTCCAAACCTTAATGCATTCAACAAATACATGGAAATTCCAACAATGCATTGGTATTTTCCTATTTGGTAGTCACATCTGGAAACCTAGAATATACTTTTTCACCTCCCAAGTTGAGTTTTATTTCCAATTTATACATATAGAATCCATACCCCTCTCTACAATCATGGCAGCGACTAATCTATATATCAAAGGTGTCAAATTAAGCACTCCGGAAAGCCATCCAACGAAAGCATGTCATGAAGTTCTTCAAAGGCAGGGGCCTCATTCTTAGGTGCTTTTGCCTGACTCCCTGTAATAGTGTGTAGGGAATTCAACCCGAAATTCCCAACCTATGAGAAACAAAAATAGGGAAAACATAAGCTAAAGAAAAAACAATCACACGCACAAGACAATATTTACGTGATTCGGCAATTTGCCTATGTCCACGGAGTTGCAGGGATTTCACTATTATCAGGGAAAAATTACAGAGTGCGGCCGTACAGTTTCTCTCTCTTAAAAACTACAACCTGAAAAAACCTTAATCACAAAAAAAAAAAAAAAAACGGTTTTTATATCCTGCGCACAGGAGCTACAAAAAACGGGCCCAAAAAATTTTTCCCGGGGGCGTTGCCCCCGAACCCCCAGGAGACTTGTCCATGAGCGCTCCAGCTTGGGCCTATCGGCCCAAGCCTCCGCTCCATGGACTAAGTCTCAGAAAATCTCCCATTAAAAACCACGCAATATTATTTTGGTCGGGTCGTCAACCGGAACAAATATAAACTAGTCTCCATAAAGCCCAACATAGTGGTCAGTACTCCAACCTCGACCTGCTATGCAATCCAACCACTCGAATTCCACCCGGATTCCTTGCTATATATGTTGGATATGAGCGTAAATGGTTCTTGATCCCGACCCAGTTCCTGAACTTTCCAGTCTTCATTGTCCTTCTTGACAAAGCTAGTGAAGAATATGGTTTCAAGTTTAGTGGAGGCATAGTCCTACCATGTGAGGTTCAGTCCTTTACAACATTGTTGAAGTTTCTAGTCAAAGATGAGAAAAAATATAGAAGCCTGGGGTTTCATGAGTTTTTTAAGTTGATTTCTGAAGTGGGATTTGATTCAACTTCATGCAAAGAGGAAGGTGACTACCTGAATCATTATCATGAGTTCAGACATCTACTGCAGAAAGCTAGGGCTTGATAGTATTTAGTTATGGATTATTTATTTATGGATAAATACTATTAAACATATCCTGTACACAAAAGTTTACACCACCCTTTATTTTTAAGGGTTGCTAGGGCTCCATGGTGAGTCTTAGATGTCACTTTGCATTCATATATGTTTTTTAATCAAATAAAAAAATCATGAAGCATATCTGGGATCCTTATGCAGTGTTAACACTATTTTAATTAATGGAAAAAAATTAGGATTTGATAATAATACTATCTTGTTTCTTTTAATTTTGTACATCCTCTAAAAATAATTAAGGTTAATAACAGTTTTTAGTTTTAAATGTCTCTTCTCTCACTGGTTAGAAGTAAATGAATCTTTTTTTTTTTCTTTTCATAATCAATGATAGAACGATCAAGATCCTTACACATATATAAACTTGTATCTATGCAATGGAGAAATTATTAACTGCATCCCAAAGAATATGTCAATAGTGTCTAGTAGCCTTTACACCTATCTAATTAGAAAATGTCAATTAAATGTTTTCTTTGAAAATATCAAGAGATATCAAATTAGAAGACTCTTCTCAAATATAGTATTAAAATTTTTCCTTTTTATTTAAAAGACAATATATTATTTAATATCTTCTATCCCAAGAGAGTATTATATAAGATAAATGGAATATTATATCATCTGTTTCACGGACAGCTCATATATGGCCTTGGCCTTGGCTTAACCCCAAATATGTAAAGGCCCCAAGGCCTAGGCACTTTAATAAGCAAAGACGTCAAATTGTGACTAAAAAAATTTGGCTTTTTAAATAAAAACAAATTAAAAAAAAAAAGCATAGGTGAGTTGTATGCTTTTTTTCCCCCTTATCCGTAAGAAGACTATTAAAAGTGTTAGCCAATTCAAATTCAACCCAATTAAAAATTTAAATTGTTTAAATAAATAAAAAATGTGAGTATGCCAAATTGTTGTAGGTGAGTTGTATGCTCTTTTCCTTATCCTTAAGAATACCATTAAAATTGTTAGCCAATTGAAATCCAATCCAATTAAAAACTTAAATTGTTTAAATAAAAAATTGTGAGTACGCCAAATCGTTATTGATGATCATTTTTCTTCAACTTGGGACTTTAATTTTTTGTGTTGATGACATTTTGCAATATATAGAAGCTTTGCAAAATTTATTTGATATAGTAATTTAGTGCAATCAGGTGTAACAGGACCACCAGCAAGAACAGTAACTTTGCCGGCTACAAAGAACAAAGGGCAACCTGAAGATACTTTTACAGAGGATTGGAATACACAAAAACTTCAAAGAGTATGTAATTTTACATTGCTCTTTTTCAGCCAGCCACCAGAATATGCAAAATTTCTTTGGTTGACATGGTTAGACGACCTGACTACATTTACAGTGCAGGTGTAATTGAAATATGCAGAAGAAATTTTTGGAAAGAACATGTAAACAACTGGAGAAGAAAAGAGGAAAAGGCATATAGGGAACTCAATGACATCCTGTAACCTCCAGGTGGTGTATTCAAATCAAGTTTTACATCTTAACAAAGGAGTAACATTCTCACAGTAGATTGTTGGCCATCAGCCACGTTGGGATAAAAGCCCCAATCTCGAATAAATTTTTGTTAGAACTTTTCTACCAACAATGAAAGGCACATTTGTACATTGCATCACAATTCGCCGCAGATATGAGAGTGAGTGCCAATTAAGCGGAGGTTGTAAGGCTTATCAAACACACACACACAAGTGAAATTTAGACAAAGACCAAGAAATCTAATTTTAGCAAAATTGAAAGGACTACTAAGGCCAAAACTCTCATGTTAGAATTTAAAAGAAATACAAATTTTTGTGCATTGACTGGAATTTTTTTTCTGTTGAACAAGTTTCTAAACCATGTACTAGTGCAGTTCTTTTGCATGATTAAATGAACTACAACACTAATAATTTACGATGACGAGTCTCATCAGTTTGTGATCACACATGCAAGAACTGATAATGCAAAGGTGTCCTACATCAACGTAATATTGCACTAAAGCATTTGATAGAGAAAAATTCTAAGAACAGACAAGGATCATCTCTGTGATCTCAGCTATACATTGCTCTCGTACATAGTTCTGTTGTCAAAGGATCTCCTGGGAGATGGTTGTGGTACAGAGACATCAAAGCAGTTGCCATTAACAATAAAACCTGCATATTGCATGTGTTATGTTATTCCATACATTAATACATATGGGACTCAAACTCAAAAATATAAGTAAAAAAATAGATACAGTGTTCCTTATAAACTATTTATCATAAGTTCCAAAATGGGAGATGGGGTATTCCTGACCTAAATTTGGGTCTTCCACCTTTTTCTACTCCCAACTCCAAATTAAGGATGCGCTTGTTTTGGCTGTAAAGGAATTTGGGAAAACATTTTACACCATGCTTGCTGATTGGGATGCTCATAAAATTTGGTCAAACCGAAAATCTCATTCGTTGATTGTAAAATATGTGGGCCTTGAGTGTTAAATAGATTACACTTCTATTTTACATTCAAACCATTTCTAGTCGAGAGAGAGAGAGAGAGAGAGAGAGAGAGAGAGAGAGAGAGAGAGAGAGAGAGAGAGAGAGAGAGAGAGAGAGAGAGAGAGAGAGAGAGAGAGAGAGAGAGAGAGAGAGAGAGAGAGAGATTGTCCTCCTCTCGATGTTGTCACCGTCGCCCTCTAGGTCTGATTGTCTCCTCTTGACCTCGTCTACGCCGCCCTCTAGGTCAGATTTTCTCCTCTCGATCTCATCGCTGCCACCCATGACCGATCTCGTCGTTTTTGCTAATTATTGTATATTTTCGGAGTACCATAAATGCGTACTCCCTCCTCTTACATGAATGGTAGATCCCGCTAATTAAATTCATGGTGAGACTCATTATTTATGTGAGAGGAGGGAGTACACATTTACGGTACTCCGGGAGTACCTAATAATTTTCCTTACATTTATATTCATAAAGAAAACAAGAATCTATTACAATTCTAAACTTATCTACAAATACAATATAACCGAAACTGTGGACTTTATGTTGACTTCATGAGATCTTGCCAAATTAGTTTTGCAAGCCTCACAAATTTATACCTCAATTATTTATTTTTATTATTATTTTTAATGATTATTTTCAGCTCCCGATTGCCCCAAATTTTCTTTTCCATTCTTTCTCTCTGTTTCCAGCCTACAAAGTCAATCACTTCCCCTCCCTCAACTAAGCCAAAACCCACACTGGATTCATCATTCTCTCAAGCCCAACTAAAAGATGCAAAGAAAGATATGAAAAAATCCGATATGGGTCTAACTCCTTTGTTGAAAACACACTCTATACTTCCTTTTCTGCATTTTCTAAATCTCAGAGACTCTTCTTCTTCTTCTTCTTCAAAAACAAAATTAGGATTTTTTTTTTAAAAGGTTGAGATCAATTAGTTGTTGAGTCTGATCATCTTTCTTTGTGAGCTTATCAACAATGCCTTTGATATTGATCATTAACATAGATCTGCAATGTTGCTCAAACCTTGATTTAGTTTTATGCCTAAAATTATTTTGAAAATTAGAAGTAGAAATTTTGTTTTTGTTTGTTGCGCATAGAATGTTTGATATTTTAGTAATTGTGGCCATTTTGGCCTATTTTGGTGAATTTTGACCTAAATTAAATGAAACCATCTTTTTAGAAAGAAAAAGAGAGTATAAGAAATTTGTAGATATGGACTATGGTTGACGAAGCTCCAGTTTGCAAACCTTTTCACAAGATTATATATAAACCACACAAAAAGTTAAATTAATTGAACGCTCAAAAATCTAGGATGAATATAGAGTTAAAAAAGAAAAAAAGCGGATGAATCCAAAGTTATTTGAACAACCACCTAAAAACTTATTTTAGTTTTGTCTCTTCCTCATTAAAAAAGAAACTTACATTGGAGGCTTGGAGTTGATCTTGGAAGGAGACTCATTTTTTCACTCTCTCTCTCTCTCTCTCTCTCTCTCTCTCTCTCTCTCTCTCTCTCTCTCATTTGTTAATATTCGATATCTAGACTCCCTATTTAGTTTGGTCTCCTTTCCTTCTTTTTTCCTCTTCTTCTTTACATCTCTGTCTACTTCATTTCTGAATCTCTAAGTTCAGATAATGTTTCCTTTACAAGTTACAGTTTATTGGTTTGCTTTAAGTTCTAACCTATCGCATGTATGTTCACAATTCAAGTGTCCAAAAGTGAAAAAAAAGTTTAACTCAGCTATGACTTTTCTTCTTCTCTTTACATATTTCATTTTTTTTTTTTTTTAAAAGATTAGTTTCAATTATTGACTTCATTTTTTCCGTTGATTTAATAGCCATCGGCTCATCACTTACTACTTTTTTTCATAATAAAAAAAAATTCACGTTGGCTCATGTCACTATTAGGCTACTCCTTCCTACAAATCAATAACTCACTAAAATACATTTACTATTTTATATGTTCATTTTAGCGTTTCATTAGTTCTGGTGGACAATGGCATTTTACTTGATGTGGTTTAGATTTGTTTGTTACAAAACACTCCCTTTTTTTTTTTTTTAGAAGTGCTATGTTCATTATTGGTAGGTTATTATGTTCATTTTTTTTTAAAAGATTTTTTTGTTAGAAAACACTTTTTTTTTTTTCGCAACACTTTCACAACAAATCACATGTGGTAGGTTATTATTGGTTCTAATTTGAATCCACAACTTAAATTACGTTTTGCCCACTCATAACAACCTACCGCTTAAGATTTATTGTAAAAATGTTGTGAAAATATTATGGACATAGCATTTTTTTTAAAATTCTTTTTTTTTCCCTCCTAGTAACAACTTATTCTTACCCTACTTATTACCAAAATAACTTTAACTGTTTATCAGCCTAAAATATCTTTAAACTTTATTATGTTAAAAAACACAAGCTTAAATATTAAGTGAATCCAACAATTTTAGCTCCTGTTTCTCCTCATCTCAAAACTGGACATGGCACAAACCTTTTTTCAAAGCCACCTATTATGCAGGTTTGGGCATTATTTTTAGCAATAGTCATGATTCTCCTATTATAGTCCATACTAAATTAATTCCTTGCCAAGACAACCCATTGTGGATGGCTACCATGCGCTATTGAGTGTTACACTCTTGTCACGAATTGTGGATCAAGGATTTGATTGCGGAGTTTGCCAACTCATAGTTGCTGGCATCAATTGGGTTGTAGGAACCATTCACAAAGGAGATTTCAAATGTATTAGAATAAATTCATGCTTTTTGTGAAATAGGCAGGACATATATCCTATAGGAATGTTTCTAGACTGTAATAAGTAAGCTTAAGCATTGGAGTTCTATCGCTTTTGAATTTTTTTATTAAAAACCTATTTAGGATGTTTCATAAGTATTTCATTTTTGAAATTTTTCCGTGCATCGCACGGGTCAGCGACTAGTATATATAATTCTAGTATTTGAGCGTATGGGTTAGGCTTTGGGTGAACCATGAAAATCTAGTATTCGTTGGCACCCCATAGATCCTAGCTTAGGCTATGGAAGTTTCCTTTTAAGTGCTAGTGTTTAAAAATCCATTCAAAAATTTCTAATTATTAGATAGACAAAAAGAAAAAAAGAAAAAATGGTTGGTGTTTCATAGAAAAACTATTTAGGAATATACCTCTATTTTGAAACTCGAATTTTAGAAAATCGAGTTTCAATATAAAACTCGATTTTTGGACAATCGAGTTATAGCGAAATGAAACTTAAAAAAAAAAAAAAATTGTGGAACTCGAGTTCCACTTGAATATTTTCAAGGAACTCAAGTTCCATGAACTCGAGTTCCATAAACTCGATTGTCCTAAAATCGAGATTTACATTTGAAACTCGATTTTTAGAAAATCAAGCTTCAAAACAGGAACATATTTCTAAATAGTTTTCGACAGGAAACATTTTGCTGAAAAGTTTGTAAGAAATGAATATATTGCCATTTTGGCCTAGAGGAAAGTCACGAAACATATAGTGTATATAATTGCCTCTCATCGTGGTTCAAATAGTTTACTAGTTACTATGTTGTTGGACCTTGATTCATTACTTGCACTTGCAGGCCAACTTATGATCAATTACACTGTTTTCTGAATAACGTTTCGGTCTTATTAATTTGATACTTTTTCCCAATGCTTAATTAACTTCCATAAGAAGAATTTTAACTTTATGGTTACAGCCCGTCTCTTTTATAAACTAACGCTAAAACTAAAAGCATAAAATATTCTATCAAAAAACAAAGAAGCAATGCTAGCTTATAATATCCCTTGCGTAAATGTACAATTTTTTAAGAGCATTGCAAACCTTCATCTCCTAATATATTGTATCCAACAAACCTTGAGCCTAACACATGAGAAGGTCCTTGGATTATACTTACACTTATTCTCTGCCTCTCTCTGTGTGCATGCATGGTTGTGCTTTTCTTTGTATAGACAAAGCATCAAGCTTTTTTGAAGTTCAAAGAGTAATCATATAGCCTCTTTTCCAAGTTAAACACAAAAACTACAAACGTAAATTCTATCAAAACAAGAAGCAGGGCTTATAATGTTCCTCTTGTGTAATTGTCACACTCTTAACAGCACCCAAAAAAGCTTGAACCAAACTTATATCGGAAGTTCCTTTGATTCTTTTCTTCTTATTTCTTTGCTTTCTCTCTGAGGGTTTGTGCTTTACTTCATTCGGTGGTAAAGATATCTTCTAACACTTATATGCCAATATGCAATGACAAGTTGTCCCTACATTAATCATGTTGAGTGCACAGGTGATATTCTTTAGGATTTCGGATCATTATAAAAGCTGGAAAGAAGAATGTTGACAGCACCTCTAATTAATTACTTTCTCCTCTTTCATTTTCTTCTGTTATCTATCAATCAAATTTTCAGTCTCCATTAACTATGGCTGATGCACTACTTACTGATCTCTTAACGCAGTTGGGTTCATTCACTGCTCAGCAGGCTTCACAAGAGATCAAGTTGCTTGCTGAAGTTGATGATGAAGTCCAAAAGTTTCAAAACAATTTCGCAATGGTCCAAGTGATGCTCAACAAGGCTGAGGAAAGACAACTGACTGACGCAGCTGTGAAGCTTTGGTCTGATCAGCTCAAAGATGCATACTACATGATGGATGACGTGTTGGACACCTGGAACACTGCAAAGATCAAATCACAAATTCAGAAAGAAGGAGAAAAAGTTGCTCATAGTAACGCTCCTGCCCTTGAGAAAAAAAAGAAGAAAAAGGTATGGTCCTTCTTCCCCTCTCCATGTTGTTTTAACCTTCCTCTCCGTCATAAGATTGGTCACGAGATAAAAAAACTGAATGAAACTTTAGATAAGATTCTCAAAGACAAACAAGCATTTGGGATTGACTTGAAAAGTCAACCTGAAGTAGTTGAGAGACCACCAACTACATCCATCGTGGATGTGTCTAAAATAGTTGGCCGTGATAAGTATAGGGATGATCCACTAAACAACCTATTAGGCATTGGTAGTCAAGAAGAAAGCAATCCTCTTGTCATCTCCTTAGTGGGCACAGGGGGTATTGGAAAGTCAACTCTTGCCCAACTAGCCTATAATCATCCTATGGTGCAAGCCTATTTTCAAAAAACAATATGGGTCTGTGTTTCTGATCCTTTCGATCAGTGCAAGGTTGCCAAAGCAATCATTCAGGAGCTTGACCCTAAACATGATTCCCTCAATAATACTACTCCTACATTGCAAGCTCTATTGCGTACAGTGTGTGATTTGATTAGGGACAAGAAGTTCTTTCTTGTTTTTGATGATGTGTGGGCTAAAGACTCCACACAAGAGTTTGAAAAGTGGGAGCCCTTCAGAGATGCTCTAAAATGTGGTGCTCAGGGTAGTAGGATTTTAGTCACCACACGTAATGAGAAAGTTGCACACATAATGGGGAGCACCAAAGCCCACATAATCAATTTAGTGAATTTATCTGATGAGGATTGCTGGTTGATTATTAGGAGAATAGCATTTTTCAATGATAATATAGATCAACATAAGGATCTTGAACACCTAGGTAGACAACTAGCAATTAAATGCCATGGCTCGCCGCTTGCTGCAAAGCTTGTAGGGGGTTACATGTGCAACAAGAGAAGAAAAGAACAGTGGGAGAAGGTTTTGGAAAGTAGTTTGTGGAATTTAGAAGATGTTGAAAAAGGTCTTTTGGGACCATTGTTGTTGAGTTATTATGAACTGTCCTTAGCAGAGAAAAAATGTTTCTTATTTTGTGCTGTCTTTCCAAAAGATCATAAAATTAATAGATTTAAGTTAATCATCCATTGGATGGCACAAGGATATATCGACTCTAAAGGAAATATGGAGATGGAAGACATAGCGGAAGAGTACTTTCAAAAACTAGCCATGCGATCATTTTTCCAAGATTTTGAGAAAGATGAGATGTTTGGTAAAATTGAAAGTTGCAAAATGCATGATATTGTGCATGACTTTGCACAGAAAATGACAGAAGATGTATGCTTGACAATCAAAGGTGATGAAGAGGTTAAGATAAACTTTAAAAGGGTTCGCCACTTGTCACTAATAGTTGAAGAAACATTTCTTAAGTCTGTCTATGAAGTGAAAAATCTACGCTTTCTCAATTTAGATTTTATGTCTTCTGAGATTGTCCAACTCAAGTTATTCGACAATTTGACATGTCTACGTACACTACATTTGGAAGGTCAATTCATTCTTGAACTTCCAAATGAGGTGGAAAAATTGATACATTTAAGGTATCTCAAGTTATCTTGCTGTGAGATAGAAGAATTGCCTGAAAGTATATGTAACTTATGTAATTTACAAAGTTTGGATGTTAGTGACTGTCGGAATCTTAAGAAATTACCCCAAGGGATAGGTAAACTAATTAATTTAAGACACCTCATGTTGTGTGATTTGGGAGAAAATGATACGGTAGAAATGGAAATAAAATCATTTCCGAGGGGAATTGGGAGATTAACTTGTCTTAAAACATTAAGTTACTTTCCTGTTGGTAAGGGCGAAGAAATATGTCAACTGGGAGAATTAGATCATTTGAACCACATTCAAGGGACACTTATAATATACGGGTTGAAAAATGTGGTAGATTTTGGTGCGATCGAGAATACATTGAAGAAGAAGAACCACCTCCGTGGTTTGATTCTATCATTTAACACATTAGAGGAAATAGATAGCGAATCTGAAAAGGAAGAGGAAGAGGAAGATACAGAGAAAGAGGAGGAAGAGGAAGATACAGAGAAAGAGGAAGAAAGAAGAAGAAAAATGGAGAAAGATGTAGCCATTCTAAATGCCTTAGAGCCACCTCCCCGCTTGGAAGTTTTAGCAATTGGTTTTTATAAGGGCACCACAATGTATCCTAATTGGATGATGTCCAAATTGACCTATTTGAAAAGGCTTAGTGTCGGAGAGTGCCCAAACCTAGAGCAGTTGCCTCCTTTGGGGAAGCTGCCGTTGCTCGAAGAATTAATAATAGCGAAGGCTCCAAAGATTCGAAAGGTGGGAGATGAATTTTTGGGAATAGACATAGAAGAAGAAGAATTATCAGAATCATCCAAAAACAATAACAACAAAGACATCATCATATTCCCAAACCTTAAATCTCTCAAATTTGAAGATTTGGAGAAGTGGAAAGAATGGAGTGGGATGGGAGGAACAATAGAAGAAGAAGAAGAAGAAAAAGATAATAGTGCTAATGCTGTTGTTACTAATAATACTCCAAAAATTAAAATAATGCCACTTCTTCATTCCTTGCTTATTAGGCATTGCCGCAATCTAAAGTCTCTGCCAGACTACCTGCGTAATACTCCATTGAAGAGATTAGAGATCAATGGATGTCCAATTCTCAAGCAGCGTTGCAAAAGAGGGGTAGGAGATTGCTGGCCCAACATTTCTCATATTCTAAACATCAATATTGGTTATGAATATGTGCAAAAAGACGGTCAACTTCCAGACAGCATTGATTCAGAGGTAACTCTTCTTTTCTTGCAAAACTATACTATCCTATCAAATATATAGATACATACATGGATTTGTGCAAATACAATTAACTTCACTTCTATATTTATCCCATCAAAAACAATTAATTAATAATACCAACCACGTCCCGTCCCTTGATAAATTTTCCCAATATCACAAACACACTACCGCCACCAAATCATTCTATTTGTTTGGGTTGTGATCCTTGTTGCTCTAATCTCTCAGTGGTATGGGTTCTATTATATTTTATTTTTCTTGTTTAATAATATTATTATAATATGGGTCATTGTGGGTTTTGTTCATTTTGGGTTATTTAAACTAATCTGACATACCTGGTATGCTTTTCTTTTGGACATGCATGTAGATGCATGATGATAGTGACCAGATGCATGTAGATGGAGAAGAAGCTGGAGAATCATCGTATAGCTTCTGTGAGATTTGTCTGGAAAGGAAAGATAGTGACCAGATGTTCAAAACTGGGAGTTGTGTTCACTCATTTTGCTCTGATTGCATTGGCAAACATGTTGCCACAAAGATCCAAGAAAGCATAACTGTTGTTACTTGCCCTGGATTGGACTGCAAGGGTGTCATAGAACTCGATGCTTGCAGGGCAGTGCTTCCGAAAGACGTGTTGGACAGGTGGGACGAGGCTCTATGCTTCCGAAACACTGATGATGTGGTTGAGGTGGACAAGATTGAGGCGGATGAACAAGTGGTGGAAATAAACATTGATGAAGGGGATTTTTAAATCTGGACAGTACAGGGCAGTTGACATGCACAGAAGAAGACAGATACATTATGATGAGACTGGGTAGTAAGAGGGTGGTGTTGAAGAAGACAATGAATGAGGAGGTCAGATTCCCTTTTAAATTTCTCAAACATTACCTTTAAATCTATGTTTATATTGCTACTTTATGCCTCTTATTTCTACTTACCTTTAATATTTCTATCTTCGATTAATTGCTTGAATTCCATTGTGTGTTTAGATCAGTGATTATAATAGATAAAACTATATTAACTTTTATTGATTGATTTCAATAAATTTTTGTGTGTGCATGTGTGGGATCATTAATTTTTAGCTACAAGTAGAGTTTTTTCGAATGATGATGGCGAGAGCAAGGAGAGATATAAAGCCTTTGTTTATGAAACTCTCTCCAAGATTTTTCCTAATACAAGATGTTCTTCTTGTAATATTTTTTTGTTCTTGATTTCAATTCCATGTTTTTATTGGCTTGCTTGTTATTTGAGCTATATATTTTTGTTATTTTTTCTTTGATTTATTACTAATTCATGTGATTAATCTTAACCATCTTGATAAAAATATGTTTTTGCATTTGCCATTTTGGGAATACATTCCTACTATTCCATGTCAATGTCAATATTGTCTCCCTTATTCAGGTGATTCAGTTTGAACCTCTTTCACTTTTCTCCTCGCTATTCTTTACTTTTATCTCAAACGAACTTAAGCGTCTTTAAATGGTCATCATTGTTCAATCTAGGATGCTGGCTGGGGCACATCCATCAAGTAATTATGCTGCCCAGGTCAATTCTGTTCTCATTGACTTTATTCTTTTTGAAGTGTTTCCCTGCATTAATTCTTCTTGATCAAATCTGCCAATTTTAAAGAGAATCAATCTTTCTTAAATTAACTTCACCAAATTCTTGTAGGTTAGAAAATTTTATGAAAGATTCATAGCAATGTACGTTTCCCTTGTTAGCTAAGATGTGGAGTGTTGGTTGATTGTGGAGTCACCATTTTATCTTGAAGGAGCTAGTGGACTGTTTGAATTTATTGTGAAAAGACAAAGAAAATGGGCACATGGTTATAGTAATTGTTGAAGTTACAAAACTTCTTCTTGAAATAATGCATTCAAAAGACTAGCAGGACATGAGTATACGGATATCTTAGGGGAGTTAGGTAGGGATGCCAGGATGTAAGTCTTGCTTTGGTGTTAAGTGTGTTGTTTGCCATGCCTGGAAATTTGAACATCTCAGTTTTGAAATACAGCAAGGAAAGAACTTGGAGAGGATTATTTGTGTAGCGACTAATTCTATTTTAAGGACTGCCTATTATTTCCTTCATTTTGCTTTCTGACATGGTGCTAGAGACATTAATGTAATTTCAACTGCTTGAGTTGCCCCTTTTCAGTTTAGTAAATGGTAAACGTAGCACTAGAACATGACAGTTCCTTCATTTAGGAATTGTCAGCCTCTATACAAGATGCAAACTTAAGAACCATTGATTTGGTTATAGGTATATCATGTGGCAGTTTGCATTTTTTTTTTCCAGTGAAACCTTTAAGGTCTCTAACACTTTTAATAGTTGTGTAGCAGGTTGAGTTATTTTTTGCTTTCTTGATTTGATAAATAACAATTTTGGTGCATTGTGAAGAACATGATCAGAGCAGGGGTTACGCAATGATATAAAAGTTGTTTTTGGGTGTTAAGATTTAGAAATTAAAAAAAAGAAAAACATTAAATGGAAAACCTCTACACCCATTATCTTGAGCTAAAAATAATACAAAAGCAAGGTATTGAGAATAGTTTGTAGAAAAATAGTATTTGATCAAATGTAATATGGTTTATTTAGCAAGTTGGTTTGGTGGAGTGCCTATCAGGAAAAAGATGTTCAACATGAAGTAAAGGGGGAACCACCTGTAACCTGAGCAGGATTTTGAAGATGAAAACTTGGTCAAACACGGTGAGGTTTATCCATCAAGTTGGCCTTCTGGTGTGCCTATTAAGGAAATTGTGGGTTGCAACAGCATAAAGAAAAAGATACAAGAATTGTTGTTTGTGTAGATTCTATTTTTTTTTTTTTTTCTCCCATATAAAAGTTCATTCAAGGGAAATGGTTTTAGAAAGACTTGTACATGAGGTCAAAGAAAAACATGATTATTGTAGTGTAATTGAATATGGTTTAGGATCAATTAATATTGTATGGGTCTATGGAGTTTCTTTATTTTGGCTATTTAGAATAATGTGACATAAATCTTATACTTTCCTTTTAGGCATGCATTTGGATTGATGATGATCAAGATAATGAATCCGGGCAAGAAATCAATGACAAAGATTATGTGGTTAAGGTATACAAGATTGAGGACATTAGCGATGAAGAAGATGGGACGAAGCATAAGGACTTGTCAAAAAAGAAGATTGGACTAAGTATAAGGTAGATGAAGAAGTGTAATAGACAATGATAAGAAGGTTTTTTGCGGAGCTTAACAGAAAAGGGCGATTGACGTACACAGAGGAAGACAGAGACTTTAAAGATGAATGATGAGGTGAAATTCCTTGATTACTTGCATGATCATCATTTTCAATCTGTGTTTATTGCTACTTTGTCCCTATTATTTTTGGTTACTTTTAACATTTATATCCTGGATCAATTTTTTAAATCTAATTGTGTTTAGATTAATGATTATAGTTGTTAAAACTATATTAACATTTTATTGATTGGTTTAATTGAATTTTTCCGTGTTCGTGTGTCAAGGATCATGAAGTTTAGTTACAAGTAGAGTTTTTATAAATGATGATAGCAAGGGATATGAAGCCTCTGTTATTGAAGTTTGGGTTGACTTTAACTCTCCCTTTTTTAAGATTTATTTGACTCTCCCCTTAGAACCAGAAGGATCGATCCCTTCCTGCTGCCTTCGTTGCCACTCTTTGGGTTTGTTTTCTTTCCTTGTGATAGATACGATCATTATAAAGTAGAGATGATAATGATTTCAAGTCATAGTACGTGTTTTTTTTTTAACGCCCTGTTTGTTGCAGGAAATTAGGAGGTGTGGCTTACAGTTGCAGCGGCAGGAACACTGAAGACAATTGACAATGACATTACGGTACTCCTCGAGCCATACACAACTCTAAAATCTGATGGTCATGTATATCTCCTGATAGAAAACCATGATTACACTACTGTCCAGAGGCTCAAGAAATAATTCATGCATCCCATGTTCAATTGTAATGTATTAAGAATGATACCTGTGTTGTCAAGTTAATGGGCTGCTACAGTGGTGAGCTTCATTTATCTAAAGAGCTATTTTAACATAACAAAGAGTTAACACTTGAGAAATTATTGGATTGATCTGAACATGTACTTCCTGTAGTGAAGAAAACTATTTTAAGATTTATTTTTATTTTTATTTTTTTCATATAAAAGTTCATTCAAGGGAAATGGTTTCGGAAAAACATTGTGCATGAGGTCAAAGAAAAACATTATTACTGTAGTGTAATTGAATATGGTTTAGGATCAGTTAATATTGTGTGGGTCTATGTGGAGTTTCTTTATTTTGGCCATTTAGAATAATGTGACATAAATCTTATGCTTTTCTTTTAGGCATGGATGTGGATTAATGATGATCAAGACAGTGAACAAGAAATCAATGACAAAGATTAGGTGGTTGAGGTATACAAGATTGAGGAGAGCAGTGATTAAGAAGATGGGACTAAGCATAAGGACTTATCAATTGGACTAAGTATACGGTGGATGAAGAAGTGGAAGTAGACAATGATGAAAGCATGATTTGCGAAGCTGAAAAGGGCAATTGACATACACAGAAGAAGACAGATACATATTATGGGACAGGGTAGTAAGAGGAGGGTGTTGAAGCAAAAAGAGACTTTAAAAAGACAAAATGATGAGGTGAAATTCCTTGATTATTTTTGATGATCATCATTTTCAATCAGTGTTTATTGCTACTTTGTGCCTATTATTTTTGGTTACGGTTAATATTTGTATCTTGGATCAATTTTTTGAATCCAATTGTGTTTCAATTAATGATTATAGTTGTTAAAATTTAAAACTATATTAACATTTTATTGATTGGTTTTTTTGAATTTTTGTGTGTTTGTGTGTCAAGGATCATGAATTTTAGATACAAGTGGAGGTTTTTTGAATGATGATAGTGAGAGAGAAGAGGGATCTAAAGCCTCTGTTAACTCTCCATTTTGCAGCATTTCTTTGACTATTGCCTCAGAATCAAAAGGACCACTCCCTCTCTTGCCACTCTTAGGGTTTGTGCTCTATCCTTGAGATGGAAATGATCATTATAAAATAGAAATGGAGAAGATTGCCAGTCATTGTATGCGGTTTTTAACAAAGCCTGTTTCATGCAAGAAATTAGGAGGTGTGGGCTTACAGTTGTAGTGGTAGGATACCTAACACAATTGATGATGACATTCCAGTACTCCTCAAGGCATACACAACTCTAAAATTTGATGGCCACATTTTTTATTTTTTGATGGGCCGCAACACTGGTAAGTTTCATTAATTTGAATAGCTATTTTAACTGAACAAAGAGTTGGTTTTCTATGTTGTGGTCATGTGGAGTTAAAATTTGAATTTTTGGAGATCCCTAATTTTGATCAAAATGGGTTATGTGTTATTTAGAATTTTCCACACAACGACAATTTGAAGATTTGAAATTTGCTTAAAAAAGATTATTCTTTTTTGTTGGAAATTTGGAGGACTACCGTTAAAGTTGTTGTGGCTTGATTTCCTAAAATCATTGACAATGCCACATTAATTGGAACTCCGGTACTCTCTATGCTTTAATTGATTTGTTAAGTGCTGGTCAAATCTAACTCATCTGAATATAATCTCAATCTGGTATTAGAAACAGCATAAGACTAGAAGATACAAACCATTTATGAGGAAGGAAGATCAAGATCAATCTCAAAGAAAACAACCCATTTGGCTAGTCATGGATTCAACTGTGGAAAGAAATAAGCATGAGCCTGAATCTTCTAGTCCAAAAGGAAAGTTATGAGAGATTGACTATCAAAATATGGTACATGATATATTTTTCCCGTAACTCCTGTTTTGTTTGTTCAATTGACAAAAGCATTCTTATTTTTTCTTATACTATGCATGAAATTCTTTGGTAGCTCTATTTTGTGACATGAATTGGTACTATCTATGCTGGGTTACTTTTATGCCCCTCATTGTGCTTAGGAAGTAATAAATTGCTGCATTTCTGTTGATTTTGATGTTTGTTAGTTTAGATAAACTTGGAATAAGATTTGGGAAAGGCATCCAGTTGTTAATTAGAGGGCTTTGGTTTGTTTTTCTTCTGCTATTTGCAAGCATGCCTTCATTTGTTGGCTAACTCTTATGGATAGACTTCCCACTCCTGACAGGGTTGGTAAATGGGGATAAGTCTAACCTAGTATGTGTGTTCTACAAGAGAAAGCAAGAGGCCAGAGATCACATATTCCTATGACTGTTCCTCTAATAAAAGGCTATAGCAATAGGTGTTAAGGTTTTTTTTAGTCTGCAAGCAACTGAATGATTGGAGTTCAGTGTTTTGCTGAGGTATTCATTCCCTGAAAGTAAATGTTTCAGAACTATTGTTTGCAAGTTGGCTTGGGCTGCCTTCATTAATCATATATGGTGTCAAGGCAATGCTAATGTTCACGAGGGAGTCATTTATAGCAAAGAGAAGATCCTGTGTTTAGTTAAAAATGACATTAGACATCCTTAGTGTAGTTTATGGGGTTCCAGAACTCAGTACAAAATAGAGCCATTTTGGCTGCATGGGTATATTAGTGACTGTTTTAGAGCAGATAGATGTGTTGATTGTTTGTGTTTTTGTGTCAGGGTTGAACTATTTTGTGATATATTTGCTTGGTTTTTTTTTTAAATTTATCTCAGTCGTAAAAATTAAAAACAAAAATATTTTAACTATTTTTTTTTTGATTGCTCAAATGATATGTCTCATCCATCACTTCTTTATTGGTTAGAATTTCAAATTCCTTTTTACATGTTATAACTCCTTGAAATAGAGATTAAAATCTTAAAATTGATTTCTTTTTGAGAACATTTTCGTTGTTGTCTATTGCAATATTATGCCATCTTTAAACTTCTTACTTCTAATCGATGCTCGTTAACTTGAATAATCCTTGTATGGAAGATGTTGGGCTTCTGATCCCCTACTCCTTTGCAAATCTGCCTCCAACAAATGCTTGTGCAAAACTCCACTCAAATTTCATGCAAGGTTGATAGAAGATGCCCATAGAAACTGACAATGGCAAACAGAATAGCGAGGCAGCTATGCCAGATGCTTGGATGTGGCAAATCAAAGATCAGCTCATCAGAGCTTATTTATTTCTCCCTGCCAAAAGAAACAATACCCACATATAAAGGAAGTTTGGCAAGAACTTGGGGATATAAGCAAAGATCCTAAATAGCCAATGAAGTAAGTCTTTCTTTTTTGCATATTAATATTGCCAATGACTAAATCTTCTCTTATGGTTGTCATTAATGACTCAGATCACAGATGAGGATCATTAAGCTAGTTGCACAAAGCTATAAGCATGGAAAATGGTGTTCTGCACTATGGTGTTGAGCTTTATAGCGACGGTGACTTCAAAAATTGGGTTTTAGTTTCATCATTTGAAGCCTTAATGTCTTCGTTTCCTCCTCATCATTAGGCATTCATTGAAGGTTTGCCTTTTCTTGACTTGAACATCTATCCGATCTTTCTTTGGAAATTCATTGCCCATAGTGTTTGCTGAGATTGTGCTTGTGCAGAATCAGCCACTTATTTGCAAAGTACCCGAAACTGAACCATATAAAACTTTGGGTTTTGGCACTTATGTGCTGAGATTGTTTCCTGTTAGCCTTTTCATATTATCTAAAGTAGAACAATATAAATAGTGGCAGCCTAGGCTAGTTCATACAACTACTCCCCACTACAACAGTATTTCTTTACAACAACTCCAGCAATTATTAATCAAACTGTTGCCAAATCCTTCTAGAGAAGGGGCATTCACATTGAAAGAACAAATGCTCCTTGCTTTCCGTACAATTGTTGCAGAAACTAGAGTTTCATCTTTGTATCCTCACCTAATTAATATGTCAAACTTTGCTCATGAGTACATTTTTCTATTTTCTATCCTTTGTTTGGAATCATTGATCTTGTTTTGTAAAAACTAATGCAGTTTAAATCTATTGGAGAAGCGCAGTTTTATATTGGTGAAATTTTTGAGCAAGGATGCACCTCAGATAGCCATGTCTTACCTTGATGTGTTCGAATAACAAAGCTCCCTTCCTCTCCGCCTTATATCGTTTACCTTGTTAATAAATTTCTATACTAAGTTCATAGATTACAACTATGCTGAGTGACGAGGTACTATACAACATTGTGAATGTAGCATGTCATGGATGTGAAGAAGAAATAAGGTCAACCAGTGACACATGAATTGGAAATTAGGCAATTGGTGTTACGTGTATCTATAAGTACCACTTTCCTTATCTTTTTTGTTTGAATGTAAATGACTGGTTTTCAGGTTTATCACTATAGGGGCAGGTGGTGGTTTCTAAAGTGACAGAAAATTTGTTTGTACAAGTGCATGATTTTGTTAAATTTCATTTTTCTGATAATTAATGACCTAAGATAATATTCATGGTGAGAGAAGTGCTAATGTGTTAATAATGTTCAATCATCCAGTGGTATATGAATGCTTTGGTTCATCATCCCTTGGTGATTCTCCAAACAATTTGGGAGGCTGTTAGCTATATGATGACACGGGGCAATCAATCAGCCATTAGTTTTACTGGTACTTGAGCTGTTGGCACCTTATTAATCAATACTATAAATGCTGGGTTACTTTTACGCTCCTCATTGTGCTTAGGAGATATTGAATTGATTCTTTTCTATTGATTTTGAAGTTTGTTAATGTAGATCAACTTGGAATAAGATTAGGGAAAAACATTCATTTGTTCATTGGAGGGGTTGGCTTTGTTTTCAGCTGCTAGTATAATTGTCTTCTGCATTTGCAGTGTAGAGGCACAAAGTAGAGAATATTAAACCAGACTTCTTATTGATGGCTGTGAAGGCTTTAGTTACACAACTAGGTTTGATATTGGGTGTCTGTTCACAGAGACAGAAAGATGGGGATAATTGTCCAAATAGTTATTTGTTTTAAATTTTAATAATGTTTCTTTCTGTTACAGTACTAAGTTTTGTTATATGTGATTCCAGGCCAATAGAATAACACCATCTGAGATGAGGAGAAGCTGTACTTTGGCTCTTGACAGTGTCAATTTGAGCAAAAATCGCTATTCAGATGTCATACCATGTATATGTCATTTTCAAATAATGTTGCTCATATCTTTATATTCACACACTAGGTTTGAAGGGCAAATATAAGAGTGACCAGATTACTGTATTTTTGTTGATTTCAGTTGACAAGAATAGGGTTGTTCTTAAATCATGTAAGGATTACAGACCGGAAGCAAGGGGCTACATCAATGCGAGCCTCATCACGGTAGAAATTAATAACATAATGTTTAGTTGGTAATGTACCTATCAAAATATATATATATATATATATATATATTTAGTTGGTAATTCCTGTTAGGAGTTTATATGGAGTTTGGATGTTCTTGGTTTGACCCTTCAATATGTCTCTTAATTGTAGACTTCTTCCTCTGAAAACATTTCTCAGTTTTTGCCACAAACTTACGAGGATTTCTGGGAGATGATAATGCAGTACCATTGCCCTGTGGTTGTGATGTTGACTAGGTTAGTCCACAATTACAAGGTACTTCACTGTGTAGAGTTTAAGGTAATTTTTGTAATTTCCAGGTTTTGTTATCAGTGGGACTGGGATTCTTGATATCTGGATAAGTAGTCCAAAAGGTTTCAAAGTTTTAATTGGATATGTAAATTACTGTTTCAAATGAAGATCTTTCATATTTAGATCTTGTTTTCTCATCCAATGCATATCTGTTGCAACTAAATAAATTCTGTTGTGAAATATCAAATATCATATGAAGGATTAGTAACATCAACTGTGTTAGTTGCTGGGTATATTTACAATGAAAATGGGAACGGTGAAAGAGTTAGATCTTGTTCTTGCTAAATGCAAACTCTTAAATTCATTAAAGAGCCTCAAAGAACAAACATGTACTGATATATTTTTATTTTTATTTTATTACACATGGGAGGCCAATTTAAAGGCTCCAAAAACTTATTTTTCAAGTATAAATATTCATAAAAATATCATAGAAAACTCTCCACCACTTGAGCTTGTCACCTAGCCCCTTCCTTCTCAAAGACTATCAATCTCATTAAACCCTTAGTCTGCTGTATCAACCAGACCCCATTGATGTTACCTCCGTTTTTGAACACTAACTCGAATGTTTTCTACTTTATGTGGAGGATTTGTCAATCCCCTATCCCATCACATTACCTCAGGCTTCTCTTCCAATCTTTAGCATCTACATCCCCATTTGAACTATGCTCATTCAAAAGGTACCATTTTCTGACCTATGATGCATAACTTTCTCTGAACCTATTAACTGCACAAGTAGAGGCAAGCAAGCATCTTTTGGTTAATTTACACCTGAAGAATCCTTTGTAAGTTTTCCAATGAATAAATTGTTGTTATTAATTTTGAGGTGGCTAAATATAACTCTACATATCTTTTTTCATTCTTATTTTCCGAAATTTTTCTGAATTTAAATTTTATTTGCAGATGGTAAAATGTGGAGATTATTTCCAAGCTGAAGATGGTCCCAGGGAATTTGGTAATATACATATAGTCACTAAATGGATAAAAACTACTGACACTTCAATAGTGTTGCGCCATTTGGAGGTGAAATATATAGAGGTTAGATGAGTTTTTTAAAAGAATGCTGACATAATGCAATTGACACTTTAAGGACTGTTTAGGCATGCCATATAGGGGAACAATGTGGTGAACTATCAGCATGGCCAGAGATTATTTTGCAAGAATGAGAATGCAGGCATTACACACATACACGCACATGTATATAAATGGAGTGCTACCCTAGTAAAGGGAATATATACAGGACAAAACAACCTGTAAGTAGAAAAAAGACTAATTCCTAAGATCTAAATCTCCACAAACTCTAGTGTGCATCCAACCATAAGGAGAATGAAGGAACAACTGCTTCTACTCCAAAACTATGGGAGTTTCCCTTCCCCTGCAGACACACTGTATAAGACATAAACCCACAGGCTTCCAAAATTTAATGCTTGCTTCTCTCATAAGTTTCTTTTTTGTATGGTTAGATAGAGCATATCTATTCTGTACTTAATCCAAGGTTGTACCTCGGTGTGATGGTAAGTACCCTCCATCCCAGTGATGTGTCCAAGTTTGAGTTTGAAAATCAACCTTTCTAAAAATTGGGGTAAGGCTGCTTACCAATTACCTCTCCTATAACTCCTAGAAGTGGGACCCTAGTGCATTGGTATGCCCTTTTTAGTTACTGTAGTTAATCTCTCCCAAAAGGATTTCTTATGTCAGCCTTATGGAGGGACATTGTTTCAAAAGTAATGCATGGTGCTTATTTAGAAACAAGGCCAATGAGCTTGAGCTCTGGCTGCTCCTCCCCTTAAAGTGTTAGGTGGAGGATTAGGCCAATGGATTCAAGGCCCATTGGGTGCATGTGTAACTTATCAAAAAAAAAAAAAAAATTAGAAACAAGTATACTGATAATTTAGTTATGCTTGATCGTGCAACTTTACAGCGAGGGAGAGTTTATTTTACTACGAGAGTATGTCTTTTATAGAATAAGGATTTTTGAAACAACTGGGGATTGCTGAAGCTATTTTTATGTTTGAAGTTAGTGATTTAGTTTTGTTTCTACAAGAAAATAATGTTGAAAGAATATAGAGGAGAGGAGAGAGGTTTCCGGCAGTTGGAAGTGAACTTTGGAAAGAGAGTGAAGTTTGGAGACTAACAGATCTTTTTACAGTTGGTGAAAATGGAATATATTACTATATTAGTTGGAAATAAAATTGTAGACCCGTTGCTTGAAGGTTCATGGTTGAGACAAAAACCTTTACATCTCATACCTACTATGCATTTAAAGAACACCCCCCCCCCCCCTCCATCCTCTCTCTTTTTCCAAAAACAAAAAGAGGGAAAAAGAGAAGGTAGAGAGGATTGGTTTCCGACTCTTTGAAAAGGCTGGTGGTTTGAATGATTGGATTGTCTTATTTTTACAGCTGGAAAGTGGTCCCCCACACCCCCCCCCCCTTCCTTGCCTTCTGGATTGCATATGGAAAGACTAGTCCTTATGTTCCTTTTTTGCCCCCCTCCCCTTTCTTCTTTTAGATGTAAAAAGATGATCTTAAGATCCATGTAATCTAGGATCTGTATGTAACAGAGCCTCAGAGTCTCCCTCCTCTTCCTTCTATTATTTTTTTATATAAGCTTCGTGCTTAGGAAATGTCCATTGCTCTAAAGGCACTTTTAGGTCCTTGTCGTCTCGTATATGTGGTGTTTTCCCTTTGAGGTGTTAGCTATACTATTAATTTTTATATTTTTTTTCCTTAAAAAAAAGCTTGCAAAAAAACGACACAAGATACATTGGGAGCCCCTTATAGTATGCTTTACGGTCTATATGCCTTTAGCCTCAATTAATAACAATTACCAAATAAATTTACTATTGAACATGCATCCATTTTTTGATTATTTTGTAGGCTTATTGTTTAAATTGTAATTTATGGCCGACCTTTTTCTATGGAAATGGGGAAAATGGGCATTTGTCCCTTATTTACAAACTATATAGCAAAATGTTCTTGTTTTGAAACTATTTAGCAAAATGCCTTTGTTTTTTAAACTTAATTTTAACAAAATCGAGTTACAGGTGAAATTTGACATTAGCAGCTAATGTCGAGCTTTATGCATATTTTGCCACTTAAATTTTTTTGAAAATTTAAGTAGAACTCGACATTGCTAATGTCAAGTTATACCTAAAAATATACACAACTCGATTTTGAGGATATCGAGTGTTACACAAAACTCGATTTTGTTAAAATGGAGTTTCAAAAACAGGGACATTTTGCTAAATAATTTCAAAACGGGAACATTTTACTGCATAATTTTAAAATTAGGGGCAAATGCCTATTTTCCCCAGGGAAGTGTGTCGAATCACACTTTCCTCGTATTTATTGTCATTTATATTGCAGTCAGAGGAGGAACCCATGTCTGTTCTACATATCCCGTATCCTGAATGGCCTGATCATAGGGTTCCAAAGGACACAATTGCTGTGCGTGAAATTTTGAAAAGAATATACCTTGTACTACCCAATGTTGGTCCAGTTGTGGTGCACTGCAGGTTCAGCTCATCAACTCATGTTTATGCATCTAATTATGCCATGATGATGCTATGTAAGTCAGTTGTACACTTGTCTGAGACTCTCTCTCACAGTGCAGGTATTGGGAGAACAAGAACATATTGCGCAATTCATAACACAATTCAGAGAATCCTAGCTGGAGACATGTCTGCTTTAAATCTTGTTAATACCATGACCATGTTCAGGTCTCAAAGAATTGGAATGGTCCAAACACCGGTATAGTTACTAATTTTTCTAATAATTTGTTACAAATTTTCTTGGTAATCTCATATCATGTAATCCTTTGTTAGACTTTTCGGCTGGCCCCCAAAACTGATTTCTCACTTGATGGCTCAACCTCAAGAATTTGTGGTTTTTCCCAAATATTGGACTATGGAGTTGTGCAAGGTTTAAGGGCCAGCAGAATTTCAGCGTAATTTTTTCCTGATGAACATGTGGCAAGTTCTCTTTAGCACAGAAATTTCATTCTTGCTACCCAACCCCTCCCATCTAAATGCTCTTTTATTTTTCCAACTCTAATCAATCTCGTCAGGATTTATAGCCACTCCAACATTTTGACCCTTTGAAACCAAAGCTTTTGTTGTTGATGATGGTAAGTGTCATGGCAGTACAACAAATGGGAGCTCCATTTTCTTACCTAATAGTAATTAAATTTATTGTAGGACTTATTATTCTTGTGGAATTCAATAAATGCATGCTCCCTTCTCTTATTTGATAGTGATTAAATTTATGGTAGGGCCTACTATTCACGAGTGATGGGAAGTTCTTAGAGTACTAAGTAGGGTAAATTGCAAATTACACCTCTAAAGTTTGAGAGTGTTTGAATTTTACATCATAAAATTTTAGAATTTAAGAGGATAAAATTCAAACACCTCCATACTTTAGGGGGTAAATTTAAATTCTGAAACATCATGCTATAAAATCCAAACACCCCCAAATTTCAAGAGGTAAAAATCCAAATTCCGAAATTTCATTTTGTAAAATCTATACACCTTCAAATCTTAGGGGATATAATTTGCAATTTACCCTACTAAATAATTACACGAATTTGACTCTCACTTGTATTGGAAGTACTATTGCTGGAGTTTTTGTTTTTGTTTTTCAGAAGATTGTTTATTCCGAACATAAAGAGAATCATGTTGGGAATGGGAAGCTAGATTGGGCTGTTACTTAGTACTTGGTACAGATGAATTGGGTAATCACCGTAGGTCATCTTCATTTGAGCTTGGGAACAATGGAGAGGAGCCTGATCTGTTGTGGGTTCAGTCACTTGCTAAAGAATCTCCTACTGATACTAAATAAAAGGTAGCAACACCTGTTTCTATTGCTGCATCATCCAGTGAGGGTTCAAATATGAACTCCCAAATTGAATCAGTTGGTCATGCTGTGTTGGGAGCATGGCTCGAATAAATGTAGCTTGATCATCTTGTGGCTTAGCTGAATTGAAATCATTTTCATTGAGTCCAAGGTAGTTAACAACAAAAAGATTTTGGTAAATAACCTTATTAAGAAATGGGGAGAACCATTTGGAAGCAACAAGAGCTAAGGGACCCTAGAGATAACAGGAGGAGAAGAGAGAGAAAGAACCACAAACTTCATTAGTAAATGCCAGCATGGGAACAACCATATTAGAAGCAACAATTGGAAAGTAAAATGAGTAGCAGGGATTTTCAATGAAATTTCTAGTTTAGATTCCTATATCAACTACGCAGTGAAATTATCAATTTATTTCAATTAAGTGATCCACAAAATAATTATATTTTACCACAGTTTACAATATATATACCAAATCATAAAACAAGGCAATGGAAACACGCCAATTAAAATACATTGGAAATGCAGTCAAAACAATTAAAAGACACTGGAAATGCATTGATCCTCGTGACTAGCCTCACCTTATGAAGTAATCTACAAGTGGTCCTTACACCAAAATGACGATGATTCATGGTGTTTTCGATGCTAAAAAGAAATTAGTCCCATATTTTATTTTGTTGCCAGTCTCAACTACTTTATGGAAGCCATGAGACGAGTGGAAACTGCTTGCTCATGCATTATATGTGACGTGCAACGTTAACCCAGAACTGCTTAGCTTTTGCTTGGTTATTTGATCAAGTTGCAAAGCTATTTCAAGTGTGAGATGATTATTCTAATGATCCAATCTCCAACTTTACCTCTCCTAAAAAACGTGTCGTTTTTAGTTGTCAACTCGTTGGCTCTAAATTGCGTGATCCCTCTTTTATTGACCTCCAAGCTCTTCATGTTCTCAAAATTACAGTTTTTTACCCCACCTTTATCTTCCTCTTCAAAGGAGAAGGGGTAACCATGAACTGAGCCATTTTCTTCACCCAATATATACTCTCATTCTTCAAATCTTCGCACTTTAAAAATAGTATATCTTCTCTGGTGATTCCAAACTTGCTCTCCTATACCATAATAAATGATCCCAATATGGTCCATATGGAGATAATCCTTCACAAAAGAACTCAAATGCATCCTCCAAATGAAGACCTTCCATGGTCGAGGCTTTTGCGGTGGTAGCACTCAACTTATGAGCAAAGTGCCACTGAGACACAAATACATCCTTTGGATCGCTGCATATGTAAACAATTTACAACAAGAATTTATAATGGATTTTGTAAAGAAGTGTAGGGAATGTGCGTAGCCACAAGTGGTACATCGAGATCCAATGTTTGCACGTTTGAGCCAACTATAAACTCCAAGAAAGGTACCAAATCATGTTCCATTTTGGTGAGTAATGGGTTTGTAGATTCATCGCAACTTGATCGTGTCATAATGGCAAAACTCAGGAAGGTGTCATCTGCCTCATCACAGTTGCCTGTTGTGGTTTTGGTGCTGGACTATTCTACCGTGTCAGTGCTTCGTTTATCTTACTGATTGTAGCTGTAGTTGTAGCAAGTATTGCTTCTCTTGCTCTCAGTGCTTCGTTTATCTTACTGATTGTAGCTGTAGTTGTAGCAAGTATTGCTTCTCTTACTCTCATTTTCCATCTGAGAGTATTATGGGTGGTGTTCGTAGCTTTTTTATTGAATCTAAACTTTTTCAACTGGTGGTAGAGGAAGGGGGACGGTATTTCTCTTTAAGGATTTATGAGCGGTGTAGGTATTTCATGAAGTCGGTTTTCATGGGCAAGAATGTGGCACTTTGGTTGATGAAGAGTGTAGAACAGACTGTTGTTGGGGTTAGCTCAAAGTATTTCTATACGTTCAGGGAAGGTGATTTAGCCTACACCCTCCAACGGAGCTCCAATTCTTTTGGCTTATTCCTACTGCTGACTGAATTTAAAGTTGGCGGGTCTAGGAGGTCCATTATTATACCAGTAGGCAGAGCAAAGAATGGATGGAGGGTTTTTGGGTTGGAGTTAAGGAAGATGCTGGAACCTGAAAACTATATGAATGGTGGGACTGGGCAACTGAAATTTGTGGCTCAGCTTCATAAGGATAGATCAGGGGTTCAACCTTTTAAATCTTTTGCCGACACGGTGCGAGGGTATTAGGAGCAGGCAAGGGGCAGAACTCAGCCTCCTAGGTTAAGAGCCCATGATAAAGGGAAATGGCTGTTAGGAGATAATAAGGGGGAGAAGCTAAACCTGTTGAGCGAAACGGTGGTGAGCCAACCAGCTCCGACGGCTCTAAGAGGTACAGAAGTGGGGTCTCGGTGCAGCAGAGAGGACCTTCATTCTGGAAAGATATATCGGGAAGGAAAGAATAGAAGATCTCTGTTGATTTTCAAATCAAATTGGACTGATAATGTTTATGGCAAAAAACGGGAACTGAGGAAGTCAGACTGGTCAGGAAAAAGCTTGTTTGTAGAAGTGAATGGGGAAGGAAAAAGGAGTGTGGCATGGAGAAAAGGTGGTCTGAAGAATTCTATTTGGGTTTCTAAGGATCAGAGGGATCACGTGGAGGGTTCTTCTAGTGCTTCACGGGTTCCCAAACATGTGGTGGGCTTAAACCAAGTGGGCCTCTCTTTAATCCCCTTATCAGAGCCCACTGACCCATCTGAGGTGGAAATGGGTGCAAGCCCATCAGTGGGTAATCTGAGAATTTCTAATAAGGAACAAATTAGGACGGTGGGTTTTGAGAATGTTCTCTCGGTGCCCACTGGCCCAATGAGGACGGGAGTGGTTGAGAGCTCCTCCCTGGCTGACCCGAGAACATCAAGACCAGAAGCCCACGCGTCGGTGATGGTGATGGTCTCCAATGCTTCCCATGAAGCTCCAGTGAGTCAGAACAAGGGATTGGGTCTTCAAGGTGAGCCATCGAGGGTGGTCGATGTCCCTGTTATTGGTGCTTTTCACGCAGGGAAGTCACCGGAGCCTGAGATTCAGGCCGATGAAGTTCATACCCTCATTTCGGCGTCGGTGACGAGCTCTGATGGCTATATCTCCGATGGATTTTACTCAGGGGACATCCCGAAGCTACTGGACAAACCCGAGGTAGACCTTACCCACTCCTTGAACTCCGATGGTGTTCACACGAAGTCTCCGATGGAGGTAGTGTGTCCTGCTCTTAGTGGGTCTCGCTCTTGTGAGCCTTTAAACACACTGGGTAGGGCTGAATCAAGTGGACTTGTGCCGTTCAATTTTGGAATGAGTCCGTCGAGAATTGGGAGTGTGGGTTTTGGAGCACAGGATGGAGAAAAAGGAGAAACAGGTGATTGGGTTGATTGTGTCCAATCGTTGTTGGCAAATCAAAGTTATTCTGAGTTGGGGGCATCGACTGAGATTGAAGTAGTTAATGCAAATATGGATTTGGGTGATGTGGGTAGCCACTCCCCTCTGATGTCTATCAATCCTATGGGGTTGGTTGTGTCGACAGAGTTGCATAATAATCCTGAGGTGGGGTCTGCTAGTCCGCTGAATATTTCTAATTGGGTGAGACATAGAATCCCTGGTTTTAGTAGAATGTTGGGGCTTTCTTTGGGTCGACATGAGGAGATGTGCATTATGCTTTTACAAAGGCTTGAGAGGGAGATGGAGATTGCCAATCTGTTACACAGAAAAGATGCAACTTACCGGAAAGCTGTGTCCAGGGACAAAGGGAAGAGGGAGTTGAGGAATTTGATTTCCTCGGTTAATTATGATAGTAGATAGTCTTCTTTGACTGCAATATTGAGGTTGAAGTAGGGAGTTAACAGTTTTTATGGAGCTGAAAATGGTGTCATGGAATGTTCGAGGATTGAATGATTCTCGGAAACGGTTGGTGATCAGAAATTTACTTCGAGAGTGGAATTGTGATGTAGTTTGCCTTCAAGAAACTAAGCTAGCTGGTATGGATAGGCAGTTGGTATGCAGCCTGTGGTCTTGTCCTTATGTTGACTGGGTGGCTTTAGATGCGGATCAGACAGCTGGTGGGATTTTGATGATGTGGGATAGGAGGGTTTTAGAAAAGTTGGAGGTAATGATGGGTTACTTTTCTGTTTCGGTTCGGTGGCAGGGGGTGGGGGATGGTTTCATTTGGGCTTGTTCTGGGGTTTATGGTCCAAATGATAATAATTTAAGGGGGCAGATGTGGGATGAACTGATTGGGATTCAGCAACTTTGGGATATTCCATGGTGTTATATCGGGGACTTCAATGTTGTTCGTTTCCCAAGTGAACGGTTGGGGGGATCGCGTCTTACTTCGGCCATGGAGAAGTTTTCTGAGTTCATTGAGGAGCTTAATTTGATAGATTTGCCGTTGGAAGGAGGAAGTTATACGTGGTCTAGTGGTTCGGACCAGCCTTCGATGTCCAGGATAGATAGGGCTCTGGTTTCTTACGACTGGGAGGATCACTATCCGGATGTGATTCAGCGGGTCTTACCGCGTCCTCTTTCAGACCATTTCCCAATTTTAATTGAGGCAGGGAGGATGCCGAGGGGAAAGAGTCCTTTTAGGTTTGAGAACATGTGGTTAAAGACAGAGGGGTTCACAGATAGGGTTCACTCGTGGTGGAATCAATACTCTTTTTCAGGTACCCCTAGTTTTGTGCTTGCTAAGAAGTTGAAGGCTCTAAAAGGAGACATTATTCAGTGGAACCGTAATGAGTTTGGAGATGTAGGTCGTCAGAAGAAAGAGTTGTTGGTGGCCTTGAAATTATTGGATGATAAGGAGGGGGATTCTGGCCTTTCTGAAGTGGAGATGGACGAGAGGGCTGCGATGAGACTTCAAATTCAGAACCTTCTTTCTTTGGAAGAAGTTTCGTGGAGGTAAAAATCGAGGATGATCTGCATCAAGGAAGGAGACAATAATACCAAATTCTTCCATAAGGTGGCTAACTCCCGACGTAGGTATAATCATATTAGTATTCTGGAGGTGGATGGGGCTATTTATGAGGATGAATCAGAGATAGTGGTCCAAATAGTACAGTTTTATAAAAATTTGTACAAGGAGACAGAAGAATAGAGGCCCTTTGTGGAAGGTTTGGAGTTTGATCAGATTAATGAGCTGGAGAGGGATTGGCTTGAAAGGAGGTTTGAAAAGGAGGAGATACTTCGTGTTATTAAAGATTTGGAAGGAGACAAAGCTCCAGGTCCTGATGGTTTTTCTATGGCCTTCTTTCACCATTGTTGGGGAGTTGTGGTAAGAGATGTTTTAGCGGTGTTTGAAGAGTTTTATCAACACAGCAAGTTTGAAAAATCTCTTAATGCAACTTTTATAGCCCTAATCCCTAAGAAGAATGGTGCCTCAAATATCCGAGACTTTAGACCTATTAGTTTGGTAGGGAGTGTATACAAGATATTGGCTAAGGTTTTGGCGAATCGCTTCAAAGAGGTTTTGGATCAGTTGATATCTGAGTCTCAGAATAGCTTTGTGGGTGGTAGATAGATTCTTGATTCAGTCCTTATTGCTAATGAGTGTGTGGATAGTAGGGTGCAAAGTAAGATTCCAGGAGTTATTTGTAAGCTGGACATTGAGAAAGCTTATGATCTTGTGAATTTGGAGGCTCTTCTAAATTTGTTAAAGAGAATGGGATTTGGGGCGAGGTGGTGTAGGTGGATCCATACATGCATATCCACTGTCCAGTTCTCTGTTTTGGTCAATGGGTCCCCAGCTGATTTTTTTGGGAGCTCGAGGGGATTGAGACAAGGGGATCCTCTATCTCCGATGTTATTTCTGGTTATGATGGAGGTTTTTAGCAAGATGATGAAAAGAGTTGAAGTTGCTGGTCTGCTTCGAGGTTTCAGGGCAAATGGCCGAATGGGCGAAGGGGTTTGTGTTTCTCATCTTTTGTTTGCGGATGATACGATTCTTTTTTATGATGCAGATGAGGAGCAAATTCTACATGTTCGGCTGCTCCTTCTTTGTTTTCAGGCTGTGTCAGGTTTAAAGGTTAATTCTTTGAAGAGTGAGATGGTTCCTGTTGGGGAGGTTCCTAATATCCATGTTCTGGCAGAAATCTTGGGTTACCGGGTTGGTTCTTTGCCTATGACCTATCTTGGTATGCCTCTAGGGGCGTCCTACAAGTCCCCTACAATTTGGAATCCTATATTGGAGAAAATTGGGTGTAAGTTGGCTGGTTGGAAGAGGTTGTATTTGTCAAAAGGTGGAAAATTAACATTGCTCAAGAGTACTCTTTCTAGTCTTCCAACTTATTTTTTATCTCTTTTTACAATTCCTACGCATGTTGCCAACAAAATTGAGAGGTTGCAAAGGGATTTCTTATGGGGGGACTCCAAGACTCATTTGGTGGGCTGGGATAAGGTGTGTGCACCTTTGGATCATGGGGGGTTAGGAGTAAGGAAATTAACTACGTTTAATAAAGCCTTACTAGGAAAATGGTTATGGCGGTTTGGGGTTGAGGAGACAAGGCTTTGGAGAAGGGTACTAGCTCTAAAGTTTGGGGAAGAATGCGGGGGTTGGACTTCCAAGTTAGATAGAGGGGTTCATGGGTGTGGTGTGTGGAGAAGCATCCGTATGGGATGGGAAGTTTTTAGTAAAAATATTCGGTTTGAGGTAGGGGTGGGGGATAGAGTGAAGCTTTGGACAGATCAATGGTGTGAGGATTCTCCTCTTCAATTGACCTTTCCGGTTGTGTATGGGATAGCCTCCAATAAAGGGGCCTCAGTGGCCTCTTCTCTAGAACGGTTGGGGTTAGAGAATCGGAGAAGTTGGGATGTTCGTTTCATTCGGAGACCAAATGATTGGGAAATGGGTGATGTGGATGCATTTCTTCATACCTTGGGTTTTAATTTACCTCCATCTGAGAATGGAGATCGCATGCGATGGAAGTTGATGAAGAACGGGGAGTTTGATGTCCGATCATTTTATAATAAGTTAAGAGGCCCTTTGTCCATTGTGTTTCCTTGGAAAAGTGTTTGGAAGGTTAAGGCCCCTCGTCGTGTTTCTTTCTTTGTGTGGACTGCTATATGGAATAAAATCCTTACAGGTGACAACTTGAGGGGTAGAGGATTGGACTTCGTTGATTGGTGCATTATGTGTCGTTGTAATGGGGAAACAGTTGATCATTTGCTACTGCACTGTGGTAAGGCTTACCGGTTGTGGAGTTTGGTGTTTAGATCTTTTGGGATTTCTTGGGTTTTACCAAGATCAGTTGCGGATACTCTCTTTGGTTGGTGGAATTGGCTTGGGAAGTACTCGTCTAGCATTTGGAATTTAGCTCCGCTTTGCTTAATGTGGTGCTTGTGGAGGGAGCGAAATTGGAGGACTTTTGAGGAGTTGGAAAATTCTGATGATCAGTTATTGGCTTATTTCAGTGGTTCCCTTTTTGATTGGTTTAGGGCTTGGGGACTCACCTCTAGTGATTCTCTCCCTATGTTCCTTAGCTCCCTTCTTTGTATTTAGTTTCTTTTCCTTTTGTTTTTATCTTCTTTCCTTGTACTTGTTTCTGCCTTATGTTTTTTCTGAATATGGTAGTTTTCTTGAATGAATTTCTTTTTACTTATCAAAAAAAATGGCAAAACTTAGAGCCTTAAGCCAAGTTGTGCCAGACTTCGGGGTACTACTCAAGATCACTTGGTTGGGTTGAGGCTTGAAGTGATCTTGAGCCATCAACAATATTCCTTCTAAGGAATACGGACCGCACCAAAAACCTTCATACTGGTAGAGATCCAACGTCCAACATTAATACTTAATACAACACACTAACAGGGATCAATCTCACTTTATTAAGCTTTCTCGAAAAAAAAAATCTCACTTTATTAAGCAACCTACTAGTGGTCCTTATACCAAAATGACCATTATGGTGTTTGACATGCCAAAACAGGCAATGGTGCCACATTTTATTCAATTGTCATACTCAACTATTTTTTTGGAAGCCATGAAAGGAGTGTAGATGATGGAGGACGTAAAGCTAGATCACATTCTAGTTTAACAAAACCCTTAAATCCATATGGGGCTTGAATCCACAAGAAATAATAATAACTTCAAATTATTAAACGTAAATTGATCTAAATTCATAATTCATCTTGCAAGCTTATTTAAAGGCTCCAAGAAACTTATTTTACAAACCAAATATTCCTAACTGATACCCTATCATAATAGAACTCTAATTTGACTAGAAAACCTTTAAAAACACCTAAAATCAAGGAAATAAAATTCTGTCACCTAAAATTACAAAAATTTAAGAAAAATATCAAAAATCAACATATATATTTTGTCCTACATCAGTAGATCATCTTTCATGCATTAGATGCGATATGCAATACTAAGCCAGAACCGTTTAGCTTGTGCTTAGTAATTTTATTAAGCAGCATTGCCACTTTAGGTGTAAGATGATTCTTCCAATTTCCAATTTTACTTTTCCTAAAAAATGTGTTGTTTTCGAATGGTGACCCTCTAAAATGGGTGATTCCACATTTATTCACATTCAAACCAGACAAGTTCTCAAAACTATATAGGTTTTTATTGTTGTGCACCACATCTTTATTTTCATCCTCCAAAGAGAAAGGGTAACCAATGAATTGAGCAATTTTCTTTACTTCCAAATTTGCTCTCCTGTACCCCAATACATGATCCCAATATGGTCCATAAGGATATATTCCATCAAAAAAGAGCTCAAATTCATCCTTGAAATGAAAGATCTATCTTCTCTAGCAGAGGCATCCACGGCCTTAGGACTCATATTGCAAACAAAGTGCCATGAAGACACAACTACATCATTTGGATCCCTGCATATATATGTGTGTGTGTAAATAATTTTACAATCAGAATTTATAATGGATTTTGGTAATAAAGTGTGGGGAATATGTGTAGCCACAAGTGGAACATCGAGATTCAACGTTTGTGAGTTTAAGCTAAGTAGGATCTCCAAGAAGGGCACCAAATCATGTGCAAGTGTGATGTGTAATGGGCTTGTAGACTCATTGAAACGAGATCGTGTCATAATGGCATAACTCAAGTGGTTGGATTAAGGCCTGAAGTGACCTTGAGCTGTCAAAATTCCTTCCATAAAAAATTGAGCTAACCAAAACCCTTCATGTTCGTAGAAATCCATGCGCCAACTACCCTTTCTTCTGGAGTCTGGGTCGACAAGATCTCTTTGAATTCGTTAAGGTTATTTTGGATCAGACTCACACTCTTCTTTCTCATTAGTTTTTGGACAATGGTTCATTTTGGAAGAAGATGAGAGAAATTGATGATATTGGACTGAGAAATAGAACTGTCAGTCTGTCTTCATGTTAAGCTTATGTAACCATATGTAGTATTTTTTTTTAATAGAAAATAACTATATATAGTATTATATATTAGATTATTAGTTGTTAGATATTAGATTATTAGTTGTTTCTCAACAAAAAGAAAAAAGAAGAAGAAGAAGAAGTATTAGACATTAGATTAGATTAGATTCTCCATTAAGCTCTAAAACTTTAAAATAAACTAGTGTATAACCCGTGCATATGATTTGTTCAATTAAAAACAATCATAATTACACATATGTATGAATTCAAATTATATCTAGTGTAAGAGTTATACATTTTTTAAGCCATAGATATATGCATGAGTTTTACTCTTTTTTTTTTTTTTTTTTTGATATACTCATATACATATGAGTTTATTCTTTATTCTTTTTTTTTTATTGGGTTTTTTTTTATGATTGGGTTTTCGATGGTTTATTTATATTAGACTCTTCATCTTTTGCACAACATTAATTCAACTAGAACAAAAAATAAATAATAAAAAAAAAAACTTAGATAAAACATGTGGGCTTGTGGCATAAAATTGGATAACAATTGGAATCAAATTTAGAATCTAATTGAATTTTCTCTTAACTTTGGCTTTATGCATAACATTTATATATATATATATATATATATATGTAATATTTATGATAGACTTTTCATTTTCTTGGGTAATTATAAAATGCTAATTTAATAAGGTAATGGTATATAGGCCACACTTTTTGGAAAAATTTTGAGGAGATAATATCATTTAAGGAATAATGCAAGGTGTCATTTAATTTAGGATACCGTTAGCAGGAGCCCTTTGAGCATTTGTTAACTAACCATTTTAGAAAAGTTTTAATTTGGTTGGAAAAGTATGACGGTTTTTGGAGCCCGAAATTTGGGATTACATGGCTTAAGGCTATGAGTTTTATCTTTCATTGAAGATACATTTTTAAAAAAATTATCATTATTATATATTGTAAGGACACAAATTGCAGATTGGGCCTACAGGAGAGATTGACTCCGGCCCAACGAGTAAAAGGTATCCTCGCAATGAATTTGTAAGAGAGTGGGTCGAAGAGCTAGGTTTTAGTGGGTCCAACGAAGATGAACTGAGTGACAGAGCGTCCTCGGCACAATCCGAGGAGCTTTGTTCTTAGTAAATGTGTTGAATCAGCATTGTTACAGGAGTTCTGGAGATTGTTCTCCCCCCCTTCCCATGGTGGATTTCTCCTATTATATAGCCTCTTTCAGACAATCTGGACCTTCCATTTGTTGATCATCCAGGCCTATACTTGAGTGCCTGTCCCGTCAGCCACCCTCTTTAGTATTCTGTGAGTTGCAGAAACCGAGATAGCACTGTTCAGGGGTCCTGTCCACATAAATGCGGTGTAAGCAGCCTTTTGTGAAATATCTCCTGGTTGCCACCTGTCCCCTTTGGCCCATATAAGTCAGGGGATTCCTCGGAAATATCAGGACCGGTGCTGGAACATTCATCTCGGCCGTTCCTTTGATGATCCGAGCAGTAAGTTCTCCTCGGACAAGTCCTTTTCTCCTTCGCGTAGCTAGTACGACAGAGAGGAGTCAGGCCAGGTACTTTCCTCAGGAGGGAGCGTCCTCGGGATAATGGCCTCCCCGGGACGGGCCCATGGTCTCCTCGGACGGGCCCACGGCTATTATCTAACATTGGGCCTTTTACCCCCACAATAGCCCCTCAAAATTCTGACTTTCTCTTTTACCTGAGGAGAAAGGTGGGATTTTGATTTCTCTAGGGGTAAGGCCCACTAAACTTCCCAACTTATCCACTAGAAACAGAATTGAATGAGTACGCTAATTCGGAGTGCGCAATGTGTAATGACGAGTTTGTGATGGTGTTACAGTTTTGAGTGGACGATCCGAGGGGTTTGGGTACGTTTAAGGCCCCAGATGACGTTTCAAATTGATGTAGAGGGGCACTAACTTACCCAAGGTACGTGGTCCGAGGGATCAGGCTTGACCAAGGTTTTGCTTAGCAGGAGGTCTGATGGTCCCGACATAGCCAAGGCTTTGCTTCGCAGAAGGTCTAAGGACCCGACGTAGCGAAGGCTTTGCTTAGCAGAGAGTCCGAGGACCCGGCGCAGCTAAGGCTTTGGTTAGTAGAGGGCCTGATGGCACCGGCGTAGCTAACGAGTTGCTTGGCAAGAGGTCTGAGAGACCCGACATAGCCAAGGCTTTGCTTCGCAGAAGGTCTGAGGACCCGACGTAGCGAAGGCTTTGCTTAGCAGAGAGTCCGAAGACCCGGCGCAGCTAAGACTTTGGTTAGCAGAGGGCCCAATGGCACCGGCGTAGCTAACGAGTTGCTTAGCAGTTGGTCCGAAGGAACCGACATAGCCAAGGCTTTGCTTCGCAGAAGGTCTGAGGACCCGACGTAGCGAAGGCTTTGGTTATAAAACTAACCCCGTCGTCGAGCCCCTTTGATTTGCTGCACCATCGACATATGCCCTCCAAAATAAAGGTTCTGGAGGCATGTACTCGATGTGAAAAGCCCCCAGAACTTTGCCCCATTTAGCAATCCTCCCCATGTGACCAGCCCCTTGAAGTATAGACCTTGGCCTCATGTAGTGACTTGTTTACATGGTTTACCCAAGGATTCTTGCTGATGGGGGCCTAACCGTTGCACTCACTATCACACAAGCTCTTCCCACAGACGGCGCCAATTGTAAGGACACAAATTGCAGATTGGGCCTACAGGAGAGATTGACTCCGGCCCAACGAGTAAAAGGTATCCTCGCAATGAATTTGTAAGAGAGTGGGTCGAAGAGCTAGGTTTTAGTGGGTCCAACGAAGATGAACTGAGTGACAGAGCGTCCTCGGCACAATCCGAGGAGCTTTGTTCTTAGTAAATGTGTTGAATCAGCATTGTTACAGGAGTTCTGGAGATTGTTCTCCCCCCCTTCCCATGGTGGATTTCTCCTATTATATAGCCTCTTTCAGACAATCTGGACCTTCCATTTGTTGATCATCCAGGCCTATACTTGAGTGCCTGTCCCGTCAGCCACCCTCTTTAGTATTCTGTGAGTTGCAGAAACCGAGATAGCACTGTTCAGGGGTCCTGTCCACATAAATGCGGTGTAAGCAGCCTTTTGTGAAATATTTCCTGGTTGCCACCTGTCCCCTTTGGCCCATATAAGTCAGGGGATTCCTCGGAAATATCAGGACCGGTGCTGGAACATTCATCTCGGCCGTTCCTTTGATGATCCGAGCAGTAAGTTCTCCTCGGACAAGTCCTTTTCTCCTTCGCGTAGCTAGTACGACAGAGAGGAGTCAGGCCAGGTACTTTCCTCAGGAGGGAGCGTCCTCGGGATAATGGCCTCCCCGGGACGGGCCCATGGTCTCCTCGGACGGGCCCACGGCTATTATCTAACATTGGGCTTTTTACCCCCACATATATATTCTCAAAAAAAAAATCATTATTATCTATCTATATATATTCAGAAAGTTAGTTATTACTTTTTTTACTGTCAAAAATACCCATAATTTAATTAATCTATTCTTATTCCTTAAAAAGATAAATAAGGATAAGATGGTAAATCAACTAAAATTTTCCCACTACCCTCACACTTCTTACTTTCCAACCCCACTACCCCACATTTCTAATCAAAAATAAGAAAGAAAGGCTACCCACCCACGGCTCCTATAAAATAAAAAAAATAAAAAAACTACCAAAGGTTCCAATAAAAAAAAAAAAACTACTCACATCACATAAAATTATTTCACCACAAATGCTTAACACTTATCATACCCCTAGATTTTTTTTTAAATATATTAATCCGAAATTATAATTTATGCAAATTATTAACTTTTACAAAAAAAAAAAAAAGAGCCTCTGAGCACGCACTCATGCACGTGCTCAGAGGCTAGTATACATTATGATGATCAAAAGTAAGCTAGAAATTGACCATTATTCTCCAAATCAAATTTTTATAACATCCAAAAAAAAAAAATCCAAAAGGACCAAAAGAAAAAAAGTATATGAAAATTATCCTCATTCTACAATTACTTGAACCTCAAAGCCTCCATATTATATGGGTTATGTTAATGGGTGTCCTGAGGGCAATTGTTAATAAGTTATTATAAGAAATTTTTTTTACATCACTTTCATGGAAAATATAAAAAGCCGTCAAAAAATTTAATTACTTTTTTATTTTCCCATTAAAATTTTCTAAAATACTTCCTAAATCAATGCCCTTAGGATAGTGACCATAGAGCAAGAGGGCAAGAGTGAGATTCAATAAAAAGGCAGGGAGTCGGATTGAGGAAAGAAAATAAGAAAGGAAGATGGAGACTATTAGTGAAGAAATATAAAATAGTGAGAGAGAACATACTTTTCAATTAAAAAATTAGAAACATGAATATAATATTAATATTTATTTATAACTTTGAGCTATAGTAGAATGTCATAGATGACAGTTTACCATAGCTCAATTGCTAAATAAATATTAAGAACATCACTGTGAATCCCCTTATATTATGGGGTGGGTGTGGGTTTCAACCCATTTCCATCCAAAAGGGCCCTTGTTTTTATTGGCTTATCAGTTTGTTACATTCTCCATATATGAAGTGTTTTGAATTCTAAATCTCAAATAGGTGTCATCCTCTAGGAACCTATTGTTTAGTGCTTAGTTCCAGTTGGGTTTTTAAAAGGTGTAGTTCTCAATTTGCATAAAATAAAATAAAGGGTAAATTCCACTAAACCCCCTTGAGGCTTGGGCTAATACCAATTAGGTCCAAGACTTTTAACAAATGACCAACTTAGTCCTTAAAAGACAATTTTATCCCTAATTCCGTTTAGCACTATTCACTATTCTTTTTCTCATCTCAGACCCTCTCTTCTGTTCATTGTGATTACACTAGGCCTCTCCACGGGTCGGTCTAAGTCGGGTTTGTGCCCAACCCAGAACTGACCAGACCACGTCGAGTCTCCAACATCCAGACCCACCGTCGACCTTAAGATGAGTCCATTCGGGAGACTTGGATACTGGTTGGTGTTAGTCGATGGTTAGTTGGACTTGGAGAAGACGAAAAATGCCAAAATCAAGCCGGAACTGGTCGAAATCTGCTAGATCTGGCTGAAACATGGCCGAATTGAGCAAGATTTCTAAAGGTACTCACCAAATATTGAAGAGATCTCGACGAGATCTCACCGGATCTTAATGAATCTGTCGAGATCTAGCCGAATCTCAAGGGATCTGTCGAGAAATGATCAAAAATCCTCATACCTGAGAAAATCGGTGAGTGTTTCCGATATATAGGCTGTCGGATTGGTTGGAATTAGATTTTGAAGATCAGACTCGTCAACCGACCAGCCGATCTTGGTTTCTAGAGGTTGAGACCCGTTGCCGACGGTCACCGGTGTCGAGTCAGCTGGTTTTGGGTACAGATCGAACGGTTTGCCTCGGGTTGGTCGGGAAAGAGTTCCGGTGGACAACCCTAGATTACACTAACATGAGCATGGATTTGAGCACAAATCATACTACACAAATACACCATCTCATAGAACACAAACATACACACATAGCCATACAAATTCCAAAACTTGAAACCCCCAAAAATCATCCTAGATTACCAATCATATACAAATTCATATGCACACACTAATAAAATCACCATATTAGAGCCATTTTGAGACAAACCCTAAATCAAAAAATACCCACAAATCTACAAATGACCATACTCAAACCCCCTTTCAAACCCAAATCAAAAATCACCAAATCCTTATATCACATAGGAAAACCTAATCCGTAAATTGAACAAGACCCAAACCAACAAAGAACCAAACCAAAAGAGAGAGAAAAAAAAATTAGAACAGAGAAAAAGGATAGAGATCGACGGCCACTAGTGGTGGCGTCGTCGATGGTGGTGGCGGAGTTTGTGGGTCTTTGTCAAACGTTCCCTTGACGTTTGACACACAAACCCAGACACAAACGAAGGCCTAAACCCAGAAATAGAGATCCAAACCCAGAAATGAAGACCTAAACATGTTTGGCACCAGATCAGAGCTATTGGCATGGAACAATAGCAATGGTGGTTATGTGAAGCTCGAAAATCCCTAGCCAAATGTCTCCATAACATTAATTTGAGAAGAGAGTGGAAGATGGTAGTGGAAAAAATGGGTTTCGGTCTTCAGCTGCTGTGGGTATGGGTGAGAGAGAGGGAGCCATTATGGGTGTCGATGAGAGAGAGAGGGAGCCAGAGGTTTGAGAGAGAGGAGAAGGGTGGGTCTGAGATGAGAAGGGTTTGGGCTAGCAGAGCCGACTCAAGGTATTGTGAAGCTTGAGGCGACTACTTTAAGTAATGTCTATTCTTATATTTTGAATATTAATAGAATATTTATTTAACTTTTGGTTTTTTTTTTTTTCATTTAAGAACAATTTTTTTAGAAAAATATTTCAAATTAAAATGAACCCATCACATTACTCAATTACTATACAACTAAAATAAACACTATTTATTGAATAAAGTAACCAAATACTAATGATTGTAAATTTTAATAAAGTTATATATTTGATATTTCTAAATAAAATTTGAGTATAAATTTATTTACTTGTGTAAGATTAATGAGTTCTTTTAACATTTATGTGTGAGAGATTAAATGATTGACGCATCCAATGAAAACATTTTTCTTTAACGGTTTTTCTTTGATAAAAAACAAATATTTAGGGCTTAATTAGTACTTCCATTAATATGAGAATATCTCTATTGGTAAAAATTTAGGGGCCTTAGGCGGTTACCTATTTAACTCACCCATTGTGCCAGCATTGTGGGCTAGTCAGGGACAAATTTGTCTTTTAAGGATCAAGTTGGTCATTTTTTTAAAGTTTTGAACCCAGTTAGTATTAGTCCAGACCTTGGAAGGGTTTAGTGGAATTTACCCTAAAATAAAATTCATTAAAAATTTTTGGTGTTCTTCTTTGCTGAAATGGTGGTTATTGAAAATGGTGGTGTGGGCCTTAGTCAAGTGGAAATGAATTAAATAAGGAGAGAGAAAAAAATTAGTATTAATTAGGTAATTAAATGGAAAGTAATAATATTTAATAATGTTTTTTTAATCGTTAGATCTTTTATAAATCCATGGTATAAAAAATGTGTAACTTTTTAATAGTTATATTAGGTATAACTTTTTAAGAGTTATATATATATATATATATATATATATATATATATATATATTAAAAAAAAAACACAGACACAATGAGAGTGAGCAATATTTTGATAGTTTTTGATGACTCGATTGAGAACTTAGAGAGTTCAATCTAAATATCTTAATTAACCCCTTCAATTCTTAAAAAAATTCACTTAATCATTATTGTTTTGAAAATTTTATTTAAAAGTTCTTTCTGTAATTTCTTATCTTTTAAAATATTTGTCATCTAGTGAAGGACAGTACAACGAATAAGTTTTTGAGGAACAACATGTGGTTCATGACTTCATATCACCACTTGTTAATGGGATATATATGCTATGTATATAAAATTCATAATTTTTCCATATTTGTTTTAGAAGTATTCAAAATATACATATACATATGATTGAGATTGATCACAAAACTGACCCCGGTGACCAAAGGAGTCTGCCACAAAGCAACACAAATCTATATATTTGAGGGAAACCAATGAGGAGAGTCAAGTTAGATTACAGAGTTTATCTAAAAAACAGAAGTTAGATTACAGACCGACCCATCGTGCTTATTAGATCAACAATGGTTCCAAAGAAACTCTGCGCATAAAATTGCCTAATTTAAGCGGGTAAGAGGTACCATCCATGTCACGTTCAAAAAATTGCATCTCTGAGAAGAGTACTATACTACCCATTGTTTATTGGATTATTGCCAACACAACCTTCGAATATGTGCTGAATAAATAAAATATTTCCAACCTCAAAGCAATGTTATGTTAGAACTACTCTATTACCAATAGGCAACGGAAGCATAGAGTAACATTTATAGTATAAAAATACAGCTGGATGATAAAAGTTAGTACCATACTTCTAAGGAGAAAACATCATTTTGGTCTTTACATTTTGGAATTATATTCAATTTGGTCCTTACATTTTGGTATCAGCTAATTTGGTCTCTCTTATTTTTAATTTGTCGTTAATTTGATCCCTACCGTTAACTCTATACAGAAAATGCTTACGTGGCTAACAAATTATATCGTTGGCACATTAGATGCTTACGTGGCTACTAAAATAAAAATAAATAAATAAATAATTTGGCATTTAAAAATTGCCATGTCAGATTTAGGATTTGTTTTGATACCGCTTATTCCTAAAAACTAAAAACACTGTACCAAAATAATTTTTAAATGTGTGAATAGTGCCATGGGATCTAGTTTTAAAGAAAAATTTGATGAAATCCGTACTTGCGGGTCCTGTGAACAGTGCACAGGACCCACACAAAAAATGCCAGACGCAAAAAACTTTCATTTTAATGCAATCCAAACGTAGGCTTAAATGAAAAAAAAAAATTCTTATAATATTTTTAAGAAGAATTTGTTTTTTTGGGTATTTCAATTCTTAATCTCATTTATTTTTCTTCCAATTTAATTTCTCAATTTTTTTTTCACTTCAAATTGAAATTGTTCTACAACATTTTGGGTGTACTGATCCGTAATAACAAAAAATAAAAAACACAAAAATCAAATAAGCTTTAAGATGATAAACTAGGGATGGCAATTTTGCGCCATTCCGCTTGACCCGCCCCTCCTTGCTTTGCTCTGTAAGTGTGGTGGGGCGAGATTTTAGCCCTGCACCACCAGGCAGGGCGGGGATGGGTTTATACTTTTTAGACCCACCCTGCCCCGCCCCGCTCTGCCCTGCGTTGATAAGGGTTAAATCGTAAATTTTTCACACCCTAAAACCCTAATATTTAAAAAAATATATTATCAATTTATTTTATTCTACCTAACGTGGTTCTCTGCCTCTTTTTTCTCTCTAGCAATGTTGGAAATAAGGTACCAATTTTAACATTTTCTTTTGTCTTTATTAGAAACAAATTAATATACTATTGAATCATTGATTTTGTACTAAGAGATTTTTGTTTTTATTGTGATATTGTCTTGTAAAACACTTGAATAATATTATTTAGTTTTTGCTAAAAATTAATTTGATTTGATGGGATAAATTTATTTGTAATTTCAAGTATAATTTTATTAATTGTGAGGGATTTTTCCCGACACACCAATCGTTTTTGTCCGCTTTGGAGAGCCAGGCCCTCACGGTTTTTTGCTGAAGGTGTAGGAGGTGTTGGCAGTTTTTTAGATTTGCTCCAACAATCCCACATCGCCTAAAGCACACCCTCACACACGCTTTATAACCTCCTGGGCACCACGTGTGTGTACCATTACTTCCGTATGCGATCGCATACGAAGGTAATGGTACACACACGTGGTGCCCAGGAGGTTATAAAGCGTGTGTAGGGGTGTGCTTTAGGCAATGTGGGATTGTTGGAGTAAGTCTAAAAAACTGCCAACACCTCCTACCCCTTCAGCAAAAAACCGTGACTCGTATACGGAAGTAATGGTACACACACGTGGTGCCCAGGAGGTTATAAAGCGTGTGTGGGAGTGTGCTTTAGGCGATGTGGGATTGTTGGAGCAAGTCTAAAAAACTGCCAACACCTCCTACCCCTTCAGCTTTAGGCGATGTGGGATTGTTGGAGCAAGTCTAAAAAACTGCCAACACCTCCTACCCCTTCAGCAAAAAACCGTGAGGGCCTGGCTCCCCAAAGCGGACAAAAACGATTGGTGTGTCGGAAAAAATCCCTCACATTAATGAAACATGTTTTATTAAAAAAAATTGTAATAGTTGTGGGTAAATCAACAAGAAGTAGAGTTTTACGGAGTGAGGTGGAGCTTTACGAGGCCCAAGGTGCAAAGATGGAACAAGAAAATTCTCTTGTCATATGAGGAAGGGTGGGGGCAAAGACCCCATCCTTTGGCCCCGCCCCACCCCATTGCCATCTCTAGGATAAACTGTTGTTGGCTTGAAATATAGTAGGACAATATCTCCAAAAAAAGAAAAATAGAAGAAGAAAGACAAAAGCTAAATCTAAAGAGTGAGGTATCATTGATAATGGTAATTAATTAATTAATTAATTAATTTTTTCAGATTTGAAAAAAAAAAAAAACCCTTTTTTTTTTTAGCTTTTGTAAATAATGTAATAGCATATCATGTCATCTCCATATCATTTGACTTTATTATTAGGTTTAGATACCCATTAGTTTTCTACATAAGTTAGATTTGAACCAAAAAAACCACAAAACACAAGAATTTTTTAGGTACAAATATTTTTTTTTAAATAAAAAAGTACAAATATTAATATTAATAATAACAAGGTTTTTTGAAAATAAAAAAAATCATAAGAACTAATTTTTTTGGATAAGAAGATTGTTACTTTATTGAGAAAAAAATAAATTCAATACATTTTGAGTTACAACCGACTCGATCACATAAGAATTCTATCTATCCAAATTACAAAATCATATGATAAAGATAAACAACAAAAGAGAGATGACATAATTCGTTTTGTAGAACTCTAGCCAAAAAAAAAAAAAAACAGTTTTGTGGAGTGGTAGATTAGATGGCAAAATATAATTGGACAAGTGACATGGCATCTTTCCCAATACATGGAACACCATTTCGACCAACGACAACAACAATACGTAAAGAAATAAAATGGAATATGCCTAACTTTTGAAACCAACAAAAAAAAAAAAAAAAAAAAACAATTTCCCTATTTGCATAGGAATTTGTCAGATTGACTGATATCTGATAACATATAAACTGTTCTTCCATTGGCGGAGTCAAGTCGAGATGATAAGTATTATATAGGCTCGAAAAAACAAATCTTTATCGAATAGAGAAATAGATAGAAATACAGAGAGTCCTCATTGAGTCTAAGTCTAGCTCTATCACTCCTATTATTTATATATATTAACTCTACGCGACTGTTTTTATTTTTAGATCTAAGTTTCGCACTCACATCAAAATTTTGCTTCGTGTTTTTTTCCATTTCATTTTCGCAAAACCAATAACGCAAATCGTGCTCCTCTCTCTCAGTACTGCTCCCATTGACCCTCCGTGCCAAAGGTACTCTCTCTCGATCTTGGAATTTCATGATGTTTCCTAGGGTTTTTCGTTTTTCAATTTCGGATCTTTTTGGGTTTTGGTGATTCATGTTTGGCTTCCGAGAAAAAAATTAAATAAAATTGAGGTTTTAGGTAGGAAATGATCATTTGTCATTTCAATGAAGAATGTATGTTGCTCTGTTTGGTTGTTTGGAAAATGAGTAAATAATAAAAAAAATGATTTTTTTTTTTAATAACAAATTGAGCATTCGAATTGTTGTTATGAAATTAGCGTGAATTTCAATAGTGTAAAAAGTGTTAATTTAATCTAGTTTGATTTTTTTTTTTAATCATTGTTTTTATTTTCTAATATTCTGATTCTGCGTTTATTGAATGTAAATTTGAATTTTTCTAATTGAATTGACATATAATCTAGTTTGGACTCTTTTTAGCTCATACATTGAATTGTTTCAAAAATTCAGAAGTAGGATTTGGGAATTATAGTTTAGCTTAAATGTCAATGTTCATGATTTTCTGGATTGTTTATTATGGAATTGTTGGTCTTAGCAGGTCATTCAAAATTCAGCGGCCGAGCTCGGGGGACGACTTGCCCCAGTTTCGGAGGGTAAATTCAAACACTCTTACAATGTTCATGGATAACGACGTTGAAGAAGGTAATCTTGGGCCATACGCTGACAGGCCGAGGGTTTTCCCCAACATGCGCAGTAAAGTTCACACCCCATTGGTAAATACTATTCAATACAAAAAAGCCTGTTGTGGGATTGAACCTGTATCTTCATTTGTTCTTTTTTTTTGTGTGAATTGGTCTCATTGTCATATTAATATATGATCACTTGTGGCAAAGCTTATGTGTTTTTCTTGGGGTGTAAGATTCATGTATGCTTTTGATTCTTAGTGGACTACGTTTAGGACTTTTCTTCTTTCATTGTGCTTATGATTTGTGATTGGTATGACGCAGCTGTATTGTGTTAAACAGTATTGCATTGCTAACAGCCTTTCTCTCTCTCTCTCTCTCTCTCTCTCTCTCTCCATTTTTAAATTTATAGCTTTTCGCAGACAGAACAACATGGTGCAACCTTTCATAGCTTTGAACGAACAGTGCAACTGTGCTTTGTCAGAGTTAGACAAATATGTTTTTATTTATTTTGTTAATTAGATACTCCCTCCATCCCATATTGTTGGTCTTGTTTAGAAAATCCAACTTTTCAAGGGAACATCATATAATGCAGTCATTCAAATAAAACGGATCAAGTTTGAAAAACTTTTTGAATGAAGTAGATGATAAGTTAGGAATATTAATATTATATATATTGACTTTTTAAAGAGGACTACATTTTGAGCCATCCCAAAATGGAATGAAGAACTAATAATTTGAGGTGGAGGGAGTAATTAAAACAATGGGGGAGGGGGGATTTTAACCTTGGTTCTTCTTGCAAAAGAGAGCAGACATTGCCACTGATCTACATGGTTCTTGGTGTTAGAGTTAGATAAAATATTGTAACTAGTTATAATATAACTATTTTTCCTAAATGTAATGACAATTTTGACTGGGGAAAATGCATAGTTTTTTTCTTTTTATGACAATGAAGTACTGTCCTTATCTCTACATTGTAATTATTTTGTAATTATTTCTGATGTATAGGATTTATAATTTTTTTTTTCCATTTCATTTTATGTCATTTTTCTATTGTCTTGTTTTATCATATATTAGTTTTTGATTTGGTTTTCCCTTGTGTTGATAGTATTAAGTTCTTTTTGCAGATATTTCGGATTCTCATGGGAATAAATGTCCGTGTTCTTTTAGTATTTCTACTTTTGGGACTTGGAGCAATCTTTTACGTTGGAGCAAAAACTTCTCCAATCATTGTTTTTGTCTTCTCCATATGTATTATGAGCTTCCTTTTCTCAATATATCTTACAAAGTGGGTGCTTGCAAAGGATGAGGGGCCTCCTGAGATGGTTCAGGTACATCATCTATTTTCAGTTTCTTTTGCTCATGATGTTATTTGTCTTTTTGTCTGTATGTTTTCACAGTAATTATTTTTGGTAGTAGATCATAAATTTGTTGTTTAATTTTTGTTACTATAATTTCAATAGGAATTTTCCAGGATCATCGATTTTCTATAGCTGTGTATAGTCTATTTGCATGGAGACTACCACGTATCATGCAGACTTGTAATTTGTTTCTGTTTTGATATTTTTTTTTATAGATACTGTTGATATGTTTGTGCAGAACATTTAGTTATTTAAAGGTTCCCTTTATGTATTTTTGGTTGGTAAAAAAGAGTATTATTCAAATTATGAAAAAAACAGAGAATATTATATAAGTAAGTGAACTCTAGTAATAACAACAAAGAATGATATAATAATAAATAAATAAATAAAAACTTCTTTGGTTGGAATTGGGCTATCCCCACTGTTGTGTTCTCACTGTTCTGTTAAGCTCACTTGACTCACTGGACCAATCATTTATTACCATTTAACATTTGACAACCCATGCTGCTGTTGTGGAGCTTCAGTATGCCTTTGGATAAGTATCTAAGATGCAAGGTTTCATATTATGTGAAGTTGTTCTTATCCTGCCTCTGTGATATGTCATGTTCTGGCATGCAATGGGGGTTTGGAACATGGCTATATCTGTACCTTGCTGAAATATTATATATATATATATATATCTGAAATTTTATATTAACTGTAGTTTGTTTATCTTTATTTAATTTTCCTTTGAATGGAGAAGAATGTACATAGGAGAAAAAACTGTATAAAGCTTTTCAACAAAAACACATAATAACCTTGTGGTTTCATACTTCAAAGTCGTTTAGTAATGTCCAAATAAGTGCATGGGACATTGGAAAGTGCAGGTGGTGTTCTCAGCTCTCCACATGCTAGAGTGTTTGCTGACAAAGACTCCTCATAGTGTTATTAAGTATGCCAAGAGTCGTGTAGCTTAATGGCATTGAATGGTCTCCTTTATGAGGAGAACCAAGGCTCAAATCCCCTCCACCCACTTCTTATAACTAATATGACAACTGTAGTCTCCTGTAAGCATACGGTGTGTTCATTGATAAAGACTCCTCATCATTTCTCATGTATGGTTATCTTGCTAACAATGATCAAGAATGCTTAGGCTTAATAGGGAACTGGCATGGATCAAAATTTGAAAATTTTCGTGTACTTGTCCTGAGCTTATCATTGTACTTTCTAGATATCAGATGCAATACGAGATGGAGCTGAAGGTTTCTTCAGGACCCAGTATGGGACTATCTCCAAGATGGCATTGTTGCTAGCACTGGTTATCCTTGGCATATATTTGTTTCGCAGTACAACTCCTCAACAAGAAGCTTCGGGCGTAGGAAGGTGCATAATTTAATAAGTTACAGAGCACTTTGTCTGCTCATATAATTTATTTCTCATTGCTGAATCATGGTTTTGAATCTGTTGATGTAGGTCAACATCTGCATATATCACTGTTGCTGCATTTCTTTTGGGGGCTATTTGTTCAGGAATTGCAGGGTATGTTGGAATGTGGGTGTCGGTTCGAGCAAATGTTCGAGTCTCTAGTGCTGCTAGACGGTCTGCAAGGGAAGCATTGCAGGTTGTGTCCTTTTCTAGTTATTTATCTGAAAATGGTTTTGGATGGATATCATAACTGGGGATATCTTGTGCAGATAGCTGTTCGTGCTGGTGGTTTTTCTGCCATGGTGGTTGTTGGTATGGCTGTAATTGGAGTAGCCATCCTTTATGCCACATTTTATGTTTGGTTGGGGGTGGATTTGCCAGGTTCAATGAAGGTTACTGATTGTATGTGGTGACTTTCTTTCTTCCTTTTATTTATTATTATGAGTTGTAGTACATTAAAAATAAAATTTTAAAAGAATTCTCTTCTGTATCCTAGTAATATATTAGGAACATGGAGTTGGACCTTATTGTGATATTTCCTAAAGATGGCAATTTTGCAAAATTTGCTGCACTATCACCACAGTGGGTTGATGTTGTCATTTTGGTGTTGATTAATTGTAACGGTACACTTTGTATCAATATTATCCATTGTTTCAGTTGGAGGACATTAATTTTTTGGTTGTTCAAGACTTCCAAGTTGAAATTTAGTTATACTTATTTAAAATTTTATTGAACCCGGAAGAATAGTTAGGTGCTCAAAGAACTTTGGACACCCACGTTATCCACAAAAAAAAAAAAAAAAATGAGTGCCCGTCATTGCAGGAACTTATGGCTTTATGATTCATTTGATGTATTGCTATATGAAAGTATAAATCCTAATCTGTTCCAAATTTAAATAGATTCAATTAAGGTATCTAAGATGTGCTGCATCTTTGTATCTTCATATGATTTTACAGTACATCTACCTGACATGATATGTATTATTGTATGACATACCCTATTTTAAGATAATAATAACACTATCTTCTCGACATTCACAGCAACAGTGTCGTATATTTTTTCTAAAAATACTTTCATATTATTAAGGTATGCTACATGTATGCTTGAACTGTAATCTGTTCTAGACCACATTGTAAATACAAGAATATATGTGATTTTTTATGTTGGCTGTTGTAACTGTATTCACCTTCTGTATTTTTGTCGTTACGGATTTTCATAGCATGTAATAATGTATTTCATTCTGTTGTTTTCTATGATCTTGTGCTTGATGTTAATGTATTGATCTTCCAGTGCCTCTTCTCCTTGTCGGTTATGGTTTTGGAGCTTCTTTTGTTGCTCTGTTTGCTCAGTTGGGTGGTGGAATTTACACAAAAGCAGCTGATGTTGGGGCTGACCTTGTTGGTAAAGTAGAGCAAGGAATACCTGAAGATGATCCGAGGAACCCTGCTGTGATTGCAGATCTGGTAGTTACCGGTTCCCCTTTGTTGACTTCTTTCTGTTAAGTTCTTTTGCATTTGCCATTGGAACTTCTTGTTGAGGACTCCAATAAAATGTCTACTTTCATTTATGCATTCTGTGATGACTTAATAGTACATTTGAGCTGGAAGTATAAGTAATAGTAGGAAAATATTAAATTGTGTATTACAAATTATTTTGAATCAAAGGTTTAACTTACACTTTTTTGTCTGCTGTTGTTACTACTTGAAAAAAGCTGTTGATTTCATAATAGACTGATTCACATAATTCAAGGGTTATAAGTTCATTTGTACTTTCTCTTTACAAACATGGTGATATTTTAATGGCAGAAGTGAAATGTAAGGCATTTAAGACCCCTAAATGCAATGTGTATACTTGGAGGCATTGAGGTGTGTGTTTATTTTTTTGGTATACATGAGTAGTTAATATTAGGCCTATCAAAATTATTAAAAATAAAATAATTGATTGAAATTTTCAAAAAAAAAAAAAAATCCTAGGCTTAGTGATCTTTCTGGACCGAATAAGTTGAAAAGTAAAAAGGCACAATATTAAACAATGCTGTTAAAGGTGGATGTATGAAGCAAGGTGTTTTTTTACCTGAGGAAGTGAGGCTTAGCCTCTAGGCATGGGGCAAATAGTCAATTAAGACAAACTATATAGTCAGATATATCAAAAAGAGGTAGAGGACCTGAGGAGGGCAGAATGTGGTTTACTCCTTTTCTGTGGGCATTGAGAAGTTTGAAATCAAAGAAAAAGAAAGAAAGAAAATTCTGTGACTTCTCTCTCTCTCTTTTCTTGGTTATCTATGTGCCAAAGTTGTTGGTTGTAAAGAAATTTGTACTTATTTAGTTTTGCAATTAAGGTTGGAGACAATGTGGGTGATTGTGCCGCTCGAGGTGCTGATCTTTTTGAAAGTATTGCAGCTGAAATAATTAGTGCTATGATACTTGGGGGAACAATGGCCCAGCGTTGTAAAATTGAAGGCAAGTACTGTGTGTGTATTTTCATATAGTCGTGTGTTTTTGTGGGTATGTATATGTCAATTGGCTTACCCATAATTTATTTGTTTATGCAGATCCATCTGGCTTCATCTTGTTTCCTCTTGTTGTTCACTCTTTTGACCTTGTGGTTTCATCAGTTGGAATTCTTTCAATAAGGGGTACACGTGACTCTGGTTCAAAGTCTCCTATTGAGGATCCAATGGCAATTCTTCAAAAAGGATATTCTATTACGATAGTGTTAGCTGTTCTGACATTTGGTTTGGTAATATTTCTTTCACAATTAGAACATGCTCATTATACTTTTAAATTTTATATCAAAAGAAACTGATTACAACTGCTAATTAACAAATTCCTCTTTTGTTATTCTTCATCATTTGGAGTTTTAAAACTAAATTTGCTCGAGAATTGGAAACCTGCATTTTTCTCTTTTTCCTTGTTTGCATTCTGATACATGATTATATTGCTGGTTTGAAATACTATTACAGTCCACCCGGTGGTTGCTTTATACTGAACGAGCACCTTCTGCATGGTTCAACTTTGCCTTGTGTGGGTTGGTTGGTATCATTACAGCATATGCTTTTGTTTGGATCACCCAGTACTATACTGACTACAAGCACGAGCCTGTACGCACATTAGCTCTTGCTAGCTCCACAGGTCATGGGACTAATATAATTGCTGGAGTCAGTTTGGGCCTGGAATCGACAGCTCTTCCTGTTCTTGTCATTAGTGTCGCTATTATTTCAGCTTTTTGGCTGGGTCATACATCCGGACTAGTGGATGAAGGTGGAAATCCAACAGGAGGGCTGTTTGGCACTGCTGTAGCAACAATGGGAATGCTCAGTACTGCTGCCTATGTTCTTACCATGGATATGTTTGGCCCAATAGCAGATAATGCAGGAGGAATTGTAGAGATGAGTCAGCAGGTAACCCTTAGGTGATAAATTCTCTAAGAGTTTGGCTTGAATGATGATGAAAACTGTTGTACTTATTTCCCCTTTTCTAATATTATACCATTGTTCTCACAGCCAGAAAGTGTTCGAGAGATCACTGATCTTCTTGATGCGGTAGGGAACACCACAAAAGCTACCACCAAAGGATTTGCCATTGGTTCTGCTGCGCTTGCATCTTTTCTTCTGTTTAGTGCGTATATGGATGAGGTAGCTGCATTTGCGCAGGAACCTTTTAAACAGGTAGACAAAATTGTAGCCCCACTTTTAATTTCCTTCTGTTTCAAATGCTGTTGCATCCTGTCTTAATTTTGTGATTTCAAATTGGCTTTCAGGTTGATATAGCCATCCCCGAAGTTTTTGTAGGTGGATTGTTGGGCTCCATGCTTATTTTCCTATTTAGTGCCTGGGCCTGTGCTGCAGTTGGCCGAACTGCTCAAGAGGTTGTTAATGAAGTAAGAAGACAATTTATTGAGAGGCCTGGTATAATGGTGAGCATGAGTTTCTTTTGTAACTTGTGTATTGCACTTTAATTATTTGTTTTAAGTGATCATTGTTTTAACTTGCTTGCTGCAGGACTACAAGGAGAAACCAGATTATAGTCGCTGTGTTGCTATTGTAGCAACTGCATCTTTGAGGGAAATGATAAAACCTGGTGCTTTGGCTATTTTGTCACCTATAATTGTTGGTGGGTTGACTGCTCTCATTCTCATTGTAGCCTATGTCCTGTTTTTCTGTCAACATTATTCTTTAGGTTAAATTAGTAATTTAATCTTTCAACTATTTGGTAAAATTCACTTTGGTCCCTCAACTACTAATTGTAGCATCTACTAATCGTACTTTTATCCTTGGATCTCTTCTCTGTTTAAATTTAATGGGATTAATTGATCTGGCAAATAAAATATACCTTAAAGGTTACTAATGGAAGTGTAAAAATTTGAAATGAAGTCAATGTGAATTATTAAATCTATTAAAATTTAAGAGAGGAGCCTTGAGGATGAAATTGACTTGATTTTGAAAGTTGAGGAATTAAATTGGCATAATTAATAGTCGAGGGACTAAATTTAATTTTTCCCAATAATTGGAGGACCAAGTTATTATTATTTTTTATTACTACTGCCACTATTATACTAACATTTATATCATGTATGATTTGGAAATGGTAGAAGTACTGTCAAATATTCTAAATGAGATGATTATGGCTTTAAAATATATGTGCTGTGTGATGGAAGTAGTATTAGAACTAGTGGTGTGGCGGGTGCTGGTGGTGGTTGTAGCAGCTGTATCAGTTTAGATTCTAAAGTTGCAGTATAACCACACAAATAGTCCATGTATTGAAAAGTAATTTGTTGACTTATGTTTTCATTTATTTATATTGTGGTATACTTTCTATGGACTTGTTTTTTTTCTATGATGTGTATTATCTATTCCAGTCTATAGTCTATATAATGAAGGACTCAAGTTAAGTTCATATCACTTGCAGGTTTACTGTTCCGGATTTTGGGTTCCTATACAGGGCATCCTCTGCTTGGGGCTAAAGTTGTGGCTGCCATGCTGATGTTTGGAACAGTTTCGGGAATTCTTATGGCTCTTTTCCTGAACACATCTGGTGGTGCCTGGGATAACGCAAAGAAGTATATAGAGACAGGTGCTCTTGGAGGCAAAGGGAGTGATTGTCATAAAGCAGCTATTACAGGAGATACGTAAGTGTTGTTGATGTTCCCTTTTGGTGTTGGTGTTCTTGCCAATGTCTAGTATTATTACTTATGGCAAGTGGCAGTTATAAAATATTGTGTCTCCTTTCAGTCACATGAGTGGGTCCTGTGCTTTCAATTTATAGGCTCTGCTCATTCTGTCTCTTTTGTCTTTTATGTTTCATTAGTAAATTTAGCTAATTATCTATAGTTATGTAATAATTTCTGTACTTTGTCAATTGTTAACATGAATGAAACACCCCTAAACAAAATTTAAGGACAAAAAAAAAAAGTACAACATGACCAAGACACAACATGTAGGGAATCTTGTAGTAACATGGAATTTGATCACCAACATTCATGTGTTGCAAATACCTAAGATTGAAAAAAAAGGGTCATGATATTGTTTCCAGTAAATACTTTAACTAGACCCCAAAGCATTGGTTGACACACAAGTTTTTTTTTTTTTTTATCAGAACCGTAATGTAGTTTGTTTCTTTTTTTTGATGTTCATGTTTGTATGTTAGAAAATTTAGCTAATTATCTAAAGTTAGAACCAAACTGCAAACTCCAAAGAGTTCATTTTTTAATGCCAGAGGTTTTGTCCTTTACAAGCTTAGTTTTTTTCCCAAATTTTAAATTGTAAGGTTTGTTTGAGTTATAATATATGGTATTGTTTATTGGTAAAACTCTACAATGAGATGTTGGTGTGCACAAAAAACTGCTTTTTTTTCTACCATTTAATTGTTAAAGGAAAATTCTTTAATTCCCATCATTGTTTGGATCTCAGGACTGGAAAAATGTCAAAAGATATATTGGTTAACAAATTAGGTTTCTTAAATTGGTTACTAGGCCCCCAAACTCTATATTCTATAATATGAGGCTGTGTACTACTTCCAACCCACCAGAATTTTGTGCAAGATTTTATATATATATTTGACGCTATTGTTCATTTCATTATAATATCTGAATTCTTGAAATTTATTGTGCTCTTGTTTTACCTATTCTGCAGTGTGGGAGACCCATTCAAAGACACAGCTGGACCTTCCCTTCATGTCCTCATAAAGATGCTTGCCACAATTACGCTTGTCATGGCTCCAATCTTTCTGTGAGAATTGTTTGTACCTATACACTCTTGCAGTATAACCCCTTTTGAGATCTCAGGCATTCGGCACCCATTTCCCTTGAATACTTAGATACTTTGCACAGTTAGGTATTTCCATGTATATCATCATGGGTGCCTGATTTATAGGCATACTGATTCTTTCTTGATCTAAATAAGATATGTTGAATTACTAGTCATTTCAGTATCAAATTAGTTTTTAGTTTTCTTGAAAGCGGTTTGAGACTTTTTTGTTTTCTTCCTCAAATTTTATTTTCCTCTTGGTTGCTTGACTTAAAGGAGGTGATGTGTCAAAAGTCCTGTATATACAGAGGGTTGTGGAAGCAAGTAGAACTCGTGTCATAATTTTCTCTTTATATGTAATACTATAGTAGGACCTCTCTTGCGGTTGACATTCAGTGCATCTCAGAAATTCTATATTTCTCACACCTAAGAAAAATAGTTGATATACTGGAGCAATAAAATGAGTCCTAAGCATTCAACTCTCCTCAAATTGTTGAAGGCGAATAACATGTTTTTCCTTGGCCATATTTATTTTATGCAATCATTCAAGAGTATCCTAGATATGGATGGACGAGAGCTTGGGAGGAGAGAACTACTATGTTTATGCTTTCACCAGCAAACCTTCAAATTTAGCATCCAAGCTTTGGAAGGATTTTGGCCAGGTCTTGACCAACTATAGTGAAGCTGAAGTTGATTGAAGAAATCAGAGTAATATAGTGAAGCTGAGGTTGATTGAAGAAATCAGGGTAATCGTATTTCTGTAGGTATAAGATATTGGATGTGATCATTCCCAATTTGTCTCCATTCGCACTAGACGAGGAAAAATGGTGTGATCATACCCAATCTGTCTCAGGTGGTGATAGATAAGACAAGAAAACTCAGTCATAAACTGATGTATTTATGCATTTGGAAGAGTTGATTTTCTTGAGAAATTGTGCCAAAATGCAGTCCTAATCATATTAACAGCAACCATGTCTAGTTTCAAAATTTTACACGCCACAAGTTGTGCCTAACTGCAGTCCCAATCGTATGAACAGATATTTTCTATGTACTGATGCTTTGCTAGCAAGGAAGATGCACTGTCATCATCAACAACATTTATTCTATTCGTTTTTCCAATTGACCTCTATAAACATGTCATGCAAAAGTAAAATTTGTAAGAAGACAATGATATAAGAACCCATCTCAATTAACATAACAGCTATGGTTAAAACTTAGAACCTAAGATACTCACCACTTTAGTTATTGAGCCTAGTGATAATATATCAAAGTTCAACATCTAATAGCATCCAACCAATCCTTAGGATAACCTGCTAGGATTTATTTTGGTAATTTCATAATGTGTATGGGAATGCCTGCACATGTCCGGAGATTAGTCATGTCTAAAAAGAATAATGAACAACTTATTAAAAAAAAAAAAAAATCGCAGACACTGGTCTGAGCACTAAGCTGCCCCAAAATTTCTTGAGCCTTGTCTTTCAGATTGGGCCCAAAACCAGTCCATGGGTAGCTTCTTTAACTGTGAATCCAACTTCAAAACCCAAACCCAAACCCAATTACAAATTGGCAAATTGCTAATTGTCCAGTGTCCACTCCAGTGTGTGCAAAATTATTATAATCACTTTTCTGCAGCTCCCCTTCTTGAATTCTGATTCATCCCTAATTCACAACACAGCTCACGGTATCACACACACTTCACCTTATCTCCAAAAACCCCATTTCTAGGGTTTTGTCCATAACCACTCCCCTCTCCTCCAAACACCCATAAAGGCAAAAACCCACATCAGGGTTTTCACCAAAACCCCTTTATTTGAAGCCAAAAAGAAATGGAAAAACCAGCAACCCCAAATGCACTACCACAAGACAAAAACAGCAGCACCCAGAAGAGAAAGCTGCTAAGCGCACAAGAGCTAATATCCCAGTATGAGTCCCAAGGGCTTGACTCACAACAAGCTTCTATCAAGGTCATAGAGGAGCTCCAGAATGCCCTCTTCAGGGTCATCTCCTCCGGGAGAAACAGGAAGGACAAGCTCATGATTGAGACTTCCAAAAAGATTGATGCCACAAACGCAAGGCTTGCTGTTCTTGACATGAAGGTTGATTCCAAGCCTGGGTTTGGTGAGACTTTTGCTATTGGGGTTGCCTCTGGTGTGACCTTGAAAGGGATTGGAAGTGTCATGCCTCATGTTCTTGGGGGTCTTGCTCAGATTTGGAATTCTCTTTGGAATGTCCCCAAGTCTTCATCTTGAAATTATTATTGGATATGTTTCTTTTTGTCTAATTTTTTTTTTTTGGGTTATAAATTTTCACTTTGTTTCTTTAGACTTTTTTTGAGTTTAGTAATTTGTTTGTAGGGGTAAAGTGATGGAAATGTTATTGGTTCTCCATTGGGATCCTGTTTGTAATGCCACAGAGGCCTTATATCCTTTGATTGAATATGATTTTGTGATCAAATTCTTTTATACGCTTTTGTTGGAGTTAACACTATTCTTGATTATTTTTTTTCAAAGCTAAAATGGAGAGAAAATACACCAGTTTTTCCAAACTTAACAGTATTCTTGATTCTTGACACTCCTCGCTAAATTTTACTCACTCGTCACTTAAAATACACAAGTTAAACTTACTCAAACGCACTAGATCACCCAGTTATTTTGTTTCAAAAAAAAAAATAATAATAATAATAAAAAAAAAAAGTCTAACATTACAGTTAAAAAGTTAAAAATTATGGATTTAATTACAAAAATATCATTAAAATAAAGTTATAGAAACTAAAAATACTTAAAATGTGTGTTCAATTTTTATAACTCATCACTGAAAAATTAGAGAATTGAGTGATAGAAACAAAAACTAAAAACAACTGAAAACAAAATTTAAACAAGCTTTTGCCTTTCGAGTCATGAGTCTTACTATTTTAGAGTTATGAATTATAAAAATAAAGTTATAAATTATGAAAATTATAAACCCAAACAGCCCTGATGGCATTGGCTAACTAAACTTTTACAAAGTAGTAAAAAAAAAACTGGAAGGAGTTAAAGCTCAATTGGACTTTTGATAATCATTGTGCCTCCGTATAATATACCTCGATTCGGCTTATTTATTTTTATGATTTTCCTTCTTTGTTTAGTATATATAAGGAAGAGAAGGCTAAGAAGAAAAACAAATTAAAAATTTATTAACAACTTTTTTTTATCAAATTTTAATTTTAAACCAATTTTGTATCATCACCTGACACCTACAATGCGTATATAGTATTTTCGGCCCATCTATAGATTTTGACTCAAAATTCAATCGATATCCTTGCATTTTTATCTAATACTTACGGTGCAAAAAAAAAAAAAAAAAAGAAAAAGAAAATAAGAGAAGATAATACAAGGAATGGAGCACAACTAATACTTTAATGCAAACAATATTTTTAATTAAAGGTATGCCAATAGAAGGCTAAGATTTTAATAAAAGGCACCCCTGGCCCTCTCCCTTCGTCACTGTGCACTAGACTGGAGGAAAAGGAAAAATTAAAGCATTGGTCTTTTATTATTCTTCTTGTTAGACCTTGCACAACAAGTTTAGGGTCATTGTATTGGACAGAATTGATTATTGCCGACTTTCCGTGGCCTAGCTTCTCCAAATTTCTAGGCAAGAACGTAGTCTCATTTTGGACCCTCAAGTCGAAAAGTCTAGTCAACTACGCACAATAAAGAGTGGCAGAGTCTTAATCCTACCATCACCAAAATTTCTAGGAAACTACTTAGACAACTTAAGCCTTAAGGTATGAAACTACATTAGAGTTAAAAATTTAGCTCTTAGGTACTATAAAAAAATTATTTTATCTATTTTACTTACTCATTTTACAAAACATTTAACAGCAGTAAATTTATTTTAGTATCTTTGATTTGAAAAGCTAATTTTACACTCCTAAAATTAATTTGAACTAGAAAAGGCCTCAATATAATTGTATAAACAAATGCTGCTAAAGCTTCAAGAGTTAATGAAGTTCTTTGTGTATTTGGATGTAGGTTTTTGTTGAAAGTTTATTTGCTTATTTGTTGAAAGCTGGTTAATGTATAGTTGTTGTACCTTAAAAAATGAGGCTTTCTTACGTCTGGGGGTGAATCATAGCAGGGGATGGCATGACATCCTAATGTGCCAGCAACCTTTTCTCAAACAAACAAATGATAGAGTTGAAAATTTAAATCCAAACAAATGCTTAAGAGGCTTGCCTGTATACAAGAGCATTGCAGTCACTAGTCAGCAATTCAGCAATTCAGCAATATGTCAAGTTTTTGTATGTAAAGTGACAATGTTAGAATCTTGGGACCTAGGTCAAAATACTAGAGTTGTCAGTTACTTTCCATTAATGTTATGTTTATGACATTAAATTTGGATGAGCAATTGGTTCAAAAAAAAAAAAAAATTGATTTGAAAATGTGATTTGTAAAAATGTAGTTGGTACTTTGATAAAAAAATATGTTAAAAGGTACTTTTTGCCAATTGAGTATTTCAATAATATCCTAAAATCCCCACTGAAATGCTGTGGTTGGACTTGAATCCTGATCTCTTTCTTTTTAGAAAGACAAAGAAGTGTCATTCAACTCAACCCATGCACCATTTGTTTGGAACTTTTATATATTGCTCGATTAGAATAGGCTCAATGTTGATTTCAAGAGGTGATCTTGCCACTACCTTTCCTTTGGGAAAAAAAAAGAAAAGTGCTAGGCGACATTTTGAACATGGATATGCTGACTCGTCTAGCACAACTACTTAAAAATAATCATAATAATAATAAATTGTATTTTAGTTTATTTTCTTGTATCTTATGAATTAAATTTTAAAAAACTTGTTAAATATACTATAATTCGTGAATTGTTCAAGAAAAATTCAAAGTTTCAAACTGTATGAGATGACAAGTTTTCAATATATACCTAAAAAACTCATGCCTGCAAAGTTGTTGGAAATTAGTTGTTATTTTTATTTTTATTTTATTGATAATTTGATTGTTATAATGAAAGGAAGGGATTCGAAGTTTTGAACTTGTTATTCCTGAAAATATCAAGAGATTTGAGTTACAAAATTTTGGGAAATATTAGATGTTAAATCTATAAGTCTATTGAATTTGAAACTTTGTAAATGACTTTTGGCTTTAAGTCAATTGGTACTTCTAGATGTTAAACCTTTTTTTTTTCTTGTTGTTGAGAGGATAGATGTTAAACCTTTATGTCTAATGAATCAGATATATTTATATTGAGATTTTAGGAATACAATGATGGGGTATTTCCTGTAGGGAATTCAAACCAAAATTCCCAACCTGTGAGAAACAAAAATAGAGAAAACACACGCTAAAGAAAAACAATCACATGCACAAGACAATATTTACGTGGTTCGGCAATTTGCCTACGTCCACAGAGTTGCAGAGATTTCACTATTATCAGGAAAAAATTACAGAGTGCGGCCGTACAGTTTCTCTCTCTCAAAAACTACAACAAGACAAAAACCCTAATCACCAAAAAAACGGTTTTTATATCCTGCGCACAGGAGCTACAAAAACGGGCCCAAAAATTTTTCCCGGGGGCGTTGCCCCCGGACCCCCAAAAGGCTTGTCCATGAGCGCTCCGACTTGAGCCTATCTACCCAAGCCTCCACTTCATGGACTAAGCCTCAGAAAATCTCCCATTAAAAACTATGTAATATTATTCGGGTCAGGTCGTCAACCGAATCAAATATAAACTAGTCTCCATAAAGCCCAACAAATCTCCCACTTGAAGACTAATTCAATCACCAACATCAACCACTGTCTTCCAAAAAACCAATCCCTCATTCCTGCAACTCATCCTCCTGTCCTCAAGCTAGAAGGCCAACTGAAGCTGCACACAGCTTCAACTTCTCAATAGTGACACCCTTAGTCAACATGTCTGCCGGGTTCTTAGATCCACAGATCTTCTCAAGTATTACCAGCTTATCTTCAACAAGGTAACGGATAAAGTGGTATTTTGTCTGTATGTGCTTCGACTTTGAATGAAAAGCCAAATTTTTAGCAAGAAAAATTGCACTCTGACTATCACTGTGTACAATACCCATCTCCTGCTTCTTACCTAATTCATCTAAGAAACCATGTAGCCAAATCATCTCCTTTCCAGCTTCTGTTGCTGCAACATACTCAGCTTCTGTAGTAGACAATATAACAATCTTTTGTAGATTTGAAGCCCATGATATAGCTGTACCACCTAAAGTAAATACAAACCCAGTAGTACTCTTTCTACTATCAATATCACCAACAAAATCAGCATCTACATAACCCTGCAGTTTCAAACTTGCACCTGTGTAGCAAAGACATGTATCTGATGAACCCCTCAGATATCTCAGAATCCACTTAATTGCTTCCCAATGCTGCTTTCCAGGCCTACTCATGAATCTGCTCACAACTCCCACTACATGTGCAATGTCTGGCCTTGTACACACCATAGCATACATCAAGCTGCCAATAGCTGAGGCATAAGGTACCTTGCTCATATGGTCCCTTTCTTCTTTTGTCTTCGGTGACTGTTCCTTACTTAGCTTGAAATGACTACCCAATGGTGTGCTCACTGGTTTAGCTTCATTCATGTTGAACCTGTTGAGAACTTTCTTCACATACTCTGACTGTGAAAGTTTCAATGTACCATTAGCCTTGTCTCTAATGATTCTCATACCAAGGATTTGCTTTACAGCTCCCAAATCCTTCATTGCAAACTGTTTTGACAATTGCTTCTTCAGATCATTAATCTCCTCAATGCTAGACCCTGCAATGAGCATATCATCCACATACAACAGTAAAATGATATAAGAATTGTCAAAGAACTTAACATAGCAACAATGATCAGCTTCACATCTCTTGAACCTAATTTTGTGCATAAAGCTGTCAAATTTCTTGTACCACTGTCTAGGAGCTTGTTTTAGGCCATACAAGCTCTTTCTCAATTTGCAGACTAGATTCTCTTGTCCCTGAACAATGAACCCTTCAGGCTGAATCATGTAAATGTCTTCCTCCAAGTCACCATGAAGGAATGCCGTCTTCACATCTAACTGCTCAAGATGTAAATTTTTTGCAACCACCATTCCCAGTACCAATCTGATTGTTGACATCTTCACAACTGGAGAAAATACCTCTGTGTAGTCAATGCCCTGCTTCTGCTGGAACCCTTTAACAACTAATCTGGCCTTGTAACGTTTGCTACCATCAAGCTCATTTTTTATTCTATATACCCACTTGTTGTGCAAAGCCTTCTTTCCTACTGGCAATTCAGTCAATTCCCATGTCTGATTCCCTAACAAGGAATCCATCTCATCTTTCATGGCTAACTCCCACTTGCTTGAATTTTCATCCTGCAAGGCTTCTTCATAACACTCTGGCTCACCACCATCAGTCAACAAGAGATAATTTAGAGTGGGTGAATAACGCTGTGGAGGTCTAATGGTCCTAGAAGATCTACGGACTTCAGCTACATGTGTCCTCTGATCTACCTGTGATTCTACATTCTCCTTATCTTCTTCACCCCTTTTCTGGACAGTGCTTTCAGTCAATTCATCCAAGTTGACAAACTCAGATTTCTTTTGATCTATCTCTGTAACATCTGACACTACAGTTGACCTGTCCTTGTACATAACCTGTTCATTAAATATCACATTTCTACTTCTGATGATTTTCCTGTTTTGTTCATTCCAAAACCTATAGCAAAATTTCTCATCACCATAGCCAATGAAAAAACATATTTTAGACTTTGCATCAAGTTTACTACGAGCATCAAAATCAATATGAACATAAGAAATACAACCAAAAACTTTTAAATGTGAAAACTTTACCTCTTTACCACTCCAAACCTCCTCAGGAAGTCTGAACTCCATGGGAACTGATGGCCCTCGGTTTATCAAGTAAGCTGCAGTGCTAACAGCATCAGCCCATAAAGTTTTTGGTAGTCCAGCATGCAATCTCATACTCCTAGCATGCTCATTAAGAGTTTTGTTCATGCGCTCAGCCACACCATTCTGCTGTGGTGTCCCAGGAATGGTCTTCTCCATCCTAATTCCTTGTGCAGCACAATACTCACTGAACCCTCCATCTATGTACTCTCCTCCATTATCTGATCTCAAACATTTTACTTTCAAACATGTTTCTGTCTCAACCATGGCCTTCCACTTCTTAAAAGTTTCAAATACATCAGATTTATTTTTCAGAAAATAAACCCATACCTTTCTGCTTGAGTTATCAATGAACGTAATGTAGTACCTTGAACCTCCAAGGGATGCAACCGGTGAAGGCCCCCACAAATCAGTGTGCACTAACTCCAATTTTTCAGCCTTCGGTGTCCTGCCAGTTTTCAAGAAGCTCACCCTTTTCTGCTTTCCTAAGATGCAGCTTTCACACATGTCAAAATCAACGGACTTCAATTCTGGTAGTTTCCCTTTTGACAACAGCATCTTCATCCCTTTCTCACTCATGTAACCAAGTCTACGGTGTCATAGGCTTGTATCAGTACTTGCTTCAGCAACTACAATTGTGTCTCTTGGACTTGAGGTCATATATAGAGTACCAGTCTTCTTTCCACGAGCCAATACTCTGGCTCCCTTTGTAACCTTCCAAGTACCACCAACAAATAGTATTGCATGCCCTTCATCATCAAGTTGTCCAACAGAAATCAGATTCCTCCTTAGGTCAGGAATATGTCGAACCTTCTCTAGTAACCAAACAGACCCATTGGGCAACAATATACGGACGTTTCCCATACCCACAACATCCAAGGCTGCACCATCAGCCAAATACACCTTACCAAAATCACCAGCAACATAATTCTGTATGATTTCTCGATGTGGAGTGGTATGAAATGAAGCTCCTGAATCTAAAACCCAATCATCAAGCGGACTGTCTACTGCAAGAAGTAATGCATCCTGTACCTCTTCTATTACAGCATTAGCAAAATCATCCTCATTCTTCTTCTTAGGACTTTTACATTGCCTCTTAAAGTGACCTGTTTTCCCACAGTTCCAGCATTGTACTTGTTGGCCTGATCTAGATTTACTTCTGTTCCGATTAGAATTTCTGGATTTTGATCTGCCCCGATTTGAATTTCTGTCATTACCTCTGCCTCGTGTTTCAAGGTTTAGGGCAGAACTAGATCCTGAGGTTTCACCTGCATCTCTTCTGCGAATCTCCTCAGCTAGAATTAAATCTCGTATGTCATTGTACTTCAGCTTTTCCTTCCCTGTAGAATTGCTTACTGTCATCCTCATTTCCTCCCAACTGTTTGGCAAAGAAGCCAAAACGATCAGTGCACGAATCTCATCATCAAAATCAATTTCTACAGACGACAATTGATTTGTGATAGTGTTAAATTCATTCAGATGTTGTGCTATTGATGCTCTCTGCCATCTCCAGATTGAACAGTTTCTTCATCAAATGCACCTTGTTGTTTGCTGACGGCTTTTCATACATACCATACAGAGCCTTCATCAGATCTGCTGTAGTCTTCTCCTTTACGACATTGTGCGCAACAGACCTAGACAGAGTTAACCTGATAACTCCCAGTACCTGTCTGTCAAGAAGAGCCTATTCCTCAGCCTTCATAGTCTCAGGTTTTCCCCCTAGAAGCGGCAGATGCAACTTCCTCCCATAAAGATAATCCTCGATTTGCATCCTCCAAAATCCAAAGTCTGTGCCATCGAACTTTTCTATTCCAGATGCCTTTCCTGCTTCCTCTGCCATTGCTCACACTCAAACCTAACCCTAGGCTCTGATACCAGTTGTAGGGAATTCAACCCGAAATTCCCAACTTGTGAGAAACAAAAATAGAGAAAACACACGCTAAAGAAAAACAATCACATGCACAAGACAACATTTACGTGGTTCGGCAATTTGCCTACGTCCACGGAGTTGCAAGGATTTCACTATTATCAGGGAAAAATTACAGAGTGCGGCCGTACAGTTTCTCTCTCTCAAAAACTACAACAAGACAGAAACCCTAATCACCAAAAAAACGGTTTTTATATCCTGCGCACAGGAGCTACAAAAACGGGCCCAAAAATTTTTCCCGGGGGCGTTGCCCCCGGACCCCCAAAAGGCTTGTCCATGAGCACTCTAGCTTGGACCTATTGACCCAAGCTTCCACTCCATGGACTAAGCCTCAGAAAATCTCCCATTAAAAACCACGCAATATTATTCGAGTCAGGTCGTCAACTAAATCAAATATAAACTAGTCTCCATAAAGCCCAACATATCCTTATTACTAGAGGTTGCTAACCAAAAAATTTACGCAAAGTCCTAATAAAATTTGTTTCTCACTTAAAATACTTGTGTGTGTGTGTGTGTGTGTATATATATATATATATATATGTATGTATGTCACATTTATAATTGTTTCTCAAAAAAAAAAAAAAAACGTCACATTTATAATTAATTTATAGGACTCCTATAAATTAATTATAATTATAATTATAAAATGTGACCCTCAAAATTCCTTGTAGTTGTCTTTTGCGTTGTTAGTTTAAATCCCCAGGATTTATGGTCATTAATTAATGAGTTATAGTCTTTTTATTATTATTATTATTCCAAAATAGGTAAAGTTATTAAAGTCGGTTTATTGCCCATATATGTATTATATTTGAGCGTGCATGTGTGACTTTGAGGGCAAGTCGGTGCAATTTTGAGGGAGTGTTCAGTGTTTTTGATGTGCAGCCTCCTCAGCAGCAGCTCTGATGAAACAATGGGAAAAAACACACAGGTCTCTTTCTAAAAGCTTCCGTTACTTTTTATTTTTAGCACTGCGCCACTTTCTGTCTTTTTTCTTTTGTTTAGCTATTGTTAAGAATAGAGAGATTTGAACTCTAAATATATCCGTTCGAAATACTTGTAAGTGTGAACTCGTTGAATTATTGGCTCTTTGGGTGTAATTGTTTTTCTTAGTACTTTTGTCTTTTCTGTTTTGTTTTTTGTTTTCTTCGGTGTTATTTGAAGGTTATTTGTAGGTATGGTAAATTATAAGGATGTGTCATTAACACCCTATTTCTAAGATAAGACCTTAGGAAAGGCATTAACCGATACTTTAATATTAGGTATAGGACACCACTTGACACAAAATACTTAATAGATTTGGGTTCAATTATGTTATACTAATTCCACAAATTCTTTAATTTTTCTTTACATAAGACTTTTATGCACACTTATAATTTTTCATGTACTAGTATAATTTTTATACCTATAAAAAAGTACAATTTTATATATAACATAATCTAATTATAATCAAAACCTATATAATAATCCAAAATGAAAGCTTTTAACTTTTTATTTTTTGATCCTCAAAAAAAAAAAAAAATCTTCTATTCTCTCTCTCTCTCTCTCTCTATTGTTTTGTTTTGTTTTGTTTTATTTTAGGACTTGTTACATAAGAATTTGAAAACCCATTTTTCCATGCTATCATTCTAATATGAATTTTTTTAATTTAATTTTTATACTTTTTTTTACTGAATTTAATTTTTATACTTTTAAATAGTGTTAATTTTAATAATTAAAATTTACCATCTTTAGTCTTGAAAAATATTGATTAGATTAGGTTTAGATATTTTTGAATTAAATTAATTAAGTTAGTTTCTACAAATTCTCTAATTTAACTTTTTCTGTTTATCAATAAAATATTTATCATAGATAAATATTTTTTTTGTCAAACTTTCTTCTGTATTAAACTAGTTAGCATAAGTGATCTAATATATATATATATATATATATATATATAATCCATTATATGATTGATCATAAATATAAAACTATATAAAACTTTTGCTTGACATTATAATATTGTGTCATATAAACTTTTGAGGCCTTAAAATTCTACATGTTATGATTTTAATATAAATAATTTAATTGAATTTAAATTCTATACTATATATATATAAACCATTTATTAGAATTTTTTTTAGAGAGAGTTTCAACCTATGGCGTTCGCTCTTGATGATAACTTTATATCATCATACCAAGACACCAATCGGTTTTTGGTGTAGATGGGAATTGAATCCCAAATCTCTTGTTCAACAATTTATTAGAATATTGATACATATATAAAGATTAAATTATATAAAGATGTGGTGTAAAACTCAAGTTTTATCCATCAAATCCCAACATATCACATTATCATATTACATATTAAAGAATAGGCACAACCACATTTAATCAATTCTAATATTCATTTAAAAATATAACTTAACTGTGAGTTTATTGGTTTCTCAAAAAAAAAAAAAACTGTGAATTTATTGAGATATTATTATATGTGGTAGAATGTATTGAGTTTTAAGTAAAAAACTAATGTGACAATTTTGTATTGGATAGTGTAAAACATGATTTTTACACATTTACATTATTCTTATCAAATTCAGACTTTTTCTTAAATAATAAAATATATTAATATATGAATAATACTAGAGATACAAATTATTTTACAAACTTTTGATGTGTTGAGTGATTATTGGTAAATAAAAAAGTGATATTAATGATGGGCCTAGATGAAAACCAATAAAAGGTTAGCCACATTAACATTTTGTAAAAATGTTATAAAATAGTTTGTGGCTGTAGCATTCCTCTTAATATATTTTTCATATAAGTAAGAACACAATCATAATAAATGCCTCTTAATAAATAATAATTACCATAATTATCTTATCAAAAAAAAAAAAAAAACTACCATAATCATCAAATTATAAATTTAGACAAATGTAAAAAAGAGAATAATTCATATTCTGTTACTTTCTTGTTTCTATTGTATTACAAATTCGTATTAATCTTAATAAAAAAAATTCGTATTAATCTTAATAAAAAAAATTCGTATTAATTACTCTTTTTTTTTTAAGAATAAAGTATGTTAAATACAATAGTTTGATAAAATCTGATTAAACAAAAAAGATTGATAAAAGACTTCTGATCTTTTAACAGGAAAAAAAAAAAACCCCCAAGAGAGGAATTATGGAGAAAAGAATATTTTTCACAACGGAAAAAAAGAATTTTAAATAGTTTGTAAAAAAGAAAAAAATTTTAAAAATCCGTAAGTTTTGCCGATGATGTTTTATTAGTCCCTGAAATTCTCACTTCTCCAACTTCATATTTTAAAGTTACATCCCTAAACACTGTTCCTTGGTTAAACAAAACAGAAGTGTAGTGTCGTGTACTTCATAGTTCATAGCAAGAGGACCAATACCCCTCCATTGTTGTGTCGTTTTGCAACTGCTGTACACTCTTCAAAATACTTTCTTGAACTTTGGGATGGACTACTAAATATGTGGATGGTACATTTCTCTCTCTCTCTCTTCCTTTGTTTTTTTTTTTTCTTCCAGAAAATTGAAGTTCATTTTTAGAAAAAATAAATTCTTTATGAAGAGCTGTAACGGAACGAGTAATGGATTGACTTTCAAGTAGTAGTGGGCCACTTTCGGTTAAGAGATATAAGAACAGTAAGGTATGCTTTGAAGAAATGATCATGACTAATGAATATTCAATTAGATAAAAAGATAAATTTCAACTTCTCAGAATGTATCAACAAAACAAATCACAACTCATCTTAATCCAAACTAATATATACCCGCTAACTGGTTTTGACGGATGAGGTCAGTTGCTAGGAAATGATGAGTCAAAGGGCCATTCTTTAAAAAGGTTCATACTTTATAAAAAGAGAAGATTTTTTTTTTTAATTATTTGATCACACAATGGATCTTTATCATTATTTCCCTAATAAAAATCGAATAAATTTAACGCATAAGCTAGACTCATCTTTTTCATGCGTTTTGCTAGAAAATGTTAAATAATTGGGACTTTCATACATATTATTTTAATAGATAGTATAAAATTTGAAACCTGTGGGTCCCCTTCCTCCATGATTATTGTTATTTATAGGGCAAGACACTAATGGATTCTTTTTGGTGGAGGAATTGCTCTTTACCATTATTCCAATATACTAGTAGGTTCTTCTTTGTTTAGGTGGGATTCGAACCCAGGTCTTTTATTAAAGGATTAATAACTTTATTAGTCGAGCTTATTGAAAACCATGTTAGACACTCATATAAAGTGTAACAAGTAGGATTAAAGATTTTACTAATTGCGCTAACTGGATACCACGTTAGACGGCCATACAAGTAAAACAAGTATTGCACTGTTGCGTGGTAGGTCTATAGACAGAATCGAATATTGTGGCGCAAGGAAGGTGGCAGGATACAAAGGGTAGCTTGCATTCCCACCTTAGGCACTTTTATTTGACTTGAAGTCAATGTCTTCTTTTACACCTTTTTTCCTGATACTATATTCTTTCCTTGGCTTTCTTTTCTAACGTTTTCTTTAATCTTGCTTTGTATTTCCATTTGCTTTTGCTGAAACTTTTAAGGAAGCAATGGAAATTCTTACAAGCCAAAAGCGTGTTAGGAATTTCAATTTTTCTTACTTTTAATAGTATCCTGTATATTGGCCTTTCTTTTGAATAACTTTATCCTAACTTTTCCTTGGATGCCAAGCGAACCTTCACTATCTCTATTTTGAAGGGTGTGTGAGATTTTAGCCATTGACTGACCATACAGAAGAGAAGAAGAAACTGAAAGAATGGAGAAGACTGTGCTTAAGAAAAACTTTGTTCGGGGTAGACGCTTAATAGATTTGGTATTCTCTTGGTCTATCAATGATATTCTCAATGAAGATCTTTACAAAAAACAGGTTTGTACACCGTGAAGCTCTCACCCTCCTCCTCATTGTAAGAAATTAAATTGTAACACTTGCAGATTGTAGGGTACTATTGATTTCATTAAAGTTGTTGTTGGCTAAATGTCAAAAAATGTGGATAACGAAATGAATATTTCATCTGAGCAAAAGGGGTATTATTAATTTCACAATTCCTCTTTTTTTTTTTTTTTTTTTTTTTTTTGTGGGGGGGGGGGGGTGGTGGTGTTTATATACCAATAGAAAGTATGTTGTCACGTTGGGTTAACAGTGATTTCACATTTTGGTTTAGTGTGTTAGTTCATTTTAGGAAGTAGAATGTGTTATGATTAAATATTATGGTATCAAATTGTTAGGAATGACACAGTTTATTTATTTTGATTTAATTTATCTGCATACTTAAGACATGACATTGATGGTAATTTGTATGCGGTACATATTATTTCTTTATGAAGTTCCCATTTCAGGCAGAGATATAGCCTTGCAATCATGTCCAGAACTTGTTGATCAGATTTGTCCATGTACTAACTTTTCTCTCATGAAAATTGCAGTCTTAACCCTGACTTTATTTACTAACAGGTGAGACAGATTCCACAGACATTTTCCTCCATATCAGAATACATGAATTCATTTATTTATCCACTTATTGAGGAAACACATGCTGATTTGTTATCAAGCATTTCAACATTGCCTCTAGCACCTAGCTGTGTTATATTGTCATTGAAACAAGCTAAGGAATATGAACCACCCAAAGACTATTTTTACCATGTTACAATTAAAAGTGTGAGTGAATTGGAGAATAATAATGGGGCATATGAACCTATGGTTGGAGACCTCATTGCCTTGACATATGTAAGACCAAAATACATTGAGGATTTAGACAGACCCGACAGACCCTTTGTTGTTGCTTTAGTTCAAAGGGTGAAAGATGACAATACTCTTACTGTATTAGCCTCAAAGCCTATCTGGGCAGAAGAACAAGAAAACAAGAAGATGAAAACTCTTTATGCTGTTTTCATGATAAACATGACCACAAATATCCGTATATGGAGAGCATTGAACTTTGAGCTGGAAGGTGAAGACATAGACATCATTGGAAAAGTGCTGCAACCAAACTCTGCTGTAAGAATTTCAATCATTGCTTAATTTAGTGTGCCATATTGATGTTTTTGGAAACAATTCTCAGAACCTTTTTATTTACTTCTTGTAGGAAGCTAAAATATGTACTACTTGCATTTCTGAAAGAAGTTGCAGTACTACCTATACAGATATGAGGTCCATAGTTTGCTTTTCTGATTTAAATGACTCCCAGAAAGATGCAGTTATTACCTGTTTGGAAACTAGGGAATGCAAGCATCAGAATACTGTTAAACTAATATGGGGCCCTCCGGGAACTGGGAAAACCACAACAGTTGGTGTGCTATTATTCTCTCTGCTTAGAATGAAATGCAGAACTCTTACATGTGCCCCAACGAATACTGCAGTTTTGGAAGTGACACAGCGCCTTCTAAAGAATGTAACAGAGTCACTTGAATATGATACCTATGGGCTTGGAGACATAGTTTTATTTGGAAATAGGGAGCGAATGAAGATTGATGATCGTTATGACCTTCTGGATGTATTTCTTGATAACCGAGTTAGTATACTGTGTGAATGCCTTGTTCCATCTACTGGTTGGAAAGATAGTCTATTATCAATGATTAGTTTGCTCAAGGACCCTATAAGGGAATATCATTTGTATTTGAGAAATAGAAGAGTGGTAGAATATGAGGAGGATGAAAATGATGGTATATCTGAAAATAAAGGGATAAATGTTAATCAAGGGAAGGAGATTGATGACCGATCCTCAAAAGACAAGAAGAGCAAGAAAAATTTGAAGAAAGTTATCATTCAAACCTTAAATGAAAACAAAAACAAGAAAACACAGAAGGAGATGAGGCCTTTGTGGAAAGAAAAGAAATTAGAGCATGAGGAAATAGAAAGGGGGGACAATTCTTCCCAAGATAAGAGAAACGAAGGACAGGGAGCTGATGAATGTGACAGTCCTTTGACATTTGAGGAGTTTTTACAGAAGAGATTCAATTGCATTTCAAAGCGTCTGACATATTGTATTGAAAATTTGTATACACACTTACCTACTTCTTTTATTTCAGTAGTGGTGGTAAAGAAGATGATTAAAACTCTTGATTTCCTCAAATCTTTTGAAACTTTGTTGTGTGCTGTTAGTGTTACTGACAAAGGGTTACTAGAGAAAGTCTTCAGCAAGAATGTAGGAACTGGACTTGGTCACTTAAGAGAGTTGAGTATTGTGAGAAATGAGTGCCTTCGTGTACTTATAACTCTTCCTCAAAAATTCCCAGTTCCAGATTTTGAAGATGAGTATGATATAAAAGAATTCTGCCTGCAATATTCTTGTCTGATTTTCTGCACTGTATCAAGCTCTGCTAAATTGCATGAAGTAATGGCTGATCTGGAACTACTGGTTATAGATGAAGCTGCTCAGCTTAAGGAATGTGAATCAACCATTCCTTTACAACTTCCTGGAATCTGCCATGCTATTCTTGTTGGGGATGAACGACAATTGCCTGCGATGGTTAAAAGCAAGGTTCAAAGTTTTATTTTTATGGTTCTCTTGTTTTCCTTGTTTGTCTTTAAAAATTATCAATGTAACATCTTTAAAATTTGCTATTACTAGATTTCTGAGGAAGCTGAATTTGGAAGAAGCTTGTTTGAGAGGCTAGTATTGCTAGGACACAAGAAACACCTTCTTAATGTCCAGCATAGGATGCATCCATCCATAAGCTTATTTCCAAATAAGATGTTCTATGAAAATCAGATTTTAGATGGCCACAATGTCAAAGGAGGAAGCTACGAGAGGAATTTTCTTCAAGGGAAGATGTATGGCTCCTATTCTTTCATAAATGTACCACATGGAAAAGAGGAATTCAATAACAGCTATAGTCTGAAAAATATGGTTGAGGCTGCTGTAGCGTCTGAGATAGTTTCAAGCCTTTTCAAAGGTATGTCTAAAGGAGCAACTAATCCTAGTCTTAATTTTGGCAAAATGTTGTGCTAGGAAAGTTAGTTATGGTTAGCTTGATCATCAATAAGTTAATGAGTATGACAACTATCATTTTTTTTTTGTTTCTCCTTTCACTCCTAAAGAATCAGTTCGCACAAAGAAGAAGGTCAGAGTTGGTATCATCTCACCATACAAGGCTCAAGTCCTCGCAATTGGAGAGAAGGTGAAAAACTACAGTGCAGATCCTAAAGATGACTTCTCCATTTGTGTTCGCTCTGTTGATGGATTCCAGGGTGGTGAGGAGGATGTGATAATTATCTCTACTGCCAGATGTAATAAGAATGGAAGAGTTGGTTTTCTTAAAAATCATCAAAGAACAAACGTGGCACTAACGCGTGCAAGGTAACAGATAATGTGTAAAGTATAGACTTCACTATGGTGCAGCCAGAACATGTTCTGAGAATCTGGTGGTTTTGCAATTAATAGGCACAATTTTACTTTGCAGGCATTGCCTTTGGATACTGGGAAATGAAGCTACTTTAACTAAAAGGTCCACTATTTGGAAGGAGTTAGTCATTGATGCCAAGAAACGGAGGTGTTTCTACAATGCCAATGACGACAAGGGCTTGGCTCAAGCTATTACAGTTGCCTTGGTTGAATGTGACCAAATGCACATTTTATTCAACATGGATTCTTCCCTGTTCATGAAAGCAAGATGGAGGGTATGCAGATTTTTACTTGTTTTTTTGTTTTAATAGTTCTAGTGATACATCGACAACTTACTTTCTTTTCTATTCTATGTCTCTTTAATATTATTATATTAAAAAAAAAAGTGTATGAGGGGGTGGATCCTCTTTTCATGGTCGTGTTGCTCATTAGTTTTAAACATTTCATTGGACCCTCTCTTCATTTCTCAATATAGGTCTCCTTCAGCAATGATTTTTTGAAATCTATGTCAAGAGTTAAAGATGCTGAGACTTGTAAAGAAGTGCTTACTTTATTGGAAAATATTGCAAATGGTTGGCGTCAATCTTTCAGGAAGAAAAACCTCTACGTCCATCGTGGAACTTCTTCCCAATTATTAGAGCAGTACAAGGTCAAAGGTTTGCTGCATCTTGTTTGGACTGTAGACATTCTCAAGGAAAATTCATACTACATTCAGATTCTGAAGTTCTGGGACATTTTGCCATTAGCTGAAATTCCAAAACTAGCAAATCATCTTGATGTCTTATTTGAGAACTATACTTCGAAAAAGATGAACCGCTGCAAATACAAATGTCTCGATGGGTATGTGTTTTATTTGAATTCATTCTACTATTCAATTTTCTCCTTGTAAAAGTTACAAGCAAAGAGGTCAAGTGTTCAATGATATGGTCTTCTGGTTAGATTTTCTGCTTGGAGGCAACATGATATAACATGCCTTATGATTGAAAAATGTTTAATCCAATTGGTCCCCCCACCCCACCCCTATAACAAGAACAGGAGGGGGATGGGGGATTTTTGGTAGAATCCTCCGAGGGAGAACTAGGCAATTCCATTGAGTTACAAGGCTTTTGGCTTAACCAATGGAATCTATAGATTAGACTTTAATTATGGTTTAACATTTCTTATATATATATATATATATATATATATTGAGAGAGAGAGAGAGAGAGAGAGAGAGAGAGAGATTTGTTTAATTACTATTTAGGTAGGGCATTGTTGCAGAAGACGTGCCTTATGCCTGCAGGATGTGGAAGAGGAAATAAAAAAAGAAAATATTTATAGCAATATCTCAACTACAAGGATTTCCTTTATGGAGACCTAACAGCATTTTTTATTTGCTACAGGTGTTTAGTTGTTCCAGTGCGATGGCCAGTCAACTTAAGTGGTTGTCCTGAAGCTGATCCTTTATTGTCACTTTCAAAACCATTAGCTTCACTTAGTCTCAGGGATGAGTCAGAATCATCATCTACTACTTATAGGTGAGTAACATCAGAAATTATCCAACTAGTCAATTTTTCTTACTTTAAAATAGCTTTACACAGATTTAAAAGAGTGTAAGCCAGTTTTATTCAATCTAAATAGTCACTTAGCTTGTCAAATGGGAGTTATCCATGCTGTTGTTGTAAGGTATAAATTTTAACATCAACAGCATTTTCTATTTTGCTTTAGGTGACTAGCAAAAATTATAATACTGCATATAAGGCGACCGACAAATTCTCATACTGGTGATTGAAAATCCTTATAGAGGACTAAAAATTACGCCTAGATAAAGATACACACTGTTTTCTGTCCTTCAGAGTATTAGATTACGTACTTCTTTTCATACTAAATTAATTTTTCGTTATCAATATGGTTCCTGATTTGTGACAGTCTGAACTCCCACCAGAATCATGATTCTTGCTGAACTTATTTCTCCTCTAGATTAACACACACACACATGCAAACTTTTTTTTTTTTTTTTCCTTTCTTCTTTCTATTTTGCAAATGATATTGAAAGTTTCAAGCTGCATAATCTGATCTTGACGTGTTATGCTTCTCCTTTTTTCCTTACTTTTCCCCCTTAGTACAAGACATGCATGTTAAGTTGAAGGTTTGATTGTCAGACTGATTGTTTTTCCCATCAATGATTTCTAGAAATAATTCAGAGTACACAATGGGGGGAAGTGTTGTTACAAATAGGTGGCTAAGAAAGTTGCCTAATTACTAATCAGGTACATTTACCTTCTTCCTGGAAATAGAATTTGAGTATGCACTTCTGAAGCCATCTTAATTTTTACCTAATTAGAACTAAAACATAGATTATATCCATCAGTATCCTAAAACGTTTCTTACATGTTAAAACATAGGTTATATCCATCTTATCTACTAAGGACATTGTATTACATATAGAGTTGAAATGGTTAGAAGAAATATATTAATGTTATACATGTCCTATTCATTTAGTGTAAGATGCCAAATCAAATTTCTATCCACAAAAGTGTTTTTGTAAAACAAAATCCTCAAAACTAAAACCATAACATCTTATTAAATTTTATAACAAGTAATCTATATTGGTACTTGTATTAAAATCCAATGATTTCAAATCCTAGAATACAAATGCAACCCCAGAAAATGCTGAAAGTATAAGCTAGTTCTTCAGTTGATATATTACAAATCTGTTTTCTACTTAATATGCATACAATACAAAAGACTCCCCTCATTGTTGACATGTCCACTGACATTCTAAGACTTTCAGATGTTGAAGACCTATAAAGAATCCGAAAGATAGGTTTCGTAGGAGGAGTTGCTCTACAGAAGAAAGACATGCAGCTTCTGGAGTGTCTTTACTCTTAACGAGGCACAGTCACTCTTATTGCTGGTCTAGTGTTTTAATTGCATAATTGCAGAGTTCCTCAATTTGCAAAGATACTGGCATAATTATAATTCTTGTTGTTATAAGAAGATGCCTTTGAGAAATACAAACTAGGCAGGGCAAGGTGTACATTGGAAAAAGCTCATGCATCTGATGTATACATATTTTCTATTACTATGTGTGGGTACTACGGAGGATACGTATTATTAGATATTGCCACTTGTTGGGCATTAGGCCTATGTATACCATGGTCGGCCAGGGCACAAAAATGTTGACTTGGAGGTTGGAGCACAGCGATGTGGAGATATTTTTTTTGCTTACTTGGGCAATGTTTCCAACATATATCCAAAAAGAAAAATACCCTTTATTTCCTTGCTTTTTGGCAAGGTGGTATTATGTGTAATCCTTATATTTAGAGAGTGGCAATGTTTGACATGACCAGCAAATACAAAAATGAACATGGCATGATTTTTTTTTTTTTTTGGTTAGCTTTCAATGTAAATGGATTCATGTCAAAGCAAATCGACACGCTTTAAGCCTTCAACATGATTAATAAATGTGTCAAATTTGTGCTAACCTACCTAACATGTAATCAACATGAAATGACCCAATTCATATAAATAAATGTTATTTTTATCTAACATAAGCCTCTTTTCACTTTAACTCTCTTAACTGTGTATTGAATGGGTTAAATTGGATGTGTGGTGTCAACTTTAGTAATAAACGGGTTATGTTAGGATTGAGGGGTTTTGATATAATTATTGAAATAGGCTAGGTTAGGGTTAAGTTATGTATTTATTCATGACAAATATGATCTGCTAGCTCAAATTGCTGCCATTATTTGCATGCAACATCTTTCTCACACAGGGTGGATCCAACACTTATGGGGCCCACCTCCATATGAGAAAGGTGTTGCATACCACCATTACACAAAATAATAGTAAATCCATTTATCATAAAACATAAGTAAGTTTCTAATATCTGTTCTCCAAAAGCATTTAATTAAGCAACCGTAACATGTAATACGGTGCTACATGAGAAACATCATTTTAGGGAGACTAGCTTGAAATACAGACATGAATAAAAAAAAAGTTGGTCCTTACATATTGTTCATGTAGCACGACATTACATGAATTAATTGCAAATCAACATGTTCTCTCCCCAACACCTTATCCTTATTAAGAGGCTGAATTGAATTAAATTAAACTTCCAATCAACCTTAATACGTTCTAGTCAAAAGACGTGATTCGTGTGGCTTTACATTTTATATACATTTATTTATTCTATCAAACTCCTTTAAAAAAATTTATTTGCAAGTTAGGACAATCTAACAGTACTTAAAGAATTGCTTTAAACCCTAAGCCCTCCCATGCAAAAGTTAGTTCAAAAGAAGAAAAGGTTAAAAACACAATCAATTTTGACTGGAATAGGAAATATTTGCGGAGTCATGCTCCTTTTACCATTAGATACTTGGAAAATAGTAAGCATATGCATCCAACAACAATAATAAGGAAAAGAAAAGAATGTATCCATGAAAACTTAGGAAGCTAGTTGTACTGTAGTGGCCTATTGAGGCTTGCTGGTATTACTCAAGCAATTGAGGTAGAAAGAACATACGAACATATACACATAATTTCATACATAATGACATGTATGTAAGTATATTGATGATACATAAGTATACAGATATTAATACAAACGCATATTTATAAAGACACTATTATACATACATATACATGTGTTTTGTGTAAGTTCTTGTTTGTGCATGTTTTTAATTAGTATACATTCATGCATTTCCATATGCATACATGCCAATAAATATTCGTATACTATCTCCTATATAAGTATAAATATCCTCTCTGCATCTCCAACTTTCCCATATTCTTTCAAAATGATTCCCTACAGAAGCAAAATAGTGATAAAACATATACAATTAATCCAGTAGTACTTCATTTCAAAATATCTAAAGACTAATTAAGCATAACCATCAATCAGCAGCAATGAGAGGGAATCATAACCAATAAAGAGTTAATAATGGGGCATGGTGAAGAACAATGTAATATCTTTGTGTGGACAGTGGATCCTACTTGATGAGCTGCATAACCAATCTTGATAGCTTACTTTTTTGCTTTTTTAATGATGAGAAACCTCTTCCAAGGAGGGCCACTCTACCACTATTGTTGAGTAAACCCCAGATGAGATACACGACCCCGCTCTCAAGAATTATGTATCAAATAATCTTGAGACTCGAACTAGCTAGAGACCTCAAGAGGAGTTCCCATGAATTGCTTAATACAATTTCATACAATAATAAGACTATATATATTAATAATGATATATAATATCTAAATGCTAAAACATAACATTTATTGTTAATGTATTCATGTTGAGCCACATCTGTGTATTATTTTAGTACACTTCAGTCCATTTCAATTGTAAAATCTATTAGTAAATAACTAAATGAATTAATTTAATTATTTTGTCCAAATCTATTAGGACATGAAGTCATTTAAGCCTTTTTTTTAAATTAATATTAATTAAACAATATGATCTTATAAATAATGTATCCTATGAATGTTGTCATTTAAATTTTTAATAGTGATTTTGTTTACTAACTAAAAAATTTACAAAGCCTTATAAAAAAAAAAAAATTTACAAAGTGACATGATTGGTTAGTTTCACATCAACAACATAATAAATAAATTCATAATTATTTTTTAGTAATACTATACTTAGTATAAATTTTACTATATATAATTCCTACAAATTTATATAACCTATATCTATATAATATTTAGAAGCCGGAGCACTTATTATTGCTACGTTTTTTATTTTTTTTGTTTGATACATGACAGAAATTCTACTCTAGTCTAATCTAAGTATGCGTTTGGCTCCAAATTAAAAAGCCAGCTTATTTTACTATACAACTTATTTTTGCTACTATTTATGGGTCTCACTGCACTTTTTGATATTATTCATAGGTCCAACTGTATTATTTCAGCTAACTTTTACTTTTACCTACAGTACTTTCAACAAAAAATTTTCAGTTTCAACAAAATTTTTGATACTATATGCGTGTGATACTTAGCTCGAGCCATACTCGAGTTATAGAAACTCGGGTACATACAAACACAGTACTCGAGCTTCTTAAACTCGAGTACTAAGTGAGATTTTTTAATCCAAATGCTAGGTCAGGTTGTGCCACGGTGGAATAGAAATTACGAACTTGAGTTTGATAAACTCGAGTACCATTTAGAACTCGAGTTTATCAAACTCGAGTACGTAAAAAGTGGTAGATCCCGATTTAGTTCTGAAATAGTGATTTTTTGCTACGAAGTTTATGAAAGGGTGGTATTTGGCCATTTTCACCTTCTAATGTGTTCTTAAACCTCTTTATGGAACCTGAGTCTTTAAAACTTGAGTTCCACGTATATTTTTTTTCTGCACCAGATCTTATCACATACAAATCGAGATTTAGAAACTTGAATTGCACCTTTGAACTCGAGTTTTAGAGTCCCGAGATGCTAGTTTGCTACATAGTTTGTAAACATGACAACTAGCTAAAATATTTCAAAAATAATGTTAAACGAAAAAGAAATTCTTTTGAACTTTCTATTCTTTATCGTCTCACTCAGTTTCACAGTTTTGGTTCTGAGTTCATTTCGCTGCTTGTGTTGCTGTCCACCACCACTCAAGATCTAGTGAGAGGCTATTGGCTTCAGAGAAAAAAGAGACGGTGAGTGTGTGAAGGATGAATCCATTTCTGGGTTACTGGTCGGTATCGGATTGGTATCTATTAACCAGCTGAAATCTGGTATTTTTCCCGGTATGGCTGAAACAATGCCGGTATGGCTTGTATTTATACTGAAACTAAATTGTTGCAAATTCTGTACTGGCCAAGCTACCGGTACTAAAAGAACCGGCGGTACCAACCGGTACGGAACGGTATTCACTCCCTTAAATGACACAAATGGGTTCTTTTTGATACAGGTAGGGTTGGAGCTTAGATTTCGAGGTTTGTTTGGATACCACTTATTTTGTTGAAATTGAAAAATTATTGTTAAAAGTACAGTAGATAAAGGTAGAAGTTGTGATGCCCTAATTTGATTGATTGATTGTGTGATGTGTGTGAGTGTGTGATGAGTCCCACATCGGGTATTTACTGGGTAGATCTGAGCTTTATTAACAACTACAAGGAGCCTCAATTGTGACTAGTCCTTTTAAGGTATAACGCAGATATGGCTAGCGCTTTTCCTTGGGTCGTTACATATGGTATCAGAGCCGGCCCGGTAATCCCATGTGGGCTCAGAGACACTACCTCACAAAGTGGACCCTAACGAGGACGTTAGGGATTTAAGTAGGGGAGATTGTGATGCCCCAATTTGATTGATTGATTGTGTGATATGTGTGGGTGTATAATGAGTCCCACATCGGGTATTTACTGGGTAGATCTGGGCTTTATTAACAACTACAAGGAGCCTCAATTGTGACTAGTCCTTTTGAGGTATAGCGCAGATGTGGCTAGCGCTTTTCCTTGGGTCGTTACAGAAGTTAATTGAAATAGTACCGTGGGCTCATGAATAGTGTCAAAAAGTGCAGAGGGACTCATGAATAGTAGCAAAAATAAGCTGAATAGTGAAATAATTTTAATTTTTAATCCTAACCTAAACGCACATTTAGTCGGGGATAAAAAAACTTATTAGGCCCATTTGGTTATGTTGTTCTAGAAACGTTTTTTAAAAAGTCAGCTTATTTTATTATTCAGCTTATTTTTGCTACTATTTATAGACCCCACCGCACTTTTTGAAATTATTCATGGGTTCCACTGTACTATTTCAATTAACTTTTACTTTTATTTATAGTACTTTGAACAAAAAATTTTCAGCTTCAGTAAAATAAACAAATCTTAAATAAACCTAAGTGTTGTGAAAATACGTGCAAATAAAAAAGTGTAGTGAAAATATGTGCTGTGTTATTTAAACTTTAAACTACGAAAACTGTTGTTTAAACAACACAATCAAACAACCCCTTACAGACTAACCTAAGATGGACTTAGTGTTTATCTAGTTGTTAACTATCATTTCATGAAATTAGTAGTGAAAATTTTCTAAAAAAATTAGAATATGAATATATATATTCATATATAGAACTCCTAATAAATACAATATAATGAATATTTTTGTTTTACTTTTTTTTTTTTTGTTTTCCAACATTAAAATTCCACTTATTTTTGTAACATTTTATTAGCCAAATTAATTACACACACGTGTGTGTGTGTGTGTGTGTATATATATATGCATTATATTGGATTTGTGTGTTCCTAGGCTAGGATAATTCTGGTGCCACAAGCTCATCTAGGCTATGATGTGTGTGGGAATGTGGAAATGAGTATGATGTATGTTACAAAATTTGGAACGTCCGTACAGAGTATTGCACTGTTGCATGGTAGTTGCATGTACGGACAGAGATTCGAATACCGTTGTCAATATAGGAAGGTAGTTTTGCATTGCATTCCCACTTGGGTTACTTGACTTCAAGTCAATGTCTTCTTTTACACCTTTTTCTATTTTTTTCTTCTTTTCTAACGTGTTTTTCTTTTAATCATGTTTGTGTACGTCTATATGTTTTTCTGAGCTTTACAAGGGAAGTAATGGAAACTCTTACAAGCCAAAAGCATGTTAGGAATCTCACTTTTTCTTTCTTTCATAATTGCCTCTATGTTGGTCTTTCCATAGGTAACTTCTTCCAAGTTGGTTCCTTTGATGCTAAGCTAATCTTCATGATCTCTATTTTTGAAGGGTGTGTGTGACATTTTGGCCATTGACTGACTTTACAGAAGAGAAGAAGGTACTGCCAGAATGGAGAAGCCTGCGGTGAAGAGGAGAGAAGTTCCTGCAGGTCGACGCTTAATAGATTTGGTATTCTCTTGGTCTATCGAAGATGTTCTCAATGAGGATCTTTACAAAAACCAGGTTTGTCCTCATTGTAAGAAATTCAGTTGTAAGGCATGCAGATTATAGAGTACACTATTGATTTCATTAAAGTTTGTTTGTTAGCCAAATGTCAAAAAATATGTAAGGATAACAAGATGGATATCACACCTGACCAAATGGGGTATAAATCATTATTATTATTATTATTATTATTATTATTATTTACCAATAGAAAGTATATATGTTGTCAAGTTGGGGTAACATTAATTTCACATTTTAGGTTAAGTGTGTTTGTTCATTTGTTTTTTTCTTCCTTTTTCCCCCCTCTTCTTTTCTTACATCTTCTCATGCAACTATATGTTGGGAAGACCTAGAACTTGTTATGATTAAATAGTGTTGGCATCAAATGTTTAGCCATGGCACAATGTTCCTATATTGTGATTTGATTTATCTGCATACTTAGACCTGGTACAAAATTTGATTATAATTTAGATATGCGGTTACATATTATTTCTTTATGTTCCTATTTCCTAGAAGAGATATAGCCTTGCAATTACGTTCAGATGCTGTTGATCACACTTGTACATGTACTTAACTTTCCTCTCATGAAAATTGCAGTCCTAACCCTGAAATGACTCACTAACAGGTGAGACAGATCCCACATACATTTTCCTCAACAAAAGAATACATGAATTCATTCACTTATCCACTTATTGAGGAAACACATGCTGACTTGTTATCAAGCATGTCAACACTGCCTCTAGCGCCTAGGCGTGAAATATTGTCATTCAAACCAACCAAGGATTATGAACCAGCCAAAGGCTTTTTTTACCATGTTTCACTTAAAAGTGTGAGTGAATTGCAGAAAAATGGGATATATGAACCTATGGTTGGAGACATCATTGCCTTCACAGATGTAAGACCAAAAAACATTAAGGATTTAGACAGACCCAACAGACCCTTTCTTGTTGCTTTTGTTCTTAAGGTGAGAGTCAACAATACTCTTACAATATTAGCCTCAAAGCCCATCTTGGCTGAAGAACAAGAGAACAAGAAGAGGGAAACTCTTTATGCTATTTTCCTGATAAACTTGACCACAAATATCCGTATATGGAGAGCATTGAACTTTGAGCTGGAAGGTGAAAACTTAGACATCATTGGAAAAGTGCTGCAACCAAATTCTGCTGTAAGAATTTTAGTCATAGTTTACTTTAGTTTTGCATATTAATGTTTTTGGAAATAATACTCAGCATTTTTTTTTTTTAACTTCTTGTAGGAAGCTAAAATTTGTACTTCTTGCATTTCTGAAACAAATGGCAGTAATACCTATGCAGATGTGAGGTCCAGAATCTGCTCTTCAGATTTAAATGACTCCCAGAAAGATGCAATTCTTAGCTGTTTGGAAACTAGGAAATGCAATCATCAGAATACTGTCAAACTAATATGGGGTCCTCCAGGAACTGGGAAAACCAAGACAGTTGGATCGTTACTGTTCTGTCTACTTAGAATGAAATGCAGAACTCTTACTTGTGCCCCGACAAATACTGCAGTTTTGGAAGTGACCCAGCGGCTTCTAAAGAATGTGAGAGACTCACTTGAACATGATACTTATGGGCTTGGAGATATACTTTTATTTGGAAATGGGAAGCGGATGAAGATTGATGATCGTCATGACCTTCTGGATGTATTTCTTCATAACCGAGTTAGTATACTGTATGAATGCCTTGTTTCATCAACTGGTTGGAAAGATAGTCTATTATCAATGATTAGTTTGCTCAAGGACCCTAAACGGGAATATCATTTGTATTTGAAAACTAGAAGAGTGGTAGAATATGAGGAGGATGAAAATGATAGTATATCTGAACATAAAGCGATAAATGTTAATCAAGGGAAGGAGATTGATGATCAATCCTCCAAAGACAAGAACAGCAAGAGAAATCTGAAGAAAGTTATCATTCAAACCTTTAAGGAAAACAAAAACAAGAAAAGACATAAAGAGAAGGTGCCTTCGTGGAAAGAAAAGCGCTTAGATCATGAGGAAAAACAAAGGGAGGATAGTTCTTCCCAAGACAAGAAAAATGAAGGACAGGCAGCCAATGAATGTGATAACCCTTTGACATTTGAGGAGTTCATACAGAAGAGATTCAACTGCATTTCAAATCGTTTGACATTTTGCATTGAAAATTTATACACACACTTACCTACTTCTTTTATTTCATTAGAAGTGGTAAAAAAGATGATCAAAGCTCGTCATTTTCTCAAATCACTTGAAACTTTCTTTTGTGCTGTTAGTGTTACTGATAAAGGGTTATTAGAGAAAGTCTTCAGTAAAAATGCAGGAAGCAGCCTTGGTCACTTAAGGGAGTTGAGTATTTTGAGATATAAGTGCCTTCGTGTACTTAGATCTCTTCCTCAAAAATTCCCAGTTCCGGATTTTGAAGATGAGTATGATATAAAAGAATTCTGCCTGCAATATTCTTGTCTGATTTTCTGCACTGTATCAAGCTCTGCTAAAGTGCATGAAGTAATGACTGATCTGGAACTACTGGTTATAGATGAAGCTGCTCAGCTTAAGGAATGTGAATCAACCATTCCTTTACAACTTCCTGGCCTCCGCCATGCTATTCTCATTGGGGATGAACGTCAACTGCCTGCGATGGTTAAAAGCAAGGTTTAAAGTTTTATTATTATGGATTATGGTTTTTTTCTTGTTTTTTGGAATTATCAATGTAACATCCTTAAATATTTTTTATTACTAGATTTCTGAGGAAGCTGAATTTGGAAGAAGTTTGTTCCAGAGGCTGGTATTGATAGGACACAAGAAACACCTTCTTAATGTCCAGCATAGGATGCATCCATCCATAAGCTTATTCCCAAATAGGATGTTCTATGAAAATCATATTTTGGATGGCCCCAATGTCAAAGGAAGAAGCTACAGGAGGTGTTTCCTTCAGGGGAAGATGTATGGCTCCTACTCTTTTATAAATGTAGCACATGGAAAAGAGGAATTCGATAACAGCCATAGCCTGCAAAATATGGTTGAGGCGGCTGTGGCATCTGAGATAGTTTCCAACCTTTTCAAAGGTATGTATAAAATAGCAACTAACCCTAGTCTCAATTTTGGAAAAATATTTTGCTAGGAAGGTTAGTTATGGTTAGCTTGATCATCAATAAGTAATTGTGTTCCATAAATCTCATTTTCTTTCGTTTCTCCTTTCACTCCTCAAGAATCAGTTCGCACAAAGAAGAAGGTTAGAGTTGGTATCATCTCACCGTACAAGGCTCAAGTTTTTGCAATTGGAGAGAAGGTGAAAAACTACAATGCAGATTCTAATGATGACTTCTCCATTAGTGTTCGCTCTGTTGATGGGTTCCAAGGTGGTGAGGAAGATGTGATAATTATCTCAACTGTCAGATGTAATAAGAATGGAATAGTTGGTTTTCTTAAAAATCATCAAAGAACAAATGTGGCTCTAACTCGTGCCAGGTAACAGATAATGTATAAAGTATAGACTTCACTATGGTGCAGAGAAAACATATTTTGAGGCTCTAGTGGTTTTGCAATTAATAGGCATGGTCTCACTTTGCAGGTATTGCCTTTGGATATTGGGAAATGAAGCAACTTTAACTAAAATGAACACTATTTGGAAGGAATTAGTCATTGATGCCAAGAAACGGAGGTGCTTCTACAATGCCCACGAGGACAAGGGTTTGGCTCAGGCTATTACAGTCGCCTTGGTTGGATGTAACCAAATGCACATTTTACTCAACATGGATTCTTTTCTGTTCAGAAAAGCTAGATGGATGGTATGCTGATTTTTTTTTTCTTCTAATACTTGTAATGATACATTAACTTGTAAAGATGTGTCGTCATCAGTTTCAAACATTACTCATTTTATTGTCTGATATAGGTCTCCTTTAGCAAAGATTTTTTGAAATCTATATCAAGACTTAAAGATGCTGAGACTTGTACAAAAGTGCTTACTTTATTGGAAAATCTTGCAAATGGTTGGCGTCAACCTCAAAGCAAGAAAAATCTCCATGTCCATTGTGGAGCTTCTTCCCAATTATTAGAGCAGTACAAGGTCAAGGGGTTGCTGCATCTAGTTTGGACTGTAGACATTCTCAAGAAAAATTCTAACTACATTCAGATTCTGAAGGTCTGGGACATTTTGCCATTATCTGAAATGCCAAAACTAGCAAATCAACTAGATGTCTTATTTGAGAATTATACTTTGGAAAAGATAAATCACTGCAAACACAAAAGCCTCAGTGGGTATGCGTCCTGTCCTAATTCATTCTTGTCAACTGCTATTCAATTTTGTCCTTGATTGTGAAAAATGTCATTTTGAACCTTTGACAATGGGATTAACAGAAACACATATGACTAACCACCAGGGCAACAAAGACGGCTAGTATTATGGTTAAGTTCTCAATTAGATTTTCTAGTTGGAAACAACATGATACAGTATGCCCTATGATAAAGCATTTAATCAAGTGACCTTAGTCAAAGGAATCTCTCAATTAGACTTTTAATGTATTTTCACACACATATATACATATCTAGAGAGAGAGAGAGAGAGAGAGAGAGAGAGAGAGAGAGAGAGGATCTAGTGCCGGTTTACAGTATAGTTTTTTGACCTTCACTTTTTTTTTTCTTTTTTTAATGTACAATTTCTTTATACAATCTTATTTTCAAAAAGCCGTAATTAAACTATACCAAATGGGCAACTAGATTGACATAAATCACTATTTAGGCAAGGGAATTGTTCCAGAAGATGTGACTTAAGCCTGCAGGGTGGGGGAAAGGAAGTCAATTTAAAATATACATACATACATATATATGTATAAACAAGATTTCCTTCATGGAGACCTAACACCATTTTATTTGCTACAGGTGTTCAGTTGTTCCAATGAGATGGCCAGTCGACTCTAGTAGTTGTCCTGAAGTTGATCCTGTATTGTCCCTTGCAGAGCCACTAGCTTCACTCAGCCTGAGGGATGAGTCAGAATCATCATCTACAACTAATGGGTGAGTAACATCAGAAATTATCCAACTAAGCAATTTGTCTACTTTATAATAGCTCTAAAAGAAGAGCTTAGGGAAGTTTTCAATTTAAATAGGCACTTAGATTGTCAAATGGGAGTTATCCATGTTGTTGCAGTATGGTATTAATTAAATACATCAACAGCATGTTCTGCTTTGCTTTTGGTGACTAGCATGTTCTGCTTTACAAAAATCATATAATGTGACCCACATGCTTGAAGAAATCCCTACAGAAAACTTGAAATTATGTCCTGATAAATGTTATTTTCTTTCCTTTGACTTGGTATGAACCATGGTCAAACCTGGACTGTCATTTTAAAGAAACTTTAGGGGTCATTATTCACAGGGGAAATTGGTGTGGTTTTTCCAATTTATTTTCTTAACAGCTTTGTCATTATATATATATTGTTCCTAATTTGTGACAGAATCTGAACTCCCACCAGAATCATGATTCCTGCTGAACTCATTTCTCCTCTAAAGTAACATTTGTAACCCTAATGTCTATTTTGCAAATTATGAGATAAGTCATGGCTTTTTTTTTTCCCTTACTTAGACTGCTTGTTTTTTTAATCAATGATTTTCAGAATTAATTCAAAGCACAAAACTGGGAAAAGTGTTGTTACAAATAAATGGGTAAGAAAGCTGCCTGATGACTAATCAGGTACGTTTACCTTCTTACTGGTGATAGAATTTAAGTATTTTAATTCTGAAGCTATCTTTATTTTTACTTGCGATATTGACTCATGTCAATTGTTCATATTAAAATTTGAACTAAAACAAAGGTTATACATTCATCACCAACCTGAAACGTTTCTAACATATTATACATGTTCTATCCATTTTAACTACAGTCCATGCACCTTTTTTATCCTTTTTCTTCTTCTTTTCCCCCCTTCTACTTGCATAATGAAAAAGTCTATTATATGAAAATTTGAAAAGATTAGACCCAAAATACTAATAAGTAGTTTTATCTGATCAATATGTATATTTAAAATGATTAAGTGTAAGATGTTATTTCAAATTCATAACACGTGTTTTTAGTGGATCAAAATCCTCAAAATTCAAATCTAATCATATTGTTAAAATTCATAATAAATCGTTTATACTGGTATTTTTTTTCTTCTAATCTATTGATTTTAAATCCTCAAATCCAAATGTAACACTATAGTATGCTAAAATCTATGAGTTGGTTTTGTCTGCTTAAAATGCATGCTTTCTAAGACTCCCCTCATTGTTGACATGTCCTCTGCAATTCCAAGACTTTCAGACAGTGGAGACCTCTAGAGAAGCCGCAAGAATGGTTTCGTAGGAGGACTTTCTGTACACAAGGACACAAAATAGCTTATGCACTCTCTTACTTATTACGAGATTTCTTAGTTTGCAAAGATACATGTAATATCCAATGCACAAAACTCTTACTAGCGGTTGAGTAATCACATACACTTGTTACAAGATGAGTGCCTTTGAGAGGGGGAAAAAAACAAAACAAAATGTTCAAGCATAATGTAAAAATGGTGTGAATATATTCAGGAAGTTTCAATTGGTTGTTATAATATCCAATCACAAATGAGAAATTGCAAAATTGGCTTTGTTGATGACTTTGATAAAAGATATGCATGTAATTACCTAACCCTGAAATTACAAATGGAGAATTTAGCAGGAGATTTTATTTACATACTATAAATCACAGGTGGAGAATCCTTGTCCTTTTTTTTATCTCTTACTGATCATTGCTAAACAGAATAATGAGAGATGATTTACGAATCCATTTATCCATGTCCGGAGTGAAAGAGTTGGAAATGCTAGATCATGCAATTCTTACATAGAAACAAACTAAGCAAGGCAAAATTCTATATTAGAGAACACATGTCATGCATTCAATATATACATCATTTCTCTCACAATGCGTAAATCCCGCAGCTATGGAACCCACACTGCACTAGAGATGATTCATGATACATTAGAAAACTACTGCGAATTTCAGAGGCTTAGGCCTAAGTACCATTGTCAATCCCCTTCCTAAAAGGCCTAAGAATGTTGACTTGAGACTGGAGCACAATAGTGAGGCAATATTTCACTGGCTTATTTTGGTAATATTTCCAACATATGTATCCAGCAAAGCCCTCTATTTCCTTGTTTTTTAGTTTTTGGCACATTTGTCATAAACTTAAGTAAATTTCTGGCATTAATTCTTTAAGAGCCATTTATGCAATCAAAATATGTGATGCCGAGCTACATGCGAAGCATCATTTTAGGAAGACTGGCTTGAAATAGCTCTGATGGTTAGCACCAGGAAAATAAATAAATAAAGAGCTGGTCCTAACATAATGTTCATCTTTCAGTTCTTTCGATCCTCATCATAATAACAAATAAATTTTGGTATTCTATTGATATATTTAATTTTGTAAATTACATATGGAAAATCAGGGTAATGGCCTTATCCTTATCAGCCAATCCTTATACATGTACATACAATCTAGAGACACTGAACTAAATTAACCTATGAAAATTTTGGACCTATATACAGTCCAAAAGTTGAAATGGAACAACATCAAGATTAAGTTATAAACGAACCATGCACAAAAGCAGAAGTAACAAAAGCAGTTACTGTCTTGAGTATCGATCTACAAGTGCCATAGCTTTCTCTGGTGCAAAGAACCGTGCCTGAACATAAGCCATAGATACTAGCTTACATCCCTGATGTGTGCATATGTGTGTACATACTATATAGACAATATATAAGTGCCAAAGTTCTACACGAGCATGATAATCATTGCAATTACATAAAAAGATACAGAACGAGGTGACCCCTTCCCCAAGGGATCCATGGTTTTAAACTTCAAATTGTACCCAATCAACCTCGCTAATACAAAGAGGAGTCAAAAGTCGTGAGGCTTTGCATTTGAGAAACAATTATTCTATCAAAGTCCCTTAAAAATATTTTAGTTGCGAATTAGGAAAATCGAACACTTCAAGAGTTGCTCTAAACTCCAAGCCCTCCCGGGTTAGTTCAAAAGAAGAGAGTTAAAAAAAAAAAAAAAAAATCGACTGGAATAGAAAATATATATGCATAGGCATGCTCATTACCTGTCAACATAAGCCACAATCACCTCAACTCTTTTACAATTACTCCATTAGATACTTGGAAAATAGCGAGCATGGATCCACAATTACATAACAAAAACAACCATAACATTAATAAAGAAAGAAAAGAAAAGAATATATCCACAAAACTTAAAAAGCTGTATTGCCTATTGTAGCTTGCTGGTATTACTTGTGCGATTGAGGTAGAATAATGCCCATATGAACATAGAAACATACATGAATACATGATTATATGTATATTGGCTGTGGCATAGCCAAAATTTCAGTTAAGGAGAGGTAAGATTAAAAAATAAAAAAAAGAGCCTAAAATTATTAATCGATATTAATAATAAAATTATAAACAACAATAATTGTCATACAAAATCTATTAAAATTTAAATAATTGTAAAATAAATAAACAATTGTAAAACATTCCTGACGATCAATCATCAAAGTAAGATTAATCTATATACATCAAGTTTAGACATTTAATTTGATTCCTCAAAATAAATTGAGAAAATAAATTTCAACTTTTCTTTTCTATTCTTCTAATAATTTTGGATTTATGATAGAAATCAAAATATGAAACTATGAATATGCAAGAAATGAAGGAGAAATAAATAATGGATGCTTTACTGCTTTAGTGCCATACAAGATATTATTATTATTATTTTGTGTAAAGTTTGAGTTCCACGTGGTTAAACTGAAATGAAAGGAAAGAAATTTGGATAAGTAAAAAGAAAAAGGATTGAAATTGTCGAATTGGTCAAAAGTCTAAATAGGTTTGGTGGCAGTGACATTTATTTTGCGTTAGACTCATTATTTAAAGTGTAGGAGTTGTTTGAGTAATACTACAAAATCTCACAATATTTTTACAATAAATTAAAATATCAGTATATCATTGGTCAAAATAAAATAAAAGATATTTATCTTGAGATGCATCTCAACTAAAAGTAAGAGTGTTGTGAAAATATTGTGAAAATTTGTTACATTTTTAAACTTTCTCAAATAAAAATGTGTATTTTATTTATTTATTTATTCCATGTTAGGGGTATGGTTTGCTTTATAGAAAAATATGAGGACTTTTTTGGGAGGATTCAGGGAGGCAGGTGCCCCCCTGGCCCCCCTCTGGCTCCGCCCTATTGGTACATAAATAGACACTATTATAGATGCAGATATACATACAAATGTGTACGTACATTTCCATATTCATGCATATGCCAATAAATATTCATTTACTCACCTGAATAAACATCCTCTCCGCATCTCCAACTTTACCGTTTTCTTTCAAAATGATTCCCTGCAGAAGAATAATACCAATAAAGTTTATATGCAAGTCCAGTTCATTAGAATATACATGTCGTAGCTGGTATTGGCATATTTTGATGAGATATGCTGGTGTATTGGTAAAAAATAATTTTCAGCATTAGTTCTAAATCAACAAACATTCCAAGCTATTTGGCAAGTACATTCATTACATAAATACGAGAGAAAGAGAGGAACCTTAGCTAAGTAACCACGGAAGTGATCTGGGTGACTAGAGATGAGGCGGTCGTAAACAGATACAGCATCACTGAATACTGATATGGCCCCATTCTGAATATATATGCTTAACCAAGAAGTAATTCAACCTGAAATAAATCTCATTGCAAAGAACACAATGGCAAAAGACAACAAAGAAAAAGAAGCCACTGAAAATCAGATTTCATTTAAGAGAAAGCAATTAAAGGATATCTGATACTGAAAAACATTAAAAAAAAAAAAATTGTCAAAATTTTAAAATAAAAAACAGACATTATGGAACCTGAAAGATTCAGCTATCATCTTAATTTGGTGTATGTATTCATGAGATTTTTTTCACATGTACTCTTATATATATCATTACCCACGGAAAAAATGATTTAAAAAAAAAAAAAATTTAAATTGAGGATACAACAAATACAACAGAGGAAAGGCATGTTTGAATATCTCATATAAAGGAGCTCTAGATTTATTTTCTAGATTAGGCATATTTAAACAAATTCATAATTATTTTTTAGTAATACTATAGTTAGTATATAACTCTTACAAATCTATATAATCTATATCTATATAATATATAAAAATTGAAACATATTATTTATTGTTGTCATGCTTCTAATGTGGCTATATATATATAGCCACATTAGCATAGATTTTCAGTTCAGTTTGGTCCATTCAGTTAACTTCGTTTTATGTCGGTCCACTTTGGTCCATTTAGTCATCTTCAGTCCATTCAGTCTACTTTGGTCAATTTCATTCCATTTTGGACTAATTGCGCCCTACATTAATTCTTTTTGTAGGTTGCATTTTTTAGTTTTGAGCTCAAAATTTTTTATTTTCTTAATTTTTGTGTTGAAAAGTATGAAATTTTAGTCGGCCATACTATTTAGTTTTTAGTTAAAAAATACCAACAAAATAGGCATTAGACTTTAGAGATGTGATTGCTAAAAAAAAATGATAAATATTCAATACATTACCTTAAAATTCAATTTTTAATAATATAGGCATTATATTTACATTTTGGAAAGGAAAAACAAAATTCTATAATTCTAAACTTATGTAATAATTTGAACTTAATGTAACATGTTATATGTGTTCTATGGAATAATGGTGTACATTTTTTTTTTCTTTTCCATCTATATAAAACAATATTATAATTATAATTTAAATCTTTTTATTACATTATATGTTCTATTACATAAAACTTATAAAAATTAAAAAATACTTTTAAATATAACTTTTTTTGATAGGAAAAATACTTTTATATATAACATGTGCACTATTCAATTTTCGCGTGAGTTTGCGACTAACAACTAGTAATAATAAAAGGTAACTAACTTGCATACATTCTTTGGCCATTGCACTGCATTTAATCATAAACTAGTTCTTACTTTTCCTTCATAAAGGTTATATTCTCTAACATCATGCACTACTAGTACTACTAATACTCCATTTTTCCCATATGCATTATGTGTTTGTTTGTTTGTTTGAACCCCTAATAACAAATTGTTTAACCTAATATATTAGCCAAGTGATTACTTAGGTTAATTATGAGATCTAGGTTAAACTAGTTCTTACTTTTCCTTCGTAAATGTAATTATATTCTCTAATATCATGCATTACTAGTACTACTAATACCCCATTTTTCCCATATGCATTATGTGTTTGTTTGTTTGAACCCCTTATAATAGATTGTTTAACCTAATATATTAGCCAAGTGATTACTTAGGTTAATTATGAGATCTCGGTTAAACAGTGAAAGATCATATCATGCACATCAACTAAAAAATAAAGAACACAAAGATATAATCACCTAGGAAAACCAATGAAACGAACCGTTTCAAAGTAAAAACTTGGGGAAAATTTGATGTAACTATTCTCAAGGTAAATAAATCTACTAACAAAGAATTGAAATTTTTACAACAAGATTTAATCCTAAATCTATTGCTACCTCCATATGTAACTTACTGACACGATCACGTGCAAGTTCCGATTCACGTACTCTTCTCTCTTGGATTTGCAGCACACAAGCTCCCATGCTTATGACTTTGAGATCCCACTTGTTGATCTCGCAGCAGCAACAAGATTCCACAAGCACTTGATTGTAGATCTTGTTCCAGCAGATACTTATGGAGTTAGAAGGTACAAAACCTCTAAGATCTCACAAGTCTTCTAAGAGCCTTCAAAACGTATTTAGGGTTTTCCTTTTATACTTTGGAATGTTGGACTGAAACCCTAAACATTTTTGTAGGCTTGGGCCTGATTTAAAATTTTGCAAAATCTACTTTACTACAATTTTCGATTAGTTGGGCTTATTCTTCGATCGGTCAAGCTTCACTGAATTTCAATTTTTTTTCCTACAGCTTGAATGTTCTTAAGACTTGACTTGAATCACTTTGAGCAATGTCTAAGACCTATTCTAGACATGTTTTTGTTCTTGGTTTGCCAACTTAAACAAATTAGAACTCTAAACATTTAATCCTAAATCTTTAGAACCTAACATTATGCAATTGACAAATCCTAAAATCTAAATCCTTTTAGCCCACCTTGATAGATCATACGAAAACCTAATCTATGATTCAAAAAGTCCTAAATCATTTTTTAAGTAATTAAGTATTTTATTGAATAAGACTAAACATAAATGAGTCTAAAGAGTTACAAAATGATATGTCTATAGCAACGTTTATAAAATATGGTAAAAAAATTCTATAGCCATTTTTAAAAACGTTGGTATAGACTTGTCAAGTCTATTACCACGATGCAATGCCGACACTACAAAAAGCGGCTATAGCTCAAATAGACCTGTCCCGTGTTTTTAGGAGTTACAAGCGTGTTTTAAAAATGCGGCTATAGACTTGTTTTTTGTAGTGAAAAAAGGAAAATGATTCTAAAAATCCAATTAAGTAATGATCTAGTAAATGATATTATCAATTGCATGTGTTCCTAAAATTTTCATATCTTTATAAGTACGATAATTACGTTCTTGCCTTAATGTCTACATCAAATATAACGCGACCAAGTTTCAAATATATGAAGCATATATGCCTACTGGATTCCACCAACCAAATAAAAGGTCGGTGATATATTTTTGTTAACACCCATTGAATGAATGAAAAACAAAGCTCCACAACTCAAATGCAACAATGCAATGTGACAAAAGATGCTCCACTGTCCCCACTATTGGGGCACATACAACAACATCCTACAAGCTTGTTTCTCTCTTAATTAGAAGGGCACTGTTTGTTACACGTGTAATAAGTTTTAGCCTAATTAAAATATCGCAATTGAGAAGACCTCTCCCCCATACTATCATCCACACAAAGAAAGAGACCTTGTAAGTCTCTGTCTCAGTCTTTTATTTTCAACATTGTAAGTTTCTCTCTTTTGTGTAGTTTTATTTATTTATTTATTTTTTTTGTTATAAAAGGTTAACTAATTGGGTTGTTCATACAACTTTTTTTAATAAATACGATAAAATTTGCAATCTATAGTGTTTACTTAGGTAATGACACAAACAGGTTCTTGATATAGGTGGATTCGAATCTAGACTTCTTAGTTGAGAGTAAGAAACTTTAAGGACTGACCACCTAAGATGTGCTTAGTGTTTGTCTAATTATTAAATATCATTTCATGAAAACTATAAGTGAAGTTTCAACTAAAAAACATTAGAATATGTCTTATATATTCATATATACAACTCCTAACAAACACAATATAATGGATATTATTATAATTTTTTTTTCCAACAATAAAATTCCACTTATTCTCGTGAGTAACATTTTATAGCCAAATTAATTACACACGTGTGTGTATACATATATATATATATATGCATTATATTGGATTTGTGTGCACCTAGGCTATGATGAGTGTGGGTATGTGGAAATGTGTATAACGCATATTAGTTACAAAATTTGGGACGTCTATACAAGAGTATTGCCCTGTTGCATGGTAGTTGCTTGTATGGACAGAGAATCGAATACCGTTTGTGCAAGGACTAAGGAAGAAGGCAGGAAGCAAAGGTCGTTTTGCATTCCCACTTGGGTAACTTTCATTTGACTTCAAGTCAATGTCTTCTATTACAACTTTTTCTATTTTTTCTTCTTTTCTAACGTTTTTCTTTTAATCATGTTGCGTACGTCCATATGCTTTTCTGACCTTTACAAGGAAAATGTAATGGAAACTCTTATAAGCCAAAAGCATGTTAGGAATCTCACTTTTTCTTTCTTTCATAATAGACACTATGTTGGTCTTTCCATAGGGTAACTTCTTCCAAGTTGGTTCCGTCGATGCTAAGCAAACCTTCATGATCTCTATTTTTAAAGGGTGTGTGACATTTTGGCCATTGACTGACTATACAGAGGAGAAGAAGGAACTGACAGAATGGAGAAGACTGCAGTGAAGAAGAAAGAAGTTCCAGGTCGACGCTTAGTAGATTTGGTACTCTCTTGGTCTATCGAAGATGTTCGCAATGAAGATCTTTACAAAAACCAGGTTTGCCCACCATAAAGCTCTCACCACCCTCCTCATTGTAAGAAATTAAGTTGTAACACATGCAGATTATAGAGCACTATTGATTTCATTAAAGTTTGTTTGTTAGCCAAATGGGGTATTAATCATTAATTTTTATTTTTTTATATACCAATAGAAAAGTATGTTGTCAAGTTGGGGTAACATTAATTTCACATTTTAGGTTAACTCTGTTTGTTCATTTGTTTTTTCTTCTTTTTTATCCCCTCTTCTTTTCTTATATCTCTCATGCAACTATTGGGAAAACCAAGAACTTGTTACGCTTAAATAATGTATGACATCAAATACAGAGTTCCTATATTGTGATTTGATTTATCTGCATACTTAGACCTGGCAAAAAATTTGATGATAATTTGGATGCGGTTACATATAATTTCTTTATGTTCCCATTTCCTAGCAGAGATATAGATCCTAGCAATTATGTTCAGATCATATTGATCACACTTGTAAATGTACAAAACTTTCCTCTCATGAAAATTGCAGTCCTAACCCTGAAATGGTTCACTAACAGGTGAGACAGATCCCACATAAATTTTCCTCAACAACAGAATACATGAATTCATTCACTTATCCACTTATTGAGGAAACACATGCTGACTTGTTTTCAAGCATGTCAACACTGCATCTAGCGCCTAGTTGTGAAATATTGTCATTCAAACAAACCAAGGATTTTAAACCACCCAAAGACTTTTTTTACCTTGTTACACTTAAAAGTGTGAGTGGATTGCAGAAGAATGGGGGATATGAACCTATGGTTGGAGACATCATTGCCTTGACAAATGTAAGATCAAAATACAAGGATTTAGACAGACACAACAGACCCTTTCTTGTAGCTTTTGTTCAAAGGGTCAAAGACGACAATATTCTTACAATATTAGCCTCAAAGCCCATCTTGGCTGAAGAACAAGAGAACAAGAAGAGGGAAACTCTTTATGCTATTTGCCTGATAAACATGACCACAAATATCCGTATATGGAGGGCATTGAACTCTCAGCTGGAAGGAAAAAACTTAGATATTATTGGAAAAGTGCTGCAACCAAACTCTGCTGTAAGAATTTTGATCATAGTTTACTTTAGTTTTGCATATTAATGTTCATCGAAATAATTCTTAGCGACTTTTTTTAAAAAAAAAACTTCTTGCAGGTAGCTAAAATTTGTACTTCGTGCATTTCTGAAAACAATTGCAGTACTACCTACGCAGATGTGAGGTCCAGAATCTGCTCCTCTGATTTAAATGACTCCCAGAAAGCTGCAGTTCTTAGCTGTTTAGAAACTAGGAAATGCAATCATCAGAATACTGTCAAACTAATATGGGGTCCTCCGGGAACTGGGAAAACCAAGACGGTTGGTTATTTACTATTATATCTACTTAGAATGAAATGCAGAACTCTTACTTGTGCCCCGACGAATACTGCAGTTTTGGAAGTGACCCAGCGGCTTCTAAAGAATGTGACAGACTCACCAGAATATGATACTTATGGGCTTGGAGATATACTTTTATTTGGAAATGGGGAGCGGATGAAGATTGGTGATCGTCATGACCTTCTTGATGTATTCCTTGATAATCGAGTTACTATATTATATGAATGCCTTCTTTCATCAACTGGTTGGAAAGATACTTTACTATCAATGATTACTTTACTCAACGAACCTAAACAGCAATATCATCTGTACTTGAAAAATAGAAGAGTGGAAGACCTTGAGGAGAATATAAATGAAGGAAAATCTAAAAATAAAGAAATAGATAGGAATCAAGGGAAGGAGGTTGATGATCAATCCTCCAAAGACAAGAAGAGCAAGAAAAATCTGAAGAAAGTTATCACTCAAACCATAAATGAAAACAAAAACAAGAAAAGACAGAAAGAGAAGGTGCCTTCGTGGAATGAAAAGGGCTTAGAGCATGAGGAAAAAAAAAGGGAGGATAGTTCTTCCCAAGACAAGAAAAATGAAGGACAGGCAGCCAATGAATGTGATAACCCGACATTTGTGGAGTTCGTACAGAAGAGATTCAAATGCATTTCAAAACGTCTGACATTTTTTATGGAAAATTTATATACACACTTACCTACTTCTTTTATTTCATTAGAAGTGGTAAAGAAGATGATCAAAGCTCTTGATCTTCTCAAATCTCTTGAAACTTTGTTGGGTGCTGTTAGTGTTACCGATAAAGGGTTATTAGAGAAAGTCTTCAGAAAAAATGTAGGAAGCGGACTTGGTCACTTAAGGGAGTTGAGTATTGTGAAAAATGAGTGCCTTCTTATCCTCAGATCACTTCCTCAAAAATTCCATGTTCCAAATTTTGAAAACGAGTATGCTATAAAAAAATTCTGCCTGCAAAATTCTTGTCTGATTTTCTGCACTGTATCAAGCTCTGCCAAAGTGCATGAAGTAAAGACTGATCTGGAACTACTGGTTATAGATGAAGCTGCTCAGCTTAAGGAATGTGAATCAACCATTCCTTTACAACTTCCTGGGCTCCGCCATGCTATTCTCATTGGGGATGAACGTCAACTGCCTGCGATGGTTCAAAGCAAGGTTTGAAGTTTTATTATTATGGTTGTATTTAGCTGTCCTGGGTTGTTTTTATGAATTATCAATGTAAAATCCTTAAATTTTTTTATTACTAGATTTCTGAGGAAGCTGAAATTGGAAGAAGTTTGTTCCAGAGGCTGGTATTGATAGGACACAAGAAACACCTTCTTAATGTCCAGCATAGGATGCATCCATCCATAAGCTTATTCCCAAATAGGATGTTCTATGAAAATCATATTTTGGATGGCCACAATGTCAAAGGAAGAAGCTACGAGAGGCGTTTCCTTCAGGGGAAGATGTATGGCTCCTACTCTTTTATAAATGTAGCACATGGAAAAGAGGAATTCGATAACAGCCATAGTCTGAAAAATATGGCTGAGGCGGCTGTGGCATCTGAGATAGTTTCAAGCCTTTTCCAAGGTATGTCTAAAGTAGCAACTAATCCTAGTCACAATTTTGGCAAAATGTTTTGCTAGGAAGGTTAGTTATGGTTAGCTTGATCATCAATAAGCTAATGTGTTCCATAAATCTCATTTGTTTTTCGTTTCTCCTTTCACTCCTAAAGAATCAGTTCGCACAAAGAAGAAGGTTAGAGTTGGTATCATCTCACCATACAAGGCTCAAGTTTTTGCAATCGGAGAGAAGGTGAAGAAGTACAATGCAGATTCTAATGATGACTTCTCCATTAGTGTTCGCTCTGTTGATGGGTTCCAGGGTGGTGAGGAGGATGTGATAATTATCTCTACTGTTAGATGTAATAAGAATGGAATAGTTGGTTTTCTTAAAAATCATCAAAGAACAAACGTGGCACTAACGCGTGCAAGGTAACAGATAATGTATAAAGTATAGACTTCACTATGGTGCTGCGAAAACTTGCTTTGAGGCTCTAGTGGTTTTTGCCATTAATAGGCATGGTCTCAATTTGCAGGTATTGCCTTTGGATATTGGGAAATGAAGCAACTTTAACTAAGAGGAACACTATTTGGAAGAAATTAGTCAATGATGCCATGAAACGGAAGTGTTTCTACAACTTCCATGAAGACAAGGGTTTGGCTGGTCCTGTATTGTCCCTTTCAAAATCATTAGTTTCACTCAGTCTGAGGGATGAGTCAGAATCATCATCTACAACTAGTGGGTGAGTAACATCAGCAATTATCCAACTAATCATTTTTTCTACTTTAGAATAGCTCTAAAAGAAGAGCTTAGGGAATGTTTTATTCAATTTAGATATGCACTTATTAGATTGTCAAATGGGAGTTATCCATGTCGTTGCAGTATGGTATTAATTAAATACATCAACAGCATCTTCTGCTTTGCTTTAGATGACTAGCATGTTCTGCTTTGCAAAAATCATAATACTGCATATAATGTGACCCACATGCTTGAAGAAATCCCTACAGAGAACTTGAAATTATGTCCTGATATATGTTGTTTTCTTTCTTTAGAAAAATTACATCAACCTTTCTTGAGGTATAAGAAAATGATAATGAAGTCCAAAGTTTTGCAAAAATGACCGTCCCCTAGTGTAACAACTAAGAAAAAAATTCATATTTTGGCCATGAGTTACCCTAATTTTATGCATCAAATTGCCCTTGGTTAAGCCATAAAATTCCTAATTTGTGACACAATCTGAACTCCCACCAGAATCATGATTCCTGCTGAACTCATTTCTCCTCTAAAGTAACATTTGTAACCCTATGTCTATTTTGCAAATTATGAGATAAGTTATGGTATCTTTTTTCCCCTTACTTAGACTGTTTGCTTTTCCAATCAATGATTTTCAGAATTAATTCAAAGCACACAACTAGGAGAAGTGTTGTTACAGATAAATGGGTAAGAATGCTGCCTGATGACTAATCAGGTACGTTTACCTTCTTACTAGAGATAGAATTTGAGTATTTTAATTCTGAAGCTATCTTTATTTTTACCTGATCTTGACTTGAGTCAATTGTTCATATTAATATTTGAACTAAAACGAAGGTTATACATTCACCACCAACCTGAAACGTTTCCAACATATTATACATGTTCTATCCATTTTAACTAGTCCTCAAATCCAAATGCAACCCTAGAGTATGCTAAAATCTATTAGCTGGTTTTACCTACTTAATATGAATGCTTTCTAAGACTCCCCTCATTGTTGACATGTCCACTGCAATTCCAAGACTTTCAGATAGTGGAGACCTCTAGAGAATCCGCAAGAATAGTTTCACAGGAGAAGAGGAGTTGCTGTGCACAAGAAAGACCCAAAATGGCTTATGCAGTCTCTTACTTATTACGAGGTTTTTAGTTTGCGAAGATACATGTTATAACCAGTGCACAAAACTCTTACAGATAGTTGAGTAATTAAGTACACTTGTTTAAAGACAAATGCCTTTGAGAGGGGGAAAAAAACAAAACAAATTGTTCAAGCGTAATGTAAAAATGGTGTGAATATAGTCAGGAAGTTTCAGTTGGTTGTTATAATATCCAATCACAAATGGGAAATTGTGAAATTTGCTTTGTTGATGACTTTGATAAAAGATATGTATGTACGTACAATTCCATATTCATGCATATGCCAATAAATATTCATATACTCACCTGAATAAGCATCCTCTCTGCATCTCAACTTTACCGTTTTCTTTCAAAATGGTTCCCTGCAGAAGAATAATACCAATAAAATTTATATGCAAGTCCAGTTGATCTCAAAAATCTAAACTAGAAGCATACCATCAACCAGCAGGAATGAGAGGGAATCATTGCATAGAACACAATGGCAAAAGACAACCAAGAAAAATTAGCCGCTGAAAATCAGATTTCATTTAAGAGAAAGCAATTAAAGGATATCTGATACTGAAAAAAATTAAAAAAACAAAAAACAAAACAAAATTGTCAAAATTTTAAAATTAAAAACAGACATTATGGAACCTGAAAGATTCAGCTATCATCTTAATTTGGTGTATGTATTCTTGAGATTTTTTTCACATTTTCTCTTATATATATCATTAACCACAGAAAAAAGGATTTTTATTTTATTTTATTTTATTTTAAATTGAGGATACAACAAATACAACAGAGGAAAGGCATGTTTGAATATCTCATATAAAGGAGCTCTAGATTTATTTTCTAGATTAGGAATATTTGAACAAATTCATAATTATTTTTTAGTAATTCTATAGTTAGTATACAACTCTTACGAATCTATATAATCTATATCCATATCTATATATTACTAAAAGCTAAAGCGTGACATTTATTGCTACTGAGCTCCCATTGCGCCACCTCATCGCCACGTCATTCGCCACATAATTATTATTTATTATTTATTCTTATTTTTTTACAAAATATATATAAAAATAAATTATTGACTTTATATATTCATCTTTGTCGGTTTTAACATCTATATATATTTCTTTTTTATTTCCAATTTTCTTATAATTTATTTACATTCACCTATTGTTTAAATATTTACACTTTTTTTAACTTTTTTTTTCTTCTCTTACCTTTTCATCTTTCCACTACCCTCTATTTTAATATTGCTATTCATCTTTCCTTTCGTCTTCTTTTATTTGTCTCTTCTTATCCCTTTCTTCTTACTACAAATTTGTCACTCCTTTCCATTCTTTACATAGTTTTTTCTCACAAAAAGGTTCTCTCTCTCTCTCTCTCTCTCTCTTTGTTTTGATGGATTTTTATTTTTAATTGCAACTCCGCTTTAAGTTGATAAATTTTTGTGTTTTTAAGAACTCTAATTTAGGTTGATATGATTTAGTTTTGTGTTTTAAGTTATTATTATTATTATAATTTTGCTCTTTGATTGTTAACTTTTATCCGATTACATTATAAAAAAATTAAGGATAGTAAATAAAATTAAAATAGTATTCCATTACATACCATAATTTGGATAATTTAGTGTTTATTGTTATATCTTTTAATTTTTCTTATTTTTTTCTTCTCTTCTATTTTACTCAATATTGAAATTCAACCACATCCTCCTTATCATTAAATTATTTATATTCTCTCTCTCTCTCTCTCTCTCTCTCTCTCTCTCTCTCTCTCTCTCTCTCTGTTTTAAAAAAATAAAAAAATGTAATTTTTTATTGTGCTCATCAAATTGTACTCATTTTTTTTAACATTTACACTTTCTCCAACCTTTCTCATCCTCTTTATCTTTTCATCTCTCCAAACATTCTATCTTGATATCACTCTTCTTCTTTCATTTTTTCTTCCTTTATTTTGATTCTTTTTATTATCACCCTCTTAGTATAAATTTGTTATTCATTCTTCCATTCTTTACATAATTTTTTCTCACAAAAAAGTGATTATTTCCCACTCTTTTTCCCTAAATTTTTTGGTGGATTTTTATTTTTATTTTTATTTTTCTTGCATCTCTATTTTAGCTTGATAAAGTTTTGTATTCTTTAGAACTCTATTTTGGTTGATGGGATTTAGTTTTGTCTTTTAAGTTTTTTTTTTTTTTTTTGTCTTTAATTGTTAAATATTATCATATTGCATTATAAATAATTAAAAATAGTATATAAGAATGTACTATTATTATATTACATAGAATTATTTGGATAAGTTAGTGTTTATTGTTATGTATTTTATTTTTATTTTTTCTCCTATCATTTTATTTAACATTTAAATTCAGCCACATCCCCCACACACACACACACACAAAAAAAAAAAAAAAAACCCTTTGATATACCACTAATGTAACTACATCTATAACTATTTAAGCCATTCATGATATCTATCTCTTATTAATAACCATAAAATTTACAACTAACAAGGGAACATACAAAGTAATAAAGAATAAATTAAGGAAGAAAAAAAGAAATAAAATCAAACGTTAATTAATAACTGTTATTTGGAAAATAAAAAGGTAGTAAAAAAGAGTAAGAAATAAAATAGAGATGGCTATATAAAGGATATTAAAAACTTTATAGTGCAATAAAATCAACAATTAAATATAATAATACAAAATTTAAACTTAAAAATAATCAAACTCTAACTAGGGAAATTATATATATATATATATATATTTATATAAAATCATAATCTTCATATACCATGACTTAAAAAAAATTATTGAATAGTTCCACCTCTCATTTAATGTCTATTTTATACAAATCATCAACCAATAAATATATGATAATGGTAAAAAATGTTATAAATAAGATTATGAAAAATATAATAAAACTATTTAAAAAAAAAACTTTTTATAAAGTCTAGGGACTAAAATAGCATTTTATCTAAAAGATTATCATGTGCAACGCGCGGGTCTGTGACTAGTAATATATAAAAACTGAAACGTAGTAGTTATTGTTGTTATACGTCTATTTAACCACATTAGCATAGATTTTCAGTTCAGTTTGGTCCATTCAGTCAACTTCGGTCTATGTCGGTCAATTTAGTCATCTTCAGTCCATTCAGTCTACTTTGATCAATTTCAGTCAATTTTGGACTAATTGGATCATACAATGATTCTTTTTGTAGGTTGCATTTTTTAGTTTTGAGCTCAAAATTATTTTTCTTCTTAATTTTTGGTTGAAAAGTATGAAATTTTAGTCTATTAGGGCCATACTCTTTAGTTTTTAAATATAAAATACCAACAAAATAGGCATCAAAGTTTATGGAGATGTGATCCCTAAAAAAACAATAAAAACGATAAATATTCAAAAGATTACCTTAAAATTCAATTTTCAATAATATAGGCATTATATTTACATTTTGAAAAGAAAAGAAAATTCAATAATTTTAAACTTATGTAATAATTTAAACTTAATGTAACATGCTACATTAAGTTCCTTCGAAAAGGTTATATTCTCTAATATCATGCATTACTAGTACTACTAATACCCCATTTCTTCCATATGCATTATGCAATCGACAAATCCTAAAACCTAAATCCTTTTAGCCCATCTTGATTGATCATACAAAAACCTAATCTATGATTCAAAAAGTCTTAAATCATTTTTAAGTAATTAAGTATTTTATTGAATAAGACTAAACATAAATGAGTCTAAAGAGTTACAAAATGTTATGTCTATAGCAGCATTTATAAAAACAGTAAAAAAAAAAAGGGGATAATTACAGTAAACCCACCTGTGCTATGGCCCGTTTTCACTTTGCCTACCCGTGGTTTAAAACTTTACACTTTGCCCACCTGAGGTGCCTTCCGTTAGGGATCTGTTACCCACCTCCCCCTTTGCCGTTAGAAAAACACATTTTTACGAAAAAACATACATAACAAAGATCAAAAAGTTAAAATTCTTTATTACTTAAGAAATTCTTTGAGAACAAAACAGTTTGCAGAAGCATTAGAGAGACAACCCAGTTTGCAAAACCCAAAGGCCTCGACGTAGAGAGACAACCCAGTTTGCAAAACCCAAAGGCCTTGCAAGCAGAAGGCAGCCCCGAGTCCCACATCGGCAACAAAGAGCCTGGGCTGGCAGGCGAGGATTAGACAAAGGAGAGAGACGAGAGCGGAGATTCGCGCGAAGATGGTGTCGCAGTTGGCTTGGAGATCGGAGGTCTGGACGGTGGCGGCGGTGGAGGAGACGGACTATTGCAAGAAGAAAACGGCGAAGCCGAGTGCGAAGAAGAGATCGGGAGGGAGAGGGAGAAGGGAGGAAGGGGAGTCGGAGAGGAGGAGGAAGACGGAGAGGAGGAGGAAGAGGAAGAGGACGGCGGCGGATTGGAGGGAAGTGAAGCGGTGGACGGGGGTGTGGCCTTTGACGAGTGGGTTGGATTCAGTGGATAAGAGGAGTTGGTGAGCGAAAGCGATGATAAGGCAGAGGATGACGAGGTAGAGTTGAAGGTGTCTGAGGCGATTGTGAGGGAAAGGGTGGAAGGGTTTGGCAAAGTAGGACTGTTGTGGAGATTTGAGGTAGTTTAATGGAAGGGTTTGGCAAAGGCGGTGGACTGTTTGGTGCTGATCAGATGGTATAGCCCTAATGATACCAACGCCGATGATGAGAATATTTGGTACATTAGAGCTGCCATTTTTGTTTTTGTTTTTCAAAACATACACACACACACACACACAATGACAATGAAAGAGAGACTGAGATTTCTGCAAATTGTTTTGTTCTCAAAGAATTTCTTAAGCAATAAAAAATTTTAACTTTTTGATCTTTGTTATGTCTGTTTTTTCGTAAAAATGTGTTTTTCTAACGGCAAAGGGAGAGGTGGGTAACAGACCCCTAACGGAAGGCACCTCAGGCAGGCAAAGTGTAAAGTTTTAAACCACGGGTAGGCAAAGTGAAAACGGGCCATAGCACAGTGGGTTTACTGTAATTATCCAAAAAAAAAAAAAAAAAAAAACTCTATAGCCGCGTCTATAAATACTGGTATAGAACAATCAGATTTATTACCACAGTGCAATGCCAACACTACAAAACGCGGCTATAGAAAACATGGCTATAGCTCAAATGGAGTTATACTGGCGGTTTTAGGAGCGACAACTATGTTTTAAAAATGCAGCTATAAAGCCTTTTTTTGTAGTGATAGAAGGAAAATGATAATAAAAAACCAATTAAGTAATGATCTAGTAAACAATATTATCAATTGCATGCGTTCCTAAAATTTCCATTTCTTTATAAGCATGATAATTAGTTCCTGCCTTAATGTCTACGTCAAATATAAAAAGACCAAATTTCAAATATATGAAGAATACATGCCTATTGGATTCCGCCAACCAAATAAAAGGTTGGTGCTGTATTTTTGTTAACACCCATTGAATGAATGAAAAACAAAGCTCCACAACTCAAATGCAACACTACAATGTAATAAAAGATGCTTCACTGTCTCCTCGCTATTGGGGCACATACAACAACATCCTACAAGCTTGTTTTCTCTCTTAATTAGAAGGGCACTGTTTGTTACACGTGTAATGAGTTTTAGCCTAATTAAAATATCGCAATTGAGAAGACCTCTCTCCCATACTGTCATCCCTACAAAGAAAGAGACCTCGTAAGTCTCTGTGTTAGTCTCTTATTTTCAACATTGTAAGTTTCTCTCTTTTGTGTAGTTATTTATTTATTTATTTATTTTTGTTAGAAAAGGTTAAATAATTGGGATGTTCATACAACTTTTTTTAATAAATACAATAATATTTGCAATCTATAGCATTTACTTAGGTAATGACACAATCAGGTTCCTTTTTAATATAGGTGGAGTTTGAACCTAGATTTCTTAGTTGAGAGTAAGAAACTTTTAAGGACTGACCACCTAAGATGTACTTAGTGTTTATCTAATTATTAAATTTCATTTCATGAAAATTATAAGTGAAGTTTCAACTAAAAAACATGAGAATATGTGTTATATATTCATACATACAACTCCTAATAAACACAATATAATGGATATTTTTGTTTTTATTTTTTTGTGTTTTCCAACATTAAAATTCCACTTATTTTTGTGAGTAACATTTTATTAGCTAAATTAATTACACACGTGTGTATATATGCATTATATTGGATTTGCATGTACCTAGGCTATGATGTGTGTAGATATGTGGAAATCTATATCTATATACATCTAAAAGTTGAAGTACTATAGCATTTATTGTTACTACGTTTCAGTTGACCCACATCAGCATCTGCGTCATTATCTTTTTTTCTTTCCAATTTTCCTATAATTGTTTTTTAACATTTATTTATTTTTAATAATTACATATTCTCCAACCTTTCTCATTCCCTTACCTTTTCATCTCTCCATTACCCTCAACATTAATATCACTATTCATTTTTCCCTTTATCTTTTTTTATTTTGTCTCTTTATCTTTCCCTTTTTTTTTCCTCCCTTACCTTTCATCTCTTCACTACTCTCAGCCTTAATATCACTATTCATTTTTCTTTCATCTTTCTTTATTTTGTCTCTTCATATTCATACCATCTTACTATAAATTTGTCATTCTCTCTTCCAATTTTTGCATAGTTTTCTCTCACAAAAAGATTTCTCTCTCTCTTTCTCTCTCTCTCTCTCTCTCTCAATATTTTTTGGAATATTTTTTTTTATTTTTCTTGCATCTTTGCTTTAAGTTGATAAATTTTTGTATTCATTATAACTCTACTTTGGGTTGATTCGATTTAGTTTTGTGTTTTAAGTTTTTTTTTTTTTGTTCTCTTTTATTGTTAAATGCTATCCTATTGCATCATACAAAATTAAAGACAATATATATTATTCTATTACATAACATAATTTGGGTAATTTGGTGTTTATTGTTATATCTTTTATTTTTACTTTTTTTTTTCTTATCATATTATTTTATTAAATATTTAAACTCAGCCATATCCTCCCTATAATTAAATTATTTATATTTTCTCTTATTTTTTATTTAAAAAAATTAAACATATAATGTAACACCCCATAATTTTATTACTTAATTAATTTTTAAATGTAAAATTAAAAAGAAGGCCCACAATTAAATGGATTTAATTGATTTGGGCCTAAAATATTAAAAATAATTTGAGCTTAAGTGAGGTGGCATAAATAAAAAATATATGGGCCTTGTTAACCCTAGCCTTTTATCTTTTAAGTGACATGTGTACCCTTCTTTTTCTGCCTTCAGCCGCAACACATTAGGGATAGCTGATTCTTTTCTTCTCTACGGCTTGCACAAGTTGTTCAGGTATGGTTGTCTTGCTCCAAACTTAAGAAGGTTGAATGGTCAATAGCTAGCTTTTGTCTTGAACCTATACTAATTATACTAGAAGAAAAGTGCTCTTGTATTGTATTATATTAGATAAAGGATGGATCATTATGTCAGGAAAGACTTTGAAGTGTACTTAATAGAGGAAAAGGATTGGACTTTATCATTTTTGTCACCATGTGAAAGGGAAAAAGGGGCTGCCTTGTGGTTTTGTATTTATAACCGTACATGGCCATCTTGGATTTAAAACAATGATTAAATTAATGGGAAAAAGGGTGCTCCATGGTTAGAATATAATTTCACATAGCCTCCATTGTTGACTAATTCAACCATCACCTTTTATTCTTGTCTAAGACTAGTCCAATGGCTTAAAGAAATTGTTGGTGAGTCTTGGATGTGACTGCCATGTTGGGCTGAATATATATATATATATATATATATATATATATATATATATAATTTTAGATGTCCAGCAGCATCAAGGGAGAATATAGGCATCCGAATTGATAAAATTAAGAGTACAATATTATGTGGCTTCTATTTTTGACTAAATAGATATAAATGGGGTTGATCAGATATGTATATATATCACATGGCTTCCAATATTTGGTGAATATATATGATATTAGAGTGAATACATTCCGAGCCACTAGATTGATGAATTAAGACTATACGTGGCTTCCAATATTAAATTGGATAGATGTAATGTTAGAGTGAATTGGATAGTTAAGTGAATAAATGGAGGACTTTGGATATATCAATATTGACTAGGATAAAACCTTTTGAGCGTGAAAATAGATTTTTAAGTGGGGAATTGTGTATTGATGAACCTATTTTTTGGTGTTGCTAGGTTCTAATTCTGCTGAATTGTTGTGATTCAAGGGAGGTTGATTTCTTTTATTTTCGCAAATAAAAGGTAAGTGGTGTTTACTAATTTTGGGGATTTTCCCAAAACAGTGTTGGTTATTAAACTATTCTATATTAAAGAAATATGTTGATATTCTTTAAATAAATTGATATTTTATAAATGTTTGATGTGCACATTGACTATTTATTTTATGAAAAACTTGTGGGACAACCTAAATTTATTTAAACTTGTATATGTGAATATAAGTATATATTTTTAGAATTGTGAATGGATTATTTTGTGAGCATATTGAATATGTTTTGAAAACCTATGGCAAGTCGTGTTTAGAAGCTCAGTATGGTATTTAGTCCTTAGCAAGGGACAATCATACTGCAGCTAGTCCTTAGCAAAGGACGGTTCCAGAAAAGGGGACAGTGCACATTTGATAGCTCCTTAGCAAGAGAGTATACTATTGAGAATCCAAAAAGGAAGCTCCTTAGCAAGGGAGTGCACCTTTAGGTTCCAAATGAGCCATCCTTAAGAAAGGGGATGAAAAGGAGGTTCCAGTCCCAAAAAGGGGACAGCACAACCCTGTCAACGGGGCGTAAGCGTTGACCACGAGAAAAGCCTAGGAAAATGTGTGTATGATGGTATTGATTTATATATATGATGGCTCACAACATAAATATATTTTCTTTTATATGAAATATTTGCTGATAAAATATTGATGAATTGCGAGTTATGAAACTGTTGTAAAAATCTATTTATTTGAAAGGTTGTTCCTATACCCCAATGTTAGTGAATTTCACTTATTGAGTTATCTCACCCCCCTTTATTTTCCCCTTACAGATACATTAGAGGGATTATTGGAGTAGACATTCTTGGGAGATAGCAGTTTCGAACTATTTTGTGGAACCAAGGATTTTATTATTATTTTCTTTTATGGCATTAAACTTTGTATTGGAGAATTTTTTGAGGATATTTTGTTTTTGGTGGATTAGAGCTCTGACATTTGTGATGAGAATTGAGGTTGCTAATTCCTTTTATTTAATATTTTTATGGATTAATCAGATTGAATAGACTTTTATTGCTTATGATTTTGGGGCGTTACATATAATATTTTATTTAAATTCAAATAAATAAAATTATACTAATTTTTTTAACATTTACAATTTCTCCAACCTTTCTCATTCCCTTTACCTTTTTATTTCTTCAATATCTTCTATCTTAATATCACTTTTCATATTTCTCTGTATCTTCCTTTATTTTGTTTCTTCTTATTATTATCCTTTTAGTATAAATTTGACATTCTCTCTTCCCTTATATGCATAATTTTTCTTCACAAAAATTTTTAATTCTCTCTCAATTTTTGGTGGATTTTTTTTTTTTTTTTTTACATTTTTTGCTTTAGGTTGATAATTTTTTTTTTATAACTCTACTTTAGGTTGATGGGATTTAATTGTTTTTTAAGTTTTTTTTTTTATTGTTAAATTTTATCGTATTGCATTATATAGTATATAAAAATGTAATATTATTATATTACATAGCATGATTTGGCTAATTTGATGTTTATTTGGAGATAATTAATTTGGTGTTTATTGTTATATCTTTTATTTTTATTTTTTTTCTTCGCATATTATTTTATTCAATATTTAAATTCAACCACATCCTCCATATGTTCAATTTTTTTTTTTTTGGTGGATTTTTTTTTTTTTTTTTGCATTTTTTCTTTAGGTTAATAATTTTTTATTTTTTTTTATTTTTTTATAACTCTACTTTAGGTTGATGGGATTTAATTGTGTTTTAAGTTGGTTTTTTTTTTTTTTGGTTCACTTTGATTGTTAAATTTTACCATATTGCGTTATAAAGAATTAAAGATAGTATATGAAAATGTAATATTATTATCTTACATAGCATGGTTTGGATAATTTGGTATTTATTTAGAGATAATTAATTTGGTGTTTATTGTTATATCTTTTATTTTTACTTTTTCTTCTCATATTATTTTATTTAACATTTAAATTCAACCCCATCCTCCATATGTTCAATTATTATTATTATTATTATTATTATTATTATTATTGTTATTATTATTATTATTATTATTATTATTAGATTGTATATTTTTTCAAAGTCAATATGTGTTATTTGAAATAATGTTTTAAATTAGAAGCTTTTTTGTAGTGTAACATAATATATTTTTTAGAAGGTATTATATATATTAAGATATGTATGAAAACACGATGCAATAAAAAAAGTTATCTTTTTTTTTTTATAGTGTGAGAACTATTATACTAACTCATGACCATGTATATTATAAATATGTATGCGAATCAACTCTTATAGGTATATTTTTCTTCACAACATAGATCGACATCTCCTTTTTTCTCACAATCAATAAATCATATATCATAAATTGGAAATATAAAATAAAATAAAACGAAAAAAATAACTTTTTTTCATCATATGAACATAAGAATACATCCCGCAATATATAACTCTTCAAATTCATAAGATACATGATTACTTAGATTATATAGTAAAATAAGACCAACTTATCCATCATGACATTGCAATATTGTCTAGATATAATTATATAAAAATATCGTTTTGTTAATCTTGTCTCATAAACCAAAAGTACCATTTATATAGCTAAGAATATCTTTAAAGAGTAACATATGACAAAGAATTCTTAATTTGAATAGCAGAATAGATATATATATATATATATATATATATATATATCATTTAACCAAAGTTGTTAAAATTAGGATTCTATGTAAGATTGTGAGAGGTAGGTGGGATTGTAGGATCGGATCCTAGATCATAAGATCATACATATTTTCAGATTTAAAGAAAAAAAACACATTGATAATGATTTTGTATGTTGAATAATCACGTAAATTTTGAATTTATCCATAAAAAAACAAAGATTTGCATCATTTGATGCAATTTGCATGTCATACATCACTACGTCTATATTAATAAAACAAATATATTTAAGTTTTGACCTAATGCATCTAAAAAGTTCAATAAATATTTAATTCGCAACTAAATACCAAAATATTTATTAACAAATATGGAAATATTTTTCAAGTTCCAAGTTTAAAATCCAAAATAAGTTATCAAATGGAAACTAGCTAACTAAAATAGGGAATCCAAAAGCAAGATGAATATTAAGGTGAAGTGAACTTTTTAATTATTCTCATTCTAGGGTTCTTATAAGCACCGTTTTAATCATCATCATCTAGTTCATCATCTATGTAGAAATTGTATATTTGTATACTAGAGCTGCAAAAGAAATCAAGATTCAACTTCACACTCAACAATTCAAGTTATACCACTCAGAAACAATTATAGAGCATGCTTAAATAAATCAATTAATCAATATATAAATACAAGCATACTAATAAAATTATATATAAGAAAACATTTTAGTAATATTAGAATACAAATTAGTATATTGATCAAACAAATTTAACAACATTATAGCTTAATTAAAAGGTAGCGAAGCCAATGTAAAATTTTCATTTAAAAATGATGAAGCATTCCTTTATTTTGATTACAAGTGAACTAGAAACAAAAAAAAACATTTGCTTAGGTTAACATAATTATATATATATATATATTTATTTATTTATTTATAAAGTCATACTAAAACAATAATATTATCACGCGCAATGCGCGTGTTTACGACTAGTGTGTATTATGTATGTTACCGTTAGTTACAAAATTTGGGACGTTCATACAAGAGGATTGCCCTGTTGCATGGTAGTTGCATGTATGGAGGGAGAATCGAATACCGTTTGTGCAAGGTTTAAGGAAGAAGGCAGGAAGCAAAGGGAATTTGCATACCCACTTGGGTCACTTTCATTTGACTTCAAGTCAATGTCTTCTTTTACACTTTTTTCTATTTTTTATTCTTTTCTAACGGTTTTCTTTTAATCATGTTGTGCGCGTTCATATGCTTTTTCTAACCTTTACAAGGAAGTTTTTTTTTTTTTTTGATGAACACCTTTACAAGGAAGTTAAGGAAACTCATATAAGCCAAAAGCATATATGTTAGGAATCTCACTTTTTCTTTCTTTCATAATAGCCTCTATGTCGGTCTTTCCATAGGGTAACTTCTTCCAAGTTGGTTCCTTTGATGCTAAGCTAATTAACCTTCATGATCTCTATTTTGAAGGGTGTATGACATTTTGGCCATTGACTGACTATACAGGAGAAGAAGGAACTGACAGAATGGAGAAGACTGCGGTGGAGAAGAAAGAAGTTCCAGGTCGACGCTTAATAGATTTGGTACTCTCTTGGCCTATCGAAGATGTTCGCAATGAGAATCTTTACAAAAACCAGGTTTGTCCACCATAAAGCTCTCACCACCCTCATTGTAAGATATTAAGTTGTAACACACGGAGATTGTAGAGTATTATTGATTTCATTAACGTTTTTTAGTTAGCCAAATGTCAAAAAATATGAGGATAACAAGATGAATATCACATCTGACCAAATGGGGCATTAATCATTAATTTATTTTATTTTTTTGTATACCAATAGAAAGTATGTTGTCAAGTTGGCGTAACATTAATTTCACATGTGTAGGTTAAGTATGCTTATTAATTTGTTTTTTCTTCTTCTTTTTTTTCTTTTTTTTTTTTTTTTTCTTTTCTTATATCTTCTCATGCAACTATTGGGAAAACCTAGAACTTGTTATGATTAAATAGTGTATAACATCAAATACAGAGTTCCTATATTGTGATTTGATTTATCTACATAGTTAGAACAGGTGGCACAAAATTTGATGATAATTTGGATGCGGTTACATATTATTTCTCTATGTTCCCATTTCCTAGCAGAGATACAGAGCCTTGCAATTATGTTCAAATCATGTTGATCACACTTGTACACGTACTTAACTTTCCCCTCATGAAAATTGCAGTCCTAACCCTGAAATGATTCACTAACAGGTGAGACAGATCCCACTTAAATTTTCCTCAACAACAGAATACATGAATTCATTCACTTATCCACTTATTGAGGAAACACATGCTAACTTGTTATCAAGCATGTCAACACTGCATCTAGCGCCTAGGTGTGAAATATCGTCATTCAAACAAACCAAGGATTTTAAACCACCCAAAGACTTTTTTTACCGTGTTACACTTAAAAGTGAGAGTGGATTGCAGAAGAATGGGGGATATGAACCTATGGTTGGAGACATCATTGCCTTGACAAATGTAAGACCAAAATACAAGGATTTAGACAGGCCCAACAGACCCTTTCTTGTTGCTTTTGTTCAAAGGGTGAAAAACGACAATATTCTTACAATATTAGCCTCAAAGCCCATCTTGGCTGAAGAACAAGAGAACAAGAAGAGGGAAACTCTTTATGCTATTTGCCTGATAAACATGACCACAAATATCCGTATATGGAGGGCATTGAACTCTCAGCTGGAAGGAAAAAACTTAGATATCATTGGAAAAGTGCTGCAACCAAACTCTGCTGTAAGAATTTTAATCATAGTTTACTTTAGTGTTGCCTATTAATGTTTTTTGAAATAATTCTCAGCAACTTTTGTTTTTTTTTTTAACTTCTTGTAGGTAGCTAAAATTTGTACTTCATGCATTTCTGAAAACAATTGCAGTACTACCTATGCAGATGTGATGTCCAGAATCTGCTCCTCTGATTTAAATGACTCCCAGAAAGCTGCAGTTCTTAGCTGTTTGGAAACTAGGAAATGCAATCATCAGAATACTGTCAAACTAATATGGGGTCCTCCGGGAACTGGGAAAACCAAGACAGTTGGTTATTTACTGTTATATCTACTTAGAATGAAATGCAGAACTCTTACTTGTGCCCCGACGAATACTGCAGTTTTGGAAGTGACCCAGCGGCTTCTAAAGAATGTGACAGACTCACCCGAATATGATACTTATGGGCTTGGAGATATACTTTTATTTGGAAATGGGGAGCGGATGAAGATTAGTGATCGTCATGACCTTCTTGATGTATTCCTTGATAACCGAGTTACTATACTAAATGAATGCCTTCTTTCATCAACTGGTTGGAAAGATACTTTACTATCAATGATTACTTTGCTCAACGAACCTCAACAGCAATATCATTTGTATGGAGAGGTAGCCAATGAATGTGATAACCCTTTGACATTTGTGGAGTTCGTACAGAAGAGATTCAAATGCATTTCAAAGCGTCTGACATTTTTTATGGAAAATTTATATACACACTTACCTACTTCTTTTATTTCATTAGAAGTGGTAAAGAAGATGATCAAAGCTCTTGATCTTCTCAAATCTCTTGAAACTTTGTTGTGTTTTGTTAGTGTTGATGATAAAGTGTTATTAGAGAACGTCTTCAGAAAAAATGTAGGAAGCGGACTTGGTCACTTAAGGGAGTTGAGTATTGTGAGAAATGAGTGCCTTCTTATCCTCAGATCACTTCCTCAAAAATTCCATGTTCCAAATTTTGAAAACGAGCATACTATAAAAAAATTCTGCCTGCAAAATTCTTGTCTGATTTTCTGCACTGTATCAAGCTCTGCTAAAGTGCATGAAGTAAAGACTGATCTGGAACTACTGGTTATAGATGAAGCTGCTCAGCTTAAGGAATGTGAATCAACCATTCCTTTGCAACTTCCTGGCCTCCGCCATGCTATTCTTATTGGGGATGAACGTCAACTGCCCGCGATGGTTCAAAGCAAGGTTTAAAGTTTTATTATTATGGTTAAATTTTGCTGTCCTTGATTGTTTTTATGAATTATCACTGTAACATCCTTAAATTTTTTTATTACTAGATTTCTGAGGAAGCTGAAATGGGAAGAAGTTTGTTCCAGAGGCTGGTATTGATAGGACACAAGAAACACCTTCTTAATGTCCAGCATAGGATGCATCCATCCATAAGCTTATTCCCAAATAGGATGTTCTATGAAAATCATATTTTGGATGGCCACAATGTCAAAGGAAGAAGCTACGAGAGGCGTTTCCTTCAGGGGAAGATGTATGGCTCCTACTCTTTTATAAATGTAGCACATGGAAAAGAGGAATTCGATAACAGCCATAGCCTGAAAAATATGGCTGAGGCGGCTGTGGCATCTGAGATAGTTTCAAGCCTTTTCCAAGGTATGTCTAAAGTAGCAACTAATCCTAGTCACAATATTTTTTGCTAGGAAGGTTAGTTATGGTTAGCTTGATCATCAATAAGCTAATGTGTTCCATAAATCTCATTTTTTTTTTCGTTTCTCCTTTCACTCCTAAAGAATCAGTTCGCACAAAGAAGAAGGTTAGAGTTGGTATCATCTCACCATACAAGGCTCAAGTTTTTGCAATCGGAGAGAAGGTGAAGAAGTACAATGCAGATTCTAATGATGACTTCTCCATTAGTGTTCGCTCTGTTGATGGGTTCCAGGGTGGTGAGGAGGATGTGATAATTATCTCTACTGTTAGATGTAATAAGAATGGAATAGTTGGTTTTCTTAAAAATCATCAAAGAACAAACGTGGCACTAACGCGTGCAAGGTAACAGATAATGTATAAAGTATAGACTTCACTATGGTGCTGCGAAAACTTGCTTTGAGGCTCTAGTGGTTTTTGCCATTAATAGGCATGGTCTCACTTTGCAGGTATTGCCTTTGGATATTGGGAAATGAAGCAACTTTGACTAAGAGGAACACTATTTGGAAGAAATTAGTCATTGATGCCATGAAACGGAAGTGTTTCTACAACTTCCATGAAGACAAGGGTTTGGCTGGTCCTGTATTGTCCCTTTCAAAATCATTAGTTTCACTCAGTCTGAGGGATGAGTCAGAATCATCATCTACAACTAGTGGGTGAGTAACATCAGCAATTATCCAACTAATCATTTTTTCTACTTTAGAATAGCTCTAAAAGAAGAGCTTAGGGAAGTTTTTTTTCAATTTAAACATGCACTTACTAGATTGTTAAATGGGAATTATCCATGCTGTTGCAGTATTGTATTAATTAAATACATCAACAGCATGTTCCGTTTTGCTTTAGATGACTAGCATGTTCTGCTTTGCAAAAATCATAATACTGCATATAATATGACCCACATGCTTGGAAGAAATCCCTTTAGAGAACTTGAAATTATGTCCTGATATATGTTGTTTTCTTTCCTTTGACTTGGTATGCATCTTGGTCAAGGTGGAGGATGGTTTGCTCTTAGGTATTAGATAACGAATTTCTTTAGAAAAATTACATCGAACCTTTCTTGAGATATAAGAAAATGATAATGAACTCCAAAGTTTTGCAAAAATGACCGTCCCCTAGTGTGATAACTATAAAAATAAATAAATAAATTCATATTTTGGCCTTGAGTTACCCTAATTTTATGCATCAAATTGGCCTTGGTTAAGCAATAATCTATATTGTGTATATATTTAAAAGTTGAGATGTAGCATTTAATGTTTCTATGCTCCTGTTGAGCCACCTCATTGGCCACATCATACTCTCTTTTTCTTTTTAAATCATTTTTCCCTTTATGATTGTTTAATTTTTTTTTATATAAAATAATTAAATACAGTTCATAGAAAAACATTATTATTCATTAGATACAAATATTTGACTATTAAACTACTCAAATTTATTTCAACTTTTTGTTTTCTTCTTTATAATTTCAAGTAATTGTTTTTTTTTTTTTTTTGACTGAAAGTAATTGTTAAAATTGAATAATTCATTATCTTTTTAGTGGATAAAATTAACATTTCAAGTATCCAAACCAAACTTTAGCACCTAAATCTCCAGCTAAAGATGTCTTAGGTGTCTCTTTGTTTATCTACCGTTATACTGTTTCCTCTTACAAAATTTCAGTTTTTAACAACCTTATCTCTCTCTCACTCATACATTGATTATTTATTTAAGTTTTACAATGTTTTATATACCAATGCAAATTTTAGATATAATCACCCATCATCTATAACAAAAAATTTAGCACAATACTAATTGTTTTCCATATTTTTCAATTAAGTTTTAGTTTTCACCATTTTGAGAAGACATCAAGCGTTAAGTGTCTCTTTGTTTATCTACTATTGTAGTGTTTTCTTTTCCAAAATTTCGGTTGTTCACAACCTTATCTCTCTCTCACTCATACATTGATTATTTATTTAAGTTTTACAATGTTATATATACCAACGTACATTCTAGATACAATCACCAGTCATCTAAAACAAAAAAAAACAAAAAACAAAAAAATTAGCACAATACTAATTGTTATTCATATTTTTCAATCAAGCTTTAGTTTTCACCATTTTGAGAAAAGCATCAATTATTTTTGTCAGAAACTTTCAAAATTAAGGCAATAATAGGAAGACCATTAAGGTAAACAAAACGCACAATCATAAATGATCTTTTTTTTTTTTCCTTTCTTTTTAGTTTTCTTGCATTTTTTTGAAGTGATTTTGTTGTTTTCCTTCCTTTCCAAATTTTTTAATGATACTAACTTTTGTTATTTTTAATTGACTTAGAATTGTTAATGCAATTTTCTTTGCCCTATCATTGTTGTGGACATTCCTAATGTTGATATGAAACATATTGACAATGAACATTTTTTGTGCTTATTTTTAGAGTGTCAAAAAGTATTCAATTTAGTAATTTTGTTATTGTTGCATCCCATGTGTTTGGCAAAATTTCTTTTAGAAGTCTTAAGCGTCTTTCTCAAATCTGTATGTGATTTTTATTTTGTTCATTCTATTACAAATAATCGGCATCTCCACCATTAAATTTTTAGCTAATTTGAGCTTTCTTGGAAAGTTTTTACTTTGTTTAATTGATCATCTTTAAGGAAAAAGCCAAAAAGAGAATAAGACAATATAATTTACTCTAAAACATCATTATGCTACTAATGTTTTTATGTATAGATACTTAAGGAGCTTGATCAATTCTTTCTTGGGATTCCTATTATCCTAATTTTTAGGAGTTTAAGTGATAGCTTAGCAACATTCTTTATGGTGCTCCCTATTTGTGGTTCAAACCCCACCATTTCCCCTCCACCACCATCTACATCTCTCTCTCTCTCTCTCTCTCTCTCTCTCTCTCTCTCTCTATATATATATATATATATATAAATATATATATATATATTTATAATTGGTTGTTCAAATTAAGAATTCTCATGTGTTACTCTTTAAAGGTTTTATTAAATATATAGATGGTACTTTTGGTTTATGAAATATGATCAACAAAATGTGATATTTATATAATTATATCTAGGCTATACTGCAATATCATGATGGATGAATTGATCTTATTCTACTATAAAATCTAAGTAATCATGGGGTTTATGAATTTGAAGAGTTATATATTGCGAGATTTGTTCGTATGTTCATATGATGAAATAGAGTTTGCTTATTGCATTTTATTTCATTTTATATTTCTACTTTATAATATATGATTTATTGATTATGATCTATTACATAGTTATCTTTATATATTTTTTCACTTTTAGTTTCAATTGTGTGGAAGAAAGAAACATGAATCTATGTTTTGGAGAAAAATATAGTAATAAACAAAGTATACATAGTTAGAACTTGGTCTAATAGTTCTCACACTGCAAATTTATTTTTATAAAAAAATTATTGCATTATATTTTCATACATATCTCACTATATATATAATACCCAACTACAATAAAAATTTAATTTGTTAGTTGTTACACCACAAAAAAAAACTTCTAATATAAAACATAATTTCAATTAACACATATTGAATTTTAAAAGTATACAATCTAATATATTAATTCAATAATTATCCAATAAAACATATTCATATCAAATTTTCCCGTGCATCGCATGAGTCTGCGACTAGTATTCCTAATTTGTGACACAATATGAACTCCCACCAGAATCATGATTCCTGCTGAACTCATTTCTCCTCTAAAGTAACATTTGTAACCCAATGTCTATTTTGCAAATTATGAGATAAGTCATGGTTTTTTTTTTCCTTAGACTGTTTGCTTTTCCAATCAATGATTTTCAAAATTAATTCAAAGCACACAACTGCGAGAAGTGTTGTTACAGATAGATGGGTAAGAATGCTGCCTGATGACTAGTCAGGTTCGTTTACCTTCTTACTGGGGATAGAATTTGAGTATTTTAATTCTGAAGATATATTTATTATTGCCTGATATTGACTTGAGTCAATTGTTCATATTAAAATTTGAACTAAAACGAAGGTTATACATTCATCACCAACCTGAAACGTTTCTAACATATTATTCATATTCTATCCATTTTAACTAGTCCTCAAATCCAAATGCAACCCTAGAGTATGCTAAAATCTATTTAGCTGGTTTTGTCTACTTAATATGCATGCTTTCTAAGACTCCCCTCATTGTTGACATGTCCACTGCAATTCCAAGACTTTCAGATAGTGGAGACCTCTAGAGAATCCTCAAGAATGGTTTCGCAGGAGGAGAGGAGTTGCTATGCACAAGAAAGACACAAAATGGCTTTTGCAGTCTCTTACTTATTACAAGGTTTCTTAGTTTGCAAAGATACATGTTATAACCAGTGTACAAAACTCTTACTGGCAGTTGAGTAATTAAGTACACTTGTTTAAAGACAAATGCCTTTGAGAGGGGGAAGAAATAAAAAACAAAACAAAATGTTCAAGCATAATGTAAAAATGGTGTGAATATATTCAGGAAGTTTTAGTTGGTTGTTATAATATCCAATCACAAATGGGAAATTGTGAAATTTGCTTTGTTGATGACTTTGATAAAAGATATGCCTGTAATTACCTAACCCTGAAATTACAAATGGAGAACTTAGCAGGAGATTCTATTTACATACTATAAATCACAGGTGGAGAATCTTTGTTCTTTTTTATCTCTTACTGATCATTGCTAAACAGAATCATGAGAGATGATTTATGAATCCATTTATCCATGTCCGGAGTGAAAGAGTTGAAAATGCTAGATCATGCAATTCTTGCATGGCAACAAACTAGGCAAGGCAAAGTTCTATGTTAGAGAACACATGTCATGCATTCAATATACATATCATTTCTCTCACAATGTGTAAATCCCACAGCTATGGAACCCACACTGCAAGAGAGATGATACATTAGATAATTACTGCAAATTGCAGGGGCTTAGGCCTAAGTACCATTGTCAACCCCCTTCCTAAAAGGCCTAAGAATGTTGACTTGAGACTGGACCACAACAGTGAGGAAATATTTTACTGGCTTATTTTGGCAATATTTACAACATATATCCAGCAAAACCCTCTATTTCCTTGTTTTTAAGTTTTTGGCACATTTGTCATAAACTTAAGTATGTTTCTGGCACTAATTCTTTAAAAGGCATTTATGCAATCAAAATATGTAATGCCGTGCCACATGCGAAGCATCATTTTAGGAAGACTGGCTTGAAATTGCACTGAATCTCTGATGGTTAGCAGCAGGAAAATAAATAAATAAAAAGCTGATCCTAACATAATGTTCATCTTTAAGTTCTTTCGATCCTGATCATAATAACAAATAAATTTTGTATTCTATTGATTTCTTTAATTTTGTAAATTACATATGGAAAATCAGGGTAACGGTTTTATCCTTATCAGCCAATCCTTATACATGTACATACAATCTAGAGACAAACTAAATGAACTTATGAAAATTTTGAAGACTGATATAAATAGTCCGATAGTCAAAATGGAACTGCATCAAGACTAAGTTATAAACAAACCATGCACAAAAACAGGCAGTAACAACAGCAGTTACCGTCTTGAGTAACGATCTACAAGTGCCTTAGCTTTGTCTGGTGCAAAGAACCGTGCCTGCACATAGGCCATAGACACTAGCTTACATCCTTGATGTGTGCAATGTGTATGTACTATATAGACATAATATAAGTGCCAAGGTTGTACACAAGCAAGATAATCATTGCAATTACATAAAAAGATACAAAACGAGGTGACCCCTTCCCAAAGAGATCCATGGTTTTAAACTACAACTTATACCCAATCAACCTCGCTTATACAAAAAGGAGTCGAAAGTCGTGAGGCTTTGCATTTGAGATAAAATTATTCCATCAAAGTCCCTTAAAAATATTTTAGTTGCAAATTAGGAAAATCCAACACTTCAAGAGTTGCTCTAAACTTCAAGCCCTCCCATGTTAGTTCAAATGAGGAGAGTTCAAAAATAAATAAATAAATAATTTTGAGTAGAATAGAAAATATATGCGCAGGCATGCTCATTACCTGTCAACATAAGCTGTAATCTCCTCAACTCTTTTACCATTAGATACTTGGAAAATAGTCAGCATGGATCCACAATTACACAACAAAACAACCGTAACAATAATAAAGAAAAGAAAAGAAAATAATGCATCCACAAAACATAGAAAGCTGTAGTGCCTATTGTAGCTTGCTGGTATTACTTGTGCGATTGAGGTAGAATAATGCGCATATGAACATAGACACATACATGATTACATGTATATTGACACATAAATATACATATATGCATTTCTAAAGACATTATTATCAATGCATACATACATGTGTACATGAATTTCCATATGCATGCATATGCCAATAAATATTCACATACTCACCTGAATAAACATCCTCTCTGCATCTCCAACTTTACCGTTTTCTTTCAAAATGATTCCCTGCAGAAGAATAATACCCATAAAATTTATATGAAAGTTCAGTTCATCTCAGAATATCTAAACTAGAAGCATAACCATCAACCAGCGGGAAAGAGGGAATCGAAACCAATAAAGAACAATAACGCATTGTGAAGAACAATGTCAGTAACCAATTTGCATGCATTCTTTGGCCTGTGCACTCCATTCAATCAGTAACCAGTTCTTATTTTTCCATTGGCAATTTCCTCCATATTCTTGAAAGATTCTATTCTCTCATATCATGCATTATTCGAACAGTAGTCACACAAATCAGAAAGAAGCATGAACACATAATTATTCTTAGATATAGTATCCAGAAACAATTCACATGATCCCAGGATTTATAAAAGAATACTTAATAATTAGAATAGAGTGGATAGTGGATGTGTGTGATTTAAATATGTATTTACCTGTATCTACATGCACTCAAAGTACTAATTTTGTTTTAATAAAATATAAATAAATAAAAAATCACCATGGATGTTTTACCAGTTTGGAAAGACATACACACCATTTTAATTAAAAAGCTTCATGATTAATTTTGCAGGAACCGCCAGTAATGAAGATTGATAGAGAGAACTCCTATTAGTGAGATTCTTGTAATACTACTAATACCCCATTTTTACCATATGCTGTATAGCATATCTACACTAGGATCTAGGTTTTTTCCCCTCAATAAAAAAAAAAAAAATGAAACTGAAATTTCAAACAATCTTGATGAAATATTCCTTTCAAAAATGTAATTAGATAACATAGTGAAGTTTCAAAATGACTACTAATATATATGTTAAAATACCGATTGTCCCAAAAGTTTAAACTATTAGAATATGGTAAATTTAATCATTTAACCATATACTTCTAATACTCTCCTTCACGTATGGGCTCAAACTCTCTTTTAATAGGTGAGGGGCAACATATGAGATTTTAAATGGGAGGTAGAGTAGAGGAGACATGAATCGAACTCAAGACCTTCTACTCTGATACCATGTTAAATTACCGATTATTCCAAAAGTTTAAGCTATTGGGATATTGTAAATTTAATTATTTAACCACATACTACTAACTATATATATATATATATATAATTTTTTTTTTCTTCACTAAAGTGTCTAGCAATGGTTTCATAAATTGAGATCTTTATAACCGAATACTTTGTTCATTGGCATATACATTTCGTACCTGGTATTGGCATATTTTAATGAGATATGCTGGTGTATTGGTAAAAAATAATTTCCATCTTAGTTATATATATATATATATAAAAATTTTTTTCTTCACTAAAGTGTCTAGCAATGGTTTCATAAATTGAGAACTTTATAACCGAATACTTCGTTCAGTAGCATATACATTTCGTACTTGGTATTGGCAAATTTTGATGAGATATGCTGGTGTGTTGGTAAAAAATAATTTTCATCTTAGTTATATATATATATATATATATATATTTTTTTTTTTTTTCTTTCACTAAAGTGTCTAGCAATGGTTTCATATATTGAGATCTTTATAACCAAATACTTTGTTCATTAGCATATACATTTCGTACCTGGTATTGGCATATTTTGATAAGATATGCTGGTGTATTGGTAAAAAATAATTTTCATCTTAGTTCTAAATTAACAAACATTCCAAGCTATCTGGCCAATAAATTCATTACATAAATGAGAGAGAGAGAGAGAGAAAGAGAGAGGAACCTTAGCTAAGTAACCACGGAAGTCATCTGGGTGACTAGAGATGAGGCGGTCGTAAACAGATACAGCATCACTGATATGGCCCCAATCTGAATATGCTTTACCAAGAAGTAATTCAACCTGAAATAAATCTCATTGCAAATAAAAAAATGGCAAAAGACAACCAAGAAAAGAAGCCACTGAATCAGATTTCATTTAAGAGAAAGCAATTAAAGGATGTCTGATGATGAAAAACATTAAAAAAAAATTGTCAAAATTTTAAATAAAAAAAAAAACATTTAGGAACCTGAAAGAGTCAGCTATCATCTTAATTTGGTGCATGTATTCTTGAGATTTTTTTCACATGTACTCTTATATATCCACGGAAAAAAGGATTCTAAAAATAAATTGAGGATACAACAAATATAAAAAAGGAAAGGCATGTTTGAACATCTTATATAGAGGAGCTCTAGATATATTTTCTAGAATAGGTTAAAAAGAATTCCTTTTGCTTTTAGGCTCAAAATGAATCCAAAGGTACACTCTCTGCCTCTCTTTGTCCCTTTGCACTAGGATTCATGTACTATCATAAATAAATAGATATATCTTCGACATATTTGGGTTGTTATCATATTTTAAAAATCTCATTGCAAGCTTTCAAATTAGATTGGAGTGACAAACAAAGAGAAAGCAGAAAAATAGAGAAAGTAGCTAACTTGTCTGTATACAAATTATACAAAATGTCAAATAAAAAGATTGAGATACATTCCCTCTTTTTATTTTTTATTTTTTTTTATCTTCTACTGCTATTAAGGATTTCTTTATAGAGAGAATAAGAGAGGAGGTGAAATGTCGTCTTTCCCCATACTATTTTAAAATTGTAATACCATTAGTATTTTTTTTTTTTTTTGAGAATCAAATTTGAACTCCATTATGATTATACATTTTCAATATACCATTCCTGAGGCTGCTTCTTTAGCTAAATTAAACAGAGGTTTTGAGCCCTTGTCACAGCCCCAAAGGTCCTCACTTCTGATGAGGCACCCAATGGAAAAGAATTTGGATCTTTCTATAGACGAGTTTTTGAAAATAAAAGAGTAATAATCAATTTTTTGTTTTAATAATAGGGTTGATGACTTGGTCTTACTCCTTTGTTATTCAGTAGCCTTTTACTTAATAATTAGTAAGTATTATAAACTAAAAACATGATCACATAATAACATGATTCTTGGCTGCATTTAACAAAGAAAACTAATGTAAAAAATTGAATGCATAAATGCTGTTTCATATATATGACTTATTATTGTCATATATATGGTATCTTATTATTACTCCATAAGTATTAAAAGAGATGATGACAGCATTTTTGTGAAGGCATGCTGATGCAGGACAACCTAGGCTTCCCACCTAGATTAGTCCTACGATGAACCTTAGGCTTCCCACCTAAGGTGTTTGGAATCACCACCAAACAAATCAATGTAAACAAACCTCAATAATAATGATAATAGTCTGTAAAAATACAAAAGGAACCATCTGGAGCTTTATATACAGCTTCCAGGAATCACAAAGATTAGGATAAACTCTCCTAAACAAATCCTAAACAATTTCAAATACTAATCTGATAATCCTAACAATTTCAAATACTAATCCGATAATCCTAAACAAAGGATAATGATGAACTAATCTTAACCAAACTCAAATACCAATCCAAACTAACAAATAACTACGTTACAATCTGAAATTATCCACTGAAAATCTAAAATGCAATATTGAAATAATTTTTGGTTATGCTCCTGCATTACATGCTTTCTAAAAACATTATCCACATAAAACCAAAGTCGTTTTCATTGGTTGAACAAATGTAATGCTTTAGTGAATCTAAAGGGCTAAAACCTTAGTATTGTAAGTTCTCTAGAACACTCCCTGAAAGGCAAATCAATTATGATGCAACATATTTTAAAAGGCTACACCCAAATCATAATCAAATTTCCTTCAAGTTACTGCTTTATGATGCTTAAAATCCTCCCTTTTCCTTTTACTTTTGTAATTTTGGAATCTTAGAAGTGTAATATGTCATTGAGGAACTACAACTCACTTGAACAGGGTCCACCTGTTGCAAATTTGTCTCTTCAACCTTACTATCAGAGTTCTGAGACTTCAATCGTTCACGAGAGCCCAGGAGAAATTGAACAGCCTGCATTAAAAAGAAAAAAAATGAAAAATGAAATTGTAATTGCTTGCAGATATGCTTGTCTAATGGGCTGTTACATGTAACTGTTCATGAGATGACAATAATATGCCTGGATTCTACGTAATTGACTTAAGAATCTCTATAACAATGCTTTTGGGATCCATAAAGGAGATAAGGAGCTCCACACCTGAGTTTAAGTAAAGCAAGCTAGTTTTGCTCTCTTTTTCTACATAAGAGAATATTATGTGGAAAATCGATACAAGCCAAATTCAAAGGACAGTCAGTTGACCGCAAGGCTGGGCAGTGATGATCACATGACAAAAATTACATAATATTTTTCATTTTTTAAATAGAATCTGCTCTCATATATGTACAAATTCCTATCAATTTAGGACATAACTAAGAAAAAATGTTAAGTGAACCTAGATTGAAGATCTAATCTTACATATGGCATTAATTAATAATCAGAAAGTTTTAGAAATTATTATAAGTTAATTTGGTGTGTGTGTGTGTGTGTGTGTGTGTATTTTGATTGGTAAGTTACACACACAGTCAATGGGTCTTGAACCTACAACCTTACCCTCCACCTAAAACTTATAAGGGAAAAAGGTGCCGATTATGCTAGAGCTCATTGGCGTAAGAAATCAATATAAAAGTTTCTTTAGAGAAAAATAAACACCTGTACATTTATGCAAGTCCTTAACTTGAATTGAAGTCATAGTAATATCATGAAATCAGGATCAACTCAGCTATCCAGTAGCTGGGCTATGTGTCCAACAGTTTGGGTGAGTTCAAATAAGTGAATACAACATATTCCACCACTTGAGTAGATGAAAGATGGCTGACATAGAACAAAGCTGTTGTCAGCCTTTTGTTTAGTTTCTTGACAAGTTTTGGTAACCAAAAGTTCGAAAAAAAAAAAAAAAAAAAAGAACAAGAAATGATGATTCAGGTCTTAAGCCATGAAATATTGATTTGGGTTAAAAAGATTTTGTCATTTAGGTTGTTGGAACCAAAACAATTGTTGAAGGATTTTCTGGTTGGAAAAGGTTGGTAACAGTTAAGAATTTTAGGGTCTCTAACAGAATAAGAAAAGGGATCCAATTTGGATGTAAAAAGGGAAGAGAGCACAAGTTTTTGGGCTGTGAACAGTAACCCAAGAATAGTTTTGGTATTTTGGGGTTGTTCCATAGCTTTTTGATTATGGGTTAAATGGGGTATAGAGGTTTAACCTAAACCTTATGGAACTTGGAATATATGGACTTTTACTAAGCACAGACTAAATTACTATTGCAAAATCAAATTAAAAAACCCTATAACATAATTAATCAATAATATTATAACCCAATAAAGCAAATCTACAACCAATTCCATAAGTTTATGAATTAGAGAAATACCCCTAAAATAAAACAAAATCAGCTCCTATCTGTTTGTATCTATGGCTAAGAATTAAAACAAGAGGCTCTTTCAAAAAAGTTTTGAATTGTGGAGCATTCATCCTATTAGCATGATGACAAACCTCATCTGGTTTCTTAGCAGCAAGTAATGAATTTGTAAGGCCACGCAGTACTTCAAAGTTGATCTCTTTAGACACCTGTTAGGTATATGAAGACATTCATGGACAGAACTAATAAAATAAGTTAATAAATATCAACGCAAATATTTTTATTAAGTAATCATCAGCGCAAACATTATCAACTAATAATAAAATAATAGCTCTTATTCTGCTTCCTGCAATTCCTATCAATTGTATATAATGTGATTATCAATTTCACATGCTTCCTCTTCATACAGTGCAAATCAAATTTAATATAAAATAAAAGGTTATCTGCGAAATATTTATAATGACATAAAAAAAAACATTAAATTTAGGGATTAGTGTCTGTCATTTGGGGCTTAGATTGGTCACCTGCATCCTCTTAGTTTATTTTCGTATGGTTTTTCAATTCCTAACCCTTGATAGTCCTTAGGCTATCCTTCTAAGTTCAAATCAACAAATCCCAAAATCTAGAAAACCGTAATCTATGATTGAAGAAATTACTTAATTATAGGCATCTTGACTAATTTTGATTTGAGAATAATCCTCATAGATGCATACAACCAACAACCTGTAAATCGCATGCCTTCGTTGGTGAGAGGCTAAGAGCACACAGTCAAACACCGATGTTAAATTATGAGCACCAATGCGAATAAAGGTGAGCTCATTATTTAGCATACCAAAGTCAAGCATGTTGAATTTCGTTAGTTGACAAGTTTTGCAAACTATTTTGTTAAGCAGCATCTTGAGTCTTAAAGCCTCGAGTTCAATGAAGGAACTCAAGTCTTTGAGACTCGAGTTCAAAGTGGTGGCAAAGCTGAGGTAGACTAAAAATCCACATGGAACTCAAGTCTTAGAGACTTGAGTTCCTGCAAAGCATCCCAAGAAATAATACAAGAAAATATGATGTATGTGGTTGGGATGCTGTTTCAGATCTAATGGTTGGGATGGGGGACCAAGAAAGCTGAAGCAGGAAGCATGTGTTATCACCTGTTATCTAGAAAAAGATAAAAGTGAATCATTTCATTCGGCTGGGGGACCAAGAAAGCTAAAGCATGAAGCAGAACAAACCTCTAGGCTCTAGCTATTGATTTGTTGTTGTTTGGTGAATTTGTTTTGATGGGTCATCCCATTTAATGGTGGGACATGTGAATGGGAGGCATGAACTTTCTCAGCCTTTGAGAATTTTTTTCCTTTGTGGAACTCGAGTTTTTTATCCACATCAGTTTTGCCACCTCCTAGAACTCGAGTCTTAGAGTTCCTTCATTGAACTCAAGTTTCAGAGCCCCGAGATGCTAGTTTACAAAATAGTTTCAAAAACCTACCAACTAACAAAATTGTTAAGAAAATCATGTTAAATGGCAAAAAATCCCCATGTTCAGTGCACACAGCGGTCTAAACCAGCAACAAGCAGAACATTATCCTGCAAATCTGAGGATGACTAACCATATCTGAAATCTTAAATGCAGCTACACTCCCATCATAATCTTTGAGTTCATATTTGACTTCTCCAAGCAAACGGTAAACATCAGGGTCACTTGGTTTCACCTATGGAGCACAAAAGTCATAGATCAATTGAAAAACTATCTTGGAAGCATGGTTAAAGCACCATGTCCACTTTATTATTCATAAAATTCATAATACTTCAAATGCGGAGCATGAAAATACCTTAGTCAAGTCCTGAAGCACAGAGACAGCTCGAGTATAGTCTCCCAATTCTGTCAATGTCACTGCAGCTCCCTACCAATTCCATCAAAATGGGATAGGAAGTAAAATATTTATAACAATAATGATGGAACTAGAAAAATAATTAAATTATTACCCAGTAGATTAAGAATATATTTGTCCTAGGACTTTTTTTTAGGGAAAAATTGCATATGAAACTTTTAAATGAGAGGTAAAGTGGAGATGGGGTTTAAACTTAGAATCATTTGCCATGATACATTGATAAACTACCACTTGTCCCAAAAGCTTACGTTGATAGGAAATGATGAATTTAATTAAATAAATATTATTTTAACAGGGTCAATGGAATTCACACTTGTTCATTGTGTCTTCTATACGTTGCACGTGCATGTTGATACCATAAGATGATTAAGGTTAAGCACACCTCTTCAAATTTTTTTTTTTTTTTGAAAGCTCATGTCATAAAATTTCTGTGTTCCCCTTCTAGTAATAAAAATGCAATCTACTAAATCAAGATCCCCAAGCTCCAATAATTCTTGTTATCCAACAGATAAATTTGGGTTGATTGGTTTTAGTTGGCTCCCAAATATGACCAACATGAAACCAAAAATGAGAATCTTATAATTTTTCAAGTAGATTGCTCTCTCTCCCCCTCTCTGCGTGTGTGTGTGAATGCACACATGCCTATGGGTGTAAATTTACTTTAAAAGCTTTTTAACATAATTGGTTTAGCGTTTTGGTCTAGATTGAAAGCCACCAAATCCATCAGGTTAGGTTCATGCTCTTAACCTGACAATAGGACAGGCGATTGGACTATGACAATTTCTTCTATTTGCACGTTTCAACCAGCATTAACTAAAAGAATCAGCAGCATATATTGAATACAATCCCTTCTTTTTTCATTCTTGAAAGATGAAATGACTCCTTTAAGTTTAGTTCCAAAGCTAATTACACATATGGATGACACTGAAATATGTTTCATATAACAATAAAATAAAGATGTAGCAATAATTCAGTCAAACCAGCACTAGTACATTTCTATTTTCAGTGATATCAGCATACATTAACAAAGAAACAGAACTGGTATCCTGCAGAACAATGAAAGACTCACTTCAAGAGCAATTGGATCTTTTGGGGAGTTACTTAGTGTTGCCTCATAATCTTTCAGCCTAGTCTGCCACATATCAAGAATTAAATGTACATGATTAATCTTTCCTGATTTCATCAAAAGACATTGCAGAAAAACAAATACGATCAGCCAAAAGTAAATTAATAGATGCATAAATTGCTGTAAAATAAATGCACATGTAATACAAAACTACATAATAAACCAGCTCAGAATTGGAGGATCACCCTTGGTGACACTAAATAAGCCATACTTTTGTGTAGATGAACCACTATCATTATGAAACTTACTATGACATGAATGACATTATCTTTTAAACTAGGAATTAAGATTATTGCCCCAAAAAACAAAGCAATTCAAAAAATAATTGTTCATTATGAAACTTCTGTGTACTCGGGTTGGCTGTTTTCTTTTATATAATAAAATTTTACGTTACCTATCAAAAAAAAAAAAAAAAAATTGTTCATATGCATTCTGGTAACTATCTCCTAAACTAAAACTAAAAGCTATAACTTGCTTAGTACTTCTAAGTTCCTGTGAGCAATTTCCAAGAACACTACTCAAGAGAAAATTTTTCTTTTCTTGATAAGTTACTCAAGAGTAAAAATTATTAGAGATTTCCAAGAATATTACCTGAAGAGTAGCTTTCTCTTCTTCCGACAGTTTATTATTGACCATGGCGCCATCCTCAGTGGGACTAATACTGGAAAATTGAAGGTCATCTAAAAATCAAACCATGCCTCTAGAAATTGCAACCAATGAAATATTATTATGAGGGTTGAGAGGGAGGAGAAACAGTTAGGATAGAATAAATCAACAACAGTAATATCAAATAGTAGTTTTGAGGTAACGAGATTAAAACATTAAATAAATAAATTTGAAATTTACATATTTGAATAGTTCCAGTAGATCTCCAGGGTCCCCAACGAAATGTTATGTTCCCAATTTTTGGCTGGTGGTAGTCTTCAATTATATATGCCTTTGAAAACTACAAATACTACTATGAACAATAGTAATGAATTTTACGTTCAAGATATGGAATGTTGTATCAATTGGCTTTATATTAAGGTTTTAACACTTGGCCTTTTTATGCCCCAGCAAAAGCCAGATCACTGTTATTTTTTAATAGAAAAAGATAATTTTATCAGATGAGACAAAGTATTCACAACTAGACACAACGGAAACAACAACAGAGATGATTGATCGAAAATTGGTACAGGATAGAAGAACCTTTCACTTACTATGCCATACCTTCCTGAGGGAAGAAAGTCTCCAAGAGCAAAAACCAAACCGAAGACCAAGACAGCTACACCTACCCCAATCTTTTCATATCAAGATTGAATTAGTGATATATATATATATAGACATATATACTGTTGAAGATGATGTCAATCATATCATTTTACAGGTGAGAAAAGCACAAACAGCTGAAAATTTTACCTGTGTACCAAGTCCAATCGTTTTCTTCTCTGCCTCAACTGGTGCATCATAGTCAATTGCTCCAAAGTCTTTTTCATCATCTTCTATTTTCTTCTCAAGCGCTGACCTGAGAGCATACAGAATGCCATAGTCATGAATAATTATTCCAAAAATGATGCACAGAGAAAAATTCATAAAACTAGCTGTAATGGCCACTCTCTTGCAAGGGTTGCCAAAATGCTTTTAAGAAAGGAAAACTTAATAAGATGAATTGGCCATTCTCCCTTAAAAGTAGGGGCAATTCACCCCTGCCAACAGCTCCAAATCAAGCGCAGAGGGGTACCCAGTTGATCTAAGAAGCAATAAAGAGTAAAGACCATGATTTCCTCATGACTATGCAGTGTACTAAGAGATAATCGCCTCATTTTCTGTCTCATTTTCAATAACTTAGAGGCTTCAATTCAGTGTATGGTTAATATAAGGAGACCTGGCTGATAGGTGCTATGCTGATTTATGACCATCATAGTCAGTTTTCCAGATAGCAGGTTCTTGCAACACTGCAGCCATTCCATATGACTTACCAAGCTACAATATAACAGAAAAATACAATCATTTGTGTTTATGACTTATTATTAATATTTACAAAAGTCTATGTGATGTAGAACAGACAACACGGGCTTTCCTGGAGCAGTAAGGGCACCTAAAATCATGATGCAAGACCAAAATGCACTAATAGAAATCATTGGGGTGAAGGTGTCAGAATTGCATGAAATTTGGCTAGCTAAAGGGAAACGGTCTTTTGATCAAAAGTCGTCACCTTGCCACAAGGTGCATCTTAACTTTGGTGAATTCCTCCATTAAGGCTCCAAAAACAATGATTTTTCCATTTTTAGTAATTTTTGTTTTCTTAATAACTTTTTGCTCAAAATTTAGAATAAGATCTCGCTTGTTTTGGGACAACCTTTAAGGTTCGTAGTTTATGATTTTGCATTTAACTCAATTTTGGTAAAAATCGATACTTTGCCACCTAATCTCGTGATTAGCACAAATTAGGGTTTTGAATGTTTTCCTAGTCGACCTAGAGTTTTGTCTTTTCAGTATGGATATGCTATGTAGCCTCCAGAGGCAAAACATACTATTATTAATAAAATTCAAAGTTTTCTTTAGTGGATTCCAAACCTATCACCTTGTGAATTCAAGGGACCTCTCGTGGATTCAATGTTTACGACCAAAAGCTAACATTTTAGTTTCTGTTTCATCTAAGAAAGTATTGTGTGTGCTTTCTTCAGGCTTCCGCGACATCACTATGTATATCATATGTTTTAAACTATTACTAAGCTTATTAATTTTCAATACTTTCGGAAAAGCTAAATTAATCTTTTAGTGAAAAAGCCTGCAATATAACATGAGAAAGTAGCATACTCTAACCTAACCTTCCATCATCCAGGATATTAAATACAATTTAATCAAACTGACATGTAAGTATGAAACTTGAAATGAGGCAAATTGTTTTATTTCCTTTCTTCAATTGAATGAGGAAAAAGATTTCTCTTCATGGATAGAGTGTCACATTGATGTTGGTAGACAAAATCAATAACTCAAGCCTGATATTTCCTAAACCTAATGAATGATTTTCTATTTTGACCTGATCTCACTTCATTATTTTCAAGTAAGGACATATGAGAAGCTCATGGGAAAGAAACATAACACAATATACCTTCTAACTGCTTCCAACCGTTCCTCAAACTGAAGGTCCAAAGAATTATTCCTCGATTTCCCATCAAATCGAGAACTTAAACCAGGTGCCTCTACAATGAAATCTTGGGGTAAGGTTAATGCAGCAAAGACCAGTAGAATATAAACAGAAAAAATCTAGGAAAGTTACATGAGGGTCCAAATTCATTAAATAATTTGATTAAAAGGATTTATAAAACTTAAGAGGATGATGCTGTCTAATCTTACAAACCACAAGCATGTCCAAAACTACAAGTGGCCATGCAATATCACGGCTAACATGCAAAGAAAATTGTGAGAAGACCAGCATAATGGGAAACAAGAAGCAATATCAAGAGAAGTATCAGGTTTTGGAAGCCCATGTGTGCTATACAGGCCTATTGCCCCAAAGTTAACAAAAGATTTAAAAAAGAAAAAGTTTCAGAGCCCACCACAAGTTTCTCAAAGCAGAAGTATCAGTTGAGAGATCTTTATAAATGCTTTAAGCAGCCTCAAGACTATGCATATGATCAGATAACTGTAATAAATTTTTTTTTTTTTAAAAAGGGTTGAAATGATTATTTTATTTAAAACATGTTGAAGAGAAAAAAATTTTGACACCTTGCTAGAGCAAAATACAAACCAAAATCCAATTTTAAAGAAGACTAATGGATTAAAATGTCCTATCCCCCAAACCCTTTTTCCCTCCTTTTTTACACATACAGAGATACACAAAGAATCAAGGGCAACATTCACAACTCAAACATTTTTGTGCAAAATGTTCTGAACAATAAATGATTAAATTTGGACAGTTGTAGTGTACAAAATTCAAATAAAAAAATATATGAATAATTTTCCTAAATTGAGGGGAAAACTATCCACGCTTACGAGTAGGTACAGGACCAGATTGCTTAGTTGTTGATTTCCTGCACCAGACAAAAACAGTGATTATGACACGATGAAAGCATTGCTATCGTACAGGAGCAACTGACTATTTACAATTCACATGTCAGAATATAAGGTCTCCATTATGACCATTTCATTGATGAGCAAACCAATCAACAAATTAACCATAAAGACATATTAGAAGGCACTCAAATATATAGCTTTAGAATAATATTAGAAATATTTTTAATTTCTCTCCTTTGTTCAGAATTTCCCTAAGTTAGTAAGTATTTACTTTCTCTATGGCTATGAAATAACAATTAAAGGAAAGACTCTATACTTTTTCCTACATTTTCTCAGTAATCAAACAAGTAATGCAAGAAAACTCTCAAATAAGGATTGAACAAGTCAATACATTGTGTTACTATTATGCACACTTCACTGCTGAGAGAGCCAAATTAAAAAAAAAAAAAAAAAAATTACAACAGAAAGCACAAATCTTTTGGTCAAAAACTTTGTTTTCTTTCCTTCTCTTTTTCCTGGCAACCAAATAGAAAGATCAAAGAAAACAGTGGGTCCTTAATTTCCTATTATTCCCAAGTCATTGCTGAGAAAACCCATTACAAAAATAACCTTAAAAAGAAAGCATCAATCTTTTCTTTACTTTTCCAACATTTTATTAGCAACCAAACAGAGAACCAAAGAAAATTGTAGCTCAGACACATAATACACATATAGATAGATGAAAACACATAGGTATGTGTAGAATAATACATACGTGGGTACCTTGTTGGTTTTGTTTTTGTTTCCAAAACCGCGTCTTGTTGGGTTTGAATCAGAGCATCGTATTGGAGGCATCAGCAAATGACTTGCTGTGGTTGTGGCCATTGCACGCACTCTCTCTTAACTGAAGAAGATAAGGTTTGTGCACTTTTCTGTGGGTCTAAAGTTACACTTTATAGTTACCGCCAATTGTAAAATTTTTGCCACGTCAGCAATATGAATTTTTTTTTAATTTTAAATTTGATCATTAGAATAGATGAGGATTATTTAAACTATAATATCTCGGTTTAAGTTGCAATGAAATGAAATGGATTGAACTTTGGCCAAACTTGTTTAATTGGATTGCCCATTAGTGGGTATCATCATCCTTATTTAATCAAGCTAATTAACTTATTTAATGGGTTTAATTCCCTACTAACATACATGCATGCTATGTGGAGCGGGTTTAAAAAATGTGTAACCTCATCTCTTTTCAACTTATGAATTCTTACAAATAAAATTCATTTACTAACAAACAAATAAGGTTGATTTTAAAAAGATTTACATGCTTTTCATAATTCAAAGTTGAATTAAGAACAGGGAACTTTATTATATATTCATAAATCGATAATTAAATTCTTGTAATTGAGAATTTATTGTATATAGTTTAAAAAATATATAATCAATAATGATGCTTAATTGTAAGTTATTTTATTGATGGCAATAAAATAAAATAAAATAAAAATGCCAAAACAATCTATTAGGGGGAGTTAAATAGTATAACACTCATCTCCCCAAGAGCTTTGTAGCTTAATATACACATTTTGGTGTTTTTGACTAAAACATTTAGGATTTGAATCACTTCTCCTCCAACTATTAATAAATTATCACCAAAAAAAAAAAAAAAATTCAAATCTCAAAGTACAAAACTTTTAATTATAGTTTCCGTGCCAACTACCAATGTCATATAAAACATAGTTTAATGCATATGTCATTTGCATTTTTTGGAATGCAGCTTTTTTTTTTATTATATAAGATATTTATTTTAGTTTTGTTAGTAAAAAATAATATATTTTTTTTTTTGGAATGGGCCATATGGCCGCCACACACACACACACACACACATATATATATATATGGGTTTTAAGAATTGGCCATAGCATCAATTTCTTTTTTCTTTTCTTTTTTATAACAATTGGCATCAATTTCGAAATTGAAAATGAGCCTTCAAAAACCCAAATCATATATGTGGCATTAGAGCGCCCTACCAAAACAAATATAAGAATATTTTTTCAACTAACTAAAAAAAAATCCAATGAAATAAATTCTCCGCTAAGAAAATTAAAGTGCAAATGATGTCTGCGTTATGAACAGAGATTAAGTTTAATAAGGATGTGGTGTAAAACCCAAGTTTTACCTCTCTAAATCCTAACATGTAACATCATCATATTACATATTAAAGGATAGACACAATCAAACTCATTCAATTCTAATTCTCATTTGAAAATCTTACTTAACTGTGAGTTTATTAAGATATTATTATGTGTTGTAAAATGTATTGAGTTCTAAATAAAAAATTAATGTGGCAATCTCTTATTAAATGGTGTAAACCATGAGCTTACACCACATCTTACTAAATTCAAACTATTATAACTATATGTTTCATATGAATTTTACATAATTGACTTACTTGGGGCCCAAAATTAAAAGTTTGAGTCTTCGAAATTTCAGTGCTATCATGTTGCCTAACGCCACTCAAAAAATAATTCAAATATTTTTTTAGATGACTTTACGATTGAGCATCACTATACTACAAGAAAAAATATATATTGCAACAAAAAAAAATCATTGCAATAACATTAGAGTCACTGTAATAGTTGATACAAGATGTTGCAATAAAATTTGAGGTAATAGGTTTCTGCAACAAAAATTTTTGTTGCAATAAACTCCAAATATTTTAATAATAACTTTGATGCAATGATATATATATATATATATATATATATTGTTGCAATAAATAATTTATTATTTCGAATATTTTGTAAGTATGGGCTATTACTTCACGCAACTTGTTGTAATAGATTGCAAATAATTGAACAAAATAGATCGGATTAAATTAATTCATTTTGTCACTGCGATTAACTATGAAATAATTGATACCAAGTTATTGCAATGATGTATTTATTGCAGTTACGTGTTTGTCATTGCAATAAATTGTAAAAGAATTAATATCAAATTATTGCAATGGTAACTTCGATGCAATAAGCTACTAATTCGAAATTTTCATTGCAATAGATTGCAAAAACAATTGGTATCAATTTATTGCAACGATTCTTTCATTTTAAGTTATTGCAACAATTTTTCTTAATATATTAAAGCTTCTATTGCAGCTAAAAATTATAAGTTATTGCAACTTATTATTGTTGATGCAATAATTTAACACTTTTAAGTTACTATTGCAACCATTTTAACTTGTAGATGCGATATTTTGTCTAAAACTATTATATACATATTTTGTTGTATTAACACTTGATGTAATAGACATTTTTTGATGTAGTGCTATTAATTATACTTTTTTATAGTTCTCAACTACAAGGATCATATAATCAGTTTAGTGAACATATAATTAAGTTTTTTTTTTTTTTTTTAATTCAGTTTTGAGAATATAGTAGCTTATTTTTAATTCAGTTCTAGATCTTTCAGAGGCGCATCACTTTAATTTAGTTTTGAAAATATAGTAGCTTATTTTTAATTCAGTTAGTAAACAAGTTTTATCCACAAGAATTCACAAATCATGGAAATTAAATATACTGTTTAAAATGAAACTTTACCATTATTAACCTAATATAGTTTGATATCTAGACTTCAAAAGGTAGTTATATATTTTTTTTCATTGTTTCAATGGCTACTAAATACTAGATGATAAAAAAAAAAAAAAAAAAGCCAATTTGTTTATAGAGTTAATGTATTTTGTACTTATTATTCTAATTCTTATTGTTGTGACTATGAAACAAACATTTTCAATCATTAATATTATCAAGTCCAAGATTCACAACTAAATGAAAAATGATATTTTAACACACTCTTCGATTTTATATATCAAAAGGAAAATTGCAACAAAATTCCATATAGAATTAAATATAGATAAATTTAACAATATAAAGGGACGTCGAATTCCATTTTGATATATCAAACACCTATTTGTATCTTTGTGTTTTTTTTATATATATTTTTTCTGTTTCTTATTCTTGAATGATCAAAGAATTTTTGTTCAAATTTTGGTCTCCCCCAACAAATTCTGGGTTTCGTCATCGGTTGGCAGCTTCGCAAAGGATTGTTATTATTTGGTGGTTTTAGGTGTTATCTTGTTATCCTTCATCTTAATAATTAAGGCTACTAAGCGCAGGATAGGTTAGCTCTTCTAGGTTGTTAAAATGAGATTAATCTTCTTAAGTACGGTTTGGTGTTTATTTTTTAATGCTATGTATAATAGGTGAGTAAATCCCATATGTTGCATGTGAGAGTGAGACACTAATTATTTCATGCAAAAAATTCACAAAATCTTTTCTAATCTTTCACGATTAAATCACTTTTTGAGACATTTTGAGCTTGGTGACAGATCATTGGGTTAATCTTTTGCCATCTTTAAATTCAGAAGAGGCACATGTTATAACTAGTAGAGCCATTTTTGGGCAATGCAAGTGGCAGGAGTCATGTGCCTATTATTGCAAATGAAATGATATCTGATCTAATTAGTTTGAGTGAAGGTGTGAAACTTTTTAAGGACCCTATCCTCTGAAAAGGCAAACTTGAAAAGCAAATGATGAACTCAACTTGCTTTTTATAGCAATGGCTTTCTTCCCCATTCAGGTTTACATTTTCAATATATACCTAGCTAGTTTTGCTTTCAACCAATTGACTCCTCTTCTCTTTGAAAATGAACTTTGGTTCAAAAAGTAACGAGAACGAAGAGTGTAAGTCTGATCCAAAAATCCATAACAAATACAAAGAGATCATTTCTACCATCCCAAGAAGAAACGGTGGTTGGTTTGTGGATCTCTACCAATATGAAGGTTTTTGGTGCGGTGCACACGACTTAAGAGGGATCTTGCCAGTTCAAGACCAGTTCACACCTCAACCTAATGATGTGATTTTGAGTAGTGCTCCGTAATCTGGCACAACATGGCTTAAGGCACTAAGTTTTGCCATTATGACCCGATTCCATTTCAACGAGTCTACAAGCCCCTTACTCACTAGACTGGCTCATGATTGTGTACCTTATTTGGAGTTCAAACTTAGCTCAAATTTACAAAAATTGGATCTAGATGTTCCACTTGTGGCTACACACAGTCCTCACACTTCCTTACCGAAATCCGTTATAAATTCTAGTGGTAAAATTGTTTACATATGCAGGGATCCAAAGGATGTATTTGTCTCTCCATGGCACTTTTCTAACAAGGGCATGGAAGCCTCACCCATGAAAGAAATTCATTTGCGAGATGCGTTTGAGTTCTTTTGTGAAGGATTATCTATTTTTGGACCATATTGGGATCATGTACTAGGATATTGGAGAGCAAGTTTGAAATCACCAGAGAGGATATTGTTTCTAAAGTATGAAGATTTGAAGAATGAGACTATATATTGGGTAAAAAAAATTGCTCAATTCATGGGTTACCCTTTCTCATTGGAGGAAGAAAAGAAAGGTGAGGTGCAAAAGATTATAGCCTATGTAGTTTCAAGAAGCTGTCTAGTTTGGAGGTGAATACAAGTGGAATCATACAAGTTGGAGCCATTGTGTCGAAAGCCAAAACCAATGCCTTTTTTAGGAGAGGCAAAGTTGGAGATTGGAAAAATCATCTTACACCTACAATGGCAATGCGACTCAATCAAATAACTGAGCAAAAGCTAAGTGGTTCTGGCTTGACATTGCATATCTCATCTGAAGGATGAATCTGCAGTTCTCCTTTCAAGGCTGGCATCAAAATAGTTTAGAGTAAGGAAACTAAATAAAAAATGGTATCAAGGCTTGATTTAGCATGTCAAATTAACACTATAACAAATGGTTTGATAAAACTTGAAATAATTGCAAGGTCATGTGTAATCTGAAGCCTCAACGTCATTATTGTTCTCTTTATTTTCTCTTTTTCTGTTTTTTTATTTTCTTTCCCTTTTGTTGTATGGCTTAATTTTGAAGATTGATATGATCTAGATTACATCAAGATTAATGACCTCTGCAATTAATAATTCTTTACAAACAATAAAATGAAAGAATAATGGAGAGTGGTGATTACCAACTTGTAATTTTACTCTTATCCATATTGTATTGTGAGGTCGCTTGAATGAATTGGTTAGGTGCATGAAAGATATCATGCACAACAATTATCTACATGTGTCGCGGAGGGTAGTTCAAAATGATTGAATTATGAGACCTAAATTTGATTCTAATGGGGTAGCACTATAGTGTGGCAGGTTGGCCTTCAAGGTGAATAATAATATATGTGCCCATTACTAGAGGACACGTGACCTTATCCAAAAACTTTTATATCGTTTGGGGCCGGGAAACTCAGAACTTGTTTTGGAATTCTGCTGACAAACTTTGATTGATTCGAGAGAAAATGTAGACTCTGACTCATTCTTATAGCTAGTATGTACTTTGTTTTTTGTTTTTTGTTTTTTTTTTGAAAAGTAGTACGTACTTTGTTGGGTATTGCTAATGGCAGGACATGCATGTGCCTACATCCTATTATTATTGCAATGAAATTATATCTATTCTATAAGTTACTTTTGAAAAGCAAATGATAACTAACTTACTATTTATAGTAGTAATGGCCTTGCTTGCTATTAGGTACGTATACATTTCCAATATATTCCGAACTAGTTTTGCTTCCTAGTTTCTACCAATAGAATTCTCATCACAATGTCAAGTACACCCAGTTGACATTGTGATGAGATAGGCTACTACCCATTTTTCTGTTTAAGCTATCTACACTTCTTAATATCCTAAATAGATTTGGGAAGCACGAGGTGGAGCATAGTTTATGGAGGATTAGGAAATTCCTCATTACCCTTCCCATGGGAATCTCTATTCTGCCTTCTATAAAGGTGATCATGAGGATGACTATGGCTCCAGTTGGTCTCTTCGTGTACCACTACCCTAAGCGACAATTTTCTAACTCGACCCTAGCAGGAATATTGTATCTAGCCTTGAAGGTTCCCCTATTCTTGGGAGTATTCACTAAGCTAACAAACCTACCCATCCTAAAAATTGAAAGAACAAAAAAAAATATATATATATATATATATATGGAAAAAGGGGAATTATCCTAAGTATGAACTTGAGGTAACTTAAGAGAGTAGAAAGCTGGGCTCCTCGAGCAAACTCTTTGAGGGACAGGTGATTTTCTCTAAAAGTGAAGGGAGCTATCTTCACACCCCTTTTATATAATGGTAAAAACAGAGCGGTAATTTTTCCGCCCATTAATTCGGTAAAATCTCAGCCGTTGGAACTCCATCACACCGTAGAACGTGGGGGACACATAGCCGCTTGCTACATTAATTGCGTCATTAAGGATACCGAAGCGTCAGGAACATGTATGAGACAAGGGAACACATCCAAAACGTGCCAACCGTCCTACCTCTTACCAAAACCCCACTCTCTCGAATGGCAAAGAGAGTGGAGTTTTAGGGGGTTAATGTGGGAGGGTGAGGCTTGAAGGAGGAATATTACAGGCAGGTCTGACTTGAGGAGAAAGTGGGCCTTGCTTCTACTAGCCTCGGCCTAGCGCATTGATAAAAGCTCCAATGTTGAAACCGAGGAAACGGATCGCCCGAGGAGGCCAAGGAGTGAACACTCCTCAAAGGACTGTAGATAAGCTACTTAGGCCAGAAGATTGGAGACCGAGGAAAGAATTTGAGTCGTGCAAGTAAAGAAAAGGGGGAAGCTTCCAGGTAAAGTACTTATCATCTCCGCATTTAATACACTGCACCAATTCAGCTAGTCACATTAATTGCAAAATGACCCCTAAACAGTACCTTTACAGCTTACAACGCATTCTACTACCTCCAACAAAGCCCTAATAGAACAAGCACCCAAATATAAACTAGTTATCATATAAATGGAGGGCTGGAATGCACTTCAAGTAGCTATATAAAATTGATTAACAAAGACCATGATACATGGGCCTCCAAGGCTACGCATCATGCGAGGTGGTAGCGCTGAGGTAGGTAGTAGGATAAGTTTTAAGAAATGATTGATGTGACACTCATGGAACATTACATTGTTATCAATTTAGTATAAGATTAAATAAATAAATAATTGGTTAGGTGCAAATTTTTTTTTTTTTTTATGAACAGAAAATTTTTATTAGGTAGAAAAAATCTCCTAACGTAGAAAACACAACAAAAAGAAATGAGGTTATACAGCATGAAACAAATGCCGTATAATCTAAATAATTGGTTAGGTTCATGAAACACATGCAAGACAATTATTTATTTGTGTCGAGCAGGGTAGTTCAAAATGATTGAAATGAGATCTAAATTTGATTCTAATGGGGTCTATCTGCCCATTACTTGATTAAAAAACGAGGACACATGACCATTACTTGTTTTGGAACTCTGCCGACAAACTTTGATTGATTCGAGAGAAAATGTAGACTCTGACCCATTCTTATAGGACATGCATGCGCATGTGCCTATTACTAATATAATGATATTATATCTGATCTATAAAGTAACTTTTGAATTGCAAAATGATGTACCTAACTTACTACTTATACTAATGGCCTTGCTTCCCATTTAGGTATACATTTCCAATATATTCCGAGCTAGTTTTGCTTTCTAGTTTCTACCAATAGAATTCTCTTCTTCCAAAATGAACAAGGACCATGGTCCAACATGTAACGGGCAAGAAGAGTATTGGTCTGATCCAAAAACCCATGAAAAATACAAAGAGATCATCTCAACCACGCCACAAAGAAAGGGTATTTGGGTAGCGGATCTCCACCAGCATGAAGGTGTTTGGTGGAGTGCATACAGTTTAAAAGGAGTGCTGTGGGCTCAAAACCACTTCATGCCACAACCCAACAATGTGATCTTGAGTAGTGCTCCAAAATCTGGCACAACTTGGCTTAAGGCTTTGAGTTTTGCAGTTATGACGCGATCTCATTTTGATGAGCCTGCAAGCCCTTTACTCACCAGACTAGCTCATGATTGTGTACCCTTCTTGGAGTCTGAAGTTCGCTCAAACACACAAAATTTAGATCTAGATATTCCACTTTTGGCAACACACATTCCCTACACTTCCTTGCCAAAATCTATTATAGATTCTGGTTGTAAAATTGTCTACATATGCAGGGATCCAAAAGATGTATTTGTGTCTCTTTGGCACTTTGTTCGCAAGATGAATCCTAAGGCCATGGATGCCTCAGCATTGGAAGATCTTCATTTGGAGGACGCATTTGAGTTTTTCTGTGAAGGATTTTCTTCTTTTGGACCATATTGGGATCATGTATTAGGTTATTGGAGAGCAAGTTTGGAATTGCCAGAGAAGGTACTATTTCTCAAGTATGAAGATTTGAAAAATGACACTATATTTTGGGTAAAGAAACTAGCTCAATTCATGGGTTACCCTTTTTCAGTAGATGAAGAACAAAAAGGTATGGTGCAAAAGATTGTAAACCTATGTAGTTTTGAGAACTTGTCTAGTTTAGAGGTGAATAAAAGTGGAATCACGCAAGTTGGAACCAACTTCTTGTCCTTAAAAAATAGCTCATTTTTTAGGAAAGGTGAAGTTGGAGATTGGAAGAATCATCTTATACTTGAAATGGCAATGCGTCTCGATCAAATAACTGAGCAAAAGCTTAAAGGTTCAGGCTTGACATTTCACTTCTCATCTAATGCATGAATTGAGGTCTACACTCTTTCATGGCTTCCATCAAATTAGTTGAGTATGGCGACTTAATAAAATGTGGCACAAAGACCTGTTTTAGCATGTCAAACACAATGTAGTATTATCATTTTGGTGGAAAGACGCATTCGTAGGTTAATAAAGTGAGGCTAGCTGATTCCAGTGAGTGTTACATGATGTATTAATGTATTTTTTTAGTGCCTTTTAATTGTTGTAACTTAAGATTGCAAGGTCATGTATAATCTTGTCCCTCAATATCATTATTTTTTTTTTCTCTTCTTCTTTGGCTTAATTTTGAAGATTAATATGATTTAAATAACATCGGGACTAATGACTTCTGCAATAGGGAACACATAATTGAAAATACCCTACAAACAAAATAAAGGAAGAAAGCAGAGCACCAACTTGCAATTTTACTCTGTTTTGGACATGGCAGCACGCATTGGTACCACATGTTGGCACCTGTATTGTATGTCGATAAGCATTAAGAAAGACCTTACAAATCCCTACAAAACTGTTGAAGATCCAACCTTAAGATTGAGGGATCCATCTGACATTTAGAGCATGTTGAAGTTTGGTTTTAGTTTGTGATTAGCTTAGTCTGTTTTGTATCACTGTATACATAAAACTACATGTAGTAGTTGTGAGCAAACGACTTGTAGTTTAGTAATGTACATAATTAGTTAGTTTGTTGATGGTATAGATGACACGTGTATGGTAGATATAGATTGTAGTTAGGTGATTTTTCTGTTGTGTATTCTTGACTCTGTTCGGGTATATAAAGAACAGAGCAGTCTATTTATATATATAGAAGAATTCATTGTTTCAATCTTTGCTTCTTGCTCTCATCTCTTTCCTTGTGCACTGAGTGTTCCTCCATTGAAGAAGCTTAGGTTAATGAATTTCAACAGAGCATACGCTGTGTTGACAGCAAATTTGACCATGCAATGCAATAGCAAATGTTAGCTATTAACGCAAGGCTCCTTGCAATACTCATGTGATAGTTATGCAACAAGTAATTGATTGCACCCAAGAGCCAAGTGTAGAAGATTATTGGGGCATCATGGATTTATCTCATAAGCACTAGCTCAAAACTCTAGTGCCGCATACTGAACAGATCTGGGAAAACAGGGTGTAGTGATTTTTATTTATTTATTTTTCTTTGGGAACAGATTGGCAGAATGACAGAAATGAGTTTGGTCAAATAAATCAACAAAAAATGTGAAAGAACGGAAGCAATTGACCACAAGAAAGTGGTTCTGGTACCATGTGAAAATTTGAAATAGAATGGAACATCAAGAAAATATAAGAAAGAAACACTAGAAAAGATTAAAGTGCTTCAGTCACTAAAAGCCAAAAAACTATATTTTAAATTCACTGGATTTGATAACACATTACAAGGGCATATTTATAATGGGATTTCATATAAAAGGTAAAAATAATTTGAATTTGAATTGCATAATAATTGTCTAGATCCCATGATTTCTCTTGCAATTAATCTCATAATTTTCTCTTCAAATCAATGTCCTGATTTTGTCTTCTTTGACATGGAAGGTGAAATATACTTTCCAATAAATAAGTAAATATATATATATATATAAATATACATATATATATATATATATATGTATATATAAAGATATAAAAAGTTGTCAAAACTGTGATCTAGATTATAGATCAATCCCACAATAGATATTGGGTTGAAAATTATTTTATTCTGTTTTAGCTTAGGCTTTTTGTTTGGGTTTTATAATTTTATCAGTGTCTTCTTCTCGTTTATTTAGGAGTTTGCTTCATTTATGATTGCATATCTTGCTTCTTTTGAGCATGCCTTTGGCTCTTTGTAATTTTAGTCTGTATTTCTCAATAATTCTGATAGGTATAACTTTTTTTTTTTTTTTTTGAGAAAGTGATTGGTATAACTTGAGTGCAAAGGTGTATCTTGGTGTATAGTTGGTCTTGTTGTAGCTTAATTTGGTATGTAAACATTTATTTAACTTCCTGGATAAATCTATATATATTTAAAAGTTTATGTGTAGCACTTATTATTGTTATGTTCATATTGCGTCACCTCATCCGCCACATCATTCACTACATAATCATTCTTTTTCTTATTTAATTTTTATTCTTGAATTTTGTTGACAATATTAAAATATTAAAAAAATTTTGAGAATATATTAAATATATAAATATATTGACTTTAGATATTCATCTTGGGCAGTTTTAACTTTATATATAACTTTGCATTTACACATTCATCTACTTTAATTTAAATGTTTATAACTAAGCAATAAAATCAATGAAGAATCTAAAACCAAAAACAATGTTGTGCACACCCAGAATATGGCTATTGGGCTCAACTTCTACTTGGGCTCACAATCTATTTGTATTGTGGGCTTTAAGTTTCCTACCATGGGTGATCCTGTGCTCGAAGACCCAAGTAAACTCTTGTTGCCTCAAACCCTTCTCTTTACCTCCCAGATCACTCCCTCTATCTCTTAAAGTGATTGATCTCTTTTCTCAGTGTTCTTTCCATAATTGCCAACCCCCTTTCCTCATTTTCTTCTCCTATTTATAGGCTAAGATAAGTGAGGCTGGTATGATTACTCCCTCTTACTAGTGCAAATGGTGGTCTAATTCTATCATCTCAAAGTGGATATTCCGTCGGGAAAGGTGTAATGGCATTGGAATTGATTCCCACCTCCAAAAGATTACTCGGCAGCGATATTCCCTAAGGCAATACTAGGAAGACGAGATATCGTACTGCCAAGCAATCACATACTTGACCAAGTTAAGATTGGTTTAGGAGTGGCTCGTCTTTGATGTTCAAGGCAAAATGGTCCCATTATGTTTATTGGGCTCACATTGGGTCTCAAGGGGTGTGTGGATCAAGGTCATAAGTTTAGCAGGGAGAGGGTCAGATGTTGTATCTCGAGGTTAGGGCCCAAGGCCTAACAAGCCTGAGGCCCTGTCCCGTATAGTGTTACAAGGCTTGGGTCCAAGGCCCAATGACCCCGAGGCCATTCCTCGTTCAATAGCCCCCTTTGATTCGTGACCAGCTACCGAGAGCGAATCAAGGACCATCTGAATATTAATATCCCCCGGGAAGCTTGATCGTCAACTATTAAACGAACAAAATGGCCATCAATGCTGCCTTAAAAGAAGCGCTGCGCCAGGCTGTCACATTCATCAGTGATTATAACCTGACGGTTTGTGAAACGCTTGACGGTTTGTGAACCGAGCCCACACGTGTGGGGGTTACCAGAAGAGTTCAGAAGGGTTTTCTCGCTTCCTTCTTCATTAAATGCCTTCAGTCTTATAAATAGTTTCTCCATATCGTTTATTTCACTCTTTGCATCCTCTTTCCTCCAATTTTCTCTCTGCCGAGCATATTCCTCCTGTGCGCAAACACTTCATTCTAGACCATCACTTCCTAGAGTCCAAAGTAAGTTTTCTTTACTCCTCCCTTTTCTTTCAATTTTTCTTCATTCTACAATTTAGGAATGGGATACTCTCAGCTCCTTGCATCTAAGGCGGCCTTGGCTGATTTTAGAGCAGCCTTTGGAATTCTTGGGGATGTCGATATCGCTTACTGTCATGAGGGCGATATTGCTCTCCATAGACGCTCCAATCCCAATGCATCATTCTTCCCTTTGATGGCCATATTAGAGGGCGAGGTTAGGTTTCCTATGGACCCCCTTATTATAGGTACCCTTAAGTTTTACGGTTTGTGCTCCGACCAACTACCCCTAAATTTTTATCGAGTTGTGAGTTGTGTCAGTAAGCTTAACCAAATATACAGGTTGCAGTTGAACCACCACGACATCAACTTTATGTATAGTCTGTGCGGAAATATTAGGTCCAATTATCATTTGAAAGCTAAGGATATGCGGGTACGGCTTATATCATGCCTACCTGATTCTAACAAAAACTCAGCGGGAGAGTTCGTCTGGGTGAGCGACAATTGGCTTGTCGATAAGCTCTCCTGCCCGCTTTTGCCGAGCGACGTTGGTCTGTACCGAGCATCTTGTACTTTTTAAATTGCACGTTAACCGTGATTACTTTGCCCAAATAGGTACTAATTAGCTTTTGTGTTGTTTTGGTGCAGAAAGCAAAAGGTTCAAGCCCGACCTCAGGGTTGTGCACGTAAGAGACCTCAATTTCATACTTCGATCTGAAATATTTATGCACTCTGACGGGCGGCTCTGAGCATCGCACCTAATACTCGGCTACACTCTTGTTTTCACTACCTGGCAGCCTTTCGGGCCAGCATTGTTGGTGGATAGCCCGTTGCTGTCGTACATCGACATTCAACATGCCAACTTCCTTCTGCCCTCCCTAACAGTTGGTGAAGCTCGGGACCAAATACACTACCGTCAAAGATCTTGCACCTGTGAGAGACGAATCGGCTGAACGTGTGTCACAAAGCCGTAAAGTCCACGTGCCTGTTGAGGAGCCTGAAGCTCTAGTGCAAGTTACCAAGCCGTCAACAGCGGAATCCGTACATTCCTTAGGGGCCGAATCCGATCCTGGTGAAGAAGAGATGGTGACAAGACGGCCACTGATTGTTGACTGATTTGTGCCTAGTACCCAATCAACAACTCGACAGTAAGGAACCCAGGGTAGGGATCCAATTCTCCCTCCTCCTCCTCCCTCTGGCCACTCTCGGAAGAGACAACGTACAACCGAGTAACCCGCTGCAGGTTTAGGGGGCGCACCATCCAGGACACCTCCCTCAGCTTCTAGTGGGATCACTATCTGAGAGCCCCAAGGTGACACTCAGCCAACCACACAGGTCGGGTCTTATGTCGCCTCTTCTTCGTGGCAAGAGCTGGGCTAGCAGACCACCTACATGCTCAGTGGCGAGCCATTACCGGTAACAACCGACGTAAGGGTATGGGCACAGGGAGAAGAGGGCCGAATGGCCCGAAGCCTGGTCCAAGGATTGTTGCTGCCCGAAAACGTCCACTTCTTCTCGGACGCGAATGATGAGTCGCTGGCCAAGCGTTTACAGTGGCATACTATAATGGTAACATATCTTCCTCCCCTACTCTCCTTTTCTATGAGGCGTATGTATTCTCCTTTTTCTTTACACTTGTGGTTTTTATGTAATTAGGCTGCACAATTGACCCACTTTATTGATGAGAGGTTGAGGGAGGCTGCCAAGGATGCAGAACGAGAAAAAGCTCTCAAGGATTTAGCGGTGGCCATAGCAAAGGACCATGCCAAGGCCGCCGAGGTTGCTGAGAAAAAGGCCCAAGCATCTGAGAAGGCCCGAGCGTACGTTGGCAAAGAAAAGAAGAACAGAGACGGAGATGAAGCTCAGAGGGACAAAGCTCAAACTGGCAAAGGCAGAGATCCTAAACGTTGCATAAGCTAATGAGATCGTTGACCTGAAGGCAGCTTTGGAGGCTTGTGAGAACAAGTGGTACAATGAAGGTTTTGCTGACGCGGAGAACTCTGTGGAGCTTGTCATTCGCCAAGCTCAGAAACTCGGATTTGAGGAGGGGTGGCTAGCCGCCCTACAAGCTGTGGGGGTTCTTGAAGACTCCCCATTAAGGGACCCTGACCAAATCCCCTTCCCGGATCCCGCTCCCCCCATTCAGAATCCCTCAAATGCCGACAAGGAAGAAGAAACTCCTAGTATGAGGGAGCTGGTGCAGGAAATTGACTCCCACATGGAGTTAGTTAACCTTGAGGTTATCAGCAATCTCCATGCTGGCAACTAGCCCAAGGGCGCTCAGATTCAATCTCCCATAATAGTTCAGCAACTCGAGGACATAACCGGTCAGCATACCGAGGACGTAGCCCTAACTTTTGGTTCCCGATTGTTGTATGAAACACAAATGGGCCTAGCTTTCGTCGCTAGGGAAGCTTGTTACAGGGTTCTCGCTTTCACGATGATTAAAATCAAACTGAGTAACCTGTTTTGGCCTATCAAATAGACAAAAAGTTTCCACTTACTCGGTTATTCGAATCAGACCAAAGAACAGGTTTCTATTTCCAAGTTCCTTAGAGTAACTTGATACAAGATTTTCACGTGCCCAGTGACTAGGATCGAACCGAGGAGCAAATTTCTGTCCTTAGAGCAATTTGGTATATGGTCCCACCTGTCCGGTGATGAAAATCGAACCGGGAACAGGTTTCTATCCTTAGATAAAACTTGAGATTAGGTTTCCACCTGTCGATAATGAAAATTGAACTGGGAATAGGTTTCTGTCCTTAGATAGAAGTTGAAATTAGGTTTCCACCTATCCAGTGATGAAAATCGAACCGAGAACAGGTTTCTGTCCTTAGATAGAAGTTAAAATTAGGTTTCCACCTGTTCGGTGATGAAAATCGAACCGGGAACAAGTTTCTGTCCTTAGATAGAAGTTGAAATTAGGTTTCCACCTGTCTGGTGATGAAAATCGAACTGAAAATAGGTTTTTGTCCTTAGAGTAATTTGATATAAGGTTTCATCGTACTTGTTGATCGGGGCTAATGAGTTAACAACGATAAATTATAAGTGCAAATACACTTGCATGGATAAACATCACTTTCGTATTAATTAACAATATGCACATATAACATTACACTAAATCCGTACCACCGCGTACTGATAATCAGTGGTAGAATTTCCTTAAATTGTGGGCATTCCACGATAGGGGAAGTGGTCTTTCGTCCACGTCCTCCAAGTAATACGTCCTTGCGCCCACAATGGCGGTGACTCTATAAGGTCCCTCCCAAATTGGTGCCAACTTCCCCGCATTGATATCTCGCGTATTCCCCACTACCTTTTAAAGTACCATATCTCCCACTCTAAACTCCCTTTTCCTCACGTCCCTGTTGTATCTCCAGGCAAGTTTTTGCTGATATTTTGCCAATCGTATAGTCGTCGATTCCCGGAACTCCTCTATTAAGTTCAACTATTTCAGCATCAACTCCAAATTCTCAGCGGGGTTGAATACTGAAACTCGGGCACTACAGAAGTTTATTTCTGCAGGTGTGATCGCCTCTGCTCCATATGTTAGAGAGAACAGGGTTTCTCCCGTTGACCTTCTCGGGGTTGTTTAGTATGCCCATAGAACGCTAGGCAACTTCTCAACCCACCTACCTTTAGCACATTCTAATCTCTTCTTCAAACCGTTCACAATGGCCTTGTTTGTAGCCTTAGCTTAGCCGTTACTTTGTGGATATGCTGGGGTAGAATATCAGTTTGTGATGCCGAGACTGCTACAAAACTCACGAAAAGCTCTGCTGTCAATTTGCAACCCATTGTCTGACACTAGAAACTCTGGTACCCCGAACCTTGTCACTATGTTTCTCCATACAAACTTCTTAACATCCATATCCCGGATGTTTGTCAACGCTTCAGCCTCCGCCCACTTGGTAAAGTAATCTACGGCTACAAAAACAAACCTTCGGTTTCCTGTAGCCCGGGAGAATGGACAGACGATATCTATCCCCTACTGCGCAAAGAGCCAGGGGTTATTAATGGAATTTAAGCTCCCTGCTGGTTGGTGGATCATCGGGGCGTGCCTTTAAAACTGCTCACATTTCTGTGCATACTCAGTAGCATCCCCTTGCATTCGCGGCCATCAAAATCCCTCAGTCATTGCTTGGTGAGCTAACGAACGTCCCCCCACGTGACTGCCGCACACCCCCTTATGTAGCTCGACAAGGAGTCCTTCTCGAGGTAAGGTCCGTCGAATGATCTTCGATATAGCTTACGATCAGCTGATAACCAATATCGAGCCGCTGTCCGGCATACTTTTTTTGCTTCCTTCTCATCAGCAGGCACTCGATCCTCGGCTAAAAAAGTCGATGATCGAGTTCATCCAACATGGTTCAACTGTTGTCATCAACAAAACACTTACTCTTGCATTGATACTCGGTTTCGCTACTAACTCCACTTTTATAAACCGAGGAATTCCCTCAGTTGAGGACGACGCCAATGTGGCTAAAGAATTCGCATGCTGGTTTTGCCCCCTGGCTACCTGAACCACTTTAACATTCAGAAAGTGGTCCTTGGTCCGTTTCACCAACCGCAAGTACTCCATCATCCGGGGATCCTTGGCCTCAAAGTTTCCCTATACTTGATTGACCACAAGCCAAGAATCTGAGTATACCTCTACTTCTTTAGCACCTAGATTTGAAACAACTCTCACTCTAGCCAGCAAGGCCTCATACTCGGCTTTGTTATTAAAGGCCTTAAAGCCCAACCTAAAGGAATGCTCCAGTTTTATTCCTTCTGGGGTGATGACTACAATCCCAGCCCCGACCCCTAACGCACTGGACGCACCGTCCACAAATACCTTCCATGGGACTACCTTGATAGGGCAAACCATCTCCTTCCCCACCCTCGGGGAAAACTCTGCAATGAAATCAACGAGGACCTGACCCTTCACCGAGCTTCTAGGCTTGTACCTCCTCAATAATGACTGTAGAGGGTATTCGGTCAATACGTAAATAGTATGAGCCTGAAAGTAGTGAGGTAACTTCCTCGTGGCATGAACTAATGCCAACACCAACTTCTCTAAAGGCAAATACCTCGTCTCGGCATCAACCAAGGTTTTGCTGATATAGTATATAGGCTGTTGCACACCCTAATCCCTTAGTAGCACGACACTTACTACATGTTTGGACATCGAGAGGTATATGTATAAGTCCTTTCCAGGCTCCGAGGCTGTCAGCATAAAGGCCCACGTCAAATATTCCTTCAAACCTTAAAAAGCCCTTTCACACTCTTTGTTCCATTGGAATCCCTTCCATTTTTTTAGAAGCTGGTAAAATGGATGGCACCGATCGGTAAACTTGGAAATAAACCGGTTAAGGGCAGCTAACATACCAGTCAGTACTTGAACTTCCTTTGGATTGCTCGGTGGTTTAAGGCATTTTACTGCTTCAATTTAATCGGGGTTAACTTCTATTCCAATCTTATTTCTAAACATTCTTGTCATCATCCGTTGGTTGGTGGCCCCAGCATTCTTCAGCCCAAATGGCATCACAACATAATAGTAGTTAGCGTCAGGTGAAATGAATGTCGTCTTCTCCTAATCCTCGGTAGCCAAGGCGATCTGATGATAACCTTGAAAAGCATCCTGAAAGCTCATCCTCAAATGCTCATAAGTGGCGTCTACCAGCTAATCAATCTTCGACATAGGAAACGAATCCTTCGGACATGCTCGGTTCAGGTCGGTGAAGTCAACACAAACCCTCCACTTGTCATTTTTCTTTTTTACCACAACGGTATTCACAAGCCACTCTGGAAAAAAAAATCTCCTTTGTTGCCCCGGCTTCTTTCAGTCTCTTAACCTCCTACCTGAGAGCTTTGACGTGCTTCTTAGCTGATCTCCTCGGCTTTTGCTTCTTAGGGGGATATAAGGGGTCGACGTTGAGCTTGTGAACTATGAATTCGGGATCCACCCCAGGCACCTCATATGGGCTCCAAGCAAACACATCCACATCCTGTGCCAACAGCATCTCTACCCTCTCTTTGCTTTCTACACTTACTTCTATCAGAAAACTCCTATCGTCATCCGGCAATATCCTTACTCGTATCAAGTCCTCAACAATGCATGGATGACCTTTATCACTCCCAGCGGGGGTGGGAGAATATTCCCATGAGGCCAGGGGCCCTGCCCGACTTCATAATTCCTTGGATCCACCACGAATTCCTTCAAGTACACCGCCTTCACCAGTTGCTCAGGATGATCTTTTAACACCCTACACTGTTTAGTGGTATGCCCCTTATCTTTATGGTAAGTACAATACAAGTTTTGATTTCTCTTGGACGGGTCTCCCCCCCATCTTGTTTGGCCACCAAAAATATGGCTCATTTTTAATCCGATCCACGATCCTATGCACTAGCTCCTTGAAAGTCACATTCACTTCCCCCATTTGCGTACTCGGCCCCTGGATCCTTAAATATTTCTAGGGTCTTGCCTGAAAGCCGCTCTGCCGAGGTTGATTTATGACCAGGGCCTTACCTTTGCTCTGCAATCGGTCATTCTCTAATGGTTTATACACTTCAATGCATCTCATCAACTGCCTCATATCCTCGGGAGGCCTCTTTGTCAACGAGTCTCGCAATTCGGAATCCTCGGGCAATCCCATCTGAAAAGTACTTGCCGCGATTTTTTCATTACCTCTGCCAATCTCGTTGTATAGCTCCCAATACCGATTAGCGTAGCTACAGAGGGTTTCACCAGCCCCCATTTTCATTGATAGTAGAGCATCCACGGGTTGTGGAACTCAGCTGCATGTCATGAACCAGACACCAAATTCTTGAATCAACTCAAAGAAACTATGGATCGAGCCTTTCCTCAACCCATTAAACCGCCTCAAAGCAGTGGGACCAAGACTCAAAGGAAATAACTTACACATCAATGCATCATTATGAGAGTGCAAAGACATCATTTGAATATAATGGCTTACATGTTCTACCGGGTCCGTCTTTCCATCGTAAGAATTGAAAGGCGGCCGTGTAAATCTGCTCGGCATAGGTGCCCCTTCAATGCTCCTTGAGAATGGTGATCAAGAAGCTCGGTGCAATGCGCGGCTCATAGCGTCCATAGCAGCGTTTCGTGGTCGTCACTCCTCCGAGGAAATCGAGTCTCGGTCCGCATATTCCCGCAAGCGATCCTGGTGTCAATAAGATCCAGATTGGTGGGACCCTTCTCCATAGTGACCTCCCATACTAGCCGACCCTTCTCCTCGCTCCTCATGGCCCCTTCTCTAACGCCTACCTCTTGCCTCCATCTCTAAATCCTCACCAACCTACGTAAAGGTTCAAGTTTCTCGTCCCTTCGCTCAAGTTCTTCATCCCTTTTGTCAAAATGATTGCGCCCAGAAGCACCGGACATTGTTCTACATGTTTGAAACGACCTTTCTCCAAGGCCAGACTGCCCTTCCTCCTCATACTCTCTATCTTCGCGTCTCTTTTGCCTTCTTTCCCGCCAAGTAGAGCCCCGAGAAGACCTCCCAAAGCCACTTTTAGCATAACTCCCTGGTTAACTCCCAGACATTTTTCTATGCACGTCCTAACAGAATCACGGCTTCGTAGGAGTCCCCAAAAACGATGTCAATTATGCGCACCCAAAATATGGCTATTGGACTCAACTTCTACTTAGGCTCACAATCTATTTGTATTGTGGGCTCTGAGTTTCCTACTATTGGTGGTCCTATGCTCGAAGACCCAAGTACACTCTTGTTGCCTCAAACCCTTCTCTTTACCTCCCAGAATCACTCCCCCTATCTCTTAGAGTGATTGCTCTCTTTTCTCAATGTTCTCTCCAGAATTGCCAACACCCTTTCCTCATTTTCTTCTCCTATTTATAGGCTAAGATAAGTAGGGGTGTTATGATTACTCCCTCTTACTAGTGCGAATGGTGGTCCAATTCTATCATCTCAAAGTGGATATTCCGTCGGGAAAAGTGGTAATGGCATTGGAACTGATTCCCACCTCTAAAAGACTGCTCAGTAGCAATATTCCCTAAGGCAATATCAAGAAGACGAGATATCGTACTGCCGAGCAATCACACACCCGACCAAGTTAAGATTGGTTTAGGAGTGGCTCGTCTTTAACGTTCAAGGCAAAATGGTCCCATTATGTTTATTGGGCTCACACTGGGTCTCAAGGGGTGTGTGAATCAAGGTCATAAGTCCAGCAGGGAAAGGGTCAGGTGTTGTATCTCGAGGTCAGGGCCCAAGGCCTAAGGACCTGGGGCCCTGTCCCGTATAGTGTTACAAGATTTGGGTCCAAGGCCCAATGACCCCGGGGCTATTCCCTGTACAAATGTCTATACATATCTATCTATACTATTATATAATAATGGAAGCTTTAAAATAAATTTTACAAAACTCTTTTTGTGCCATGTCATTAGCAACCTTTTTTTTTTTTTTTTGTTGCAATTTTTACTTTGTTTAAGCTTTCATCTTCTTCAACTATTGTCTTCTTAGTTCAATTTTTCATCTTCTCCAATCATGGCTTCTTAAATTTTACATTTGATTTCCTTTATAAATTTATAAATTTTCTCCTTTATATCTTTATAAATTCTACGGTTTCACTTTTTTAAACCTTTCATCTACTTCCACCCTTCTAACCTTTCATCTTCATAAATTTTACGATTTCACTTTTTTGAACCTTTCATCTGCTTCCACCCTTGCTCTTCCAACTTGATTTTCTTATAAATTTCTTTTATTTCATTTCCACCTCTCTCCCCTATTCCTTCCAAGTTTTTCACTGCAAAAAGGTCAATATTCTCTCTCTCTCTCTCTCTCTCCAAATTTCTCTCTTTTGATGCATTTTTTTTTATTGTTTTAACCACTTTTTTTTCCCGCTAATAGTTCTTTTTGTTATTGTTGATTTTGTTAGGACATATGTGAATCATGTTAGGAACATATGTCATTTAGAATTGGCTAATCCTTTGACAAAATACACTTTACTTGTAATTAGGTAGATCTAGGATGTGTTTAATACTTTAAGGAACAAGGTTTCAAGTTCAAGTGTTAAGGCCATGCAAATCTGTCCAAGAATCAAGTGAAGAAGTGTTGGATTTTAAAGCTCGACAGCTAGCTCGACAGCTAGCTCGACAGATAGGATCTATCGAGGTTTAAAATGCAGCTCTAGCCCGAAACTCAACAGCTGCTCGATAGATAAGCTATCTATCAAGATTTATGAAAAATAGATTTTCAGTTCTGATTTTCATCCAATCCGTGAATAGATGTTTGTGCTTTCTTTTCTCACAATTCTAAACATATATAAGAATTATTTTAAGGGCCGTCAAAGGTGGCGCGAGTGTGAAGCAAAGTTTTGTTCATGCAAATTGTGACCGAAGACAAAATTTGCCCTAGTTCATCTTTCTTTTGAAGAAGTTGCTGCGTTTGTACGCTGTTGGGTTTTGTGACCAAGGAGCTTCGTGATCTTCATTGTGTTGATGAAATGAAGAACTTAGCAGCCAACATCTTTCTCAAGTTAGTAAGTAAGTCGAGTACTAGGATCCGCGCATTGATTGGTTAATCACGTACTAGGAGCCATGCATTTAAAAGGAGAGATAGTCATTACAGAACAAGTCCAATTAGGTAATGGGGTAAGAGTTCAACTGTATGTTGGTATAAGGTACTGAGATTCCTTTACTTGTAAACGCTTGTTGTGATAATAGTGAATTCTCAGGAATGGTGACCTTAAAATCATTCGGTGGGGTTTTTGCTTTGGAGGTTTTCCCCATTCGTAAACAAATCACCGTGTCAACTTTATTTTCCGCTGCATTTTATTTTAGTTGATGGTTTGTTTGTGCTACCACGCGGTTGCATGTTAATTAACTTAATTAATTCACTTGGCTAAATTAATTGGTTAATTTATCACAATGGGTCAATACATTCTTGACCTATCAGATTTATTGTCACTTCAAACTTGTTTCTTTTTTTGAAAAATTTATATCAACTTTAATGCATATCTAGGTATTTTGGTATTCCAAAACCTGATCAATTTTTTTTCTTCCTTTTTTATGTTTTTAGTGATCCATTTAAATGTTAAACTATGAGACTTTATTAAATTTTGTTTATTTTTAAATCATTTTGGGTGAACAAAATTGTATTTTTTTTGTAGAGAAAGTACTCTTAATAATTGTATTAGAAATACTCTATAGTGCCACTTATTTAGATAAAAGCAAAGGTTAATCAAATTGAAATAATTGGATTAGTGACATATTTTAGCTTTTGCAATTGTATTTTCATTATTAGTTTATACTTTAGCTTTCGCAATTGTATTTCAATTATTATTTTTGTTGTTGTTGTTAATTATTATAATGATGCACATAGAAACTTAATTATGAGATTTTGCTAATAATTCTTTATTTTATAATCTTTTTGGGTAGACAAATTTGTAGTTTCTACAGAGAAAATAATCTTAATAGATTATGCATGCATTTGCCTAGAAATTATTAGGCGTTTTGCATTTTTTGGTTGGGTCCCACGATACTATTCACGACCCAGCCAAACTTCAAAAAATGTGCATAAGCAAGTTAGTCGTGGGTCCCACGGCACTATTCATAGTTTAAAAATTATTTTGTTATAATGTTTTCAACAATAAATTTTCAGTTTTCAGCAAAATAAACGGTATCCAAACATTGTTAAGCAATGATTGATATGACACTGTTAAGCAATGATTGATATGACATTTTGTAAAGCGATGATTAATAAGACATTTAGTTTTTTTGCAAAGTATCTTCATATAGGTATGTTTTGATTCAATGTATTTTTATGGATGTTTTGAGATAAGTAATGTATTCAAGGAAAGATATCATAATTATACTTTGTATACTTCAATAGAGATAGATTGGTTTGGAATTAAAGATAATATTAAAATAGGATGTTACAAGTTGAAAATTTTTAATGATGGGAAAAACCTATTTTTCTCATTCTTTTCTAAATGTCATAATTGGAAAATTTTAATCCACATTATGTACTATCACTAGTAAATTGGCTCATAATATGAATAAATGAAAATCTTAATATAAAATAAAGTAATATATATAATTTTTTATTTATAGGAAACAAAAAATTCATTACTTAAAAAAAAAAAAAAACGCTTGCCCTTTGTTTGTGTGGTAAACGGCTATGGTGAGTTCCCTAGTCCGAGTTAGTTTTTGTCGAAGCTTATGTTCTTATGTTAACGTATTCACCACGTTCTTCCCATGCAGGTGACCCAGCAGATCTACGTGGCGGAGGACTGGGCTAAGGACGCCCGCAACAAGGCTAGGGATGAGGCTCAGTCCCGAATGAGGGCCGAGAAGAACCTGGGGGCTATCAAGCGTGAAAAACAGGAGTTGGCCAAGAAGTTAATCCTGGAGGAGAGGGACAGAAAAAGCGCTGAGGCTGGGCTGAAGGGCGCCCAAGACCAAGCTGAAGACCAGCGCAAAAAGCTCTATTCGATCGAGCTGGAACTGGCAACTCAGAGACAGCTGGTCTTGGAGCTCAAGGCCAGCCTGGAAAAAGCTAAGGAAGCCGCTCGGGATGCGGAGTGGGCTGCTGCGGCCGAGAAGGAAGCGGCCTATCTCCGGGGTATTGAGGAGACCGAAGTGAGGCTGGCAGACGAGCTATCCGAGGTTTGCCGGGACTACTGCAAATACACCTGGGAAGAGGCTCTGAACTAGGCAGGAGTCCCGGCAGACTCCGACCTGAGGCATCCCAAGAAGATTTACTTCCACCCACATATACGGGATGCCTCGGACCCTCCTTCGCCATCGCCCACACTAGCCTTGGAATCATCCGCCCAAGATCCTGCCGTTCCTGAGACCGTGAATGAAGGTCGCGAGGATGTTGCAGAGGTGATCGGAGATAAGGACACGGAGATAGCGGTCTCTTCTCAGGTCGTAGTTGCCAGTGAAGCTGCTCCGCCAGAGGCTGAGGCTGGATCCGGAGAGGCCGAGCCGACTGAGAAGGATGGTTCCTCACCTCCAATGATTAAAGTTTAATTTTAAGGTTGCCTTGGCGGCTATTTTGTAATGAGATATTTTTTAATGAATTTTAATGTAATCTCAACTTTTGATTAATGAAAGTGTTATCATTTTCCTTTACTTGTGTTCAATTTAATTCTTTTAGTACTTTGTTTATGTGAACCGTTGAACTGCAATGATTGCATGGAGAATATGAGTGTATTCAGGTCAAACTTGAACAACGAAATCAATAAGTGAATTTAATTCCTTAAATCATTAAGACCAATTTTGGGTACGTTGAGAATATGATATGAGTAGACGTACATGATCAAGTGTATGGTCCGAGGAACCAATCACGACCAATATTATGTTTAACACTTATGAGCGTTAGTTCACCCAAGGTGTGTGATCCGTGGGATCAGGCACGACCCAAGTTCTGTTTAACGCTTATGAGCGTTAATTTACCCAAGGTGTGAGGTCCGAGGGACCAGGCACGACCAAGGTTCTGTTTAACACTTAGGAGCGTTAATTTACCCAAGGTGTGTGGTCCGAGGGACCGGGCACAACCAAGATTCTGTTTAACACTTAGGAGTGTTAATTTACCCAAGGTGTGTGGTCCAAGGGACCGGGCACGACCAAGGTTCTGTTTAACACTTAGGAGGCCAGCAACAACAATAAGCTTTAATATGAAAATGGAGACTTTTATTAATAATAATACCTTTTCAAGTTATTTGTATTTCAAGGATGCGGTATAGCCCTCTCGTCTAGATCTTCCAAGTAAAAAGCTCATATTCCAGCTATTGATAGGATGCGATATAGGCCTTCCCAGTTAGGTCCCAATTTTCCCCAAGCTGGATTCTTTGCACTGCCCACGACCTTCCTTAAAACTAAATTGCCTGGCGCAAGTGGTCTTAGCTTAACATTGGCATAATAACTCTGCTTGAGTTTATGTTGATAGTAGGCTAGCTGAATCGTAGCATTTTCTCTACGCTCGGCAACTAGGTCCAGGCTGTCCTTTAGCAGTTTGTCATTGTCGGCTGAGGTGAATGAACTGGTTCTAAGTGTGGGGAATCCCGTTTCTATAGGAATGACAGCTTCAGCACCGTACGTCATTGCAAATGGGGGTTCCCCTGTAGATCTTCGGGGAGTTGTCCTGTAGGTCCAGAGAACGTGCTGTAATTCTTCCACCCATTTTTCTTTAGCATCGTCCAACCTTTTCTTAAGACCGCCTACTATGACTTTATTAACTGCTTCATCCTGACCATTTCCTTGAGGATACGCGGGGGTGGAATACCTGTTCGTAACACCCAATTCACAACAAAATCTTCTGAATACTTTACTGTCAAATTGTAGACCATTGTCCGAGATGAGAGTGTTGTGAAATTTTAAAATACTCGCAAGTGTACGAACCGTACCGAAGTATAGTTTGACAAGAACGAGGTCGAACCCACAGGGACTTGAATGAATGTAGGAAAATTAATTAAACCTTAACCAAATTAATCCTAATCTAGTTTAATAAAAATTGGTTTTTCTGAGATTAAATAAACTAAGCAAATAATAAAATTAAGCGAATAGTTAAACTAAGCAAAAGATGTAAAGCAATAAAAAGATGTAAACAATCAAGAGAAAGGAATTAAGGTTTTGGAATCCGCCTTGTAAGTCATATCAGCATATATTTATGATCATTAATTTTTCCCAACTACTGCATGATAATCTAGAAATCAATCTTGCTATCATGGAAAATATCATCATTAAAACTTATGTTTAAAAATCTAAAGCATGTTCTTCTTCGCTTCTTAAGTATAAAACCAAATCATCAATTGTATCTGTAGCCAAACAAATCACAAGATATATCCAATTCTAAAAATCAAATCATAAATTGTATCCATTGACAAACAAATCACAAACGATATCCAATTTTATAATCAAGAATTAATAAACCAAGCATTCAATTAATTAAGACAAATCCTAAATCATGAGAAAAACATGATTGAACTCATATCTAGAATTCCATCTTAATCAATTGATATGAAGCAAGAACAATTTAAATCATTAAAGAACAATTATTGTGGGAAAAATCAAATCACATAAATATTACTAATAATCCTTAACAAGGTTTCATCCTCAACCCTAATTATAAATTTAGCTACTCATGATAATTGAAATAAAACACAAGAATAAAATACTAAACATTAAAATAGACAAATAAAATAGAGAAAGAAATAGTCACAATGCTATCATGGAGAAAAGCTACAGAGAAGCCACATGCGGCACTGCCTCTTTCTCCAATTTTCTGTTTTGCATCTCAGCCCTAGCACTCGCCTCCCTGAATTTTGCCCTAAAAAGCCTTTAAATAGGTCAAGGAATCCTATTACAAATTGAATTCCCGTTTGGAGAAAATCCCAGATTTTTAGGCTTCACTTAACCGACTATTTTGGCCCATTTAACGTCAGAATTTGGACTTTTGGTAAACTACAAAGTCGTAGCCCTTTAAGTTAACTTTCCAGCCCAACTTGAATCATCTCGATTGGACATCTGAGCCGAAAGTTATACTAAAAATACTAATTGATGTGCAGGCTGGAATCCTAATCCGAATTGGACTTGGATTTAGTGCAAATTTCCTTTGATTCCTTGCTCCAATTGGACTTAAATTTAATTGGGTTGGCCTTTTTTTAACTTCATCATGGCCCTTGTAAAAGTAAAGTCCATTAGCTTTCTTCTTTGCACAAATTCACTTATTTAATTCCATTCTCCTACAAAAGACAAATTCACGCAATAAGATTCAATTAAGCACAAAATTGATTATTCAACATTATTCCAAAATCAAATATAAAATGCATGAATTACCTCAAAATAAGTATGATAATGCTTTCTAATAGTGATATAAATATGCAAAATTAAGCTATTATCAATGCACATCAAATACCCCCAAACCTACATTTTGCTAGTCCTCGAGCAAAACAGATAAAGAGTAACAAAACAAAGAAATTAAAGAAAAAGAAAATCCTAACTAATCCACTTTCGCTGGAATTTTCGATTGCATTTAGCGTATGCAACAAGCCTTTAAACCCCTAGCTTACACTAGTGGACGAGTTGTAGTCTCGTGAGGGTTTGCAGGGAATATACCCACAAAATTCTGAGAATGAATACTAAAATAAATAAAACACTGAAAATTAAATTTTTTTTTTCAATTGCCTTTTGCAAAGAGGATTAGTTCAAGTTTAAAAACACTACAAATGCTAAAGAAATTTCTCATGCCATCAAAACTCAATGTGAGTGAAAAGTGGTAGCCAACCCAAACATACTCTTAGTTTTAGAATAAACTTGACTCGAATCTCTATTTGAAGGTATGCTTCAACTCAAATCTTTCCGGTGTTATCACTCAACAAATGAAATCACTCTGAAATGGGGTGTAACACTCTCAACAATATATGTGAGCGGAATAATGTAAGCAAAATCAAGCACCTCACATATAAATTACATGAAAAACGCTTAATCAAGAAAGAACAAGTAGTCTCATGAAAGGATGCCAAAAAGAATTTATACCACACTTTTTATTCAGTCATATCAATATCTGAACTACACCATCTTCAAGATCAAATAAGGACTTTATTAGGACGTAATGTAGGGTAGAAACAAAGGGAATGAAATAAAAATGGGTAAAGGTAAATAATAAGAAATGTTTTCAAGATTTGTCGGAATGTCAACTATTTTTTTTGGAATTTCCATTCAACATTTTTTTTCAACTCTTCTTCTTCAAAGCAGTACTCCCTTACATTTCATTTCTCAAAATTTGACGAGAACCCTTTTTACTTTCTTCTTTTTGACACTTTTCCTTCTTCCTTTTTCTTTTTTTTTTTTTTTTTTTTTTTTTTTTTTTTTTTTTTGAATTCACTTTTTCTTTCTTCTTTGAATTCTTGCACAAACCACCACATTGAAACAAATTGATCAAATTCCATCTTGAAACACTTTGGATAAGGGATTTAAAAAAAGAAAGGCTAATTAAAAGGCTCAACGGGGTGACTAGCGATAATGTATCAAGAAAGAAAAACACATGTATGGCTCAAAGTGGACAAAAATGGCCTAATCTCATCTCTTAAAGACTAGTATAATTCATTCAATATCAATGACTTCAAAAGATTTAAGTGTGGCATAAAATTAAAATTTTTTTTTTCTTGGCCAAAAGAAAGAACAATGAGACTACAACAAGGAAAATATGTTACGCACTTTCAAAAAAAAAAACTTTAAGATTAGAAACAATAAATAACCCTCCAAAAATAATGATTGGCTCAAAACTTACAGGGGTTACAGTCTCCACATTGTTATCATCAAGATTTTCTAATCATTTTTATCCTTCAACCACAAGTTGTGTCTGAGTAGCTACGTGCATGTGCAATGAATTGAGCATGAAAGCAAAGAAATTCTTTAAGCAAAAGTAGTATAATGAACTTAAAACATAAACCTTAAGCTAGGCAAAAGATTTTTTTTTTTTTTTTTTTTAACTCAACTAAACAAAAAAAAAAACAAAAAGATAGAAATCTATATACATCCCCCCCAAACCTAAACCAAACATTGTCCTCAATGTTAAAAATGACACTCTCAAATATATGTCTTGAATGAAAAGAGAGAAAAATATTAATATGCAACATGAGAACCAAGTAGAAACAAGTAGGGTAAGGAGAAGGAGGAGACGTACCTTGATCAAGCTGATTGTTATAAATTTTAAGTTCTGTCAAATATCAGCTAGAACAAAAGAAAATAAAACTAAACAAGAAAATAAACACAAAGTCTAATCTAGAAGTAAAAAAATAAACAAGAAAAAGATTTTTTTTTTTTTTTTTTTTTTTTGCAAAAAGATTTAACACAACTGGAGATCAATCCTGATAAACAGGACCATCCAAACCTCAACAACACCATGGAGATAAATAATGCATACTATAAATGGACTAGTCCACTGAGATTGTAACTTACCAGGGTCAAAAACATGTTGGGAGGCTTTAGCAATCCCTTCCAAGTGAATTCTATCCATAACCACAAAGGGACTAATATCCTTAATATCAGCAATTTTCCAACCTATAACTTCCTTATGCTTTTGAATTATACTTACCAATTGGTGTTCCCAAAAGTCATCCAACTTTGGTGACTCTACAATAGATAGGAATGGGGATGAAGAAAGTGGAAAAGGGACCACTTTTGGCTGCCATCTATCAATACTTAAGAGAGGAACATAATCCATCAATGCATTGACCTCCTCAATTGATTTTTCAGTATCCAAATTGCAATCAACACGGGTTAAGCAGGCCTTTAGGGGATCCTCACAACTTGATTGTAGGAAAGTATCATGGACTAGGCTCCCAATCATGTTAACCTCACATATATCCTCATTGTTTGGTACTTGCTTACTTATGTCAAAGATATTAAGCTCAACAGTCATATTCCCAAAAGAAATCTTCATCACACCACTCCGACAATTAATCAAAGCATTGGATGTGGCTAAGAAAGGGCGACCCAAAATGACATGGATTTGTGTACTAGCATTTAGAGCAGGCTCAGTGTCTAACACAACAAAATCAACAGGAAAATAGAATGCATCCACCTTAATCAACACATCCTCAACAATACCTCTAGGGACTTTCACAGATTTATCAGCTAATTGAAGTGTCATGGTTGTTGGTTTTAACTCCCCCAAACCTAGCTGTAAATATACTGAATATGGCAATAAGTTTACACTTGCCCCCAAATCTAGCAAAGCTCGCTCAATGAGATGATCCCCAATCTTGCATGAAATTGTAGGAGATCCAGGGTCCTTACATTTCACTGGATATTTATTCTGAATAATTGAACTGACTTGCTCGGTCAAAAATGCCTTTTTAGGGACATTTGTCTTTCTCTTCATTGTCACAAGATCTTTCAGAAACTTGGCATAAGCAGGAACTTGCTGAATTGCATCAAGAAATGGAATGTTTATTTGCACTTGCTTAAAAACCTCTAAAATATCTCCAAATTGTGCACTTTTCTGAGGACTGATTAACCTTTGAGGAAATGGAGCTTTAGGAACAAACCTCTTATCAAGGGGGGAACTAAGATCCTGAATTGGAGTGGTGGGTGGGTTGCCCTTCTTTTCTCCATGATCATCATGTGAACTATGAGTTCCTTTTTCCTCTGACACAATATTTTCATCATCCTCCACTTCTGGCAATTTCACTTGATTATCAACTTGCTTACCAGACCTAAGGGTAGTAATAGACTGAACATGTTCTTGTCCATGAGTAGAACTAGAAGAACCATTGATGGCATACTGTCCTTTTGGGTTTGGTATAGGTTGACTAGGAAACTTTCCTTTTTCCCTCTCTCCAACTTGGGTTGCTAACTGGCCAACTTGATTTTCCAACTTTGAAATAGCTTGAGTATTCAAATGGGTGGAACTTTTCATCTCTTGAATGGCTTGGCTAGTTGATTGCATGAAAGTTTTGAGAGACTCCTCCAAAGATGGTTGTTGTCTTGGTGGTGCTACAAACTGTGGTGTTGATTGAGGAATGGGAGGATATGCTTGAGTAGGTGGACGAAATTGACTTTGTTGATGCACTTGTTGTCCACCTACATTTGTGGGAGGCTGACCTTGCCTCCATGAGAAATTAGGATGGTTCCTCCAATTTGGATTGTATGTCTCTGAAAATGGACTAGCAAATGGTTTTCCATAATTATTTAGTACATTTGCTTGCTCAGTATAAAAATCAGGGTACCCAGCTGCAGAAGGACACATTTGTGTTGTATGCATAGGACTTGCACAAACAGAGCATGTTTCACTTTGAACTTGATTGACAGAATTCATCCCTCTACCTAAAGCTAAAGCCTCAACCTTACGAGTGAGATTGTCCAACCTAGCTTTTATGTCTAAATATTCACTAACTTCATACAATCCTCCTTTCTTAATTGTAGGGGCAGATCTCTCTTTACGGTTGGAAAAATCCCATTGTTGTGAACTTTCAGAAAAATTCTCAAGAAATTTGTATGCCTCATCATCTACAAGATTCAAAAATCCACCACCATTCATGGACTCAATCATGTTACGATTTGTCTGAGTCAAACCATTATAAAAGTATTGTACTAGTCTCCATGTTTCAAAACCATGATGAGGACACTTTAAGATCAAGTCCTTAAACCTCTCCCAACTCTCATAAAATTTCTCTTGTTCATCCTGATAAAAATCTGCAATTTCTCTCCTCAAAGCATTGGTCTTGGCCATTGGAAAAAATTTAGAGAGGAATTTTGTGACTAACAGTTCCCATGAAGTGATAGATCCAGGTGACAAAGAATTAAGCCATGCTTTTGCCTTATCCTTCAAGGAAAAAGGGAATAAACGCAAGCGAATAGAGTCATCAGAGAAATTCTGGAACTTACAAGTAGCACAAATCTCAAGAAAATCTTTCACATGCATATAAGGATCTTCTCTATCCAATCCATGAAAAGTAGGAAGAAGATGGATTATCTGTGGCTTCAACTCAAAATGTGCAGCAGTGGTTGCAGGCAAAACTATGCAAGATGGAGGGTTGGTGGTTATGGGTGAGAACAACTCCCTAAGAGTTTTTGAATCTTCTCCTATTTCTCCCATTGTGGATGAATAATCAAAACTAACAAGACGATTTTCTTTATCACGTATCCAAGTTCTCATACACCATGCACAAAGAAATAAAAAAAAAATTTTTTGTTTTTTTTTTTATTTAAAAACAATTCAACTACAACTAGTAGAAGGAAAAATTCAATTAAGACCTAATTTATTTTCCTAACCAAGTCCCCGGCAACGGCGCCAAAAACTTGTTGTGAAATTTTAAAATACTCGCAAGTGTACGAACCGTACCGAAGTATAGTTTGACAAGAACGAGGTCGAACCCACAGGGACTTGAATGAATGTAGGAAAATTAATTAAACCTTAACCAAATTAATCCTAATCTAGTTTAATAAAAATTGGTTTTTCTGAGATTAAATAAACTAAGCAAATAATAAAATTAAGCGAATAGTTAAACTAAGCAAAAGATGTAAAGCAATAAAAAGATGTAAACAATCAAGAGAAAGGAATTAAGGTTTTGGAATCCGCCTTGTAAGTCATATCAGCATATATTTATGATCATTAATTTTTCCCAACTACTGCATGATAATCTAGAAATCAATCTTGCTATCATGGAAAATATCATCATTAAAACTTATGTTTAAAAATCTAAAGCATGTTCTTCTTCGCTTCTTAAGTATAAAACCAAATCATCAATTGTATCCGTAGCCAAACAAATCACAAGATATATCCAATTCTAAAAATCAAATCATAAATTGTATCCATTGACAAACAAATCACAAACGATATCCAATTTTATAATCAAGAATTAATAAACCAAGCATTCAATTAATTAAGACAAATCCTAAATCATGAGAAAAACATGATTGAACTCATATCTAGAATTCCATCTTAATCAATTGATATGAAGCAAGAACAATTTAAATCATTAAAGAACAATTATTGTGGGAAAAATCAAATCACATAAATATTACTAATAATCCTTAACAAGGTTTCATCCTCAACCCTAATTATAAATTTAGCTACTCATGATAATTGAAATAAAACACAAGAATAAAATACTAAACATTAAAATAGACAAATAAAATAGAGAAAGAAATAGTCACAATGCTATCATGGAGAAAAGCTACAGAGAAGCCACATGCGGCACTGCCTCTTTCTCCAATTTTCTGTTTTGCATCTCAGCCCTAGCACTCGCCTCCCTGAATTTTGCCCTAAAAAGCCTTTAAATAGGTCAAGGAATCCTATTACAAATTGAATTCCCGTTTGGAGAAAATCCCAGATTTTTAGGCTTCACTTAACCGACTATTTTGGCCCATTTAACGTCAGAATTTGGACTTTTGGTAAACTACAAAGTCGTAGCCCTTTAAGTTAACTTTCCAGCCCAACTTGAATCATCTCGATTGGACATCTGAGCCGAAAGTTATACTAAAAATACTAATTGATGTGCAGGCTGGAATCCTAATCCGAATTGGACTTGGATTTGGTGCAAATTTCCTTTGATTCCTTGCTCCAATTGGACTTAAATTTAATTGGGTTGGCCTTTTTTTAACTTCATCATGGCCCTTGTAAAAGTAAAGTCCATTAGCTTTCTTCTTTGCACAAATTCACTTATTTAATTCCATTCTCCTACAAAAGACAAATTCACGCAATAAGATTCAATTAAGCACAAAATTGATTATTCAACATTATTCCAAAATCAAATATAAAATGCATGAATTACCTCAAAATAAGTATGATAATGCTTTCTAATAGTGATATAAATATGCAAAATTAAGCTATTATCAATGCACATCAGAGAGTATGTGGTACTCCAAACCGAATTATGATATTTTTCCATACAAATTTCTGGACATCCACATCTCTGATGTTAGCCAAGGGCTCGGCTTCAACCCACTTGGTGAAATAGTCTAATCTGATGATCAAGTATTTCTTATTTCCGGCTGCCTTAGGAAAAGGACAAACAATGTCAAGGCCCCATTGCGCGAAAGGCCATGGACTGGACAAAGGATTCAGCGTGCCCCCCGACTGGTGTATGTTTGGCGTGAACCTCTGGCATTGGTCGCATTTCTTTACATACTCTTATGATTCTCTTTGCATGTTCGGCCACCAGTATCCCTGAGTTAGGGCTCGGTGTGCCAGAGACCTACCTCCTGTGTGGCTGCCACAAATCCCTTCATGCAGCTCTTCGAGGAGCGGCTCCGTGGCCTCGGGATGCACGCTTAGTAGATAGGGTCTAGAAAAAGAGCGTTTGTAGAGCTTACTGTCCCTTGATAGCCAGAACCAGCGTTGGTAAGACGTCGTCCTTGAGGTAGATCACCATAGGGTCCATCCAGCTTGGCCCCACTCTAACTTGATAGATGCTGAACTCTTCCTTCTCCTCGGCATGCCGCTGAACATCTTCTACTAGAATAAGTCGGGGTAATCCCTGAGCCGAGGAGGTAGCAAGTGTGGCCAAGGAGTCCGCGCGTGTGTTCCCACTCCGAGGAACATGTTGTAGATTAAAGGACTTGAATCGCGACTGCAATCACCTGACCTGCCTCAAATACTTCTGCATCCTCTCATCACGTGCTTCTAATTCCCCCCTGACCTGTCCGACGACCAGTGCTGAGTCCGAGAACACCTCCATGGTGCTCCTGCCCATTCTTTTGATCATGGCCATTCCGAGCAGCAACGCTTCGTATTCGGCCTCATTATTAGTAGCCGAGAAGTTTAGTCTTAGGGATTTTTCAATGACAACATTCTCAGGGGATATCAAAACAAACCCCACCCCTGAGCCTCTCTGATTGGCTGCACCGTCAGCATACAACTTCCAGGGTGAAGACCCTCGCACGGAAACAAGGCCAACTGAATTTTCATCCATGGGCATCGCCTCAGCAATCTCTTCTAACATAGGCTCAGCAAACTCGACCACAAGATCGGCCAGTACCTGCCCCTTGACTGAGGTACGAGGCATGTACTTTATGTCAAAAGCCCCTAGGATGGTGCCCCATTTTGCAATCTTTCCCGTATAGTCTGCACTCCGAAGCAGTGATCTGAGTGGGAGCTGGGTAAGGACTACAACCGTATGAGATTGGAAGTAATGAGGGAGTTTGCGAGTGGCATGAACTACTACGAAGATGGCCTTCTCCAGGGGTAGGTAACGGACCTCGGCCTCGTGAAGGGCTTTGCTCACATAGTAGACAGGTTTTTGAACGCCATTGTCGACCCGTATAAGTACTAGACTCACAGCATGGGTGGCTACAGCGATGTAAGCGAACAGGAGCTCGTCCGTTGTGGGGCTGGACATAATGGGGGGCCGAGATAAGTATTCTTTTAGCCGCTGAAAAGCCAGAACGCATTCCTCATCCCACTGAAACCCCTTCCATTTGTTCAACAACTGGAAAAAAGGCCGACATTTCTCTGCAGACTTGGAAATGAATCGGTTGAGGGCAGCAGTCATCCCGGTCAATTTTTGGACCTCCTTTGGGTTCCGAGGAGGCTGCAGACTGTTGATCGCTTTTATTTGGTCGGGGTTGACCTCAATTTCGCGATGGGTGACCATGTAGCCCAGAAACTTTCCTGAGCCGACGCCGAAGGAGCATTTCGAAGCATTGTGCCAGTGTCACTAGTGACTAGAAAGCGGTCCTATGGTGCGAATCCAACATTGCTACAGGGAGGCAAATAAGTGCGCTGATGCACTAGCTCGCAGGGGAGCGCTTATGGACCAGGACTTTACCATATTTTTGAACCCTCCATCTGATGTTGTACTTTTGCTGAGTTTAGATTCTGCTGGAACTTTGTATGATCGGTTTGTTACCTCTGGTTTAGAGGTCTCTTAGCTGTTTAATGCATTATCCTTCTTACCAAAAAAAGAAAGCGGTCATTCCCAATAAAAGAGTCTGCAGAGTTAATTAGTATACGACCTTACTCTGAACTTTTTTTTTTTTCATTTATTCTTAGAGGGCTAATGTTCAAAACCGAACTTGCAACATGTTTCTTTTGGTGAAAGAAACTAACTATTGCACCAATATCTAACCCCTTACCTCTCATTTTTATCAACCAATATCAGGTAGCATCACGTTCACGCCAGGGTGGTCACAGGACCACTTTGATCTAAAAAAAAAATTATATAATAATTTAAAATTTTTATATTTGTCCACCCTTAAACAAAAGTTGTAACCACTCTAATTTTTTTTAAAAAAAAAAAAAAAAAAAAAAAAACCCAATCAAATTTTAAACCAAAAATTCTTAACCTAAAGGGGAAACAACTTGAACCTCTCAGCAGTCCGCCCTACCCTCTTTCATCGCCAGGCGGCAGACCCACTAACCCAGCCTTCGGCGCTTCAATCTCAAGCACTTAGCACTCAAGGTATCTCATTCCAGTTTTCTTTCTCTTTTTCTCAGGAATTAAGCTGGAACTAAACTTTATGTTGTCTTATGTATAATGATATAGTGATGATACCCTTTTGCAGCTTTGCTAGCAATATATGCGTATTGTATTTCTTGATTTTCTTCAGTAGATTAATTTGACCACTGACTCTTTCATTGTGACTAAAACCTTGGCTTTTTGTGTTGACAGTGATGTTTGTCTCTTGAGTGGGGGACGGGTGGAGGCCCTGGGTATGCTTTGGGCAATTAGGAAATGGACTAGGGGGCGATTAGGTAATGGACTAGCTGACTAGTGGTAGTAAAGTTAGTAAACAAATAATTATAAAAGAGAAAAATTGAACCATGCAATTGTAAAAGCAGTGAGGTAAGCAGTGTATTTTTACCAAAGAGTGTGATAGATTGGGCGAAAATGGGGAATTAGCCCCATTTTCAAAACTATTTAGTTAGTAGGCTAATTTTACAAACTATATTTTTTACTAGCATCTCGAGTCTGAGAGACTCGATTTTGGCCTCTAAATCGAGTATTTAATGCTCGATTTTTATGGTCTAACAACCTCTGATGTGGCAATTTTTTCCACATAGCGCCTACGTGGAAATCGAGTATCTAACACTCGATTTATAAACTAAAAAACCCATCTTCCAAACCCAAGAGAAAATAGAGAGAACAAATCAGAAGGACTCATCGGAGAAGAAAGAGATTAGATCGGGGGAGAAGAAAGAGATCAGATCGGAGAGAGATGAAGATCGGGGGAGAAGAGATGAAGATCGGGGGAGAAGAAGATCAGATCGGAGAGAGATGAAGATCGGGGGAGAAGAAGGGGATGGCGCGCAGCCTGGGCTGCGCCGGCCTGGGCTGCGCGCGATCTGGGCTGCGCCGGCCTGGGCTGCGCGCGGTCTGGGCTGCGCCGGCCTGGGCTGAGCGCGGCCTGGGCTGCGCCGGCCTGAGCAGCGCCGGCCTGGGTGCTGTCCTGGGTAAGTTGTGTTTTTGGGGCTGAAACGTGAGTCAAAGTTGTGTTTCTGGGTTTAAATTTTTTTTTGGTTTGTAAATCGAGTCTCTTAGACTCGATTTCCAAGTGTTCATCATGTCAGACCTAATGCCACATCAGACTCATTAGACCATGAAAATCGAGCATCATAAAGTCGATTTATAAGCCCAAAATCGAGTCTCTTAGACTCGAGATGTTAGTAATTTATATAGTTTGTAAAATTAGCCTACTAACTAAATAGTTCTAAAATTAATGCTAATTGCCCATTTTCGCCGATAGATTGCTACCGAACAATAAGGAAAAATAATGAATCAACTAAACAACAAAAATTTATGTTCAGTTAAATTATTAATAGTCAAGCTATGCTATGTTCATAATAATAATTAATATTTTTATTGTATTAAAAAATAATGTTTTAATTGAACTTATAGTTTATTGTTTATTTTTTTGTTAGTATTATGGACAAATATTAGATATGAAAACTACATTACTCAGGATTTATCTCCTATCCAAAATATTATGGATAAATATTTTTTTGTTATCAATTTATAAAGTCCTCATTTTATTAAATTGTTTAATTTTGATTTCTAAAGAATCATCTTGGAAAAAATTTCTGAAACCGTCACTGAATAACAACTTGTCATTTCACAATTGTGAAATCTTTTGTGACTATATCCTTATTGGGGAGGATTTATTTTGTTCAGTCTAGCTGTCCAGGGTCTTCAAATTAATTACTCTTACTGAATACTCTTTTTCTTATTTATTTATGAAAAAAATGTGAAGAATTCTTTATGTCATATACTCATAGATGGATCATGCATGTGGACTTAAGATTGAGATTGGCATATTCAATATTGGGTACTCTTTAATAATTCTCTACGATCTTATAATAATAGTACTACGTTTTTTCATCATTTCTAGGCAAGTCACGAGGGTAAGATGACACCGCATTTTATATAGGCACTAGCAACAAATTCTTGCGATACGTGAAAATATAAATATTATATAGTGAGGTATAATATATAAAAAGTAAAAATTACTTCAAGTATTGTCTTTTTTTTAAGAATTCCACAAATATTTTTTTTAATCTTTTTATTTCTACAAATATATCATTTTATTATTCTAATTTTTGTTGTAGTGTATTATATCTGCCTAATATACAACTAAACTTTATAAGTTTCAAATTTATTATTCAAATTTTTCATCTCTTAAGAAATAAGGAAATTATCACAATAATAAAAACGAAATTAAAGGAATAGAAAATAGAGTTTATAATAATTTATTACTCAAACAATTGGTAGGCATATTCAAATTCCTATTTAAAAAAAAAAAACTAAATATTAACCCAAACCAAAATTTAACCAAAGCTATAAAAAAAAAAAAAAAAACACAATACCAAACTACATATTAAAAAAGAAAAGAAAAAAGAACCATTAACCTTAATTAAAGTTATAAGAAATAACAAAAATCCACCGAGAGAGAGAGAGAGAGAGAGAGAGAGAGAGAGAGAGAGAGAGAGAGAGAGAGAGAGAGAGAGAGAGAGAGAGGGCACTCACAGTTTTGTATGAGAAAAATATGGATTGAATTGAGAAAATGATATCAAATTTAAAAAAAAAATAAATGGGGAGAAATAGAGTCAAAACATAAGAAAGAGGAAGTAAGTGTAACGGTAAAGTAGAGAGTAGTGGGAAGATAAAAAGATAAAAGGAAGGGGAAAGGTCTGAAGAAGTGTGACTGTAGGTGTAAACTAATAGGGAGAAGAATAATTAAAAAAAAAAAAAAAGTTACCTGTAGCTAATACCTTCTCGACACTATTGAACCTTAAATCCACTCTCAATCACTCTCTATAGTGGGAAAGAACACATACCCTTCATTTTTTTTATCTCTACAAATATACTATTTTATTATTCTAACTTCTATTGTAATGTATTATATTTGCCTAATATACAACTAAATTTTATGTATTTCAAATTTATTATTCAAATTTCTCATCTCTTAAGGAATAAAGAATTTATCATAATAATAAAAAAATATCCCAAAATTACAATGTTATCTTAGCCAAAATTAAAATGAAACTAAAGGAATAAAAAAAACTTTATAATAATTTATTACTCAAACAATTGGAAGGCATATTCAAACTCCTATTTCCAAAAAAATTTAAGTATCAACCCAAACCAAAATTTAACCAAAGCTATAAAAAAGAAAGAAAAGATTTTTTGATGGGAAATTAAAAAAAAAATACAATTCCAAAACACATCTTAAAAGAAAATAAAAAAAGAACCATCAACCTTAATTAGAGTTATAAGAAATAACAAAAATCCACCAAAAGAATGGGAAGAGAGAGAGAGAGTACTCACAATTTTCTGTGGGAAAAATATGGATTTAATTGAGAAAATGATATCATATTTATAGAAAATAAAATGGGAAGAAGAAGAATTAAAATAAAAGAAAGAAGAAGGAAGTGTAACAGTAAAATAGAGAGCAGTGGGGAGATAAAGAGACAAAAAAGAAGGAAAAATGTAAGAAAAAGTGTAACCATAGGTGTGAACTAATAGGGAAAAGAAAAATTAAAAAAAAATTCTACAAGTATTTTTTATCTTTTTATTTCTACAAATATATCGTTTTATTATTCTAACTTTTGTTGTAGTGTTTTATATTTGCCTAATATATAACTAAATTTTATAAGTTTCAAATTTCTCATCTCTTAAGGAATAAGAAATTATCATAATAATAATTAAAAAAATCACAAAATTACAATGTTATCTTAACTAAAATTAAAAATAAAACTAAAGGAATAAAAAATAGACTTTATAATAATTTATTACTCAAGCAATTGGTAGGCATATTCAAATTCTTATTTCAAAAAAAAAAAAAAAAAACTAAGTATTAACCCAAACCAAAATTTAACCAAAACTATAAAAGGGAAAGAAAAGACTTTCTGATGAAAAAAAAAATTAAAAAAAAAACACACACACACACAGTACCAAAACACATATTAAAGAAGGAAAAAAAAAAAAACCATCAATCTTAATTAGAGTTATAAGAAATAACAAAAATCCACCAAAAGAAAGGAGAGACCATCAATCTTAATTAGAGTTATAAGAAATAACAAAAATCCACCAAAAGAAAGGAGAGAGAGAGAGAGAGAGAGAGAGTATTCATAGTTTTCTATAGGAAAAATATAGATTGAATTGGGAAAATGATATCAAATTTATAGAAAATAAAATAAAGAGAAAAAGAATCAAAACAAAAGAAAAAAGAAAGAAGTATAACGGTAAAATAGAGAGTACTAAGATGATAAGAAGACAAAAAAGAATGGGAAAGGTTGGAAGAAGTGTAACTATAAGTGTGAACTAATAAGGAGAATAAGAGTTTTTTTTTTTTTTTTGAGAATAGGGGGAAGAAACTTTTAAATAAGAGAATGAAAATATAAAAAATAAATGAATGATGTGACTGCTAACGTGGCTCAATAAAAGTATAACCACTATAAATATTACACTTCAGCATTTAGATAATAATAATAATAATAATAATAATATATTGATATATAGATTAGTCATTGTTTATATGTAAGAAAGGAAGTTACTAACATTTACATGGGAATGGGAACACTTTGATAATTCTTATTATTATTTTGTTTCAACGCTTACATGGGGACATGACACATGTCATTCTGATAGGCTCGGAACAATACTCTAACAGTCTTGTAATTTGATCAATGGGAAAAATTGTAAATTAACACCAATTTTCAAACAATTTTATTTTTTAACAACGTTTTTAATCTATTTAGGAAACTAGCGTGTTGAGCCTAAGAAACTCGATTTTGCTCTCAAAAATTTCTTTGAGAACTATAGCCTAAGAGACACGATTTCTACGAATTCTTCTTCTTCCTTCATTTTTCTTTCTTTAAGGACCAAATCAAAGATTCAAAAAAAATACATAAAACCCATTGTTCTTCCTTTTTATTCTTTCTTTCTTAAGACCCAAATCAAAGATTCAAAAAATGCCCAAAGGCTTGAGAAAAGAGGGTTTGCAGTTAGATCGAGTCGGCTTGAGAGAAGAGGGTTTGGTTCGGGTCCAGAGAGATGAACTTTAGATCGGACCACCGCCGATGGTGGCGAAGATGGTCGGAGGAAGAGCCAAGGAGGCTTGGCCATGGAAGTTTCAGAGAGCAGAGGCCGCTGCCTGGGTTCAGTTCGAATTGTGGGGTTGCTCGCCTAGGTTCAGTCCAAACCGTGGGTTGCTTCGCTTGGGTTCAGTCCAAATCGTCGCCTGTGTTTAGTCCGAACCGTGGGGTTGCTTTGTTGTTGCTTCTTCAGGTGCTTCGTTCTCATTTTTGCTACTTTGGTTTGTTGTTTGTCAATGTTTTTGTTTTTGTTGCTTGCTTTGGGTTGCTGTTGTTTTTGTTGTTTGCTCTGAGTTGCTAGGTTGCGTCACCTAGGTTCTTCGTCCTTTAGGGAATTTGAGTGTTAAAGACTCGAGTCCCAGACATGGAACTCAAAGTTACATGGAACTCAAGTCTTAAAGAATTCTTACTCAAAGTTTTCCAAAGCATATTAAGAACGAATTTCCTTGTCTAATTTTTTTTTTGATTGAATTCAAAATTCTGTGTAGTAATTCTTCTGTGTTCAGCTCAAAAACTTCAAAGCAAGTTCATGGCATTCTATCAAAGCATGTCTACTTTTCTTCCAGAGAAGTGTCTATCTACAAAGCGTGGGCCAATTCTTCTAGGGCTATGATGAAAATATTAAACTTCAAGGACATCAAATTCCTATGAACCAAGATGACTGGTCCCCATCTAAATCTTATGTAACAAGAAGGGAAGTAGGAGCAACAACACTTGAAGTTTAGTTGCACATGTTTGATCATTTGATTACAGGTCCACACAAAAGCACAACAAACATGATTTTTTTTTCGCTGAATAACAAAAATGAGAAGCTTAAAAATATATAAACACCTGCTTCTAAAAGTCACTTTGTTGATAGCATTTTAGCAACTGGCTTATTGAAGATATTAACACTATAGCAATTCTTTCAGCTGCAATATTATCTTAGGATATTAGCCATCAGTAAAATGAAATTTAACAAAAGCATCTGCTTATACAAATCAATTTTGCCTCTAACACGTGCAGTTTACATACTCTTGAAATCAACAGCTGTCTTTATAGCAATAAACGTTTTATCCAGGATTTCACATTTGAACAACAAATTATTTGGAATGAATTTACAGATATACATAAAAGCATTTGCCTAATTTCCTGTTCATGTGTCACTGCTTGACATTGTTTCTTCTTGACATCCATGACATGCTACTTACATGATTTTGAATGGAGCTACATCTATCAGCACTTTTGCATCAATGACTTGAGTATAGAGCTTTATAAATAAGGTCAATGACTCAGGGCAAAGAGAAAGGAAACTTCCTTTATCTGACATATGCAGGGCCTATCAAGCTTTATCAAACAGCTATCTTGCATCAGAATGTAAGACAAGGTTATTTGAGGTGTATCCCTGCTCAACAATTTTGACTACTATAAAATGTGCCTCTCCAATAGTTTCACACTGCAAAATTTACAACCGGGGTCAGTGATTCAGCACAATAAAGGGGAGAAAATAGAAAAATATATTTATGAACAAATTGATCATTTTTATTGTTGCAACTTCAATGGAAACTTTTACTTTGAAACCAAAATGATTATATCAATTGACCATAATGGGCTACTACCATTCTATTGCCCTTTTTCTAGTTAACAACATTAATACTCTGTATGTGTAAGATCAATCTGGCGTTTTGATTCCCCACCCACTGGTTGTAGCAAATCCTCAATAAGGAGTGAAGTACACGATATTGAATATCGTAACATATATTTCGCTATGCTGGATTTAAAACATAGATAACCACATGGTATGAAGATGTTGAGCAATTTTTATAGTAATTAATATAAAAATCACTAACGATAGTTACATGTTTATATTATTCTATTTCTTAGATAATATAAAAAAGCTAATGGAAAAGCACCTCATCAGAAAAGAAGACAACAATATATAGTTACCTATACTACATAATCTATGCAATACCAGCACCCAGAGTTTATGACTGGCAGACTCTGCACGAACTCCACAAATTGTATGGGCAATTGTGCTGCAAAAGAAAGAATTGATTACTAAAAAACAAATATCTTTATGAACAGTCACCACTCACCATATATACATGCTGCAGACACTTCCAAAGTCCAGAGAAAATGCCTATCTTCTATGTAAGTATAATGACAGGGAGAAAACAGAGGACACTGAGGCTATAAAGAATGAAATCAGAGGCCAGCTTTCGGATCATCATCACCATAAAACTCACCACTGTAGATATAAAATTATTCTCCATGCTTATAACTTCAAACACGAGTTGTGGTACCAGCTTAATGAGCCTTGTCAATGATCTAAATCATGAGTGACAACCATACCAACAAATTAAAGGAGAGAAAGATAGGAAAAAAAAAAAAAAAAAGAGCATGCCAAATAGAGAATCTAATAAGTTATTAGATCGATATATGAAGGACAAATTTAGGGCGATAGTAATATGTACAGAGGGAAGACTTACTTCTTTGGTAGTTCAGAATCCTTAATCATAAGTCCAAGTGCTTGCCCTCAGGGCTCCCTTGTAAAGTAGATATTGTTTCATGTGGCTTGATAGGGGGTTATTAATGGTAACAACATCAATCAGAAGTAACACCACCACAGAAAGAAAGAAAGAAATGGCAGGAAGAGTTCTGGAAAAACATAATTTGCCTAAGACAGAGGATAGGGAGGAAGAGAGATAGAGTATTTCTGTTTCTCTTGTGTTTCGAAAATTACTTATATCTTGAAGGAAATAAACCAAACTACATGGGGAACTCCTCGAGTGAGACATGGTTGACATGAGAGAGCAAAGAAGTCACTTTAAGCCAATAAGAAATTCAATTTACTTCCAAGAACATTGTTCCATATAAAGAGATTATGTTATTGTTACTTAATCAAACTAATGAAGCCAAAGCATTTTTAAAATACCTTCAACCTACTAGTGGTCGCTTCCCATGCTTTTCACTCTTCCATGCTATAAAACACTTATGGCTTTGAGACAAAGAACAAGCATAAGATAGACTTAGAAACTTGGTAAATAGGAAGTACCAAACTAGATGATTAGCAAGTATAGATTTGAGCTACGAGGGCTTTCTCTTTCTTCTTAAAAAAATTTTTACATTTAAAAAAAAAAGGTTTCAACTTTCAGGCATTCAAAAGGTTAAATGAAGGTGTTACTGAAATATTACCTAATTTTCTTTTCATATGTTATCAAACTAGATGGACTAATAAAGAAACCAGAATTCTAGGTTAAACTTCTTGTTGCTGCATCTTGGAAGTGATATTGGGCATTTTGCGCACAAGAACTTCTGCGTGATGTTTAAATCGGATGAGGTCAAATAAGATTAACTACTAAATAGAACCAGCATGCCAAATTAAGTTTGTTATTCTGCATCTGCCAATTAATAAAATTTCAAATATATACTAGTTTTTAAGGGAAAATGTGAATTTATTTTAGGAAAATTATTGTTGCACACACGGTGTTACAAACAACCATACACGCAAAGGCTGAAATCATCTAAAACACGATTTTAGTTGTGATTGTGAAATGGTGAAAATGTTTTGTAAGCACAATTTCACAATTTTAACAAAAATCGTTTGCTCAAAAAACAATTTCAATTGTCCTGTATACACAGTGTATAACTATCACTGCTCTTTATTTTAAATCATAAAGGAACTTACATGGTATGGCATGTAAGCATGTCTCCTATTAATAGGGCCAACTGTGAAGCTTGTATACCCTGCCCTTGCACCATGAAAGGTTGTGCACAAGGGGATGCAACAGAGATTATTAGATGCATTGCTTGGAACAGCCCATATCATATACACGGGATCTGCAAGACAAGCATAAGAAGTTACTAAGTTTTACCCATCATATTGTAGGAAAAATCTAAAAGGAAACAAATAAGACGAAGTAAAATCTCAATAGACTAACCTAAACATTTAAGCATGTCTCCTATTAATAGAGCCAACTGTGAAGCTTGTATACCCTGCCCTTGCACCATGAAAGGTAGTGCACAAGTGGGATGCAGCAAAGATTATTAGATGCATTGCTTGGAACAGCACATACCATATACAAGGGATCTGCAAGACAAGCATAAGAAGTTACTAAGTTTTACCCATCATATTGTAGGACAAATATAGAAGGAAACAAATAAGACAAATTAAAATCTCAATATACTGACCTAAACATTTAAAGAGGAAGACTATCATAAACCCCCATGTAATTATAAGCAAAAAAAACCTGTGATTACTTGAAAAAACTTTTCATGTTTGCAATCAGCATTTCTCTAGGGGGAAAAAACTATCATAAACCCCCACATAACTTTCCTACAATTAATCAATGGTTCTTACATTTGCATGTTGTATAAGGACTGAAAATTGTTAAATGTCGCCAAATGGAAGCTAGTGATACCCAATTCACCATGTTGTTGTGATATTTAATATCAGTTTAACTAAATGGGATGCCTTAAGCAGTTGAAATTACTTTATACATCTTACCATGACTGAAATCAAAACAAAGGAAATTATAGCCAAGCCTTAAAGTTAGAATTAGTTGCTACACAAATACTCCTCTTCGAGTTCTTTCTTTACTAATTTTCAAAGGTGATCTGTGCACAATTGTCAGGCACCGAAACAACACATTTGACACCAGAGAAAGACAATACATCCTAGCATCCTTACACCTTAATTTTTGAAATATCCGCAGACTCACATACTGAAGTAGCTTATTTCCAAATTGTCCAGCAACTCCTTCAAGGTAAAAAGGGGACTCAAGGATAAAGCAACAGTCCACAACATGGTTAGCATACATTGCTATGAATCCTGAATGAAATTATTTCTGCTACATGATTTAGGTGAAGCTTAACTTCGCTATAAATTGGCTGATTTGATTAAGAAGAATAAATGGAAGAGAAATATGTTGGACAGATATAAGACTATTAATTGGAAAGAAATAAGACCATCAAATGAGAATACTGATCGCCTGTGCCCCACCTAACACCCTGGATTATAACCAATGATGGTCCTTTTAAGGATTCTTGACATTTGTTCAGATATATGTAAACAAGACCAAAGACAACAGTAAAAGAAGTTACAACTGAATGATTTAAACATTAAAGAAAAAAAAAAGTACTATTAATAGCCAACAAGGTTTCTGAGTATCTCCTGCATCCTTGGCCAACACATTTTTTCTCAACCCTTCTGGACTAGGCTCAATCTTCTTGCTGCTCAATAGTAGGCTGGCTTGTAAGGGGCAAATCAACAGCCAAATCCCACTCCCATACTCCATCAAAAACATCCCTACAAGGTCAAACTCCTCTCTAGTAAAAAACATGGATATACCATCAACATGTAATGTAGAAGAATTTAAATAAGAGCAGGGCATTAAGTGGCATAGAATTTGGGTACTAGCAGAGTGTTATGGACAATCTTATAAGTTCATTGCTACTGGGAAGTCATTGCTATAATTTTGCAAGCCATCTGCTCCTCTCTATTGTGGTTTCACCCGGATTTTATGTACCACTAAAGATTTCTTTTGAGGGTGGGACTCTCAATAATGCCAAAGTTAATTTGTCACTTTAATGAATAAGGATGTAACTCTAGGTAAGTCATTGAAGAACAAAGACATGCAAATAAATCCTCCAATGAACTTTCTTCATGATTTATATATAATAGAAGGGAAAGTGAGAGGAAATAGATTTCAAATATTTCATTGTCACGGCCAAACTCTGCATTGGCAAGATATTGTCCTCTTTGGGACTGACACAGAACTTCTCCCTCAAGGTTTTAAAAGGCCTCTTACCAATTAGAGTTCAAGACCCTCCATATAAGGCTTAGGACCTCCCCTCACCTAGGCAATGTGGGATTTAGTCAAGATTTGGTTATCTCTGACCTCACCCCACTTAAGAGGTTTTTCAGTCTTTTGGGTACCTACAGTCACAATCAAGAATATTTTACTGAATATATTTGGTATAATCATTTTCTTCATTCATATGTGAGCAAACACTGTATTATCAACAACCAAACCAAGCAATTTCATCAAAACCATTCAAATGATATGACAAATATAAGAGATAAAGTAAAAAGAATCAACATTTAATCCAATTGTATGTAATAATTTCTTTTAAATAATTTGATATGACAACTAACAAGATTGAAAAATTCGTCGTGTTAGAATGAGATTCAAGATCCAACTACTTATTTTTCAACTGCATCAGTAACAGTTTTGAAGGAACTGGATGCTGTCATTAAGGTATGAAGATCATCCTTATGTCTAGCTTCCATCATTTCTATTCAGTTCACTGCCATGATCAAGTAATATGCAGGGTATGATGAAAATATGGACTTTAAACAAAATCAGATCAAGCACAATAAGATGATTTGGCAGGCGGGAAGGCAAACCTGGAGAGCGTGGAGTGCTAGAAATGAAGCAAAAGAGCGAGAGCCAAAGCTACCCCAAACGTCCACAAAAGATGCTTTTAAATTCCTCTTTCAATCTGATGGTCATTATTGAAAAACCCTGGTCCTCATTCCCACTACATGCCCAAAAGAAAAGAAAAAGCATATTTGTTGTCAGATTAGTGTAAATACCCAAAATCAAGAAAACCCGCAAGACCCCATTTTGATATGGCATTAAAACATAAATGAAAGACGCTTATTAGTTATTACCACTAAGAAATTAGATCAAAAAGGATCCCAACCAAAAATAAATAAATAAATCAATCAATCAAATTGAAGCCAAACAATTTTTCAGTTTATGGGAATTATATATAAATAAAAGATTGTGAATAAGCAGAAAAGATGTATATTAGATTTGCAAATAGTGGGCTTAGGAGACAGAATGATCGGTGGAGTGTATTAGTGATTTTTCCCATATCTGATAAAAAATTAATGAAGTTGCAAAAGTGATAACACCTATATTAGGATATTTAATTAATTGATTTACATAATTAGTGGAAATCAGGAAATGGAAGTGCAAAGTAGAACTTAGAATTGAATGGATAAGCAGACGAAGGAAGGAGCGTTACCTCTGAAAGTCAGTCTGAATCAAGCGGGAGTTGACAGTCCTTTTGCACAGACTTGCTATTGATCTTGATGTTTTGGATGTGAGAAATTTTGGGCCACTCATCTCCTGTTTCTCTTTTGCAACGTTCTTGAAGAAGATATCTGACATGCATCTCCAACTCCAAGTCCTTTAATGGAATGGTACGAAGGAACTCTGGCAGTGACTTTAGCTTGTAGCATTTGTAAATTTCCTAGTAATGAAGACATGGCATTATAGTAAGAGAGCCATTACCTTCTTCTTCTCTCATTCCTTCAATCCCAATCCATTCTTCCCATTTTAAAAAACCCAAAAACCTGAGAGATTTCAACTTAGGGAATATTAGGCTTATGTTTGGTTTGATCAATTCTCATCACTCGTCCCCCACTTTTAACGGGACTCACACTCTTTGTGCTTATTCGGCTTTGTTTTGGTTTCGCACTTTCCATCACTCATCGCTAAAAAGAGTGAGTTAGAGGGATGGAAAATGGAAATACATTTTGATTGTTTCCGGATAATGCGAAATGGGTGATGGCGGCAAAGTGGTAATTAATTAAAGCAAAGTGGGTCCCAGTAGAAAGTCAAGTCCCATCACATGCAGAGCAAGTCTAGAGAACTTAATGGAGCCAACGGTCACGTGCACTATTTCAATTTCAGCTTTGATGCAATCACCTCATTCACTTTCATTTCCTCTGTTCACTTTCACCTATTGCTCTGTTCTTGTACCGAAAGGTGAGAAAAGTTTGCTCATATTGCTCTGTTCTTCACGCATCTGGGTCTTTTTTCTTTTTTCTTTTTTTTTCTTTTTTTGCCTTTGCCAAAGCTGGTTATCATTTTATAAGTTTGATCACATCTTTCTCTTCTACTGTAGAGCATTCTCATTAAGCCTTCTATATGCTAAAAGATGCTTTTTTTAGTATTTTTGACCCAAAAGCTTGCTCCATCAAAGGTTTTAAATGCTATAATTTTTTACATTGATGAACAGTGCAATCTCATATTTGAGACCGCACTATTCACAATTGTAAAATTTATATTATTTTTTTATTCTGTGGAGCCCACTTTCTTTTCTTCTTTGTCTTTCTCATCCGTTTCTTTCCTGTCTCACCATTTCTCTACTCTCTCTCCCTCTGCTGGATGTCTCTGCAACTCTGCCTCCAAACCTATGGTTGACAGTCAATGACCCCAAATCAACCACCGACCATCACCGCGGCAGCCCAAGGCGAGCAAACTGTGGTGGTCCACGACGAGCAACGGCCCCATGGCCATTCACGAGATCTGAAGCCACCCATGGCAATCTACAGTGATCTAAACCCACCCACGGCCACCCTAGGCGATTTGAACCCCACCCACGGCGAGCCACGACCACCACCGGCACATCGCAATCTGAATCCCACGCCAATCTGAAGCCTACAAGCCGATCTTGAGAGAGAGGAGAAGCTTTCACTGTAAGAGGAAGAGAGGAGAGAGCGTGATGGTTCTGCTAGTGGGTTTGCTGGTGGCGGCGATGGTGGAGGTTTCTTCTTCTTCTTTTTTTTTTTTTTTTTTTCTTTTTCTGCTGTGATTGGTGGTGGTGAGTGGATGTGGTGGTTGTGGGTGGATGTGGAGGTTTCTTTCTGCTGTGATTTTTTTTTTTCTTTCTTTTTTTGTTACTGGTGGTTGTGGTATGGGTGGTGGGTTTTTGGTGGGTGGTTGGTAGTGTGGTGCCGACGGTGCTGTGAGAAAAAGAGACACAGAGGAGAGAGAGACAGAGAAGAGAGAGGAAAAATAAAAAATTATTGAAAAATAATAAAGAAATATTATTTAAATGAAATGGTAAAAAAAAATAGAAGTTTTGATATAGGGTATATTGTAAAGTGGTGTGTTATATGTTATAAAATTGGGTTTTGAGATGCTAAATGCTATATTTTTTGACATGCTTGATGAGAATGCTCTTACATAAGGAAATTGCTAACAAATATTTTTTACCCTTTGTTGTTGGTTTATTTTTTAGATCTGCTTCATATTCACCGATCTTCTACATTCCTTCAGCTTCTCTCCCTTGCAAGGTACAACAATGGCTTTATAGTTTATTTTTCTAACAAATATATATATGGAGTCTAATTTATGAAGTGTAATTTCTAACACCAAATGTATATTCACTGATTTGTGTTTTAACGTAGTTCATTAAATTATGAAGTGTAAACGTAGTTCACCAAATGTCTTCCGTTTTCATTCTAAAGACATATTGTGATAGGCCAAAAATGTATTGACTCCTTTGACAAATTAATTAATTAATTATCTAAGTTAATTAATTAAGTTAATTTAACATGCAATAAGCGTAGTAGCACAAACAAATCACCAACTAAGTAAAATGCAGTGGAAAATAAATTTGACATAGATGATTTGTTTACGGATAGAGAAAACCACAGAAACAAAACCCTATTGGGTGAATTTAAGGTCACCACTCTTGAGAATCCACTATTAACAAAACAAGCAAATACAAGTAAAAGGAATCCCAATACCTAATACCAATCTACAATTGAGCATTTATCTTAATACCCAATTGGACTTGTATTGTAGCGACAATCTCTCCGTTCAATGCACAAATCCTAGTACGTGACTAACCAATAATGCACGGATCCTAGTACGTGACTAACTCCTTTGCACGAATCCTGATACGTGACTCACTCACCAACTTGAGGAAAATGTTGACTGCAAGGTTCTTTAGTTCATCAACATGAAGATTAAGAAGTTCATTGGTCACAAAACCCTTGGTATAAAGACGTAGTAGCTTCTACAAAGAGAATGATGAGTTAGAGCAATTTCTGTCTCCGGTCACAATATGCGTGTAACAACAAGTGCAACAACCTTTTGCATCATATGTGATGGCTTTTAAAATAATCCTTATATATGTCTAGAGTTGTGAGAAAAGAAACCCTACACAAAGACTCAAGGATATGTGTGTAATCAAAACTGAAAAGTCTGATTTCGTAATTCTTGACAGATACAACTCGTGTCGAGCTTGTGTCGAGCTTCAATATTAAATCTCGATAGATAGACTTCTGTCGAGACATCTGTCGAGCTTTAATGAGCAGCATTTCTTCACTTGTTTCTTGGTTAGACTTGCATGGCTTCAATACTCAACTTGAACATTTGTTTCTTGAAGTACTAAACCCATCCTAAATTTACCCAATTACAAGTAAAGTGCGTTTTGTCAAAAGATTAGTCAATTACATCAAATATGTCCCTGACAGATTTCATTACATGCCTGGCTATATTGTAGTTGTGAATATATGCTTACAACTGTTTGTATTAGATATTTTTGTGGTCACTTGAGATAGAAGAAATGTTAATTGACATTGTTGTGGAACTGGATCCCGATGACACTTGGATACATGGTCTGTTCGGTGAACCTTTGTGGGAATTAATCACGCAAACTCTTCATGAACGAATGGGGCTGGATTTCGTCACTCCCAATGTCATTAGAAGGTTTCGAAAGATTGTACGCAGGCTAATTAAGTGTATGTAGTGGCATGGATTTGTTTCGAGTTGGAGGCATCCCGTTAGGGGTGATCCAAGTTTGTATTGGAACTGGTTTTTTCGTGACTAACATACATTGTAGCTTATGTTCAATTGAGTACCAGCTGAAATATTTTGTTATATTCTTGGTGTACGGTCAGGGCCCAATCCTTTATTGGGCCCCAAGCATAACATGTCACCACGCGGCACACGGGTCCAACAGTCCCTCATAAACTGGGCCGGGCCGGACAATATTGGGCTCCCAAATGGGTTGGTATTGCTGACAGGAACACCGTTGCCCACAGTATTCTTTCATTATCGCTTGGTCGGTAGGTTGACCGACCATAGTGTAGTAATTAGTATTGCCATAAGTGTTTGTTCACGGGGGAGCGTGACGTTCGGATCGGCCGGCAAAACACCCATGAAGTCGTTGCCGTGCAGAACACAGCAACGAAGAGCAAGTTCTCAAGCCACTTTGTCGCTCAACTACCAGATTCCCACTTAACAACGATAACATTGGACCCTCTCTTCCACTATTGATTGGAATAATCATAACACCTCCACCCAAGGAAAGCTATAAATAAGAGAGAGCTGTGAAGAAGAAGGGGGCTGGAGAAGAGAGAGAAGAAAGAGGTATGGAGAGTGAGGGAATTGATAAAGGGAGAACGAATTGATCGGGAAGTAAGTGAGCGAAATGGGCCTCAACGTGTTGAGCTCCCCATTGTAGGAAAAACAAAGCCCACTCCACAAATAAATTGAGCCCAAGAGAGAGAGTCTGGCACAATAAGCTCTCTCGTGGTACGCACAATTGGCGCCGTCTGTGGGAACCTCCTACTAAGCGGTAGCTCAGCCTTAGTCCACACCAGCTGTGATGTCTGAGAGGCGTTCGGGAGGTCATGCCGAGAGCGGTTCGGTAGGGTCCTCGCAAGGATCCACTTGGCTGGAGCGAAGGCAGAAAAGGCACGAAGACAGGCACCGTGGAGAAGATGGAGAACAGTCCGGCCAGAGCGAAGGATCGCGCCGAACTCACCAAACAGTGTCCGGCGCCACAAAAAACAGACGACCTGATCCGAGAGACGAAGAGCTGGCGCGGCTACGTAGGCTGGTAAGGGATCTGAAGCTGGAGGCGGAAAGACGTCGGGGAGCGAATTTAGATCAACGGGGGGGGGGGGGGGGGAGACAGAGAGGAGCGAGGAACCGCCAGGGAGAACATTCCGAGCATTCCATCCATCACCGGCAGCATGATCGTCCACATTCGCGGGAGAGGCAGGGGCACTGGGACCGCTCCCGATCACGCGGTTATGCCGACCGTGGCTCGGATTCCTCGGAGGAGCAACGCCCGCGAAATGCAGCCATGGACGCTATGAGCCGGGCGCTACGTAAAGCCGCACGGTCCCCGTTCTCGGATGAAATTGAACAGGCCCCGATGCCGAACAGATTTAATCGGCCACCGTTCAATTCTTATGACGGAAAAACGGACCCGGTGGAGCATGTCAGTCATTACATTCACATGATGTCTTTGCACAAGCGTGATGACGCGCTGATGTGCAAAGTCTCTTCCTCCAGTCTCGGCTCTACTGCGTTGAGATGGTTTAATGGGCTTCCAAAGGGTTCCATTCGCAACTTTGCGGAACTGATTCAGGAGTTCGGCGCTCGGTTTGTGACCTGTAGCCGGGTTCCGCAACCCGTGGACGCATTGCTATCCATAAAGATGAGGGTTGGGGAGACCCTACGTAGTTACGCGAACCGCTATTGGGAACTCTACAACGAGATCGGAGGGGGCAACGAGAAGATAGCAGCAAGTACTTTTAGAATGGGGCTCCCCGAAGACTCCGAGCTATGAGAGTCGTTGACTAGGAAGCCTCCAGAGGGCATGAGGCAGCTAATGAGGCGCATAGAGGAGTATAAACGCCTAGAAGATGATCGGATACAAAATAAAGGTAAAGCCCTGCTGACCACCCGTCCTCGGCATTATGAATTTCAGCCAAAACCTAGAAAGGGTCCAGCCGTCCAAGGACAAGGGTTACAGCATGAGGAAGTAAACGTGTTGTTCAAGGAGACGGTGCACAGGATCGTTGACCGGATAAAGAACGAGCCGTACTTTAGATGGCCGAATAAGATGGCGGGCGACCCATCCCGGAGAAACCAAAACTTGTACTGTACATACCACAAGGATAAGGGACACACTACCGAGCATTGCCGGGTACTAAAGGATCACTTGGCACAGTTAGTGAGAGCAGGGCACTTGAAAGAGTTCGTTATCAACACGGAAAACACTAAAGGTGAACTGGGCGCAAAGCCGGGCAGGGGCCCCCGCCCGCCTCCCATTGGAGTAATTGAGGTAATTCACGCCGCACCAAGAGATGTCATGAGGATCGGCAGGAGTGAGGTCTTGATGGTGACCCCGGCTGACGTATGTACGGGGGAGATATCACCTACAAAAAGGGTAAAAATTGCCCGGGAGCTTATCGCTTTCGGCGACGAGGACCTCGTGGGAACAGTCCAGCCGCACGACGACGCACTGGTGGTGACAGCTCAGATAGGCGGCTTCTTGGTGAAGAGGTTGTTAGTGGACCAAGGAAGCGGCACTGAGGTCATGTATCTCGACCTGTACAGGGGGCTCGGGCTGAAGGTTGAGGATCTCATGAAATACGACACGCCCTTGATCGGCTTTGACGGCCAGATAGTGGTTCCAGAGGGGCAAATCTCCCTTCCCGTGGTTTTGGAAGGCAAGGAGGTCACAGTGACGTTCATAGTGGTTGCTTCATTCTCTCCTTACACCGCAATTCTTGGGAGGCCGTGGATCCATGCAATGGGGGCCGTGCCGTCCACCCTGCACGTAAAGATTAAGTTCCGGACCGAACGAGGCATCGCAGTGGTAAAGGGCAGCCAACGAACGGCCAGACAGTGCCTTATTGCAGCAGTGAACCGGGAGAGTCAGACCACCGAAAGAGGGGGCCAATCTGAAGAGGCCCCTTCATAGCAATTACTGCGGCCCTCGGGGGAAGCGGGGGCTAATCCCACAGAGGAACTGATCAGAGTGAAACTGTTGCCAGACGAGTGCAGGTATTTCCAGATAGGGGCAAGCTTGACAGACGAGGAAAGGGTGGAAATGTTACTGCTTCTTATCCGGAATGTGGATGTATTCGCTTGGAGCCCGTATGAGGTGCCCGGGGTAGACCCCGATTTCATCGTTCATTGTCTCAATACCGACCCAACCATAACCCCTAAAAGGCAACGGCCGAGAAGATCAGCCAAGGAGCACGTCGAGGCAGTAAAAGTGGAAGTAAAAAAACTGAAGGAAGCGGGGGCAATAAAGGAGGTCTTCTACCCGAACTGGTTAGCAAATACGGTGGTAGTGAAGAAGAAGAACGGTAAGTGGAGGGTTTGTGTAGATTTCATGGATCTGAACCGAGCATGCCCGAGAGATCCATTCCCAATGCCGAAGATCGACCAATTGGTAGACGCCACATGCGGACACCCCAGGATGAGCTTCCTGGACGCTTTCCAGGGTTATCACCAAATAGCCCTAGCAGTTGAAGATCAGGAGAAGACGGCATTTATCTCGCCGGAGGCCAACTATCACTACACAGTGATGCCCTTCGGTCTAAAGAATGCCGGGGCCACCTATCAGCGAATGATGACGAGGATGTTCCGTGATAAGATAGGACACACGGTGGAAGTATACATAGATGACATGGTCGTCAAAAGCAAACGCGAGTCCGGGCACAATGAAGATCTCCTCGGGGTGTTCGAAATCCTCCGGAGACATCGGTTGCGTCTTAATGCTGAAAAGTGTGTATTCGGGGTGGGAGCAGGAAAATTTTTGGGATATCTGGTCAATACACGGGGAATAGAGGTCAACCCCAACCAGATCGGGGCCGTGATGAATTTAATGCCCCCGAGGAACCCAAATGAGGTACAGATTCTAACTGGGATGTTGGCCGCCCTTAACCGGTTCATCTCAAAGTTTGCCGACCGGTGCCGTCCTTTTTACCAACTACTGAAGAAATGGAAAGGGTTTGAATGGGACAAGAAGTGTGACGAAGCATTCCAGGATTTGAAGATGTATCTGACACGGGCCCCTGTACTGACCGCACCATTGCCCGAAGAAGACTTATATATGTACCTCTCAGTTTTAGAACACGCGGCCAGTGCCGTGCTCTTAACGAACCGGGATATACAACGGCCCGTGTATTACATTAGCAAGACCTTGATCGATGCAGAAACCAGATATTTGCCCTTGGAAAAGCTGGTGCTGGCCCTGGTGCACGGTACAAGAAAGTTGCCGCACTACTTCCAAGCCCATACCGTGTATGTGTTAACCGAGTACCCTTTGCAGTCCTTATTGAGAAGATCAGACTTCACAGGCCGAATAGCTAAATGGGGGACCCGGCTTGGTGCCTTTGACATAAGGTACAGGCCGAGGAATTTGATCAAGGGTCAGGTGTTGGCAGACTTTGTGGCCGAGTTCTCCCCCAAGAAAGGAGGGGGAATGGTTTGCCAGGTAGTCTCTCCACCGTGGAAGGTCTACGTGGACGGCGCTTCGAGCTCAACAGGGGCCGGGGCCGGGGCCGGGGCCGGGATCGTTTTGATCACACCAGAGGGGATTTGGTTGGAACATTCCTTTAAACTTGGATTTAAGGCTTCCAATAACGAGGCAGAATATGAAGCATTGCTTGCCGGCATGAGAACTGCGGCGAGGTTAGGAGCAAAGAGCGTTGAAGTATACTCGGATTCATGGCTGGTTGTCAACCAGCTGCAGGGAAGCTTTGAAGCTAAAGATCCCAGAATGAAAAGGTACTTGCAGCTGGCAAGAAGGGTCATGACTGAGTTCCGAACAGTAAAAATAGCCCAGATCCCCCGGGGACAAAACAGACATGCAGACTCGCTGGCCACATTGGCATCGGCACTAACCGAAAATGTGCCACGGATGATCAAGGTAGAACTTATACAGGAACCCAGCATCCTAGAAGTAGGGGAGGCTACCGGCCCCACGGTAGGCATTGACTGCATTACCAATGCCGGACCATGCTGGATGGACTCTATCATTGAATTCCTGACTGATAATCAGGTCCCGGACAATGAAAAGGAAATCGAGAAGATTCGTCGAGTAGCAGCCAGGTATTGGTTGTCAACAGATCGGAAATTGTACCGGAGATCCTATGGAGGACCGTACCTGTTGTGCTTACACCCCGGTCGGGTGAACGAACTATTGACTGAGTTACATGATGGAGTATGCGGTAGTCCTGTGGGGGGACGTTCATTGGCGCACCGGGCAATTACCCAAGGATTCTGGTGGCCGCAGATGCAAAAAGATGCCGCCGAGTATGTACGAAAGTGTGAGAAATGCCAAAGGCACGCCCCCTCGATCCATCAGCCGGTAGGACCTCTCAACCCTGTCAGCAGTCCCTGGCCTTTCGCCCAATGGGGGTTGGATATTATCGGTCCGTTTTCCCGGGCTACGGGAAACCGGAGGTTCGTCCTCGTAGCTGTGGATTACTTTACCAAATGGACTGAGACTGAGGCATTAGCAAACATTCGAGACACGGACGTCAAGAAGTTCGTGTGGAAAAACATAGTGACAAGGTTCGGGGTACCATACTGTCTCGTATCTGACAATGGGTTACAGTTCGATAGCCGGGCATTTCGCAAATTTTGCAGCAACCTGGGCATCAAGAACAGGTACTCGACACCGGCCTACCCTTAGAGCAACAGTCAAGCCGAAGCCGTTAACAAGACGATTATGAGTGGATTGAAGAAGAGATTAGACGGAGCGAAAGGTCGGTGGGCGGAGGAGCTCCCTAGCGTGTTATGGGCATATCGAACAACACCCCGGGGATCTACTGGGGAAACCCCCTTTTCCCTGGCCTACGGGGCAGAGGCTGTAATCCCAGCCGAGGTGCATTTGTGCAGTGCGCGGGTGAGGGGTTTTGACCCTGGCCAGAACGAGAAAATGCTGGCACAGCATTTAGATCTGCTCGAAGAGTTCAGAGACACCGCACTAATACAGCTTGCCGGGTATCAGCAAAAGATGGCTTGCCGCTACAACCAAAAGATAAGGACGAGAGAGTTCGGTGCAGGGGACTTAGTTCTGCGACGAGCTGTGGGTAACATGCGTGATACCAACGCCGGGAAGTTGGCTGCAGCCTGGGAAGGACCGTACAGGGTCACCGCAATAGCTGGGGAGGGGGCTTATTATTTGGAGAGCTTAGACGAGAAACCACTTCCTCGGCCATGGAACGTTCATAACCTGAAGAAATTTTATTGTTGAGGAATTCTAGAAGAAACTATGAATCCATTTGTTATCCTGCGTTTGTTTGTATTTATTGTGGTCACAGGAATGCATAGTTAGCGCAGTGTTGTCTGCCGGTAAACTCCTTATATAAGGACAGAAACCTGTCCCCGGTTCGATCGCAGTCACCGGACAGGTGGAAACCTAATAGTAAAACTTATATAAGGACAGAAACCTGTCCCCGGTTCGATCACGTTCACCGGACAGGTGGAAACCTAAAGGCAAAATTCCTAAGGACAGAAACCTGTCCCCGATTCGATCGCAGTCACCGGACAGGTGGAAACCTAATAGAAGGACTAATAAGGACAGAAACCTGTCCCCGGTTCGATCGCAGTCACCGGACAGGTGGAAACCTAATAGTAAAACTTATATAAGGACAGAAACCTGTCCCCGGTTCGATCACGTTCACCGGACAGGTGGAAACCTAAAAGCAAAATTCCTAAGGACAGAAACCTGTTCCCGGTTCGATCACGTCACCGGACAGGTGGAAACCTAAAAGCAGAATTCCTAAGGACAGAAACCTGTCCCCGGTTCGATCACGTTCACCGGACAGGTGGAAACCTAAAAGCAAAATTCCTAAGGACAGAAAAACGCTTCCGGTATGATCTATGCGCCGAGCAATAATTGCCCCTATCTGATCCTTGCCACCGAGCGATTAAAATCAACAACTAAACCATCGTGTAAGTGTTCGGTTGAACGATTCTGACCGTCTTCATGGAACAATCGAGTTAAAATCAAAACGTTTAAGATTATGCAACAAGTACAAACATACAACAATCAGATAAAGCATTTTAATAACTAAATAGACCGGAATAAGTCTAGGTAAAACCAAGAAATAAAATATTGTACGGACGCCACAACCCGACGTCTAGGCACATAGCATAAAGAAGAAAGTCAATAACGATAATAATGGTTCTAAAATTGTTCCGGCACCACAACCCGATGCCTAGGCAAATTAAGCAAATAAGTAAAAACACTAGAAAACTTAAGTCGTAGGGTGGAGCGGAGAGGGCGGAGATGAGCCTATCACTTCTTGTCCTCGGGTCTCCCCAGTGGGTGGTTGCTGTGGCTCTTCGTTACCCAGAACATTGAGAGCGCTGGATACCTCTAGATCGAGGTCTTCAACATGAGTATCTATGGCCCGGACCAGCTCCCTCATGCTCGAAGTATCCTCCTCATCAGCAGGAATTGCTTGGCTCTGGGCAAGGTTAAGAGAAGCTGGTCGAGGGACGTTTTCCGGGATCCAGAACGGGGATTCCCCGGGCACACCGACTGTTCGTAGGGCGGCCAACCAACCCTCTTCAAAACCGTGAGCCCTAGCCTGCAAAACAACGGGCTCCACGGAATTCTCAGCATCCGCAAAGCCCTCGTTGTACCATTTTTCTTCACACGCTTCCAAGGTCGCCTTAAGGTCGGCCACCTCGTCAGCGTGGGCCGTTGCTAGGCTCTCGGCTTGTGCAAGTTTCAGCTCTGACTCATTTAGCTTCTCCTCCAGCTCGGCCACCCTCCTCTCTGCTTGCTGCTTAGCCTTCTCTTCAGATCGGGCTCTTCTCTCAGCATTCTCGGCCGCTGTGGACTTCTCCCGAGCCGTCTCAGCAGCCATCTCTCTGAGCGCCTTCTCCCGCTCGGCATCCTCGGCTAGCTCATTCATTCTCTCCCCAAGTACATGGGTAATCTGGGCGGCCTGCAACACAGCATCGGCAAATTCATAATGAAATAAAAATATGAGTACACATCAGTCAAGTTAACAGAAAACGTGGACGAGAAAGTTCACCGCTATGGTATGCCATTGGAGCCGCTTGGCTATAGACTCTTCAGTGCCATTCCGGAAAAACTGGACGTCCTCGGGCAGCATCAGGCCACTGGCCAAGCTGTGAGCTACTCGGCCACCCTCCCCTTGTGCCCAAAGCCGTAGGCTTGCTGTGGTCGGCAGGGGCTTGTTTCCCAGCATGAATGTGGGTTGCCAACTGGATGTCTGCCTGGAGGAAGAAGCCCTTCCGGCAACTCCACGAATGGCCGGCTGGGTAATACCAGCGGTCTCGCGAATCACTATCCCGCCTGATGGGCGGGGAGGGGTTTTGGAGGAAGCATCACCTTGTCTTCCGGGAGGGGGGTTTTCAACACGCTGTTTCTTCTTTTGTCTAGTGGGCGGAGGAGGAGGGGAACGGTCTCGAACCTGAGTCTGCTGCTGTTGACCGGGCTGACGCGAACTGGGTAAAAAACGATCAACTGAAAGTACCTTCCTTGTAACCATCTCGGCAGCTGGCGCGGTTTGGGGTACCTCGGACTCAACGTTGTCCTGATTAATTGGAATGTGGGCTCGCTCCCTTAGCAACTGGGACACTTTCTCGGCAGACTCGTCCCGAACTGGGGGAATATCGTCGGCTGTTGTGAAACGTGGTCCGATATCTCGGGCTTCTCCAACAGTTAAGGAGGGGGGCAAGAAGTTGGAGTGCCGAACGTCTATATAAGAGAGCAGGGGACTATCTACCAAGAGAGCCTGAGAGAATGGTTGCCAAGTTCGGTAGACGGGTGTACAGCCCAAGATTAGATGCGACGCCCGGAGTTGCCCGTCTGTGTGTACGAAAATTTCGGACCTTAGCACGAAATTGAGGTCCCTCACATGCACTGATTTTACGTCCGGTGTGAACACTCTTCCGTCTGTAAAAAAAAAAAAAAAGAGACACTAAGTCAGACCCCATTGCAAATGAGGCAAAAACGAAAAACAAGGAGAAGATAAAATGACGATAATAATAATAAAGGGAAAAAATTAGGGGGAGGTTAATGTGCGGTACGAACCAACTTCGCGCCGAGAAAGGGGGCAGGGAGCATCATCGACAAACCAGTTGCCGCTCACCCGGACAAACTCCCCGGCGGAATTTCTATTAGAATCGGGTAGGCAGGAGATCAGCCGTACCCTCATGTCTCTGACCTTCAAATAATAGTTGGTCCTCTTATTTCCGCACAAGCTATACATGTGGTTTATGTCATTATGATCCAGTTGTAGACCATAAATCTGGTTCAATCGGTCAACACAACTAACTACCCGGTAAAAGTTGGGAGGAAGTTGCTCGGGAGACAATCCATAAAACCTAAGGGTTCTAAGTAAAAGGAGGTTCACGGGAAACCTAACCCCGCCCTCTAGAATGGCCATTAAAGGGAAAACAGCAACGTTGGGTCCTCTATGTAGAGCAATTTCGCTCTTGTGACAATACGCGACATTCACATCCTCTGGGATGTTGAATGTCCGCCTAAAGGAGGCTAAAGATGTTTCGGTGTTCAACAAATGAGCAAAACCCATTCTAAAAAGTAGGGGAACTAAGAATGGAAGCTAAAGGAAGAGATAAAAATAGGAAGGAGAGGCAGAGAACTTACTTGGGACCCTAGGAAAGGGGTGTTCTGGGCTGGGAAATGACCACACAGATGAATGCTCGGCAGAGAGGGAATTCAGGAATTGAGGGAAATAAAAGTATTGGAACGACTTAGAATGGATTATTTATAGGTGTAATAGAAGCAGTGATGAGCATCATTTAATGAAGAGGGAAGGAGCGGGAAAAGCAGCAGCTTTTCATTTGTAACGCCTCGGTTCGCGAACCGTCAGGCAATAATGATGGATAGAGCAGCAGGCTGGAGTGACGCGCCTTTTCAGGGCGCATTAAAGTTTTGCTTAACCTTTCAGTATCAAACTTCTTCGCCTTCAACGGCAAAAACAGCACCTGGGTTACCTTGATTCGTCCCCGGCAAGCGGATACTAATCAAGGGGGGGCTATTGTACGGTCAGGGCCCAATCCTTTATTGGGCCCCAAGCATAACATGTCACCATGCGGCACACGGGTCCGAATAGTCCCTCATAAACTGGGCCGGGCCGGACAATATTGGGCTCCCAAATGGGTTGGTATTGCTGACAGGAACACCATTGCCCACAGTATTCTTTCATTATCGCTTGGTCGATAGGTTGACCGACCATAGTGTAGTAATTAGTATTGCCATAAGTGTTTGTTCACGAGGGAGCGTGACGTTCGGATCGGCCGGCAAAACACCCATGAAGTCGTTGCCGTGCAGAACACAGCAACGAAGAGCAAGTTCCCAAGCCACTTTGTCGCTCAACTACCAGATTCCCACTTAACAACGATAACATTGGACCCTCTCTTCCACTATTGATTGGAATAATCATAACACCTCCACCCAGTGAAAGCTATAAATAAGAGAGAGCTGTGAAGAAGAAGGGGGCTGGAGAAGAGAGAGAAGAAAGAGGTATGGAGAGTGAGGGAATTGATAAAGGGAGAACGAATTGATCGGGAAGTAAGTGAGCGAAATGGGCCTCAACGTGTTGAGCTCCCCATTGTAGGAAAAACAAAGTCCACTCCACAAATAAATTGAGCCCAAGAGAGAGAGTCTGGCACAATAAGCTCTCTCGTGGTACGCACACTTGGTAACATAAACAACGGTATGTAATTGTTGGGTGTTGTGCTTTGCACAATTTCATACGAATAAATACTCACAGCGATACCATGTTTAGCTCGTGGCAAAATATGGACATGGAACGAAATACTACCAAAGGCCGAAACAATAACAATTCTAGTGCACCTGGGAATAGTACCACAAGAAGGCATTTAGTTGAAATGTCTCACAAAGCGAAAAGAGCGATGAGCCAGTTTAGGGACCAAATGACTGACGCTATGTGGACTGATTATGTGGCTCATGGGCGTTGAAGTTGGTAGTATAAACCAATTTTATGTACACTGGAATGTGTTGTTTTGAAGTTGGTGGTATAAACAATCTTTGTGTACACTATAATGTATTACCTTATGCATTGCCTTATGTATTATCACTTGAAACATTTGTATTATCTTATGTAGGGCCATGTCCCTTACTATTCAGACTTATGTATTAACTTATGTATTCTTGATTGCAAATTTCCATTCAGACTTGGTTTTACCCTGGTGATGACTATTGTATAAAATATATGAATCATGCATGGATATGTAACCGTTGGTGACAATGTCAAGATGCATTTACAATTCTTGTGAATATTATTTGGAGAGTGTATATAGTGTTAACGAATAAAATATATTTTAAACTGTCATACCAAATGGACAAATAATATGATATTTTACAAAACAGTAATAGTATATATAAGTTGTTGACAAAACATTCCCCTTGAGAGTTCAACATATACAACAGTTTCGTCAAAATGAAAATACCTACAATACATTGCTAGGTCCAACACCTACACTACAATTTTTGGTCCAACACATACAATACATTTCCATGTCTAAAACATTAATAATACTAGTGTTTAATCCGCGCAATGCGCGGGATCATTTTATGTAATAGAAAACAATCAACATAACAATACATTAAAGTGCATGTTGTACAGCCCCTCATTTGTCCTATTCTTGCAGAAATTTTATCTATAAAATACAATACAAAATATCACTCCCTTCATATGTTACAATAGTTTTCATCTAGAAACAAAATATCAAGCACATGATATATATATATATATATATATATATATATATAAAGCAAACTAACAACAAACTAAAGGTTTTTTATGTTTTTTTTTCTTTTAATAAGCCTTGGGTTTATAGAGACAAAACATAACCTTAATTCATAGCACATACTTTGAAAACATTCTGTTTTTATACTCCTCATTCTCCAATGACAATTGCTCTTTTGGTTTCCATGTTAATATGTCAAGCATATCACACCAATACTTGTGTGATCCAAACTCATTTAAGTAAAACAACTTCAAATTGTTAATTACAATGGAAAAAAATTAGAATCAATCAATAAATAAACAAAACTACTAATAAGATTTTAGATGAAAAATATGAAACAATTCTCACAAAATCTAAAGTTATATATTACAATGTCCTTAAAATAAAATTAAAAAAAAAAAACACACACACACACACACACACACACCAAATAGAAAGGAGGAAACCAAAAAATTAAAACAATAATAAATAAAAAAGAAATAGACATTCCCTCAATTCTCCACTCTTTGTCTGTACTGAACCTAATTTAAGGATATGACAGACATCATCAAATAATTTGCCACCAACAACAACTGTTTCAAAGGGGAACCCAATCTGGAATTCTTGGAAATTATTTTTAGCATTGCCACTAATCAGCTAATATCAATCAGTTACATTCAAACTAACTAAATTCATACATGCACTAAAGAATTAAACCTAGTATGTAATCTCCTAATTAGCACACAGACACAATTTAAAGAACTCAAAATTCCATTTATACACTTCTCTGATTATGGGATTAAACCTAGGGCATGAATGAAAGGGAAAAAAAAAGACACACGTGTTCTGAAAATGACCAACCTGGCATCAACACGTGATTTAGAAAAAATGATAATTGAAATCTTGTAAGTTATAACTAATGTAGATTTGGTTCAAGGTTTTTCTGAAGGTTGTGGGTTTGAGAGAATATAGTTATTGATCCTCAAGAAGCTTACATGATAGTAATGATTACATTGTAAAAGCTCAAGTTCATCAACATTGAGAAACAACAGCTTGTCTAAAGGCATTGCTTGCATTGCTGTGACATAATAAACCACATTTTGGAATAATCAAAATCGTCTAACTCAAAATGAACTTTAACATTTTGGTTTATTGATTTTTTACACTCAATTTATGACAAAGTTCAACGCTAGCGGATAACCACCCGCCCCTTTTAAACCCAAGCAATTTTTACATAATCACAATCATACACAAAATATTTCACACCTGAAAACCAAAGCCAAAAAAAATCAATTTTGGAGTTGAAAATAAACTTCCAACCAAGACTCCATGTGGCCATCAACCTAGACGCTGTGAGTCTGAGAGATGATATTTACAAATTTTAATAATGTCTGGCCTTTGCTCTGCCAGTTGCACTATTTGGACTTAAACCACAATAGCCAAGTATCAAAATAATCTGGAAAAATTCATCTAGCCAAATATCATTGATCCACCAATCTTAGAAAAAACTGACAGATATACGCATGCCTGATAAGCTTCGGAAGAAACAGCTCGTCCTTTGTATCTGCACAAATAAATAACCCAATTTCTATTATATGAAGCAATATATTCCATTTTGCAATCAACCATTGTATAACCTTGGTCTATCCTACGTAAAAATTAGCAAAAGATATCTATAATATAAGCAACATGTTTCAACAAATAGTAATATACTATAAGTGCTTGTACCTTTGAGTAAAACATTTGAATTTTAACCTTTGCACATATATATGCATCTTTATGCAGGAAGAATAGTAAGATTTTCACGTACTCATACACAATATGGTCAAAAAAATATCAAAACTAATTTCAAACAACCCTTTATCCATAGTACTTCTTATTTACACACAAAATCTTGTACAAAGAGACATTCATTTTCTGAAATCAGTACACATCCCATATTCACCTTAGGTATTAGATTCACTTAACAACAACAACAACAAAGCCTGAGTCCTAAAACTTAAACAATGTAGCCATACATAATAGAAGCTTGACACTTAGGTCTTTTTTGTGTGGCAATTATGGTGTGTAGTTATATATGATTGTGTAGTTTTAGTTCTTACTCTATTGCCATTCATAGTGATTATAGAGTTCTGCAACTTTGGGAATTTCTCGTTCTTGGTTTGGAGATTACTGACTATGTATATTAAGTGCATAAAGGTATTCTATCCAGGAAAGACACATTCAGAAGCTCTGAAGTATGATAACTCATTCATTTGATTTGTGGGATTTGGCTGAACCTCCAGTTATAAATTTACCCTTATTAACTGCCATCTGCAATTAGAGAGAAGTATAGGGGTAATATTTGGTGGTTGATCTATTTGTATTAGCAAATGGGTATATCATTATAAGCACTAATTTCAGGACATGGACTGGAATATATCCATCATGTATAACATAGTTAATTTTGGACTTTCCAAATGTTAAGCCCTGGATGGGAAAGCTACTTGTATCTACACACAAAATCGTGTAGCTTCTTTTAACATCTAGCAAAAGTAATGAACACATATGCCTCTACACATGTTGTATTAATAACACTACCTTAGACTTCTAGTTATGTCCCTACACATTTTACCTGACTAATGTCAAGGATTCAAGATCACTGCCAATTACCTAGAGCCTTGGACAACTCTACCTGCACCAAAAAAAATCAACTTGAGCCTTTACTTTCTTCATGACACTTAAGCATTTGTTCCTCAAATTTTATATGACATGAGCAGATTATGCGTTTGGCTGCAATCCTAGATCTGTGGGATCCATTTGTATTTACATAAATTTGGATATGGATTAACAAATTAACAGAAATTGTGTTTCTTTGTTTCAAAGAAAATTCTCACTAATTTTTTTATAAAGAATTTAACTACACCATAATAAATTTATAAAATAAAAAACGCAAACGGTATTTTTAAAAATTTAACTACACCATAAAAAATTTATAAATTTTAAAAACCCAAACGTAGGTTCTCTTATTTCCTTGACAGGTTGACCGTTTGGCTTGAGGCTGATCTTCTGTGTCGGTCCTATATTCCTGGAATCATTCAAAACTTTAAAAGACCACATAGAAACCCAAAATTCAAATTCATTTAATTTTGAAAATTTGCAGCAAAAATCTCTGAGATGCTACTTTCTATGGAAACAAAAAGAGAATTCAACAAAACCTCATGCGCTAAAAAAGCATCCTATGCCTAGTCCCTAAGATTCTCAAAGAAGCTAATAATATTTTTTTCTTTTTTCTTTTTTCTTTTTTTATAAAAAAGGAGAGTGAGAAAGAGAAAGAGCATAACAATTTAGTTTTAGAGAAACAGAGAGAAAGAGAGAGATTTAGTGACCTGGTGAAATCGATGCCAAGCATGGAAAACCCAAATACCTAAATCAAAACCAAATCTAACCCAAATTCCTAATCCAACCAAATACCCAAACATAAATGATACTTAATGCTCAATTTTCAATGGTTGGAGACCAACTGTGGTGCTGGTCTGAGATTTATATCCATGTCATTCCCTTTGTGCCTTACTACCATTTCTCTCTCTCTCATTACTTTGTCAGTGGGATTTTGTATTTATAAACTCTAAACTGCATAAAGAGTATTTCATAAACTACATAGAGAGTATTTCAAGAAGAAAAACAATTGAAGTATAAGCATCAGATTTTAAGTTAAAACATAGATATATTGAAGATTGAAGATGCTAATTCGAATAGGAGAAGAAACAGTGAGATGATGTGGACCTTCCATATATGTTGCAGAGAGGAGATTGGGGAAGAGCACAAATACAAACAGCATATGCCAGAGAGAGGAGATGGGTGCAGAGCACGAACCCATCTATTAGAACAGGTTTTAACTCTTCTTTTGGCTTAAAATTGTGCCACAATATACTGTCATCTTTCATTTAAACAGCCAAGTTTGAGAAATTCATCTAATTCTTCTCAAATTTATGTGGGAAAACAACTGTTATAAAGTCCTTTATAAGTGGATTATCAAAAAAAAAAAAAAAAAAAGTCCTCTAGAAGTGCATAATTGCGGCTACAAAGATGAAGCAAACATTAGACACACGGAGAAACTAAATTGAATCAAAAAATCAAATCAAAAACCTAATGCAACCCAGATACCTAAATAAAAATCAATCCAACCAAATTACTCAAAACTAATTCATATTTCATACCCAGATCTAAGAAAGAAAGGGGGGGGGGGGGGGGGGGAAACTTTACCTATGGTAGCTCAGATTCACACTCCCTCTCACTTTGTCATCACACCACAAACCAACACTCACACCGAAATGAAAACAACACAGCAATGTCAAATTCCAATGTATAAAATGAAAGGTTTTCATAGAAACATACACTGATACACAACTCTAGGAACTATATTAAATCTTTCACTCTATGACTAATTATGTATCTTTCATAAGAAAAAGAAAGAAGAGTAGAATTGATTTGTTTTATTTTTTGAACACTCATTTTATGAACTCAACTGACTCATACCTATTCTTGGAATTCATCATCTTATTCTTTATAGGACCTAGATTAAGGAAAAAGGTCCAATTTACTTTTTTATTCCCACTTGACTTGTAAAGCTTACATCTTTGTCTAAAAAGTATCTGAAAGAAACTACGTTTTAACCCAGAAACCGTAGATAAATAAACACGAACAAATTTAACCCAAATAATCAAAACAGAACCACTTATAACTCAAATACCAAATATAACCAAAAGACCCAAACAAATATCAAAGCCTGATCAAAATGTCAAACTGAAAGGTGAAGAGAAAAGCTTAATTTGAATACCAAAATCGAAACCAATCCAAACAAAATATTAAACCCTAATCATAATTAATAAACAAACTTAAACCGAAGATAAAAACTCACCAGTATATGACGGCGGTGGGATGCTAAAGGAGTGAGAAAGCGGCGATGGCCTATGGTTTAGGGGGTTTTGAGAATTAAGAGAGGCAGAGAAAACGGCTTCAACGCGGAGGAAGAGGCAAAGAAGAAGAAAAGGTTTATCGGGAGTGGGTAGTTTTGGGTTTTATGTGTAAATCGGGCTTTCAAACGTTATAACGATCGGGATTTTGGTTGGATTTCACCGTAAACTTGGCAGAATCGATGCTGAGTTCGCCGTTCTGCCTCTTTCTCTGCTTCTTTCCCCGTGTGATCGGGATTTTGGTTGGATTAAACCGTAAACGTTGCAGAATCGATGCAGAGTTCTTCGCCTTTCTCTGTTTCTTTCTCCGTGTCCCAGGCCTCATCCTCTATTTCATCGCTTCTCTGCTTCTTTCCCCCTTTCCTCGTCGCCTCTCTCTCTCTTTCATTAAAAGCAGAACATATGAGCAGCGGTCCTAACGGCCGATCTCTATCTTTGTATCTCAATACCTTCGAGACGTTCGATCGCCGTATGAATCTCCACTGGATCGCAATTTTTTTCCTTTTTTTCTCCTTCCCTTTCTCTGGATCGGAGTGTCGGTGTTTTTTTTTTTTTTTTTTTTTGAAGAAAGAAATTGTTAGGCGGAGGCTGATAAGATGAGGTTGCTAGGTTTTTTGTTCTCCTTCCCTTTCTCTATATCGTAGTATCGCAATATCAGTAAGGTCTTTTAATTCCAACCCTTTTTTTTTCTTTTCTTTTTAACTGAGTTTTTTTTACCCGATTCTTTTTTTTTTTTTTTCAAAACTTGGACCGAAAACGTGGCAGAGATTTGGAAACGTTGTGTCGTGCGAGTGTGCTACTTTAAAGCAGTGCACGTGACAGCATTTGAGGGTGCCTTTTTTCCTATTTGTCACCGCCTCCTTAAAGGTAGGAATCAACTTTCTCTCAGCTTCTGCTATTATATATAGTATATGATATGATTACATTATGAAGCCCACGTATGCATTCAGATTCATGGCAGACACATTTGTCTTAATCCAAACTCACTAGACATACGTAAAAATACAAACAATATGGCAAATGTCAGCCATGAGATAACCAAAGCATTCTTGTATTTATGTGCCCCGTCATCGGCCATACGTTGTGCAATCCTTGCTTTTTCAGCAATACGTTTTGCTGCTCCTTCCCTCTGAAGTGCTTCTATTAACATTGCATGGGCTTTGGACTCATTGTTTTTTGCTATAACTGCCTCAGCCTCTAGCCTAGTAAATTTAGCTATTACAATTGGTGCTGTTTCAGCACCAAGCCTACATGTGTTGCCATCCAACCACTTAAAGGACTTACAATGTTGGTCACTATCTTGCAAATTTAACAAAGCTGATAAGTACATGAGTTGAGGAGCATGATGGTTTTAACCATGAAGAGAAAACAATAGTAAGCGCATTTGATACTCACAGGCTTCCAATGTCTACAGTCATAAAACCTCCTACCAAAATTATGGAGCTTCAAAGACGTCCGCACCACACACTGGTCATGTCACACGAATGTCGACTAGAATTGGAATTATAACTAGTCGCCTCTGACATTGTTTGAAACCTCCACCCCTACATGTATAGACAACCCAATTCAAAAGGCAGAATGAATGGATTGCTCTTGAATAAAATAAATGTATGAAAGCAGCATAAAAGAGCAACCTAATAAAACAACCCTCCACACACAGCACTTGCACACAAAGACACAAACACAAAGACAGGTTACACTAACCATATCCATGATCTTCATGAGATTGAGAAGCTCTCAAAGATTAGAAGAAAGGAGTCTAAAATCAACTCAGTTCAGCTCAAGGAAATTGAGAATTTTTTGTTGTAAAAATCAGAAAATATATGTTAGGACTCAAACTTGGCATGAGACTTGAACCAATGGCCTCAAACACATATCCATATAAAGCCAAGGAAATTGTAGAAAATAAGTTTAAGCAAGAACACATTTTTCATGAACTTATTACATAAAACCGTGGGTTTTTATGTAAGTGCTGTGTGTGTTTTTAATTAATCAGTGAGTTCTAGAAGCCAATTGAACACCCCCCCCCCCCCACCCCCTTTCCCTTTCAATTCTCATCACCATGATTGAGTGAATTGAACAATTGAACAAAACCTTACAATCTTCATATTAATAAAAACCTGACATAAGCAAAATTCAAATCCAACCTCAAATTCACACCATTTGATTGTTCAAGATAGATGTACGATATCCGAAATAACAAAATTATGAAATATAGACCCAACATCATCAAAACGTTAAGTAATAAGCAAAAGACAGAGGTCTCACAACTCTCTGACCTCAGCAGACCCACCAAATTGAAAGCAGAACAAAAAGGATGTCCATTAACACTCCATAAACAAGATACAGAAATTGAAACCTCCCCCCCCCCCCCCCCCCACTTTCCCCTTCAATTCTCATCACCGTGATTGAGTCAATTGAACAATTGAACAACACCTTACAATCTTCATATTAAAAAAACCTAACATAAAAATTTCAAATCCAACCTCGAAATTCACAGCATTTGATTGTTCAAGATAGATTTACGAGATCTGAAGTAAAAAATTTATGAAATATATAAACAACATCATGAAAACAGTAAGAAATAAGATCGTACCAACAGAGGTCTCACAAATTTCTATTTAGCAGACCCATAGTGCTATGATGGGTTTAGAAGTTAAAGGTGAGAAAGATGAGCAATGTGGGATACCTGGGTTGTGTTTAGAGTTAGGAGTCTGGGATTCCTTCATGTGGGTTTCTGGAGTTCGAAATGAGGGAGGAGAGGGGAACCTCTAAAAGCACCTTCAGCCCTCTTGGTAATGAAGGGATCTAACGCAGTCGGTTCCTATGGAGAAAAAGAGGCGATGGGAGGCAGAGAAGCGAGGGGCATAAAATGAGAGGTAGAGTGAGGGTTTGAAAAGCTGAAGATCGATGGTGAGAGAGTGGAGACGCTGCTGAGGTCAGAGAGTGTTAAAGTTGTGGACATAGTGTTTTGTCGTGGAAAGGGCGTGAAAAGGAGAGAGAGACAATGCGGGTAGGCTAAATGGCCATTCTATACACCTTCTCTGCTTTAAGTTAGAGTGGGACCCAGTGAGTGACATAAATGTGAGTTTTTGAATTGGAAAACCCATTGAGATATTCCCACCCAAACAACCCACCAAGCAGAGTTACGAGTTTAGAGTTATAAGAATTGAGTTAGGAGTTTGAGTGAGGAGATTTGAGTGATTGGTGATGAGTGACCTCCAAACCAAATAGGGCCTTATTATTTCGTCCTTGTTGCCTTTCTTGTTTTTGTTTTTGAATTCTATTCCCAAAAATTCAACTCCCACTTTCACACTCCCTACATGCCATATCCTTAATGATTCGAGGAATTGCAGCTTCCCCAAAGGAGGCAAAAACTCTACCTTTGGACACCCAGAGATATCAAGTTTTTTCATTTGGTCAAAGAAATCATCCAACTAGGGTACTCTGTGCCCATGTATTCACTTATTTGTAAATATTCCAACTTTGGATGTGGCTCTAAGGCATTCAGAAATAAAACATCATTCTCCATTCTTCTTCTTTCCTCAACCTCTTCACTTTCAGGTACGAAGCCAAACTCTAGTTCCAAACCGAAGAGATGCATCTTCATCTTCAATTGTGCATTCTCAATTTCATGTACATCTACCACATTTCTCAACCCATATATTCAAAGAGTGCCTCAAAGTTGATTCAAAATTTTTAATTCTCCAAGTCTACATCCTTCTTTATCATCCTTACCAACTATGTTGAAATCACTTAACATTCTAAGACAAGTCAATCTCCCAATTCCTTTTGGAAATACTACTTTTTCTCTATAAAGATTAAGATGTCTTAAATTAAATAGTTTACTCATCCCCTGAGGTAATTTCTTGACGCCATAGTAAATACTCAAACTTTGTAAATTACATAGATTACATATGGTTTCAGTTAATTCTTCTATTCGAACATTCTTAGATATAAGGAGACACCTTATATGTATCAAACTTTCCATTACTTCAAAAGTATAATATAAGCCCCCCTCCTCAGTCTCAGTCTCAATCTCCCTGACTCTAATCAGTTTGAATTTAGTAGAACTGTAAACAGGATCCCGAGTTGGGTCAAACACCAGTCCTATGGTGGTAAGATTGTCCAGTGCAGAAGGTGATTTGAATCTAATCCACTCCTTGTTGATGGGATTGCAGACATAATAGCAGGGTCTTGAGCTTGAGCAGGAAAGCAACTCAAACAACATACAAGCTCATTGCATGATGCTAACATCACTACATCCTCAGGAATGAAATCAATCACCTTTTACTGCACTGTTCACCACCTTTACCTTCATCTTCTGATTCAACAGCAGGAATATAGCTAACTGTTTTGATATCTTCATTGCACCACTGATACTTCCCTTGGAAGATGAATCCTGATACAATGGGCTTTTGCTTTTGTAAGTGAGCCTGGATGAAGGAGCAGTCAAATATGAGTTGGCACCAGCCTTTGGAAACACACTTCAATCCTAGAGGAATCTTTGTAGGAAAACACATTAAAGGGAACGTCAGTGTTCAAGAATCCAAGATTCTCCATTTCCTGAAATGGAATTCACATAACTTTAGAAACAATTACAAGAATTTCATTGTAGCTGGCTACAAACTAAAAAAGATGAGCAACAGAGACAGTAGCAGTAGTCCATGGAAGTTAATATTGAAAGCACAGGAAAATATTCAAACACTACTGTTACATTAGTGAGAGGGTAATCTATACTATAATAACTACCAAAGCACTAGAATAAAAAAGCTATCCTAGGTTAAATGCATACCACTCCAAAGCAAGAGTAATGAGTTTCTACATTTTTTCTTTGATGGAGATAGTGAAGATGGCGGTGATGATGATGATGTGGCCAAAATGGCCAAATACCACAATTTTCAGAAATTTTTAGCACAAGAGCACTGTTTCGGAAATAAATAGGAATGTACCACTTTTTCTGGAACTCAAGTTTCAGAAACTCGAGTTCCACATCAGTTCCACCACCGTGGCACTGCTGAGCTGGAATTTGTGTGATTAAAAAAAAATAATGTGGTACTCGAGCCTGGTAAACTCGAGTTTCATGCAACAAAGTACTCAATTATACCAGACTTGAGTACCTTTTATAAAAAACATTATGTTTATGTTTATTTTTATAGTACTCGAGCTCACCAGGCTCGAGTACCTTGTAGGGAACTCGAGTTTAGTAAACTCGAGTTCCTTATAACTTTTTTTTTTTTTTAGGATAATCGACAAATAAATATAAACATAAAAATAAGCAGTTTTTTTTTATGTTTTTATTTATTTAAATAAAAGCATTGTAAAATATAGAGATTTTAATTTCAAAATATGAATTAATTTCTACATTAATTAAATTGTTTATTGTTTTCTCATAAAAATTGTTCACTATTTTCTGCAAAAACTATTTCTATGATTTTGTATAAAATTATTTTATGTTCAGCATTATTTAAAAATTGTTCACTCTCTTTTCTGCGTAAATTATTTTCTGTTCACTATTTAAAAAATTGTTCATTGTTTTCTCATAAAACACCTATTGAAATCGTGTTTTCTAAATTTAAACGTTAAATCTGAATGCTTTTTCATGCATGCTTAAATTTCACAATAATCGAATTTATTTTTCTGCATTGATAAAATCTATTTCTACATTAATAAAATTTGCTCTCTGCGCATCATGTTTACTATATATTCGAATCTGTTTCCTGAATTCATAAAATCTATTTTCTGCTTTAATTAAAACTGTTCATTGTTTTCTCATAAAAATTGTTCACTGTTTTCTGCATGAACTATTTCTAGCATTCTGCATAAAATTATTTTATGTTCACCATTATTTAAAAAATTGTTCACTCTCTTTTCTACGTAAATTATTTTCTGTTCACTATTTAAAAAATTGTTCACTGTTTTCTCATAAAACATCTACTGAAATCGTGTTTTCCAAATTTGACTGCAAAATCTGAATGCTTTTTCATGCTTAAATTTCATAATAATCGAATTTGTTTTTCTTCATTGATAAAATCTATTTCTACATTAATAAAATTTGCTCTCTGCACATCATGTTTACTGTATATTCGAATTTGCTTACTGCATTCATAAAATCTATTTTTGCATTAATTAAAACTGTTCACTGTTTTCTCATAAAAATTGTTTATTGTTTTTTGCATAAACTATTTTTAGCATCGTCGACTCAACACGCCCACTCTGCAGGATAAAACAAGGTCCAGAGGTAAAAGGTGAGGCTACTTCTCTTGTCTCAAAACCCTAACCAAATAATTAAGAATCGCCCAAATCAATAATCATAGTCTTAAAAGAATGACCAAATTTCATATGTATTATTTGATAGCTGTGAAGAGTAACAACTTTTCTATGGAATTCAATCTAATCAAATCAATATGAACAATATCTTAATTAGAGAAAACCACAAGACAGAGTGATAGCACATACTTGCGAAGCAATTGGAAGAGAGAATCAGGGCGAGGGGGATGTCAATTTTTAAAACTTCACACTTTTTTTACACTTTTTTATAGTACAAGTATACTTTAGCACAATTTTAGCAAAAAATTAAATAAATTGATAAGTTGATGTCAAATGCCAAACGCACACCAATGCCTGTTTTATTTAACTTTTAGCTCAAGGTACTGTAAATAAAAGGTAAACAAAAATCATAATAAAATCATGACTATAACCCATATAAACATAAATCTCTACAGGCTAGGAGAATATAGAGTTTCATTAGGTAGACTCCATTACGATGTCATATTTTTAGTTAATCTATCTTGTAAATTTTGCGAAAAATCAAATATGGAATAATAATCTTAGTAGTAAATAAACATAAAATAATATGAATATGATAGTGGGGTAACATTATATTGTTAACACTTAACATGGCAACTTTTCAGCCTCATCTACTGGCTAAAGTTTGTTTATGAATTTGAGCATAGAGCTTTGTAGACAAGGACAAAGATTTATAGTTTGTTTGGATGGAGGGGGAGTAGAGTAGAGGGAGGGAGAGTAAGTTGAATTACCTTGTCTGGATGTTCTTTAAGGGAGGAGGGGGAGGGGTTTGGAGGGATTCTAACTACTTCTAACATTTCATTTTAATTCCCCTAAATTGAAGAGATTTAGAGGGAGAGTAGAGTATAAAAATGCTTGACTAAATGAATTACCAAATTTACCCTTACCATATTAACAAAATTACAAACTACGAAAAAGCTAATTATTTTTCTCCCCCTTACTTAATTTTAAAAATATCCAAACAACGTGGAGGATAATCATTCCCCTCTACTCTCCTCCTCACTACTCTCCTTACTCTCCTCTCCCTCCAAACTTTCAAACATAGCATTAGGGTGGAGAGGGAGGGAGGTTCGTTGTTCTGACGTATAGAGTTTTGCCATTCTGCTATGGAGCTTTCTCATCTGGCTATCCTGTACCAGATTGTAGGATGTGGCCATTTGAGATGCACCCTTGCTTAACAATTTTCGCTAGTATATACTGTGCTTCTCCATAAGGTAGACTGCAAATTTTTTACAAACAAGGCCAATTTGAGGATAAAGGAGAGGAGATGATAGGGGAAAAAAATTAAGCACATCTTCTTTTCTTTCTCTTTTTTGAGAAACAAAAAATTTCAACCATAGGTTATTAGGGCAAACCCAACGTAATTTTTTAACTTCGAAACCAAAATGATTCAATTCAATTGACACTAATGAGCAAGTACTCTTCTATTCTAGAAAAAGAACAATAATAATTGTAAGATTTAAAGTCTTCTAAATTCCATTTTAAGATAAACCTGGTGCTTTGAATTTGTGATTAAATTTTCTGTATGCTGGATGTGGATTATTCTAATTTTCCTTATACCTATCGTTTTTACTGCATTATTGAACTATAAGATCAAGTCCATGTGAATACTCTAATTTTCCATGTAGTAAAGAGTTGGGGGGGGGGGGGGGGGGGGGGGGGGGGGGGGGGGTTGGGAAGTGTTGATTAGAAGCACAGAGTCTGCCATAGAGAGGTTATTTAAGGTAACAAGCATCAATTATAAGTAAGAAGTTTGCAAAGTAGGCATAATTCTTAGAATGATTAGAATTAGATACTTTTGTCAGGATTCAGATGAGCAACATCTGTTGACAATGTAATATGAAAAAGGTTTGTAATGTGTTGATAAATTGTTGAAGAACAAGTCATGGCTGTGGCTGCTCAAAGAAGTGAAAGCTACTCTAACTTTTCCAAAGCAATTTAAGAGCGAATTTTCTTGGCACCTAAATTTTTGTTGTTAATCCTTAGTATCTACTGCATTCATTTCCTTGTCTAAAAAACATTTTTGATTGACTTTGAAATTCTGTGTAGGAATTCTTCTGTGTTCAGCTCAACAACTTCAAAGCAAGTTCATGGCATTCTATGTGTCTACTTTTCTTCAAGAGAAGGTGTTTCTCTACAAAGCATGGGCCAATTCTTCTAGCTTTGATGAAAAATTAAACTTCAAGGACATCAAATTCTTATGAACCAAGATGACTGGTCCCTATCTAAATCTTATGTAACAACAAGGGAAGCAGGAGCAACAACACTGAATTTTAGTTGCACATTTTTTATCATTTGATTACAGGTCCACAAAGGCACAACAAACATGATTTTTTTTCACTGAATAATAAACATGAGAAGCTTAAAAATATTTAAACAACTGCTTCCAAAGGTCACTTTGTTGATAGCTTTTTAGCAACTGGCTTATTAAAGATTATTAACACCCTAGCACTTCTTTTAGCAGCAATTTATCTTAGGATATTAACCATCAGAAAAATGAAATTTAACAAAAGCATCTGCTTATACAAATCAATTTTGCCACTAACACATGCAATTTACATACTCTTGAAATCAAAACCTGTCCCTACAGCAATAACGTTTATCCAGGCATTCACATTTAAACAACAAACTCTTTAGAATGAACTTACAGATATATATAAAAACATTTGCCTAATTTCCTGTTCATGCGTCACTGCTTGACATTGTTTCTCTTGACATCCATGACATGCTATGTTCATGATTTTGAATGGAGACACATCTATCAGCACTTTTACGTCCATGAATTGAGTATAGAGCTTTATAAATAAGGTCAATGATCAGGACATAGAGAAAGGGAGATTCATTAATCGGACGATATGCAGGCCTATCAAGCTTATCAATTAGCTATCTTGAATCAGAATGTACAACAAGCTTATTTGAGTTGCATCCCTGCTCAGCAATTTTGACCCCTATAAAATGTGCCTCTCCAATAGTTTTACACTGCAAAATTTACAAACAGGGTCAGTGATTCAGCACAATGAAGGGGAGAAAATAGAAAAACATATTTATAGCAAATTGATTATGTTTATTGTTGCAACTCAATGAAACTTTTACTTTGAAACCAAAATGATTCTATAAATTTTCCATAGTGGGCTAACCACTATTCTATCGCCCATTTCTAGTAAACACATTAATACACTATACATGCAAGCTCTTCTAGACACCATTTGAAGATCATTATGGTATTTTGATCCCTCACCCACTGGTTGAAGCAAATCCTCAATAAGAGATGGAGTACACGATATTGAATATTGTAGCAAATATTTCGTTATGCTGATTTAAGACCATTTTTGTAATTAAACCAATATAGTTGGAAAAATTTTACAAAAATGGGCATGATTCAGATTAATCTGCAATTCAAGATCACTGAAAATAAGAGTTTGATATTCTGTTGAATTGGATAACAATATGAAAAAGGAAGGTTGGACTAGAGCTCTAATCAGCAATTCAACTATTGCACACACAGCAGGACATAACAGTGGTATAAATGGGTTATATAAAGCTAAAGCTGATTATGCGTAGTCAATTTGCCTGAAGGGATCGCCCAATTAGATATATGCTAAAGATGATTATGGAATTATAATTTACACATTACCCAATCCAAGATGATTGAAAACATAGATAACCACATGGTAGGAGAATCCATCGTAGACTCCAAAATGTTTGGGACTAAGGCTTTGTTATTGTTGTATAACTACATGGTAGGAAGATGTTCGAGAAATTTTTATAGTAATAATATAGAAATCACTAATGATAGTTACACATTTATTGTATTTATTTCTTAGGAAATATGAAAAGGCTAATAGAAAAGCACCTCATAAGAAAAGAAGACAAGAATATAGGGCCCGTTTGGTTTGTAATTTGTCATCACTCAGTTTTCATCACTAAATTTTCATCAATTATCACTCGTCACTTAAAATACCTCAATTTCCCAAACCTCCCTATTTGGCACCTTAACTCTGACCCAGTTTTCAACTTCAAATAGTTACCTGTACTAGATAATATATGCAATACCTGCACCCAGAGGTTATAAGTGGCAGACCGTGCATGAACTCCACAAATAGTATGGGCAATTGGGCTGCAGAGGAAGATTTGATTACTAAAATACAAAGATCTTTATGAACGGCCACCATAAATACATGCTCAAGATACTTAAAATCCAGAGAAAAAAATGCAAACCATCAACGTAACAGAATGACTGGGAGAAAACAGAGTACACTAAGGCTATAAAGAATGAAATTGTTACAGATCATCATCACTATAGAACCACCCCTCATAGCACACAACATCGTTCTCCATGCTTAAAACTTCAAACACAGGTTGTCGGTACAGCTTAATGAGCCTTGTCGGTGATCTAAATCATGAGTGACAAACATACCAACAAATTATTGAGAGAAAGATAGAAGAAACTGACCAATGAGGCATTAAATCAATATTAGTAGAAAATTTGGGGCAATAATAATATGTACAAAGGGAAGAATTACTTCTTTGGTAGCTCAGAATCCTTTCTCACATGTCAAGTGCTCGCCCTCAGAGCTCCCTTGTAAAGTGGGTATTGTTTGGTCGGATAGAGGTGGTATCATGGTAAAAAACATCAATTAATAGTAACAACAACCACCACAGAGAGAAAGAAAAGGCAGGAAGAGTTCTGGACAAACATAATTTGCCTAAAACAGAGGAGGGGGAGGAAGAGAGAAGATTACTTCTGTATGTCTTGTGTTTTAAAATTACCTCTATCTTGAAGGAAATAAACCAAACTATGGAAAAGAACTCCTTTAGTGTGGCATGACTGACATGAGACGGCTAAGAAGTCCCAGTGAATCAATAAGAAATTAAGTTCACTTCCACGAATGTTGTTCCAGATAAAGATATTTTGTGCTTGTTACCTAATCCAACTAATGAAGCCAATGTAATCATAATATTTTCATCCCTACTGCTGGTCGCTTCTCTTCCTGCTATGAAACACCTCTGGCTCTGAGACAAAGAACGAGCATAAGATATTGACTTACAAACACGATAAATACCAAATACCCAACCCTATAACATTAGAACTAGATGATTAGCATAGATTTGAGCCAAGAGAGCTTCCTTCTTTCTTCTTAAAAAAATTGTTACTTGAAAAAAAAGAAAAAAAAAATGTTTCACAGTATCAAAATCATAGACAAGGTTACATAAAGGTGTTAGTAATAAATTACCTAGTTTACTTTTCATTTATTATTAACAGATGAACTATTATAGAAACCAGTATTTCAGGTTAAACTTGTTTCTGCTGCATTGCAGAAGTGATCCATTTGTACACAAAGCCTTCTGTGTGATGTTTAGATTGGATGAGGCAGAAGAGAACGGAACTTTTTTGCAAGATGTTCTTGAATGAGACAAAACATTCAAGGTTGGAAATAGGAGTTAACTACTAAGGAGAACCAGCATCCCAAATTAAGCTTGTTTTTTCTGCATCTACCAATTAATGAAATTTTTGAATATATACTTGTATCAAAGGAAAATATGAATGTATTTCACATCATGAAGGAACTTACATAGAATGGTATCTAAGCATGTCTCCATTAATAGGAGCTTGTATTACCCTGCCATTGCACCACAATGGTTGTGCACTAGGGGGATTAAATTACACACTTTATCCGATGCATTGCTTGGAACAGCACGTACATGGGATCTGCAACACAAGCAAAAGAAGTCCTTATTTTTTTGCCCATCAGATTGTAGGAAAAATCACAAAGAAAAAAATGATATGAAGATAAAAAGAAACTAACCTAAAAATTTAAGGCTAATAGCCATCTCAATTTCATGAAGTGATAATGAGCAGCAAAAAAGTTGTGATTACTTCAAAGAACTTCTCATAAACCCCTGCATAATTTTCCTACAATTAAATCATTGGTTCTTCTGTTTTCATGTTGTGTAAGGACTGAAAACTTCTAAGTGTTGCCAAATGGAAGCTAAGGACCCCAGTTCACCATGTTGTAGTGCACTAATTTTACTATTAGTCAAAAGAGGTGCCTTAAAACAGATGAAATTATTTTATATGTCTGACCAGGTCTGAAGGCAAAACAAAGCAATTGTAGCCAAGTCTTAAAGTTAGAATTAGTTGCTACACAAATACACCTCTTTGAGTTCTTTCTTTACTAACATTCAAAGATGATCTCACAATTACCAGGCATGGCAAACAACACATTTAACACCAAAGGAAGACAATACATCTTAGCATCCATACCTAAAATTTTGATATATCCAGACTCACATCCTGGAGTAGCTTATTGCAAAAGAATCCTGCAAGTATTTGGTGTTCATGCTTACAGAAAAGCATTTTCTGCACTTTTTAGCTATTACTATAACCATGTATCCATTTTCTTTAAGTTATTTCTCAAATTGTCCTCCAGCTCCTTCAAGGTAAAAGGGTGACTAGGGAATCAAGCAACAGTCCAGATCACTGTTAGCAAGAGTAGCTTACAATGCTATGAATCCTGCATGAAAATATCTCAACTATCAGATTCAGGTGAAACTGATTTTAGGAACATTGTTTAAGAATATATGGAAGAGAAATAAGTCAGAAAGATATAAGAACATTATATATGGAAAGAAATAAGAGTATTAGTGACAACACTAATAAAAATTGACCTAGGTTACCAGATAGCTGTGCCCCACTTAGCACCTTGGATTGACCAATGATGGTCATTTAAGGATTCTTGACGTTTGTTCAGATATGGGTCAACATTTTAAGAGAACAGAGGAAGAAGTTACAACTGAAAGATTTATATAATAAAAGAACATACTTTATAGTACCATTGATAGCCATCGAGGTTTCTGACTTTTTGCATCATCCTTGCCAACACATCTTTCTTTTGGACTAGGTTTGATCTGGTTTCTGCTCAATAGTAGGCTGACTTGTAACTAGCAATCACCACCAAGACAATCTCACTCCCACACTCCATAAAAACTTCCCTACAAGTTCAACCTCCTCTCCAGTAAAATATCACCCCCATGTAGTGCAGGGCGTAAGTGTTGTAAAATTTGAGAAGTAGCAAGGTGTTATAGACAGTCTCATAAGTTGATTGCAGTTGGACACACACAAACTCTAGTAGGAGCTGGGAAGTCAGTGCTATAATTTTGAAAGTAATCTGCTGCTCTCTATTGTGGTTCTACCTACTCTCAGTTACGCTAAAGTATTATATTATATTCTGAAGTCATTAAGTCTGAGGCAGGAGGGTTTAGTTGTTTTAATTCTGAGTGAGAATGAAGTTATGAAGCAAAAGAGAGAAGAAAGAACCAAACCTCCACAAAAGAAAAGAGGCTTTTAAATTCCTCTTCTCTATCTTCATATTTCATTATTCTCCAACTTCGTGCCCAAAAAAAAGAAGTTATATGTCAGATTAGTCTAATAAATACCAAAATCAAGACAACTTGCAATACCCATATTGATATAATATTGAAACATAAATGAATAATATGAAAAATCAAATTTATAAATGATACAATATTAATCTACCCTACAAAAGCTGCTATTATTTTTTTTTTTTTTTTTGTGGGAATTTTGGGCTGGCAAATAGGATATATAATTGATATAGATTTGCAAAATAAAAGAAGTCTAAGGCGAATGAGAAGAAGAAGTTACCGAAGAATGATGATTTTTAAGGAATGTGTGTGATGTTTTGAATGGATGAGAGTCCGAATGGAGAGTTAACTTTCAACTTCATGACCATCTTTTTGCACATAACGGTTACCAATTTGGATGTTTGGATGTGAGAAATGTTGGGCCAGTCATGTCCTATCCCTCTTTTGCAACGCTGCTGGAGAATTGACAGGAATTGATCATTAATTCCTTCAATGGAGTATTACACAAGTAGTCTGGCAGAGACTTCAGCTTAGGGCAGTCATAAATTTGCAAGGAAACATGTGGCACCATTGGAGTATTAGTAACAAAAGCATTAGTATCATCTTTTTATTCTTCTTCTCTTCTTCCTCCCGTCCCAATCCATTCTTCCCAGTTGTCCAAAGACTCCAAACCCTCAAATTGGAGAGATTTCAGGTTTGGGAATATGATGTCTTGGTAGTCGTAGCCTTTCTTGTTTTTGGTTTTGGATTCTGATTCTTCTATGTCCGTTCCCAAAAATCCATCTCCCACCTTTTGAACATTTATTGCGCCCAGAAAAATCAACACTTGGAGCAATGGCAACTTCCCCAAAGGAGGCAAACACTCTAGGTTTGGGCACTCACTGAGAGTAAGGATTTCAAATAGGTCAATTTGGACATCATCCAATTAGGATACTCTGTGGTGCCCATATAAAAACCAATTATTAAATTTTCTAATAGTGGAGATGGCTAAGGCATTTAGAACTTCTACATCATTCTCCATTCTTCTTCTTTTTCTTCTTCTTCTTCTTCTTCTTTCCTCTGCCCCTTCCTCTATCTCTTCATTGCTCTTAAAAAATAGATACAAAGCACGAAGGTGGATCTTCTTCTTCAATGCATTCTTCACCTCACCTAAATCTACCATATTTTTCAACCCTACTATTGCAAGTTTCCTTGAATGTGGTTCAAATTTTCTAATTCTCCCAATCTACATATTTCATCACCCTCACCGCCTACACCTACAGGGAAGTAACTTAATGTTCTAAGACAAATTAATCTCCCAATTCCTTTTGGAAATGATTTTATTCCAATTTCATCAAAATCAGCATCAAACAGGCAATTTCTCAAGTTCATCATCTTAAATTAATTAGTTTACCCACCCCAGAGGTAATTTCTCAAGTTCACTACACTCAGTAACATCCAAACTTTGTAAATTACATATACTTTCTGGCAATTCTTTTAAATCAAACCAAGATAACTTGAGGTATCTTAAATGTATCAATTTTTCCACCTTATTAATTAGAAGTTCCAGAATGAATTCACCTTTCAAATATAAAGAATGTAGACATGCCAAATGGACGAATAACTTGGCTTGGACAGTCTCAGAAAAAGACAAAAAATTCAAATTGAGTTCAGTACACTGCCACTGCAACTGTAAGCCCACACTTCCTAATTTCCTGCATGAAACAGGGCTTTATTAAAACCACGTGCTATGACTAGCAATTATTTCCGTCTCTATTTTATAATGATCATTTCCATCTCAAGGATAGAGCACAAACCCTAAGAGTGGCAAGGGAGGGTTTGATCCTTCTGGTTCTGAAGCAATAGTCAAAGCAATCCTAGAAAAAGGAGAATTAATAGAGGCTTTAGATCCTTCTCTCTCTCTATCATTCAAAAAAACTCCACTTGTATCTAAAATTCATGATCCCTGACACAAACACACAAAAATTCAATAAAACCAATCAATAAAATGCTAATATATTTTTAACAACTATAATCATTAATCTAAACACAATTGGATTCAAAAAATTGATCCAAGATAGAAATATTAACGCTAACCAGAAATGATAGGCACAAACCCTAAACACTGATTGAAAATGATGATCATGCAAAGCAATCAAGGAATTTCGCCTCATCATTCGTCTTTAAAGTCTCTGTCCACTTCAACACCTTCCTTTTACTACCCTGTCCCATAAGATGTATCTATCTTCTTCAGTGTATGTCAATCATCCTGTACTGTTCAACTCAGCAAATCACCTACGTTTGACCAAGTTTTCATCTTCACAATCCTACTCAGGTTACAAGCGGTTCCCCCTTTACTTCATGTTGAACATCTTTCCTGATAGGCACCCCACCAGACCAACTTGCTAAATAAACCATATTAAAATTAATCAAATACTAATTTTCTACAAACTACTCTCAACGCCTTGCTTTTATATTATTTTTAGCTCAGGATAATGGATGTAGAGATTTTCCATTAACTTTTTTTTTTTTTTTTTTTTTTAAATCTTCAACCAAAAACAACTTTTATATCATTGCTCAAGCCTTGCTCTTACCATGTTCTCCCCAATGCACCAAAATCATTATTTATCAAATCATGAAAGAAAAAAAAAATTCAATCTGCTACACAACTAAAAAAAGTGTTAGTGACCTTAAAGATTTCACTGGGGAAAAAAAAAAAGCATGTAAATTGCCAAATTGATGGTTCTTAAGTTTGCACCTTGTATAGAGGCTTTATATTCTCTATTAAAGAACATCTTATATTAGGAAAAAACATGGAAAGAGTTTCATAAACAAAGGCTTTATATCTCTCTTTGCTCTCGCCATCATCATTAAAAAAAACTCTACTTGTAGCTAAAAATTAATGATCCCACACATGCCCACACAAAAATTTAATGAAATCAATCAATAAAAAGTTAATATATTTTTGAAGAGTATAATCATTTATCTAAACACACAATGGAATTAGACCAATTAATCCAAGATAGACATATTAAAGGTAACTAGAAATAAGAGGTATAAAGTTGCAATATAAACACAGATTTAATGGTAATGTTCAAGCAATTTAAAAGGGGATTCTGACCTCCTCCTTCATTGTCTTCAAACTTTTTGTCTTCTTCAACTCTGTGCTCTTACTACCCAGTCTCATAACAATGTATCTGTTTTCTTCAGTGCATGTCAACTACCCTGTACTGTCCAGATTCACAAATCCCCTTCATCAATGTTTATTTCCGTCACTTGTTCATCCGCCTCAAACCCAGCCCCATCATCTTCCTCATGATTACTGTCCTCGATCTTGTCCACCTTAACCACATCATCATGCATCTACAATCCACAAGCATGTCCAAAAGAAAAGCATACCAGCTATGTCAGATTAATTTAAATAACCCAAAATGAACAAAACCCACAATGACCCATATAATAATAATGATATTAAACAAGAAAAATAAAATATAATAGAACCCATACCGTACCACTGAGAGATTAGAGCAACAAGGATCACAACCCAGACAAATAGAATGATTTGGTGGCGGTAGTGTGTTTCTGTTTGTGATATTGGGACGTGGTTGGTATTATTAATTAATTGTTTTTGATGGGATAAATATAGAAGTTAAGTTAATTAGCTGCGTCTATTTGCACAAATCCATATATGTATTAGTATTTATATATTTGATAGGATAGTTTTGCAAGAAAAGAAGAGTTACCTCTGAATCAATGCTGTCTCGAAATTCACCGTCAGTTTTCACGTCCTTACGATCAATTATGATGTTTGGAATATGAGAAATGTTGGGCCAGTAATCTCCTATCCCTCTTTCGCAACGCTGCTCGAGATTTGGACATCCATAGATTTCCAATTGCTGTAGTAATGGAGTATTACGCAGGTAGTCTGGCAGAGACTTTAGATTGCCGCACCACCGAATTTCCAAGGAATGAAGAAGTGGCATTATTTTAATTTTTGGAGTATTATTAGTAACAAAAGCATTAGCACTATTATCTTCTTCTTCTTCTTCTTCTATTGTTCCTCCCATCCCACTCCATTCTTTCCACTTCTCCAAATCTTCTAATTTGAGAGATTTAAGGTTTGGGAATATGATGATGTCTTTGTTGTTATTGTTTTTGGATGATTCTGATAATTCTTCTTCTTCTTCTTCTATGTCTATTCCCAAAAATTCATCTCCCACTTTTCGAATCATTGGAGCGGTCCCTATTTCTAATTCTTCCAGCAACGGCAGCTTCCCCAAAGGAGGCAACTGCTCTAGGTTTGGGCACTCTCCGAAAGAAAATGTTTTCAAATAGGTCAATTTGGACATCATCCAATTAGGATGCATTGTGGTGCCCTTATAGCCAAAACCAATTAATAGAAATTCCAAGCGGGGAGGTGGCTCTAAGGCATTTAGAATGGCTACATCTTTCTCCATTTTTCTTCTTCTTTCTTCCTCTGTCTCTTCCTCTTCCTTCTCAGATTCGCTATCCATTTCCTCTGATGTGTTAAATATTAGATACAATTCACGGAGGTGGTTCTTCTTCTTCAATGTATTCTCAATCGCACCAAAATCTACCACATTTTTCAACCCGTATATAGCAAGTGTCCCTTGAATGTGGTTCAAATGTTCTAATTCTTCCAGTTTACATATTTCTTCGCCCTTACCTACAGGAAAGTATCCTAATGTTTTAAGACAAGTTAATCTCCCAATTCCCTTCGGAAACGATTTTATTTCCATCTTTGCATCTAATAGGAGGTGTCTTAAATTAATTAGTTTACATATCCCGTGGGGTAATTTCTCAAGTTCCTTACACTCACTAACATCCAAACTTTGTAAATTACATAAATTACATATACTTTCAGGCAATTCTTTTTTCACTTTACAAGATAACTTGAGTAATCTCAAATGTATCAATTTTTCCACCTCATTTGGAAGTTCCAAAATGGACTTACCTTTCAAATGTAATATACGTAGACATGTCAAATGGTCGAATAACTTGGGTTGGACAATCAGAGAAGAAATAAAATCCAAATTTAAAAAGCGTAGATTTTTCGCTTCATAGACAAACTCAGGAATTGTTTCATAAACTATTAATGACAAATGGCGAGCCCTCTTTAAGTCTTTCTCAACCTTGTCACCCCTATAATTGATTGTGAAGCACACATCTTTTGCCATTGATTCCGCAAAGTCATGCACTATATCGTGCATTTTGCATCCTACAATTTTACCGTCATTATTATCTTTCACAAAGTCTTGAAAAAAAGAGCGCATGGCTAAATTTTCAAAGCAGTGCTCTGCTCTAACTTCCATCTCCATATTTTCTTTTGAGTTGATATATCCTTGTGCCATCCAATTGATGATTAAATCAAATTTTTGGAATTGATAATCTTTTGGAAAGATAGCACAAAATAAGAAACATTGTTTCTCTGATGGAGACAATTCATAATAACTCAAAAAAAATGGCCCCAAAAGACTCTTTTCAATATCTTCTAATTTCCATAAATCATTGTGCAAAACCATCTCCCATTCTTCTTTACTCATCTTGCCACGTAAGTAACTCCCTAGAATCTTTGCAGCAAGTGGCAAACCTTTACACTTATTTGCCAATTGTTTGCCCAACTCTTCTAAATCCCTATTTTGCTCTCCATAATCATTAGAAAATGTTATTTTCTTGATAATCAACCAACAGTCATTGGGGGACAATTCCCCCAAATCGATTATGGAAGAACTCTCCATCATGTTTGCAACCCTGGGTTTACGTGTGGTCACTAGAATTCTACTACCTTCGGCACCACATTTGAGTGCATTTTTGAAGGGCTCCCATTTTGTGGAGTCTTCAGTCCACACATCATCTAGGACAAGAAAGAACCTCTTTCCCTCAATCAAACTATAAAGTTTATCTAACAAACATTGTAATTCAATAGCATTGGGAGATTGATCCTCAAGAGACTCAATGATTGCTTTGGCAACCTTGCACTGATCAAAAGGATCGGAAACACAAACCCACATTCTTTTATCAAAATGGGCCTTCACCTCACTATGATTGTAGGCTATTTGGGCAAGAGTGGTTTTTCCAAGACCTCCCATGCCCACCAAACATATGACATGGGGTTTTCCTTCCTTTGGACTACCCACGCCTAACAGGTTGCTCAACAGCTCATCCCTATAGTTACCACGACCAATTATATCAGACTCATCCACAAAGGACGTAGTTATTGGTCGCACAACTACTTCAGGTTGCCTGTTAAAGTCAATCCCATACTTCTCTCTGTCATTGAAAATCTCATCTAATTTTTCATTCACTTGTTTAATCTTGTGACCAAGATCATGACGCAGTGGAAGGTTAAAACAACATGAGGGAGATGGGAAGAAGGAGCATACCTTCTTCTTCACAACAGCTGGAGCGGTAATATCACCTGGTTTTCCTTCTTCTGTCTCTATCTCTGCTTTGATCCTTGCAGTGCTCCAGGTGTCCAAAACGTCGTCCATCTCGTAGTATTTGTCTTGGAGCTGCTCTAACCAAAGCTTCTCAGTATCCCGCTTCACTGCATGTCTTTTCTCGGCATCGTCCATCATTGCCTTGATGAATCCGAGCTTGTCTTGAAGCTTTTGGACTTCTTCACCAACGCCAACAAGCAACTTGATCTCTTGTTTAGCCAGCTGAACAGCGATTGAAGCCAACTGCTTAGAGAGATCAGTAAGTAGTGCATCAGCCATAGTTAATGGAGACTGAAAGTTAAGTTGGTTCGATAACACAGCAAGAAATGAACAGAAAGTAGGAAATTAGCAATAGTGCGGTTGGGTTTGTGCTTCTTCATTTCTCATGTCCAGCTTTTTATATGGAAGTGGCTAAGTGGTCATGCTGATGCATGTTGGATTTGGAACATTTTAAATTACTTAAAGATAAAGTTGCAGCATCTTTGACTTTGTCCATGTGATAGTAATAGGCGCGTGCCCCAATACACAACGGTAGTTACGTGGTTCAATATAATAATCTGAATCCAAACGCATATTATTAAAGGGCATTGATCAGGATATGTAAGAGGCTGTTTGGTTCATCAGTTTCCATAACTTAATTTTCAGTTTCCATAACTCATAACTCAAAAATGGTGGGACCCATAACAAAAAGTCTGTTTGGGAGCAAATAACTCTGTTTCCATAACTCTGTTTCCATCACTCAATTCTCTGATTTTTGAGTGATGAGTTATGGAAACTGAAAACACATTTTGGCTGTTTTCAGTTTCCATAACTCATAACTCAATGGCATTTTTGTAATTAAACACACATAGGGGACCCACTCAGCCGCAACTTTTGACCAGTCAACTCTTCTTTTTTTTTTTTTTTTTTTTTTTTTCTGGTTCGGTCTGGGCTTCTTTTTTTTTTTTTTTTTTTTTTTCTTTTTTCTTTTCTTTTCTTCCCTGGGTTCGGTCTTCACCGTCTCTTTCTTTTCTTTTTTTTCTTTTTTTTTTTTTCTTTTGTTCACTGGGTTCGGTCTGCACGTTGTGTTGTTTTTTTTTTTTTTTTTTTTTTTTTTTTTTTTCCACTGGGTTCGGTCTGCAAAAAGTGAAGGTGAAGACCGAACAGTGAAGAAAAAGAAAAAAGAAAAAAAAAAAAAAAAAAAAAAAAGCAAAAAGCTGCACAGTGACAGATATGGGGTCCATAAATAGTGTGAAAAATATTGAGTGATGGTAACTGAGTGATAATGTCGTTTGGATGTGATATTTTAGAGTGATGAGTTATGAGTGATAAGTGATGGGTGATGGGTGATGAGTGATGAGTGATGAAAATTGAGTGACGGAAATTGAGTGATGAAAATTTTTCATCCAAACAGCCTCTAAGTATCCGTTGTATACAGCTGAAATTAAAAATTAAAAATTGAAAACGGAAAAAATTGTAGTAGAATAATTTTTAAATATGTAAATAGTAAAGTGGGGCACATTTTTAATAAAAAAGTTGCTGAAAAGTGGTATTTTGTGGGTCTATAAACAGTAAAAAAGAGATGAAAAAGTCAAAAGTTGCGGTTACTGTTCATAAACAGTAACCGCATAGTACCCATTTGGGGGCTGAAACGCGCTTCAAGGGGCGAAAAAAAAAAAAAAAAAAAAAAAGGAGTGGAAGACGCGGAATGCGGACGCACAGACGCTATCCAAACGAAGGCTAAAGCGAAATGACGTTTTATAAGCCTTCGTTTGGATAGCACGTTGGCGTCCACGTTCCGCGTTTCCTCTTCTTCTTCTTTTTTTTTTTTTTTTGCCCTTGAAGCGCGTTTCAGCCCCCATTTTGGTACTGTACGGGTACTGTACAGCTACTGTTAATGAACAGTAGCCGCAACTTTTAACTTTTCCATCTCTTTTTTATTGTTTACGGACCCACAAAATACTACTTTTCAGCAACTTTTTCATTAAAAATAGATCCCACTACACTATTTATACATTTAAAAATTATTCTACTACAGTGTTTTTCAGTTTTCAGTTTCAGCGGTATCCAACGGACCAGTCCTGTTCTTAGCTTCATTTCAACAAAAGGGACAGGTCTTTTCCGGAATGGACACTACAATTATGTACCACTATAGTCCTTCTAGCTTTTTTTTTTTTTTTTTTTTTTTTGGTTAAATAGTCCTTCTAGCTTCATCAGTGAAATTGTATTCATTTTTTCATTTCTTTCTTTCTTCTTTTTTGTTTTTTGTTTTTTTTTTTCAAAATTTTAAATCAATACTTAAATTAGGATCTGTACAGTTCTTAAAAATAAAAATAAAAACAATTAAGAAAGTAAAGGATAAAAAATATATTGTTAGGGAGCATTAACCAACCATCTTGCAAAGGATAAAAAAATATGATATGCATGTGTGTTTGGTATGTGTTAAATATGTTATGTTATGTGTGTTTAGTATGTGTACGTGTTTAAAATATCTCCCTCGCGGGGTATAATCAAGTGGGACCTACAATTTTTAACATATTTATAAAAGTGTCATTGAGTATTATTATTTGAAAATTAAAAACCGGTGGGAGGAGTTCTCTAAATTTAGTGTTCAAACACCCTAAAATAAGAAACATAACTTAACCAGTCCTAAAAGATATCCTCTACCAAACGAGTTTTTTTATATTATGTTTGTAAAGACTAATACAAAGTGGAAATAATCAATCAAGAATTAGAAAAGAAAAAAAAAATGTAAAGGATAAAGATAGAAAGTTGTTAACCTTGATTATTGGCATAAACCCAAGGATGTCTAGGGTCTTATATTTAATTACTTTTATTCATGGATGAATCATGTGGATCATTAAGATTAAGGAATAAGTGAATAACTAAAATACCACACGGGGGTGTAGCTTGATGGTAGGAGTCTTTGTTTTGCACCCAGAGATGAGCGATTCGAGCGATAGCCCCAGTAAGACCCGTGTGGTACACGTGGTATTACCTATTACCGTCACATGGCACGAGGTTGATGAGCCCACATCAGAGACCCCCTTTTTTTATACAACAAAAAAAGAAAAGAAAAGTGAATAACTAAAATATTCTATTCGCTAGTACTCTTTAATAATTCTCGAAATCATATACTATTTTTTAATTGTTCCAAGGAATAGTAGGTTATGTTTAGAGCTATAAAACATTGGTGCTAAGAGCTTTCTAGTTGAATGGGTACCTTTCCATGCACAAATCACTTGTGGTTCTAAGATTATTTTTTTAGGAGGGTTAATAAGAAATATAAATTATACAAAATTTAAAATAAAAGAGAAGTTGAATATATTGATACCACAAAAAAAAAAAAAAAAATCAAGAACAACAACAACCATAATATATAAAGTTTTATACTTGCTTTATACAATGTATCATATTTTAAAATCATTGCATGATATTTGCATTATCAGTCCTACAAGCTACATCTCTTTCAATGTACACAGTCTATCAATAATTATCCATTGACCTCCCATTTGATTGATTTATTTCAAATTTTTAAGATCTAAATGGGATTTTTTAAGTTTTAAGATTAGCAAATTTCTACTTTTGTTGTTGATCTTATTAATTTGTTTTCTAAGATTTTATATCAAATTGGTTTGTTATTGAGGGTTTTTTTTTTTTTTTTTGTGTTTAAAAATGTTAGAATATTGTTAAGAGGATTATATTCAAACTTATTTTAGCTGGGCTTAAAAAAAATTTAAGGTCATGGTGTTCAACATTTTATATATTTTAAGGGGGTAAAAAAAAATTTATATATATAGTTTTTTTTGGGGAGGGGGGGGGGGGGGGGGGAAGTTCAAGGGGATCATTTGAACCCCCTAAGCTCTATAAGTGTATTCGTTCATGGTACAAAGTGTTCAGGGGTCTAGGAGGGAAAATCTAATTGTAATTTTGAACTAATTTTTTTTTTTAATAATAGATACAATAGTATTTCAAACCTATAGCGTTCATGTTTTTAAAGATACAATAGTATTAGAAGCTTTTTATATATATACATATATGTATATATATTAAAAGAGAAATAAGAAATTGTTTTTGTTTACAAGTTTTTATATTTTTCATAAAAATAGTATAAAAAGATTAAAATAGTCCATTAACAAACGAATGACTTGAGAGCACCTGTTATTCAGATTTTTAGTTTTTTTTTTTTTTTTTTTTTTGTATAGATGAAAATTAAACCTTAAATTTTTTATTTGACAATAAGATATTTTATAAATAAAACTAAATGGAAACCACCTTTGTGACTAATCTTTATGGTTATCGTATACAATTCTATTGACCATTCCAAGGCAAAGTCGCGTGATAACATGTCACAGCATTTTATATGTATAGTCACTGGTCTTTTGTAAGGAATGTTTTTACATAGAACATTGAGGATTATTAACTTATTCTATTGGTTCCATTTAAAAAAAAAAAAAAAACTTATTCTATTGGCTACTCTTTTATAATTCACAATATCATATACTATTTTTTATTTGCCATTTTAAGGCAAAGTCACAAGGGTAACATGTCACAACATTTTGTATAATCAATTTAGTTCTCAAAGTTAACTTTTTTTTTTGGGTTTTTTTTTTTTTTTTTTTTTTTTTTGAGAAGGAGTTCTGAAAGTTAACTTAGTTCATAAAATAGTTGAGAAAAATAACTAATTAGCCAAACAATTTTAAGGAAATAAATTACTTTAATAACTAAATTAATAAGTTTTGAAAAATCTTGAACTTAGTTGACATTAGTCTAAACATCTAAGATTTATAAAAGAAATTTACCCTTTATTTTTTTTTTTAAACGCTAAGGTAAAAATTTGATTCACAATAAAATTTAAAACCCTACAAATTACAAGGGCAGAGTTGGTCCACATAACGTTGGCTGATATTAATTGAAAGCACCTGCCAGCCACTACTTTATTTAAAAAAAAAAAAAAAAAAAAAAGTAAAACGCGCGGCAGGTCCTTGATATTGTCTGTGGTACTGGTAATAATAATGTCCATAGAGTGGGCCTTAAAATAATTGAAGCTCATTATATTTATGTAGAGGAAATTTGTCGTGCCTGCTGCTTCCAAATTCCAACCCAACGAGTTGCACGTTGGCTTTGATTGATTGAAGGCTCTATGCCTTTTTTTTTTTTGGTTCCTCCCCTCTCACCTAACTAACCAATGAGTGTTCAAAAATAAATAAATAAATAAATAAAAACCAACAAGTGAAAGAAGTCTTCAAGAACGGCAGGTCAAGAATCTAGTTAATACAACCAAATCTCATTATAATTTTAAAATATTTTTGGTTTGAGTTGTAGTGTATATTAATATAATTTTATTTTATTTTATGTTGATCTATGGTAGATGGACACTTGTTATAAAAATGCTATAACATTTTGCTAGGAAACTCTTCTCTTAAAGCTGTCTTATATGATCAACTCTAGTTTAATTTATTTGTCAATCATTTTTAAATTAATTAGTCATATATTCATGCAATTATTAGATATTTTACTAGTTGAGCTGTTTAGAAGGCTAAGACCCACAAAATCTTTTCTAAGCAATTAAGTGGTCAGGTAGTAACATGTTGGAACATTTTAAATTATTGGCATTTAACGAATACAGATATTTTGTACTATTTTTTGTATACCAAACTTCCAATACATTTTTTTATGTTCCAATTTATATTCCACAAATTATAATATTTCTTGTATTTATTTGACTTTTCTTATAAAATAGTCAACGAACAGGTTGCAATATGGAAATAGGCGAATGCCCCAATAATGTGGTTCAATATATACTTAAATAAAAACTAAAAGTGAAATTACATTTTAAATCCTAGTCCTTCTAGCTTCATTTTTTACAAAAACAAATAGGAATAGGATATATGCCAAGATGGACACTAAAATTCAGTTCCACCATAGTCCTTGTAGCTTCCTCAGTGAACATGTTTTCGTTTCTTTGGTTTCTTTCCTTTTTTTTTTTTTTTTTTTTCCGATAGAAAATATTAGAAATTCAATACTTAAATTAAGACATGTTACAGTTCTTAAAAAATAAAAATAAAAAGAAAGTAAAGATCAGTAGAGGGTAATAAATATATACTTAGGGACAACCATCTTATTTATAGGACCCATCAAGTGGAACTTCTTACTTTTTATATTTTAGAAAGCCATCAAGTAGAATTTAGTATAGGAAAAAGTCAATTCCAAAAAAAAAAAAAAAAAAAAAATCTTACAACATTTTCATAAGGTCTTTATTTGAGTTGTGATGGTCTCGATATAAATCAAGCATTAAAAAAATCAAATGTAAAGGATAAGGATAGAAAGTCGTTAACCTTGATTGTTGGCATAAACCCAAGGATCCAGTCTGATAGGATCAAGCGCTTACCTACTACACCAAAAGCTATAGCTAATGGTAAGGGTGCAATTTTATTCCCCTAAGGGATGGCAGCCCAGCGTCAACGGATTGACTGAGACTTGTCCCAACCTAGCCTTTGCCTTTGCAGGCTGTTGGACTTGATCCATTAGGTCTATGCCCAACAATCCTACCCCCAACATTGCACATGCACAACAAGGGAGTCAAACTCGTGACTTGGCTCTAATACCAATTGATAGGACCAATCACTTATCAATTACACCAAAAGTTATGGTTGATGGTAAGGGTGCAAATTTATTCCCTTAAAGAATGACAATCCAGCGTCAACGATTGATTGAGACTTATTGTTCCAACACAGTCAATTTTTTTTCTTTGTTTAATCTTGTTCTAGGAAAAGTGATTGCATGGTAACATGTTCGAACATTAAACCAAATAGCTTAATTGTTCCAATTATGTTCAAGGTTTGATAGTATGATCATGCACAATCTATATATTTATTATATACAAATGGAAGTGCAGCATTTGATTTTGCTAATTTGTTATATTTATAATGAGCAATATCATTATTATTTTTTATATCAATGCAGCACTGGACAAATGCCTATTTATGAATTATGCACCTTTGCTGGAAAAGATGTCATGGGCCATGGCTAATGTGCCTTCTCTTCTAGAAAAGTGTTTCCCTACAAAAACGTGCAACATGCTTCTAGGCAACAGAAACAGACAGAATTGTACAGAGTTGAAGGGCATTAATTTTCATTAACATAGAGAAAGCAGCAGGTCCACACAAGAACAGGGAATGAAGCCGGACCAACAAACAACACTTCAATTTTAGTTGCACTAGTTGTTTGATTTAAGCTATATGATCATTTGGTTACAGGTCCGGACAAAAGACTGACAAACATGAGACTTGAATTAACAACTGCTTCTCAAAGTGAATTTATTGATATTATGATATATATTAAGCAAGCTTTACGTACAGTTACCTGGAGAAGATTAATAATTATAAACGCATCGGAAATATTATCTTATAAGTCATCTGCTTACATAGAATTTTTCTTCTAACACAAGCAATTTACGTACTTTTGAAATCATTTTAACATATACGATACACTGTTATATATTACTTATTATGAGCAAAGGGTAATATAAAATATACAAACCATGTCCTTCATAAAAGGATTGTGCATATTCACAATTTTAGCTATCAAATTTAGGGGAATTAAACTGAAGTAGTCTTGGTGTTTATAATCTTGTGGGTTTGAGTTTTTTTTTTTTTTTAATATATATTATATAAAAATTATCTACAGAGAATAAATCACAAATCTTGTAAATAAGAACTTCTTATTAAGATTCCAATTAAATTAATTACCGAAATTCATCACCTGTAATAACAGACAATTATATATTTTTTAATGAAGGGCATGACCAAAATCAGAAGCAGACTGTCAAAGAGGAAACAGGAACTGGAACTTCAACTGGTTCTATAAAAACCATAAAACCCAGTGTTTTAACCGTAAAAACCGTCGGTTCAAATAGTAAAAAATAAATATCAGACTTTTTTTCAATATTTTAATCATTTAAGTTTTTAAAACCATCTAACTTTTTTTGCTAAACTTTTTTTCAATATTTTAATCATTTAAGTTTTTAAAACCATCAAACTTTTTTTTTTGATGAAAGGAGAAACCACATGCATATTAGAAAATGCAGATTTGCTGTGCTACTAAAGTCTATGAGTAATCTAAAGAGGGCCTTATAATAATCAGTCATGCAAAAAGTAGAGTTAAAAAAACGAAAGTACTTATGATGGTTTGGATTTGGAAAATCTTTTCTCAGTAAAAAGTATCATATTTTATGTTTTTTTTTTTTTTTTTGAACGCTAAGGTAAAAATTTTATTCACAATAATTGAAGACCATTATGCAGTGGAAATTTGTTGTGGCTGGCTGCTTCCAAATTCCAAGCCATCGAGTTGCTCGTTGGCTTTAATTGATTGAAAGCTCTATGCCATTTTTTTATTTTTATTTTTATTTTTGGTTCCTCACCAGTCACCAGACTCACCACTCACGGACTCACCTAACCAGTATGGGACAGAAGTCCACAGTTGACAAAAAGTGAAAGCATTTCACCGCGGCAAATTTGACAAACATGATTCCGCCGACACAAGAAGACAAAAACAGTTGTAAACACGTGATTCACCAAGAAAGCAAATGTGACCAAATGAATTTCCTATTCGTAGTCATTTCTGTTCTTCCAATTCGTAATCCCTTTCAAATTCTAAAATTTGTAAATCTTTCCTTATGAGTACAGGTGAAATATAAGTGAATCTTCAGTAAGGTCTTGCTCTTATTGATATTTTAAATCCGCATTGAAATTATTTTTTTACTGGATATTCAATTGCTTCAACGGCAAGGATATTTGAAATTTTGATATTCACTTGCTGGATATTCAATTATTCAATTGCTCAGTTTGATAGAAATTTGAAATTGAGAGAGAAATGCCACACACAAAAAAAAAAAAAAAAAAAAACACTAGAAAATGAAAATCAAAGTTCCAAAATTTCAAGCTGCACCATAGAGTAGAGAAAAGACCTTTACAAATTAAAAGGAAAATCACTCCTTAGCACATCCCGATGTGCTTTTCTAAGGATGTGGGACTTAGCAGGATTGCTTCTCCCTTTGGTCATTCACAATCCACCTTCTTTAGAGCAATCACATCAGTTCGTGCAAATTTTTAATATGTTTTTGCATAAAAAAACTTACTTTTTCTATTTTACACATTTACTTTTACAAAATACTCACATCAGTTTATCTATTCTACACATTTATTCAATAAAATATTTATTCTTTTTACATTTTTTATTATTTTCTTCCCTCTCCTCTCTGGAACAAACTCACAAACTCGTCTTCTCGGTTGAGCCACACCCACACCTATATAATTACTGGCTAGTTGCCAATAATAAAACCGATCTGCTCTTGCCCTTGTTGAACTTATGTGAGTGATTTTTATTCTTTTAGGGTTAGATATGCAAAATTTACTTGTTATATTATTATACATTGACTGATTTAAGTGCTCTAAGCCTCTAAATAATCCACTCCATTAGGTAAGTTGTGCTTTTCTTGGTTAGGTGATAAGCAACTTGTTTATTAACAACGAAATGCAAGTGCTATTGTTAAAAGAGAAAAATATACCAAAAAGTGGACTCTACTACGTACCTTTATTTTATTTCATTTTTATATATACAATTTATTTGTCTTTCCCATGCAACGTCATACGGGAACAAGTAAATTAATCAACAAGAAGCTCAATTACTTTGTTATATACCTAACCTTGAAAAGCACAACCCACCAAACATGTAGGGTCCTTATAATTCCACTAAGCATGATTAAAGGAAAATTATGTGGGGTCCTTATAATTCCACTAAGCATGATTGAAGAAAAACTGTGTGGAGACAACAAACAACTTGTTTGAAAATAAATGATCATGTAAGAACAAACAAAGGAGCAAGACAATCAAAAGATGGGGGTCTTAGGGTTACCTATACATAACACAACTTGTTTGAAAATAAAATATTTACACAATTGGGTGGGTTTGTTATAATTCCACTAAACATGATTGAAGGAAAATTATGTAGGGCCCTTATAATTCCACTAAGCATGATTGTTATAATTCCACTAAGCATAATTGAAGGAAAATTGTGTAAAGTCCACTAAGCATGATTGAAGGAAAATTGTGTAAGGTCAACAAACAACTTGTTTGAAAATAAATGATCATGTGAAAACAAACAAAGGAGGAAGACAATCAAAGGATGGGGGTCTAGGGGGTTTCCTATACATAACACAACTTGTTTGAAAATAAAATATATACAAAATTGAGTGGGGTTATTATAATTCCACAAAACATGATTAAAGGAAAATTATGTAGGGTCCATTCCCTACGTACATATGCGCGTTTACATTGATGACCGAGCCATTACTTTCTTTTTGCATTGAGTAGAGCTGTTGATGCGTAGATGGTGGAGGATTCTTATTTCTCAATATATTACCGGCTACTCACACAAAACGAGAAAACAAATCCATGTTATAAAAACCAATATGCTCCTACCCCAGTTGAATTTTTATATGTGAGTGCTTTAAGTAGTCTACTCCGTTAGGTAAGTTGTGCTTTTCTTGATTAGGTGGCAAGTAACTTGTTTAATATGCAAGTGGCTATTGTTAATTAAAAAAAGAGAAAATTATACCAACTACGTAACTTTTTTATGCAAGTAAATTAATCAACAAGAAGCACAGGTTGCACAGCCCACCACCAAACCAGAAAACTATATACTTTTGGCATTATATACCATGTAATTGCTCTTTTCCCAAGCAAGTAGCAACGTCAAATGAGAAGAAGAAGAAGCTTACAAATATATAAAAAGATGAATTTGCCACCTAATCAAGATAAAGCACAATGTACCAAATATCTTTCGTGCGTGTTCTCTCTAATGTGGATAGACAGGTTTGCTCTTATCCCTTTATACAAAAGGTTTGGGCCCTTGTGGGCCCATTTTCACTATTGGGTTATAAAAATGGAAGGGTCTTACGCTCTATTTGTTTCGATTTGCCCACGTTGTTATGCATCAAATTTGCCCAAGTTATTCCGCAGCAGATCCATTTTGGGCTTTCCCCCTTTTTCATGGTATTATGGGCTATTTCAGGCCCACAATTGCTCTTCTTGGAAGAAGTCCCTTCTAGAGGTTACCTTTCAGTATACTATTCTGTCAACCTTCAACCTTTATTTCACTTTTTATTTTTTTAATACTTATTTTTTATGTTAGTCATTTTGTATTTTGTATTTTGTATTTTGTATTTTTTACTTTTACTTTGATACTAATTCATTGTATTGCACACACATAAATGAAATAATTTTTTTTCCCTTATTAGTGTGTGAACTATTAGAATTGTATTAAAAATTATGAATGAGGTTTGTAATTTAATAGATTTGAGAAAATTTGTTAATTGTTAACATGAAATTATTTTATATGAATTTCAAAAATTGTATGAAATCTTTTAGATTTTTTTTTTCCGCTGAATTTCCTTATACTATATTTGACCGCTTGGGAGCTTGCTTCACAAATCTATTAAATACTAAAAATATTTTGAATATGAACATTGAGGTTAATTGCACGGATTCTCTAACAAAGCTAATTAAAGAAAATGACATACCATCAATTTGAAAAGTAAGTATTTTCATTATATCTTATTTTGCATATTATAATTGCGATTTAGTTCCAGTTTTTCTACATATTATTTTTAATATTAAATTTTTAATATGGTATGGTCTCCTAAGAATGTCTAAGAACTATACAATTTCAATCTCATATATCAATATTAGTAAATAAAATTCAATTAATAGTTTGGAACTACTTCTAGAATAAGAAAAATTATAAATTTGAATTACAAAAAGGGAGCTTTAAAGCATTCGACAATAGTTTGAAAAAACATAAAATACTATATACAACAAAATGAATATTATATATGGAATGTAAAAAGAAAAAAACATAAAAATTATTTCCAAACAAAATCGTAAAGTGTCCGTGCATCGCGCGGGACATTATCTTGTTGACCATAATGGGAAAACAACTCTTATATTTCCCTTTTCTAGTAAACAAAGTTAACACTCTGCACGTTTAAGCTTTTCTACACTATTCTAGTGTTTTGATTCCCCACGCGCCAGTTGTAGCAAATTCTAAGGAGTAAAGTACAGGGTATTAAATATTGTGGGAAATGCTAACGAGTGCCCTAAGAGTACTCTTTAAGAATCCATTTAAAGAAAGTTTTTATTCCACTTTCATGGGAAATGTAAAAAGCTGTTAAAATATTAATTACTTTTTTTACATTTCCCATACAAACTTTCTTTAAATGGATTCTTAATGAATGCCCTTAGGGCTCTCATTAGCATTTCCCAAATATTGTAGTATATGTTTCTGTATGCTGGATAAGACCATTTTCACAATTAAACATTATATGGAATTGAGCCCAAAAACAAACCAATAATAGTTTGCAAAATTGTACAAAATGGGAGAGATTCAGATAAATCCGCAATGCAAGATGATTAGAAAGGCAAGTTTGATATTCTGTTTAAAACTTCAAATTAGAAAAACAAAATGGAAAAGGAAGGTTGGACTAGACCTCTTAATATGCAATTCAACTATTGTGCGCACAACAGGACATAATCGTCATGTCCTGAAATATAAAAGCTAAAGTGATTATGCATAGTCACTTTGCCATTAGGGATTGCGCAATTAAGATAGATGAAAAATTTGATCATGAAATTCATCATTTTACACTTTTTCCACAATAAAAAATGGTTGTTCATAATATAAAATGGTTTAAAACATAGATAACCACTTACACATTTACGTCATTCTATTAAGTATAATGAAAAGCTTATGAAAAGAAGAAGAATATATTGTTTACCTAGACTACATGTCCGTTTGGGATCAGTTTATTTTGCTGAAATTGAAAATTTTTTGCTGTAAGTACTATAGATAAAAGTAAAAGTTAGCTGAAATAGTATAATAAGATTCATGAATAGTATTAAAAAGTGCAAATGAGACCCATGAATAGTGGCAAAAATAAGCTAAATAGTAAAATAAATAGGCAAAAATAATCCATGCCAAATGCACACTAACATAAGGTATGAAGTATTAGCACCAAAATGTATACCAGACTGTGCACGAACTCCACAAATAGTGTGGAAAATTAGGCTGCAAAAGAAAAATGTAATGATTAAACAACAAAGGAATTTATTAACAGTCACCATAAATGCATGCTCAAGACGCTTCAAGTCCATAGGAAAAAATGCAAACCTTCAATATAAGCATGGTGACAAGGAGAAAACAGAGGATTGTAAGGCTATGAAGAATGAAATTGGAGGCCATCTTTCAGATCATCACCACAATAATACTCTAGCATACAACACCACATTCTCCATGCTAATTACTTCAAAAACGGGTTGTGCTACTAGCTTAATGAGCCTTGCCAGTGATCTGAATCATGAGTGACAATCAAACCAACAGATTAATGGAGACAAAGATAGAACAAAACTGAACAACAGCTTGCCAAATGGAGAACCTAATATGGTATCAGAGCAATATTTGAAGGACAAATTTGGGGCAACATTAAATGTACAAAGGGAACACATACTTCCTTGGCAGTTCAGAATCCATGCTTATATGTCCAAGTGCTCGCCCTCGGAACTCCCTTGTAAAGTGGGAATTGTTTCTTGTGGCTGGATAATAAGCATCAATTAGAAGTAACATACTTTATCTTAGACAAAGGAGTGGGGAGGAAGAGGGACAGAGCACTTCTGTTTGTCTTGCGTTTTGTAATTGCCCATATCTTTAAGCTGGAAAAAACAGAGGGAACTCCTCGAGTGAGACATGATTGACATGAGACAGCATAGAAGTCACAATAAACCAATAATAAATTCATTTCACTTCAAATAATGTTCTTCTAGGTAAATAGATTACGTGATTGTTACCTAATCTAGCTAATGAAGCCAAAGTATTCAAAACATCTTCATCCCTACTGGCAGCCACTTCCCATTCTTTGCACTCTTCCATGCTGAGAAAGAATTTGGCTTTGAGACAAGGAACAAGCATAAGATATTGACTTAGAAACTTGATAAATAGCAAGTACCTAACCCTATAACATTAGGACTGAATGATTAGCAAGTATATATTTGAGCTATGAGGGCTTCCCTCTTTCTTCTAAAAAGATGTTACTTCAAATTAATAAAGGTTTCAAGCATTCAAAATCATAGATGGAATGCCAAATAAAGGTGTTACACTTACTGTACAAAAATCTAGTTTGCTTTCATATGTTATCAAATTAGATAGATGATCAAAGAAACCAGCAGTCCAGGTTAAACTTATTGCTGTTGCATCTTGGAAGTGATAAAGGATCTTTTGTACACACACAGCCTTCTGCTGATGATGTTTAGATTGGATAAGGCCGAATGAGAATGGGACATTTTTGCATGATGTTCTTGAATGTGATCAAAACCTTCCTGGACCTATAAAGGTTGGAAATGTAACAGCACCACAAGAAGAATATAAAGGTACTTGTGAGTGAATTAGAATTGAATAGCCCAGATTCAACCAATGCAATATGACTTCAATGCCTCAGTCTCCCCCCTCCCAATATTGACTTCTAATTCAGGTATGTCCATTTTCAAAATCTCATTCCAAAATTGTGCAACTGTCAAACCAATGGTAAGAAACTAGGCTTCATCCCACTCTTTCCCCTCTACCAAGGCACATAACTCTTTAATCACTAAGACAAGAAATCTACATGCTTCTATTTTTAACCTCCTAAATTCACAACACTAAACGTTTATAATTATCAAAGTAAATGATAAACCTCAAAAATTAAAGCCATAAAATTCATACATTGACAATTGGTCAAGTACCAAGCTCACCTTTCATCTGCCACGATATAATATGGACTACTCTAGAAATGAAACATCACACTTGCCTTCCTACCATTACAAAAAGATAAACAGAGTTTCTTTTGTGGCCCTTTGTCAAATGTTGCTTCAGCACAAAATATTATGGATGGTGAAAATGATAAGGAAAATAGACAGAAGACTAAGAAGGATATCCAGATATACCTTACTATAGAATAGTATCCAACTCTTACTTAATCAAATTAACAAAGCTAAGATATTTGTGATTTCTTCTTCTCGCCTGGTTGTCACCTCCATACTTGACAGAACACTTCAGACTTTGAAACAAGAAACAAACATTGGATATTGATTTAAAACTTGATAACTAGCAAGTGCCAAAGTGTATAACTTTCAAAAGTAATGATTAAAAAAATAAAATAAAATAAGAAGGGACCCTTAGGGAACTCTCTTTATTCTTGATAATTTTCAAGCATTAAAAACTCTAAATAAAAATAATATATAGTAATATTAGGCCAATTAACGAGATTTCTTTTAATGAGGCACCAAATTAGATTAGCTACTAAAGATAACCAGCATACCAAATTAAGCTTGTTTTTTGCTGCGTCTACCAATTGATGAAATTTTGAATATACACTTGTAGTCAAAGGAAAATATAAAGTTAATTCAAATTATGAAGGAACTTAAATGGAATGGTATGTAAGCATGTCTCCCACTTAGAGTGCCATGAATGGTTGTGAGCAAAGGGAATGCAACACACATTTTCAAAAGCATTGCTTGGAATAGCGCATATCTTGTACATGGGATCTGCAACAGAAGCAAAATAAGTCCTATTTTTTGCCCATCAGATTGTAGGAAAAATCTAGAAAGAAACAAATAACATGAAGATAAAGTATCAATAAGAAAATAACTAACCTAAACATTTAAGACTAGATAACCATCTTCTTCAATTTCGTAAAGCGGTCCCAAGAAACAAAAAAACTTGTGATTACTTTATAAAAAATTCATGATTACTTTTAAGTATATATGAACTTAAGCAATTGAAAATACTTTATGTCTTACCATTACTGAAAGCATAACAAAGGAAATTATAGCCAAGCCTTTAAAGCTAGAATTAGTTGCTACAAAATACTCTTCGAGTTCTTTCTTGTTCAGTGATTCTCAGACTTGATTGGCTGCCTTGATTAGCCTTGATTTCAGCACCATATTTCAACACCAGATTCTCAGCTCATCTCCCCCATGATTCTAGAGATTTGATTTGTATCAATTAAAAACTGATTATAGGGATTGGTCTGGCCTTTCCTTCTAGGTTGTAGATTCTTACCTATAAATACATGTACACAATGTAATCTTCTTTTAAGCCAATATACAGAAACTTTCTGGTCATTACAGGGTTTTTCTCTTCATTTCTCTACTAATTTTCAAAGGTGATCTGCTCACAATTTCCAGGCTTGACAAACAACACATTTAACACCAAAGCAACAGAATGCATACAAGTATCCATACCTTCATCTTTGAGATATCCGCAGACTCACATCCTGGAGTAGCTAATTTCCAAATTCTCCACCAGCTCCTTCAAGGTAAAAAGGTGACTCAGGAATCAAGCACAAGTCCTCACCACAGTTAGCATACTTTGCTCTGAATCCTGCATGAAATTAATTCAGCCACAAGATTTAGGTGAAGCAAATTTAACTTCTCATTATAAATTGACTGATTTGATTAAGATGAATAATTGGAAGAGAAATGTGTCAGAAAGATTTAAGACCATTAATTGGAAAGAAATAAGACCATTCTTGAGAATACTAATTGTCCTAGGTTCTTAGCTACCAGATGGCTGTGTCCCACTTAACACCTGGATTGACCAAAGATGATCATTATAATACCATTGAGAGCCAACGAGGTTTCTGACTTTTTGGGTCATCCTTGGCCAACCCATCTTGCTCAATAGTAGGCTGGCTTGTAATGGGCAAATCACTGACCAAGACAATCCCACTCCCTTACTCCATCAAAACCATCCCTAAAAGCTCAACCTCCTCTCTAGTAAAAGACACAAAGATATCATCCCCATGTAGTGTTGAAGAATTCAAATAATAGCAGTGCAGTAAGTGTTATAGAATTTGAGTACTAGCAAGGTGTTATAAACAATCTCATAAGTTCATTGCAGTTAGGCACAGAGAAGCAGTGATGGGAGCTGGTAACACAGGAAATCACTGCTATAATTTTGAAAGTTTCTGCTCCTCTCTGTTGTGGTTTTACCTGCATTTCTGTAGCACTAAAAATTTCTTTTGGGGTCTTATATGCCAAAGTCAAGTCTCGACACTATGCCCAAAAATGAAAGGAGAAATAAGAAGAATTCCAACAACAATAAACAACTGATTTAGTTGCTAGGTAAGTCAAATATGCAATATACCGAATATGCAATTTTTTATTTTTTTTTTATTTTTGTTTAAGGATGTAACTCTAGGTAAGTCATTAAAGAACAAGGACATGAAATAATGAAAGTTCTCCAATAAACTTCATGATTTCATGGCAAGCAGATTATAGTTTGCATCAATCTCTATGATTAAGTTCATATATACTTCATGCATCAATATTATAGAATAGAAGGGAAATTAAGAGGAAATAGATTTCCAATTTCAAATCTTTCATTATTTCACATTCAAGAATACAAATAATGAAATTCAATTCAATTACAATGAGAAGAAATGAAATAAGTAAAAAAAAAAAAAACACGAACCTGAAGAGTGTAGCCATGGAGATGGCAGGGAGGGTTTAGTTTTTTTGATTCTTAGGTGTGAGAATGAAGCTATGAAGCAAAAGAGAGAGAGAACCAACAACACGCCCCAAAAAAAAGAGTTATGTCAAATTAGTCTAATAAATACCCAAAATCAAGACAACTCGCAAGACCCATATTGATATAATATTAAAACATAAATGAATAATAAGAAAAATCAAATTTAGTCAAAACATAAATGATATAATATTAATCTACACTTTACCCACAATCCAAAATGATTTAAATCATGCATAACCACATGGTAGGATGATTTAAAAAGCTAACAAAAAAGCACCTCATGAGAAAGATCTAATAATATCCAAACAAAATAGCAGACAGTGCACGAACTCAACAAATAGTATGGAAAATTGGGCTGCAAAAGAAAGATCTAATAATATCCAAACAACAAAGGTCTTTATGAACAATGGAAATGAAGGCTTGAACATATAATCTTGTTTGAAGATGAGCTCAGATTCAGCTCATGTTCAATATAAAATTAAATATACAATCTTAAACTTGTAATACTTGACTGATCTTGGCTCACCTCGATTACTACCGGTACCTTAGATAAGGTACCTTATCTAGGCAATCTCATTCCTACGTACCCAAGGTCAGGTTGGCACATAATGTCTTTGTGTGACTCTTTCTTAGGCATTTTGTTAAAAAAAAAAAAAAAAATTTCTTTCTAAGGCAATTTAAATACTATTGATAGTCTTTTTTTGTATTTTCTTAACTCTTTAAAAAATGTTATAAGGATATTATTAGGTATAAAATGTAAATTGTCCATTTTTTTTTTCCAATTATTGTGAAGCACCTTTTTTTTTACGATTCATTTATTCTAGACTCTTTGGTTTTTGTACTTAATAACTCACTTGAATGAATATTTATGATATGGTCCCAAATCTTATTTTAAAATTAAGAAATAAAACTCTTTAATAACTCACTTGGGCGATGTGGGACAAATCCACTCCCCTGTGTGTGTGTGTGTGTGTGTGTGTGTGTGTTAAGTCTATTTGTTCTCTCAAAAAAACCTCAAGTGGGTTTGTCCCATATCGCTCAAGTGTGTGTTTCCCAATGACTTTAAAGCCTTCACACAGCATTCAAGAGTTACCGGCTTTTGTACGTTGTGAGTTGTGTGATATTAAACTCGGGTATCCACTCTCTTGTGTGTGTGTGTGTGTTAAGTCTATTTGTCCTCTCAAAAAAACCTCAAGTGAATTTGTCCCACATCGCCCAAGTGTGTGTCTCCCAATGAGTTTAAAGCCTTCACACAGCATTCAAGAGTTACGGCTTTTGTATGTTATGAGTTGTGTGATATTAAACTCGGGTTCCAACTCCCCTGTGTGTGTGTGTGTGTGTGTGTGTGTTAAGTCTATTTGTCCTCTCAAAAAAAAAAAAAACTCTTTAATAATAAATAATTTATGACACATGGCACAAAATTAGAACTTTAATTTGGAATTCTAATTTAACTTTCTCTCAACTTCACCTATTATTATATACTAGCATGTAGTCCGTGCTTACGCACGAAAATATTAACAATTGTGATGATAAGATGTTCATCTTGGTAGATTCAGTTTCCACATTGAGCATTATGAATGGAGGTAACTTAACACCAACATTTAAAAATCAAATTGGACACATAGCACAAAATTAAACTACAATTAGAAATTGGACACATAGTACAAAATTAACGACAAGAATTGATCATTGAGCTTGGAATCTTCATGGAGGTGCCAATGAAGGGGTAATGTATGAGAGTGTGAAGCAAGGAAGAATATGATTGAACATTGTGTTTGAAACCAGCCTTACTCTTAGAAATCTAGGAGGAGGAAATGGTAGTGTCTGGATCTAGTTGGTAGAGGTTGAAAGAGAATGAGGAGACATGGGATGACAATATGGCATTAGGAGGAGATGATATTTTACTTTTATAGTCTTTCTCGTTGGACTCCTTGGTTCTGGTAGTGGGATTAGAAGAGTTTCAAACTTTATTGAGTTCATCCATAAAAATGTGTAGGTGAGATGTTCTTGCTTAGGCCGATGAACATTATTATTGTGATTTTCTCGGCTTCCGTGTTAAATGTTAATGCATCATTTATTTGGGCACAAAAAATTTGAAAATTTAGATAAGATACATGATACAAAATTGGAGTCCAATTTATAATCTAATTAGATTTATTGTGGTTTTCTTGACTTCCATGTTAAATGTTGATGCATCATTTATTTGGGCACAAAAAATTAGAAAATTTAGATAAGATACATGACACAAAATTAGAGTCCAATTTATAATTTAATTAGATTTTTTTTTTGAGTTTTGGTTAGGCCAAGTGGCGCAAAATTGAAAATCTAAATCTAAACACATGGCACAATTGGAATTTTATTTGAGTTTCTCTCTGCTTCACCTATTATTATATATATATATATATATAGACTAGTTCTAGCACGGGAAAAGAGAGAAGGAAATTTGTCAAGAAAGCTCCCATTACCCCTGCATTAAATGCACTGCACCAATCAAGTCAGCCGCATTAATGGCTGAATAACACTTGAATAATGCCAGGACAGCCTATAGCTCTGGAAGCACACCCTCCAAAGGGGGGATGAGACAAGTATCACAAGGAGACCAACCACCCTATATGTGGAGGGCCACGATGAGAAGGGGAACCACTATTAAAAGGGGAGGACACCCCAGAGATAAGGGATAGAGAGATTTAAGGAGAGAGTACTCTCAAACTTGTACTCCCCAAGAGTGTGACTAGCTCCCTTGGTTGACCGAGAAGATATTTATAAACCTTGCACTTCTTTTATTTTTGTATAGCAACGTCTCTTTTCATCAGGATCTATTCTTGTTAACTTTAGCCCTTAGATTAGGAGCCTAGAAGTTAGTCCACCGCACCCATCTCTACAAATAAATTGTTGTGGGCCTACTACCAAAGCCCAAATACTTCAGTGCAGGCCCTTTTGGTATCTTTTTTCAAACGCCCCCCCCCCTCCCCCCACAGTTATTATTTAATTGATATTTAGATATAAACAATATCTCATTAAATTTATCATTGTAGGCCTCAAACAATAGAGAACATATGTGTCATATTGTTGAAGTATTGAGATATGATTTATTGTCATAAATAAATGCAGATTGTCAAGAGTCTTGTAGTTTGACCAGTACCTTATGATATTTTCATTCCCCTCACCCTCAACTCTTAATGTATTAAAAATAAAATGCAAACCGTCGCATACAAGGTTACAGAAGATAAGCGGGTTCCAGTTAGCTCAACTGGTAATATCTCTGATGGTTGAATAAGAGATCTGGAGTTCAATCACTGCCTACATCAAAAACTGACTGGTGTTTTGGTCTAATAATAAAAGAGCTCTGATCATAAAAGAGCTGTTATTCAGAATAAGTGCTATGTGTTGAATCTCTCTAAAAAAAAAAAGGTTACAGAAGGTAAGCTTGTAGAGTACAGCAAAGGCATAAAAGATGGGAAGGAATTGACAAGATAGAGAATTACTTAGGTAAAATGTACATGCAATTTTATTTGGAAATGTACATACAAAAGACAAGCATGCTTAGTACAACAAAAGCATGAAAGAGGAGAAATGACAAGATAGAGCATTACATTACTTAGGTAAAATGTAGATATAATTTTATTTGTAAAATAGGCAGCCATGGGTAGCAGCTGTCCTTTAAGTCCAAAAAAAAAAAAAATGAGCATATAATTTTATTTGGACATTGGGCATTTATGGGTAGCAGTTGAGCTTTCAGTGGCCGCAGGTTGTCCCTTTAGAAGGCCTCCAAATAGCTCTGCTGGGTCATAGTACACCTCCACCTCTTCTACCCTTAGAGATTCATCAACCTATACAGGGATGTATTTAGTAATTAAACAGCAAATGATTTTAATTAGTTTAGGCCTTGCAAATTCCAAGGCCGGCGAAGTTACTTCTATTATTTAACTAATTCATTAAAAAAGTCCTGCATAGTGTTTAGTGTTTACAATTTTTTTTTTTTTTTAAAAACAGAAGTTATAGTAGTATATACTTTTCCCCAAAAATATACATTTTTTTAATATATCATATCAATAATATTTTAGCTTATGGCGTTCACTTCATGATAATTATTTTTTATTATTAGCTCAAGATACAAATTGATATTTGGTGTATGCGAACCCCAAAATATCAAATTTTTGATTAAAAAATAAAAGATTTTATAAATTGAGCTAACCAAAACTTACTAATTATTTGAATTAAAAAAATTTACTTATTTGCTGGTAAATTGGTAGAGAAAATTTTTATTGTTATTGATACATATTTTTGAGCTGACAAACTACTCCAGCAGTTAGCACATGCAGAAAAAACAAAAAACAAAACATGGTGGCTAACCGACCATGGAAAAACTATGTAGTCTAAACTTATTATTATTATTATTATTATTATTTTAAATTAAATTATACTTTTGATTGTTAAAATCTGTTGTAGGTTCCTTTTTTAAGAAAAATTGTTCTGAGTTTGATTTTGATTTCTCCCAAATGTCTTCCCATTTTTTTAAATTTCAAGAATTAAATCTGAATTTGGGTGGGTTAAAAAAAATAAAAAGAGATACAATCAATTTGACTTTTGAAGTATGCGACTATATTTAAATTCATTTGAGCCTTTAAATTCAACCATAAGGAGTAATGAAAAAGGGGACACAATTTTCTACCACATTTTTTATAATTATATTTTTTTATAAGAAAATTTTATAATTATTGATGTGATGGGTTTTTGAAAAGTACAAGAAATGGATGATTTATACTATAGTTTAACGAAACAATTATAAGTGTTTTTATTTTTAGTTTTTTATAAGATTTTTATTTTTATTTTTATTTTTTATATATATTTTGAATGACGCTGAAGAACTTTATCCACAACAATTTGGTGGGCGAGTAAATACTAAATAGCGGGATCAATACAATTATAAGGTTGAACTTTTCAACTGCATACTAATTTTACACCAGTAGATTACCACCAATTCCTTGTCTTTAATATTCCTTTACCCCTATAGCACTAGGAAACCTTGCAAATATATGTATTCTATTAAGCAATATCGCGTAATATAATATAATATAATTAAATAACGCTACGGATATGACAATTTCATAACAAAGGTATTTTTTTAAGAAGAATTTCACAACAAAGTTAAAGTTAAGTTATTAATAATAAATTAAACAGTAAATGAAAAAGTGATATAAATAGTGAGTTCAAATAAAACTCTAAAACAACTTACCACTTAAGTTTTGTTTTGAATCAATCTTATAACACTAATCAATATATATAATTATAAGTATGAACTTTTATTATTACCAGTTGAATAAAAAATCTTAGATTTTTTTTTTTTTTTTTTTGGAGAGACAATCAAAAATCTTAGATGAAAGCCTGATTTATTTATATTCTTGGGCCAGTATATGAAATATATACCTTGAGAGTAGCCAATCCATAAAATTGAACGACCTCTCCAGTAGGAGCATGTCCTTTGAAGGGTCCCTCGAAGAAACCCCAGTGCCTAAACTTGAAAACAATTTCAGGAGGTCCAGTATAAACGCTAAGTACTTCCCATGCAAACCCACGAGGAAGAGCCGATCGAAATACATCATGAGATGATTCAAAGCTCTCTTCCTCTGCTTTGTAGTACTGAAACTCCTTTGGCAGTGAATTCTTCAACAACGCATTGTAGCTCCCAAGTCTTAGAGTTTCTTCTCCTGATAACCCCTCTCTTCCTGTGTCACCAAAATTCATCACCTATTATTATTATTATTATTATTATTATTATTAGCTCATCATGAAAGATATGGTGTAATTAATAAGTCATGCTAGCTGTCTTTAATTTTTTGCCACAGCCTTGAACATCACGGTCAGATGGTTCTTCTCTACCGCAACTTTTATGCCACAACTCTAACCTAACAGATTGTGATAGATTATTTATTATGTTCCCATGAATTCATTACATAAATCTATTACTTTTTCTGTACTGCTCACAATCAGTCACATCAAAATTATGATAGAAGTTGCGTCTCTAGATTTTTTTCAGGTCACATATACATAGTAGATCATGATCTATGGAAATTAATTTACAAATCATTTTTCTTTTTGGTTATATTTATTTATGAATTAGATAAAAGTAATTAATATTAGAAAAGTAAGTGGGGGCTTTAAATATAACTTGAAATTTATTTTTATTACCATTAACGAAGAGCTTGAATTTCTCAGGGTTGATTGTCTTGAAGTCCTTCAAGCGAGTCTTGTGTGAGAGCTCCATTTCCCAGGACTTCACAGCATTTTGCACTATTTCTTCTAGTGACCCTTTAGGCCATTCCTGCAATACAAGTAACAAGATAAGCTATTAACTAGAGAGAAGAAGGAAAAAAAAAATCTTGATTTAATTAATCTCCACCTTAGTCCTGCCATCTTCGAAGAGCTTGTTAACGTCATCATATGTTGGAGGCCACCATGTCTCCATTCAATATCGTCTGCTTCATCATACAAGAAAGACCTGTACTTATCTCCCATGGTTTTAAGTAGTGTAGCTTCTTCTGTAGCCATGTTCAATTTATGTAGACTTGTACTTAAATAGATTTCATGAATGCTTTTATCTTTACTTTCTAGCAGGCATAGTTGTTTCCATCAAAGTGAGGTAGGATCACAAGAGAGCGACCGTGTTCTTTAACAACAGGCAGGGGTATGAGAAATGATAATATTGGGAAAAACTGAATTGTATTGAATTAATTTAGCTTATGCCTTTATATACAACATCAGGTTCAACCAGGAACTAAAAATAGAGAGCTAAACTAACAAACTAAAGTAATAGAATAACAACCACTCACACGTGTGACTAACCATCCTACTCACGTGTGAACATTAATAACAGAAGAAATAAAACTAAACTACAGGTCGTATTGTTTATGATACAAAGACAGCTACTAAACTACAAGTGCTTCAGATATTGCATCTTGAACTTTAGCTACACTTGTTGAATCTTGCTTCTTCTGCTCTAATTGCTTATACAAATTGCCTTGATCTTGATAAGGGGCAGAGTTGTGTTGAAGGGTGGGGGGCCATGGCCCTCCCAAAATTTTGAAATTTTTTTAAATATATATAATTATTTTAATGTTTTCAAAATTTAGTTTATAAAAATAAGAGTTGGCCCTTCCAAATATTTGAATTAGTCCAACGATGTTCTTAAAAAAAATAATTGGTCTAATAGCACTAAAGATATAACTTTATTTTTTGCAATTTTATTTTTTATTGTAAAATGTGCTTTTATATCTATTAAATATTTGATAAAGTTTGGCATCAAACATGTTTGAATCTATCTTTTTAACTCGTTATGTAGCGATTAACAAGTTATTGACTCATTAAAAAAATCTTGTCATTAAAACTATACATGAAATGTGTCTTTAGTTGCCACATAATAGGTTAGAGCAAGATAGTTTCAAAAAAATATGTTTGGAGACTAATTTATTCCTCCAAGTTTTGGATCATTCATATTTTTGAAAATTTCATTAGTTCAATTGAAAGATTTTTTACTTACTTTAGTATAAAATTTGATAATTTGTATTTAAAGTGAAATTTTCTAAGAATTTCACTATGAAAATGGAAAAAATTAATTTTATTTTATGAAAGATCACCATCAATTATAAATTTGATTGAAAATACTAAGCTCTATTTTTTTTTGCTGGGTGTGTGTATATATATAACTTATCAAATAAAAAAGTGTGTATATGTGTGTGTGTGTGTGTGTGTATATAATAAAAAAAAACGTGTGTATATATATGTGTGTGTGTGTTGGGGGGGGGGTTGTCTTGATAAATATATTAGTGCTGTAACTTGGCCCCCCCAAACAAAAATTCCTGGCTCCACCCCTGACAACAGGGGTTAAGGATCAACTCTTAGATCAAAAGATCTAAAAACATAAGAGCTAACCTACTTTGATACCACTTGTACGTTTTTAGACCCCTTAAATACAAGTTGTTTAACCTAGTTATTTAGTCAAGTGATTACTGAGATAAATTATTCAGTTCTAGGTTAATACATTCAAATTATATCATGTAAATAATGCAGAAATATAAAGAACACACGATATGATAACATAGGAAAACCAAACCGGTAAAAAAACCGGGGAGCATTTAACCTAGCTATCCTCAAGCTAACCTGTTTTGATACCACTTGTACGTTTTTAGACCCCTTAAACACAAGTTTAACCTAGTTATTTAGCCAAGTAATTAGATAAATTATTTAGTTCTAGGTTAACACATTTAAATCATGTTATGTAAATAATGCAGAAATATAAAGAACACACAATAAGATAACCTAGGAAAACCAAACCGGTAAAAAACCCGGGGAGGATTTAACCTAGCTATCCTCAAGGTAAAACAGATCCACTATGAAAGAATTGAAGTTTTTACGATAGAACATAGAGCACTAGCATCCTATTGATACCTTGAGTAGAAAACTTACTACCACGACCATGTAACAGCTCCGAGTCCACGAACTACTTCTTTCCTTGATCTACTGCAGCCACAAGTTCTCCTACTTGTGATATTCTTTAAGTTCTTTAAGTAGCAACTGAAGCGATCACCAAGTTCTTGACATGAATCTTGATCTTGATAACCCTAAGTGTGTATGAAGGCAAAAACCTTTAGATCTCACAAAAAGATTCAATACACAACCATCAAAGACTTCTAAAATGTAGCTAGGGTTTTTTCCCTTATACTTGAAGTAAAACACTTAATCCTACACGTCAAACGAGCTTGAGTTGAATTGGAAAATCTGCAGAAAAATAATTTTACACGTGGTTCGATCGATCGAGCTTAATTTTTGATCAATCGAGCCTTGCAAAATTAGTCCAATAATTTCTACAATCACTCAATTCCAATTTTACAAATAATCATACTTTGAGCAAGTCTAAACCTAGACTCTATGTTTTGATCATGGTTTGCAAATGCATTACATAATAAAGTTCTAATACATTAGTTCCTAAAGTCTTAGAACTTAACAAAGTTGGTCTTTCGACTCCATCCAAATGAACATCCTTGAGAGGTTGAGTGTTCAAAACATATTAGATTACCTTCATTGTGTTGGAAGCGTTGTTCAAACCATAGAGATGTAATCACATTTTCAAGAAGCCTTGGAGTGACTGAGAGATTAGTATTGTAGTCAATAGATATTGACTTACAAAATCAAGTGTCTACGAAGGAACAAGATTGAAGTCAACAGTTACTATTAGGAGTGGAGTGGTAGAGTACGGTGTCTATATACTTGTATTGGAAGCCTAGTGAGTATACTCTATACCGCAAAAACCTTCATAGTGAATTTTATGGTAAAATATCCCCTCCAAATTAATCCTTCAATTCACTCCCATTTTTAGCCAGATGTTGCATTTATTTGATTTTCAAATGTCACATGTCTTATACCTAAATAAAAATTGGAGGTTATTAAAGGATTCAATTTGAGTACGGTGTCTATATACTTGTATTGGAAGCCTAGTGAGTATACTCTATACTGCAAAAACCTTCATAGTGAATTTGATGGGAAAAGATCCCCTCCAATTTAATCCTTCAATTCACTCCCATTTTTAGCCAAATGTAGCATTTATTTAATTTTCAAATGCCACATGTCTTATACCTAAATAAAAACTGGAGGGTATGAAAGGATTCAATTCGAGTACGGTGTTTATCTACTTAATTGTATTGGAAGTCTAGTGAGTATAATCTATACCGCAAAAACCTTGATAGTGAATTTGATGGGAAATGATCTCCTCTAATATGAGTTTATAACATACCTCCAGTACTTGTTAATTGGAATCTTATTTTCTTTTGACGAGAAATTGTCATACCACTCACTAACTAAATAAAATGTGAAGATTAAAACTTATTACCATTTGCCAATATTATTTAAAGCAAAAGAAGATGTCCAGTTTAAAAAAAAAAAAAGAAGTAAGCCAAACCCCTAGAATTTAACCCTCTAATTCACTCCCATTTTTAGCCTTCAAGCGATTTTACCTTTCGTTTTTTCACTCCGTGAATAAATGCTGGTCTATGTATGAGTTTATTTATGATTTACTTCCTTTACTATTTATCCATGAATATTATTGTACTTGAACATGGACTAAGTAACTTCTTTTTTTTGGTAGAAAAGGAATTCCATTAAAACTAAAAGGAGAAGACAGGATCAGAACACTGCCTGTAGCAATACATTCCACGGCAATCAGCCTCCAAAATAGAAATAAGATCCACAGGCGGATCAGAAAACAACACAAAATCAGAATCTAAAGTAAGACCCAAATTTGCCAGCCAGTCTGCACTCCTGTTTGCTTCCCTATAAATGTGCCGAATGCAAACATGGGGAATCTGAGTAACTAAGTACTTACAGTCATCCATAATTGAAGACACAATACTGTTAGCTCTAGCTTGGTGGTTGAAAGCATCCACAATAGCACTAACATCTAATTCAATGACAATAGCTTGGACATTCCTCTGTTTACATAATAGAAGGCCATCACGAAGGGCCCACAGCTCGGCATTGAAGCTGTTTGCTGTACCAATTCTTCTAGCAAAACCCCCCATCCAGTTGCCATTCGCATCCCGTAATAGACCTCCACCACCAGCCAAACCCGGATTACCCTTGGATGAGCCATCTGTGTTCAGTTTCAGCCAGCCACAGCAAGGTTTTTCCCATCTTACTGGCTTCAGGATTTTAAGATTAGCCACCAAAGGCTTACCAACACAGTGAAAATATTCTAAAGCACGTTGGTTGATATCCAAGGCTAGTCTTGGATTTAAATTTTTGTTCTCAAATACTAGCTGGTTTCTGCCTTTCCAAATCATCCAAATAGCAAACAAAAAAGTTTGGTTCCAAGGAACCTGCCCTGGGCTTCGCAACCCCTTATCTCTACCATTAGACTTAAGCCAATCCTGAAGGTTGACCGAAAAGAAAACACTGTCCTGGGAGCTGATGCCCAGCTGGTACCATATTGCTTTAATAGTATGGCAGTCCCGAAGGGCGTGGAGGATGGATTCAGAACTAATGTGGCAGTGAGGGCATAAGTTATCAACTAGCATCCCCCTAGCTTGTAAGCATTCTCTAACCCCGATACTCTGATGCATGCATTTCCATATGAAAGTTTGAATCCTAGGCAAGGTTTCTAACTTCCAAATCCACTTCCCTTCAAAGGTAGGATCAGGTAGAGGCTCACTAGCAAGAAGATAGGCACTTCTGAGATCAAAAGAACCTTTGGTAGAATGTTTCCAGGCTATTTTATCCTCATTCCTTACAACACACGAGATTGGGGTAGCTTGAACCTCTCTTCTAATATCCTCAGGAATCTCAATTTGCAGCAAGTTCCAATCCCACCCATCCAGTTTAGCAACATCCTTAACTTTAAGCATATTGGACTCAGTGGTTAGAGGGCCTTGGATAATACTTCTTAAGGTTCCTCCCTTGTGCCAGTTGTCATGCCAGAAACTAAGTCTACTTTCATACCCTGGAATCCAAGTAGTTCCTTTCTTGAAAACAACTTCCCCTTTCTTCATGCTTCTCCAAGTGCGAAAGCAAGGAAGACTGGCTGCATTCCTGGAGTTTAACCGCTGGTTGGTGCAGTATTTCAATCTCAACACTTTAGCCCATTGAGACTCACTCTCTGTGTGGAATCTCCAATTTAACTTAGCAAGTAGGGCCGTATTTCTGCCCTTCGCAGATTGGATGTTTAGCCCACCTACATCCTTAGGGGTAGTGACCTTCTTCCAACCCACCCAGTGCATACTTTTCTTGTCTGTCGAAGAATTCCACAAGAAATTCCGATTAACTTGATCTATGCCATCTAGAACTTTCCCTGGAAGCTGGTTGCATTGCATTACATACGCTGGAATGGCAGAAGTGGATGCTTGGATTAAAACTGACCTCCCGGCCATGGAAAGGAGGTTTGCTTTCCATCCTGCAAGTTTCTTTTTAACCTTATCCAATACAAAGTCAAAATTCTGGTTAGAACCACCACAGTGATGAATGGGAAAGCCAAGGTATTTCCCCAAGTTTGGTGTAGCCTGAAAGCCAAGAATATCACTTAAAGCTTCTCTATCACTTTGGGCCACATTTGGGGAAAAAAATACTTTTGATTTTGCTTCGCTTATGGTCTGACCAGATTGGCTGCAAAATTCATCCAAAACTTGTCTGATTACTAGACAATTTTCCACGTTTGCCTTGGCAAAGAGGACAAGATCATCTGCAAAAAAAAAGATGAGAAAAGGCCGGTCCACCCCGGGAAGCTTTAACAGGAATCCAAGACTTATCATCACATCTTTCCTGAATTAATTGCCCCAAGTAGATGGACTAAGTAACTTCTCAATTAGGTAATTTGTTAAACTTATTAAATTTAGCAGTAAGTCGTACTAAGGGTCTAAACAACATTGTTTAGATTTTGACTTTGCCATCAACTACTTTTTGGCTTGAGACTATTATGGTTGACACAACTTTGTCTCAATTTGTAGAAGTTATAGGTTTAGAGTGGTGGACAATTGCTTTTACGTAGACCCATTACTAACATTATTTTTATTTCCATCACTTACAACTTGTCACTCCAACAAATAGAGTAAAAATTTATGGCTAATGTTGTGTTTCTAGACTTATTCTTGCACCAATTACAATGATAAGTGTATCAATTATTAAAACAAGTCATGTTAGATATATTATGGTCAAGAGACTAAAACAAATTGTAGGTCGATCATATATATATGTACATGTCCGAAGTTAGCTTAGGGTTCTCTAGTCTAGTGTATAAACATTACATTGGATTCATTGTAAGATCAAATATTTAATATTAGAGATGAATCCACACCTTTGGTTTTTTTTTTTTTTTTTAATCTAAAATTTGAAAGGTAGATATAGAGTGAGTGATGGGGTTAATTTGCACCAAATACATGACAAATTAAAAAGGATGCGATTTCGGTTGGTAGATCACTTTGTAACTCTCTTTTCTCGCTTTCAATTACTCAACAACTTTTACATGAAATCATAGCCAACTAGATCCGAGCTGTGTTGTCTACAAATTAAATCTTCCATCAAATCCACTCCCAAGTCCTAATTAACCATATGCTACTGCCATTAACTACATTTTATCTAAAAACCATATGCTACTGCCATTCACCTGACGCTATTACCACCTGCACAAGCTTGAATGTGGGTCGTACGTACCCACATTAATTTCATTTCTAAATAACCAAGCAAAGCAATTGGCCATGTTGACTCGTCACTCTGTGAGTTGCTCCTATTCCAAGTGGTTGCATTCTGTGTATTGATGGAGAAGAAAAGTCGGACCAATTTGCTACCAAAAATCATCTTTGTTTTATGTCATACATGTGTGAGTCTATGCATCGGAACCAGGGCCGGCCCTAGACATTTTGGGGCCTAAGGCGAGAATTACAAATGGGGCCTTTTTTATACTTATATATTAATTAAATTAATGTTTATTTAATATTTTTATATTATAATATATTTCATTTAAAATCTATTTTTCTTGCCTTTTGGGATGAAAATTGACTAATTAAATTTTTGTATTCAAGTTCTTCTAACATCTCCTTTTCAATCGATAATATAGCTAATCCACTTAATCTTTCTTGGGACATTGTCGATCTTAGATATGATTTTATTAATTTTAATTTTGAAAAACTTGTTTCTGCAGAAGCTACTATAACAAGTATTGTTAGTAAAATCCTATAAGCAATGCATGTATTTGGAAATGAATCTAATCTTTTTATATAATTTAGTATGTCAATTGGAGTATAATCTTTTATTTGTAAAATTTCTTTTAAAATGTTTAACTCTGAAGATAAATCTAAATCATCAATATCATAATAAACATCATGTTTGAGAAAATCTTCAAGTTTAAGACAGTATTTTTGTAAACTATCATTATCTAGTGGCTTCAATTTTGTGAAGTTAAATAAAAAACCAAAATAATCTTCATATATTTGAAATTGTTCAAATCTATTCTCAATTGAACTAATTGCTTTATCTACTATATATAAGAAATAATCAATTCTAAAAGATTTTTCAGCAGAACGTGTTGTCTCATTATGAACATTTTCATCAAATTATTTTTATTACTAATAACAAATTTATCCATTGATCCTTTTTGAGACTCAATTAATTTTTTTTTTTTTAAGTTTTTCATATCCAAATGCATATTTTCTAGTAGATATTTCTAATCAAACAATATATTTATAAAGACTAAAATAAAAAATAACTATTAAGTGTAAAGCAAATGAGAAATAAAACCTGATTTATATAAAAAGTATTGTCGTAGTTGTACCAAACAATAACAAGATTTTAGCAATCTCAACCTGCATAAATAAAAACTTATTCAATATATTATCACTAACTAAAATATATATATAAAAACACAAGATTAAAATTTAAAAAAAAATTAAGCACAAGCATAACAAAAATTTAAACACAACTATAACACAAAACTTATTAATAAGACCCACCCACAAAAAAACCCCAAAACAAATCCTATCTCTAATCTATAACCCAAAAAAAAAAAAAAAAAACTTGAAGGCCCAAAACAACTGGGTGGCAATCTATTACCCAAAAAAGAAAAAACGCAGGCCGTAATTCTTGAGCCAAACGAAGACCCAGGGGCGGCAATATATTTTCTAATTTCTATTAGACAATGGGTCAATGACAGTATGACCCATTGACCCAAAGCCAGGAGCACAAGCAGGCTTTATAACCCAAAAATACTTATAACCCAACGTATTGTAGAATCTGATTGCAGAATGAAGCAGAATCTATAATACTTGTAACCCAAAAAAAAAAAACGCAGGCTTTATAAATTATAAGTATAACCCAAAACCAGGGGCACTGGAAAAGATACCCGCTGAGTGCTGAAGCAGAACGGCTGAAGAATGAGACTATGCGGACTGCCGAGAAACCGATTCAGAGCAAGAGCAAGGCAGCAAGAATGAGAGAGGCCGGAGGAAGCTTGCTGCCTTGCCAGTTGCTTGAGAGCTGTTGAGCAGATGCAGATCAGAACAGGGGAGAGAAAGAGAATCAGAGATAATGAGAAACAGAGAGAGAGGCGGAGAGCAGATAATAGAGAGAGGTAAAATTTTTAGGGTTTTGAGTGGTTTTATTTGTTTTGATTTGTGATTATTTTGTGATTAATATCTTGGACCAGATTTGTAGTTTATCCGATTGATTTTTGGTTTGTCTAGTGGATAATAGCGTTTGATTTACCAAAATTTTTGTTTTTTGGTTAAAAAGTCACACCCACTGCATCTGAATTCTGAAACTAAATTTTTTTTTTATTTTTTGCTGCCCCTACTCCCTCTTATTTTTTTAAATTTTGGGGCCTCCCTTCCACTTGGGGCCTTAGGCAATTGCCTAACTCGCCTAAGGGAAGGGCCGGACCTGGGTCAACCACTTCAGGTTGCCTGTTAAAGTCAATCCCATACTTCTCTCTGTCATTGAAAATCTCATCTAATTTTTCATTTACTTTTTTAATCTTGTGACCAAGATCATGACGCAGTGGAAGGTTAAAACAACATGATGGAGATGGGAAGAAGGAGCATACCTTCTTCTTCACAACAGCTGGAGCGGTATTATCACCTGGTTTTCCTTCTTCTTTCTCTATCTTTGCTTTGATCCTTGCAGTGCTCCAGGTGTCCAAAACGTCGTCCACCTCGTAGTATTATTTGTCTTGGAGCTGCTCTAACCAAAGCTTCTCAGTATCCCGCTTCACTGCATGTCTTTTCTCGGCATCGTCCAGCATTGCCTTCATGAATCCGAGCTTGTCTTGAAGCTTTTGGACTTCTTCATCAACGCCAACAAGCAACGTGATCTCTTGTTTAGCCAGCTGAACAGCGATTGAAGCCAACTGCTTAGAGAGATCAGTAAGTAGTGCATCAGCCATAGTTAATGGAGACTGAAAGTTAAGTTGGATTGATAACACAGCAAGAAATGAACAGAAAGTAGGAAATTAGCAATAGTGCGGTTGGGTTTGTGCTTCTTCATTTCTCATGTCCAGCTTTTTATATGGAAGTGGCTAAGTGGTCATGCATGTTGGATTTGGAACATTTTAAATTACTTAAAGATCAAGTTGCAGCATCTTTGGCTTTGTCCTTGTGATAGTAATACGCGCGTGCCCCAATACACAATGGTTGTAATGTACTAATGTGGTTCAATATATACTAATTAAAGGGCATTGATCTATCAGGATATGTAAAGGGAAATGACGTTTTAAATCTTAATTAGTCCTCTTCTTAGCTTCATTTCACAAAAAAAAGGAACAGGTCCTTCTAGCTTCATCAGTGAAATTGTTTTCATTTCATTTCTTTCTTCTTCTTTTTTTATTTTTTTTTAATAAAAAATTTTAAAGCAATACTTAAATTAGGATCTGTATGGTTCTAAAAAATAAAAACCAATTAAGAAAGTAAAGATCAGCTAGGGATAAAAAATATATACTTAGGGAGCATTAACCAACCTTCTTACCCATCAAGTAGAAGTTTTTACTTTTTATTTTTTATTTTCTAAGAAAACCATCAAAGTAGAATTTAGTATAAAGAAAAAGTCTAAAGACATAAAAATATCTTACAATATTTTCGTAATATCTTTCTTTGAGTTATGATAGTCCCGATATATTTTTATTATTATATTATTTTGACATGTGGTAACTAGTCTAATAACTCAATTTGTTATGAAAATGTTATAAGATTTTATTGTGTCTATAAAGACTAATACAAGTGGAAATAATCAATCAAGAATTAGAAAAGAAAAAAAAAATGTAAAGGATAAGGATAGAAAGTTGTTAACCTTCATTATTGGCATAAACCGAAGGATGTCTAGGGTCTTATATTTAGTTACTTTTATTTTCATGGATGAATCACTTGGATCATTAAGATTGAGGAATATGTGAATAACTAAAAAAAAAAAAAATGTTTATTCCACATTGATTGTGTGCGTCTGGTGTCTATTGTTTATAATCTCAGTTTACAACTACAAAAGTTAGGCCTTTTTGTAGTTGTACTTTGGTTAAAAAATATATTATAAACCCGGTTTAAAACACTTATATTACTATTTTCGTATGTGTTCTAATAAGTATTACTGTTTACTTAAAAAAATATTCTTTTGACTAGTACTCTTTAATAATTCTCGAAATCATATACTATTTTTTAACTGTTCCAAGGAAAAGTTTTTTTTTTTTTTTTGTGAGAAAGTCCAAGGAAAAGTTGGTTATGTTTAGAGCTATTAAAACATTGATGCTAAGGGCTTTCTAAGATTTGACAAAGCAAAGGTTGATTGTCCATATAGGGTGCTATCTTCTTACAGAACATGTGCAAATGGGTGCAAGGAACTCCAATACTATCGTACTTGACAAACTCAGGCATTTAAACTTGGGAGGCGTAACAACCTAAGGAGAATTGGTCAGATTGTCCAAATTGACACTTCCTCAAGAATCGGAGCTCTCCATGATACGCATCCACTCAAAGGAACCCAGAAGATTGGTAAAGAATATTGTTAAGAGGATAATGGTTAGGAGGTTTTTTTTTTTTTTTTTAATGCCAGCATATTGTTAAGAGGATTATATTCAAACTTATTTAAGCTGGGCTTAAAAAAAAATCTAAGGTCATGGTGTTCAAATTTTTATTTTAAAGCCAATATATATATATATATATATTTATATTTTTTTTTTTTGGGCTAGTTCAAGGGGTTCAGTTGAACCCTTAAGCTCCAAGTGAAGTCGCCCATGATACAAAGTGTTGGGGAGCCTAAGAGAAAAAGACTAATTATAATTTTGAAATATTTTTTTTAAAAATAATAGATACAATAGTATTTCAAACCTATAGCCTTCACGTTTTTATAGATAGAATAGTATTAGCTTAAGAGATATTGTTAGAAACTTTTTATATATATAAAAGGCAAAAATACTATTTTGGCCCTTACATTTTGGAGTTACAGTCAATTTGGTCCTTACATTTTGGCAGCAACCAATTTAGTCCTTGTTATTTTCAACTTGCAATCAATTTGATCTCCACTATTCACTCACTAATAGAAAATGCATACATGGCAAATGGTGTGCACAAGTGACACACTTGAAACTGACGTGGCTAAAAAATAATAATTAATTCACTTTAAAAATTCCACCTTAGCATTAAAAAAGATTTTAAAAAAAATTCAAAATCTTATTTTCTTTTCTCTTTTACCGCCCTTTCTTACTAACCAAACAAATTTAAATTCATTTGCTTACATGTTTCTGCAGATTCAATAATCACACAAATTCTTACAAAAATAATCACACAAATCAATACACGACGATGAAACAGATCTAAATTATATAAATAAATAAACAAATCTAAACTCGCTTCATTTTTTTTATATTCTCCTATTTTTTATTTCCCTTTCATATGTGCAGATCTCTCTCTTAGAGATGAGTAGATGAAGAAATGTTAGGTTCTAAGGATTTAGGATATAATGTTTTAGAACTTCAATATGTAATGTTGACAAACCATGATCAAAACGTTTGGTCTAGATTTAGGCTGCTCAAAGTGTGTTTATGTGTAAAGTTGGAATCAAGTAATTGCAGAAAATTAATGTTCAATTTATGCAAGGCTCGATTGATTGAAAATTAGACTCGATTGATCGAAAATTAGACTCGATTGATCGAAGCTCGTGCAAAATGTTTTTCTGCAGATTTTTTCAACTCAGCCCAAGTTCATATGACGTGTAGGGTTTTATGTTTTGCCTTAAGTATAAAAGGAAAAACCCTAGTCACGTTTTTCCGTAGTTGTTTATGCTGTATGTGTGAATCTCTTGTGAGATTTAGAGGTGTTTGCCTTCATACATACTTAGGGTTATCAAGATCAAGATTGATGTCGAGAGCTTGGTGATCACTTCAGTTGCTGCATAAAGAGCTTAAAGAAAACACAAGTGGGAATACTTGTGGTTGTTGTGAATCCAAGAAAGAAGTAGTCCGTGAACTCGAAGCTGTCACGTGGTCGTGGTAGTAAATTTTCTACTCGAGGTAGCAATAGGATGTTAGTGGTTTAAGTCGCTATTGTAAAATTTCAATTCTTTCATAGTGAATTTGTTTTACCTTGAGGATAGCTAGGTTAAATCCTCTCCAGGTTTTTTACCAGTTTGGTTTTCCTGAGTTATCATATTGTTGTGTTCTTTATTTTCCGCACTGTTTCAATGATATGATTTACTTGTGTTAATCTAGATTTAAATAATTTACCTAAATTAATCACTTGGCTAAATAACTAGGTTAATCTGTTTGTGTTTAAGGGGTTTAAAATCTTTACAAGAAGAGCTTTGGTTCGGAGGCTCTGGTATTACTTAAGACTCCCATCCCAATCCCAAACCATACAAAAACATTTTTTTTTTTTAAATTTCATTTCGAACAACTTCTTCTTCTTCTTCTTCTTCTTCTCTTTTCAATATTTTATACACACTAAAATTTCTCTTTCTTGTCTTTCAAGGGAGTAATTTTTTTTACTGCAAACAATTTCACTTTTTTCCTTTTTAGTAGATCTCATCTAACTTCGGGTTTAGCACTTTTTGAAGTGAAGATTCTTTGTTACATTTGGTTTGCATGTCATTCTATAACTAAATATGAGATTGCAGATTGAAACCACGGACGAGTTTGTAAAGGTCCATGAACTCAGTTTGAAAATGGTGCTAACTAATGAAAATAGTCCTAAATAGTTTGAAAACAGTACTAAATAACGAAATTGTTTGAAAATTGGTGTTATTTTGAAAAAAAAAATCCTAGTTTTTTGGCCAAGTCAGAAGCATTGGAGCAAATGAATTTAAAGATCCCTTTGGCACAATAAAAAAGGGGGCAGGAAAGATTAAAAGAAAAAAGGATTTTGATTTTTTTTTTTCAAATGATGAGGTGTGGTTTTTTAATGTCAATTAAAATTTTTTATTATTATTTTTTAGCTACGTTAGCTTCAAGTGTGCCACTTGTGCACACCGTTTACCACGTAAGTATTTTCCGTTAATAAGTTAACAGTAGGAACTAAATTGATTGTAAGTTGAAAATAACCAGAACCAAATTGACTGCTATCAAAATATAGAAACCAAATTGACTATGATCCTAAATGTAAGGACTAAAATGGTGTTTTTGCCTAAAAAGTAACTGTTTTTGTTCACAAGTTTTTATATTTTTTTATAAAAGTAGTATAAATAGATTCAAAACTTTTTAAAAATAATCCATTAACAAACAAATGATGTAAGGGCACCCGTTATCCAAACTTTTATGATCTCAAATTTCTTATTCGACAATAAAATATTTTATCAATAAAACTAAATAGAATCACGTTTGAGACTAAACTTTACGGTTATTATATACTATTCTATTGATCATTCCCAGGCAAAGTCACGTGATAACATGTCACAGCATTTTATATATATATATATATATATATATATATATATATAGTCACTGGTCTTTGTAAGCGAGAAAGTATATCATGTTTCAGTAATACCAATTCAGTATCTGTTTTGGTATTTCCTACTTAATAAATGAGTGACAACTGTTTCAAAAAACCACATCAGACTGCTTTAATAAATGATTAATTTATTTTCCAGATAAATTTATCTTTCTAATGTGATTTTTTGAAACAGGTGTTACTTATTTATTGGGTAAGAAATACTAAATCAAATATTGAGTTGATATTACCAAAACATGGTATACTTTCTCTTTGTAAGCAACGTTTTACATAGAACATTGAGGATTATTAATTTATTCTATTGGTTCCATAAAAATAAATAATAATAAAAAAAAAACTTATTCCATTGGCTACTCTTTTATAGTTTGCGATATCATATACTAATTTTTATTTGCCATTTCAAGGCAAGTCACGAGGTAACATGTCATAGCATTTTGTATAGTCATTGGTCTTATGTAAAGAACGTTTACATAGAAAACAGAGCCAAGCTCTGCACTGTTTTGAAAGAGTTTGAAAGGGATGGTCAAAGGGGTCAATGGAGATTGATTTGCATTGTAAGAGCATTCACAGCAGTAAATGTAAATTTCACACATCTAAAACTCACTTTATCTATAATTTTAGCTATTACCTCTTCACACTCCACAGCAATACATCTATATTTTTAGCTATTTGATTAAAATAATACAAAAAACTCATTACAATAATAATAAAAAATTTTACAACAGCTGAGTAACCGGAGAAACCGCGTACCATTCTTTGAATCACTGTTAAATCTCCCACATCACCTCCTTCAATTCACAACAGGCCTTTCTCTCACATTTTTCTTCAGACCCGACAAATCAAACGGTCTTAACAACAACAATGGCGTCCGAGATCGACAATTCCAGATCCGGATCTACAATCAACGGCGAATCTCCTCCATGCGCGCCACACAAAGTCGCACTGATCACCGGAATTACCGGCCAAGACGGTTCCTACCTGACCGAGTTTTTACTCGACAAAGGCTACGAGGTACACGGCTTGATCCGACGGTCCTCCAACTTCAACACTCAGTGAATCAACCACATCTACATCGACCCCCACAACGCCCACAAGGCTCGAATGAAGCTCCACTACGCTGACCTCACCGATGCCTCCTCCCTTCGTCGCTGGCTCGACACGATTCTCCCAGACGATCGGCGATGGATGAGTCGGCGATGAGATCGGCGATTGAGAGTGGTGTGAGGCCGGTGTGAGATGAGATCGGTGATGAGGCCGGTGTGAGATGAGATCGGCGACGAGGGAGAGAAAAAAAAAAAAAAAGTGAAGGAAGAAGGAAGAAGAAGAACAGAAGCCAGAAAGAGGAGAGAAAGAACGAGAGAGAGAGAGAGAGAGAGAGAGAGAGAGAGAGAGAGAGAGAGAGAGAGAGAGAGAGAGAGAGAGAATACTTTTTAAATGAGAGAGGAGAGAGAAAGTAAATAAAATAATAATTTATTTTTTAACTTTGATGAACAGTGCATATCTATTTATAGATGTGCACTGTTCATGTGGAGCTAAAATATAAGATTTTAGCTCCACTGCTGGAGCTGGGTTTTGGAGGCTTGTGGAGCTATATTGCTATATATTATAGCAATATAGCTCCACTATTGTGGATGCTCTAAGCATGTAAAAATATGAACGCAAAGAAGCAGAAGAAGACAAGATTTTTAACGTGGTTTGGCTGAAATGCGTACATCCACGGTTTATTTTATGTTGTTTTTCTGCCTTGATACAAGTTTTACATTAACGACCGAGCCGTTTACCAGCCATTGTTTTCATTTTGCATTGGGTGGAGCTGTTGATGCGTAGATGGTGGAGGATTCTTGTTTCTCAACATAAATGAGAAAACAAATCCATATTATATATTATTACTGACTAGTTGCCACTAATAAAACAAATATGCACCTGCCTCAGTTTAAATAACTCATTTAATGAACTTTTGATTATAAACTTATTACTTGTAGCCCCACTTACAAGCCTCATTCATCATATCATTCTTTTTATTTACCATTTCAAGGCAAAGTCATGAGGGTAACATGATCACAACATTGTATATAGTCATTGGTCTTTATGTAAGGAACATTTACATAGAAAATTGAGAATAAACATATTCTATTGGCTACTTTTTGATAATTCTCTATATCATATATTTTTTTAAATATCTATTTTGACCATTTCCAGGCAAATTCATGAGGGTAACAAGTCACAACATTTTATGTAGTCAAGGGTTTTATGTAATGAACGTTTACATGAGGAGTGGGAACAACAGTATTCTATAAGATATATTATATATCTACTCTACACTCTACTCCAATGGTATTGTATTCGCTACTCTGCCTTAGACCCACACTCATCCCCTCCCCTTCCAAATTTATATAAAATAAAAAATAAAAATCAACTCTACCACAAATATAGCTTGCTATTTCACATAATCACAACTTAAATTAAAAGTTTATAATCGGACTTTAACATGATTTTACCATGGCATTTTAAATTTAATAAGGATTTGGTGCAAAAATTGTTGGATTTTTGAATGCCTAAGTAAATAATAAATTAAGCTTAATGCTTTGTCTATACAAAGAAAAAGCACAGCCATGCATGCACACAGAGAGAGGCTCAAGGCTAATTTGTTGGATGCTATTAAGAGATGAGAGTTTGCCATTGCTCTTAAAATATGTTCATTTTTATAGAATATTTATGCTTCTAGTTTTAGTGTTAGTTTATAAAAGAGCCTACACATGACAGCTTACCTTTTTGAAAGCTTGATGCATTGCCCAAACAGACGGCTGTGACCTTAAGTTAAAATTCTTCTTATGGAAGTTAAACATTGCAAAGAAAAAGTATCAAATATAGGGGAACTAAACTAAAGCAGTCTTGGTGTTTATAGTCTCGTGGGTTTGATTTTTTTTTTTTTAGTAAAAAAATTCTCTAAAAACAAGAAATCACAAATCTTGTAAACAAGAACTTCTTTATTAAGATAGTCGGACCGTGAGATAAACCATTCCACCTCAAAACCAATTGGCGATGAAGAAGACACATGCAAATCTTTTATATTATTCAACATCGTGCAAGCCTATTTTTAGAGTAGTTGTAGGGAGTTAATTCGTGGTCCCCTTAACAATCCCTTCCTTACAATACCACTCCGCAACTCAAACCCATGGCCTTGGCTCTGATACCATTTGTTAGACTATAAGCTATGCCATTTCACCTCAAAACCAATTGATGATGAGAAAGACACACTTAAATCTTTTATGATATTCGACATCACGCCCCACAGACCTATTTTTAGAGTGGTTGTAGGGACCACATTGGTCCCAAAAAAGATTCTAATTTAATTAATGACTGAAATTCATCACCTATAATAACAAACAATTATAGATTTTATAATGATGGGCATGACCAAAATCAGAAGCAGACTGCAAAAGAGGAAATGGGAACTGTACCTGCAATTGATTTGATAAAAACCATAAAGCCCAATGATTTAACTGTAAAAAATATTAGTTTAAGTGGTAAAAATTGAATACCAAATTTTTTTTTTTCAATATTTTAACTGTTTCAGTTTTTAAAACCATAGAAAGATGTAATTCATTAATGAAAGGAGAAACCACATGCATACTAGAATCTTCTAAAAAATAAAACATACATACATTATAGAAAATACAGATTGGTTGTGCTACTAAAGTCTATGAGTAATCTATAGAGGGCCTCATAATAATTAAGTCATGCAAAAAGTAGAGCCAAAAACAAAAGTATCAATGATGGTTAGGATTTGGACAATCTTTTCTCAGTAAAAAGTACTATATTTTTATTTTTGGGTAAATTTCATTCATATATCCAGAGTTTTATGCTAATGTCATTCAGATTCAAAATTTTTCAAAAGTAACTGATTTGGTCCCTAAAACTATCTTAGTCCTTGAAATAGTTTAAAAGAATGACAAACTGTTCTAACAATATTGAGGGATTAAGTTCACTTTAGGTACTAAATTGGTAAATTTTGAAAAATCTTACACCTAGTTGACATTAGCTCAAACCTAGAGTATCTCAATGCTGCTTACTCTTTATTTATTAATTTATTTTTTGTAGTCTATTTATTTATTTATTTTGAACGCTTAGGTAAAAATTTTATTCTATTGGCTACTCTTTAATAATTCCCGCTATCATATCATTCTTTTTATTTACCATTTCAAGGCAAAGTCACGAGAGTAACATGATCACAACATTGTATATAGTCATTGGCCTTTCAGCCATGATACAAAGTTTTATATTGACAAATCCCTACATACATATGTGCGTTTACGTTGATGACCAAGCCATTTATGTTTTTCTTTTGCATCGGGTGGAGCTGTTGACGGTGGAGGATTCTTGTTTCTCAATATATCACCAGCTGCACACACAAAACGAGAAAACAAATCCATATTATAAAAACCAATATGCTCCTGCCCCAGATGAACTTATGCGAGTGCTTTAAGTAGTCCACTCCGTTAGGTAAGTTACTAAGTTGCGCTTTTCTTTATTAGGTGGCAAGCAACTTGTTTATTAACAATTAAATATATATGTGGCTATTGTTAATTAAAAGAGAAAAATATACCAACAATCAAGTTTTGGTACCTTTTTCATACAATCTAGTTTTGTCTTTCCCATGCAACAAGTAGTGGAACAAGTAAATTAATCAACAAGTAGCTTAATTAATTTGTTACCTAACCATGAAAAGCACAACCCACCACCAAAGCAGAAAACTATATCCTTTTGGCACCATTATATACTCTTTTCCCAAGCAAGTAGCAACGTCACATGAGAAGAAGAAGCTTACAAATATATAAAAAGATTAATTTGCCACCTAATCAAGATAAAGCACAACGTACCAAATATCTTTCGTGCGTGTTCTCTCTAATGTGGATAGACAGGTTTGCTCTTATTCCTTTATACAAAAGGTTTGGGCCTTTACGGGCCCATTTTCACTACTGGGCTATAAATATGGAAGGGTCTTAGGCTTTTTTTGTTTCGGCTTGCCCAAGTTGTTTTATATCAAATTTGCCCAGGTTATTCTGCAGCAGATCCATTTTTGGCTTTCCCCCTTTTTCATGGTTTTTCAGGCCCACAATTACTCTTCTTGGAAGAAGTCCCTTCCAGAGGTCACCTTTCAGTATACTTTTTTTTTTTTTTTTGGGGTAAAAAGCTTTCAGTATACTACTCTCTCAACCTTCAACCTTTATTTCACTTTTTTGTTTTTTTTTTTGTTTTTTATATACTTATTCTCTACGTTAGTCTTTTTGTATTTTTGTATTTTTTTGATTTATTTTTTTACTTTTACTTTGATATTAATGCATTGTATTGCACACACATGAATGAAATATTTTTTTTCCCTTCTTAGTGTGAACTATTAGAATTGTATTTAAAATTATGAATGAAGTTTATAATTTAATAGATTGGAGAAAATTTGTTAATTGTTAACATGAAGTTATTTCATATGAATTTCAAATATCGTATGAAATCTTTTAGATTTTTTTTTTCTTGCAATTTTCCTTATACTATTTTCTTTTTCGCTGAATTTCCTTATACTATATTTGAACGCTTGGGAGCTTGCTTCACAAATCTATTAAATACTAAAAATATTTTGAATATGAACATTGAGGATAATTGCATGGATACTCTAACAGAGCTAATTAAAGAAAAGGACATACCATCAGTTTGGAAAGTAAGTGTTTTCATTCTATCTTATTTTGCATACTGTAATTGCGATTTAGTTCCAATTTTTCTACATATTATTTTTAATATTAAATTTATAATATAGTATGGTCTCCTAGATATGCCTAAGAACTATACAATTTCAATCTCCTATATTAATATTAGTAAACAAAAGTCAATCAATAGTTTGAAACTACTTCTAGAATGAGAAAAATTATAAATATGAATTAAGAAAAGGGAGCTTTAAAGCATTCGACAATAGTTTGGTAAAACATAAATACTATATGCAACAAAATGAATATTGTATATGGACTTTAAACAAGGTTAGTGATTGTGACAAAAAGAAGCGGAGAAAATAGAAAAACATAGTTATGAGCAAATTGATTATGTTTATTGTTACAACCCCAATGAGAAATATTAATTTGAAACAAAATGATTCCATCAATTGACCATAATGGGCACACGACTCTTATATTTCCCTTTTCTAGTAAACAAAATTAATACTCTGCACGTCTAAGCTCTTCTAGACTATTCTAGTGTTTTGATTCCCCACCCATCAGTTGTAGCAAATTCTAAGGAGTAGAGTACAGGATATTAAATATTGTAGTATATATTTCTTTATGCTGGATAAGACCATTTTCGCAATTAAACATTATATTGAATTGAGCCCAAAAACAAAAAAATAATAGTTTGCCAAATTTTACAAAATGGGAGAGATTCACATAAATCCGCAATGCAAGATGATTAGAAAGAAGAGTTTGATATTCTGTTCAAATTAGAAAAACAAAATGGAAAAGGAAGGTTGGACTAGACCTCTTAATCCACTATTCAACTATTCTGCGCACAACAGGACATAATCGTCGTGTCCTGATATATAAAAGCTAAAGTGATTATGCATAGTCACTTTGCCATAAGGGATTGCACAATTAAGATAGATGAAAATTTTTTATTATGAAATTTATCAAATTTGATTATAAATTGGTTTAGAACATAGATAACCACTTACACATTTACATCATTCTATTAAGTAAAATGAAAAGCCAAACAGAAAAGCACCTCATGAAAAGAAGAACATATTGTTTACCTAGACTACATAAGTTATGAAGTATTAGCACCAAAATCTATACCAGACTGTGCACGAATTCCACAAATAGTGTGGACAATTAGGCTGCAAAAGAAAAATGTGATGATTAAACAACAAAGGACTTTATTAACAGTCACCATAAATGCATGCTTAAGACACTTCAAGTCCACAGGAAAAAACGCAAACCTTCAATATAAGCATAGTTACAAGGAGAAAATAGAGGACAGTAAGGCTATGAAGAATGAAATTGGAGGCCATCTTTCAGATCATCACCACAATAATACTCTAGCATACAACACCACATTCTCCATGCTCATAACTTCAAAAACAGGTTGTGCTACTGGCTTAATGAGCCTTGTTAGTGATCTGAATCATGAGTGACAATCAAACCAACAAATTAATGAAGAGAAAGATAGAACAAAACTGACCAACAGCTTGCCAAATGGAGAACCTAATAAGGTATTAGAGCAATATTTGTCTGTGTGAAGGACAAATTTGGGGCAACATTAAATGTATGAAGGGAACACATACTTCCTTGGCAGTTCAGAATCTATGCTCATATGTCCAAGTGCTCGCCCTTGGAACTCCCTTGTAAAGTGGGAATTGTTTCTTGTGGCTGGATAATAAGCATCAATTAGAACATACTTTATCTTAGACAAAGGAGGGGGGAGGAAGAGGGATAGAGCACTTCTGTTTGTCTTGTGTTTTGTAATTGCCCATATCTTTAAGCTGGGAAAAAATAGAGGGAACTCCTTGAGTAAGACATGATTGACATGAGACAGCATAGAAGTCACGATAAACCAAAAACAAATTCATTTCACTTCCAATAATGTTGTTCTAGGTAAATAGATTACGTGATTGTTATCTAATCTAGCTAATGAAGCCAAAGTATTCAGAATATCTTCAGCCCTACTGGCAGCCACTTCCCATTCTTTGCACTCTTCCATGCAGAGAAAGAATTGGCTCTGAGATAAAGAACAAGCATAAGATATTGACTTAGAAACTTGATAAATAGCAAGTACCTAACCCTATAACATTAGGACTGAATGATTAGCAAGTATATATTTGAGCTATGAGGGCTTCCCTCTTTCTTCTAAAAAAATGTTAAAATAAAAAAAAGGTTTCAAGCATTCAAAATCGTAGATAGAATGCCAAATAAAGGTGTTACATTTACTTTACAAAAATCTAGTTTGCTTTCATTTGTTATCAAACTAGATAGACGATCAAAGAAACCAGCAATCCAGGTTAAACTTATTGCTGCTGCATCTTGGAAGTGATAGAGGACCTTTTGTACACACACAACCTTCTGCTAATGATGTTTAGATTGTATAAGGCCAAATGAGAATGGGACATTTTTGCATGATGTTCTTGAATGAGATCAAAACATTCTTGGGACCATTAAGGTTGGAAAAGTAACAGCATCACAAAAAGATTATAAAGGTACTTGTGAGTGAATTAGAATTGAAGAGCCTAGATTCAACCAATGTAATATGACTTCAATGCCTCAATCTCCCCCCCTCCTAATATTGACCTCTAATGAGGTATGTCCATTTTCAAAATTTCATTCCAAAATTGTGCAACTGTCAAACCAATGGTAAAAAATCAGGCTTCATCCCACTCTTTCCCCTCTACCAAGGCACATAACTCTTCAATCACTAAGACAAGAAATCTACATGCTTCTATTTTTAACCTCCTAAACCCACAACCCTTTTGTTAACCGCAAAGCACCCTTGTTCTAATAACATAATCATAGCTTTAGACCCATAATAGCAGCCCCTATTCTTTTCTATCAGGTACACAATTAACAGAAGCTTCCTATAATCATGGGAAAAATTGCTAGCCATTGAATATTTCGACTTTCCTAAGTTTAGAGTAGGAGAGAACCATACCTGTAGTCTCAAATCACAGCCACAGTGAAGCAAAGCAAGGTTCAGTGAATCAGTAGTGTGATGCGGTTGAAGCAAAAGGAAGCCTCATAAGTATATACACGTGTAGCTTAAGATGCAAAAGACTAGAGTTTTTTTTTTTTTTTCTTTTCTTTTTTTTGAACTTATCAAGGCCCATATATATATATATATATACACACACACACACGCCATCTCTCTTGGGCCTCTTTTGCCATAACAATTATCAGATTTAAATATCTTAGGCCCAAACCAATTAGATCCATTTAATTGTGGGCCTCATTTTTAATTTACATATAAGAATTAAATTGATATCAAAATTATGGGGTGTTACAAATAACACAAAGATAAAGTATCAATAAGACAATAACTAACCTAAACATTTAAGACTAGATAACCATCTTCTTCAATTTTGTAAAGTGATCCCAAGAAACAAAAAAACTTGTGATTACTTTTAAAAAATTTCATGATTACTTTTAAGTATATATGAACTTAAGCAATTGAAAATACTTTATGTCTTACCATGACTGAAAGCATAACAATGGAAATTATAGCCAAGCCTTTAAAGCTAGAATTAGTTGCTACAAAATACTCCTCTTCGAGTTCTTTCCTGTTCAGTGATTCCCAGATTTGATTGGCTGCCTTGATTAGCCTTGATTTCAGCACCATATTTCATCACCAGATTCTCAGCTCATCTCCCCCACGATTCTAGAGATTTGATTTGTATCAATTAAAAATTGATTATAGGGATTGGTCTGGCCTTTCTTTCTAGGTTGTAGATTCTTACCTATAAATACATGTACACAATGTAATCTTCTTTTAAGCGAATATACAGAAACTTTCTGGTCATTACAAGGTTTTTCTCTTCATTTCTGTACTAATTTTCGAAGGTGATCTGCTCATAATTGCCAGGCTTGACAAACAACACATTTAACACCAAAGCAACAGAATGCATACAAGTATCCATACCTTCATCTTTGAGATATCCGCAGACTCACATCCTGGAGTAGCTAATTTCCAAATTCTCCACCAGCTCCTTCAAGGTAAAAAGGTGACTCAAGAATCAAGCACAAGTCCTCACCACAGTTGGCATACTTTGCTATGAGTCCTGCATGAAATTAATTCAGCCACAAGATTTAGGTGAAGCTAATTTAACTTCTCATTACTTCATGCATCAATGTTATAGAATAGAAGGGAAATTAAGAGGAAATAGATTTCCAATTTCAAATCTTTCATTATTTCACATTCAAGAATACAAATAATGAAATTCAATTCAATTACAATAAGAAATGAAATAAGTAAAAATAAACATGAACCCGAAAAGTGTGGCCATGGAGATGGCAGGGAGGGTTTAGTTGTTTTGATTCTTAGGTGTGAGAATGAAGCTGTGAAGCAAAAGAGAGAGAGAACCAACTACATGCCCCAAAATAAGAGTTATGTCAGATTAGTCTAATAAATACCCAAAATCAAGACAACTCTTAAGACCCATATTGATATAATATTAAAACATAAATGAATAATAAGAAAAATCAAATTTGGCCAAAACATAAATGATATAATATTAATCTACACTTAACCCACAATCCAAAATGATTTAAATCATACATAATCACATGGTAGGATGATTTGAAAAGCTAACAAAAAAGCACCACGTGAGAAAAGAAGAAGAATATATAGTTACCTGTGCTAGATGCAATATTAGCACCCAGAGGTTATAGTAGACGGTGCACGTACTCCACAAATAGTATGGGCAATTGCGCTGCAAAGGTCTTTATGAACAGTCGCAATAAATACATGATCAAGACACTTCAAGTCCATAGAAAAAAAATGCAAACCTTCAGTGTAAAAATAAGGCTATAAAGAATGAAATTTGGAGGTCATCTTTCAGATCATTATTGCTATAAAACTCTTCATTGTTGCATCCAACACCATTCTTCATGCATACTATTTCAAACACTGGTTCTGCTAATAGCTTAAAGAGCCTTGTAAGAGATTTGAATCATGAGTGACAATCATACCAACAGATTAGTGGAGAGGAAGATAGAAGAAACTGAACAACAGCATGCCAAATAGAAACCTAATAAAGCATCAGATCGATACTTGAAAGACAAATTTGGGGCAACATTAGAATGCACAAAGGGAACACATACTTCCTTGGCAGTTCAGAATCCTTGCTCATATGTCCAAGTGCTGGCCCTTGGCATTCCCTTGAAAAGTGGGAATTGTTTCTTGTGCTGGATAGGGGTTATTCATGGTAACAAGCATCAATTAGAAGTAATGCCACCATCACAGCGAGAAGGAAAAGAAAGGAAGAGAATTTAAAAACATACTTTGTCTAAGACAGAGGAGGATGGATGAAGATAAATAAAGTACTTCTTGAAGGAAATAAACTAAACACCGGAGGGAGCTCTTTGAGTGAGACATGATTGACATGAGACAGCAATTAAGTCACAATAAACCAATAAGAAATTCATTTCACTTCCAAGAATGTTCTTCTGGATATAGATATTGTGTAATGGTTACCTAATCCAACTAATGAAGTCAAAGTATTCACAATGTCTTGATCCCTAATGGCAGCCGCTTCCCATGCTTTGCAGTCTTCCATATTGTGAAGCGCTTCTGGGTCTGAAACAAAGAACAAGCATTAGATATTGACTTAGAAACTTGAGAAGGCAAGTACTACTACCTAATCCTATAACATTAAGACTAGATGATTAGCAAGTACAGATTTGAGCTATGAAGGCTTCCCACATTCTTCTAAAAAATTTATTTCTTTGAAAAAAAAAAATAGAGATTTTAAGCCTTCAAATTATAGATGGATGGCTAAATAAAGGTATTACTAAAAAATTACCTAGTTTCCTTTCTTAGTTATCAAGCTAGATGGACTACTAAAGAACCAGTATTCCAGGTTAAACATGTTGCTGCATCTTGGAAGTGATAATAGGCCATTTGTACACACAGCCTTCTGTATGATGTTTAGATTAAATTTGGGCGAATTAGAATGGAACATTTTTGCATGATGTTCTTGAATGAGACCAAAACATTCCTAGGCCCATAAGGTTGGAAACTTGGATTATTAAGCAAATATAACAGCATCACAAGAAGAAAAGGAAGAATATAAAGATACTTGTAGGTGAATTAGAATTGAAAAGCAGAATATGACTTTAATTGATATTTACCTTCCTTCTATTTGCTCAATCAAAATTATGTAATTGATATTTTTGCAGAAACAAACAAAGAAGAGTTACCTCTGAATGTTAGTCTGAATCAAACTTGATGCTTAGGATGTGAGAAATGTTGTGCTCGTCATCTCTTGTCCCTCTTTTGCAACGTTGCTCAAGAATTGGACTTTCAAGAACCTCCAATTCCTTTAATGGTCTAGCACGAAGGAAGTCTGGTAGCGACTTTAGCATGGGGCATCTCTAGATTTTCAAGGAACAAAGGCGTGGCATTATTTTTATAGTAACAAACCCACTATCTTCTTCATCTTCCCTCGTTCCTCCAATGTCAATCCATTCTTCCCACTTTGGAAATTCCTGAAATTCAGGAGATTTCAATTTTGGGAATATAATTGCGTTATCTTTCTTCTCTTTGTGTTCTATTCCCAAAAATTCATCTCCTACCTTTTTCTATCTTTAATGATTCGAGGGATGGTAGTTTCCCTAAAGGAGGCAAACACTCTAATTAATTTGGCAACTCAGAGAGACAAAGATTTTTTAATTTGATTAGAGACATCATCCAATTAGGATACTCTCTAGTGCCATGGTAGTCAAAAATACATAAACTTTCCAAGTCTGAAGGTGCTTCCAAGGCATTCAAAACTAATAAATCATCCTTTATTCTTCTACTAATTGTATCTCTCAAAATATCAAATTTTCCAAACCATAGTTCCAAACTACGGAGGTATATCTTCATCTTGAGTTGTGCATCTTCAGCATCAGATACATCTATCATGTTTCCCAACCCATATATTCGAAGAGTCCCTCGTAGGTGATTCAAATTTTTTAATTCCCCAAGCATACATCCTTTTCTTTCATCCTTACCACCTATGCTGAAATCACTTAATGTTCGGAGAGAAATCAATTTCTCAAACCCTTTTGGAAATATTGGACATTTCTGACAAGAAAATCGAATAAAACTAAGATGTCTTAATTTAATTAGCTTACCCATCCCTTGTGGTAACTTCTTGAGATTGTAACAATACTTGATACGCAAAGTTTGTAAATTACTGAGATTGCATATGGTTTCAGGTAATTCTTCTAATTAAACGTAATTAGACATAAGGTGACACCTTAAATGTATCAAATTTTCCATTGCATCTGAAAGTTTATTAATTGGACAATCCAAAATTAATGTCTGTAACCAACTAAAGTGTTGGAGTAAATCAGATAGGAGCTTGTCAAAGATATAATCCCTTTCATCAGAAGAAGAAAGAGAGTGCGCAAATTTTTTGCTTGGTAGACAAGTTCAAGACTTCATGTTTCTATTGGAATTTTTAAATGCAAATGGCGAGCACTTTTACAATCTATTTCCAATTCCTCGTCACAATTGATTTGAAAGCATTCATTTGTTGTTATTGATTGGGCAAAGTCATGCACTATATCATGCATTTTGCAACCTATTATCTTTTCATTATTGCCATCTTTCTCGAATTCTTGAAAGAAAGAGTGTAGGGCTAAATTTTCAAAGTATTCTTCTCCTATGATTTCCATCTCCATATCTGTGTTTGACTTGATATATCCTTGTGCCATCCACTGGAAGACCAATTCATCTCTAGAAAGGAAACAATATTTTGGAAATAAAGAGCAATATGAGAAACAACGTTTCATCGCTGAGGGCAATTCATAATAACTCATTAACAATGGTGCTAAAAAAAATCTTTCTAATTGCCACAAATTACTATCCAAAATTTTCTTCCATTGTACTAAATTTCTCTTCTTGTGCATGAGACTACCTAAAGACTTTGCAGTGAGTGGTAAGCCTTTGCACTTAATTGCTAATTTTCTACCAAGATCTTCCAGACTCTTAAATTCATCCTCATTAGAAAATGCTATTTTACTAAAAATCAACCAACAGTCATCATTAGACAACAGCCCCAAATTTATAATTAGGGAACTCCCCATCACTTCCACAACTTTTTGTTTACATGTGGTGACTAGAATTTTACTACCTTGGGCACCATTTTCAAGAGCAGGTTTGAATGGCTCCCACATTGTGGGGTTTTCACTCCATACATCATCTAAGACAAGGAGGATCTTGTTTCCCCTAATCAAATTACTAACTTTACGCTAACAGGCCAAAAATGTATTGACCCTTTGTGATGATTTAATTGATTAATTAGCGAAGGTTATTAATTAATCAAATTAATATGCAATTGTGGCAACACAAACAAATCACCAATTAACTAAGTTTGCAGCAGTAAATAAATTGACACAGTGATTTGTTTACAAATGGAGAAAACCTACATAGTAAAAACTCCACTGGGTGATTTTAAGGTCACCACTCCCAAGAATCACTATTATCAAAACAAGCAGTTACAAATAAAGAAATCCCAGTACCTTATACCAACCTATAGTTGAATCTTTATCCCAATACCCAATTTGACTTGTTTTGTAGTGATAATCTCTCATTTTCAATGCACGGCTTCCAGTACCTAACTAACCAATTATACGGATCCTAGTACGCGACTTGATCACCAACTTGAGAAGGATGTTGGCTACAAAAATCTTCAGTTCATCCAGACGATGAAGATCAAGAAGTTGCTTGATCACAAAACCCTACGGTATACAAACACAGCAGCTTCTTCAAGAGAAAGATGAACTAGGGCAAATTCTGTCTTCGGTCACAATTTGCATGAATAAGAATTTGCTTCACACTCGCACAACCTTTAATGGCCCTTAAAATAATCCTTATATATATTTAGGGTTGTGAGAAAAGAAAGCCCAAATATACATTCACGGATTGGATGAAAAACAATCCTAAAAAACTGAACTTCATAAATCTTGATAAATAGCCATCTATCGAGCTAGTTGTCGAGCCATGGGCTTCAGCAGCTTTTAAACCTCGATAGATGCTAGCTGTTGAGCTTTAAAATGCAGTACTTTCTCCCTTAATACTTGGATATACTTGCATGGCTTTAACACTTGGACTTGAAACAAAGTTCTTTAAAGTGTTAAACACATCTTAGATCTACCCAATTATAAATAAAGTGTGTTTTGTCAAAGGATTAGCCAATTACATAAAATAGTGACATATGTTCCTAACAATAAATCACATATCTCCTAACATACGCAATAGTGTTTGCAATTCAATAATATTATTGGGGAATTCAAGGTCAAGTTCCGGACATATTGCTTTGGCAATCCTGCACTGATCAAAATGTTCAAAAACACAAACTTACATTTGCTTCTCAAAGTAGAGCTGCACCTTAGGATCATTGTAGGTTAGTTGGGCAAGGGTAGTTTTTCCAATACCACTCATGCCCACTAAAGAGATGACATGAGGATTTCTTTCCTCTTGATGACCCTTATCTAGTAGGACACTCAATAGGTCATCTCTTTGCTTATGACGACCAATTATTTCGGAGATATTAACAAAGGAAGTAGTTTTTGGTCGCTCAACTACAAAAAGTTGGCTAGTCTAGTCAAGCCTATACTTCACTGTGCTTTTGGCAATCATATTTAATGTTTCATTAAGTTTTTAATCTTGTGGCCAATGTCATAACGTAGAGCAAGGTTTCTAACATGACGACAACAAAATGATGGGGAGGGAAAGAAGGTGCATACCGACTTGTTCATAGCACGAGCATTATCAGCTTTCTCAATCTTTGATTTGATCCTTGCAGTGTCCCACTTGTCCAACACGCCATCAATCTCGTAGTATGCATTTTTGAGCTGCTCTACCCAATGCTTCTGCTTCTCAGGAGGCTGCTTCATTTGCCTTTCCTCGGCATCGTCCAGCATATCCTGGATGATTCCCTGATTGTCTTTAAGCTTTTTGACTTCTTCATCAACACCGACAATCAAGTTTATCTCTTGTATTGACTGCTGAGCAGCGAGGGAACCCAACTGCTTCAAGAGATCATAAACTATTGTGTCAGCCATACTAGGAGATGGAAGTTTGGTAGATAACTACAGAAGAAACAGAAAGAGGAGGACAAGGTAATCTGAGAAGGCCAAAGATTTCCACTTGGCAGTTGTAAAGTTTTTGTTAACCCACATCAATGGCCACACCATCCACCTATTTGGCTATTGCTAACCATTTTTCTCTTATTTTTTTTACTGTTCTTCTTCTTCTTAATTTTGTAGCTTATTACTAGATTTCTTTCAACCTTTCTCATCTCTTTTACCATTTCATCTCTTTCTCAACCCTTTTGTTCATTACTATTTTAACCTTTATGTCACTCTTTCGTTATCCATTTTTCTATATTTTTATTAATTTTAAAAAAAAATTTTTATTTTGGTTCTCTTTATTTTCACCCTCTTACTATAAAATTGATATTCTTTTTTCCATTCTATACATTTTTTTCCATACAAAAGAGTTTATTACTCTCTCTCTCTCTCTTCATGTTTTTTTTTCCTCCTTTTTTTGGTAGATTTTTTATTTTTTGTATCTCTACTTTATGTTGATGAATTTTGGTGTTCTTTAAAACTCTACTTTAAGTCGATGCAATTTGGTTTTGTTTTTTTAATTTTTTTTCTTTAATTGTTAAATGTTATCATATTGCATTATAAAGATAGTATATAAAAATATAATGTTATTCTATTGTATAGCATGACTTAAATAATTTGGTATTTATGAGTGATGACTATATCTTTCATTTTAACTCTTCTTATTCTTATCTTATTTTCTAAATTTATCTAACTCATGTATCTCCCCAAAAGGTGATTACTCTCTCTCTCTCTCTCTCTCTATTATTTGTTCTTTCTTGCAACTCTACTTTAAGTTGATGAATCATTGTGTTTTTTTATAACACTATTTTGGATTATTATGATTTGGTGGTGTGTTTTTTGAGTTCTCCATTACAAGTCTTCTCTCTCCTCTTATAATTTATGTTTGACTTATGTTTGACATAAAACTTAGTTATTTTTAAAGGGAGAATTTGAGTTTATATCAAAATACAATATTGCTATGTACTTGAATGTGTCTGTCAATTATTTGAGTAATATCATGTGTAATTTTGTAATGAAACTTGATTATCATGATAATCTCATTTAAGAGAATAAGAAATTTGAATAATATATTTGAAATTTTTTTCTCTTTTAGAGAATAATATATTTGAAAGTTAAAGAGTTTAGTTGTACAAAAAAAAAAATTATGAAAATATAATGTATTATAACATAATTTAGAAAAATATGGATCTCCTCAAAAATGAATAATATCAATCAAACACACCCAAAATAATGACATGATATATTTGTAGAGATTGATAGATGCAAAATAATTTTAGAAATTTTTTAATAACATGATATATTTGTAGCGTTCACTATAACAACTGCTACAATATTCTTTAAAAATGTTTCAATATTACTATATACTGAAAGCTGCAATCAAAACATTGCAAACACACTTGTTTTTAGTAGTGCTTCCACAAAATCTAGAAAACAAATTCTACATTATACCACAATTACAAAATAATTATCTATTCTCATGCAATGCATAGGTCTATGACTATTTATGATTAAAGGCAATTCTATTGGGATAACTTGTCATTGCGTATTGGCTTATAATTGCTAGAAGATCTTTGCCACCGAATAAAGTAAAGCATAAAGCCATAAACCCTGAGGGCGAGAAAGAGAGAAAAGAAATAAGTAGTAAAAAATCGGAGGACGATTATAAGCCTTTATGGGTGATGCTAAGAGAGGAACATTAAGGCAAGGAAGATTATAAGCGTTGCTTCTTTCTTGTCTTGATAGAATTTTTACGTTTCTTGTTCTAGTTTAATGTTAACTTCAAAGAGAGGGTATAGTATATAATTACTCTTTGCACTTTAAAAAAGCTTGATGCTTTGTCCATTCAAAGAAGCAAATAAACAGGAAGAAAAGTGTAAGAGGTATGTGTTACGGTCAAGCTTTTTTGATGCTGCTAAAAAATAATGCAGATTCACGCAAGGGATATTATAAGAGCTTCTTGTCTTTTGATAGAATATTCACAGGTCCATACAACTTTTCATTGTATATTGACATATAATTATTGTTAGAAGATATCTTTGCCACCGAATAAACAATCACTGCTTCTGATGTTTGTTCAGCTCCAGCTTTGTTGGATGCTCTTAAAGATCAAAGTTTGCCCATGCTGTGAAAATATGTACATTTTACGCAAGGGATCATATTATAAGCATTGCATCTTGTCTTTTGATGGAATTTTTTGCTCCTAGTTTTTGAATAAGCTTAAAAAAGTGACTAGATGACGTACAGCTTACTTCTTGCACTTTCAAAGCTTAATGCTTTCCAAATACAGATGGGATGTGACCGTAATTAAAAATTTTCTCGTGGAAAATTAAACATTTCAGATAAAAAGTATCAAACCAATATTAAGACTGAAAACTTTCTTTAAAATATTGTATAATTGATTGCATATTGGCCAGCAAGTAATGAATCAAGATCCCAGCAAGTAACTAGTAAACTATATATTTGGACTGTGATGAGAGGCAAGTACACTACTATATATGCTTTGTGACTTTCGTCTATGTATGTTTTTTTTTAAAAACACCACGCTTTTTTTTTTGGGTCTATTTGAGGACGAAATGGGCAAATGCCCTTTTTGTGCAAAAAAAGTGACATTTTGCCTCATTTTCGAAACTAATTAGGGAAATGCCCCGCTTTTGTAACTCGATTTTCTAAAAATCGACTTAAAAAAAAAATTTCTGGAGCCCTATAACGGCGTTTTAAGGAGCTTATAGTGACGTTTTCAGGACCTATAGTGGCATTTTGTAACTCGATCTCCATGAACTCAAGGTAAAGGCAATTTTTTTTTTTTTTTTTTATCTATGACTTGAGTTCATGGAAATCGAGTTACAAAACGCCACTATAGGTCCTGAAAACGTCATTATAGGTTCCTTAAAACACCGCTATAGGGCTTAACTCAATTTTGAAAAAATCGAGTTTCAAAAAAGGGGTATTTTCCTATTAGATTGAAAAATGAGGCAAACTGCTGGATTGTTTTTTTAAAAAGGGCATAGGCCAATTTTGTCCGTCTATTTGACAATTAATCAGAACTTTTTGAATGGATTTTTGAACACTGGCCCTTATGGGAACTTGAACTTCCATAACTATGTAATCAAACAATTCAAAATACAAAAATAGAAAGAAATTGAGTATGATAAATTAATAAAATCAATAGCTTCTAGAAGATAGGAAATAGGAAACCTAACTTAGAATATATAGGGTGCCAACAAATACTAGATTTACATGGTTCACCCAAAACCGACCCATACACACAAATACTAGAAATATACTTGCTAACTTGTAACTCCATGCATATGCATGAATATACTTAAATATATACAATAAGATGCATAATATAATTCTTATATATATATATAATTTAAATATTATTGATAGTCATTTTTATATTTTGTTAACTCTTTAAAAAAATTTGTAAGGATATTATTAGGTATAAAATGTAAATTGTCCATATTTTTTTTAATAAAATTATTGTGAAGCACTTTTTTTTTTGGATTCATTTATTCTAGACTATTTGGTTTTTATACTTAATTTGATTATAAAATTAAGGAATAAAACTCTTTAAGAATAAATAATTTAGGACACATAGCACAAAATTAGAACTTTAATTTGGAATTCTAATTTGCGTTTTTCTCAGCTTCACCTATTATATATATATATATATATATATATATATATATATATATAATGTGGTTCACCAAAAACTCAGGAACGAAATCGTGTGTTTTCTTTATGATGCTACATAAATTGTGATACAATACATATATATGTAAAGACACAATTTTGAAGGCTAGGCCCACGAGCTGGATAGATTCAGACCCAAAAAGTCCTAGCAATGAATTTATAGAGTGTGGATTAAAAAGACTAGGCTTTAAGTGAGTTCAAGAATTATCGAGACGAATTCAATAAACAAGAAGACAAAAATAGAGTAGTGATGTTATAGAAAACCGTCCCCAGCTCGGTCCGAGGAGGATATTTTTGCAATTTCTTGTATGTTTACAACTTTATGTCTTTCTTTCTCTCTCTACAACTACTATTTTTCTCCCAGGATTCTTCGAACCCTCCTCTCATTGCCTCCCTCTCTCTTTACACTCCCTTTTTCTCCCATGTGCTGGTCAGATGATTTCCTTTCGATATTTGTCCCATCAACCTCGCTTTGAAGTCTTTAGATGGCAGTTGTAAAGGTTGAAAATCACTGTTTATACATCTTTTCCTCATTAATGTGGCCAGAGGGTTAGCTGCAGGGCAATTAATGCGGTGGTAGCAGCTTTCTCTATAATGCCCTTCTGCTTCCATCTGTCCTATGTGCTTACAAGACGCTCCTTTACCAGAAGAATCCCCTAAAATATCATGATAAATGCCAGAATGCATATCCTGGCTCTCTCTTTGACTATCCGAGGATGTAATCCCCTTTGGACAACTCTTCTTAGTTTACACACTTGCCAAATACTTGCAAGATTTGCAGCTATGCATTTTTTTCGTTATTTACTGTACTCGGATAGTTGTACCTCCTCGGCCAAGCCTACGGCCCACCATTTATATTTGGGCCTTTAGTCCTTATAATATATATATATATATATATATATATATTAAATTCATGGTAAAATGAAGAAAGAATGCCTTCATTCTACAAGTGGTTAAACCCCATACGAATTATGCCACTTTGCTAGAAAAACATCATAAAGAACTTGAGATTGATAAGTTTGTAAATAAGATGATAGAATATCAAATTATTATTTGTAATTTATTGATAATATAAATAGTCTATTTTATAGTAAAAATTATGTATAATTTTTAACAATATATGTTTAGTGAATCTAATTTTTACTACTTTATTAATGAAAATCATTTTATCTAATCAAATCAAATAATATAATAATGACAGTGTTTAATATATATATATATATATATGTGTGTGTGTGTGTGTGTGTGTGTGAAAAGAAAAATTTAACCAAGTAACTCATGAACAAGTTCGAGTTTGTTTAACAAGGAAATGAAGGCTTGAACATATAATCTTGTTTGGAGATGAGCTCAAATTCAGCTCATGTTCAATATAAAATTAAATATACAATCTTAAACTTTTAATACTTGATTGATCTTGGCTCACCTCGATTACTACCAATACCTTAGATAAGGTACCTTATCTAGGCAATCTCATTCCTACGTACCTAAGGTCAGGTTGGCATATAATGTCTTTATGTGACTCTTTCTAAGGCATTTAAAAAAAAATTTTGTAAGAAGTTTAGACCCCTTAAACCCAAACAGATTAACCTAGATAATTAGTCAAGTGATTAACTTAGGTAATTTAAATAATTCTAGGTTAACATAACAACAATCATATCATACAAAAGAGCGGAAACTAAAGAATACACGATATGATAACCTAGGAAACCAAACCGGTAAAAACCTGGGGAAGATTTAACCTGGCTATCCTCAAGGTAAAACCGAATTCACTATGAAAGAATTGAAGTTTACACAATAGCGTCTTAGACCACTAACATCCTATTGCTACCTCGAGTAGGAAACTTACTTCCACGACCACGTGACAGTTCCAAGTCCACGGACTACTTCTTTCCTTGAATTCTCAGCAAAGCACAAGCACTCCTGCATATATATCTTGAAGCTCTTGATTCTGCAACTGAACGATCACCCAGCTCTTGACATCAATCTTGAGTTTGGAAACCCTAAGTGTATTTGAAGGTAAACACCTCTAGATCTAACAATTAGATTCACAAACACAGCATTCAGAACTATAAAAATGTGGCTAGGGTTTTCCCTTTTATATTTAGGGCAAAACATAAAACCCTACACGTTAAACAGGCTTGGGCTGAGTTGGAAATTCTGCAAAAAAAAAAAAAAAAAAATCTGCACGACTTTCGATTGATCGAGTCTAATTCTCGATCGATCGAGCCAGGCAGAATTGCACAATAATATCTGCAGTAATTCGATTCCAACTTTACATAAAAACCCCATACTTTGAGCAAGTCTAAAAAAGACGAAAAAACGTTTTGATCATAGTTTGCCAACATTACAAAATGAAATTCTAATACAGTAGTTCATAATTCCTTAGAACCTAACAAACTCCCCCTTTGACAATCTGTGACAAAATACAAACTTAACAAAATGCTCAAAGTTTACAAAATAAACAGCCCATTACAAAACAATAGCCCTAGTAAACAAATTCAACCTAACTACTATCTATCAGTTGCAAAAGTAGACAGCAGCACGACTGAATCAACCTGTATATTTCTATAACACTTAACAAACATATAAACGCATGTGTGGAAAATACAAGTAACATAGATAATAACTTCTTGATTTTACATAACACAAAATAAAGATGTATATCATGAATAACATCATAAATATAAATCAATAAGCAATGTAGCATAGTGAAACAAGAAACATATACAAAAGATGTATCTCAAATGTATCTCCCCCTATTATAAGCCAAAAATATGTAAATTCACAATGAGACACCTAGATACAATCTAAAAGCTCCATAAGCTCCTCAGTATCACAAAAAGAAACAAAAACTCCCCCTAAGACAAAAAAAACTCCCCTACAAAGTACTCCACAATGTACTCCCCCTTTTTGTGACGAATTGCCAAAGGGCACTCACTCATCATCAAAAGGAGGCGGCGGAGGAGAACGTCAAAGACTCGCCAAATCTACTCTCAAAGCTCGAATCTCATCAAGCACATCCACCAAAAGCTGACCATGAGCTGCCTGAACGGTCATGATAGTGTCTAAAGTCCGATGAATGTCCGAAACATCCGAAGGAACATCAGCAGCAGTAGCAGGATCAATAGATGTCTTTGCCGAAGGAGCACCTGCAGAAGAAGTAGGAGGTGGAGTGACACTAGAAGGCTCTACCATAGGACACTTAGAGCTAGCTCGAAACTGAGCTGCCCTTTGCCTCAGAAAGGTGGCACCGATAGGAACAATGATATGAACAGGCTCAGAAGTAGGGAAATCACCTAAACCTAAGTGCAGAAAAATCCTATGAATAAAAACAGAAAAGAATAAAGCATAAGCAGTAAAACTACTCCTATGTACTTTGTTCAAGGAACGAAGAAACAAATGAGGAAAATTGATAGGAGCATTAGTGACAAAAGCGTATAGAAACATACATCGCTCAAGAGGGATAGTGTGGAGATGAGAAATGGGCCACAAGGAATGACAAGCAATCCTAAAGAAAAGATAATGCAGCTCAGAAAGCTCAACAGAGGTGATTCAAGGATCAGAACCCCACTGGATAGAAGACCCAGTGATGTATGACATCATGTCATCAAAAGGAGGAGACTCATCATAGGGAAAGACTGGATGAGAAACCATAGGCACTCCAAGAGCATCAGACACTACCGAAGGGGTAATGCGATACTCTACACTTCGTATCCAACTCTTAACTAAAGTGTTGGAATCATAGATGTGGATAGAGAGGTTCGAGTAGAACTCTCTAATTAGGGTAGCCAGAGGCAGATGATCTATATCTAACAAGGGTAGCCAGCCCTTACGCTCAAAGTTACGCCTCACTTCCTCATCTAGAATAACCTTACGCTCACCCCAAATGTTACGCCTAAGGTTAAAGATCTCGTATGTCCTGATACTTCTCACTCAAGAACCTATCACTATCAAATGAAGGTGAAGAGGCAGAAGTCCTATGTGCTCTAGTTTTCCTAGGCATGATGCTAAGGACAGGATTGAGAGACACAGAAAGAAAAGAACAGACAAAAAAAAAAAAAAAAAAAAAAAAACTAAGGGCAGACTGCAAGTTAGCACAACAAAAATATAGAAATAACAATTCTATATGATGTATGAGCAGAATAACCAAATGATGCATGGTCTAATGCAATGACACATAGTTCAAACATGATTCAATATCACAAAATTGGCTTGAGCAAGAATTTTATATCAAAAAATCCCAAATTTGAAAAACCCAATTTCACAAAACCCATCAAGATGAGAAATTGATCATTACCCAAGTCAGAAAACACAATATAATGATCAAATTAATCAATCTAACAAGCCAATTTCATCAAATTATATCAATTTGAACAAAAGCCCCAAATTCAGCAATTTCAAGCTCTAGAATTTTCAATTTCTCATAAATCATCAAATTAAACCACTTGTAACACTTGTATAAGGTGTCCCCACAAAAACCCAATGATTTATTTGAAAGAAAACAACCAGAATCAACAACAATTGCAAAAAGAACTAAGTCCGAAAATACCCAACAAATGCATGAATTTATGCATGGAAAAATGAAAATAAAAGCATAAAAAAGGGTAATATAGTCTTACCGGCCCTAGAGGAGTGAATCCTTGCAAAAAGAATGGAGGAAAACGACAAAAATAGCTTTGGAGTCTTGACCGGTTGGTGAGAGAAGAAAAATGTTTGAAAATTTTTTTGAAAAGTGAAGAACACGTGAGAAAAATTCCTTTTTAAAAAACTCTCAACCTGATTTTCGATCGATCAAAAATAAGATTCGATCGGTCGAAAATACCTCGATTAATCCAGTATCAATCGAATACCGATCGAAACACACAGAAACTTTCCAGAGATTTTAAAAACAATTTCGATCGGTCGAAAAACAACTTCGATCTATCGAAATTCTGGAAAAACAAAATTTTTGATAAACAAAACAAATTCAGTGCTGAAACTCATCAAAGTATTAAATATTATGAATAAAATTCATAAGTATGAGATGAAATGTTTTTCAAAAACACAGGTATTTATCCCAGTTTCCCAAAAATAAGATTTTCACATAATTTTCCTCAAAATCTCAAACAGCAAACATGTTTTGCATCAAACTTTTCAAGAAATTATCAAATTTGGTTGGTTAGACCAAAAAACTCACACAATAACATGTACAAAGTTTAGCGGAAAATAACTTGTGTAGTGTGTGCAACTAGCAAAAGCTTGAAAAACATGTAAGGTAATATGCAAATAGTGATCAATCACAATTTCTACAAAATTTATCACATAAATTTGAAAGAGACTATCACTTAAAGAGTTACATCATATAACTCTCACATCTCCTAGAATAAAAACTTGCAATCATATAAGTTTCTTGAATTGCCTCATAATATATACCAATTTTAATTGATCAGAAACTTATTAAAATAGCCGGGATAATGTACACACTAATTTTATTTAAATTGTGAAATTAGTATAGCCCAATAATATACACACCAATTTTAGCATTTTGACCGAGGCTACACCTTATGTTCTTTTTGTGCATGTACTATACTTTCTAGAGCACAAAATCTTACGATATGCACTAAGGTGTTCATGATTGGCTAATAAACAGTGGTGAGATGGTTATTTATGCATTTCTCAAAAAGTTCAAGTTCGACAATCAAAGAAATGTGACATCAAGATCAATATCATGTGATCAACAACTATAAACATCTTCCCACACAACATGCACTAAAAAGACTTCAGCTAGTAAAGTGCAATAAAAATAAGTGCATCCAAGCTAAACAAGGTACATAAACATGTTATGTAAAAATAGATTGACCAACCTTGTCTTCAAATTCAAGAAAAATACAGCAAAACACATATTGCCAAATCCATTCTTGTTACCTTTTTTTTAAAAAATAAAAAAACAACCTAGAATGAAATGCATGAATGTTATGCAATGCAAATCCTAGAAAAAAATGGTCACAAGAGATAGATCAATGAAGAACAAGGACCATGTTAGACAGACTTAATTAGGTCGAGCCTTTTGCATCCAAAACCTTTTAGATGCAACTCTAGTATTGGAGTTATGATTCACATTAGAATTCTGAGCAACTCTAGGATTGGAATACAGGTTTAACGCCTTTACCAATTCACCAAAAAGTACCATAGAGTCCTGTGCTTGGGGCACAGGTACTTTAGGTTTATTTGCTCGCTTAGCAGCTTGCAACTTGAAACAATTTGGACGAATGTGCCTAGACTTTCCACGAAAGTGACAAACCTAAACAGGCTTATCATGCAACTTGCCCTTAGAAGAATTAGGAGCTCTAAAATTAGACTTTTGAAGATTGACTTTAATCTTTCTAGGAGGTGTAACTTCTACAGATTTAACAACTTCACTCACAGAAGGTTTGACAACCTCACTCTTAGGAGGTTGAGTAAAAGGAACAAAGTTGGTGGAATGAGATTCAGGCACAGAGATATTTTCCACAAAACCTAAGCCAGTTTTGTCAGAGGGAGACTTCTGGATACTTAACATGTGATCAACTTTGGAGCTTGCAGACCTATTAGTTTGTTCTCTAGCAACAGATAATTCAAGTTCCAAAATTTTAACTTTATCAAGCAAAAGCATGTTTTCAGTCTTCACATTATTCAAAAACTCATTAGCATCAAACAATTTCACAAGCAAATTTTTCTTATCAAGTTCAAGAGATGCAATTTTCTTTAAGCCCAAATCAACATTCATAGCATCCTTTGCAGCAACTTTGCAAAGTTTATTATAAGCGTCCTGTAAACCTGCATTTTCAAGGTAAAACCGAATTCACTATGAAAGAATTGAAATTTACACAATAGTGACTTAGACCACTAACATCTTATTGCTACCTCGAGTAGGAAACTTACTACCACGACCACGTGACAGCTCCGAGTCCACAGACTACTTCTTTCCTTGAATTCTCAGCAAAGCACAAACACTCCTGCTTGTATATCTTGAAGCTCTTGATTCTGCAACTGAACGATCACCAAGCTCGTAACATCAATCTTGAGTTTGGAAACCCTAAGTGTATGTGAAGGTAAACACATCTAGATCTAACAATTAGATTTACAAACACAGCATTTAGAACACTAAAAACGTGGCTAGGGTTTTCCCTTTTATACTTAGGGCAAAACATAAAACCCTACACGTCTAGCAAGCTTAGGCTGAGTTGGAAATTCTGCAGAAAAAACAATCTGCACAACTTTCGATCAATCGAGTCTAATTCTCGATCGATCAAGCCAAGCAGAATTGCATAGTAATATCTGTAGTAACTCGATTCCAACTTTACATAAAAATCTCATACTTTGAGCAAGTTTAAACAAGACTAAAAACGTTTGATCATGGTTTGCCAATATTACAAAATGAAGTTCTAATACAGTAGTTCCTAATTCCTTAGAACCTAACAATAATCTTTCTTTCTAAGGCAATTTAAATACTATTGATCATCTTTTTTGTATTTTGTTAACTCTTTAAAAAATTTTATAAGGATATTATTGGGTATAAAATGTAAATTGTCCATTTTTTTTCCAATTATTGTGAAGCACCTTTTTTTTTTTTTTACGATTCATTTATTCTAGACTCTTTAGTTTTTGTACTTAATAACTCACTTGGATGAATATTTATAATATGGTCCCAAATTTTATTTTAAAATTAAGAAATAAAACTCTTTAATAACTCACTTGGGCGATGTGGGACAAACCCACTCCCCTCTTTGTGTGTGTGTGTGTGTGTGTGTGTGTGTGTTAAGCCTATTTGTTCTCTAAAAAAAACCTCAAGTGGGTTTGTCCCACACCGCCCAAGTGTGTGTCTCTCAATGAGTTTAAAGCCTTCACACAGCTTTCAAGAGTTACCGGCTTTTGTATGTTGTGAGTTGTGTGATATTAAACTCGGGTCCTGTCTCCTCTGTGTGTGTGTGTGTGTGTGTGTGTGTGTGTTTAGTCTATTTGTCCTCTAAAAAAAAAAACTCTTTAATAATAAATAATTTATTACACATGGCCTAAAATTAGAACTTTAATTTGGAATTCTAATTTAACTTTCTCTTAACTTCACCAATTATTATATTCTAGTTCTAGCACGGGAAAAGAGAGAAGGAAATTTGTCAAGGAAGCTCCCATTACCTCTGTATTAAATGCACTGCACCAACCAAGTCAGCCGCATTAATGGTTGAATAACACTTGAATAATGTTAGGATAGCCTATAGCTCTGGAAGCACACCCTCCAAAGGGGGGATGAGACAAGTATCACAAGGAGACCAACCACCCTATATGTGGATCGCAAGGGGAACCACTATTAAAAGGGGAGGAAACCCCAGAAATGGGGGATAGAGAGATTTAAGGAGAGAGTACTCTCAAACTTGTACTCCCCAAGAGTGTGACTAGCTCCCTTGGTTGATCGAGAAGATATTTATAAATCTTGCACTTCTTTTATTTTTGTATTGCGACGTCTCTTTTCATTAGGATCTATTCTTGTTAACTTTAGCCCTTAGATTAGGAGCCCAGAAGATAGTCCGCTGCACCCATCTCTACAAATAAATTGTTGTGGGCCTACTACCAAAGCCCAAATACTTCAGTGCAGGCCCTTTCGATATCTTTTTTCAAACGCCCCCCCACAGTTATTATTTAATTGATATTTAGATATAAACAATATCTCATTAAATTTATCATTGTAGGCCGCAAATAATAGAGAACATACGTGTCATATTGTTGAAGTATTGAGATATGATTTACTGTCATAAATAAATGCAGATTGTCAAGAGTCTTATAGTTTGACCAGTACCTTATGATATTTTCATTCCCCTCACCCTCAACTCTCAATGTATTAAAAATAAAATGCAAACCGTTGCATAACAAGGTTATAGAAGATAAGCGGGTTCTAGTTAGCTCAACTGGTAACATCTCTAATGGTTGAATAAGAGATCTGAAGTTCAATCACTACCTACATCAAAAACTGATTGGTGTTTTGATCTAATGATAAAAGAGCTTTGATCATAAAAGAGCTGTTATTCAGAATAAGCGCTATATGTTGAATCTCTCAAAAAAAAAAAAAAAAAAAAGGTTACAGAAGATAAGCTTGTAGAGTACAACAAAGGCATGAAAGATGGGAAGGAATTGACAAGATAGAGAATTACTTAGGTAAAATGTACATTCAAATTTATTTGGAAATGTACATACAAAAGACAAGCAAGCTCAGTACAACAAAAGCATGAAAGAGGAGAAATGACAAGATAGAGGCATAGAGCATTACATTACTTAGGTAAAATGTAGATATAATTTTATTTGGAAAATAGGCAGCCATGGGTAGCAGCTGTCCTTTAAGTCCAAAAAAAACAAAAAAACAAACAAATGAGCATATAATTTTATTTGGAAAATGGGCATTTATGGGTAGCAGTTGAGCTTTCAGTGGCTGCAGGTTGACCCTCTAGAAGGCCTCCAAATAGCTCTGCTGGATCATAGTAGACCTCCACCTCTTCTACCCTTAGAGATTCATCAACCTATACAGGGATGTATTTAGTAGTTAAACAGCAAATGATTTTAATTAGTTTAGGCCTTGCAAATTCCAAGGCCGACGAAGTTACTTCTATTATTTAACTAATTCATTAAAAAAATCCTGCATAGTGTTTAGTGTTTACAATTTTTTTTTTTTTTTTATAAAAAAGAAGTTATAGGAGTATATACTTTTCCCCAAAAAAAATACATTTTTTTTAATATATCATATCAATAATATTTTAGCTTATGGCGTTCGCTTCATGATAATTATTTTTTATTATTAGCTCAAGATACAAATTAATATTTGGTGTATGCGAACCCCAAAATATCAAATTTTTTAATAAAAAACAAAAGATTTTATAAATTGAGCTAACCAAAATTTACTAATTATTTGAATTAAAAAAATTTACTTATTTGCTGGTAAATTGGTAGAGAAAATTTTTATTGTTATTGATACTTATTTTTGAGCTAACAAACTACTCCAGCAGTTAGCACATGCAGAAAAAACAAAAAACAAAACATGGTGGCTAACTGACCACGGAAAAACTATGTAGTCTAAACTTTTTATTATTATTATTATTTAAAATTAAATTATACTTTTGATTGTTAAAATCTGTTTTAGGTTCCTTTTTTAAGAAAAATTGTTGTGAGTTTGATTTTGATTTCTCCCAAATTTCTTCCCATTTTTTTAAATTTCAAGAATGAAATCTGAATTTGGGTGGGTTAAAAAAAATAAAAAGAGATACAATCAATTTGACTTTTGAAGTATGCGACTATATTTAAATTCATTTGAGCCTTTAAATTCAACCATAAGGAGTAATGAAAAAGGGGACACAATTTTCTACCACATTTTTTATAATTATATTTTTTTATAAGAAAATTTTATAATTATTGATGTGATGGGTTTTTGAAAAGTACAAGAAATGGATGATTTATACTATAGTTTAACGAAACAATTATAAGTGTTTTTATTTTTATTTTTTTATAAGATTTTTATTTTTATTTTTTATATATTTTTTGAATGACGCTGAGGAACTTTATTCACAACAATTTGGTGGGCGAGTAAATACTAAATAGTGGGATCAATACAATTATAAGGTTGAACTTTTCAACTGCATACTAATTTTACACCAGTAGATTACCACCAATTTCTTGTCTTTAATATTATTTTCCCCCTATAGCACTAGGAAACCTTGCAAATATATGCATTCTATTAAGCAATATCGCATAATATAATATAATATAATTAAATAACGCTACGGATATGACAATTTCATAACAAAGGTATTTTTTTTAAGAAGAATTTCACAACAAAGTTAAAGTTAAGTTATTAATAATAAATTAAACGGTAGATGAAAAAGTGATATAAATGGTGAGTTCAAATAAAACTCTATAACAACTTATCACTTAAGATTTGTTTTGAATCAATCTTATAACACTAATCAATATATATAATTATAAGTATGAACTTTTATTATTACCAGTTGAATAAAAAATCTTAGATTTTTTTTTTTTTTCGGAGAGACAATCAAAAATCTTAGATGAAAGCCTGATTTATTTATTTTCTAGGGCCAGTATATGAAATACATACCTTGAGAGTAGCCAATCCATAAAATTGAACGATCTCTCCAGTAGGAGCATGTCCTTTGAAGGGCCCCTCGAAGAAACCCCAGTGCCTAAACTTGAAAACAATTTCAGGAGGTCCAGTATAAACGCTAAGTACTTCCCATGCAAACCCACGAGGAAGAGCCGATCGAAATACATCATGAGATGATTCAAAGCTCTCTTCCTCTGCTTTGTAGTACTGAAACTCCTTTGGCAGTGAATTCTTCAACAACGCATTGTAGCTCCCAAGTCTTAGAGTTTCTTCTCCTGATAACCCCTCTCTTCCTGTGTCACCAAAATTCGCCACCTATTATTATTATTATTATTATTATTAGCTCATCATGAAACATATGGCGTAATTGATAAGTCATGCTAGCTGTCTTTAATTTTTTGCCACAGCCTTGAACATCACGATCAGATGGTTCTTCTCTACCACAACTTTTATGCCACAACTCTAACCTAACGGATTGTGATAGATTATTTATTATGTTCACATGAATTCATTACATAAATTTATTATTTTTCCTTACTGCTCATAATCAATCACATCAAAATTATGATAAAAGTTGCGTCTCTAGATTTTTTTTCAGGTCACATGTACATAGTAGATCATGATCTATGGAAATTAATTTACAAATCATTTTTCTTTTTGGTTATATTTATTTATGAATTAGATAAAAAGTAATTGATATTAGAAAAGTAAGTGGGGGCTTTAAATATGACTTGAAATTTATCTTTATTACCATTAACGAAGAGCTTGAATTTCTCAGGGTTGATTGTCTTGAAGTCCTTCAAGCGAGTCTTGTGTGAGAACTCCATCTCCCAGGACTTCACAGCATTTTGCACTATTTCTTCTAGTGACCCTTTAGGCCATTCCTGCAATACAAGTAACAAGATAAGCTATTAACTAGAGAGAAGAAGAAAAACAAAATCTTGATTTAATTAATCTCCACCTTAGTCCTGCCATCTTCGAAGAGCCTGTTAACGTCATCATATGTTGGAGGCCCACCATGTCTCCATTCAATATCGTCTGCTTCATTATACAAGAAAGACCTGTACTTATCTCCCATGGTTTTAAGTAGTGTAGCTTCTTCTGTAGCCATGTTCAATTTATGTAGACTTGTACTTAAATAGATTTCAGGAATACTTTTATCTTTACTTTCTAGTAGGCATAGTTGTTTCCATCAAAGTGAGGCAGGATCACAAGAGAGCGACCTTGTTCTTTAACAACAGGCAGGGGTATGAGAAATGATAATATTGGGAAAAACTGAATTGTATTGAATTAATTTAGCTTATGCCTTTATATACAACATCAGGTTCAACCAGGAACTAAAAATAGAGAGCTAAACTAACAAACTAAAGTAATAGAATAACAACCACTCTCACGTGTGACTAACCATCCTACTCACGTGTGAACATTAATAACAGAAGAAATAAAACTAAACTACAAGTCGTATTGTTTATGATACACAGACAGCTACTAAACTACAAGTGCTTCAGATATTGCTTCTTGAACTTTAGCTACACTTGTTGAATCTTGCTTCTTCTGCTCTAATTGCTTACACAAACTGCCTTGATCTTGATAAGGGGCGGAGCTGTGTTGAAGGGTGGGGGGGCCATGGCCCTCCCAAAATTTTGAAAATTTTTTTAAATATATATAATTATTTTAATGTTTTCAAAATTTAGTCTATAAAAATAAGAGTTAACCCCCCCAAATATTTGAATTAGTCCAATGATGCTCTTAAAAAAGATAATTGGTCTAATAGCACTAAAGATATAACTTTATTTTTTGCAATTTTATTTTTTATTGTAAAATCTGCTCTTATATCTGTTAAATATTTGATAAAGTTTGGCATTAAACATATTTGAATCTATCTTTTTAACTCGTTATGTAGCGATTAACAAGTTATTGACTCATTAAAAAAATCTTGTCATTAAAACTATACATGAAATGTGTCTTTAGTTGCCACATAATAGGTTAGAGCAAGATAGATTCAAAAAAAATATGTTTGGAGACTAATTTATTCCTCCAAGTTTTGGATCATTCATATTTTTGAAAATTTCATTAGTTCAATTGAAAGATTTTTTACTTACTTTAGTATAAAATTTGATAATTTGTATTTAAAGTGAAATTTTCTAAGAATTTCATTATGAAAATGGAAAAAATGAATTTTATTTTATGAAAAGATCACCATCAATTATAAATTTGATTGAAAATACTAAGCTCTATTTTTTTTTTCTGGGTGTGTGTATATATATAACTTATCAAATAAAAAAGTGTGTATATATATATATATATATATATATATATATGCGTGTGTGTGTGTTTATATAATAAAAAAAACGTGTGTATATATATATGTGTGGGGGGGGGGTTGTCTTGATAAATATATTAGTGCCGCAACTTGGACCCCCAAACAAAAATTCCTGGCTCCGCCCCTGACAACAGGGGTTAAGGATCAACTCTTAGATCAAAAAATTTAAAAACATAAGAGCTAACCTACTTTGATACCACTTGTACGTTTTTAGACCCCTTAAATACAAGTTGTTTAACCTAGTTATTTAGTCAAGTGATTACTTAAATAAATTATTCAGTTCTAGGTTAATACATTCAAATCATATCATGTAAATAATGTAGAAATATAAAGAACACACAATATAATAACCTAGGAAAACCAAACCAGTAAAAAACCCAGGGAGGATTTAACATAGTTGTCCTTAAGCTAACCTGCTTTGATACCACTTGTACGTTTTTAGACCCCTTAAACACAAGTTGTTTAACCTAATTATTTAGCCAAGTGATTACTTAGATAAATTATTCAGTTCTAGGTTAACACATTCAAATCATATCATGTAAATAATGCAGAAATATAAAGAACACACAATATGATAACCTAAGAAAACCAAACCGGTAAAAAACCCGGGGAGGATTTAACCTAGCTATCCTCAAGGTAAAACAGATCTACTATGAAAAAATTGAAGTTTTTACAATAGAACATAGAGCACTAACATCCTATTGATACCTTGAATAAAAAACTTACTACCACGACCATGTAACAGCTCCGAGTCCACGAACTACTTCTTTCCTTGATCTATTGCAGTCACAAGTTCTCCTACTTGTGATATTCTTTAAGTTCTTTACGCAGCAACTGAAACGATCATCAAGTTCTTGACATGAATCTTGATCTTGATAACCCTAAGTGTGTATGAAGGCAAAAACTTCTAGATCTCACAAAAAGATTCAATACACAACCATCAAAGATTTCTAAAACGTAGCTAGAGTTTTTTCCTTTATACTTGAAGTAAAACACTTAATCCTACACGTCAAACGGGCTTGAGCTGAATTGGAAAATCTACAGAAAAATAATTTTGCACACGGTTCGATCGATCGAGCTTAATTTTCTATCGATTGAGCCTTGCAAAATTAGTCCAATAATTTCTACAATCACTCGATTCCAATTTTACAAATAATCATACTTTAAGCAAGCCTAAACTTAGACTCTATGTTTTGATCATGGTTTGCAAACACATTACATAATAAAGTTCTAATACATTAGTTCTTAAAGTCTTAGAACTTAACAAAATTTGTCTTTCAACTCCATCCAATTGAACATCCTTGAAAGGTTGAGTGTTCAAAACATATTAGATTACCTTCATTGTGTTGGAAGCATTGTTCAAACCATAGAGATGTAATCACATTTCAAGAAGCCTTGGAGTGACTGAGAGATTAGCATTGCAGTCAATAGATATTGACTTACAGAATCAAGTGTCTACGAAGGAACAAGATTGAAGTCAACAATTACTATTAGGAGTGGAGAGGTAGACTACGGTGTCTATATACTTGTATTGGAAGCCTAGTAAGTATACTCTATCCCGCAAAAACCTTCATAGTGAATTTGATGGTAAAATATCCCCTCCAATTTAATCCTTCAATTCACTCCCATTTTTAGCCAGATGTTGCATTTATTTGATTTTCAAATGCCACATGTCTTATACCTAAATAAAAATTGGAGGGTATGAAAGGATTCAATTTGAGTACGGTGTCTATATACTTGTATTGGAAGCCTAGTGAGTATACTCTATACTGCAAAAACCTTCATAGTGAATTTGATGGGAAAAGATCCCCTCCAATTTAATCCTTCAATTCACTCCCATTTTTAGCCAAATGTAGCATTTATTTAATTTTCAAATGCCACATGTCTTATACCTAAATAAAAACTGAAGGGTATGAAAGGATTCAATTCGAGTACGGTGTTTATCTACTTAATTGTATTGGAAGTCTAGTGAGTATAATCTATACCGCAAAAACCTTGATAGTGAATTTGATGGGAAATGATCTCCTCTAATATGAGTTTATAACATACCTCCAGTACTTTTTAATTGGAATCTCATTTTCTTTGGATGAGAAATTGCCATACCACTCACTAACTAAATAAAAAGTGAAGATTAAAACTTATTACCATTTGCCAATATTATTTAAAGCAAAAGAAGATGTCCAGTTAAAAAAAATAATAGAAGTAAGCTAGACCCCTAGAATTTAACCCTCCAATTCACTCCCATTTTTTGCCTTCAAGCGATTTTACCTTTCGTTTTTTCACTCCGTGAATAAATGCTGGTCTATGTATGAGTTTATTTATGATTTACTTCCTTTACTATTTATCCATGAATATTATTGTACTTGAACATGGACTACGTAACTTCTCAATTAGGTAATTTGTTAAACTTATTAAATTTAGCAGTAAGTCGTACTAAGGGTCTAAACAACATTGTTTAGATTTTGACTTTGCCATCAACTACTTTTTGGATTGAGACTACTATGGTTGACACAACTTTGTCTCAATTTGTAGAAGTTATAGGTTTAGAGTGGTGGACAATTGCTTTTACATAGACCCACTACTAACATTATTTTTATTTCCATCACTTACAACTTGTCACTCCAACAAATAGAGTAAAAATTTATGGCTAATGTTGGGACAAAATTGGCCTATGCCCTTTTCACACAAACAAAACAGCATTTTGCCCCCTTTCCCAAACTAATTAAGGAAATGCCCCTCTTTTGAAAATTGATTTTCTAAAAATCGAGTTAAGCCCTATAGTGGCGTTTTTAAGGAGCTTATAGTGACGTTTGTAGGACATATAGTGACGTTTTGAAACTCGACCTCTACAAAATCGAGTTATAGGCAAAAAAAAAAAAAAAAAAAAAAAACTGCCTATAACTCGATTCATGGAGCTCGATTTATAAAACGCCACTATAGGCCTTTAAAACGTCGTTATAGGCTCCTTAAAACGCCACATAGGGCTCCAAAAAAAAATTTTTTTTAACTCGATTTTGAAAAAATCGAGTTTCAAAAGAAGGGCATTTCTTTAATTAGTTTGAGAAAGAGGGCAAAATGCTATTTTGTTTACATGAAAAGGGCATATGCCCATTTTGTCTACTAATGTTGTGTTTCTAGACTTATTCTTGCACCAATTACAATGATAAGTGTATCAATTATTAAAACAAGTCATGTTAGATATATTATGGTCAAGAGACTCAAACAAATTGTAGGTCGATCATATATATATATATATATATATATATATATGTACATGTCCGAAGTTAGCTTAGGGTTCTCTAGTCTAGTGTATAAACATTACATTGGATTCATTGTAAGATCAAATATTTAATATTAGAGATGAATCTACACCTTTGGTTTTTTTTTTTAATCTAAATTTTGAAAGGTAGATATAGAGTGAGTGATGGGGTTAATTTGCACCAAATACATGACAAATTAAAAAGGATGCGATTTCGGTTGGTAGATCACTTTGTAACTCTCTTTTCTCGCTTTCAATTACTCAACAACTTTTACATGAAATCATAGCCAACAAGATCCGAGCTGTGTTGTCTACAAATTAAATCTTCCATCAAATCCACTCCTAAGTCCTAATTAACCATATGCTACTGCCATTAACTACATTTTATCTAAAAACCATATGCTATTGCCAATCACCTGACGCTATTACCACCTGCACAAGCTTGAATGTGGGTCGTACGTACCCACATTAATTTCATTTCTAAATAACCAAGCAAAGCAATTGGCCATGTTGACTCGTCACTCTGTGAGTTGCTCCTATTCCAGGTGGTTGCATTCTGTGTATTGATGGAGAAGAAAAGTCGGACCAATTTGCTACCAAAAATCATCTTTGTTTTATGTCATACATGTGTGAGTCTATGCATCGGAACCTCACCAACCAAACAGCCATTTTAACATGTGGGTCGACAAACACGTCACCTCTTCAATGTTTAAAAGGATTTTAGAATAAATGAGAGTTTTGAAAACATGATTTTTAAAATTACAAATAAGCATGTGGTAAATAAGTGAAAAAAAAAAAAAAAAAACTCGTTTATTATCTCTAAAATCACATACGTACGGAGTGTTGTAAATGCATGAAGTTACACAAATGGATGCTTTATTCATAAAGAGATGAGCATGGTTGCAACAAATCCTGCATAATGGTGGATGTGTTAACATATTAGAGAGACACCTGTCAAGTGCAAATTTAATGGAAACTTCTTTTAACCCTAACGTTATCTCTCTCTCTCTCTCCCTCTCTCAAGCAAAACCAAAATCAAAAGAAAGATCCCACTCTTTGTGCCAGTGTCATAATGTACCAAGCAATTTGCATTTATTAATGGTAGTTTTTTTTTTTGTAAACATTTATTAATGGTAGTTGAATACCTTATCTTCCCACCAACTAAATGATTCCCTTACATTATATCCATTCTTTTTTTCTTTCTTATTTATTTCCACGTACATGGACCACCACATTAATCCTAGTACTATGGAAATTAAATGTGGTCCAATTCGGACACCAATTGTTATGAACCCCCTCCCCTCAACAAGTCTTATAGGTTTCTTAAAAAAAAAAAAAAAAAAAAAAAAAGAAGGAAAACAGGAAACAAAGAGTGTCATGAAAATTTATTCAATTTTGTTGGAGTCTAATATGTGGTACTCCTTGCTCTTAAATGAATAGTAGATCCTACATGAATTTAATTTGTAGAGCATCACCAAACTAGAAAATTTTCATATGCATCTGATGTATGGAGTGCAACCTTCACAAGACTGTGGGCCTCATGAATGTGAGAGGTGTGCTCCATACTTCCGGCACATAAGATACCAACTTCATGGAACTAACTTGAGTTTAGTGCTCCTATGCAATGGATCCATTAGGTTATAGGTATGTGTCAAACACTTGCTACAAGTCTATATCCCAACAATTCTAGTGCATGGACGCACTAGACCCAAGCCTTGTGCGAGCGTCATAAAGTACCAAGCAATTTGCATTTAGTAAAGGTAGTTGAATACCTTATCATTCCACTTACTATACGATTGTCTTATATTATACCCGTTCTTTTTTTCTTTGTAATTTATTTCCATATGGACCACCACATTAATCCTAGTACTATGGAAATTAGATGTGGCTCCAAATCGGATAGCAATTGTTATCAACCCCCTCCCCCCCAACAAGTCGTATATGTTTCTTAAAAAAAAAAAGGAAAATAGAAAACATAGAGTGTCATGAAAATTTATTCAATATTGTTTTTTTTTTTTTTTTTTTGTTGATAAATTTATTCAGTATTGTTGGAGTCGTATGTGGTACTTCCTACTCTCAAATTAATAGTAGATCCTACACGAATTTAATTTGTAGAGCGTCATCTAATTGGAAAATTATCATATGCACCCGATGTATGGAGTCCACCTCTCACAAGCTTGTTGGCCTCATGCATGTGAGAGGTGTGCTCCATACTTCCAGCACATAAGATACCAACTCCATGAAACTAACTTGGGTTTAATGCTCCTGTGCAATAGATTCATTAAGATTTAGATACATGTCAAACACTTGTTATGTGTCCATATCCCAACAATTCTAGTGTATGGATGCACTGGACCTAAGCCTTGTGCGAGCGTCATAATATACCAAGCAATTTCATAATGTACCAAGCAATTTGCCTTTATTAGTGGTAGTTGAATACTATGTGGGTCCAAAACAACCAACAACGGATTTGTAAGATTGATACGAGAAAGTTTCTCAAAGCATCAATATTGTAATAGGTTAAATTTGTTGCGCACACATAAAAAAAGCTATTGGTCTTTTGGAATAAGCAAGGTTACGTATGGCCACATGGGTGTTCTACAACATACAAATGGAGCATCATAATCTTTCTCACCAATTCAAATGATCATAAAGAGATATACTCAGTATTGCACCCATTACCTTGAGTCTGATATCTTCTACACATTTTCCTTGGAGAAAATGGGCATTTGCCCCTTTCACTAAAACTTTTCAGCAAAATGCCCCATATTTGAAACTATTTAGAGAAATGCATGCCCCTGTTTTGAAACTCGATTTTCTAAAAATCGAGTTTCAATTTAAAACTCGATTTTTGGACAATCGAGTTATAGCGAATTGAAAATTAAAAAAAAAAAAAAATTCTGGAACTCGAGTTCCATGAACTCGAGTACTTTACATGGAACTTGAGTTCCAAAAAAAAAAAAATTTGAGTCCACATTTGCTGTTACTCGATGTTCCAAAAATCAAGTTTTACATTTGAAACTCAATTTTTAGAAAATCGAGTTTCAAAACAGGGGCATTTCCCTAATTAGTTTCAGACATGGGGCATTTTACTGGAAAGTTTGTGAGAAAGGGGTAAAAGCCCATTTTGGCCCGTTTTCCTTTCTAAACAATGGAAGCAATTATCATTCATACAACATTAGTTTGTACATGTTACATACATGCTGGTCTTGGTGATGCCCTATGCATGGCATCATGTACAAAAAAGAGAGTCTTAATATCCATGCATTTTAATACTCAATAATATAAACTAGAAGGTAGTCAAGGGGGTATTTTTGAACTAGAAATAAAAATGAACATTGTTATTCAACCAATTAATGTGTTTATAATAAACTTGTTACCAAGGAATTATAGACATGGATTGGGTAGTCGTTGCAAATGTTGGAAAAATACATGTTTGTATCACATACAAAGCATATGCAATACAAAAATTAACCGATCTACTTCATTCGCAATTAATAACATGTACTATGTAAGTTTTAGAATTTAAGAATAAGAAAGCGTACCTTGGTGCAGTGAAATTCAAAACCAAAAGATTAGAAGTACTTGGGAACACTTTTAATCTTCACTTCAATTCCACTTAATGCCCAAAAAGTGTGGTCTCTCAATCAATTTCCAAGGAGAGAATAAAAGAATGTCTAATACTCACATACAAACTATTTCATTCCTTGTAAGATCTTAATGAAAACACTTATGAAAAAGGCTTCTAAAAGAACTAACTCTAAAATTCTGTATGTTTCTCTCCTTATATATAATTGATTATCTAATTGAACTAGCCTTTTAGACCATTCCGATTGGGCTCTAGTATGTGGCTTGGAGTGGAACTAAAAGAGAACAAATAAGACTCTAGCTCCAATGGGACTTGGGCTTTTTTGTCAACTATTGACAAGTTCAAAGTTACTATTAATTATATTCAATACTACTTTATGAATATAATTGCACTGTAGGCCTTATTAATAAATGATATCTCAAGACTTTGTTATACAGGCAACCCCTTAATTAAAATATTCGTAGTAATACAAAGTCATGAATATAGACTGTCATTTTGAAAATTATTACTTTTTAATCCTTGAGTATCCGATTTATAACAATGAATGGCCTTTTTTTGCACATTCAGCTCTACATTTCCAATATATTGCTTTCTACCAATGGAATTAGAATCCTCTTCTTCCAAAACAAACCTTGATCCAAAGAGTCATTTGAAAGAAGAGTTGTCTGATCCAGAAACCAACAAAAAATACAAAGAGATCATGTCAACCATTCCACGAAGAAAGGATATGTGGGTGAAGGATCTCTACCAGTATGAAGGCTTTTGGTGTGGTGCACACACCTTAGGAGTCTTGTCAGCTCAAGACCGCTTCAAGCCTCATCCCAATGACATTTTCTTGAGTAGTGCTCCGAAATCTGGTACTACTTGGCTTAAAGCATTGAGTTTTGCCATTATAACTAGATCCCATTTTAACGAGTCTACAAATCCTGTACTCATTAGACTGGCACATGATTTGGTACCATTCTTGGAGTTCAAAGTTTGCTCAAACCCTCAAAAGTTGGATTTTGATGTTCCACTTGTGGCTACACACATTCCCTACACTTCCTTACCAAAATCCATTATAGATTCTGGTTGTAAAATTGTTAATTATGTAGGGATCCAAAAGATGTATTTGTGTCTTTATGGCACTTTTCTCACGAGATGAGTCCTAAGGGCGATGCCTTGGCCATGGAAGATATTCATTTGGAGAACGCATTTGAGTTCTTTTGTGAAGGGTTTCTATTTTTGGGCCATATTGGGATCATGTATTAGGGTATTGGAAAGCAAGTTTGGAATCACCAAAGAGGATATTGTTTTTGAAGTATGAAGATTTGAAAAATGAGACTGTTTATTGGGTAAAGAAAATGGTTCATGGGTTATCCTTCCTACTTGGAGGAAGAAAAAAAAGGTGTGCTGCAAAAGATTATAAACCTTTGTAGTTTTAAGAACTTGTCTAGTTTGAAGTGAATAAAAGTGAAATCACACATATTGGAGCCAATCTGTTGGTTGGCAAAAACAGCGCACTTTTTAGAAAAGGTAAAGTTGGAGATTGGATGAATCATCTTACTCCAGAAATGGCAACACGACTCAATCAAATAGTTGACCAAAAGCAAAGTAGTTCTGCTTGACATTGCACGTCTCATCTAATACATGAGAGGGAATACCTTTCTGTCATGACTTCCTTCAATATATTTTAGTATGGAAAGTGAATAAAATGTGGCACCGAGTGGTGTTTTAGCATGTCAAGCACAATGACTTCTCGTCATTTTAGTGCAAGAGTGTCTAGCAGGTAATTTGATAAGGTGTGTGCTATAAGTAGTAATGTATTATCTTTTATTTTTTAATGGTTGAAACTTGAAATTGCGATGTCATATTTAACTTTGGCCTTCAATGTTGTTGTTGTTGTTATTGATATTATTTTGCATTTGTTCTTTGGCTTAATTTCTAAGATTTTGCTTCTTTTCTTTTTCTTTTTTTTCTTTTTTTTCTTTTTTTTTGAAGATTGATACGATTTTGTTGACATTGGGGCAAACGGCAGCTGCAAAAGGTCACTAAAAAATCCTAATAAAACGGATTTTATATGTTTAGATCCCTTGATGATTAACATTAATGCATAGTAAATACTTTGAATAAACAGTCACTCAATAATGAACAAAAATATACATGACCAGTAGTGTGTATATATAGTCAGCTACTTTCAAAACTTTAGCCTAGCCCAGACCAATGCAACCTCTACAAACATTCCTAGCACAATATTCATAGAACAAGACGGAACAATCTCATTGTTTGTAGGAAATCTATTGAAAATTTGAAGGTTAAATGACAAAAGATCATTAAAACTAGAGTATCACCCAAATCATTAAGCAAGTGATCGATGTTCGAAAGTCTCCATGTTTCATTCCACAAAGACCATCTCTATTGTGCATAAGAAAGGAGCTTTAAAGTTGGGAGACATTCTTTTGTCGAAGCTTTCACATCTTCCTCCAATCAAGATTCCCTCAAATGTAAGCATGTCTCCCATTAATAGGCTCAATTGTGAATCCATATACCCTGCCACTAAACCATGAATAACCCTGTGTGCAAGTAATAACAACAACAACCATAATATATAAAGTTTTATAATTGTTTTATACGATGTATCATATTTTGAAATCATTGCATGATATCTGCATTATCAGTCCTACAAGTTACATCTCTTTCAATGTACACAATCTAGCAATAATTATCCATTGACCTCCCATTTGATTGATTTATTTCAAAAATTTTAAGATCTAAATGGGATTTTTTAAGTTTTAAGATTAGCAAATTTCTACTTTTGTTGTTGATCTTATTAAGTTGTTTTCTAAGATTTTATGTCAAATTGGTTTGTTATTGAGGGGTTTTTTTTTTTTTTTGTGTTTAAAAATGTTAGAATATTGTTAAGAGGATTATATTCAAACTTATTTTAGTTGGGCTTTAAAAAAATTTAAGGTCATGGTGTTCAACATTATATATATTTTAAGGGGGTAAAAAAAAATTATATATATAGTTTTTTTTGGGGGGGGCAAGTTCAAGGGGATCATTTGAACCCCCTAAGCTCTATAAGTGTATTCGCTCATGGTACAAAGTGCTCGGGAGTCTAGAAAGAAAAAACTAATTATAATTTTGAACTAATTTTTTTTTTAATAATAGATACAATAGTATTTCAAACCTATAGCGTTCATGTTTTTAAAGATACAATAGTATTAGAAGCTTTTTATATATATTCATATATTTAAAAGAGAAACAAGAAACTGTTTTTGTTTACAAGTTTTTATATTTTTCATAAAAGTAGTATAAAAAGATTAAAATAGTCCATTAACAAACGAATGACTTGAGAGCACCTGTTATTCAGATTTTTAGTTTTTTTTTTTTTTTTTTTGTATAGATGAAAATTAAACCTTAAATTTTTTATTCGACAATAAGATATTTTATCAATAAAACTAAATGGAAACCACCTTTGGGACTACTCTTTATGGTTATCATATGCTATTCTATTGACCATTCCAAGGCAAAGTCACGTGATAACATGTCACAGCATTTTATATGTTTAGTCACTGGTCTTTTGTAAGGAATGTTTTTACATAGAACATTGAGGATTATTAACTTATTCTATTGGTTCCATTTAAAAATAAAAAAAAACTTATTCTATTGGCTACTCTTTTATAATTCACAATATCATATACTATTTTTTATTTGCCATTTTAAGGCAAAGTCACAAGGGTAACATGTTACAACATTTTGTATAATCAATTTAGTTCTCAAAGTTAACTTTTTCTTTTGGGTTTTTTTTTTTTTTTAAGAAAGAGTTCTTAAAGTTAACTTAGTTCATAAAATAGTTGAGAAAAATAACTAATTAGCCAAACAATTTTAAGAAAATAAATTAGCTTTAATAACTAAATTAATAATTTTTGAAAAATCTTGAACTTAGTTGACATTAGTCTAACATCAAGATTTATAAAAGAAATTTACCCTTTATTTTTTTTTTTAACGCTAAGGTAAAAATTTGATTCACAATAAGATTTAAAACCCTACAAATTACAAGGGCAGAGTTGGTCCACATAACGTTGGCTGATTTTAGTTGAAAGCACTAGGGGTGTGCAGAAAACCCACCGACCCACCAAACCCGACCCGACCCAACCCAACCCGCCGGGTTGGGTCGGTTTTTTAGGCCTGGTGGGTTGGGTTGGGTTACAAAAAATTATTTTATAGCGGGTCGGGTTGGGTTTGGGTCATAAAATTACAAACCCGCCAAACCTAACCCGACCCACCCATATTTAATATATATTTAAAATATATTATATATTTAATAAAAAAAATTTTTGTTAGATATATTTATCTCATTTAAACATATTTTATTTACAACTGAGTTTGAATATTAGTTTATATATTTATGTATATTTTGTTTATCAACTTAGGTGGCAAGTGTGATATATTTTTGTATGCTCAATTTAATAATAATAGTAATAAAAAAATAATTTGTTCAACCCATGGGTTCAACCCGACCCAACCCGATCCATGTGGGTTGGGTTGGGTTGGGTTGGACATATGTCATGGGTTGGGTTGGGTTGAATTTTTTTTGACCCACCATGGTGGGTTGGGTCAAAAAATTCCCTCAACCCGACCCAACCCGACCCATGCACACCCCTAGAAAGCACCTGCCAGCCACTACTTTATTTATAAAAAAAAAAAAAGTAAAACGCGCGGCAGGTCCTTGTAATAAACTAATAATAATGTCCATAGAGTGGGCCTTAAAATAATTGAAGGTCATTATATTTATGTAGAGGAAATTTATCGTGCTTGGCTGTTTCCAAATTCCAACCCAACGAGTTGCACGTTGGCATTGATTGATTGAAAGCTCTATGCCATTTTTTTTTTTTTTTTTTTGTTCCTCCCCTCTCACCAAATTAACCAATGAGTGTTCATAAATAAATAAATAAATAAATAAATAAAAACCAACAAGTGAAACAAGTCTTCAAGAACAGTAGGTCAAGAATCTAGTTAATACAACCAAATCTCATTATAATTTTAAAATATTTTTGATTTGAGTTGTAGTGTACATTAATATAATTTTATTTTATTTTATGTTGATCTATGGTAGATGGACACTTGTTATAAAAATGCTATAACATTTTGCTATGGAACTCTTCTCTTAAAGCTGTCATATATGATAACTCTAGTTTAATTTATTTGCCAATCTACCCAGGTACTTAAGCCCTCCAAACTTCCTGCTCCAACGAGGTTATGCCAAACTTATTTCTTTTTTAGCTTCCCGGATCACGCTATCGCCCATAGCATCCACCAAGCCCTATCGGCTTCTTTTAAAAAATCCCCAAAGCTTCCCAAGCTCTAAAAAATTCTCTACACTCTGAATAAGTGTGGGTTGTGTTTGGATACAAATCTCCTCTCAAGGTATGACGATGGGAGAGGGAACGAGAAGAGGGTACAATGATTTCTCACTAAGGATGAGTAGCTCTCTCTCAAAAGGATGGGTGTGTGTGTTGTAGAAAATCAATCTAGGGTTTTTCTCTCTGAATGGCCTTACCTGTATTTGTGAGTAATGAGGATACATATAGTATGGGTGAAGGGTAGGCACGTCACACTAAAAAAATCCTTCAGGCAAAATGTTTCGCGACTATTTCTCGAGAAGGCCTTACCTGCGAGATACTCGCGAAAACGACAGCTTGCATGACTCTTCAGCTTCCAGCACGTGCTTCTCACGTGGCTCTTTTGCAGGTTAGTTTCTCCCGAACTTCTAGCAAAATCCACAAGTTCTTCATTTTATCTTGAGTCTTCACCAACGAATACTAAACCCAATACAATAACATCTCACAAAATACAAGGAACAAAATAAAAGCAATTACAATACTTTTTGTCATGGAATAAAGCCAATAAATAACATAGTTGTAAATCATAACTTTACAGGGTGTAATCGCCGCTAAAAAGTGCGTAAAGGCTATTGTTTAATAAACCCTATAGCAGCGCTTAATGCTCGCCACTAAAGGTTGTCACCTATAGCGGCGGGTCTATCCCGTCGCTAAAAAGTCACTTGACCTGAATGGTAATCTCATATGGCGGCGGGTTTTTGTCTGCCGCAATAGGCCAAAAGCGCTGCTAAATGAGCGATCTATTGTGGCGTTTTTTTACAGCCGCAATAGAGCTATTGCGGCACCGCAAGGCTAGCAGGTAGAACCGTCGCAATAGGCCAAATGGACCTCCTTTAGCGGTGATTTTTTGGGCTTTTGAGGCGGCTTTGGCCCGCCGCAATAGGCCAGTTTTTTTGTAGTGACTGCTTCTCAAAGTGAACTTATTGATATTATGATATATATATATATATTTATATTAAGAAAGCTTTACGTACAGTTACCTGAAGAAGATTAATAATTATTAACACATCAGAAATATTATCTTATAAGTCATCTGCTTATACATAATTTTTCTTCAAACCCAAGCAATTTACATACTTTTGAAATCACTTTAACATATACGATACACCGTTATATATTACTTATTATGAGCAAAGGGTAATATAAAATATACAAACCATGTCCTTCATAAAAGGATTGTGCATATTTATAATTGAGTCCGGTTAATTTGTGTCCTAAGGCACATATTAAACCATCTATTTTTGAAAAAGTTTTATCGAGAATTGAAAAAGTTTTATAGCTTTTTCAATTTTCGATAAAACTTTTTTCTAAAATGGTATACTATTGTGTGCCTTAAGGGCATACATTAGTAAAATCCTTCGTAATTTTAGCTATCAAATATAAGGGAACTAAGCAGAAGTAGTATTGGTGTTTATAATCTCGTGGGTTTGAGATTTTTTTTTTAATATATATATTGTATAAAAATTATCTAAAGACAATAACTTACAAATCTTGTAAATAAGAACTTCTTATTAAGATTCCAATTAAATTAATTACCAAAATTCATCACCTGTAATAACAAACAATTATATATTTTTTAACGAAAGGCATGACCAAAATCTGTAGCAGACTGTCAAGGAGGAAATAGGAGCCGAACCTTCGACTAGTTTTATAAAAACCATAAAACCCAGTGTTTTAACCGTAAAAACTGCCGGTTCAAATAGTAAAAAATAAATATCAGACTTTTTTTTTAATATTTTAATCATTCGAGTGTTTGGTTTGAGTTTTCAAATAACAATTTTCAGTTTTTAAAAATATTTTATTTATTTTTATACATTTTTTCAAACACACATATTTTTATTATTTGAACAAGACGAAAGTACTGATGGTTTGGATTTGGAAACTCTTTTCTCAGCATAAAGTATCATATTTAATGTTTTTTTTTTTTTTGAACTGTAAGGTAAAAATTTTATTCACAATAATTGAACACCATTATGTAGTGGAAATTTGTCGTGGCTGGCTGCTTCCAAATTCCAAGCCAACGAGTTGCACATTGGCTTTAATTGATTGAAAGCTCTATGCTGCTGACTGATTATCTTCGCAACTGCAATACAAAAAAATGTGGCCCCTATGCCTTTGGACAAATGTGAAATAATTTAAAAATAGACTGGTGATGTGACCAGACTGCAAAAGTACGTAACCAAAGTCCACAACTTGACAAAAGGTCTTCCCCACGGGATGTTACCTGTTGCTGTATTTTTGTGGGAAATTCTTAGGTGATCCAGGATTACAAGGTCAGCTTGCTGACCTTGTAGTCCCAGCCAATAGAAAAGAAACACATCATTAAAAACAGCTGATATCAGCTTTCCTGCCAGGTCACTGAAAAGCAAATAACACTTTTAACTTCCGTTAATCCAGAAACGTTAATCCTCTGTTGAAATTCAAATTTTGATTTGGAAATTGGGCGGGTTCGGTGAAGGTAAAAACTGAAAAAACAGAAAGCTTTTCATTTTCAATCTTCATTTTTGGAGCTCTCTCTCTCTCTCTCTCTCTCTCTCTCTGTGTTCATCATAACCACCACCGTTTGGCTGCCACTTCCTTCCATCTCAACGCTGGCAACATTTCTGCACTTGTAAGGTACCAATTTTGTTCCTTTTTTTGTGGTACAGAAACTGCTTGCTGAAATGCTTCATAGAGATTCATTTTTCCAAACTTCTTGCTGTTGTGGCCTTGTGTTCTTATTATTAGGGGCTGTGGGTTCATGTTAGTGTGGTGCAGAAATCTGATTTTTTTTTTCTTTTGGATTTAATTGTTTAGGATTTGATATGGACAACAGTTATAATGATATGAGGTGCTTGCACCCAATGTAACAAGTGGCCTCAGCCCTCAGATAGATGTTGTAGTTGGCTCAACAGTTGATAAGCTGACTTTATTTACATTTCTTGTTGTGCTTGTGGGTAGCTCTGTATTTAGGTGGAACCGTGGAAGGCCTTTTATAAAGAAGGAAATTAATTTCTAGCATGGCATAAGGACTTCACGGCCTGGGTACAGAGTTGCTGTTGCTCTGTTTCTATTTCTTTTCTTCTTCTTTTTTTTCCTTCTTTGTGGTGTACACCATTTTCATTACACTGCACTAAAGTTTCATTTTTTTCAAGCAATTTTTGGGTTCATTTTAATGATAATAGGTTCTAAAATTAATTTGCTCTAGGATACCTTTTGGCATATTTTGGTGTATCACGTGTCACTATGAAACCTGCTTATTGGAAGGCCAAAAGTTTAAATTTTTACTGTGTTTCTGTTCTTGCAAAGAAATTAGTTCTTATACTATTTTTTTAAAAGAAAAAGAAAAAGAAAAAGAACAGTGGGCTAGTTAATTATGTCCTCTATGACGTTAAATTACAAAATTATGTTCCCTATAATGCTTTTGTGTGAACCATTGTTCATTATGCAGGAGTGGTAAGTTGTTTTTTTTATTCTGTTGTGTTGTTTATTGTTTGCTTGTGTGGGCTGCTGTTAAAGTATCTTAACTTCATGCACTTTTTTTTTTCAGGTTTAGTATCAGTCGGATCAATTTTTAGAAAAAAACAGAGAATATGTTGTTGCTGAACAACAAAATTTGTTGAATTCTTTCAATTGTCCGTTTGTAGCAGGCCTTTAACCTTCTTTATTCACCCTGTGTTCCCTGTCTCTTGTTTGAAAGCTAAATTGGGACACAAGACAGTGCCTCTTTCACTTTTGCCTTCTGTCAATTCTCAAGGCATCCTTGCCTCTGAACCTGTGGTTGTTCTGCAGACTAGATCATTCCAACTACGCAATAGAACCATTACTCAGCTTTTGATTTAGTGGCAAGGGGGCTCCTCTGATGATGCTACTTGGGAGGACTTGTTTGCTCTTCAGCAGCAATTTCCACATCTCGTGGGCAAAATGTTTTAGTGGAGGGGGTAATGTTAGGAGTCTAGTTTAATGGTGTACTGAAAGATTGGTGTATTGCATTGTATGTTAGTATTACTGAGTTGCTGGTATGTGTTGGTTTGTTAGTTACTGGTATGTTAGCTGATGTGTTCAGTTAGTTTTTGCGGGAAAAGGATTAAGGAACTCTTGTATATAAACTAATAAGCAACATAATGAGAAGCATCCAGAAAATTAACCAAATTGTTCTTATCTCTTTCTCACTCAATTCAGGATGTTGGTTACCCTTGAAGTAACTATTTCTTCTTTTCTACTTCTAAAATTCTGATTCACCAGGAGCTTAACTTAACAACTCTTCTCAATTAAGTATATGGATAGGACTTGATGTTAGTGTGCTACAGGCCTTTATTCCTTTACACAAGATGAAGATGGCCAATTGCATGTGGAGTCACAATGTCATATAATATGTATAAGCAGTTAAGCACCATAGCTACATTAGGGGCAATTCATCAAGCAATGGTACATTTGGTGGAACTTTTTCAAAAATTATTTTTAAATTTGTAAACAAAATTGCTATTTAGTTTTGCCACTGTTTCAACAAGACACTTGATAGGCATATCCAAATTCATGCAAAAGAGTGTTTTGTTGTTGGCATAGAGTGTTTATTTTCACAAGTAGAACTAAGGCTAATTATCACTTTCATACTAGACTGCTCTTAAGAAAATTTATGATACTTTAGTGTTAAAAGATTTATTGAACACTCAAAATAGATTTCCAAAGACTTGTAAAATAAATTTGCATAATAAAGGCAAAAACAAATAGTTTTTCTTCAAATAGATTGTAAAATAATCCAAATAAATGACATAATTCACAAATGTGATTTATTTAAGTGCCATTTAGCCAAAATAATATCAAATACAAAAGAACCAACAGGATATACATAGACCAAACACAATATAATATCTACATCAAACCCCAAACAAATTTTAGCTACCCCCAATGCTTCTAGCTATAACCAACAAGAGGAGAATTTCTAGAATTAATATATGTCTACTTTATTATTCAAATCTCAACCGAATTACAATAATAAGACAATTGAACATATCTCAATCTGATAGCTCTACCTAAAAACTAGGAATTTATTGGCTGAATTCTAACTCTAATCAACTATTAACAGCTCCCTTGGATAAAGGATCCACTCCACCCATTACTCATACTTTTATCCATGTTGCTAGTCATTTGCATCTTCTATTTCTGTTGCAAGATATTCACGCCATCCATGCTAAATTGATGATGTTAATCCTCATCATCATTCTTAGCTTGCTGAAGCCTTGCACATCCACGCTGCATACATGCTGAAGCCTCATACATCAAATTAAACATAGAGTGTTATCAAAATCACAAATCAAACCGAAATGACAAAAGAAAAGTGAAATAATGTAAAATTATTTGACTTGATATCAGGCAAGAAATTTAATTAACTTATTTTAGTTCCATGTTAACATGAATACAAAGCCACAAGTTTAGACAAACCAAAACTCTATGAAGCTTTTCAACAAGCAATAATGTGAATAACAGGGGGACAATTGCCTATTGAATTAGAGGTCAATGCTAAATAACTCCTTTATATGGACAAAGATCAACTTCAAAATTCTCTTTTTAGCTTCTATCAAAATCAAATATTAAGTACAACTTTGTTCATTTTTAAAATATAAAAATGAACTAAAATGTAAGACAAAAATACGAAATATGATTCTATGGCAATGACCCACTTCAAACTTCCTATAAAAAAAAAAGACTTAAAAAGGTGAAAATGAGATACACCCAACTAATGAACAAATATTTGCTTCTCTTTTTTCTAACACTAGATTCTTGTATTGTTGCAAAGTACTAGCCCCCTGTTCTTTGTTCGTTAGGTGCAAGTATCTCTTATCATTATAACTTTTGTCCATATCAAATCCTAACCAATTAAATCCAAAAGAAAAATCAGATTTCAGCACCACACTAACATGAACCCACAGCCCCTAATAATAAGAACACAAGGCCACAACAGCAAGAAGTTTGGAAAAATGAATCTCTATGAAGCATTTCAGCAAGCAGTTTCTGTACCACAAAAAAAGGAACAAAATTGGTACCTTACAAGTGCAGAAATGTTGCCAACGTTGAGATGGAAGGAAGTGGCAGCCAAACGGTGGTGGTGATGATGAACACACACACAGAGAGAGAGAGAGAGAGAGAGAGAGAGAGCTCCAAAAATGAAGATTGAAAATGAAAAGCTTTTTGTTTTTTCAGTTTTTACCTTCACCGAACCCGCCCAATTTCCAAATCAAAATTTGAATTTCAACAGAGGGTTAACGTTTTTGGATTAACGGAAGTTGAAGTGTTACTTGTTTTTTAGTGATGTGGCAGGGAAGCTGATATCAGCTGTTTTTAATGATGTGTTTCTTTTCTATTGGCTGGGACTACAAGGTCAGCAAGCTGACCTTGTAATCCTGGATCACCTAAGAATTTCCCTATTTTTGTAACTCACTGATGGTGATGGACCAATAATGAACCCATTAGTATTCTTATCGCCATGAGCTCAGTTATGGATAACCTAATTAGTCGTTGGTTATGTTTACTGTGCCTGTTAACGGCAATTATTTGTATTTTTTTTTCCAGCTATATTGCAGCTTTATATTATATTTTTGCAGTTTTTAAATTGTGAGATCAGTTTTATTAAGGGAAAAAAAATATTAAAATAAGTAATGAGATCAATTTTATATTTTTTTTATTTAATTTTTTTATTAAATAGAACTTATATTAGTGCAACATTAACAAACACTGCTAAATACTTGTTAACATTTGCGTTAGTCATATATTAGTGCACCGTTGAATCTCAGCTGAGCTGCCGCGATTATTCACTTAATTATGCTCTAATGTCCTTTTTAACGTACTTCTCTTTTTTTTTTTTTTTTGAAAAGCTTTTTAACATACATCTATGTAATATAAAAGCAAAATGCTTGATTTTTTATTGACCACTTTTTATTGCATCACATAATTACATAAATTAATGCCATATATACATTTAAAAATATTGAAAAAGTGTGTTTTTTCATTTTTGGTCGATAGACAACTTTTCATTCAACAAGCACATTTTCATTCGATAGATACATTTTCGTTCAATAGGAGTATTTTCACTAAATAGGCACATTTTCATTAAAGATTAGAAATCACAAATCTTAAAAATAAGTACATCTTATAAGATTCTAATTAAATTTAATACCAAAATTCATCACCTACATAGGATAACAAACGGCTATAGATTTTATAATGGATTGGCATGACCAAAAACAATGGAGGTTGAAATTACTTATCACTAGAAAGTACAGATTGGCTGTGCTACTAATGTCTTTATAGAGCAGCTCTAAATAATTGAGTGAGAAAAGAAGAGTCAAAAGGTCTTCTCAGATATTGTTCTACAATACACTAGTGGAAAAATGCCATGTATAGATTCTGCACCTTCGCGACAAAAGAAATCATAGCTAATGTGCCACATCTTCCAAAGAGACCGGTGATGTGACCAGACTGCAAAAGTATGCAACAAAAGTCCACAACTTGACGAAAGGTCTTCCGCACAAGATGTTACCTGTTGCTGTATCATAATTTGTAACTGACTGAAGGTGATGGCCCATTAATCTTCTTATCGCCTTGAGCTCAGTTTTTTTTTTTTTTTTTTGGCTGAATGAGAGCAATGGAAAACCTTATTGGCTAATAGCAATTACATCAGTTCGTGTAAAAATTTTTACATTTTATACATCTAAAATTTACTTTTTCTATTTTATACGTTCATTTTTACAAGACACTCACATCAGTTTATCTATTCTACACATTTATTTAATAAAATATTAATTCTACCCAATTTTTTTATTATTTTCTCAACAACACGCGCGCACCCCTATTCTGTTTTGATTTATATCTCGCCTCTCTCTCTCTCTCTCTCTGTGTTCTACTTCTCTCATTTTTTCTCAGAAATTCCAAAACCCATCTCCCTACCCGGACCGGCCACGATCAGACTCTTCACCGGGCACGATCATTACCCTCTTCACCGGCCGATCCTTCTTCACCAGCCGATCCTTCTGGACCCAGACCTCTACACCGGCCACAATCGTTCTTCACCGGCCGATCCACGATCCAGATCTTCTTCACCGGCCACGATCGTTTGTGTGTGGGTCTGTTTCTGTGATGATTTGTTTGGATGAGTCTGTGTGTGGGTGTGTCTGTGTGAATCTGAGGTGAAAGAAAGGAATAGGCTGAGGTCGTTGTGAACGGAAAAGAGAGAGAAAAAATGGTGGGAATGAAAAACTAATAAAAAAATAAATAGAGGCGCTACAGTAACCGTGCATATATGCACGATTACTGTAGCAAATGTGCATTTTTGCACATTTTTGCACGATCTGATGCGGGAGCTTTTTGTGCCAAAATGTGTAAAAATACCATTTTTTCCATTATGCAAGACTTTACAAGAACTGATGTAATTGCTCTTAGTCATATAGACTAGTGTGCTGGTTTGGATTAAAAAAAAAAAAAATACTAGTGCTGGAACCATTGAATCTAGGCTGAGCTGCCATGATTATTCGCTTAATTATGCTCTAATGTCCTTTTTTTAATTAACATACATTTATGTAAAAAAAAAAATATATATTTGACTTTTTGCAGGCCACTTCTTGTTATGTCATGTAACTACATAAATTAGTGTAACATATATATTTAAAAACATTGAAAAGTTGTGCTTTTTTCTTGTTCAATTTTGATCAATAGACTACTTTTCATTCAATAAACACATTTTCATTCAATATTTATTTTTTCTTTAAATAGACAAATTTTCGGTTAATAGACACATTTTTCCTAGATAAACACTTTTTCAATCAATAGGTACCTTTTTATATATTTAATATGAAGGGTTATGACTTTTCAATAGACACATTTTGATATATCAAATTTGAAGAGTCATGACATTTCAATAGACACCTTTTGACATATATATTACAAACTATTTTATATATACCTATATATTACACAAATTAAACTAGATAAGCAATATTCTGTTCCTTATTTTTTCTCACAAAAAACTACTACTAATAAAATAACATTGTTTTCCTTTTTCAATTTTGATCAATAGACTACTTTTCATTCAATAAACACATTTTCGGTTAATAGATACATTTTTACTAGATAGACACTTTTTCAATCAATAGGTACCTTTTCATATATTCAATATGAAGGGTTATGATTTTTCAATAGACACCTTTTGATATATCAAATTTGAAGAGTTATGACATTTCAATAGGCACCTTTTGACATATATATTACAAACTATTTTATATATACCTATATATTACACAAACTAAACTAGATACGCAATATTTTGTTCGTTATTTTTTCTCACAAAAAACTACTACTAAATAAAATAACATTGTTTACTTTGCTTAACTAATAAAATTTTGTGCCATTTTTTTAATATATATATTTTTTAAATTTCATGCATTTTTGCTTATTACACAAACTAAAAAATAATGTCTTTTTTTTCTTGAAACTCATTTAGTAGTTATTTTCATGCATTGCACAAGTTAGTAACTAATATATATACACACATATATATATATATATATATATATATTTAAAAGCTGAGATGTCGCATTTAATATTGCTATGCTTTTATTGAGCAATCTCATCAATCATATCTTAATCTTTTTCTTTTTCTTTTTAAATCATTTTTCTCTTTATGATTTTTTAATTTTTTTATATAAAATAATTAAATACAGATCATGTACAAACATTATTATTCACTAGCTTGTAACCCCATGCATATGTTTGGATACACTTAATAATATACAATAAGATGTATAATATAATTCCTATATATAATTGAAATACTATTGATATTCATTTTTATATTTTTATAACTCTTTAAAAAAATTTGTAAGGATATTATTATGTATAAAATGTAAATTGTCTTTTTTTTTAATTGTTGTGAAGCACTTTTTTTTTTTACAATTCATTTATTCTACACTCTTTGGTTTTTTTACTTAATAATCATAACCGCACCGCACCTCAATTTTGTGGTCACATATGCGATACTATGTATAGGATGCGGTTTGAAGTCGATTTCCTACTCAGCCTAAAACTAATTTTTCCTTTTTTTTGGGCCAAGTTTTAAATTATTGAGCTAGTTTTTCTTTATTTTGGGTTGGCTTTTCTAGTCAACACTTGCTAGGGTTATTAAACTTTTTTTTATTTTTTTGAAAATTAGGGTTAATAAACTATTAATAATATATTTAATATTAAAAATTAATTAATTAATTAATATATAGAGAGGGTGCTGTGCGGTGCGGTTTGTGGAGTTTTTTTATTATAAAACCGCAAATCGCACTGCACCATGCGATGCGGTGCGGTGCGGTGCACCATTACTTGCGATGCAGTGCGGTTTTGCCATTTTGCGGGTGGTTTTGGTGCGGTTTTTGCGGTTTGTGCGGTTTGGTGAACACCCCTACTTCTGACTGTTAATAAGCTCAATATATCCATATGCATATCTGCCAATTTTTTGGGGTACATAAAACAAAAGAAAAGAAAAAGGTTAGCTAATGCTGGATCATTTTTCTATAGTAGATACTTAAACTAGAAGTTGAGAATGCAGAGAAAGTTCAAGTTAATTACCCTTGAATTAAGAGGACTAAAGTTGTAATCCTATAATAGGTATTGATAGCACTTGTGCTTGGATTTCTGATTTATTTCTTATGCTGACGCATGAAGATTTGCAGACTAAAAGAATGAAGCCAAGGAGAAAATCCTAATAGTAACCCTCTAATATGAGTAGAATCATCCACACAAGGTAGAAATCCAATGGCCAAATTTATGGCAATAATGAGCATGAGAGTTACAATTGCTACACACTGAATATTTAGGAGTCAGCACCCATTCTCACAAACTAAAAGCATATAAGTTTAGGTTAATCATATTAGCTTTAGAGTCTCAGAGCCAAAGACATTAGAGCAAAAAGAATATGTTACCTTATTTGCATAGATTGTCTAGTTAGTGAGAAGCTCAGAAAGCATGGTTCCCTATAGGACAAGAAATGAATTAGATGCTCCAACTGATATGTTTGATTTTGGCATGTCATCATATAGCTAAATTCTCCAAAACTGTCAGGGGAATCACCAAGGAGGATTGAACTTTATTAGCTCTAGCACTTCTTTCAGCTGAAATATTATCTTAGGTGGTTAATGATCAAAATTTTGAAATTTAACAAAAGCATGTACTTTACAAATAAATTTTGCTGTTATAATATTGAAAATCAATACCAATCCCTATAATGATAAACCTTATAACCAGTCATTAACAATCAAACATGAAAATATATGGAAAGGGGTACTCACAGATATGCAAAATGCCCATTGCGTAGTTTCCTATTCATGTGTCACTGCTTGACCAGTGGTGGCTCTAGGAATGTTTCTCAGAGTGTTTTTGGGTGGGCTTGCTCTTTTACAATTTTTTTTTTTCTTCAGATTCTCTGTTACAATTTTTTCTTTTTTAGATTTTAGTTCAAAAATTTTTTTTTTAGCTTCTTCTTTTTGCTTGAAAGCAATGTTATGAATACCGTTTTGGACCCTGTTTCGGTTTGTTTAGTGGAACGGAATATTTCGATACCGATCTATTTCGATGTATCATTTCAGGGTGTTTCAGGGTTTTTAAAAAAAAATTAAAAATAATATATATTTACATTTTCTTATACAACATAAAATTATTGATCCAAATAAGTAAACCTCAAATAAAACAAATCATTTAGTTTTTCTTTTTTGACACTCAAATTATCTAGTTATTATATAACAATTACTGTTTTTAGAATATTAAAACATAAATATGTAATTAAATAATGAAAAACAACAACCAAAAATAGTACAATAAGAGTGTATATATATCATATTGGGAAGGGGCAAGACTCAATAAATAAATTTGAAATCAAACTCTTTTGTTTAGCTTTTGAGTTTTGTCATTTCCAAAACTTTGTCATGTGGGTGAGGTTAGCAAGCTAAAAGTCTAAAAGGCAAACTAAAGAAAAACCTTGACAAAGCAAAAACTAGAGTAAAAAACAGAAAGAAAAGGCAGACTAGCAGAGCGTCTGAGATGAAGCAAAGAAGAAGAAAGGAAGAAGAAGAGGCGACCTTTGCGATGGCTAGATTTGGTTTTTTAGGCATTCGACAAAGGTAATGACATGCTGTGTTGACGAGTTTGTCAATTTAAGAATTTTTCTTTTTTTCTTCTAAAAACTATTACCGGCCAAAATGTAACAACTAATTTACCAAAATTTAATTTTATTGGCATAAAAAAATTTTGAGGGTGTTCTTAATTTTTTCGAGAGTGTTCCCAATGTTTTTTTTAAGGGTAGGTAAATAAAAATTTTTAATTACTATATATATAAAAAAAAAAAAAAAATTCAGGTCAAGGTGGTCCAGGGTGGTCCCAGGACCACCCTGACCTGTATGTGGCGCCGCCACTGTGCTTGACCTTATTTCTTCTTGACATCCATGACATAATGCATTCACGATGTTGAACAGAGTCTCATTGCTAGCATAGCTACATATATGAATCTAAGTTGAAGCCAAAAATTCAATATGAAACAAAGAAAAAGTTGAAGCCAAACTTAAAATGTGATATTTGGGGTTTAAGTTGGGTTGGACAAAGCAGAAAACAAACAAGCTGGTGCTGAAGCTGATGTTGGTGATGGACATTAAAAAACACAGCCAAAGTTTTTCTTCATCTCTATCAGTCTAAAACTGTCTGTGGAAGTATTATTTAATAGTTTAGTCAAATTTTGTAACCCCATAATATATGTTTTTTTTTTTTCTTAAATAATTCAGTAGTTTGGGGGAAGGGAATTTAAAATATAGAAGCACAAAGATGTGTCGATTGAATTACAAAGCTCTAAACTATAAAAATGACATTTTGGAAAATTAGAAACATAAAGATTAAGATGTGTTTCGTTAACAGTGCAGGTCCTTAGTTTGTAGGCTTTTCCCCAAATCTGGAATGAGATCTTAACTTTTGTTATTTTAGAAAATAGAGATGTCATAACTATTTTGAAATGTGATCTTATTTTTTGGGGCTGGGAAACATACGACTTGTATTGGAACTCTGCCGACATGTGATTGATTCAGAAGAAAAAGCAGAGTACTTACTGATCCTTCGTCATAGCTAGTGTCCACTGTCCATTCTTCTGGTGTGCATGTGTCTATTATTGAAATGCACAATGATGACTCATCAAGTTGCTATATATAACAATGCATGGCCTTTTCTCGCACATTCAGCTCTACATTTCCAATATATTGCTTTCTACCAATGGAGTTAGAATCCTCTTCTTCCAAAACAAACCTTGATCCAAAGAGTAATTCGAAAGAAGAGTTGTCTGATCCAGAAAGCAACAAAAAATACAAAGAGATCATGTCAACCATTCCACGAAGAAAGGGTATATGGGTGAAGGATCTCTACCAGTATGAAGGCTTTTGGTGTGGTGCACACTCCTTAGAAGGAATCTTGTCAGCTCAAGACCGCTTCAAGCCTCATCCCAATGACATTTTCTTGAGTAGTGCTCCGAAATCTGGTACTACTCGGCTTAAAGCATTGAGTTTTGCCGCATTATAACTAGATCCCATTTTAACGAGTCTACAAATCCTTTACTCATTAGACTGGCACATGATTTGGTACCATTCTTGGAGTTCAAAGTTTGCTCAAACCCTCAAAAGTTGGATTTTGATGTTCCACTTGTGGCTACACACATTCCCTACACTTCCTTACCAAAATCCATTATAGATTCTGGTTGTAAAATTGTTAATTATGCAGGGATCCAAAAGATGTATTTGTGTCTTTATGGCACTTTTCTCACGAGATGAGTTCTTTTGTGAAGGGTTTCTATTTTTGGGCCATATTGGGATCATGTATTAGGGTATTGGAAAGCAAGTTCATGGGTTATCCTTCCTCCTTGGAGGAAGAAAAAAAAGGTGTGGTGCAAAAGATTATAAACCTTATGTAGTTTTAAGAACTTGTCTAGTTTGGAAGTGAATAAAAGTGAAACCACACATATTGGAGCCAATCTGTAGGTTGGCAAAAACAGCGCATTTTTTAGAAAAGCTAAAAGTTGGAGATTGGATGAATCATCTTACACCAGAAATGGCAACACGACTCAATTAAATAGTTGACCAAAAGCTAGAGGCCGTTTGGATTTCTTGTTTCCATAACTCATAACTCTGTTTTCATAACTCATAACTCAAAAATGGTGGGACCCATAACTGAGTATTCGTTTGAGAGCACCATAACTCTGTTTCTATAACTCTGTTTTCATCACTTAATTCTCTGATTTTTGAGTTATGAGTTATGAAAACTGAAAACACATTTTAGTTGTTTTCAGTTTCCATAACTCATAACTCAATGGCATTTTTGTAATAAAACACACATAGGGGACCTACTCAGCCGCAACTTTTAACCAGTCAACCTTTTTTTTTTTTTTTTTCCACTGAGTTCGGTCTGGGCCTTTTTTTTTTTTTTTTTCTTTTCTTTTCTTTTCTTTTTTGGGTTCGTCTTCACGTCTTCAATCTTTTTTTTTTCTTTTTCTTCACTGAGTTAGGTCTTCCCTTTTTTTTTTTTTTTTTTTTTTTCTGGGTTCGGGCTTCACGTCTTCATCTTTCTTTTCTTTTCTTTTCTTTTCTTTTCTTTTCTGGGTTCGTCTTCACGTCTTCAATCTTTTTCTTTTTTCTTTTTTTCTTTTTTTTCTTTTTTTTCACTGGGTTCGGTCTTCCCTCTTTCTTTTTTTTTTTTTTTTCTTTTTTCCTTCACTGGGTTGGGTTCGGTCTGCACTCATCCTGAAAAAAAAAAAAAAAAAAAAAAAAAAAAAAAAAAAGAAGGAAGAACAAATGCAGACCGAACCAGTGAAGAAAAAAAAAAAAAAAGCTACACAGTGACAGATATGGGGTCCACAAATAGTGTGAAAAATATTGAGTGATGGTAACTGAGTGATAATGTTGTTTGGATGTGATATTTTAGAGTGATGAGTGATAAGTGATGGGTGAGGAGTGATGAGTGATGAAAATTGAGTGAAGAGTGATGAGTGATTAAAAAAAAAAATCCAAACAGGCTCTAAGTAGTTCTGCTTGACATTGCACGTCTCATCTAATACATGAGAGGGAATACCTTCCAGTGGGCCCGACTCTCCTCCAGTTACAAAACCTCCCGTTCTCTCCATTTTTTAAACGGATGAGAGACACGTGTTAAGTGAAAGATAATAGGGCAGAAACCAAAGCCACCTCAAAACCCAATTTATCTCTCTCTCTCTCTCTCTCTCTCTCTCTCAACCAAACCTTTTAGCAACCCATCTCCCTTGGTAAGCCATCGGACCACCGGCAACTTCCCATGGCAGACCCACTGCCGCCCATACACCAACGCCGTTGCTGTCCACTGCCAAGACTGTTTCATCACTTTGAAGGAAGGTAACAAGTTAGACCTCACGAAATTTCTCTCAGATTGCTTCACCACTTTCAAGGACAATCCCCAGTTACCCAGTACCAAAATTTCTTCAGGATTTGTTTCCTCCCTCCACGTAATTTCCTGCTTTTCTTTTCCCATTTCTCAATTTCTTTCCTTCGGCTTTAAAATTGTTTGTTGGGTTCGCTTGGTTTGTTTTTGCAACTCACATTCCCTATAGCTTCAATTGCTGTTTTTGTGGGTTTGTACTAAATTAATACAAACAGACAATAAACAGTACTATAGGATGAAAGGTTGAATGGCAATTATGAAAGTCATAGAAAGTGGACAAAAAGAAAAAACCTAATGTTCGAAAAATTTTAAAGAAAAAGAAGACGAAATGAATGAATGAAGAATGAAACGCGAATCATGGGTTTGTAATTTGGTGTCTTTGAAGGGTTTGTCAGTTCCAAAATTATAGATTTCCAAACTTTTAAAGGAAAACATTTGGAATCTGTTTGCAGTATTGGTTCATAGGCGGCAGTGGGTCTGCCATGGGAAGTTGCCGATGGTCCGATGGGCTGACCAAATGAGATGGGTTGCTAAAAGGTTTGGTCGACAAAGATAAATTGGGTTTTTAGGTGGCTTTGTTTTCTGCCCTTAGATCTTTCACTTAACACGTGTCTTTCATCCATTTAAAAAATAGAGAGAACGGGAGGTTTTGTAATGGGAGGGGAGCCAGGCCCCCTTCCAGTCATGACTTCTTTCAATATATTTTAGTATGGAAAGTGAATAAAATGTGGCACCGAGTGGTGTTTTAGCATGTCAAGCACAATGACTTCTCGTCATTTTAGTGCAAGGGCGTCTAGCAGGTAATTTGATAAGGTGTGTGCTAGTATAAGTAGTAATGTATTATCTTTTATGTTTTAATGGTTGAAACTTGAAATTGCGATGTCATGTTTAACATTGGCCTTCAATGTTGTTGTTGTTGTTATTGATATTATTTTGCATTTGTTCTTTGGCTTAAATTTCTAAGATTTTGCTTTCTTTTTTTTTTTTTTTTTTTTTTTTTTTTTTTTTTTTGAAGATTGATACGATTTGGTTGGCATTGGGACAGACGGCAACTGCAAAAGGTCACTAAAAAATCCTTAAAAAACGGATTTTATATGTTTAGATCCCTTGATGATTAACATTAATGCATAGTAAATACTTTGAATAACTAGTCACTCAATAATAAACAAAAATATACATGACCAGGAGTGTGTATATATAGTCAGCTACTTACAAAACTTTAGCCTAGCCCAGACCAATGCAACCTCTACAAACATTCCTAGCACAATATTCATAGAAAAAGACGGAACAATCTCATTGTTTGTAGGAAATCTATTGAAGATTTGAAGGTTAAATGACAAAAGATCATTAAAACTAGAGTATCACCCAAATCTGTGAGTGACAAATCATTAAGCAAGTGATCGATGTTCGAAAGTCTCCATGTTTCATTCCACAAAGACCATCTCTATTATGCATAAGAAAGGAGCTTTAAAGTTGGGAGACATTCTTTTGTCGAAGCTTTCACATCTTCCTCCAATCAAGATTCCCTCAAAGGTCTACCAAAAGATAATAGATAAGATCTACCAAAAGATTGAAGCCATTGTTAGACCTAGTTAATAGAAACTTCAGAGATGTAATAGAGTGCTTAGAAAAGGAGGCATCTGTTATCTGTAAGGAACAATTTTACACAGCAAATTTCAGTTGATAGGAATTGTAGATAAATAAAAGATTATGAAGGCAATAGAAAAGAACATGTATATTAGATTTGCAAATAATTAATGGGCAAAAGAGATTGAATGATTTGGTGGGCAGTGAGTTTGTGAGTTCTTGGGTAAATGTGATAAAATTTAAAATTTATGGACCGATGGTTTTTTTTTTTTTTTTTTTTTTTTTTTTTTTTTTTTTTTTTTTTTAACGGGTCTATTTGCACAATCCATACAGTTGTAATTAAAAGAAGAAGAACAAAAAGAAGGAAGGAAGGCGAGTTACCTCTAAATCAAACTTGAAGTTGACTGCCTCTTTGCATAAACTCATCATTAAACTTGATGTTTGGGATGTGTGAAATCTTGGGCCAGTACTCTCCTCTCTGTCTTTCACAACCTTCACCTATAATTTGACATTTATTGATCTCCAATTCCATTAATGGGGAAGTAAGAAGGAAGTCTGGTAGTGACTTTAGATTATGGCACAGGAAATTTCCATGCGATGAAGACGTGGCATTATTTTTATAGGAACAAAACCATTATCTTTTTCTTCTTCTTCTGTCGTTGCTCCCAACCCAATCCATTCTTCCCAGTTGTCCATCTCCTCAAATTTGAGAGATTTCAAGTTTGGGAATATATTTATGATGCCGTAGTCAAAGTCTTTCTTGTTTCTGTTTTTGGATTCTGGTTCTTCTCTTCCCAAAAATTCATCTCCCACCTTTTGAACATTACTCGCAGCCCATATATATAAGGATTCAAGGAATTGCAGCTTCTCTAATGGAGGCAAACACTTTAGCTTCCAGCACCAACTGAGAACAAGCCTTTTCAATTTGGTCAAGGACATCATCCAATTTGGATATATTGTGGTGCCCATGTACTGCCAAATTTTTAAACATTCCAACTCTGGCAGTAGCTCTACGGCGTTCAAAACTAATACATTGTTCTCCATTCTTCTTCTTTCCTCTTTTTCTCTCTTCCTCAACATTCTCTTCCTCTAAATGTTTGAAATACAGAGAAATTATAGAGGATCTTATTCTTCAATGCATTCTTGACAGGACCTAAATCTACCACTTTTTCCAACCATCTTATAATAAGACTACCTTGAATGCAGTTCAAGTTTTCTAACTCTCCCAGTTTACACATTTCATCACCCTCACTGTTGTCTATAAGGAAGTAAGTTAATGTTCTAAGACAAGTTAATCTCCCAAATCCTTTTGGAAACGATTTGATTCTCTAACCACTACAAAGCATGAGGTGTCTTAAATTAATTAGTTTACCCATCCCTTTAGGTAATTTCCCCAAAAACAAACACACACTAACATCCAAACTTTGTAAATTACATAGATTACATATTGTTTCAGGCAATTCTTCTATTTCACAAGATAACTTGAGGTACCTTAAATGAATCAATTTTTCCATCTCATTTGGAAGTTTATCAATGGATCCACTGTCCAAATGTAGTGTTCATAGAGATGTCAAATGGTTTGACTAACTTGGGTAGGACAGTTTGAGAAGACAAAATTTTCAAATTGAGAAAGTGTAGATTTTTTGCATAATAAATAGACTCAGGAAATGTTTCTTTAACTATTAATGACAACTGGCGAGCCCTTTTGAAGTCTTTCTCAACTTCATCACCACTATTGATTGTGAAGTATACATCTTTTGTCAGATTTAGGCTTCTCATAAACTTCATTTTCCTCGTTTTGTAACAAAGACAACACCATAAAGTAATCTCCAAAAGGAATATAAGCAGAGCACTTACCAATAGGACTGCTATATTAATAGGAAATATTTTCCTCAAAGCAAACTGTGTTTAAAGAGTCGAATAGTTTGAAACATAAAATAAAAGAGTCGAACTGTTTTATGTTTTGATTTTGGGTAGAAATAAGTTTATTTTTTTCCCTATATCAATATTCATAAACCGAAGAAAAAAAAAAAGTTTAAAGTTTATGTGACATCCCAAAGCATTAATAGTTAACACATGAAACAAAACAAAGAATCAAACAAAACACACCAAAAAAATTATTTGAATTTTTCTCAAAAACGACCCTAAAAACCCAATCTTTACAGCCAATCTCTTCAATCAACAATAATTCCCACAATCACAATTCAAATAAGAAATACATACCCAATTAGACAGCCATTGGTTTCTGCTTAAAGAATTTTGTGGGGGGGGGTTTTAGGAACTATGAGAAATCAATCAGAAGGGTAAAAACATAGTACCTGAAGCTGAAATCAATCACAAACCATTCTTTAAAACGCCAAGAGACGAAGCCCACGTAGAATCTGATCTTCTATAGGGTTTCCCCAGGTTTAAATCCGTAGTTGATAGCAAACCCTGATCTTAAATTAGAATCTTTACTTTGAAGAAATTTGGAACTCTAACTTCAAAATTGTTACCTATCTGACCTTAAATTGCAGAGACATTGAGAGTTGAGAGAGACTTGGTGAGAGACGGGGGTTGTGTGAGGACTTGAACAGGATTGGAGTGATCGGTGTTTGTGTGAGATTTTGAATGTGTGTGCAGAAACCCGGAGAGAGAGGCTCTGAGGCTGTGGTTGTGTAAGATAAAAACCAAAAATAGAGGTTCGTGGGAAGGAGTAAGGAACCAATCAAAATTTATAGTCACCCCTAACCCAAAACGCTGTGTCTAATAGTAATATCTGTGGCAGTTTTTTTTTTTTTTTTTTTTTTTTTTTTTTTTTTTTTTTTTTTGTGTTCTGTTCTAATATCTATCTATATCTATACTATTATTTAAGGGGCTTCTCTTATTTGAATTCCTCATTTTTTTAGTTCAAAAATATCCCTACACCCCTATATTTAAGTAGAGACAAAACTAAGGGACAATTTGGTAAAAATGTAACTCTAACTCTCACTAAAACATTACCTAAAAAATAGGACCACTTTCCTATTAATTTTCAAATTGATTTATTCATTTTTAAATTAAAATTTTAAAATTAAAATTATATATATAAAATAAAAAAAATACAGTTTTTTTTTCTACAAAATAGGACAACTAAAAAAAAAAAAAAGACTCATCGCATGCGCGTGTGCTGAGACTAGTTTACCTTATGCCAAAGGTTAGGAGTTAATGAAACTAAATAAGCAAACCACCGAAAGATACAATTATTTTGTGTTTTAAAGTGAACGTGTTAGTAATTTATGTAGTCACGTGCCGCAATGAAGAGCGGTCAACAAAAAGTCAAACGTTTTGACTATCAGTTATTATATAGATATAAATAACTATATTCTTATTGAATTTAATCTAATTTGTATTTAAAAAGGGTAACATTAACCTTTAATTATTAATATATCATTATAGAGATATTAGGTATAATGTAGAAAATATTAAATAAATTGATTTTAAAACAAAAATTGTAGTGTGAAAAGATTAAAGAATCAATCCAATTTGAATCAAACCAAAGAACCTAGAAATTTAGAACCACTCACAATTTTTGGTTCCCTTTGCAATCGTTTTTTTATAACCATAATGGATTCCTATAATAAATTTTTTTATATAATAATATGATATTTACAACAAAAAAGAAGGCGATTTGAGCCCTGCACATTTTTGTTGGACACACAACAAAAAATAATCAATAGTTTTGTAGCTCAACTTTCTCATAATCCCTAGAATTAATATGACTTTTATTTGATATATAGATTATGAGAAAGTTAACTACAATGTTTGATTTTTTTTTTATAAGAAAAAATATAAACAACTTTAGAGCCAATTATAATATGCTATTAACCCCACAGCTCAAACACTTTCTCTTCTAGACCTCCAAACACCTTGTACATGGAAATGTGCCAATTTAGTTACAAGATCCTTGGCAAGCACAAAGATTTTTTTTTTTTTTTTTTTGATGGTGAAACTTTGAAATGTTCATTCCACAAAAGAAATTGAATTACAACAGAGGGGAGGCACAAGAAAGGGCCTAATACACAGATTCATTAGTAATAACATGCTGAATTTGAGGGGGCATAACTCCCTTCCACACTTGAGTGTAGCCTGTAAGTCTTGGTTCTTTGGCCAACTCATGGGCAGCTCTGTTGCCATTCCTTTTCAAATGCTGAAACAAACACCAACTAAAGGAGAGCTTTGCCAATCTGATGTCTTGGAGGATAAGCCCAACTGAAGGAGAGCTTCGCTGCTGTTATGACCTGAGTTCAAAGATTGGATAAGGGAAAGAGAGTTTGATTCAAAAATAGCATGGGATATTTCCATTTCAGAAGCAAGCAGGACCCCCTGATGCAGTGCAAAGGCCTCAGTGGTTTCTGCAGTGTAGACCGCGGGGAGAGTCCTACTCATTGCGGCCACGGGTTTGCCAAACCAGTCCCTAATTACCACCCCAATACCGAAATTTTTGCCATCATCAAATGCAGCACCATCCACGTTGATCTTAAAGATACTAAGGGGGGGGGGGGGGGGGAGCAGTCCACCTAGTCACAAGGGGGGTTTGGGAAGAATGGGTGGTGGGGGTTGCTTCCTTATAGTCAAGGAGTGACCTTACTGCAATGTCCCAAATCTAACCAGGGGGAGTGCCAAGATCATTATGAACAGCCTGATTGTGATTTCCCCATATGGACCAGGCAGCCATGAAGAACAATTCTAAATCTTGGGGAGTGCCTTTATCAATGAGCTAGAGTGCAAGGTCAGAGATGTCCTGATGGAAGGCAAACAAGTCCGTGGGGCAGCATTGCCAGTAGCTCCATGTGTGCTTCATGTGACTACAATGAAGAAGAGCATGAAAGATTAATTCCAAGTCCTTATCACAGAGAGGGCAAAAACCACTAATATTCATACCCCGACAACGAAGATTGAGAGTGGTAGGAAGGGCATTTAAGCAGGCGCGCCACGCAAAATTTTGACCTTAGGAGGAATCTGTAGATGCCAAATCCTCCTCCATAACTGAGAATTAGGGGTGCATGAGAAGCATTCCCCTTCCAAATTCGGGATGACCATGCTTGCTGCTATATAGTAGGCACTCTTGACTGTGAAAGTGGCCTTTTTGTTCCCAATCCATATAAGCTTGTCTTCGGGGAGATTTGAGCTTAAGGGAATCCTTAATATTGCCTCCGCTTCGGATGGGAGGAACAGGGAGTGGATAATATTGACCTTCCACTAACGAATATCTTTGTCAATGAGTGACGAAACCATAGGAAAATCAGCAAACTCTTTGACAGGAGAGACCACTTTATATGTGGACGATATTGGAAGCCACTTGTCTTCCCAAATGTGGATCTTTCGACCATAGCCAACCCGCCATCTTGTGCCTTTTCTGATTACATCCAGGCTGTTATGAATACTATGCTAAGCATAAGATAGGTTGCTCCCTTTCTTCGAATTAAGCATATCATTAAAGGGGAAGTATCTAGCCTTGTAGACTCGAGCCATCAAAGTGTCAGGGTTTATAAGGATCCGCCTCCCCTGCTTAGCAAGCATAGCCAAATTCAATGCTTGAAGATTTCGAAAACCCATACCACCACATTGTTTTGACCGGCACATCTTTTTCCAACTCACCCAAGCAAGCTTGGTTTCCTGTTTCCTTTGTCCCTACCAGATGTTCCTCATCATGCCCTCAAGATCGTTACAGATGCTTTTGGGAAGTTGGAAGCAGCTCATGATATAGGTTGGCATTGCTTGAGCCACTGCTTTGATAAGAATCTCTCTTCCCCCAATGGAGAGGAGCTTTTCTTTCCATCCAGCAAGCTTCTTCCCCACCTTCTCTTTGATTTCGGCAAACACTTGAGATTTTGACTTACCAATAATCAAGGGCAGCCCAAGATATTTGTTATGCCGAGTACCTTGCATAGGACCTAGGATGTTAAGGATTTCTCCCCAGGATTCCGGAGTGGTGTTCGGACTGAAAAATACAGAGGACTTGTTAGTGTTGACTTTTTGGCCGGAGGCCGCCTTATATTTGCCAAGGATTTCAACTAAGTTCTTGCTTTCTTGGGTATTTGCTTTACAGAAGAGCAGGATATTGTCGGCAAAAAAGAGGTGTGTGATGAGGGGACACCCCCGGCAAATGGAAATCCCACTGATCTGATTGTTGCCGGCAGCTCGTGGATGAGGGCTGATAAGCCTTCAGCATAGAGAAGGTAAAGGTATGGGGAGAGGGGGTCGCCTTGGCAAAGCCCCCTAGTTGGAGTGATGTTGTCGTGGGCCACGCCATTAATGAGGACCGAAAAGGAGACAGTATAGACACACTGCATTATCAAGTTGATCCACCTTGGAGCAAAACCCAACCTTTCCATCACCTTTTTGATAAAATCCCATTCCACCCTATCAAATGCCTTGCTCATGTCTAATTTGATTGACATGAAGCTATCTTTCCCCTCTTTCTTTTGGTTCAAGTAGTGCATGAGCTCAAATGCCACCAAACATTGTCCGAGATTAAGCTGTCCGATGTGAAAGCACTTTGATTCTCCATAATTATTTGGGGAAGGATGGTCATGAGGCGATTGGCAAGGGTTTTTGAGATGAGCTTGTAGACTACATTACATAGGCTAATTGGCCGAAACTCAGTTATTTTGGTGGGGTGGGCAGTCTTGGGGATGAAGGAAATGTTTGTTCTGTTAATCTCAGCTAGGGGAAGATTAGAATTAAGGACCTTAAAAGCCATATTTGAGATGTCCGAACCAACAATATACCAATATTTAAGGTAAAAAATGGCAGACATACCGTCGGGCCGGGTGCCTTGGTTGGGTGCATCTGGTGAAGGGTTTTCAAGATTTCTTCCTTAAAAAAAGGTCTGGTGAGCTTGGCATTCATCTCTTTCGTCACTCTCCTGGGGATGGCACTTGTAATCTCATCAATTCCGCTGGGAGAGGAGGTAGTGTAGAGTTTTTTGAAATAACCCACTGCTGTTGCGGCAATGCTGTCCTTGTCTTCGTACCATGTTCCATCTTCACCCTATAGACCGAGAATTGTGTTTTTTTTCCTTCTCTCAGAGGTCCGAGCATGAAAGAATTTGGTGTTTCTGTTTCCCTCTTTATACCAGTGAATCTTGCTACGTTGGTGCCAAAGGGTCTCTTCACTGTCCAGGAGGTCATTGATCTCCTTCCGAAGACAATTGATGTCTACCCGAAGGGTACCATCATGGTCCTGATTGGTGAGAGAGTTTAGGGCTTTCTTCTTCTTCTCTCGGATTTTTCGGGGGATGTTGCCAACAACTTCCTTATTCCAACTGGCCATATTTGCAACACATCTTTGAAGGCAGGAAGCAATACCTTCAAGTGTGTCTGTGATACTACCGCTGTTCCAGGCTGATTCAATGACTTCCCTACAATCATCTCTCTTAGTCTAGAAAGCCTCAAAGTGGAAACGGTGTTGTCGAGGTTGTGAGGGAGGAGTAGTGTCAGCAATCATGAGCACACAATGATCCGAGGTAGACTCAACTAAGTGGTGAACTCTGGAGTTTCCAAAGTGGTTAAGCCACTCGGTGGTGGCGAAGGCTCTGTCTAGGCGAAGGTAGACCCTGTCCTCGCCCTCCTGCATATTACACCAAGTAAACCTTGGACCACAAAAACCAAGGTCTTAGAAGCCACACCGATTAACTGCTTGTCTAAAGCCTTCCACCTGGTGTTGAGTTCTTTGCCTTCCACCTAGTTTTTCATCACAAGACAAAATCTCATTAAAATCAGCACAACAAAACCAGGGTAGAGAAAATTGGTTATTTAAATAGGAAAGAAGGGACCAAGATTCCTCCTTCATGTGAGTTTCTAGATGCCCATAAAAGCCGGTGAAGCGCCAAAGGAAGGCTTTAGTTGGTTTGGTGACGATTGCATCAATGTGATTTTTTGAAAAACTTTTGATTTCCAACGTTACCTCCTTTGACCAAAGGAGTGCCAAACCTTCGCTACGCCCCATACAAGGTACAATTAGCCCATTTGAAAAACCGAGCTTAAACTTTATTTTCTCCATTCGTTTCAGATTTGCCTTTGTCTCCACTAGGAAGACAATGGTGGGATTCCAACGCCGCACGTAATCGTGAAGCGCATGAACTGTCCGAGGCGTCCCAATTCCCCTGCAGTTCCAACATAGGGAATTCATTGTTCTCGGCAGTGCTGCCTTGCAGCAACCACCGATAAAGATGGTGCGCAGTCAATGCTGTCATGTTGGGCATCACAGAGCTTCTTCTTTGCCTTACCTTGTTCTTCTTCATCAGAGAAGTCTAGTCTGCCTAATCTTTTAGAGCCACAAATATTCCCTGATACGTGCCTCCCTGGATCCTAGGCTTGTTGCCCCTTTTCTCGAGCAATCTTTTTTAAGTTTCCTTTCTTTTTGGGCTGCCTAGTTTTAACCAAGTCCGATAACACAGTGGACTCCTCTGGCTGTGAAGAGGAGGACTTTGTGGGCTTTAGGGGGCATATTACTTCTTAGGCTTCTTGAGTGGGACGTTTTTGGAGGCCCAACGTAGAGGACTCATCTCTAGTGCCCAAGCCCGTGCTTTGGTCACGTGAGAGCTTGCCCGTGGGTGGCGTGGTATCTCGGTTTCCCCATCTGTCCAACCCCGCCGCTTGACAACCCGACCCCTCTATCCCAACAACCTTTTCTGATGCTGTGCCCCTAGAAGCCTGACTGTAGTTGGGTGTTAAGCGCATCATCAGTTGGTCAGTCCCTAAATCCGGTGGATTAGAGTGATCTGACGTCCGCCTCTCACTCTGCCCCCTGTTTTCCAGTTCGTCTAGATTGCCGCTGGTAGAAGGCTTGGGTTTGCCTGGTCCAGTCTTCTGACTTGCATTAGCCCTCAGCCATTCTCCATACTAGTTTGGAAGCTCTAGATTAGAGGTTGGGTTTGGGCAGTGCTTCAGATCGTTGCCAAGGATTCCGCAGTTAAAGCAGAAGTTGGGGAGTCTCTCATACCTGAAGGAGATCCAGACTTTATCCCTATCCAAATTGACTATCTTACCTCCCCCTCCGTAGCGACTTGTCAATGGGTAAGTCCACACGCACACGCATGAACTTTGCTTGCTTCGAAAGCCATGAGCGCTTGTTAGTTTCAATGTACCTACCCAGGCTATTCCCCACATCTTTACGCACTTCTTCTATCATATGTTCGAATGGGAGACCCCAGACTTGGACCCAGAAAGGAGAATGGGTGAAGGATATATTTGAAATTGATAGACCTTTCCTCCATCTACATCGGAGAAGCAAGTTATTTTCAAAATTCCATGGACTGTTTCTTTCAACCCACTTGAGTTGATATTCTGAACCAAATTTGAATTGAAATATGTTTTTTCCAACGTCAACGATTCTTAACTCAGACCCCATTTTCCACGCTGATCTAAGAGTGCTCTTGAGGGCGTGGTGGTTTTGGTGTCTGTCTACTAGAAGTCGCCCAAACAGGCTTAGAGCACATTCCTCAAGAAAATCGGATCTGCTCATAGTTGTAATGGTGATGTCTTCTTCTTCCTCCTTTGTTAAGCGGAGGTGTTGGAGGCTGTTTAATACTTCCTGATCCATTTGTGCCCAGGGGTAGGCAAAGCCCAGGGCGTGCCTAGAGATGACCCACCGTGAGGTTCAGGGGGAGGGAAGGCTCGGGCTAGGCCGAGAGGGAGAGTCTCCTACTAAGGGAGAGATCCATTGACGGATGTTTTTTTATGGCAAGCACAAAGATTCAGTGTAAGGACATCTGGTCATTGCATATTGGCATATAACTGTTAGAAGATGTCTTTGCCACCGAATAAATAAAATCACAAACTCCAAGCTTTTTTGGGAGCTGTTAAGAGTTTACACAAGGAAGAATATTTACGTTTCTAGTTTTACTTTTAAGTGTTAGCCTGAAAAGGAGGCTATAAGATTAAGCGGTGTGAAATAAAAGCAAATAAATAAATAAAAGGCAATGAAAAAAAAAGAAAAAAGAAGAAGTGAAAGCCGAAGGACCTTGTCATGTGTTTGGCTCAAGCTTTGTTGGATGCTCTTAAAAAATGTACATTTACGCAAGTAATATTATATAAGCATTAATTCTTGTTTTTTAATAGAATATTTATATGCTTCTAGTTTTAGAGTTAGTTTAAAAAAGAGACTGTGGGCTTTTTAAATGTGTCATATATATGCTTCCATAAGCATATATTATATATGTATGTGATAGCTTCCTTATTTGAAAGCTTGATCCATTGCCCATACAGATGGGTTGTGACCGTAATTTAAAATTCTTCTTACAGAAATTAAACATTGCAATTAGAAAGTATCAGACTAATAAGACTAAAACGTTCTTTAAAAAAAATTCCTTGAAATTGGACCACTTCAAAGAATTGATTGTCCCTCGAAAGACCATAAAAATCCAGTGTAGCATTCCATTTAAACAAATCAGAACATTTAAATTATCATTAGAAGTAGAGGTAGGCGGTTGCCAGTGCTGGGTGTGACGCTGACAGAGATCCATGAGCTAGAAGTTTTGACAATGCCTAGTAAGGGAAGACCCGCAGTTCAAATTGGATTACAATTTGCTAGCTTCTTGATATTATTGCTAACGTGAAGTAGGTGATATTACTTATAACCTGATCCTCTTTATGTTCGGAATAAACAATCTTCTATAAAAAAATATAAAAATATGAAAAACAAAATATCTAGCGATAATACTTTTTACATACAAGTGAAAGTCAAATTCATGTAATTTTTTAGTACTCTTAGGAATACAATAAATGCGTACTTACCATTATATATGAATAGTAAATTCTACTTTAAATTTACCATTATATATGAATATATATATATATATATATATGAATATATATTCCACTATAAATTTAACTATGAATAGTAGATTCCACTATAATGTGTAGGAATATATATATATATATATATATATATATATATATATTATATAATAGGGTGTAATATATATAAAAAGTAACACTTATTTCAAGTATTGTCATTTTTTTAAAAAAATTTCTACAAGTATTTTTTTATCTTTTTATCTCTACAATTTGTACCGTTTGGATTGCGTCTCTCACGTCCATGTTTTGCCTTTTATTTTTTCTTTTCTTTTTTTTTTGGACCAGCACTTAGTGCACTATTCATGGCATATGAACAGTAACCCACGCGTGAACATTAACTTTTTTATTATTATTTTTTATTGTTTTCAGTTTTTAACAAAATGAGCGGTATCCAAACGCACCGTTTTATTATTTTTTGTATGTTTGATTAATATTTTTCTAAAGTGAACCATATCTTTCTAACTTTTGTTGTAGTGTGTTATATTAACCTAATATACAGCTAAACTTTATAAGTTTCAACTCTCTTAAGGAATAAAGAGATATCACGTAATCAAAACTCGTCACAAAATTACAAATTTATCTTAACCAAAATTAAAATGAAACCAAAGAAATAAACGATAGACTTCATCATAATTTATTGTTCAAACAATTGGTAGGCATATTCTAATTCATAGCCATGTAGATTGCGTTTTGATATAAACTCAAATTCCTATTTCTCAAAAAAAAAAAAAAAAAACTACTATTACCCTAAACCAAAATTCAACCAAAGATATAAAAGGGAGAGAAAAGAAGTTGTAATGAGAAATTAAAAAAAGAAAACCATCAATCTTAATTAGAGTTATAAAAAGAACAAAAATTCACCCAGAGAGAGAGAGAGAGAGAGAGAATACTCATAGATTTTTTGTGGTAAAAATATGGAATGAAATGAGAGAAATGATATCAAATTTATACAAATAAAATGGAAAGAAGAAGAGTCAAGTTATAAAAAAGAGAAAATGATGAAGAAAGTGTAACGGCGAAGTAGAGAGTAGTGGGGCAGGTAAAGAGGCAAAGAGGGAAGAGAAATGATGGAAGAAGTGTAACCGTAGGCGTGTACTAATAAAATGGGATAAAGAAGAGTCAAGTTATGAAAAATGATGAAGGAAATGTAACGGCGAAGTAGAGAGTAGTGGGGGAGGTAAAGAGGCAAAGAGGGAAGGGAAAGGTTGGAGAAAGTGTAACTGTAGATGGCGTGTAGTGTATTACATCTGGCCACAAAGAATTAATTTTGCAATCGACAATTAATAAAGATGGAAAACCAAAAAAATAAAATAAAATAGTGATGTGGTCACTGATATGGCTCAATAGGAGCATAACAACAATAAATGTTACGCTTCAGCTTTTAGATATATATATATATATATATATATATAGATTTCTATCATGTAAGAAAAGGGAGCACGTATTTATTATATTCCTAAAATACTGAATAATTACTCATCAAATCCATGTTATAATCATCGTCAAAAACAACAATAAAAGCTTAGGTCTCAAAATGTTGGGGTGGCTTATGAATAGATCGATTAGAATTGACAACATGTGTAAACAAACCAAAATTCATTTTATAATCCTAAACCAAAATTTTTGCATCTTTCACTTTATTCACACTGATGAGTCCAACCCAAGCATATATGAGAAAAAAAAATTGAAAAATAAAAAACTAAAATGCGCCAATCTGAACTTGACTAAATTAACTAAAATTCGGTAATGGGACACCTTGGAGGCCAGAGCTAGATGGACCGGCATCCTCAATTTACAATCAAAGTAGCAAGCTCCATCGATTTTGGAGGTTGTGTTAAACGTTATTACGATTTACGAGGAATAGTAGGAAAAGGATTGTGGAGACGATTTTACCAAGCCACAAAACTCCAGGCTAAAACAACATTCCTACTTTTTTAGCCCCTTGTTTTGAATAAATCCCAGAAAGGAAAGATGAAACTGTGGATTCAGAATGCGCCACATAATGAACTAGAGAATCTCATTGTTTGTAAGCAATTTGTTGAAAATTTAAGGGTTAATTGACAAAAGATCATTGAAACTAGAGTATCACCTAAAGCTGTGAGTGACATTGGAAGAGGTTTCTTCACAACTTAAGCAAGTGATCGGTAGATTCTTTTGAAATGTTGTAGACTACTTAGAGTATAACCTAAGTCTAGAGAAGCTAAGCATGATGTTGTCATACAAGTCCTAGAAAAGTAACCTGAAGACAGGCAGAAAATTTGTGGGTAAATATCTGCTTTGTAACAATATACATATTGGGAATGGCTCTAAAGATAGGAGGTTGACTTGTTTCATTATTTATTAGTCTTAACAGATGGAATTGCTTTTGTAGCCTTCAGAGTAAAGGAATGGGGCTTTCTCATGGAAGTGGCATATTTAATATCAGGAAACAGTCAATAATTAAAAGAAATGGTTTTATGGAGGAAGAACCAGAATATGACAAAATTTCCCGAGGTAGATATGGATTCTCAAGGCCTCTTTTTCAAAGATACGTATGCAGACTCAGATTTCTTATATATTCAAAATAACATACAGTGGTTCTTTACAAAAGCATTGTGTCAAGAAGCTCAAGTAGGCCCCATCTACATAGGATAATTTCACACAAAAATCTTACAAATCAGAAATGCTAGAACAAACCACAAAGATTTCAGAGGACGTACATGACATAATTAGTATCAACATGCAGAAAGAAACAAAGGGATGCAATAACACAGAAAACATCAAATTAATAGCTACTCTGATTGGACAGTGCTGCTAATCACTTTATTAAGCCATTTTTGCTTCTAAAATGGTGTTCCAAGTTGTTCTTCCTCACTATGCCCTCATGACATCTGTAGGAACTCATATATGCTTAGATATTGTTGCTTCCAAATGGTTTTGCCTATATATTGATAAGATTTGTGGTACATCCCCTCTTTCTATCCCCGATCAAGGACATCTGTATGGTCCAAGTCATTAAGAAACTCAACTGATTGGTTGAAGACTCTAGTTTTTTTGCCCACATCATGTCACTTATCATGACCTTGCTTTGTTTTTCAATTGAACACTGCACGCACAAAATGAGCAAACAAGTCCATATTATATTGCCTGCTAGTTGCCAATAATAAAACCAATATGCTCCTGCCCCAGTTGGAAAAACTCATTTATCATTCAATGAAATTTTGAATAAAAACTTGTAGTCACTTACAGGTTCGTTGATCATGTATCTAGATCAATGGGTGCAACAAGCTATGTGCAAAACAGGCTAGATATTTAAAGGTTGGTTGGACATTTGTGCAAACCCACAAACACATACATATAGCTCACAGAGACAGCTAGACACGAATAAGGAAGATAAAAAATTTCCAACCAAGAAGAAACTTACAGGGAATGGAATGTAAGCATGTCTCCCATTAATAGGCTCAACTGTGAATCCATATACCCTGCCACTAAACCATGAATAACCCTGTGTGCAAGAAGGGTTGAGCACATGTTTCAGATGCATTGCTCAGAACAACACAGAACATGTAATTAGGATCTGCAAAACAAGCAAACAAAGGCTTATCATTTGCCCATCAATTTGTAGGACAAGGGACAGAGGAAGGAACTGTAAATTTTCCCCCTATATTGATTTTAGACTTCTCCAAATACATGAATATCTCTTTAGACATAAACGATAGCCTGACACTTGTCTAACATGCACACTATAGATAACATGCATGCAAGAAAATGACCAAAAAAGAAGTTTTAAATACAACATTAATTTTTAACACTACGTTCCAGGAAACTTTATATCTCCAACATGATTTTTGGGTGTTTTACGCAGTCCAACATGTTTCTCCAACATGATGTGTGTTTTTCATAAATCATGGCTAACTATAAGTTTCCACATCAGATTATAGGACATTGTAAGAACAATTATTTTTTAAGAAACTAACGTTATATTTGAGATAGACACCCATCTTACGCAGCCCAACATTGACGCTAGCTTTCTCTTTCAGTACACACAAACAAGATAACAATTGTATCCCCATTTAGCAACCTTGTCATAAGGGAGAATTCTATCCATGAACGTTAGCCAACAAATGAAGGAATGCTTAGGAATAGCAATACAAATCCAAACCAAACACCGTCAATCAACAACTGGAATCTTTTACCTAATCTTATTCCAAATTGATCTACATTAACAAGATGAATAGAAAAACAGTAATTTATTTACAATAAGGAGCAAAAATAAGGACTCATTCGTCAATTGAACAAACAAAACACAAGTTAAGGGAAAATTATATCAAGTACCATGACTAGTAGTGTTAATCTTTGACCACCTAGATGGGGTTTTCCCTTTGAGATTGATCTTGATCTTTCTTCATCATCCATTGCAAGTTTATTGTGTAAATTTGCTAGGCTTATGCTATTTGTAAAATCCAGAGGACCTGTCTTTGATCTAAATCATAAGTGCCAAACAGATTAAGATTATCTTGAGATAAGCTAGATGTGACCTAGTTGACAATCATTTGAAGCATAGAAAGTACCGGAGTTCCAATTAATGTGACAATTGTCAATGATTTTAGGAAGTCCAGCCAAAAAAACTCTGGGGGTAGTCCTCCAAATTTCCTATAGAGAAGAGTAATCTTTCACACAAATTATCATTGTGTAGAAACTTATAAATATCACATAGCCCAGTCCACTTTAAATTAGGGATCTCAAAAATCTCAAATTTTAACTCCATGTGACCATAACATAGAAAACTAAAAATAATGCTAAATCAAATTGCATTACCTTACAAACCACTGAAGTCCTTCTTGAGCTCCTGCTACTCTGAATGAATAAACTCTTGAGATGCACAAACAAATAATTATCAAAGAAATAAATTGGAGTTGTTCGCAAGGTGAAGACAACTACATAGGCTAAATCTTAAAACTTATTAATGGCAATGAAAGCATATTTACTATAGGATGTGATCCTGTGTGCTTTAGACAGTCTTATATGTGCCATACGATCACTCCCTCTTAAGCAAGTTATGCTTACCCAGAAGGAATCTAGTTTTGAGTTCAGCTTGCAATAATAAACAAAATGTAGGTACACGAGAAAAAAAAAAAAAATTAGCACAAGACCATTTTGTTAAGATTTACTGGTAAAATTATTTTGTAGGATTAAACTTGAACTCTACTGCAACTTCTAGGATCACTGTGCCCATAAAAGATATCTAAAAATATATGTTGGCCATGGATTGGTTCCCATTACCCTTTATACTCTGCAGATTTTGAGAGTATACAATTCTCTGACTCATAATTAATTGCTTAAGATACACAACCAATACAAGATTACAACTCAACCATCAGGAACTTTCTTTTCAACATAAAATACATGTTCAGATCAATCCCATATTTTTTCAAGTGTTAACTCTTTGTTCTGTTAAAATAGCTTTTTAGATGAATGAAGCTTACCACTGTAGCAGCCCATCAACTTGACAACACAGGTACCATTCTTAATACATTACGATTGAACATGGGTTGCAGGAATTATTTCTTGAGCCTCCGGATAGTAGTGCTGCAACCAAAGGATAATTTATAACCTACATTAGGAAAAGGATGATATCCAATATAAGAGTCTCAATATCAAATCATGGTTTTGTATCAGGAGATATACACGACCATCAGCCCATCAGATTTTAGAGTTGTGTATGCCTCAAGGAGTACTGGAATGCCTCACTGACTCTTGTTTCCATCTTCATCATCATCATACTCAGATTTTCTAGAAAGCCCCTTCACATTCAAATTCATTTTCCTAGCTTTTCTTCCTCTATTCCTTGCAACATTTTTTTGAACACCTCTCTGACTCTTGTTTTCATCTTCGTCATCATCATACTCATCGTCACTAGCATCCTCAACCTCAGCTTTAGATGAATCAGACAACGCCCCTTCATATTCTTCCCCACTTTCATCTTCCTCTCCTTTCTCTTTTTCATCAATAATTGTCTGCTTTTTCTTTTCATTACAAACCCAGCACACTAACCGGTTTACCATCTTCCGTCACCATGTTCATGAGGTGAATATACCAATTCCTCATTTGCATCCATGGATGATCCTCGACTAGCAAACCCCTCTTGTAACCCTCCTTCAAAACCACAGTGTAGGTTCCAATCTTAGTGGACATATAAAATATACTCGGATGCTGAAGCAATGCTCTCTTAAACCTCGACCGAAGCCCCAAATACTCTCCAAGCAACAACGAATTATCCCTCTTAGCCTTCTTTGGCACAAGAATATGAAGCTACTAATGCAAAACCGCAACCGTCCACTTATCCGATTCATCACTATTTGGCAGAAGATGAGAAGCATCTTCATATGGAAAAATGTAAGGCAACTTCTGCCACTCATCTTCCCACTCCTTTGACTTCTTATCCATCTCAAAACCTCTCGAGAATTGCATAGGGAATGCAATAGAACCCTTCATTTCCATAACAAACCAACTCTAAAACACCATCTTCATCTCTGTTTCCGCCACCTACGACTCGAAAATAGTCATGGAACTCCGTAACTATGGTTTTTTCATAATTATGAGGCAGACCCAAATCCCATTTCAAGCAATCAATGATGCTAAGTGGGATTTTGTTGGTTTTTGATATCATTAAGAGCTTCGAAAGGCGATCAGCAGTCTGCTTCTTATAAGTATCGCTCTGATAAACCAAGCCTTATTCGGCGTCAAGGTTTAACGCCTCACCAAAGAGGCGGACGTGGGGCAAAACTCCGACTCCGCCAGGAAGGAACTCATCCAAAACAGAAGGGTATTTGCGGATGAAATCAATGGAGCGGAATGGGATTTGGCGGGGGTCACGTTTCTGGGTGATGATGGAGATGGGTGCAGACTCTGAAGGCTCGGATATGAGCAAGTTCTTGAGCATCAGAATTTCTCTGCATTCTTTGCTCCCTCCTATTCGTCACTGGCAAGAAGTCCAAAAGCAGAATCCCACCGTGCAGTACAGGTAGTAGTGTTTCCTCTTTCATTTCCTTTCCTTCAAATGTGAAATTCCATAAACCCACTGCTGCTGCGGGCTTCTTCTTCTTCTCTTTTTTTTTTTTTAATATATTTCTTTCTTCTTGTACAATCCTTGCTAAATAAGGTTATTTTAAGGGTCTCTTAACCCTCAAAATAAGATTTTCTTTAAAAAAAAAAAAAACACAATCACACATAAAAACCACATACTACAACCAAATATATCAAAAGTCCAATGTACTATGACCAAATACAAATTGTTAGTGTATAACTTAGACTAGATTAGCCCATTGGACTTGGCCCAGTATATTATACTTGTAGTTTATTCATATTACTTGTACTGCACACATACCTAGCCTATATAAGGCTCTCTATTGTACATTGTTATTTACACATCAATATACAGACTTTTAGTCTTTCTCTCACACTTTATACATTTAACATGGTATCAAAGCCTTTCCTCTGACTCTTTGGTTCCTGTGGACATGCAACCACCAAGAAGAAGTGTACATGCAACCACCCCCTGTCTATCCACACTCAGGTAGTCAAGTTTGTCACCTTTGCCGTGCTCTTTATGGCCTCAAGCAGGCTCCTCGAGCTTGGTTTGAAAAGTTTAGCTCCGTTGTTGCTCAGCAGAGTTTCACTTCGAGTCCTCATGACACTGCCCTCTTTGTCCGAAGATCCTCTGCTGGTATCACTCTTATTCTTCTTTATGTTGATGATTCTGCAGATGATTCTGCAGATGATTCTGCAGGTATCCGCTCTCTTCAGCACTTCCTTAGTCATCATTTTGAGATGAAAGATCTAGGCACTCTCAGCTACTTTCTTGGGCTTGAGGTTACCTCATCCTCTGATGGATACTATCGTTCCCAAGCAAAATATGCTTCTGATCTTCTCTCCAAAGCCGGTATCACCGACAACAAGACTGTTTCCACTCCCTTGGAATACAATGCCAAGCTCACACCCTTAGATGGTAAACCTTTATCTGATGCTACTCGCTATCGACAGTTAGTTGGTAGTCTAATCTATCTCACTATTACTCGTCCAGATATTTCACATGCTGTGGGTATAGTTAGTAAGTTCATGGATGCCCCTCGTTCTGTCCACTATGATGCCGTTCTTCGGATTCTCCGATATGTCAAGGGTGCACTTTATCATGGTCTCCACTACTCCTCTCGGTCTTCTCTCGAGCTTCATGCTTATTCAGATGCGGACTAGGCAGGTGATCCGACTGATCGATGCTCTATCATAGGTTTCTGTTTCCTGTTGGGTACTTCTCTTGTCTCGTGGCGTAGCAAGAAACAGGATGTGGTTTCCCGTTCCAATACTGAGGCTGAGTATCGTGCTCTTGTCGACACCACCTGCGAGCCTGTCTGGCTTCGCTGGCTCTTGGCTGACATGGATGCTCCACAGCCCACTGCCACTCCTCTCTATTGTGACAATCGTAGTGCTATCTACATTGCTCACAATGATGTCTTTCATGAATGCACCAAACACATTGAGATCGACTGCCACATCACTCGCCAGCATCTTAAGAAAGGCAATCTCAAGTTGTTCTCCATCTTCTCTACGGACCAATCTGCTGATATCTTCACCAAGACTCACCCGCCTAGTCGTCTTCGAGATCTTGTATCCAAACTCCAGTTGGCTTCCTTCTTGCCACCTCGAGTTTGAGGAGGGATGTTAGTGTATAGCTTAGACTAGATTAGCCCATTGGGCTTGGCCCAGTATATTATACTTGTAGTTTACTCATATTGCTTGTACTACATACATACCTAGCCTATATATGGCTCTCTATTGTACATTGTTATTTACACATCAATATATAGACTTTCAGTCTTTCTCTCACACTCTATACATTTAACACAAATATAGAAGATAAATCCATTCATACTACAACCAAATACATCGAAAGTCCAATGTTTAATGAGTCTGTGCAATCATATCCTTCAAATTGTATAACAGACACTGACCCATTCTAGTTGCAGACCATGGATGATTTCACCAGCAAAAAAACTAGAGGTGAATGATTAAGCCCAAAAACATCAAAGACAAATTAAAATGAAATATGTTGTAGACATGAACTCATTAAAGTAACATTGAGAACTATATTTACACCATCTACCAATATATTTATGCCATAGGAATGAAAAGAAAGTAGACAAACCCAAAAAAAAAAAAAAAAGACCCCAAAAAAGGGGAGAAAAAGAAAGAAGAAACTGTTAATATAATGGAGATGTAGCAGAAAAGAATTTGCTTAAGAGACCACCACAAGATGAAGCAGAAATGACTTTGCTTGTAATATAATGGAGAGGTAGGTTGTGGGTTCAGGACCTAATAAATAAGTGTATAAATTGCAATTCAATTTTTACTCCTTGTGGATGATTGCAATTCAAATAAAAAACTGAAATTCAATCCACTTTGAGTCTTATGAAAAAGAAAAATGAACAACACACAAATAACCATCAGGGCCATAGAGGCAACCAATAGAAGTCTAGGATCAAGGAGTGCCGATGGGTTTTTTTGTTGCTCAATAAGATTGATGCAGAAGAAGATAGAAGAACACAATAGTTCACAGGACATTAATAGCAAGCATGACTGCTCCTACAATTTCAAGAATTTGAGAATGCATATTTATAATGAAAAAATGTTATACTACGAATGACTAAATAATGCAGTTAATCTTAGCTTAATTTTTTTTTTGATGAATTAGTAAAGGATATTATTAATAGAGAACAAACAAGACAAAGCTACGCAAACTACAGAAACTGGGACAGTGAAGTGTGAACCTTAGGCTAAAGAATACAACAAAATTCCTGCAAACTAAACCCAAAAAAATAATAATAAAAAAAAAACACTCTGCTTCATTGATGCAACCAACCTTTCCAAATCCCTTTCTTCCCACCTAATCATATGCACCAGGTAAAAGACTAAACATTAAGTGCTTGCTGGTCCCAGCTTTAGGGTTTATTAGGTTATGGCAAAAAGTTCTAGTCCCCTTTTAGGGACAGCACATGCACAACAACAACAAAGATGCAATTACATTGTAAACAACTTAGAAGTTGTTTACAATCGTTAACATGAAGCAAACCTGCTTATATGTTGTTGCAGCAAGTTGTCAGAGTCATCACGATGTAGAAGTCCACTATCCTGGCAATAACATCCCTCTGCGTTTAGGTACACTCGACCTCTCACGTGAACTCACCAAGGCATTATTCCCATCATGCATCTTTGTTCTTGATGGAAATTCTTCCTTTGAATTTCAAGGTCTTTTTCCAGCTTCCCTTTCGATTTCAGATTTTCTAGAAGGCCCCTTCACATCCGACTTCATTTTTCAATCTTTTCTTCCTCTATTATTTGCAACATTTTTTTCAAACACCTCTCTGACTCTTGTTTCCATCTTCATCATCATCATACTCAGATTTTCTAGAAAGCCTCTTCACATCCAAATTCATTTTCCTAGCTTTTCTTCCTCTATTCCCTGCAACATTTTTTTGAACGCCTCTCTGACTCTTGTTTTCATCTTCGTCATCATCATACTCATCGTCACTAGCATCCTCGACCTCAGAATCAAATGAATCAGACAACACCCCTTCATATTCTTCCCCACTTTCATCTTCCTCTCCTTTCTCTTTTTCATCAATAACTGTCTGCTTTTTCTTTTCATTACTTCCACCCAGCACACTAACCGGTTTACCGTGTTCCTTCACCATGTTCATGAGGTGAATATACCGATTCCTCATTTACATCCATGGAGGATCCTCAACTAGCAAACCCCTTTTGTAACCCTCCTTCAAAACCACAGTGTAGGTTCCAATCTTAGTGGACATACAAAATATACCCAGATGCTGAAGCAATGCTCTCTTAAACCTCGATCGAAGCCCCAAATACTTTCCAAGCAACAACGAATTATCCCTCTGAGTCTTCTTTGGCACAAGAATATGAAGCAACTCATGCAAAACCGCAATCGTCCACTTATCCGATTCATCACTGTTTGGTAGAAGATGAGAAGCATCTTCATATGAAGAAATGTAAGGCAACTTCTGCCACTCATCTTCCCACTTCTTCGACTTCTTATCCATCTCAAAACCTCTCGAGAATTGCATAGGGAATGCAATAGAACCCTTCTTTTCCATAACAAACCAACTCTAAATACCATCTTCATCTCTGTTTCTGCCACCTACAACTCGAAAATAGTCATGGAACTCCGTAACTATGGTTTTTTCATAATTATGAGGAAGACCCAAATCCCATTTCAAGCAATCAATGATGCTAAGTGGGATTTTGTTGGTTTTTGATATCATCAAGAGCTTCAAAAGGCGATCAGCAATCTGCTTCTTATAAGTATCGCTCTGATAAACCAAGCCTTGTTCGGCATCGAGGTTTAACGCCTCAGAAGTAAGGCGGACGTGGGGCAAAACTCCGACTCCGCCAGGAAGGAACTCATCGAAAACAGAAGGGTATTTGCGGACGAAATCAATGGAGCGGAATGGGATTTGGAGGGAGTCACGTTTCTGGGTGATGATGGAGATGGGTGCAGACTTTGAAGGCTCGGATATGAGCAAGTTCTTGAGCATCAGAATTTCTCTGCATTCTTTGCTCCCTCCTCCTCGTCACTGGCAAGAAGTCCAAAAGCAGAATCCCACCGTGCAGTACAGGTAGTAGTGTTTCCTCTTTCATTTCCTTTCCTTCAAATGTGCAATTCCATAAACCCACTGCTGCTGCGGGCTTCTTCTTCTCTTCTTTTTTTTTTTGGATAAATTTCAGAAAACACCCTTGAAGTTTGAATTAATACTAGTTAGGTCCAAGATATTTTAAAATGACCAATTTGATCCTTAAAAGACAAAAACACCCTTACACTATTATTCTTATTTCTATTTCTTCTTCTTCTCTGTTTCCTCTCTTCTTCCTCATACCACTCCTTCTCCCTCTCATCCTCTCTCTCTCTCTCTCTCTCCAAGCTGATCCACTCTCCTCCCTTTCAAGCCTCTGTTTATCTCGTCCATGCCTCTTTTTTTCTTTGGGTTTTGCGGCCGACGGTGGTTTTCGGTGGTGGTGGTGGGCTCTGATGTGGTTCGTTTGTTTTGGGTTTGTGGGTTTTTTTTTTCTTTGGGTCTTGTGGCCGACGGTGGTGGTGGGATCTGATATTTGTGTGGTTTGTTCTGGGTTTTGGGGTTTTTTTTTTCTTTGGGTTTTATGGCCGGCGGTGGTTTGATTTGGGTTTTGGGGGTTTTTTTTTCTTTGGGTTTTGTGGCCGGCGGTGGTTTTCAGTGGTGGTGGTGGTGGTTTCCGGTATGGGGTGGATTTGCAATAGAGGATGCTATGGTTTTTTGGATTTGCAGTGGAGTATGCTATAGATTTTTTGAATTTGGGTCTTGATGCTATGGTTTGGCTGGGTTTTATGGCTGGTGGTGTTAGTAGCAGATCTGAGGTTAGAGAGGGAGAGTGGGGTTTTGGCTGTGAGAATCAAAGGAACCACCAAGAGGGAGAGTTGGAGAGCAGTTCTGTGAGGAAGAAAGACAAGAAAAGAAAACTGTAACGAAGGGTTAAGAGGGATAACGGTATATGGGTATTTTTGTCTTTTAAGGACTAAATTGGTCATTTTTAAAATATCTTGGACCTAACTGGTATTAACCCAAACCTCAGGGGTGTTTTTTGAAATTTACCCTTTTTTTGTTTAATATATTTCTTTCTTCTTGTCTTTTGGGTGAGGAAGAACGGTCTTTTGGGTGGGTGAAGAAGAATAGCCGGAGAAGAGACAAGGTGGTCTCGGGAAAAGAAGAAGCGACAGGTTGGTACGCGGAGGAAAAGAAAAATATTTGATAGGAATGGTGAAGAAACGGAGAGGTGATAAGTACACAACATTTATATAATATTTTCACAACAAAATCATAGGTGGTTAGTTGTTATTGGTTCAAATTTGAATCTAATACTAAGATTACTTTTTTGTCTCAATAATAACAACCAGTATTTTGAATGGTTGTTATTGGTTAATTGTTCTTGGTTAGTTGTTATTGATTCTCATAAAAAAGTATTTTGAGTGGGATATGTGACCGAACATTTACAAAAATAAAAATTACAATCGAGTTAAAATGCAACAAATTTTCACAACAGTTGAAGTGTCAAATCTTCCATACGTCAAAATAAAATTAAATAAATTAATAAAATATTATACTAAAATTAATCACAACTAAAAACAAAAGTGTTATAAAAATATTGTCACTTTTTATTTTATCCCTAAATTTTTTTAATTAGTGCTATTTTTCTTTAGAAAAAAAATAGTCTGCATTGCTTGTATCTACCTTTCGCATTGTAATTTTACGAGGGAATGGGCAGACTAACACAGTGAGGAGGAAGTATGTTGTAAGTTAAGACGCGTTTGAAAAGAAGTTGTAAACTAACATCTCAAGTTTCATAGGCTCGATTTTAATCTAAAACTCGAGACTTAAAGACTCGATTTCTACTAGGTGAGCTGGCAGTATGATGCCACATAGATCTCGAGTTTTAGAGACTTGATTTTGAACTTGATGAACATTAGCTCTAAAGAAGAATCGGATGAACAATTTGAAAAGGCACGATCTGATCTGAAGAGGAAGAACGAAGAGACAAAGAAGATGAACAAAGAAGAAGAGGGCTGGCTCTGAAGAAACCCAACAAGGAAGATGAAGAAACCTAGTAGATGAAGAAACCCAGGAAGATGAATGATCTGATCTAAAGAGGAAGAACGAAGAGACAAGGAAGATGAATGAAGAAGAAGAGGGCTGGGTCTGAAGAAACCCAGCAAGGAAGATGAAGAAACCCAGCAAATGAAGAACAGAGACGAAGAGGTGTGAAATGTGAAACTCGAGTCTTTAAAACTCGAGTTCCACGTGGATTTTCATCCACATTACCTGTCACCCTTTACAAATCGACACTTAAAAACTCAAGTTTTATCTTAGAACTCGAGTTTTAGACACTCGAGATGCTAGTTTCCAACATTATTTTAAAACATGACAGCTAACTAAATTTTTTAATATTTAATGTTATTTAAAAAAAAAATCGCCCATTAACTTGACAACACAGGTATCATTCTTAATACATTACAATTGAACATGGGTTGCATGAATTCTTTCTTGAACCTCTGGACAGTAGTGTAATCATGGTTTTCTATCAGGAGATATACATGACCATCAGATTTTAGAGTTGTGTATGCCTTGAGGAGTACTGAAATGTCATTGTCAATTGCCTTTAGTATTTAATTCCTACCGCTGCAACTGTAAGAAACACCTCCTAATTTCCTGCCTCAAATAGGGCGTTAAAAAAACCATGTACTATGACTTGAAATCATTTTCATCTCTACTTTATAATGATCATATCTACCTTAAGGAAAGAACACAAACCCAAAGAGTGATTTTCATCTCTACTTTATAATGATCATATCTACCTCAAGGAAAGAACACAAACCCAAAGAGTGGCAAGGAAGGTAGCAAGGAGGGATTGAATCTTCTAGTTCTAAGGGAGAGTCAAATAAATCTTGAAAAAAGGAGCGTTAAAATCAAACCAAACTTCAATAACAGAGGCTTCATATCCCTCGCTATCATCATTTATAAAAAATCTACTTGTAACTAAACTTCATGATCCTTGACACACGAACAAGCAAAAATTCAATAAAACCAATCAATAAAATTTTAATATAGTTTTAACAACCATAATCACTAATCTAAACACAATTTGGAATTAAAAAATTGATCCAAGATATAAATATTAAAGGTAACTAGAAATAATAGGGACAAAGTAGCAATAAACATAGATTGAAAATGATGATCATGCAAGTAATCAATGAATTTCACCTCATCATTCATCTCTAAAGTCTCCGTCTTCTTTTGTTTATGTCAATCACCCTGTTCTGTTAAGCTCCGCAAAAAACCTTCTTATCATTGTCTAATACACTTCTTCATCTGCCTTATAGTTGGTCCAATCTTCTTTTTTGACAAGTCCTTATGCTTCGCTCCATCTTCTTCATACTAATGTCCTCAATCTTGTATACATTAACCACATAATCTTTGTCATTGATTTCTTGCCTGAATTCATTATCTTGATCATCATCAATCCACACGCATGCCTAAAAGAAAAGTATAAGATTTAAGTCACATTATTCTAAATAGCCAAAATAAAGAAACTCCATAAAGACCCAAACAATATTAACTGATCCTAAACCATATTCAATTACACTAAAATAATCATGTTTTTCTTCGACCTCATGTACAATGTCTTTGTGAAACCATTTCCTTTAATTCATACTTTTATATGGAAAAAATAAATAAATAAAGGAATCTACACAAACAAAAATTCCTATATCTTTTTCTCTATGCTGTTGCAACCCACAATTTCCTTAATAGGCACACCAGAAGGCCAACTTGATGGATAAACGTCACCGCGTTTGACCAAGTTTTCATCTTCAAAATCCTGCTCAGGTTACAGGAGGTTCCCCCTTTACTTCATGTTGAACATCTTTCCTAATAGGCACTCCACCAGACCAACTTGCTAAATAAACCATATTACATTTAATCAAATACTATTTTTCTACAAACTACTCTCAATACCTTGCTATGATATTATTTTTAGCTCAAGATGATGGGTGTAGAGATTTTCCATTTAATGTTTTATTTTTAACTTTTAAATCTTAACACCCAAAAACAACTTTTATATCATTGCGTAACCCCTGCTCTGATCATGTTCTTCACAATGCACCAATTTTGTTATTTATCAAATCAAGAAAGCAAAAAATAACTCAATCTGCTACACAACTGTAAAAAGTGTTTGGGACCTTAAAGGTTTCATTAGAAAAAAAAAAAAAAATGTAAACTGCCACATGATTTACCTATAACCAAATCAATAGTTCTTAAGTTTGCATCTTGTATAGAGGCTAACAATTTCTAAATGAAGGAACTGTCATGTTCTAGTGCTACGTTTACCATTTACTAAACTAAAAAGGGGCAACTTAAGCAGTTGAAATTACATTAACGTCTCTAGCACCGTGTCAGAAAGCAAAATGAAGGAAATAAACGCAGTCCTTAAAGTTAGAATTAGTCGTTACACAAATAATCCTCTCCAAGTTCTTTCCTTACTATATTTCAAAATTGAGATGTTCACAATTTCCAGGAATGGCAAACAACACAGTTAACACCAAAGCAAGACTTACATCCTAGCATCCATACCTAAATCCCCTGAGATATCATCATACTCATATCCGGCTAGTCTTTTGTATGCATTATCTCAAGAAGAAGTTTTGTAACTTCAACAATTACTATAACCATGTGCCCATTTTCTTTGTCCTTTCACAATAAATTCAAACAGTCCACTAGCTCCTTCAAGATAAAATGGTGACTCCACAATCAAGTAACACTCCACATCTCAGGTAACAAGGGAAACATACATTGCTATGAATCTTTCATAAAATTTTCTAACCTACAAGAATTTGGTGAAGCTAATTCAAGAAAGATTGATTCTCTTTAAAATTGGCAGATTTGATCAAGAAGAATTAATGCAGGGAAACACTTCAAAAAGAATAAAGTCAATGAGAACAGAATTGACCTGGGCAGCATAATTACTTGATGGATGTGCCCAGCCAGCATCCTGGATTGAACAATGATGATCATTTAAAGACACAATGGAATTCGAGCAATTAATCCAAGATAGAAATATTAAAGGTAAGTAGAAATAAGAGGCATAAAGTAGCAATATAAACATAGATTTAAAGGTATTGATTGAGCAATTTAAAAGGGAATCTGACCTCCTCATTCATTGTCTTCTTCAACACCCTGCTCTTACTACCCAGTCTCATCATAATAAATCTGTCTTCTTCTGTGCATGTCAACTGCCCTGTACTGTCCAGATTTAAAAATCCCCTTCATCAATGTTTATTTCCACTACTTGTTCATCCGCCTCAAACCCAGCCCCATCATCTTCCTCATAATTTCTATCCTCAATCTTGTCCACCTCAACCACATCATCATGCATCTACCTGCATGTCCAAAAGAAAAGCATACCAGCTATGTCAGATTAGTTTAAATAACCCAAAATAAACAAAACCCACAATGACCCATATAATAATATTAAACAAGAAAAATAAAATATAATAGAACCCATACCACCGAGAGATTAGAACAACCCAAACAAATAGAATGATTTGGTGGCGGTAGTGTGTTTGTGATATTAGGAAAATTTATCAAGGGACGTGGTTGGTATTATCTGTTAGTGTATAGCTTAGGCTAGATTAGCCTATTGGGCTTAGCCCAGTATATTGTACTTGTAGTTTACTCTTATTGCTTGTACTGCACACATACCTAGCCTATATAAGGCTCTTTATTGTACATTGTTATACACATCAATATACAGACTTTCAGTCTTTCTCTCACACTTTATACGTTTAACATGGTATCAAAGCCATTCCTCTGACTTTCTGGTTCCTGTGGACATCTCCGGCATTCTTCCGCTGCCCTCGCCTTCATCCAGTAGTCACTGTCCGAAGCGAGTCACCGCCGTCACGCCCACAGTCCCTGCAACTCTCGGATCTCACCATCCTGTTCAGCCAACTGCCAAAGTAAAGCCGCAGAGTGATAGAACAGTCAATCCCGAGCAAAACCCAGCAAAGAAAAGCCAGAAAAGACGTTACACGCGCCCACACGCGCTGCCTGAAGCTCCTGACTGCCGAACACGCGCTACACGCGCCGCCACGCACCTCCATCCTTGCGCACGCGCTACCACACGCCGGCCACTCTCCTTCACGCGCCTCACGCGCTTCCACGCGCCAGACAACATCTGCGTCTGCCACGTCAGCCCTAGGCTGACGTCATCCTACACACGTCAGCATCCGCGTCATCCGCTACGTCAGCACACGTCAGCCGTTGACTTAACCGTTGACCACTACTGTTGACCGTTGAATTTGACTTTGACCAAAGTCAAAATTTTTCAACAGAGCCTATCTTGCTCAGTTTTTCGCGTAGATTCCGATTTTGAGCTCCGTTTCTTCATTTGAGGTCTCTAAATTTCACTTTTTGGTCATTTTCTTCATTATGGCTCAACAAAGTGACCGAGATATCATACGTCCTATCACCATTATGTTGGATGGTCCTACTAGCTATCATGCATGGTCTCAGAATATGACTGTCTTTCTCAAGGGTCATAAACTATGGAGATATGTGATTGGTTCAATTCCTAAGCCAGTACCAAAACCTCAGTCGAAAGCCACAGCTACTGAAGATGCCTCCAAGACTGTTGTTACAGTAGATGATTATGAAGAACGCCTAGAGGAATGGGAGAGCATTCAAAGTAAGATCTTGTCTTGGTTTATCAATACTTCTATTCCTTCCATTCATAATCTTCTTCCTCGTCTTGAGACTGCTGAGGCTGCTTGAAAATTTCTAGCTGATCGCTATAATTGCACTAATGATTCAAGCTTGGAGTTCCACATTGAATCAAAGCTTTATCAAATGAGACAAGAGCCAGGTCAGTCTATATCTGATTTTTATTCTCAGACTTCTACTATGTGGGAACAACTCTCTGCTGCAGATCCTCCACTAGTGTGTTCCAAGGACATTGAGCTTTTTGTCAAATATCGGGATCGTCGTAAATTTATGCACTTCATGATGGGTTTACGTGAGGATTTTGAACCTACTAGGGCTTCTCTGCTTAGCCGGTCTCCTACTCCTTCTCTTGATGCTGCAGTCAAGGAGCTCATTTCTGAGGAGAACCGTCGGCCTACTCATCACATGTCATCATCTGATCATGTATTGGCTACACCATCTCCACAGCCTCCCATTGCTACATTCACTGCTCCTCCACGAATAAACTCTGGGCGTCCCACCTCTCAGTCTTCCAAAGGTACTCGCTGCGAGTTTTGCCGTGCCAAAGGCCATGACATCTTAGTTTGTCGCAAACTGCAGAAATTCATGCAAGAGCAGAATAAAGCTTCTCTTCCTCGGGCAGCTGCTGTATGTCCTTCAGATTCATCAGTTCCTACAGGTCCATCTTTGGCTTCCTCACCTACTGCGGCTGATATTGAGGCAATAGTTCAACAGGTTTTATCCCGAACTTCCACTGCCCTTTCTGTCACCTCAGGTAAACAACCTTGGTTTTTTGATACTGCATGTTGTAATCATATGACTCCTGATGAATCCCAATTTTCTGATAAGGCACCCTTAGAACACCCTATCACCATTTACACTGCTGATGGAACTCCTATGCCTGTTAGTCATAAAGGAACAATCTCTTCTCCTTATTTATCCCTTAGTGACACTTTTCATATCCCAAAGTTATCCCTCAATTTGCTTTCTGTTGGTCAACTTTGTGAATTAGGCATAGATCTTCTATTTACTAATCATGGTGTGGATGTGCAGGATCCCCGGACGGGTCACGTGCTTGGGACAGGCCGTAAGGTTGGTCGTATGTTTGAGGTTCATAACTTGAAGATTCCTTCACAAGTTATTTCTGCAGCTGCTACCACTGCCACACCTGATCTATGGCATGCTCGTCTTGGTCATCCATCCTTATCTCGTCTCCAGTTGTTAGCTTCTCAAGGTCATTTAGGTTCAGTTCAGTTTCAAAAATTTGATTGTACTTCCTGTCATTTTGGCAAACAAACAAAATTGCCCTTTAATAATAGTGACTCATTTTCTTCTGCACCTTTTGATCTTATACATTCTGATATTTGGGGTCCTGCACCGGTTCCCACTGAGGGGGGGTCTAGATATTTTGTCATATTTGTGGATGATTTCTCTCATTATACTTGGATTTATCTGCTTCACCATAGGTCTGAACTTGTGTCTATTTACCAAACATTTCATAAAATGGTTGAAACACAGTTCAATCGCACTATCAAAGTTTTTCGGTCAGATAATGCTCAAGAATATAATGATAAATCTTTCCTATCCTTTTTAGACAGTCATGGTACCCTTCCTCAACGGTCTTGTCCTTACACCTCTCAACAAAATGGTCGTGCAGAACGAAAACACCGTCACATTCTTGATGTTGTCCGTACCCTTCTCATTTCTGCCTCTCTTCCCAAGCGCTTTTGGGGTGAAGCAGCTCTCACTGCTGTGTACACCATTAATCGTATTCCTTCACCAACCACACACAACAAATCACCATTCGAGCTTCTCTATGGTCAAACTCCTGACTACTCCTCTCTTCGAGTTTTTGGTTGTGCTTGCTTTGTTTCTCTTCCTCCTCATGAACGAACAAAGCTCCAGCCTCGTGCTCGTCTCTGTTGTTTCCTTGGTTATGGTGTATCTCAAAAGGGGTTTCGCTGTTATGATCCCATTTCTCGTCGCCTTCGTGTCTCCCGTCATGTTGAGTTTTGGGAACATCGTCCTTTCACGAGTCTTGAGCAGTTTCCTGCATCCTCTTCCTCAGAGTCACCCATTTTTACTGATCTTTTCCTCCCTCTCTATCATGAACTTGTGGAGGATTCTTCAACATCGACTGCCTCTCCAGACGACTCATCTCCGGTTCTGTCCCCGGCTTCTAACCCGCCTGACTTGGATCCTGTGGCACCACCCTCTTCTGAGTCTCCTGTTGGTCCTGAACTGCGTCGATCCACTCGGGTAAGCATTCCTCCCCATTATCTCACCTATCGTGAGGCCCATACTGACCCTCTTTGGCAGCAAGCTATGAACGAAGAACTAGATGCCCTTCATAAAAATCATACTTGGGATTTGGTTGATTTGCCTCCTGGTCAGTCTGTAGTAGGTTGTAGGTGGGTTTACAAGATCAAGACCAAGGCTGATGGATCTGTTGAACGATATAAGGCTCGCCTTGTTGCCAAGGGCTTTACTCAGGAGTATGGCATTGACTATGAGGAAACATTTGCTCCTGTTGCTCGCCTTACATCTGTCAGATATCTCATTGCTGTGGCTGCTGTTCGTCGTTGGCCTCTTTATCAAATGGATGTGAAGAATGCTTTCCTCAATGGAGACCTCCAAGAAGAAGTGTACATGCAACCACCCCCTGGCTATCCACACTCAGGTAGTCAAGTTTGTCGCCTTCGCCGTGCTCTTTATGGCCTCAAGCAGGCTCCTCGAGCTTGGTTTGAAAAGTTTAGCTCCGTTATTGCTCAGCAGGGTTTCACTTCGAGTCCTTATGACATTGCCCTCTTTGTCCGAAGATCCTCTGCTGGTATCACTCTTATTCTTCTTTATGTTGATGATATGATTATTACTGGAGATGATTCTGCAGGTATCCGCTCTCTTCAGCACTTCCTTAGTCAGCATTTTGAGATGAAAGATTTGGGCTCTCTCAGCTACTTTCTTGGGCTTGAGGTTACCTCATCCTCTGATGGATACTATCTTTCCCAAGCAAAATATGCTTCTGATCTTCTCTCTAAAGCTGGTATCACCGACAACAAGACTGTTTCCACTTCCTTGGAATACAATGCCAAGCTCACACCCTTGGATGGTGAACCTTTATCTGATGCTACTCGCTATCGACAGTTGGTTGGTAGTCTGATCTATCTCACTGTTACGCGTCTAGATATTTCACATGCCGTGGGTATGGTTAGTAAGTTCATGGATGCCCCTCGTTCTGTCCATTATGCTGCTGTTCTTCGGATTCTCCGATATGTTAAAGGCACACTTTATCATGGTCTCCACTACTCCTCTCAGTCTTCTCTCGAACTTCATGCTTATTCAGATGCGGACTGGGCAGGTGATCCGACTGATCGATGCTCTATCACAGGTTTCTGTTTCCTGCTGGGTACTTCTCTTGTCTCGTGGCGTAGCAAGAAGCAGGATGTGGTTTCCCGTTCCAGTACTGAGGCTGAGTATCGTGCTCTTGCCGACACCACTTGCGAGCTTGTCTAGCTTCGCTGGCTCTTGGCTGACATGGATGCTCCACAGCCCACTGCCACTCCTCTCTATTGTGACAATCGTAGTGCTATCTACATTGCTCACAATGATGTCTTTCATGAACGCACCAAGCACATTAAGATCGACTGCCACATCACTCGCCAGCATCTTAAGAAAGGCAATCTCAAGTTGTTCTCCATCTCCTCTGTTGACCAGCCTGCTGATATCTTCACCAAGACTCACCCGCCTGGTCGTCTTCGAGATCTTATATCCAAACTCCAGTTGGCTTCCTCCTTGCCACCTCGAGTTTGAGGGGGGGTGTTAGTGTATAGCTTAGGCTAGATTAGCCTATTGGGCTTAGCCCAGTATATTGTACTTGTAGTTTACTCTTATTGCTTGTACTGCACACATACCTAGCCTATATAAGGCTCTTTATTGTACATTGTTATACACATCAATATACAGACTTTCAGTCTTTCTCTCACACTTTATACGTTTAACATTATCAATTGTTTTTGATGGATAAATATGGAAGTTAATTAGCTGCGTCTATTTGCACAAATCCATATATGTATGAGTATTTATATATTTGAAAGGATAGTTTTGTAAGAAAAGAAGAGTTACCTCTGAATCAATGTTGTCTGGAAGTTGACCGTCTCTTTGCACGTACTTATCATCAATTTTGATGTTTGGGATGTAAGAAATGTAGGGCCAGTAATCTCCTATCACTCTTTTGCAACGCTGCTCTAGAATTGGACATTCATTGATCTCTAATTCCTTCAATGGAGTATTACGCAGGTAGTCTGGCAGAGACTTTAGATTGCCGCACCCCTCAATTTTCAAGGAACGAAGAAGTGGCATTATTTTAATTTTTGGAGTATTATTAGTGACAAAAGCATTAGCACTATTATCTTTTTCTTCTTCTTCTTCTTCTATTGTTCCTCCCATCCCAGTCCATTCTTCCCACTTCTCCAACGCATAGAATTCGAGAGATTTAAGGTTTGGGAATATGATGATGTCTTTGTTGTTATTGTTTTTGGATGATTCTGATAATTCTTCTTCTTCTTCTTCTATGTCTATTCCCAAAAATTCATCTCCCATCTTTTGAATCATTGGAGCGTTCCCTGTTTTTAATTCTTCGAGCAACGGCAGCTTCCTAAGAGGAGGCAAACGCTCCAGGTTTGGGCACGCTCCGATAAAAAGCGTTTTCAAATAGGTCAATTTGGACATCATCCAATTAGGATGCATTGTGGTGCCCTTATAGTCTAAACCAATTAATAGAAATTCCAAGCGGGGAGGTGGCTCTAAGGCATTTAGAATGGCTACATCTTTCTCCATTTTTCTTCTTCTTTCTTCCTCTGTCTCTTCCTCTTCCTTCTCAAATTCGCTATCCATTTCCTCTGATGTGTTAAATATTAGATACAATTCACGGAGGTGGTTCTTCTTCTTCAATGTATTCTCAATCGCACCAAACTCTACCACATTTTTCAACCCTAATATAATAAGTGTCCCTTGAATGTGGTTCAAATGTTCTAATTCTTCCAGTTTACATATTTCTTCGCCCTTACCTACAGGAAAGTATCCTAATGTTTTAAGACAAGTTAATCTCCCAATTCCCTTCGGAAATGATTTTATTTCAAGTTGTCCGCTATCACGCAACATGAGGTGTCTTAAATTAATTAGTTTACCTATCCCCTGGGGTAATTTCTTAAGATACCAACAGTCAGGCAATTCTTCTATTTCATAGCAAGATAACTTGAGATACCTTAAATGTATCAATTTTTCCACCTCATTTGGAAGTTCTAGAATGAATTGACCTTCCAAATGTAGTGTACGTAGACATGTCAAATTGTCGAATAAATTGGGTTGGACAATCTTAGAAGACATAAAATCTAGATTCAGAAAGCGTAGATTTTTCGCTTCATAGACAGACTCAAGAAATGATTCTTTAACTATTAGTGACAAGTGGCGAACCCTTTTAAAGTTTATCTTAACCTCTTCATCACCTTTGATTGTCAAGCATACATCTTCTGTCATTTTCTGTGCAAAGTCATGCACAATATCATGCATTTTGCAACTTTTAATTCTACCATCAATTTCATCTTCCTCAAAATCTTGGAAAAAAGAGCGCATGGCTAATTTTTTAAAGTACTTTTCTGCTATGTCTTCCATCTCCATATTTCGTTTTGCATCAATATATCCTTGTGCTATCCAATGAATGACTAACTCAAATCTATCAATGACATGATCTTTTGGGAAGACAACACAAAATAAGAAGCATTGTTTCTCTACTGAGGACAATTCATAATAACTCAACAACAATGGTACCAAAAGACCTTCTTGAACATTTTCTAAATCCCACAAACTATTTTCCAATACTTCTGCCCACTGTTCTTTTCTTCTCTTGTTGCACATGTAACCCCCTATAAGCTTTGCAGCAAGCGGCAAGCCTTGGCATTTACCCGCTAGTTGTCTACCTAGGGGTTCAATATCCTTATGTTGATCTATATTTTCATCAAAAAATGCTATTTTCCTAATAATCAACCAACAATCATCAACAGTTAAATTGCTTAAGCTAATTATGTGAGTTTTGGCGCTACCCATCATGTGCGCAACTTCCTCATTTCGTGTGGTAACTAGAATTCTACTACCTTGGGCACCATAAGTGAGAACATCTTTGAAAGGCTCCCACTTTTTAGACTCTTTTGAGGGGTCTTTAGCCCACACATCATCAAAGACAAGAAAGAACTTTTTGTCCTTAATCAAATCACAGACTATAAGCAATAGAGCTTGCAATGTAGTAGTGGTGTTATTGAGGGATTCATGTTTAGGGTCAAGCTCCTGGATGATTGCTTTGGCAATCTTGCACTCATTGAAAGGATCAGAAACACAGACCCACATTATTTTCTGAAAATGATCTTTTACTTTTGAATGATTATAGGCTAGTTTAGCCAGAGTTGATTTTCCTATACCGCCTATGCCCACCAAGGTGATGACAAGAGGATTGCTTTCTTCTTGACTACCCATGTCTAATAGGTTGTTCAGTGGATCATCCCTATACTCATTGCGGCCAACTATTTTAGAAACATCCACAATGGACGTAGTTTGTAGGCTCTCATCTCTTTGAGGTTGACTATTCAAGTCAATCCCAAACTCCTGTTTGTCTTTGAGAATATTAGCTAATGTTTCATTCAGTTTTTTTATCTTGTGACCAATCTCATGACGAACAAAAACATTGTCAACTTGACGACAGCAACATGATGGAGAGGGGAAAAAGGACCATACCTTCTTCATTTTTTTCTCAAGGGCAGGAGCGTTACTACGAGCAGCTTTGTCTCCTTCTTCTTCTTTCTGAATTTGTAATTTGATCTTTGCAGTTTTCCAGGTGTCCAACACGTCTTCCATCATGTAGTATGCATCTTCGAGCTTATCATACCAAAGCTTCACAGCTTCATCCCTCAGTCGTCTTTCCTCGAACTTGTTGAGCATCGCCTGGACCATTTTGAAATTGTATTGAAGATTTTCGATTTCTTCATCAACGCCAACAATCAAGTTTATCTCTTGTTGAGCCTGCTGAACAGTGATTGAACCCAACTGCTTCAAGAGATCAGTAGCTAGTGACAGTAGTACACCATCCATAGTTAATGGAGACTGAAAGTTATAAGTTGAGAATACAGTAAAGAAACAGAATGCGAATGACAAAAAAAATAAGGAGCAAAGTGAGAAATAGATTACGCAATAGCAGGTGTGCTTGTGCTTCTTCACTCCTATTATTCGGCTTTTATAACGAACTAGCAGTCTCAGTGAATAATGAAAAGATTTAATATTTATTTATTAAGATAATTTCTGTCTTTACTGAGGATATGATATTATAATATATGGTACCGGTAACATGGTAACGTCATCTGAAATGTTATTATTTGTCTTTATTTATTCGAGTAAAAAGAAAATATTGGTCTTTAGGTATTGCACTTGATTTTTTTTTTCTTTTTTGATAATTAACAAATTTACAAAAATAGTTCACTCATTGATATGATATTAAGCAAGCTCTCTAGGTGAAGATTATTAACAATTGAGCAATATTATCCACAATTTTGCCACTTACCCAAGCAATTTACATACTTTTGAAACCACTTGACGTATACTATACACCACCATTATAATATGAGCAAAGGGTAATATCAAATGGACAAAATTTAGCTACAAAATTAGTTGTAACTTAAGACTACAAACTTACTCAATAAAATAATGTTATTACATATTTTAAAAATCTAATCGTCGAATTGCATGCTCTTTATACTCTTAATACACGTCAAATTTTGTGTTAATTAGAAATTATTTACTATATGATCTATAAGCTTATATTTTATACATAATTTTAAATTGCAAAAACTTGCAATTTAAAAAATTTATTGATGATATAACTAGTGATTTTTAATTTTCATGAAATTTTTACAAATATAGAGGATATAAGAAAAAGATGTAATTCAATGGTGAATTTGTTAAAATTTACCTCTAATAAAAAAATATTAAATAAGATTGTAACCTAAAGTTATAAACAATTTTGTAACTAAATTTTGCTCATATCAAATATATAAATAGTGTTCTTCAAAAAAGATGTTGCATATTCATAAATTATGGTATATTTATTAGGATCATGCACAATCTATATATTTATTATATAAAAATAAAAACGTAGCATTTTATATTATTAATATATTATATTTATAACGAGCAAGATCATTATTATTTTTTATGTCAATGCAGCACTGGACAAATGCCTATTTATGAATTATACGCCTTTGCAGGAAAAGAAGACATGGGCCATGGCTAATGTGCCGTCTCTTCCAGAAAAGTGTTTCCCTACAAAAACGTGCATGGGTGACAGGACCACGCTTTTAGGCTACAGAAACTGATACAGTTCTAGAAAGTTGAAGGGTATTAATTTTCATGAACATAGAGAAAGTAGCAGGTCCACACAAGAACAGGGAATGAAGCCGGACCCACAGACAACACTTCAATTTTAGTTGCACTAGTCATTTAATTTAAGCTATGATGATTTGGTTACGGGTCCGGACAAAAGACTGACCAAAATGAGACTTGATTAGTTGATTTAACAACTACTTCTCAAAGTGAACTTATTGATATTATGATACATATTAAGCAAGCTTACAGTTACCAGGGGAAGATTATTAACACTTGGAAAATATTATCTTATAAGTCATCTGTTTATACATAATTTTTCCTCTAATCCAAGCAATTTACATACTTTTGAAATCACTTTAACATATACGATACACCAATTTTTTTTTTTTTTGGATAAACATATACGATACACCGTTATTACTTATTATGAGCAAAGGGTGTATAAAATATACAAACCATGTCCTTCATAAAAGAATTGTACATATTCATAATTTTAGCTATCAAACTAAATTGAAGTAGTCTTGGTGTTTATAATCTTGGGGGTTTGATTTTTGTTTTATAATAAAAAAAATTATCTAAAGACAAGAAATCACAAATCTTGTAAATAAGAGCTTCTTATTAAGATTCTAATTAAATTAATTACCAAAATTCACCACCTATAATAACAAACAATTATATATTATGTAATGAACGTTTACATGAGAAGTGGGAACAACAGTATTTTGTGAGATATATTATATATCAACTCTACACTCTACACCAAGGTATTCGCTACTCTACGTTAGACCCACACTCATTCCCTCCCCTTCCAAATTAAAATAAAAAATAAAAAAATAAAAATCAACTCTACCACAAATATAACTTGCTATTTCACATAATCACAACTTAAATTAAAAGTTTATAATCGTACTTTAACATGATTTTACCATGAAATTTTAAATTTAATAAGGATTTGGTGCAAAAACTCTTGGATATTTTGAATACCTAAGTAAATAATAAATTAAGCTTAATGCTTTGTCCATACAAAGAAAAGCACAACCATGCATGCACACAGAGAGAGGTTCAAATATATAGTTTACCCTATTTATATTTTATGTTTTTCTTTTTCATTTAAAAATATATTTTTTTCTTGCTTTTTGAGATTTAAAATTACCATAAACTATGTGTATGGGGCGTTAATTTGAGGCCCAAAAGATAATTGGGTTTGGATCAAGATCCATCACACAATTAATTTATAAAGATAGGTGTTTAGATCAACCGTTGAACTCCTAGGCAGTAATTTTTGATTAATGATAAAGAAATCACAATGGGCTTGTCATTACAAAAAATGAGAACTATAGTAGCGTTTGAAAAACGTCACTATAGATCCTAAAAATGCCACTATAAATCCATCTGGACTATAGCGGCATATTCTATAGCTGCATTATAAAACGTTGCTGTAGAATCGTGGCTATAGGCCCATCTAGGTCTATAGCAGCGTAATCTAATTGAAGGCCTCATAGTAATTGAGTCATGCAACAGGTAGAGAAAAAAAAAAGTACCAATGATGGTTTAAAAAGTATCATCTTTTATTTTTGGGTATTTTTGGGTAAATTTTATTTACATACTTTGAGATTTGAGTTAATTTCAATCAAGTTTAAAACTTTTCAAAATTAATCAATTTAATTCTTAAAGTTAACTTAGTTCCAAAAATAGTTGAGAAAAATAACCAACTGACCTAACAATTTTAAGGAAATAAATTAGCTTTAACGACCAAATTAATAAGTTTTAAATTTTGAACTTAAGCTGGCATTAGCCTAAATCTTAAGAGTTGTAAAAAAAATTTACCCTTTATTTTTTGTTAACGCTAAGGTAAAAATTTTATTCACAATAAAATTTAAAACCCTACAAATTACAAGGGCAGAGTTGGTCCACATAACGTTGGCTGATATTAATTGAAAACACCTGAAAGCCACTACTTAAAAAAAAAAAAAAAAAAAAAAAAAATGTAAAACGCGCGACAGGTCCTTGATTTTGTCTGTGGTACTGGTAATAATAATGTCCATGGGGGTGGGCCTTAAAATAATTAAAGGTCATTATATTCAGGTCCTTGATTTTGTCTGTGGTACTGGTAATAATAATGTCCATGGGGGTGGGCCTTAAAATAATTAAAGGTCATTATATTTATGCAGAGGAAATATGTCGTGCCTGGCTGTTTCCAAATTCCAACCCAACGAGTTGCACGTTGGCAAGCTGTCTTATATGATCAACTCTAGTTTAATTTATTTGACAATAATTTGCAAGTAAACTAGTAGTAGATTTATGCAATTATTAGAAATACCAATTAAGCTGCTTGGAACTCATAAAATCTTTTTCAAGCTATTAAGTATACATTCAGATACCGCTTATTTTGCTGAAAACTGAAAACTGAAAAAAAAAAAAAAAAAATTTTTTTTACTATTTGCTATAATGTTATGCACTGTTTATTAGCCTAAAATCATTGTTCATGGCCAATGAACAGTGCACAACACGCTGCACATAAAATTGAAAAAAAAAAAAAAAAAAAAAAAAGAAGAAGAAGAAGAAGCCCAAAATGCTGGAAACGCGGCAAACGTGCCGCGAATCCAAACGAAGCACATGGTCAACCGGTAACATGTTGGAACATTTTAAATTACTGGCACTTAACGAATACAAATACTTTGTATTATCTTTTGTGTTCCAAACTTCCAATACATTTTTTTATGTTTCAATTTATATTCCACAAATTATAATATGTTTTGTATTTGAAAGTTTGGGTTTGTGTTAAAAACACATGAGTTGTTTAGACCCCCAAATAAAAATAACGGGTCGACTGATTTTACACTAACTTAATACTAAGTGCGTAATAGTGTAAATGCGAGTAGATAAACAAACAAGCTACTCTAATCCATAATATAAGCAACACAGCAGTAAAATGGAATGTAAAAGAGTAAGGAAGAAGAATGCAAACACAAGATAACACGCCGATGTGTTATCGAAAATGAAACCGAAATACTCGGCGTAAAACCTTTCTGCCGCCCTCCAAGTAGTAAATCGATCCACTAGAGAATAAATTTGGAGTACATGAATAACAAAAGACCCTCCAAGTCTAGTCTACCTAATGTACTTGAGCCTTCCAAGCTCCTTCTACCAACTGACTTCGCCAAGCCTTGTCTTCTCTAGCTCTCTGGATCCCGCAATACGCCCAATTGCATCCGCCAAGCTTCACCGGCTTCTTTTGGCAAATCCCCAATGCTTCCCAAGCTCCAAAACACTTTCTACACTCTGAAAATGTGTGGGTTGTGTTTAGGTACAAATCTCCTCTCAAGGTATAACAATGGGAAAGAGAAGGAGAAGAGGCTAGAATGATTTCTCACTAAGGATGAGTAGCTCTCTTTCTAAAAGATGGGTGTGTCTGTTGTTGAAAACCTATCTAGGGTTTTTCTCCCTGAATTGGCCTCCCTACAATTTGTGGGTAATGATGGTATATATAGTACGGGTGAAGGGCAAGAAAGTCACACTTAAAAATCCTTTAGACGAAATGTTTTATGACTAACTTGCGAGAAGGCCTTACCCGCGAGACACTCTTCAATTTCCAGTCATGTGCTTCTCACGTTGCTACTTCGCGGGTTAGCTTCTCGCGAGGTTCTTGCGAAATCCACTTGATTTTCAATTAAGCTTAAGTCTTCATCAACTTAATACTAAACCCAATACAATAAAATCCTACAAAATACAAGGAACAAAATTAAAGCAATTACAACGCTTTTTGTCATGGAATAAGCCAACACTAATGTTATGAGAAAAATCATAACTTAACAATCTCCTCCTTTGGCTATTCTGCGACAAAACACCCTAAAACAGATTCTAGACTTAAACGTGAGTTTGGGAACAATGGCAAAACTCACTCACACCTAAATCTAGAAGCTGTGATGTGCTTGGAACATGCATACCTGTAAACTGAAACACTTGCACAAAACACATTAGACCATCAAGGTAAATCAAGTGGTAAAAGGACAAGTATAATATAACAAGTAAAATGCGATCAAATAAACATGATGTGAAACATGTGAGCAACTTGATCATACACCAAAACAGTCATATGGAAATGACCACAATGATCATATAGCAAAGCAAATGATCATCCGAACATGCAACCGATAAAGCACAATAGCATGAGGATATATCTATGTCCAACACATAAGCATGATGCGATGAGAGCAACAAAGTATAGATACTAAACATAACTCAAAACACCATAAAATAACAAGAAAACAAGTTTAAGGTAAAACAAGTCAAAACAAGGTTTTCTCAAAAAGAAAGTCTTCTTCTTGGTATATGAATCTCCCCTATGGCTTTCACCCCCTACGAATGTGCACGAGGTAAAATTTCTTCCCTTAAGAATGTGCACATGAGTCATATAAAAATAATAATACACACCGGTAATACTCTCCGGTATATTCTCCCCTTTTTTGTCACAAATAGACAAATGAATGAAGAGGAAGGAGGGAAAGAAAAGAAGATATGAGCAAGAGTATGATGCATGAGAGGTGCAAGATGAATGAGAAAATGAAGCTCAAACAAAAGATGAAACATCTTGAAGACACAATGCTACAAAGCATAAAGTAAACATGACATGCTAAGGATGATGGAACATGATATAGATCTAGGCATGATATAGACATAAGAACATGTTATACGTGCTAAAAGGTCTAAAAAGACTTAACTAGCATGATTGAATATAAAAACATGTCAAGTGATCAAGTGTGTGCAGCAAATGTGCATCTGGTGTGCATCTAGTGTGCATGTGAGATGCATGACCAATGCATGAGCAAGCACTCAAGGGGCAAAGTGTATAAAACACACAACCAATAATCAAGACATGATTAACATGAATAATTATGGTGATCCCCAAAAATTGGTGCTCATCGGAGTCCAAAACAACAAGAAAAAGCCATTTGAGCATTTTATCAAACACTTAGAATGCACACACTACGCATGTATGTTAAAAATTGCATGAACATATGAAAATCTTACCTAAATACATGTTACTTTTGCCACATGGGGCCAACATCCAAAGCAAATAAACATTTAAAACAAAACACAATAAAAAAGATTGACAAAAATTAAGTTTTCCAACTCCCATTTGAGAAAATCTCAACTACGAACATAAAACCCAAAAAAAAAAAAACTAAGGATCAAAATTGATGAAAAGAGTTAAAGATTACATTAGAGATGTTTATGGAATGTAAAACACTTGAAATTAGTTGGGTTTTGATGTTGAAACATTAAAATATGGGTTTGGGAGAAGATGAGAGAAGTTTAGAACAAATGTCCCACAAAATGCCCTTAAAAGTTGATCTGGGAATTTTCACGAGAAGTTTACTTGCAAAATTTTTCGCAGGTAAGTCTTACTCGCAAAACAGTCGCGAAAGTCTCTGTCCAAAGTTGAAAAACTTGAAAATTTGACCATATAACTCCCAGTTGAACTTACACATGAAATGGGTCACAAAAACACCCAGAAAACATGTTTTTCACACAAAAATAACTTAAAAAAACTTTGAAAAATATGGGTGATACAAATCACTTCCAAAAGCAAACAAAAAGAACAAAAAATCTTTTAGTTTTGATCCACATATGGTTGATCCACATATGGTTGAGCACACATACATCATATTTGAACAGGTACAATCACACAAATAAAATAAGCATTCATTGAACATTAGACTTATGTGTTGTGTGTGAGTATTAAATGTGGAATAGTTTTTAGTCCAGAGTGATGCTTCAATGATCGATTCAATCAAGTCATACACAACTGGTACTAAGTCAAGTGGACTATCTCAATTATAGAAACGAGCATACATGACTTCCCACAAGAGAATGATTACAAAACAAAGAAGCTTTTCATTTGACTTCTGCATAAATCATAACATTTGATCCTTTATGGATAATACATCTCTTTTTGAGATCAATGCTTGAAATTTTTGATATTTCAACATGGAGAGTTAGCGTTTGGCTTTTTGAGCACCATACATTACAATATAAAAGTCGCTTTCCCTTTTTCCTAGTCAAATACTAGTATGTGCAACAGGCTTTTGCAGCTCATAATCGATTTTTCATTTTGAGATTTACATTTGGAGAGCTCTATTGCAAAAACATAAAAATAAAGGGGGAAGAGATATAGGCACAAATATATGCAAGTATCAAAATCAACAAGACTATTGACCAATCATTTATGACAAGCTTGGAGATCTATTTACAACAAACACACATAGTTTTCAAGATTTCTCTCATAAAGATATATGTGCATACATAATAAGCTAAGCTCGTGAATGCACTACACCATTAAGACGAAGATACTAGGCCAAACTCACATGTGACATGTGCTCAAATATATACGATTAAACTTTTTGAATTTTTCACTTTTTATGCGTTTTTGGATTTTTACACACACAAAAATAAAAGCATAAAAGTATGATCAAATGCAAAAACAATGCATACAAAAAATGCAAAAAAAATGTATGAAGATATGACATTCAATGCATGAGGGGTCTTACAAAGATAGAAAGAATTAGATTAAGGACTATAAGAGCAAAAGCTCAACCATAAGAACCCTTCCTCGTCCAAACGGAATGATTGTTTGGAATGAGTGTCTCATGAGAAGCGAGACAAGGGTTGGAAGAATGAAAACTGGAGATGCACATAGACAAAGAGGTAAGAATATCAAAAACTTTCTTCAATAACTTACCATTTTCCCTTAAAACCGGTTTTGCTTTCATAGCACAACTTCCAAAAAGCTCAAGTTTCTGTTTTCTTTTGATTCTTTTAAAAGCTTGAAACTTAGAGCAATGTGGTCTAAAATGACCAAAGACACCACAATGGTGACAAACAATGTGTTTAGGTCCACTAAACTTTTTGGGGAAGGATCTAGTAACATGATATTGTTCTCTCTTCAACTTTGGACATTGAGGTCTTATATGACCAATCACACCATAATGGTGGCAAGTTGGAACAAACTTAGATCCATCCAAAACCTTAGGTTGAGACCTAAACGGAGGCTTTGGCTTAAGCTCCTTTCTCTCCACCTTTAGATTTCTTTTGTGTGGAGGAATGTACACAAATTTTTCTTTAAAGCTAGAGCTCAAAATAGGCACAAAATCGGGTACCACAACATGATTGCAACAAATATTTTTATCCTTTTTAGCAATAGGTTCAGCAATCAAAAACTTGGCATGCATCTTAAGTGATTCATTTTCACATTTTAGACAAAACAAGTTTAGCATCCAAGTTCACATTCAAACATTCAAACTCTTTTAGCTTTTCAAGAGACTGTTCAGCAAGTTTCTTGTACTTTTCAACCAATTTATTGGATTCATTGAGCTTAGCAATCAAATCATCCTTTTCACAAATGAACTTGCTGAAATTCTTTTGAAACTTCTTGGCTCCTTGCTTCAAGAGTTTGTCAACAATACCCATAGATTCAAGTAACATGTCATCACAATTATGAGGATTAACACTCATAGAGGCATTTTCACAAACACATAGCATATTACACTCACAAACACCCATAGAAGCATGCAAAACACTATCCATAGCAAAACACACAAGAGGTCAAGGATCACACTTAGGTAATGAAACCAAAACAAGTGTACCCACTCTGATACCAAATGAAAGCTCGGATTTGTGTTAAAAACACAAGAGCTGTCTAGACCCCCAAATAAAAATAACGGCTCGATTGATTTTACACTAACTTAATACTAAGTGCGGAATAGTGTAAATGCGAGCGGATAAACATACAGGCTACTCTAATCCATAATATAAGCAACACAACAGTAAAATGGAATGTAAAAGAGTAGGGAAAAAGAATGCAAACACAAGATAACACGCCGATGTGTTATCGAAGAGGAAACCGAAGTACTCGGCGTAAAACCTCACCACCGCCCTCCAAGCGATAAATCGATCTACTAGAGAATAAATTTGGAGTACACGAATTATAAAAGACCCTCCAAGCCTAGTCTATCCAATGTACTTAAGCCCTCCAAGCTCCTGCTACCAACTGACTACGCCAAGCCTTGTCTTCTCTAGCTCTCCGAATCCCGTAGTACGCCCGATTGCATCCGCCATGCCTCACCAGCTTCTTTTGGCAAATCCCCAATGCTTCCCAAGCTCCAAAACACTTTCTACACTTTGAAAATGTGTGGGTTGTGTTTGGGTACAAATCTCCTCTCAAGGTATGACAATGGGAGAGGGAAGAAGAAGAGACTAGAATGATTTCTCACTAAGGATGAGTAACTCTCTCTCTCTAAAAGATAGGTGTGTGTGTTGTTGAAAACCTATCTAGGTTTTTTCTCTCTGAATTGGCCTCCATATAATTTGTGGGTAATAAGGGTATATATAGTATAGGTAAAGGGCAAGAAAGTCACACTTAAAAATCCTTCATGTAGAATGTTTTGCGACTACCTCGTGGGAAGGCCTTATCCGCGAGACACTCGCGAAACTGACAGCCTGGTACGACTTTTCAGCTTCGAGTCATGTGCTTCTCACATGGCTACTTCACGGGTTAGCTTCTCGCGAGCTTCTCACGAAATCCACTTGATCTTCAATTAAGCTTGAGTCTTTACCAACTTAATACTAAACCCAATACAATAAAATCTCACAAAATACAAGGAACAAAATTAAAGCAATTACAACACTTTTTGTCATGGAATAAGCCAATACTAATGTAATGAGAAAAATCAGAACTTAACAGTATTTATTTGACTTTTCTTATAAAATAGTTAACGATCAAGTTGCAATATGGTAATAGGCGCATGCCCCAATAATGTGGTTCAATATATACTTAAATAAAGAATAAAAGTGAAATTACATTTTAAATCCCAGTCCTTCTAGCTTCATTTTTTTTTTTTTTACAAAAATAAACAGGAATAGGATTTATGCCAAGAGGGACACTAAAATTCAGTTCCACCATAGTCCTTGTAGCTTCCTCAGTGAAATTGTTTTCGTTTCTTGCGTTTCTTTCCTTTTTTTTTTTTTTTGGATAGAAAATATAAGAAATTCAATACTTAAATTAAGACATGTTACAGTTCTTAAAAAATAAAATAAAAAATTCGTAAAGATCAGTAGAAGATAATAAATATATACTTAGGGATAACCATCTTATTTCTAGGACCCCATCAAGTGGAACTTCTTACTTTTTATATTTTAGAAAACCATCAAGTAGAATTTAGTATAGGAAAAAGTCAATTCCAAAAAAAAAAAAAAAAAAATCTTACAACATTTTCGTAATATCTTTATTTGAGTTGTGATGGTCTCAATATAAATCAACCATTAAAAAAAATCAAATGTAAAGGATAAGGATAGAAAGTTGTTAACCTTGATTGTTGGCATAAACCCAAGGATCCAGTCTGATAGGATCAAGCGCTTACCCACTACACTAAAAGCTATAACTAATGATAAAGGTGCAATTTTATTTCCTTAAGAGGTGGTATCCCAGCATCAACGGATCGACTAAAATTTGGCCCAACCTAGCCTCTGCCTTTGCAAGATGTTGGACTTGATCCATTAGGTCTCTGCCCAACAATCCTACCCCCAACACTTGCACATGCACAACAAGGGAGTCAAACTAGTGACCTAGCTCTACCAATTGATAGGACCAATCACTTATGCATTACACCAAAACTTATGGTTGATGGTAAGGGTGTAAATTTATTCCCTCAAAGAATGGCAATCTAGTGTCAACAGATTGACTGAAACTTTTTCGAACACAATCAATTTTGTTAGGTTCTAAGAAATTAGGAACTAATGTATTAGAACTTCATTTTGTAAGGTTGGCAAACCATGATCAAAATGTTTTTAGTCTTGTTTAGACTTGCTCAAAGTATGTGGTTTTTATGTAAAGTTGGAATCGAGTTACTACAGAAGTCATTGTGCAAATCTGCCAAGCTCAATCAATCGAGAATTAGACTCGACCGATCGAAAGTCGGGTAGATTGTTTTTTCTGTAGAATTTTCAACTCAGCCCAAGCCCGTTTGGCGTGTAGGGTTTTATGTTTTGCCCTAAGTATAAAAGGGAAAACCCTAGCCACGTTTTCAAGGTTCTGAATGCTGTGTGTGTGAATCTTTTTGTGAGATCTAGAGGTGTTTTCCTTCACATACACTTAGGGTTTTCAAACTTAAGATTGATGTCAAGAGCTTGGTGATCATTCAGTTGCAGAATTAAGAACTTAAAGATATACGAGCAGGAGTGCTTGTGCTTGCTGTGAATTCAAGAAAGAAGTAGTCCATGGACTCGGAGTTGTGATGTGGTATTGGTTGTAAGTTTTCTACTCGAGGTTGCAATTGGATGTTAGTGGTCTAAGTCGCTATTATGTAAACTTCAATTCTTTCATAGTGAATTCTGTTTTACCTTGAGGATAGCTAGGTTAAATCCTCCCCAGGTTTTTTACCGGTTTGGTTTTCCTAGGTTATTATATTGTGTGTTCTTTATTTTTCGCACTGTGCATGATATGATATATTTGTATTAACCTAGAATTGCTTAATTTACCTAAGTTAATCACTTGGCTAAATATCTAGGTTAATCTGTTTGGGTTTAAGGGGTCTAAACTTCTTACCAAGTGGTATCAGAACGGGTAGCTTTTTGTTGTAGATCCTTTGATCTAAAAGCTGATCCTTGACCCCTGTTGTCATGGAACACGGATACTCTCTTGTTATTCCGCTTCATTTTGATGGGAATAATTATGCTTATTGGAAAGTAAGGATGAAAGCATTCATGAAATCTATTGATGAGAGAGTCTGGAACTCTGTTGAATATGGATGGGAGAAGCCCACTACACCTATGAGTGAGTGGCAAACTTCTCAAAAATAGGCAGCTGCTTTTAATAGCAAAGTTATGAATGCTATTTTTAATACTGTTTCTATAGAGGAATTTAAGAGATTCTCTACTGTTGAGGTTGCTCATACTGCTTGGAATATCCTCCAGGCTGTGCATGAAGGCACAAAGGCAGTCAAAATTAACAAGTTGTAACAATTGATTACTAGATTTGAAAGCATTAGAATGACTGATGATGAATCTTTTGATGAGTTATATGCTAAACTAAATGATATTGTTAATTCTGCATATAATTTGGGTAAAATCTATGATCAACCTAAAATTGTTAGGAAGATTCTTAGATCTTTGACAGAGGATTTTAGACCCAAAGTGACTGCCATCATTGAAAGCAAAGATATGGATTTCATCCCTGTTGATGAACTTGTAGGATCTTTTTAATCCTATGAGTTGGATCTACCCAAGACTAACAAATTCAAATCAATGGCTTTTAAGTTTGTTGATGATGTTGAAGCTGGTGGATTTGATGATGAGCTCTCTACTACAGAGATTGTCTATCTTGCCAAGAACTTTAGAAATTTTCTTAGGAACAATAACAGAAGGGCAAAAGGAAAGAACACTGCTGAACCTAGAAATTTTAGGAGGAATGATTCTACTAAGGTTAATAACACTGAAAAACTTAAAGAGAAAGTAGGTCAACCTTCAAATAATTCAATGGGGCAACAATGTCTTGGATGTCAAGGGTATGGTCATGTAAAATCAAAATGTCCTACATATTTAAGGTCTAAGGGTAAGGCTATGGCTGTAACCCTTATTGATGATAAAGTTTCTGGTAATGAATCTGGTAGTGATGAGGATGGAAACTTCGTTGCTTTCACTGCTACTACTGTAGTCAATGAAAGCGTGTCTGCTGAAAAGAACCCTTCTGATGGGGAGCTCTCTGAAGATGCAGATTTACAAGAAACCTATAATAAACTTTGCAAAGTCGCTGCAAAGGATTCTATGAATGTTAAACTAGGCTTAAAGAAAATTACATTTCTTAATCTTGAAAAGAAAAATCTGCTTGTGAAACTGTTTGATGCTAATGAACTTTTGAATAATGTCAAGACTGAGAACATGCTTTTACTTGAAAAAGTTAAAAATTTGGAACTTGAATTGTCTGTTGCTAGAGAACAAACTAATAGATCTGCAAGTTTCAAACTTGATCACATGTTAAGTACTCAAAAGTCTCCCTCTAACAAAACTGGCTTAGGTTTTGTGGAAAGCATCTCTGTGCTTGAATTTCATTCCACAAACTTTGTTGCTTCTACTGAACTCCCTAAGAGTGAGATTATCAAACCCTCGGTGAGTGAAGCTGTTAAATTTGTAGAAGTTACACCTCCTAGGAAGATTAGGGTTGATCTTCAAGAATCTAAATCTAAGGCTTCCAATTCTTCTAAGGGTAAGTTGCATGATAAGCCTGCATGAGTTTGTCATTTTTGTGGAAAGTCTGGGCACATTTGTCCAAACTGTTTCAAGTTGCAAGCTTCTAAGTGAGCAAATAAACCAAAAGTACCTGTGCCTTAAGCACAAGATCCTATGGTACTTATTGGTGAATTGGTAAAGGCATTAAACCTTTATTCCAATTCTAGAGTTTCTCAGAATTCTAATGTGAATAATAACTCTAATGCAAGAGTTGCATCTAAAAGGTTTTGGATGCAAAAGGCTTAACCTAATTGAGTCTGTCTGACATGGTCCATGTTCTTCATTACTTTATCTCTTGTGACCATTTTTTTTTAGGATTTGCATTACATAACATTCATGCATTTCATTCTAGGATGTTTTTATTTTTTATAAAAAAAAAGGGGTAACAAGATTGTGTTTTGCAAAATATGTTTTGCAGTATTTTTTTTTTTTTTTTGAATTTGATAACAAGGTTGATCAATCTATTTTTACATAACATATCTATGTACCTTGTTTAGCTTGGATGAACTTATTTTATTGCACTTTACTAGTTTAAGATTTGTAGTGCATGTTGTGTGGGATATATTTATAGTTTTTTGATCACATGATCTTGATCTTGAAGTCACATGCCTTTGATTGTCGGACTTGAACTTTTAGAGAAAGACATAAATAATCATCTCAACCACTGTTTACTAGCCAATTATGAACACTTTAGTGCATATCATAAGATTTTGTGCTCGAGAAAGTGTAGCACATGCACAAAAAGAAAATAAGGTGTAGCATCGGTTAAAATATTAAAATTGGTATGTACATTATTGGGCTATAATAATTTCACAATTCAAATAAAATTGGTGTGTACATTATCCCGGCTATTCTAATAAGTTTCTGATCAATTAAAATTGTTGTGTATATTATGAGGCAAATCAAGAAACTTACATCATTGCAAGTTTTTATTCTAGGAAATGTGAGAGTTATATGATGTAACTCTTTAGGTGTTAATCTCTTTCAAATTTATGTGATGAATTTTGTAGAAATTGTGTTTGATTTCTATTTACATATCACCTCACATATTTCTCAAGTTTTTGCTAGTTGCACATACTACTCAAGTTATTCTTTACTAAACTTTGTATATGTTACTGTGTGAGTTTATGGTCTGACCAACTAAATTTGATAATTTCTTGAAAGTGATGCAAAACATGTTTGATGTTTGAGATTTTGAAGGGAATTAAGTGAAAATCTTAATTTTGGAAAACTAGAATCAAAACAAATGTTTTTGAAAAACATTTCATCTCATACTCATGCATTTTATTTATAAAATTTAATGCTTTGAGGAGTTTTTGCTCAAAAATTGCATTGTTTTTCAAAAAATTGATTTTTCCTGATTTTCGATCGATCGAACCTGTTTTTCGACCGATCAAAATTGCGTTTAAAATCCTTGGTGAGCTTCTGTTTGTTTCGATCGGTACTGGATTGGTAGTGGATCAAAAATGCCACTATAGGACAACAAAAACGTAGCTATAGGTTATGTCCAATCAAACTAAAAAGAAAAAATTTGCATGGAACTTGAGTTCATCCATTAAAAAAGCCATTATAGGAAAACAAAAACGAAGCTATAGGTTATGTTTGAGTTCCATGCAAATTTTTTTTTTTTTAAGTTTGATCGAGCATAACTCGATTTTGTACCAATCGAGTATTTCATTGAAACTCAATTTTAAGGTAATCGAGTATCGAAACAGGAATATAAACTTAAATAATTTAAAAACAGAGATATATTGTCAAATATTTTAAAAAATAAGAGTAAAAGGCTAGAATTCCCTTAACTACTAAAGTCTGTAGAGAGGCTAAAAGTAGTATTAGTGAAAAAACTAGAGTCAAAAAGCAAAAGTACCGACTAAAGTTTGTAAAGAGGCTCAAAAGTAGTGATAGACTGCTAGCAGTACTAAAGTCTGCGGAGAGGGTCAAAGTAATTGAGTGAAAAAAACTACAGTCAAAAAGCAAAAGTACCGACTACAGTCTCTAAACTAGTAAACTTTATTAATTTTTTTTTTTTCTAATCTTTATAAAGTTTTTTTCTTGCTAAAGTTTGAAAAAAAAAAAAAATCAATAGTTGAGAAGTAAAAACTAGGAAAAATAAACATTTTTAATATTTTAGGAATAAAAAAAACTTAATTTTTTTAATAAAAATTTAAGAACAAAAAGTGAAACATTTTTAATAGTTTAAGGATAAATTTTTTTTTTTTTAAATTTAGCAAAAAAATAATTTTTTGGTAAAATTTAGAGACCAAATTTATATTTTAGCCAAACTTTTCTTTAGGCGGAAAGTTTCTCTTGATATCAATAACGGCAAGGTTCATCAACCGTATACTATTAGCGTAATGGTCACTTCATAAGTATAAGTTATTGTAAGGTAGTGGCATAATATAACTTTTATATATATAATTTAAATAGTATTGATAGTTATTTTCATATTTTGTTAATTTTTTAAAAAAATTTGTAAGAAAATTATTAGGTATAAAATGTAAATTATCTTTTTTTAAACTATTGTGAAACACTTTTTTTTTACGATTCATTTATTCTAGATTCTTTGGTTTTTGTACTTAATAACTCACTTGAATGAATATTTATGATGTGGTTCTACATTTGATTCTAAAATTAAGAAATAAAATCTTTAAGAATAAATAATTTAGGACACATGACACAAAATTGAAACTCTAATTTAGAATTTTAATTTAAGTTTCTCTCAACTTCACCTATTACTATATATATAGATTATTATTTTTTTAGAGAATTTCAACTTATAGCGTCCATTTCTGATGATAATTCTTTATCATCAAACTAAGACACCAATTGGTGTTTTGTGTAAGGAGAGATTGAATTTCAGATTTCTTATTAAATTATCAGAGACTTAGTAAATGCACGCGTTGGCTTTAATTAATTGAAAGCTTTATGCTATTTTTTATTTTATTTTTGGTTCCTTGCCACTTACTTAACTAACCAATGAGAAAATCTAGTAATACAACAAAATCTCATTATATTTTCAAAATATTTTTTTTTTGTTTTGAGCTGTGGTGTATCTCAATATAATCTTATTTTATTTTATGTTGATTTCTCATGAATGTTAACTCGACCACTCAATATGATTAACAAGTTAGATTAGATGAGTGTGATTTCTCATGAATGACAAATTAAAACTTGAAGGGCATCCATTTATCACGAACCAATTAAGCTGACTGGTCCCTATCTAACAGGTATTAGCAGGGACAACTTTTTTGGAAAATCTTTGCCATCGGATAAATCATGTGCATGTGAAACAAGGGAAGAAGACAATTAAAAGAACTGGGGGTCTTCCTATATATATCACTGATCAACTACACAAATAGATGTGCGATTTCTAACTACTAGAGAGTAGGGTCCACGTTAGGGATGTTACCTGTTGTCGTATTGTAGCCACTCACTGATGGTGATAGGCCAATGTTCTTATAGTGCGAGTCTGCGGGATGTTTTGCTTTTAGTAATGGACAACCCTTATTGCCTAAGAACAATGACTGATGAGTAAATTAAATTTATATCATCCTCAAATTATCATTTAAATAATAATATTTCTTAGAAATTAGAGTTCACCTTAAAATTAGAGAACAATGCTGAGAGATTACCTCGCTGGTACTTCAACATAACTCGTAACATTATATACAAATCAATACTGTTAATTCCATGAGTTTTTAGATAGGAAGTTAAGGCATGGACTAGGTCACTTTCTTGAGATGATATACACCATCAACAAAAATTTTGGTATAGTAGACTTGCAATTATGCGTGCTTGCCCCTAAGATACAACAGTCCAGCAAACTTGCAGATTATCATTACAAGCCTACATCGCTTGTGATGCGGGATATGAAAGCGTCAAGAAACAAAACACGTTTATTTCTAGAAAATAAAAAACAAAACACGTTTTCTTCTGAAAATAACCTCGAATCCACGAAAGTTCCTTTAATCCACAAGAGTCCTTGAATCCACAAGGAGAAAGGGTCTAGGATTCACTGGAAAATAGAGAAATAAAAATTCTAAATTTTATTGATTGAATAATTGTTAAAAAAACTTAGGGCCCTATTTAAAGGGTTCCGTAAAACTTGACAATAAAAAAATATATTCTAAAATAATTCATAATTAATATCTAACCACAACAGGAATCGAATTTGACCTAAAAATCATATTAAAATCACCTAAAAATAAAGAGATAAATGCCTTAAATCTAAAATAACAAAAATTACATAAAAATATCAAATATAGCAAACTACTGAAATTAATTTGAAAATTATGTCCTATATCAACTTGTAGGATAAGAAACTGTCTATAATACTTTCTTTACCTAAAATATAATATAGTGGGAATATATATTATTTTCATAAAAGAAGAGGATAATATAATACAAATATTTGTTGATGCATGTAATGGTGAGAAGATAAAACCGGCCCTTTTTCCTCTTACTATCTCTATCCTTTTCGGCCGTACATGTTGGCCCAATAGACTAGTAAAACCTTCCATATTAAAATCATGTTTAATTCAATAGATATTAGAATTAACTTTCCTAGTAAATAGTTACGGAAGTTTATTGTAATATATCAAGTTATATCAACGGTAAACTAATAATTATGTAGCTAATATTGGTGACAATTACTATTTGGCATAAACTATGCATTATGCGTTTTTCAACAGCTAATAAGGTAAGTTAATGTGGCTATTAACTGTAAACGATTATATTCTTTCCTTTAAAAGACCATTTGAAAGTACATATTTATGAAAATATTCCAACACTTTTTGAAGATTATTATTACCAACACTTCTTTCAGCTGCAATACTATCTTAGGATATTAATGATGAGAAAAGTGAAATTTAACAAAAGCATCCTACTTATACAAATCAATTTTGCCACAAACACAAGCATCTGATTGGATAGCGATGAACGTGATATCCAGCCATTCACATTCAAATAGAAATTTGGAAAGAATAATTTACACGTACGAATACACATAAAGGCAATTGCTTTTAGTTTCTTGTTCACGTGTAAAATGTTGTTTAAAAACGAGTGTTCAGGTTGTTTCGTGGTATTTAAAAGATGAAAATCATGATTAACTAGTTAGATGAGTGTGGCTACTCATGAATGACAAATTAAAATTGAAGGACATCAATTTCTCATGAACAAAGCTGACAGGTCCCTGTCTAAATTTGTCACTAACCCAAGCGATTTACATACTTTAGAGCATCCGCAGCGGACGGGCTAAATGCTATATGTAAGCGCATTTTACAATTGAAGTCCAAAAACAGTCACTCTAACAAAACTTGTAAAGTTCAAGTATTGCAAAAAAATTTGCAATTGCGCTACAGTGTGATTCTAAATGTTGAATCACACTGTAGCTCAATTGTAAAAAATATATTAATATTTTATTTGTAAATATCAGTTCTCTCTCCACGGTCTCTCATCTCTCTCTCCAATTCTAAAACTCTGTCTCCACCAAGCCTCTCTCTTCTCTCTCATCCCCTCTCTCTCTCGTCATCGCTGCCAACGCCAAGCTTCTCGTCTTCTCTAAGTTCTGGGTTGGGTTTTTTCTTTTTTCTTTTTTTTTTTTCTTTCCTGTGACGGGTGCTTAAAGGAATTGGGTATGGCATTTTGCTATTAGTTTGATTTGGTTTTGGGATGGATTTTTTTTGTGGGTTCATGGTGGTGGAGTTGGGGGTTGCTGTGGCTTGGTTTGATTTTGATTTTGATTTTGTGTGTTGCCGTGGTTGCTGGAGTGGTATGTGTTCTTTGTGGTGGTGGTTGAGGTGATTTGGGTTGAGTTTTTGTTTTTATTTGGGTTTTGAGATATATTATTTTATTGTGTAGAAATATTATTTTAATGTATTGTATTGTAAAATAAAAATTAGGATGTTGGGAGTATTGTAAAATGGTATTGCATAATTAATAAAGTAACTTTTTGATATGGTAAAGTAGAATATGATAAGAGTTTGGGCTGCCGATGCTCTTAGAGACTACTTCACATATACCGTACACCGTTATAATATAAGCAAAGGGCAATAATGTAATATACAAATATATTTGGGGGAACTAAACCAAAAATTAGAAATCTTAAAAATAAGTAAACCTTATTAAGATTCTAAATAAATTTATTACCAAAATTCATCACCTACTATACTTTTGATAATCAAATTCATAACCAATATATGATAACAAACAACTTTAGATTTTATGTTTACCAAAAAAAAAACTTTAGATTTTATAAATTAATAGAGGTTGAAACTACTTATCACAAGAAAATACAGATTGGCTGTGCTACTAATGTCTTTATAGGGGAGCTCTAAATGATTGAGTTAGAAAAGTAGAGTCAAAAGGCAAATGAACTATGCTTGATAGCCGTCAGTGGGTGAAAATGAGTGACCAAGAAAACTCACTCTCAAGATTCTTAGGACCCGGATGAATTGTTATTATTGCTGCTGACTGATTATGTCTGCAACTGCAGTACAAAAAAATGTGGCCCCTACTACTTTAGAGTTTGGACAAATGTGAAATAATTTAAAAATAGACTGCTGATGTGACCAGACTGCAAAAGTATGTACCAAAAGTCCACAACTGGGATATACTGTAGGAAAGCTTCGAGTATACACGTTGGTTGAAAGGTTTATAACAAAAGCATGCAAACAGTCATTTTGATCGAAAGTTCTGAAGATACACAATATGATAAAAAAAAAAAAAAAAAAAGTCCACAGCTTGAAAAAAGGTCTCCACACCGGATGTTACCTGTTGTTGTATCGTAATTTGTAACTCACTGACGCAAAATTATATGTTGTACCTGGCATATATGCCGGGTACCTCACAGATTAGCGGGCCCCACAGTGTGTGGGACCTGCCACTCTGTGAGTGACCCAGCATATATGCCGGGTACACCATATAACCCCTCCTCACTAACGGTGATGGACCAATAATGAATCCATTAATATTCTTATCGCCCTGAGCTCAGTTATAGTAATGGATAACCTTATCGCCTAACTAGTCATTTACTAGTGCTGGAACCATTGAATCTAGGCAGAGCTGCCACGATTATTCACTTAATTATGCTCTAATGTCCTCTTTTTTTTTTTCTTTACATACATTTATGTAATATAAAAGCCAAATATTTGAGTATTTGTTAACCATTTTTTATTGTATCATATGACTACATAAATTAATATCACATATACCTTTAAAAACATTGAAAAGTTGTGCCTTTTCAATATTCATTTTCAATTAAGAGACAACTTTTTATTCAATAAGTACATTTTCATTCAAAAGGCGTATGTGGGGGTAAAAGGCCTAATGTCAGATAATAGCTGTGGGCCCGTCCGAGGAGACATGGGCCCGTCCCGGGGAGGCCATTATCCCGAGGACACCCCCCTCCTGAGGAAAGTACCTGGCCTGACTCCTCTCTATCGTATTAGCTACGCGAAGGAGAAAAGGACTTGTCCGAGGAGAACTTACTGCTCGGATCATCAAAGGAACGGCCGAGATGAATGTTCCAGCATCGGTTTTGATATTTCCGAGGAATCCCCTAACTTATATGGGCCGAAGGGGACAGGTGGCAACTAGGAGATATTTCACAAAAGGCTGCTTACACCGCATTTATGTGGACAGGACCCATGAGCAGTGCTACCTCGGTTTCTGCAACTCACAGAATACTAAAGAGGGTGGCTGATGGGACAGGCACTCAAGTATAGGCCTGGATGATCAACAAATGGAAGGTCCAGATTGTTTGAAAGGGACTATATAATAGGAGAAATCCACCAAGGAAAAGGGGGGAGAACAATCTCCAGAACTCCTGTAACAATTCTAATTCAACACATTTACTAGAACAAAGCTCCTTAGATTGTGCCGAGGACGCTCTGTCACTCAGTTCATCTTCGTTGGACCCACTAAAGCCTAGCTCTTCGACCCACTCTCTTACAAATTCATTGCGAGGATACCTTTTACTCGTTGGGCCAGAGTCAATCTCTCCTGTAGGCCCAATCTGCAATTTGTGTCCTTACAATTGGCGCCGTCTGTGGGAATAGCTTGTGCGATAGTGAGTGCAACGATTAGGCCCCCATCAGCAAGAATCCTTGGGTAAACCATGTAAACAAGTCACAACATGAGGCCAAGGTCTATACTTCAAGGGGCTGGTCACATGGGGAGGATTGCTAAATGGGGCAAAGTTCTGGGGGCTTTTCACATCGAGTACATGCCTCCAGAACCTTTATTTTGGAGGGCATATGTCGATGGTGCAGCAAATCAAAGGGGCTCCACGACGGGGTTAGTTTTATAAGCAAAGCGTTCGCTACGTCGGGTCCTCAAACCTTCTGCGAAGCAAAGCCTTGGCTATGTTGGGTCCCTCAGACCTTCTGCCAAGCCACTCGTCAGCTACGTCGGTGCCATCAGGCCCTCTGCTAACCAAAGCCTTCGCTACGTCGGGTCCTCAAACCTTCTGCGAAGCAAAGCCTTGGCTATGTCGGGTCCCTCAGACCTCCTGCCAAGCCACTCGTTAGCTACGCCGGTGCCATCAGGCCCTCTGCTAACCAAAGCCTTAGCTACGCCGGGTCCTCGGACTCTCTGCTAAGCAAAGCCTTCGCTACGTCGGGTCCTCAGACCTTCTGCGAAACAAAGCCTTGGCTATGTCGGGTCCCTCAGACCTCCTGCCAAGCCACTCGTTAGCTACGCCGGTGCCATCAGGCCCTCTGCTAACCAAAGCCTTAGCTACGCCGGGTCCTCGGACTCTCTGCTAAGCAAAGCCTTCGCTACGTCGGGTCCTCAGACCTTCTGCGAAGCAAAGCCTTGGCTATGTCGGGTCCCTCGGACCTCCTGCCAAGCAACTCGTTAGTTACGCCGGTGCCATCAGGCCCTCTGCTAACCAAAGCCTTAGCTACGCCGGGTCCTCGGACTCTCTGCTAAGCAAAGCCTTCGCTACGTCGGGTCCTCAAACCTTCTGCGAAGCAAAGCCTTGGCTATGTCGGGTCCCTCAGACCTCCTGCCAAGCAACTCGTTAGCTACGCCGGTGCCATCAGGCCCTCTGCTAACCAAAGTCTTAGCTACGCCGGGTCCTCGGACCAACTGCTAAGCAACTCGTTAGCTACGCCGGTGCCATCAGGCCCTCTGCTAACCAAAGCCTTAGCTACGCCGGGTCCTCGGACTCTCTGCTAAGCAAAGCCTTCGCTACGTCGGGTCCTTAAACCTTCTGCGAAGCAAAGCCTTGGCTATGTCGGGTCCCTCAGACCTCCTGCCAAGCAACTCGTTAGCTACGCCGGTGCCATCAGGCCCTCTGCTAACCAAAGTCTTAGGTACGCCGGGTCCTCGGACCAACTGCTAAGCAACTCGTTAGCTACGCCGGTGCCATCAGGCCCTCTGCTAACCAAAACCTTAGCTACGCCGGGTCCTCGGACCAACTGCTAAGCAACTCGTCAGCTACGCCGGTGCCATCAGGCCCTCTGCTAACCAAAGCCTTAGCTACGCCGGGTCCTCGGACTCTCTGCTAACCAAAGCCTTAGCTACGTCGGGTCCTCGGACTCTCTGTTAAGCAACCCTTTAGCTATGCCGGGTCCCTCAGACCTCCTACTAAGCAAAATCTTGGTCAAGCCTGATCCCTCAGACCACGTACCTTGGGTAAGTTAGTGCCCCTCTACATCAATTTGAAACGTCATCTGGGGCCTTAAACGTACCCAAACCCCTCGGATCGTCCACTCAAAACTGTAACACCATCACAAACTCGTCATTACACATTGCGCACTCCGAGTTAGCGTACTCATTCAATTCTGTTTCTAGTGGATAAGTTGGGAAGTTTAGTGGGCCTTACCCCTAGAAAAATCAAAATCCCACCTTTCTCCTCGGGCAAAAGAGAAAGCCGGAATTTTGAGGGGCTATTGTGGGGGTAAAAGGCCTAATGTCAGATAATAGCTGTGGGCCCGTTCGAGGAGACATGGGCCCGTCCCGGGGAGGCCATTATCCCGAGGACACCCCCTCCTGAGGAAAGTACCTGGCCTGACTCCTCTCTATCGTATTAGCTACGCGAAGGAGAAAAGGACTAGTCCGAGGAGAACTTACTGCTCGGATCATCAAAGGAACGGCCGAGATGAATGTTCCAGCATCGGTCCTGATATTTCCGAGGAATCCCCTGACTTATATGGGCCGAAGGGGACAGGTGGCAACTAGGAGATATTTCACAAAAGGCTGCTTACACCGCATTTATGTGGACAGGACCCATGAGCAGTGCTACCTCGGTTTCTGCAACTCACAGAATACTAAAGAGGGTGGCTGATGGGACAGGCACTCAAGTATAGGCCTGGATGATCAACAAATGGAAGGTCCAGATTGTCTGAAAGGGACTATATAATAGGATAAATCCACCAAGGAAAAGGGGGGAGAACAATCTCCAGAACTCCTGTAACAATTCTAATTCAACACATTTACTAGAACAAAGCTCCTCAGATTGTGCCGAGGACGCTCTGTCACTCAGTTCATCTTCGTTGGACCCACTAAAGCCTAGCTTTTCGATCCACTCTCTTACAAATTCATTGCGAGGATACCTTTTACTCGTTGGGCCAGAATCAATCTCTCCTGTAGGCCCAATCTGCAATTTGTGTCCTTACAGCGTATTTTCATTAAATAGGCACATTTTTTATTAATAAGTACTTTTTGATATATCCAATTTGAAGGGTCATGACTTTTTAATAGACACCTTTTGGTATATCAAATTTGAAGAGTTATAACATTTCAAAAGACACCTTTGACATATTTATTACAAACTATTTTATATATACCTATATATTACACAAACTAAACTAGGTACGCAATATTCTGTTCCTTATTCTTTCTCACAAAAAACTACTAATAAATAAAATAACATTGTTTTCTTCTACCTAACTAATAAAACTTTGTGCCATTTTTTTCAATATTGTTTTTTTTTTTTCTTGAAACTCATTCAATAGTTATTTCCATGCATCGCATAAGTTAACGACTAATCTATATCTACATATATCTAAAAGTTGAGAGGTAGCATTTAATATTGCTATCCTCTTATTAAGCCACCTCATCAGCCATATCATACTCTTTTTCTTTTTCTTTTTAAATAATTTTTCTCTTTATACTTTTTTAATTTTTTTATATAAAATAATTAAATATAGATCATGTACAAAACATTATTATTTATTAGATATAAATATTTGACTATTCAGTTGCCCAAATTGATTTCAACTTTCTTCAAAATAAAATGTAGGGATAACAAACAACTTGTTTGACAATAAATGATCATGTGAGAACAAACAAAGGAGGAAGACAATCAAAAGATAGGGGTCTTAGGGTTTTCTGTACATAACACAACTTGTTTGAAAATAAAATATTTACACAATTGGGTGGGGTTGTTATAATTCCACTAGGCATGATTAAAGGAAAATTATGTAAGGGTCCATACAATTCCACTAAGCATGATTGAAGGGAAATTATGTAGGAGTCCTTATAATTCCACTAAGCATGACTGAAGGAAAATTGTGTAAATTCCACCAAGCATGATTGAAGGAAAATTGTGTAGGGACAACAAACAACTTGTTTGAAAATAAATGATCATGTGAGAACAAACAAAGGAGGAAGACAATCAAAAGATGGGGTCTTAGGGCTTCCTTTACATAACACAACTTGTTTGAAAATAAAATATTTACACAATTGAGTGGGGTTGTTATCATTCCACTGAGCATGATTAAAGGAAAATTATGTAGGGTCCTTATAATTCCACTAAGCATGATTGTTATAATTCCACTAAGCATAATTGAAGGAAAATCATGTAGGGATCATTATAATTCCTCTAAGCATGATTGAAGGAAAATTGTGTAGGGTCAACAAACAACTTGTTTGAAAATAAATGATCTTGTGAGAACAAACAAAGGAGGAAGACAATCAAAAGATGGGGTCTTAGGGCTTCCTATACATAACACAACTTGTTTGAAAATAAAATATTTACACAATTGAGTGGGGTTGTTATCATTCCACTGAGCATGATTAAAGGAAAATTATGTAGGGTCCTTATAATTCCACTAAGCATGATTGTTATAATTCCACTAAGCATAATTGAAGGAAAATTATGTAGGGATCATTATAATTCCTCTAAGCATGATTGAAGGAAAATTGTGTAGGGTCAACAAACAACTTGTTTGAAAATAAATGATCTTGTGAGAACAAACAAAGGAGGAAGACAATCAAAAAAATGGGGGTCTTATGGTTTCCTATACATAACACAACATGTTTGAAAATAACATATTTACACAATTGAGTGGGGTTGTTATAATTCCACTAAGCATGATTAAAGGAAAATTATGTAGGGTTCATTCCCTACGTACATATGTGCATTTACATTGATGATCGAGCCATTGCTTTCCTTTTGCTTTGGGTAGAGCAGTTGATGCGTAGATGGTGGAGGATTCTTGTTTCTCAATATATCACCGGCTGCACACACAAAACGAGAAAACAAATCAATATTATAAAAACCAATATGCTCCTGCCCAGTTGAACTTATATATGTGAGCAGGGACGGACCCAGGATTTCAAGTTGGGGGGGGCCGGAGATACAAAAAAAAAAAATTTCAAATATGCATCCATATAGTATTAATAAACTATCAACCAAAACAAATACCCAAAAATTATTATTTCTTAATATGTTAAGATATAATCATCTACCAAAAAAAAAAAAAAAAAGATAAGAAACACTATTGTTTCTTAATACAATCATCTATGAAAAGGGAACTCAACGCTCTTTCAAATTTTCAAAATCATCTACGATTAAATCCAAACTAAATGTCGAAGTTATATCCTTTTTAATGTATAACATCAAAAAGTCCGTCAAAAAATCATTTTCCATTTTGTTTCGAAGGTTAGTTTTGACTAATGTTATGAATACCGTTTCGGTGCTCATTTCAGTTTGTCTATTAAAATAGAATATTTCGGTATTGGATTGGTACCGGGTTGTTTCGGCATACTATTTCGAAATTACCTTTTTTATACTCTTTTTTATTTATAATTTTATATACTTATATTTCCTTATATATTATTGGTCAAAATCCATATAATTTATTGAGCCTTAAAACTATAAGTCCATATTTCATTTAATATATCAATTTCAAGTCTAAAACTCTACCTAATAATTATAATAATACTATTGATTCTCAAAAAAAAAAAAAAAAAAAACAAAAAACAAAAAAAACAAACAAATACTATTAAAACAATTTTACCATTAAAATATTATAAAAAAAATTACTATTAAAAAAACCGAAATATAAAAGCTGAAGTTAAATATTAAAATAGTTTTATTATGTATATATTACGTGTGGACCCATAAAACAAAGCCTAAACGCTTTTTTCAAGTCTCTTTGCATTTCCAACACCTAGTCCTAGAGTCTCTATCACTTCTGTCCAAAAAAAAAAACACCTAGTCACGTGCTAGATTCACAAAACAAGAAAGAAAACACAAAACAAGGCAATGAAAATTCAAAACAAAATTGAAGAAGGACAAGCGGATGAAAAGAAAGAAGAGGAAGAAGAAAAAGACGAAAGAAGAAAAAGAAGATTAAGCAGCAATAACAGTAGCAGCTAAGAATTCATGAGGGGGGCCGGCTAGGCTAAGAATTCACGAGGGGGGCTAAGCTAAAATCTAAGGGGGGCCAAGCTTATAATTTTTTTTTTTTTTTTGGGAAAAAATTAAGCTGATAAAATTTTTTCTTTTGGGCCCAGGGGGGGCCCGGGCCCCCTTAGGCCCCTGCCTGGGTCCGTCCTTGTATGTGAGTGCTTTAAGTAGTGCACTCCGTTTGGTAAGTTGTGCTTTTCTTGATTAGGTGGCAAGCAACTTGTTTAATATGCAAGTGGCTATTGTTAATTAAAAAAAGAGAAAATTATACCAACTACGTAACTTTTTTATGCAAGTAAATTAATCAACAAGAAGCACAGGCTGCACAGCCCACCACCAAACCAGAAAACTATATCCTTTTGGCATTATATACCATGTAATTGCTCTTTTCCCATGCAAGTAACAACGTCACATGAGAAGAAGAAGAAGAAGCTTACAAATATATAAAAAGATTAATTTGCCACCTAATCAAGATAAAGCACAATGTACCAAATATCTTTTGTCGTGTTCTTCTCTCTAATGTGTATAGACAGGTTTGCTCTTATCCCTTTATACAAAAGGTTTGGGACTTTACGGGCCCAGTTTTCACTATTGGGTTTTAAAAATGGAAGGGTCCTAGGCTCTATTTGTTTCGGCTTGCCCACGTTGTTATGCATCAAATTTGCCCAGGTTGTTCCGCAGCAGATCCATTTTGGGCTTTCCCCCTTTTTCATGGTATTATGGGCTATTTCAGGCCCACAATTACTCTTCTTGGAAGAAGTCCCTTCTAGAGGTTACCTTTCGGTATACTATTCTGTCAAGCTTCGGCCTTTATTTCACTTTTTATTTTTTTAATACTTATTTTTTATGTTAGTCATTTTGTATTTTGTATTTTTTTTTTACTTTTACTTTGATACTAATGCATTGTATTGCACACACATAAATGAAATATTTTTTTTCCCTTATTAGCGTAAACTATTAGAATTGTATTAAAAATTATGAATGAGGTTTGTAATTTAATAGATTTGAGAAAATTTGTTAATTGTTAACATGAAATTATTTTTGTAAGGACACAAATCACAGGATGGGCCTACAAGCAAAAGAAACTAGGGCCCATGACGTAAACAGTATCATTGGAATAAATTTGTAGAGAGTGGGCCGAGTAAACTTAGTTGAAAACGAGTGGATTGATGGCCCAAGTATAGTTATGACCAGACTAACATAAATGAAGTGTTAAAATGGCACAGAGTTCTTCTCGGCTTGGTCCGAGGAGTGAGCTTAGGCAACTGTTCTGAGTACTTGTATCTTTCTCTTTCTTGCTCTCTTCTTCAGTTACTTCTCTTTTTCTCCTGATTGTCCGATGCCTTCTCTCGCTGCTTCCCACTCTATTTATAGGCCAATTTGCCTTACGTGTCAGTTAGGTGATTCTCCTTTGATACTTGTCCCCATCAACCTTCACTTGAAATTTCCACACGGCAGCTGTAAAGGGTAAAGGTCACTGTTCAGATGTCTTTTTCTCATTAATGCGGCCAGGAGGTTAGCTGCAGGGTTATAAATGTGATGGCAGCAGCCTTTCACATAATATCTCTTTGCTGCCACCTGTCCTTTTTGCCTACATAAATCAGGAGGTTCTCTAGAAATGATAGGATCAATGCTGGAGCATTCATCTGGATCGTCCCTCTGATCATCCGACCAGGCAGTGCTCCTCGGACCACTCTTCTCCTCCTTCATACAAGTTATATTTCAGAGAGGAGTTAAACTAGGTACCTTCCTTATAACTTATTGTCCTCGGACGAATAGGTCTTCTCGGACAGGCCCGCGGCCCACTATCTGGAATTAGGCCTTTTACCCCTATAATAGCCCCTTAAAATTTCGGTTTTCTCTCTTATCCGAGGAGAAAGGCGGGATTTTGACTTCTCCAAGGGTCAAATTTTCCAACTTTTTTTTTTTACTTATCCACGTGGAGGCGCCCCTCCGCGTGTCTCGCAAACCTTACCGACGCTTTGAAAATTGCAACGCATCATTTATTGCTCTAGGTGGTGCTCTATCTCCCTTATCAGTGGTGAGATGCAGATCCTATGGCTGAGATTTCTTCGTGAAATTTCGAGCAGGGTAACTCCCACTTACTTTCTTTTCCTATATAAAAGGTTCTGAGAGGGTCGCCTTGCTCATTTTGCATATCCTTAAGCATTCCAGAGTTTTTGAGCATTCTAGCCCCCACTCGTTACTTTATTCTAATTATTCCGAGAGCATTTTTACTAACAATTCTAGGTATCTAAGAAGTTACTGAGACAAGAACCTCAACTACTTCTGTAAGTACCTGATTTTCAAGTTCTTTTTCCCTCGGCCGAGCATCTCGGCCCGTTTGTTTTTTGTCTTACTCCTCTACTAGGAAGTTTTCTCTGTATCCCCTCATACTTAAATGAGTAGATTTAAGGATTTCGTTGATTCACCTGTAGCGGTAGAGATCTTTAAGGCAAAATATAACATACCCGAGGGAGTAAGTCTTCGGTATTGCCCGCCGGAAGACATTCTGATCGCTAGGAGAACCGGTGAAGTAGTCATTCCTGTGATTGCTTTCTTAGAGGGGGGAATGACCATTCCCATGGGGCCCATAACCCGCTAGTACCTTAGGAACCATAGGTTATGCCCGCACCAGTGTGCCCCCAACCTATTTAGGGCTGGGCTACGTTGATGCACTCAACCAAATGATGGGTTTGCAACTCACTTGGCACGACGTCGTACATATGTACGAGTGTCATTCGCTAGTCGATGGGGGGTACTACTTAAAATCCTGGTCCTCCATTGTCAAAATGGTGTCGTGCCTTCTGAAGTCCAACAAGGGCATGAAGGACGACTTCGTCATCGTCTCTAGGGCGTGGCACGATGGTCATCACTATCCGACCAAGGAGGGGGAGCTAGGTGGGATGCCTTAGGACTAGATTGAGTTAACATAGAATTTGCACATTAGGTTTTATTTTATTTCGTTGTTCTACCATTTGATTCTAACTTAGTTATTGATTTCGTGCTTCTCGGCTGTGATTGCAGATAGAAAGCTTGTCGCTCCTAGACTCAGTCTTGTGAACGTCCCGGGCTTGAACAAGCTACTGTGATCCGAGGTGTTCATTCACACAGACGGCCAGCTGCATGCTGTTCATCTAATACTGGACTTTGTCCCTTTGTCGGACAGCTTCCAGGACATCGGGAACTCTATCCGAGCAGGAGACAAGAGAATCCACAAGACGTCTCTCAGCCGGGTTTCTTGTCCAAGAAAGACCTCCCTCCCGTCGAGTGGCCGAGTCAACAAGTCCCTCCTCAACCAGCTACTTATCAAAGAGAAGAGTCTACTTCCTCTCGGCTATTCTTGGAGGACAAGATAGACCAATTTCGTTTCGAGGGCGAAGAGGAAGTGCAAGATAAGCCTTGGAGTGTCCCAGAGTCTGAAAGTACCGAGGAGGAAGAAGACGAGATGCCTCTGAGGCCTAGAGCGGGGTTGAGGGACCTTCTTGTTGGGAGGAGCAAGGGTGCTCCTTCCAAGGAGGCACCTAAGGAGAAAACCATTGCCAAGCTCCCCCCACCTCCTCCTCTTCCCACAATTGAGCTCGGCCTTCTTCCCATGCCAGACCTCAAGAAGAAGAGGAAGGTCGTAGACCTGAATGCTGAAGAGGGTGAAGTGCCCCCTCTACAACAGAAGGGGCCAAAGCAACAGAAGGGTGGGGGAGATGACAGAAGGGTCTCCCCATCCGAGCACAAGGGTGACGCCCACGCCAGGGACGTTCAACAACCACCAGCCTAGACCCCACGGCTGGATTTGGACGGCGCTCCAATCCCGTTTACTGCTTCCATAAGGGAATTTCAAAAGGGGCGCTCGGGTTACATTGCCGAGGCCTTGGAGCGCCCTCTGCTCTTGCCTCGGGACATGGAGGCAGTGAGGTCCTGGAGGCAGGTAGACATGTTCATGTCTCTGAAGAGAGACTTGGCCATGGTGGGTTCCTGATCACTTCTTTACAAACTGGATTAACTTATTTAAAAACTATGTATTTTACTTCTGTCTGTTGAGATATAATTTTGTCGTTCTTATCGTGCAGCTTACCAAACAAGTTTACGTAGCTGAAGATTGGGTCAGGGACGCCCGTAACCAGGCTAGGGCTGAGGTCCAATCTCGTAAGGACGTAGAGAAGAGCTTGGGGGTCGTGAAGCATGAAAAGCAAGAGTTAGCCAAAAAGCTAACTATTGAAGAGAGGGAGAGGAGGAGCGCCGAGGCTGGCCTAAAGAATGCTCAGGACCAAGCTGAGGACCAGCGAAAGAAATTGTACACGACAGAGATAGAGCTGGCCACTCAGAGGCAACTGGTCCTGGAGCTCAAGGCCAGCCTTGAGAATGCCGAGAAGGCAGAGAAGGAAGCTCAGGAGGCTCTGGAAGCAGCCGAGGCCGAGAAGAGTGCCGAGTACATCCGCGGCATAGAGGAGACGGAGATAAGGCTCGCGAAAGAGGTCTCCGAGGTGTTCAGTGATTACTGCAAGTTCACCTGGGAAGAAGCCCTAAACCTTGCAGGATTCCCTGGCGACTCGGAACTCAAGCAGCCTGGAAGGATATATTTCCACCCTCACATAAGCATGGCCCCGGCTGACCCTGCGCCTTCGTCATCCCAAGCTCCGGATCCATCAGATCGGGTGCTTGTTCCTCTCGAAGCCGAACAGGAGGTTCGGGAGGAACAACTAGCTCTACAAGAAGGCATGGATGCAGACACTTCTTCTAAGGCCACAGATGCTGCTAAGGCCAAGGAGATAGCCCCCTCTGAGACTGAAGCTGGATCCTCTGAGGCCGAACCGAGCGAACCAGACAGCCTTGAACCTCCGACTACCCAGACTTAAGATTAGAGTTTTGTTTTTTGTAGTTGTTGTTGTTTGATGTTTTTTTTTTGTTTTTTTTTTTTTTGGTAACAACATTTTGTACGTTGGGCTAATGTACTTCAATTTTTTATATTAATGAGAATATTTGCATTCGTCTTTATTTAGTCTCGATTCCATCTATTTACTTCCTTTGTGTTGTAGTTCTTAAATCTGTGAGAATTCTAGGCCCACGGACTAAAACAATAATAGAAACAAATCTCTGTTCGTACAGAATGACGGGGGTAGCATGAACATGGCAATAGTACCCCGAGACCAATGATAAAAGTCTTAGTAATTATACCGAAATTATTCACTTAGCTCAATTTTGTCTTAACAAATGGAGTGGATTTACATGAATGAGAATACCAATTTGCTCAAAGTGTGTGGTCCGAGGGAATGTGCAAAACTAAGTTCCTGCTGAATACTCGGTGATACGCATTAGAGGGTGAGCCTGCTCGGTAAGTTTGATCCGAGGGGTTAGGCATGATTGAGGTTTTATTTAATACTAGGTAAAACAAACTAGAGTGGTAATTTACCCAAGGTACGTAGTCCGAGGGACTAGGCATGACCAAGGTTCTGTTTAACACTTAGTAAAATGAACTAGAGTGGTAATTTACCTAAGGTATGTGGTTTGAGGGACCAGGCATGACCAAGGTTCTGTTTAACACTTAGTAAAATGAGCAATATGATAAACCTTAATGCAAGAATAGAAACTTTTATTAATAATAATACCTTTTTAGGTTATTTACATTCCATGGATGTGGTACAGCTCTTTCGTCTAAATCCTCTAAGTAAAACACTCATATTCCAGTTACGAATAGGATACGATAAGGACCTTCCCAATTGGGCCCCAATTTTTTTCAGGCTGGGTTCTTTGCAGTACCCACGACTTTTCGCAAAACCAAATCTCCCGGTGCGAGTGGTCTAAGCTTGACATTAGTATCATACCTCTGCTTGAGCTTGTGTTGATAGTAGGCTAGCTGAATCACATCATTTTCCTTTCGCTCGACGACCAGATCCAAATTATTCTTAAGCAGTCTATCATTGTTGGCCGAGGTAAAAGAACCCGTTCTAAGTGTGGGGAATCTGGTTTCTATGGGAATAACAGTTTTAGCACTGTACGTCATTGCAAAGGGGGTCTCCCCTGTAGATCTCCGAGGAGTGGTTCTATAGGTCCAGAGAACATGTGGTAATTCTTCCACCCACTTCCCTTTAGCATCATCCAGCATTTTCTTCAGACCGCTTACTATGGCTTTGTTGACTGCTTCAGCCTGGCCATTTTCTTGAGGGTACGCGAGGGTGGAGTACCTGTTCGTAATACCTAACCCACAGCAAAATCTCCTAAATGCATTACTATCAAATTGAAGACCATTATCCGAGATAAGAGTGTGTGATACTCTGAACCGAATGACAATATTCTTCCATATAAAATTATGGACATCTACATCCCTGATGTTTGCCAATGGCTTGGCTTCAACCCACTTAGTGAAATAGTCTGTGCCAACGACCAGGTATTTCTTACTCCTAACTGCCTTAAGAAAGGGACCTACAATGTCCAGGCCCCATTGAGCGAAAGGCCATAGGCTGGATAGAGGGTTGAGGACCCCCCCTGGTTGATGGATATTTGGCGCAAACCTTTGGCATTGATCACACTTCTTCACGTACTCTTATGATTCCCTTTGCATGTTCGACCACCAATATCCCTGAGTTAAAGCTCTGTGAGCAAGAGACCTGCCACCTGTATGGCTCCCACAAATTCCTTCGTGCAGTTCTTCAAGCAACAACTCTGTGGCCTCAAGGTGTACACACAATAAGTAGGGCCCAGAGAAAAAATGTTTGTATAGCTTATTGTCTCCTGACAGCTAGAACCGAGGAGCCTTCCTCTGCACCTTGTCTGCTTCGGCCTTGTCTGGCGGTAAGGCATCATCCCTGAGGTAGGTCACCATAGGGTCCATCCAGCTTGGTCCCACTCTAACTTGATAGATGTTGGGCCCTTCCTCCTCCTCAGCATGCTTCTGTACATCTTCCACCAAGATAAGTCGAGGCAGTCCTTGAGCCGAGGAGGTTGCAAGAGTGGCTAAGGAGTCTGCATATGTGTTCCCGCTCCGAGGGATATGTTGTAAACTGAATGATTTGAACTGAGATTGCAGTTGCTTGACATGTTTTAAATATTTCTTCATTCTTTCATCGCGCGCTTCTAGCTCTCCATTGACTTGGCCGACAACTAGTGCTGAATCCAAGAATACTTCCACGGTATTTCTACCCATTCTTCTGACCATGACCATTCCGACCAACAGTGCTTCGTACTCAGCTTCATTATTAGTAGCCGAGAAGTTTAGTCTGAGGGATTTTTCGATAACAACATTCTCAAGAGATATCAAAACTAGCCCCACCCTCGAGCCTCTCTGATTGGCTGCACCGTCTGCATACAATTTCCAAGGTGGGGGTCCTTGCACAGACACTAGGCCGACTGAATTTTCATCCATATGCATCTTCTCGATACTTTCTTCTAACACAGGCTTAGTAACCTTGGCCACCAGGTCAGCCAGTATTTGCCCCTTAACTGAGGTGCGGGGCATGTACTTTATATCGAAGGCCTCTAGGATTGTACCCCACTTTGCAATTTTTCCCGTATAATCTACACTTCAAAGCAGTGACCTGAGTGGGAGTTGGGTAAGGACCACTTTGCCTCACGTGTCAGTTATGTGATTCTCCTTTAATACTTGTCTCATCAACCTTCACTTAAAGTTTCCACACGGCAGCTGTAAAGGGTAAAGGTCACTGTTCAGATGTCTTTTCCCCATTAATGCGGCTAGGAGGTTAGCTGCAAGGTTATAAATGCGGTGGCAGCAGCCTTTCACATAATATTTCTTTGCTGCCACCTGTCCTCTTTGCCTACATAAATCAGGAGGTTCTCTAGAAATGATAGGATCAATGCTGGGGCATTCATCTGGATCGTCCCTCTGATCATCCGACCAGGCTGTGCTCCTTGGACCACTTTTCTCCTCCTTCATACAAGTTATATTTTAGAGAGGAGTTAAACCAGCTACCTTCCTCATAACTTATTGTCCTCGGACGGATAGGTCTCCTCGGACAGACCCGCGGCCCACTATCTGGAATTGGGCCTTTTACCCCTACAATTTTATATGAATTTCAAAAATCGTATGAAATCTTTTAGATTTTTTTTTTTTTGCTGAATTTCCTTATACTATATTTGACCGCTTGGGAGCTTGCTTCACAAATCTATTAAATACTAAAAATATTTTGAATATGAACATTGAGGATAATTGCATGGATTCTCTAACAAAGCTAATTAAAGAAAATGACATACCATCAATTTGAAAAGTAAGTATTTTCATTATACCTTATTTTGCATACTATAATTGCGATTTAGTTCCAGTTTTTCTACATATTATTTTTAATATTAAATTTATAATATGGTATGATCTCCTAAGAATGCCTAAGAACTATACAATTTCAATCTCAAATATGAATATTAGTAAATAAAATTCAATTAATAATTTGAAACTACTTCTAGAATAAGAAAAATTATAAATTTGAATTACAAAAAGGGAGCTTTAAAGCATTCGACAATAGTTTGAAAAAACATAAAATACTATATACAACAAAATGAATATATATATATATATATATATATGTGGAATGTAAAAAGAAAAAAACATAAAAATTATTTCCAAACAAAATTGTAAAGTGTCCGCGCATCGCGCGGGACATTAACTAGATGACCATAATGGGAAAACAACTCTTATATTTCCCTTTTCTAGTAAACAAAGTTAATACTCTGCACGTCTAAGATCTTATAGACTATTCTAGTGTTTTGATTCCCCGCCCGCCAGTTGTAGCAAATTCTAAAGAGTAAAGTACAGGATATTAAATATTGTAGTTTATATTTCTGTATGCTGGATAAGACCATTTTCGCAATTAAACATTATATGGAATTGAGCCCAAAAACAAACCAATAATATAAGGGTCGTCAATGGGCCGGGTCGAGCCGGCCCGGCCCATATTTACTTGGCCCATGGGCACAATGGGCTGGGTATAATGGGTTATTAACTAGTTAATGGGCCGGGTCGGGCTGGGCCTAAAGAGAAAATCTCAGCCCATGACCCTGCCCATGGGCAATGCCCATTTTGTCTTTAGCGAGTTGGGCTATCGAGTTGGGCCTAATGGGCTACCCATAGGCTTGTATTAGTATATTATTTTATTATTTTTATAAGGAAAGAATCAATTTTTTATAAGGGAATAATCAATCTATTTTTTTAAAGGAAAAAATTAAAAAATTTAATACTTAATTACAAATTTTTTTACAGTTAAATCCATTTAATTTTTTGTTTCGTTGATAGAAACCTACTTAATTTTTTTTATTAAGGCTTTGAATAGTTTTTTATTTTTATCTTTTATAAAAAAAATGTCAAATGGTTAATTCAAAATTGCTAGACTACTAGAAAAATATATATTTAATAAACTAAGTTTAGCACAATTACTTTGAGTATCTTAATGGTTGAGAGAGTTCTCTTAAGAAATTCCTCTATAATATCTCAAGATCAATCCTTCATACACTTTCTATATATTTTTGTTATGAATTATGAGTTATTGGGTTGGGCCAACGGGTTAGGCCAACGGGATAGGCCAATGGGCTGGGCTACTGGGCTAGCCCACTGGGTACCCATGGGCATAAAAACTAGCCCACAGCTTGACCCACTGGGTTAGTGGGCTACCCATGGGCCTCAATAACAACGGGCTGGGCCGCTCATTAACCCGGTGGGCCATTAGGTTTCTGGGCCGGGCTATGGGTCATGGGGTATTTGATGACCCTTACAATAATAGTTTGCAAAATTTTACAAAATGGGAGAGATTCAGATAAATCCGCAATGCATGATGATTAGAAAGACGAGTTTGATATTCTGTTTAAAACTTCAAATTAGAAAAACAAAATGGAAAAGGAAGGTTGGACTTGGCCTCTTAATCCGCAATTCAACTATTGTGCGAACAACAGGACAAAATTGTCATGTCCTGATATATAAAAGCTAAAGTGAATATGCATAGTCACTTTGCCATAAGGGATTGCGCAATTAAGATAGATGAAAATTTTGATTATGAAATTTATCAATTTACACTTTTTACACAATAAAAAATGGTTGTTCATAATATATAATGGTTTAAAACATAGATAACCACCTACACATTTACGTCATTCTATTAAGTATAATGAAAAGCCAAACAAAAAAGCACCTCATGAAAAGAAGAAGAATATATTGTTTACCTAGACTATGTCCGTTTGGGATCCATTTATTTTGCTGAAATTAAAAACTTTTTGCTGAAAGTACTATAGATAAAGATAAAAGTTAGCTGAAATAGTATAGTAGGACCCATGAATAGTATTAAAAAGTGCAAATGAGACCCATGAATAATAGCAAAAATAAGCTAAATAGTAAAATAAATTGACAAAAATAATCCATACCAAACGCACACTAAGTATTAGCACCAAAATCGATACCAGACTGTGCACGAACTCCACAAATAGTGTGGAAAATTAGGCTGCAAAAGAAAAATGTGATGATTAAACAACAAAGGAATTTATTAACAGTCACCATAAATGCATGCTCAAGACACTTCAAGTCAACAGGAAAAAATGCAAACCTTCAATATAAGCATGGTGACAAGGAGAAAACAGAGGACAGTAAGGCTATGAAGAATGAAATTGGAGGCCATCTTTCAGATCATCACCACAATAATACTCTAGCATACAACACCACATTCTCCATGCTAATTACTTCAAAAACGGGTTGTGCTACTGGCTTAATGAGCCTGGCCAGTGATCTGAATCATGAGTGACAATCAAACCAACAGATTAATGGAGAGAAAGATAGAACAAAACTGACCAACAGCTTGCCAAATGGAGAACCTAATATGGTATCAGAGCAATATTTGAAGGACAAATTTTGGGCAAGATTAAATGTACAAAGGGAACACATACTTCCTTGGCAGTTCAGAATCCATGCTCATATGTCCAAGTGCTCACCCTCGGAACTCCCTTGTAAAGTGGGAATTGTTTCTTGTGGCTGGATAATAAGCATCAATTAGAAGTAACATACTTTATCTTAGACAAAGGAGTGGGGAGGAAGAGGGACAGAGCACTTCGGTTTGTCTTGTGTTTTGTAATTGCCCATATCTTTAAGCTGGGAAAAAACAGAGGGAACTCCTCGAGTGATACATGATTGACATGAGATAGCATAGAAGTCACAATAAACCAATAATAGATTCATTTCACTTCAAATAATGTTGTTCTAGGTAAATAGATTATGTGATTGTTACCTAATCTAGCTAATGAAGCCAAAGTATTTAGAATATCTTCATCCCTATTGGTAGCCACTTCCCATTCTTTGCACTCTTCCATGTTGAGAAAGAATTTGGCTCTGAGACAAGGAACAAGCATAAGATATTGACTTAGAAACTTGATAAATAGCAAGTACCTAACCCTATAACATTAGGACTGAATGATTAGCAAGTATATATTTGAGCTATGAGGGCTTCCCTCTTTCTTCTAAAAAGATGTTACTTCAAATTAATAAAGGTTTCAAGCATTCAAAATCATAGATGGAATGCCAAATAAAGGTGTTACAGTTACTGTACAAAAATCTAGTTTGCTTTCATATGTTATCAAACTAGATAGACGATCAAAGAAACCAGCAGTCCAGGTTAAACTTATTGCTGTTGCATCTTGGAAGTGATAAAGGATCTTTTGTACACACACAGCCTTCTGCTGATGATGTTTAGATTGGATAAGGCCGAATGAGAATGGGACATTTTTGCACGATGTTCTTGAATGTGATCAAAACCTTCCTGGACCCATAAAGGTTGGAAATGTAACTGCACCACAAGAAGAATATAAAGGTACTTGTGAGTGAATTAGAATTGAATAGCCCAGATTCAACCAATGCAATATGACTTCAATGCCTCAGTCTCCCCCCTCCCAATATTGACTTCTAATTCAAGTATGTCCATTTTCAAAATCTCATTCCAAAATTGTGCAATTGTCAAACCAATGGTAAGAAACCAGGCTTCATCCCACTCTTTCCCCTCTACCAAGGCACATAACTCTTCAATCACTAAGACAAGAAATCTAAATGCTTCTATTTTTAACCTCCTAAATTCACAACACTAAACGTTGATAATTATCAAAGTAAATGATAAACCTCAAAAATTAAAGCTAGAAAATTCATACATTGACAATTGGTCAAGTACCAAGCTCACCTTTCATCTGCCATGATATAATATAGACTACTCTAGAAATGAAACATCACACTTGCCTTCCTACCATTACAAAAAGATAAACAGAGTTTCTTTTGTGGCCCTTTGTCAAATGTTGCTTCAGCACAAAATATTATGGATGGAGAAAATGATAAGGAAAATAGACAGAAGACTAAGAAGGATATCCAGATATACCTTACTATAGAATAGTATCCAACTCTTAATCCAATTAACAAAGCCAAGATGTTTGTGATTTCTTCTTCTCACCTAGTTGTCACCTCCATACTTGACAGAACGCTTCAGACTTTGAAACAAGAAACAAACATTGGATATTGATTTAAAACTTTATAACTAGCAAGTGCCAAAGTGTGTAACTTTCAAAAGAATGATTATGAAAAAAAAAAAAAAAAAGGGACCCTTAAGGCACTCGCTTTATTCTTAATAATTTTCAAGCATTAAAAACTCTAAATAAAAATAATATGTAGTAATATTAGGCCAATTAACGAGATTTCTTTTAATGAGGCACCAAATTAGATTAGCTACTAAAGATAACCAGCATACCAAATTAAGCTTGTTTTTTGCTGCATCTACCAATTAATGAAATTTTGAATATACACTTGTAGTCAAAGGAAAATATTAAGTTAATTCAAATTATGAAGGAACTTAAATGGAATGGTATGTAAGCATGTCTCCCACTTTAGAGTGCCATGAATGGTTGTGAGCAAAGGGAATGCAACACTCATTTTCAAAAGCATTGCTTGGAATAGCGCATATCTTGTACATGGGATTTGCAACAGAAGCAAAATAAGTCCTATTTTTTGCCCATCAGATTGTAGGAAAAATCTAGAAAGAAACAAATAACATGAAGATAAAGTATCAATAAGACAATAACTAACCTAAACATTTAAGACTAGATAACCATCTTCTTCAATTTCGTAAAGCGATCCCAAGGAACAAAAAAACTTGTGATTACTTTAAAAAAAATTCGTGATTACTTTTAAGTATATATGAACTTAAGCAATTGAAAATACTTTATGTCTTACCATTACTGAAAGCATAACAAAGGAAATTATAGCCAAGCCTTTAAAGCTAGAATTAGTTGCTACAAAATACTCTTCGAGTTCTTTCTTGTTCAGTGATTCTCAGACTTGATTGGCTGCCTTGATTAGCCTTGATTTCAGCACCATATTTCAACACCAGATTCTCAACTCATCTCCCCCATGATTCTAGAGATTTGATTTGTATCAATTAAAAACTGATTATAGGGATTGGTCTGGCCTTTCCTTCTAGGTTGTAGATTCTTACCTATAAATACATGTACACAATGTAATCTTCTTTTAAGCCAATATACAGAAACTTTCTGGTCACTATAGGGTTTTTCTCTTCATTTCTCTACTAATTTTCAAAGGTGATCTGCTCACAATTTCCAGGCTTGACAAACAACACATTTAACACCAAAGCAACAGAATGCATACAAGTATCCATACCTTCATCTTTGAGATATCCGCAGACTCACATCCTGGACTAGCTAATTTTCAAATTCTCCACCAGCTCCTTCAACGTAAAAAGGTGACTCAGGAATCAAGCACAAGTCCTCACCACAGTTAGCATACTTTGCTCTGAATCCTGCATGAAATTAATTCAGCCACAAGATTTAGGTGAAGCAAATTTAACTTCTCATTATAAATTGGCTGATTTGATTAAGATGAATAATTGGAAGAGAAATGTGTCAGAAAGATTTAAGACCATTAATTGGAAAGAAATAAGACCATTCTTGAGAATACTAATTGTCCTAGGTTCTTAGCTACCAGATGGCTGTGTCCCACTTAGCACTTGGATTGACCAAAGATGATCATTATAATACCATTGAGAGCCAACGAGGTTTCTGACTTTTTGGGTCATCCTTGGCCAACCCATCTTGCTCAATAGTAGGCTGGCTTGTAATGGGCAAATCACTGACCAAGACAATCCCACTCCCTTACTCCATTAAAACCATCCCTAAAAGCTCAACCTCCTCTCTAGTAAAAGACACAAAGATATCATCCCCATGTAGTGTAAAAGAATTCAAATAATAGCAGTGCAGTAAGTGTTATAGAATTTGAGTACTAGTAAGGTGTTATAAACAATCTCATAAGTTCATTGCAGTTAGGCACAGAGAAACAGTGATGGGAGCTGGTAAGACAGGAAATCACTGCTATAATTTTGAAAGTTTCTGCTCCTATCTGTTGTGGTTTTACCTGCATTTTTGTAGCACTAAAAATTTCTTTTGGGGTATTATATGCCAAAGTCAAGTCTCGACACTATGCCCAAAAATGAAAGGAGAAATAAGAAGAATTCCAACAACAATAAACAATTTATTTAGTTGCTAGGTAAGTCAAATATGCAATATACCGAATATGCAATTTTTTATTTTTGTTTAAGGATGTAACTCTAGGTAAGTCATTAAAGAACAAGGACATGAAATAATGAAAGTTCTCCAATAAACTTCATGATTTCATGGCAAGCAAATTATAGTTTGCAACAATCTCTATGATTAAATGCATCAATATTATAGAATAGAAGGGAAATTAAGAGGAAATAGATTTCCAATTTCAAATCTTTCATTATTTCACATTCAAGAATACAAATAATGAAATTCAATTCAATTACAATAAGAAGAAATGAAATAAGTAAAAAAAAAAAAACACGAACCTGAAGAGTGTAGCCATGGAGATGGCAGGGAGGGTTTAGTTTTTTTGATTCTTAGGTGTGAGAATGAAGTATGAAGCAAAAGAGAGAGAGAACCAACTACACGCCCCAAAAAAAGAGTTATGTCAAATTAGTCTAATAAATACCCAAAATCAAGACAACTCGCAAGACCCATATTGATATAATATTAAAACATAAATGAATAATAAGAATAATCAAATTTAGTCAAAACATAAATGATATAATATTAATCTACACTTTACCCACAATCCAAAATGATTTAAATCATACATAACCACATGGTAGATGATTTAGAAAGCTAACAAAAAAGCACTTCATGAGAAAGATCTAATAATATCCAAACAAAATAGCAGACAGTGCACAAACTCAACAAATAGTATGGAAAATTGGGCTGCAAAAGAAAGATCTAATAATATCCAAACAACAAAGGTCTTTATGAACAATCACAATAAATACATGATCAAAACACTTCAAGTCCATCGAAAAAATGCAACCTTCAATGTAAACATAAGGCTATAAAGAATGAAATTTGGAGGTCAGCTTTCAGATCATTATCGCTATAAAATTCTTCACTGTTGCATCCAACACCATTCTTAATGCATACTATTTCAAACACTGGATCTGCTACTAACCTAAAGAGCCTTGTAAGATATCTGAATCATGAGTGACAATCATACCAACAGATTAATGGAGAGGAAGATAGAAGAAACTGAATAACGGCATGCCAAACAGAAACCTAATAAAGCATCAGATAGATACTTGAAAGACAAATTTGGGGCAACATTAGAATGTACAAAGGGAACACATACTTCCTTGGCAGTTCAGAATCCTTGCTCATATGTCCAAGAGCTGGCCCTTGGAATTCACTTGTAAAGTGGGAATTGTTTCTTGTGCTCGATAATAGGCATCAATTAGAAGTAACATACTTTATCTTGGACAGAGGAGGGAGGAGGAAGAGGGATAGAGCACTTCTGTTTGTCTTGTGCTTTGTAATTCCCTATATCTTTAAGGTGGGAAAAATGGAGGGAACTCCTTGAGAGAGAAAAGATTGACATGAGACTGTAATATTGAAAGATAAAATGTAAAACCCAAAAGGAAAAGAACATAGGAATTACTAGTCTTAGAATCGAGTTAGACCGAAATAAAGGTTTGATTTCTTCGAGCGATTGTGCGATAGCCAATTACTAACGGGCTTAGACTCTCTAAGATATCAATCACTAAACTAAACAAAGTTGAAAAAATCATAAGAGAAGAAAGGTTTACAGATCCTTCTCGATCTGCACCTGGATCAGATAGGGAGATTTCAGCCCTAGCATAGAAGTCATAAAAAAAAAAACACTATGCTAAATCAATAAACAGATTGAGCAATTTCATGAGCCACAATCAAATAATATGACAAATATAAGAGAGAGATTAAACAAAAAAAGAAAGAAAAGGAAGAAGCAACATTCAATCCACCTGTATGTAAATGTTTTCATTTAAACAAAATGAATTGACAATTATAATATAAAACAATTTATCGTGTTTGAATGAAATTTGAGATCCAACTACACATGAATCATTGTTAGCTCCAATAGAAACGGTACAGCAGGATCGGATGTTGTCTCTGTGATATCAAGTACATCTTTTTGCAGAGATCTTCCACCATTTAAATTATAATCACTGCCTTGATCAAGTTATATGCACCATATCATCAAAACTAGGAATTGAAACCAATACAGGAAAAGTATTACAATAAGAGAATTTAATACATGTAAAGAACACAAACCCAAAGATTGGCTTGGGAGACAGCAGGGAGAAATTGATCATTCTGGTTCTGAGGTGAGAGTCAAAGAAATCCTAAAAATGGAGCGTAAGTCACATCAAACTTCAATCAACAAGGCTTTATATCTCACTTCTCTCTCACTATCAGTATCATCATTCTAAAGAACTCTACTTGAAGCTAAAATTCATGATACCTGACACAAAAATTCAATAAAACCCATCAACAAAAAACTAATACAGTTTTAACAACAATAATCATTAATCTAAAGACACAATGGGATTCAAACAATTAATCCGAGATAAAAATATACACGGTAACTAGAAATAAGAGATTTAAAGGTAATGTTCATTGCGTAAACAAGGAATCTCACCTCCTACTTCATCTTTAAAGTCTCTGTCATCTTCAACACCTTGCTCTCACTACCCACTCTCAAAATATGTATCCCTCTTCTTCAGTGCATGTCAATCGGCCTGTACTGTCCAGCTCTGTGAATTTCCCTCATCGTTGCCTACTTCTACTTCTTCATCCACCTTATTCTTAGTACAATCTTTTGTTTGATAAATCTTCATGCTTAGTCCCATTTTCTTCATCATTACTGTCCTCAATCTTGGATACCTCAACCACATCATTTTCGCCATTGATTTCTTGGCTGAATTCATTGTCTTGATCATCATCCACCTACATGCATACCTAAAAGAAAAGCATATGAATTATGTCAGATTATTCCAAATACCCCAAATAAAGAGGTCAATGAATAAGAGATTTGATGAAGAGGTCAATCAAGCTATGTTTAAAGAAATAATTTTAACAAAATCATGCCATATACTATTTGTAAAGGTCAGTTCAATTTCTTGACGTCATAGAGTGGAACTCTGTCTGATGGACAATAATGGGCATGTTTAATATAGCCAGATGCATAATTTCAGAATTGCACTCACAAAAGGGCATACAGATACGCAAACCACAGGCACATTCATGTAACTCTCAAATAACTAGATCACAGTGAATTCAAATGGTTCATCAGCTCCTTCAAGATAAAAGGGTGACTCCACTCCACATCTAAGCTAACAAGGGTAACATACATTGCTATGAATCTTGCATAAAAGTTTCTTACCTACAAGAGTTTGGTGGAGCTAATTCAAGAAACAATGTTTCTCTTTACAATTTGGCTGATTTGATTAAGAAGAATTAATCAATGGAAACACTCAGAAAAAAGAAAAAGAAAGAGAAGATCTTTCAATGATAACACTAATTGACCTGGGCAGCTGAATTACTAGATGGATGTGCCCAGTCAGTGTCCTGGATTGCGAATGATATTCATTTAAAGATGAGAAGTAAAGAAGACGAAGGAGAAAAGTGAAAGAGGTTCGAACTGAAAGACTTGGATAAGGGAGACAAATATAGATATTGACATGAAATAGTAGGAAAATATTTAGGATTCAATTTTTCTATTCGACCAAAATGACAAATGCAAAAACATTTTTTTATATAGACTGCTAAGAGTAATCACATGAACTAGTGATAAATCAAAGAAAAAATTACAAATCATATATAGCTCAAAATAACAACTGAGAAAGCCAATCAAAACATGGAATTGAAATCAGCACCAGAAAAATATTGCAATTTGAATATCCATAATTGGAGGGGTTAGGGAGGCAGCAGGGAGGGACAGATCCTTCTGGTTCAAAGGCGAGAGTAAAAGAAATGCAGCAAAATGGAGAGTTATGGTCACCCCAAACTTGCAAAAACAACGGAATCCTCTTCTCTATCATCTTCATGATTCAAAAAAGTTTACTTGTAGCAAAAATTTAATGATCGCACACAAGCCCAAAAAAGAAAAAAGATAAAACAATAATACTCATAAATAAAAAGCTAATCTAGTTTTAACGGATATAGTCGTTAATCTAAACACACAATGGGATTCAAACAATTAATCCCAAATAGAAATATTAGTGGTAACCAGAAATTAGAGGCATAAAGTGGCAATATAAACAGATATTAAAAGGTAATGTTCATGCAAGTGAAAAGGGGAACTTCACCTCGTCCTTCGTCTTTAAAATCTCGGTCCTCGTCAACACCTTGTACTTCCAATTGTTCATATGCCCTCATACTCAACCGTGTCATCTTTATCGTTGATTTTTTGCCCAGATTCATTGCCTTTAATCTTGATCATCATCCATTTTAAAAGAAAAGTAAAAGAGTTATGCTAGATTAGAGTCTAAATGCCCAAAATGATGTAAACCCACAAAGACCCATATAATATTAAACCATAAAATTATAAATGAACAGGTAAATTTTTTTTTAAATAGAATAAGAGATTAGACAACCCAAAAGGATCACAGCCGAAAATAAAAATAAAAATAAAATTAATGGGAATTATAAATAAGCAAGTAAAGAATATGAATGCCCAGAAACGAGATTGAAAAAAAAATCAATTTGAATATTAGGATATATTTAATTGATATTCGGGAAAAAAAAATCACCATTCTTTTTCCATCCTCATCCTCTAACTCTTCCCCTCGGGGACGGAGCTACTCTTTGGGGAAAACATTTTCTATAGGTAATATTTAGGGTCCGTTTGGATACTGCTGAAACTGAAAATTGAAAACTGAAAACTGAAAAACACTGTAGCAGAATAATTTTTAAATGTGTAAATAGTGTAGTGGGACCCATTTTTAATGAAAAAGTTGTTGAAAAGTGGTATTTTGTGGGTCCGTAAACAGTAAAAAAAAAGGAAAAGTCAAAAGTTGCGGCTACTGTTCATGAACAGTAGCCGCACAGTACACAAACAGTAACTTATTGTGGCTGAAATGTGCGCGTTAGTGGGAAAAAAAAAAAAAAAAAAAAAAAAAAAACGGTAACTGAAGACGCAAACGTGAACGCCAGACTCCTGTCCAAACGTACACTTAATGTTCAATTAGACCCAAAAAAATTAAACTTGGCTAGAGATAGTCTCTTCATGCTTATTATCAGCTCACTCTTGGCTAGAGATAGAGCTATGCTATGGTTTGCTATCTCATATCAGAAGATAAACTCGGAGATGAAGATGAGAGAAAAATATTTCTCATTGAATGAATAAGAAAAGTACAGCTCTGCTTGTATATACATGGAGCAGAGCAATTGAATGAAACAAAACAAAAGCAATTAAAAACAAGCTTTTTAATTTTAACCCAAATCAAGTTCTCGTACTGCTCTTTCTGGATTCTCAATATCAAAACTAGCCTAAATTTTCTCTCTTAATGACCAAAATATTAGACAAAAATTCTCCCATCCCCACTTGTAGTCTACTCCTCTGCTTTGCACAAAGGCTACTCCTATGCTTGATGTTTATTCTTTCACTATCTTGATATTCTTTGAATCCATTGATGACCATAGTGGAGAAATGTTAGTTGTTTGTAACATTATCAGTGATGTTTATTGTCTTTTTGAGTTACGAAAGTCAGTTAATGATATCAAAGGGCCAAAATTGGGAAATGAGCCCAATTTGGGAACTATTCAGTTAGTAAGCACTGTTTCAAAAGTATATCAGTTAATAACATCTCGAGCCTCAGAGGCTCGATTTTGGTCTTATAAACCGAGCATCTCGAGCCTCAGAGGCTCGATTTTGGGCTTATAAACCGAGCCTCTGAGGCTCGGTTTTTGTGATCTGATCAGGTCCAGCGTGGACGCCTTTCCACATAGAAATCGAGTCTTAGAGACTCGATTTCTAAACCGACCATTGTGGCGTTGTGACGTGGCGATCTAAGTGTGACGTGGCTGAAGACCTGGAAACCGAGTCTCTAAGACTCGATTTCTAATAGGGGGTTTTTTCAAATTTAACGCCTCTCACTCACTCTCCACTCTCACTTTCACTCTCACCCTCTCTCTCGCACAGACTCCACCCTCTCCGCCGTCACTCACCGTCTTCTCCCACCTAATCTCACGCTCTCACTCACCGGCCGTCTTCTCTCAAGTAAGCAGCTCTGAGCGCCTCTCTCACTCACCCTCTCCACTCTCACTCACCGTCTTCTCTCACTCACCGTCTTCTCTCACTCACCATCTTCTCTCACTCATCGTCTTCTCTCAGGCTTCACTCTCAGTCTCTACTATTTTAAATTCATCACCTTCGCCGAAATAGTTGATAAAGCTACAGCGAGGTGTACAGAGAAACGTTGGTTGCCGAGAAACAGTGGGAAAAATCACCGTTTGATAAGGCTACGCGGTCTCTCAAAACTAAGAAAAAAGGTGAGTCGCTTTGGTCTGCATCTAGAATTTCACCGTTTGGTTGTCGAGAAACAGTGGGAAAAATCAAAGAAACTTTGGTTTGAACTCATTTTTTTATCTATTTGGTTTCTGTATTGAATTTCTAATGGAACTGTTAGATTGAAGCTGTATTGTTTTTTTTTTTTTTTGAAATTGGAGCTTTATTGGTCAGTTATGGTAAATATGTTACTCTGAGTCAGTGCTTTTTCTCTATTTTCAATACTATCTCTTAGCATCTTTGGGTAGGAATATAAAAAAAGAAGGGAACGAGGTGGACTTTGAAATGCTATAGGTAATAACTAAGAAAATGATTATCTTGACGAAATACAGAACCAATTCTTTAAGAATTTGTGTATGTACTATGATGAATATGAGTTTAGTTTTGTATTATAAGAATCTGTGTCAATTGATCTTTTTTATTTTTGCTAAATTGTTTCATTTGTTCTTGTTATGATCTTGGATTACCATCTAATTTGCAGTTGCTTTTGTTTGCTTATTTTGTGTGTGGCGTGGTGAAGTTTAATTGGTGTTTGAGATTATATCTTTATGTATATACCTTGTATAAGCAAAAGATGTATCTTGAAAATTATTATGTATATGTCTGGCATAAGCAAAGGTGTGTGTAATGTAAAAAGAACTTTCATAATCAGGGAAAATATAACGAAAAAAGAAAAAAAAAACGGAAGTAAAATCTGTTAGGTGAGAAAGACACGGGTAAAATCTGTTAGAGGATTTACAATGCGCTGTGGTTGGAGGAACCTCTGCATTGGGCAGCTTATTGCAAATGCATAAAGTTGTGGTATCAAACCTCGTGCAAAATATGGTCATGAATGTGCACATCAGAAATGTGCACATTAGCACCACGCCCATCAATAGTCTGGTTACTTGTCATTATTAGTTCTTGGCTTAGCTTAATCCTCATGTCATGAGCAAATATGATCCAAAGTGGCTCAGGCTGGATCACTGCATGGCGTAAGGTTCCTAGTTTAGGGTTCACTATGTTATCATCTGATGAATCCCTTACCACATAGATTTTCCCATACTTGCCTCCTGTTGTCCCATGGCCAAAGCCAAGGACACAATTGGCTAGCCTATTGCGGTTTTTAGCCCAAACTTTTTGGCATCTCCAACATTGATCAATTGGGTTTGACATTGTTGGTTTATTTCTGGAAAACCAAATAATTCAAAACAAATAACTAGAAAATTCAATTTTATATTATTTTATTTTTAATTCCCATTTGATCTCTTGATAAACCTCTAGTTTTTGATTTAGTTGATTTATTTTTATTTTCATTTTAATTTTTATTGGGGAAAAAGATATTTTAGTTTAGTTTTGTATTTATATTATATGATTCTTTATAACTTTTTTTTTTGGTTGCAAATGCAAATATGGGAGAGGTTTCAAAAAATAGATCGTTGCACGCATTGTAAAATAATTTTCAAACATATTAGATGAGTTTAAATAAAAAATTTAAGTTCATGGCATAATTACATATAATTTTGTGACTGTCACAGAACTTAGCATTAGCATGTAATTGAATATGGAAACAACAATAGAAGCTCCTGATATGCGTGGATATTGGAGGCATGTTTAACTACCAAGTTAGGAAATGACTTAGTTTGACTTGAATTTTAAATTCTGTTGTCTATGAATTGTGTTAACTTCAAAATACCTTATGACTATATTGTCTCTATAAAGAATGTTACTACTGTACAAGAGCATTTGAAAATGAAAGAGAACACGTCTAGGTCTGTCAGCATTATGGTAGATCGAATTTAGAGGAGCTGCTGTAGATACTCTTTTGAAACCGACCACATTTGTTGAAGGCTGTTTAACTTACCACCACCAAAAAAATTCGGGTTTTCAGGTGGGCCGGGTCTTTTGCTCAGTCCTAGAGTAGGGTGTATGGATTGAATTTGATGATCGGAATTGAGGGCTCAATCCTCCCAAAAGTCTCAAGAAGCTTGCAATTCTTCACTTTCCCTAGCATCTGAGACCATTGCTCTATTTCAACTCGAACTTGCTCTACAATTCTTTGCACTATAGCCTTACAACGTCCTAAGCACTTGTACCCTTTAGAAGAATATTTCCAACTTTAAGCAGGATTTCTTTCCCTATCACGTTGTCATGAAAATTAACTAAAAGACATGCATGGAGCATTTGCTGCAGGTCTGATGCAATTAATTAAAAGAAACCCACCTATTGTACAAATAATTCCCTCCCTTTACCTTTAGTTGAGGCTGCAATGCCTAGTACAGTAGGGAACTGTAGACATCCAAAGGTCCCAATAAAATCTTGAATGATGAAAGAAAGAGGACATATGTGCTCATCAATAACTGTAAAGGGAAACCTTAAGGGAGTGTTTCAACACGGGTAACAATGAAAAGACATGACAAATCTAAATAATTAGAATGGAACTGGGTCTAGTTAGAGGAAGTTTAAGCTATGCAGTACAAGCCAATATGCAAACCACTTATGTCAATGTCATTAAAAATATTCATATAACATATATAAAACATCTCAGGCTGGATCAATATCATTAAAAATATTCATATAACACAGTAAACATATATAAAACATCTCAGGCTGGATCAATATATGGATTGATGACCCCAATTAGTGAAAGACAGATCATCCTTACATTGCATTTTCCACTTGAAACAAAGCTATCATCAACTCTACAACTTGTTTTAATTGACAAGCTTGCTTCTGCCATCTCCCGTATAGCTTTACACCAGTTTCAGTTCTATAGTCAGCAAATCAAACGTCTATGTATTATAATCTCTATTACATGCTAAATGGTTATCATTCTTGTGCAGTATGGCTGCTGCAAATGCTGGACAAATTAACCATGCAGAGCCTGGACCCATTGACAGGTCGGTGTTGACACAGCAGCTCAACCATCGGTCCGAAGTTATTTGGAATGGGCAGGTAAAATACAACACTACAGATTATGAAGCAAGTACATGCATTAAATTCATACAATGTACACGAACTTGCTGTCATATATTAATCCATGGTTATGTTTTGTGCAGGATTCAGGGTCCCTTACTTGCCGTAGCCGTAATGAAGAGTTCTCCAATCGAGAGCCAATGGTGGACGACCGAGTCGTTGACATCATCAAGGCACTTGGTTTGGAGGGACTCCTCAGGCTCCCGGGTAGAGAGATTGATCATGGCCTAATAACGGCCTTAGTGGAGCGATGGCGGCCCGAGACTCACACCTTCCACATGCCATATGGTGAGGTTACCATTACATTGCAAGATGTGGAGGTAATATCGGTGATATACCTGTTCTCTTCCGTCTTGAAATCTGGGCCACTCTGCAATGGCGCATTTAATACCTTTATGTCGATCAGAAATAATGCAAATGCCCTCCCTAGGTATCACATTCTGTATCGAAACTCTGAGACACTCTAAAAACCACCCCCAACTAGCCCCTGACTCCTTGTCCACAACAGCAAAGGCGAGAGGTAAAACCTTTTGGTTAGCATCAGTTGCCATTGCAATCATCAACACCCCTCGATATTTACCATACAAATGAGTCCCATCAATACTGATCACTGGCCTGCAATATCCGAATGCAGCAATGCACGGAGCGAATGCCCAAAATACATAGCGCAGTAACGCAGTACCGTCTATGCCCCTAGGTATGGTGTAATAGTTGTACTGGGTACCCGAATCCTGATCCAAGTATGCCAACAACAACTTTCGCAATCTTTGGTAAGACTCCTCCCAATCTCCGAATATCTTAGCAATTGCCTTCTGTTTTGCATCCCACACCTTATAGTACGAAAGCTCATGCTTATACTTAGTATGTATGATCTCCCAAAGCTCATGAATACGAGTAGTGTGATTTTGTCGCAATTTTCCCACGATTTCTGATGCAACAAAATTAGAATCCATCATTTTACCATCTCGTCGCAGGCCAAAGGGTATACAACTGTGTGGACCCACATAAGACGTGACCATCCACAGACCATTAAGTTTAGCCTTCATGAATGCCCCAACGTACCACTTGCAATTGGTGTCAATGCATGCGGCGCACAATTTAGTTTTGGTCGACCTCCGGATAATAAAATTTCTATTTTCTCCTGCTGCGTATATTATCAATGCACACTTCACCGCCTCTTTGTTTGCAAAAGTCAACCCTTTACTAAAATGCATCCCATCTTCCCAAGTAGAAACAAATGGTATTTGAAGACGTGAAGGATCAACCATATTTTCCCAAGTATTTGCGTAGAATGACTCCGCAGGAGGTGTGTAGGTAGTGGTTATATTTGTATCAGGTTGGACGCCAATATTATCGTCTGCATCACCTTCATCATGGTACTCCATATTTTCCTCTTCAAAATTGGGAACGAGTTCATGGTCATCCACATCCCTGTCAAAGTCGCCTTGCTCAATCCTTTCTTCATACTCATCCATATCATCAATATTTTCACCATTGTACGCAGCATGATCTTCGTCTTCGTCTTCGTCTTCATCTTCCTCCCCTAAATGTGTCTCTTGAGGTTGGAATGTTTCACTAGTATTGGCAGCATAAACTTGAGATGGGAGCATATAACTTCCCATTGTATAGTCTCCCATTGTAGCGCATCCATCATCTAGGGCTGTAAATTGTAAAGATGTAGTTGTTTGTTGCACCTCCTCAGTATCAACTTCTGCAAGCGGCTCCGAACTTACATACAACTGAGCAGCATTTACTTGGGGCATTTTATGGATCATATTAAACATGAGCTTTACATGTTTGTCTTCTTTGATCGCCATATACTCGTAATTTATCCGTTCATGAAGGACTTCTTGTGGGTAACTATAAATAATCTTGATGTCATAACAAGCAGGGTTCAAATTCAATTCTTCCATTATCTTCCTCTTCAAATCATTCAACGTCTTCAACTTACGACGTATCATCATGTAGTAGCATTCGATACCCGGTCCTCTAAATGGAAATCCATCAATCTCTTCAGGATTGACAAGGGGTCCACCGTAGTATACATTTATATTAATATTCTTCAGAGATTGTGAACCTGTTACAGTCAAGTGTAATATTTTAGTCACATATTTTATCTCTTTCATTTAACATTAATTGCAAAACCCTTTCTATCTACTCAAAGTTCAATAATTACAACTTCTCACCCCACATTTGCATATACTCGCCCCCACATCACATACAAACACCCAATTATTATCATTTCATACTCAAAAAAAGAAAATCACTTTAGACTCCAAAACTCACCCCCATTGGGGGATGTAAATGTCGAATTCTAAGATTAAATACATCAAAAATAATTAGGCAAATATAAAACTTAAAGAGATTCTCCATGAAGATACAATTTTGATTCGAATCAAATCATTGCTACATAACCAATTAAGTAGAGTTTTTTGAGACGTATAAAAACTCTTCCTCTCATTTTTCATTTCCATTTATTTATCTTATGGTTTATGATTTTATTTTATTTCCTTTAATTTATTTATTTTACCCAATTGATAGGTTTTATTTACTATTTTGAATACCATAATGACTTCTACTCAAAGTGTCTTCGTATTTGACATTTGGAAAAACCAATCTTCAATATTTGTAATACATGTCTATAACAAATTATAAAAACCACAAATTATAAAAACCAAAAAAAATCACCTTAGACTCCAAAACTCACCCCCATTACAAAATTTCAAATCAACTCTAACAAAAAATATAAATCAAAATATCAAACCAAACAACAATACAATCATTAAAAACCTAACAATATATACCAACAATACATCTTAAATAAATCATTATTTCATACTCAAGCAAAAAAAATTTTAAGACAAATTGGAGACCAAACAACAAAAGAAATTCATGATACATATACAGTCAATAATTATAATTTCACACTCAAGCAAAAAAAAAAAAAAAAACTAAAGACAAATATAAACCAAACAACATAAGAAATTCATGATAAATACCCATGAAAAAAATCTATACAAAGTCTTAACTATACTACACTAGCAAAATCAACAACCACAACCAACAGCCTTACCTGCCATGAGAGCTTGTATGAGTGAGAGGGGGAGTGAGAGCTACTACAATGAGTGTTGGTGTGTGTATCAGAGAGAGAGAGAGAGGAAGTGAAATGCAGTACCCGAGACACAGAAAAAAAAATACCAAACCCAGAAAAGAAGAAACCAGCCAGATCTATATACATAGAAACATCACGTGAACTGGCTTTTTTTTAAGCTTGGAAATCGAGTCTCTGAGACTCGGTTTTCCCGGCTAAACCGAGTCTCTAATGCTCGACTTCCAAGTGGCAGCCCACGTGGTAACTTACCCTACAGAAATCGAGCCTTTAACACTCGTTATTAAAAACCGAGTCTTAAAAGCTCGATTTCTACGTGGAAAACTGCTCCACGTGAGACTCCCGTAGAACATGAAAATCGAGCCTCTGAGGCTCGGTTTACTAGCCAAAATCGAGCCTCAGAGGCTCGAGGTGTTAGTATTGTATATAGTTTGAAAACCTGGCCTATTAATTATATTGTTTAGAAAACGAAATTAGTTTCCCATTTCCCCCATATCAAAGAGATTGTAAAATAAATCGAATTTATCAAACCGAGTGTCAGTTGGGCTTTGAAATGCCTAGAGACTTGACAGAACATGAGGCCAAAGAACGGTCTTAAAAACATACCCATCCTCAACAATTTAATTTGAATTGTTGACCTAAATAGATGTAAAATATTAAATTGACCCCAAAAAAAAAAAAAATTTATTCTTGAAGTGGCAATTTTTTTTTTTAAAGTCCAAACTTTGCCTCTCTAAACCTTCAGCTCTGGTTCTGTAACTTCTGTCCCTGCTTCCCCTTCACCTACTTTGCCAAAATTTAGTTCCAAATGGCGGAGATGAATCTTCTTCAAAATCTTGGAAGAAAAAGTGTATGGCTAAATTTTCAAAATATTCTTTTGCTATGATTTTCATTTCTATATTTTCCCTTGAATTAATATATCCATGTGCCATCCACAAGAGGACCAATTGATCTCTAGAAAACAGATAATCTTGTTTAAACCTTTTTGGGTGCTGTTACGAAAGAAACATTTAGGTAAGGAATTAAGAGTATAAGCGTTGCTTCTTGTCTAAACACAATATTTACGCTTTGTTTACACAAAGAAAAGCACAATCATACACACAGAGATAATGCGAAGAAGGAAGAAAAGAGAAAAAGTGAAAGCCAAATGACATTCTCATGTGTTAGCAGCTTCAAGCTTTTTGGACGCTGTTAAAAAATAATGGACTTTTTTACTATAAACATTGCTTCTGATGTTTGTTAAGCTCAAGCTTTGTTGGATGCTATGTGATGTATCAAGAGATGAAAGTTTGCCCATACTGTCAAAAAAAATGTGTGCATTTATGTAAGTGATCATATTATTTTATGCTTCTAGTTAAAGTAATGTTGGTGCAAGCTTTGAACCATTTCATGAGAGCGTAACCATGCAATTGGATTAAAATAGTTTTATTTTTTTCAAAGAAATGAAATTTACGTAGCTTGTCCGTTCATGAGACAATTTTTGAGCCCAGCCCAAACAAAATTGGGTCTATGTTTGTCTGTTTGAAATTGATAACAAGTAATTGCCAATATTAATTCTTGGGATAGACAAAGGATTTTAATCAATGCCAGGAAAATATATTATTTATAGTTTTAAATTATTCATTAACTTGTGTAATGACCTTTTTTTATAATTAAATATTTGGGCAGAGGATTTGAACCCAAATTTGTGAATTTTTTTTTTTGTTGATATTTTGATTGTTATAATGGAGGAGAGAAGATTTAAATATTGATGTCTTGGAAATATCAGGAAGTGTCAATCAATTAAACTACAAAACTCTTAGTATGTATAATTATTATTTTATTTTATTTTATGTTCTTTTTTTTTTTTTTTTTTTGGAGAAACTCATGTTTAACTATTTAAAGCAGGAAAAGATCAATTTCAGAATGCTCAAAATATGTATCTTATGGTTTAGGTTGCAATGGCGACTCTAGGATTATTTTCTAGGGGGTAAATAAAAATATATATTATATAAAATCTAAAACAAAATATAACTTGAATATATCTACATCTCAAAAAAAAAATAAAAAATAAAAACAAAAAAACAAAAACAAAAACCCCAATATATAAAGTTTTACAATTTTTTTTTTCGAGATTTCTTATTTTAAGATTGTTGCATTATATCTTCACTATCAATTCTACGAGCTACATTTTTTTAATGTACATAGCAAATCAATCATTCATCCACTTATCTCTCATTTGATTGATTTATTTCAAATTTTTTAAGATCTAACCTTTTTCTAAATTTTAATATTAACAAATTTCTACTTTTGTTGTTGGATTAACAAATTTCTACTTTTGTTGTTGGGGTTTTTTTGTTTGTTTAAAAAGACCTAAATATTGTTAAGAGGATTATATTTAAGCTTATTTCAGGTGGAATTTAAAAATATTATGGTCAGGTGTTTTAATCATTATTTTAAGGGATAAAAAAAAATTAATATTATATTTAATCTTTTTTATTGCCAGTTCAGGAGTGGAGCCAATGAGTTGTGACTCGTGACATATATTATACTACATGGGTCCACCGGTCCAGGTTATTGCAATGCCCAAAATGTCTTTTTTTGATAAACTGCAATGTTCATAGAAATAAAACAAAGTACAGTCTACCTACAGGTGGAGGCGAGAGCTCCTGGTAGATTCCATCATTTTCCATGATCATTGCTTCAAGAAATTGAAGATACTTATTAATGTTCTAATCATCTTCAGGCGTGTACGCCACAACACGGCACAGGAACATGTAAGACAACCATGTGCTTGTCTTCTTGTTATGAGATGTACATCAACCACTATAAATTAAACTTCCTTTGAAGCAAATTTATCGACCAGAAAAATTAGTACTCTTTTTTTTTTTTTTTTTTCTTTGAGATACAAATACATTTTATATACAAATACGATGCCTTCTTATTTCATCCAGCAAACAAATCCTTCGTTGCTATATTCTGGACTGTGGTTCACTATATTTGTTACTACTCACTACTCAATTCTCTTCAATAATTTCAGCTTCTACTTTGAAGCTCTTGTTCCCATGTGAAAATAGACAGTTCAGTGTTAATTTTAGCCGTGCATCTTGTTGGACTTCATTTCATAATGTTCCTAAACATACATGAATTTTTGTATACTGTTGGTTTCACTTGTAATCAACTTTCTCTACTAACGGTTCTCTTCTGATATGAATTCTTACTTTCGATTAGAAGATTACTGCATTAATTCAGCCTGTGGTGCGTAGACACTGGATGGGCTATAAAATGTGTATTGTTCCCTATTCAGTAATCAGCTAGAAAATGTTTAGGATCTCAAGGTTTTTAAAGCATGGAAGCAATAGGCTATAGAAATCTAAAAGAGACAATTAACTCATGTTCAGGGTGTGACGAAATGAAACAACTATAAGGCTGTAGGAATCTAAAAGAGATTATCGACACATGTTCAGGGTGTGCTTAAATGAAGCTGTAGATCAATATCACTCTGTGTTGCGATAAATTTTGTATAAATATATTGTATCTTAGTTATGAAAATAATACCCATAAAAAAATACTTTAAAAATAGTATGAGAATGGCATAAAAAATGTATATACAATGTACAATTTCTAATTAGATTTTCCTTTATATATATTTTGATGTGCTGCTTTACTACTTCAGGCCATGAGTATAAAAGATGTGGCTGCACAATCGGCAAGCTGACCAGTTTCAAAGCTCGATGATGAACCAGAAAAAAATGTGAGAACTCTGAAGGGGAGGTGTAAACTGCCAAGATCCTTTGTCACAATGCACAAGTCCCTGCTTGCCTTACACTGACCCAACTCTAAAAGGTGCCAACAGCTCAAATACCGGTCAGAATAATGGCTGATTGAATGTGCCGGGTCATTAGATAGCTAAGGGCCTCCCAAACTGTTTGGAGAATCACCCAGGAATGATGAACCAAAGCATTCATATACCACATTGGCTGATTGAACATTATTAACACACTAGCACTTTTCCCACCTGCAATATTATCTTAGGTCATTAATGACCAGAAAAATGAAATTTAAAAAAATCAAGCACTAGTACAAACAATTTTTTCTGTTACTTTAGAAACCACCACCTGCCCCTATAGTGAATGATAAACCTAATAACCAGTCATTAACATTCAAACAAAAAAGATAGGGAAAGTGGTGCTTACAAATATGTATAACACCAATTGCCTAGTTTCCAATTCATGTGTATCACCCGTTAACCTCATTTCATCTTGACATCCATGACAATCTACATTCACAATGCTGAATGGAGCCTCATCGCTTAGCATAGTTGCATCTATGAACTTGGTATAAAAATGTATAGACAAGGCAAATGATATAGGGCAGAGAGGAAGGGAGCTTTGTTATTCTAACATTTGAAGCTTTGCAACCAATGGAGCTTATCAAATATATCTTGCACCAGAATGTAAGACATGGCTACCTGAGGTGCATCCTTACTTAACAGTTTTCACCAATATAAACTGTGCTTCTCCAATAGGTTTTAACTGCATTAATTTTTACAAACAAGGTCAATGATCCAGGACAAAGGATAGAAAATAGAAAAACATACTTATGAGCAATGCTTGACATATTAATCAGGTAAGGATACAAAGATGAATCTCTGTGTTTTTTGTGTTTGATTAATAAGCGCTAGAGTTGTTGTAAAGAAATATTGTTGTAGTGGGGAGTTTAGTTATTGAGAGGGAATATCTTCAAAGCCATTTTGTATGAACTAGCCTGGGCTGCCATATTTATATTGTTCTACTACAAATAATATGAAAAGGCTAACAGAAAATAGCAATAGCTACCTGTATTTGATGAGATATGCAGTAACAAAACCCCAAAGTTTCATGTGGTTCAATTTTAGGTACTTTGCAAATAAGTGGTTGCCTAAGGACAATCTCGGAAAACACAATGGGCAATGAACTGCAAAGAAAGATTGGATAGCTAAGAACATATGCTTTGTGCACATAGTCACCATAAATAGATGCTCAAATCAGAAAAAGGAAAACCTTCAATGTTTGCCTGATGATGAGGAGGAAATGGAAACATTAAGGCTTCAAATGATGAATCTAAAACCCAACTTTTCAAGTCATCATCACTATAAAACTCACCACCATAGTGCACAACACCATTTTCCATGCTTATAACTTTGTGTTAGCCTCATCTGTGATTTGAGTCGAGCATGACAACCACAATTAAGTTATAAATGCCGTGAAAGATAGAAGAAATTTAAACAATTATGTGCCAAATATAGAACGAAATAAAGCATCAGATCGATTCTTGAAGGACAATTAGATAAGATTTAGTCAATCAATATGAAAAAAGGAAAGACTAACTTCATTGGCAGTTTAGAATCTTTGTTCATATCCCCAAGTTCTTTCCAAAATTCCTTGTAATGTGGGGATTGTTTCTTCTGGCAGGGAGAAATAAAGAAGCCCCAATGATCTGATCTTTAACTTTATTGGTCTCACCATTCTGTTTGCCATTATCAGTTTCCATGAGCTCTTTCTATCAACCTTGAATAAAGTTTGAGTGGGGTTTTGCGCACACATTATTTCTTGGAGGCAGATTTGCAAGGTAGGGGATAAGAAGCCCAACATCTTCCATACAGGGATTATTCAAGGTTACAAGCATCAATTAGAAATTTAGAACTTCAAAGTAAGAAGTTTAATGATGGCATATTTATAAAATACTTAAACCGCAATGGACAACAATTAAAATGCTCCAAAATAGATATCAATCTTAAAAGTCTAATCTCTATTTCAAGGAGATATAACATGCAAAAAGGAATTTGAAATTATAACCATTAAAGAAGGAATGGATGAGACATGTCGTCTAAGCAATCCAAAGAATAGTCAGATTAAATTTTTTTGGGTGACTAGTAGAACAGACATTTTTTTTTAAGAATGAGATAAATTAAGACAAATCAAGCAAAGGTATCACAAAATAGTTCAACCTTGACACAACACAAACGACAAATTGCTGCAGAGCATAGAAACAACCAACATGGCTACTCTAAACAAGAACACAACACAAATAGCAAACCGCCGCAAAACACACAAACAACAAAACTCTTACTCTAAAACAGAAATTGATACACCCCATCAGCTAAAATTACTATTTTGCACACCTTGCAAACTCTAGCATTGCCTTGATGCCATATCTGATAAATGAAGGCAGCCCAAGCTAACTTGCAAAAAATAGTTATGACTTTCAAGGAATGAATATTTCAGCATAAGAGAGAATTCCAGTCATTCAACTGCTTGTATGGACTCTAGATATCTTCCACAGAACACACAAATGAGATCAGAATTGTATCCTCATTTACCAGCCATGTCAGGAGTGGGAAGTTTATCCATGACAGTTAGCCAAGAAATGAAGGCATTGCTTGCAAATAGCAGCCGAAACGAAAACCAATCCAAAGCCCTCCAATCAACAACTGAATGCTTTTCCCTAATCTTATTCCAAGTTGATCTACATTAACAAACTTCAAAATCAATAGAAAATCATCAATTGATTACTTCCTAAGCATGACTAGGAGCATAAAAATAACCCAATATTTATAGCACTAATCAATATCACAAAACAGAGCTATCAAAGACATTCATGCATAGGATAAGCAAAAATAAGTTTTCTTCTGTCAATTGAACAAACAAAACAGGAGTTAAGGGGAAAGTATAGCGTGTACCATATTTTGAGAGTCATTGTCTGATAACTGGTCAGCCTTGTTGTCCCCACTTTCCTTTTTGACTTGTAGATTCAGGTTCATGCTTATTTCTTTCTACAGCTAAATCTGTGACCACCTAGATGGGGTTTTCTCTTTGAGATTGATCTTGATCTTCCTTCCTCATCCGTTGTAAATGGTTTGTGTTCTTTTCTTAGTCTTATGCTATTTGTAAAGACTGGAGGACTTGTCTTTGATCTGAATCACAAGTGAGAACTCAATTGAGATTATCCTGAGATATGCTAGATGTGAACTGTAGTTGACAAATCATTTGAAGCATAGAGAGTACCAGATTCCCAATTATTGTGAAATTGTCAATGATTTTAGGAAGTCCAGCCGCAGCAACTTTGAGGGCAGTCCTTCAAAATTCCTGCAGAGGAGTAATCTTTTAACAAATTTCAAACTCCAAAATATCACATAGCCTAGTCCACTCAAAACTAGGGATCTCAAAAAAATCAAATTTTAACTCCTCAGGACTACAAAAAAAAAAAAAAAAAAAAACCCCAACAATAATGCTAAATCAAATTGGATTACCTTACAAACCACTGAAGTCCTTCCTACACTTCTGCTACTCCCAATGGGTAAACTTATGAGATGCCCAAATGAATAATTATCAAAGAAATAGATTGGAGCTGTTTCCAAGGTTGAGACAAATAAGTAAGCTAAATCTTAAATTTTTTTATGGCAAAGTAGACATTTAGCATAGGACATGATCCTAGATGCTTTAGACAGTCTCCAACGTGCCACTAACACCTATTGTCCTCATTAGTGTGCCACATGACCACTTCCTCTTATGCAAGTTATGGTTTCCCATAAGGAATATAGTTTTGAGTTCAGCATGCAATAATAATCAAAACAACACTCTTTTACAACTTCTAGGATCATTGTGACCTAAAAAACATCTACAATGTTTGTTGGCCATGAATTGTTTCTCACTACCCCTTTTCCTCTGCAGATTCTGTAACAACAAAAAAATGAAGGCCAATTGTCTTTTTTTCTAAATTTGTTCTCTATTTAGAGAGTATAAAATGCTCTAACTAGTAATTAATTGCTTAGGATACAAAATCAATACAAGATTACAGCCCAATTTTGAAGAACTTTCTTTTCAACAGTTAAGTATAGGTTCAGATCAATACAAAAAATTTCTCAATTGTTCAGTTAAGATAGCTATTCATATTTTTTTTTATAGGTAAGATAGCTATTCATATGAATGTAGCTTACCACTATAGTGGCCCATTAACTTGATGTCACTGAAACCACTCTAAATCTCTATGATTGAACATTGGCTGCATGAATAGTTCATTGACCCACCTGAAAGTTATGTCAAAACCAAGAGGATAATTAATAACCTAATCAAGGTTTTGCACCAGTAGATGGGTATGCAAGACCATCAAAGCTCAAAAGTTGAGCATGTCTTGAGGAGTACTGGAATGCCATTATCAATTGTCTTCGGTATTTCTACCTCAACTGTAAGCCCATCCCTCCTAATTTCCTGCATGAAACAGGGCTTTATAAAAAATTGCACACCATGATTAGCAATCATTCCATCTCAATTTTTATAATAATGATTTCTGCATAAATATCCACATATCCCATTACTCTCCAAATTTGGGTTATAAAAGAATGTTTGCATTTACTGCAGTACAGATCAGCATCAATGCCAAATTAAACTAAATTACCTCAAAAATCATAGAAGCCATATTCTGGGTTCCGCATCCTTTAATTATGCAGACCTGAGTGAACATGAGATGGTAATAATTTTCAATTCCAGATATGGGCAAAAGAAGACACAATAGTGTACAATTAGATCTGGATTTATGAATGAATAGACAAGTTGATCTGATTAATGCTCCAAACCAGAATGTTGTAAAAAATTACTATGGACCCCTCATGATGCGCCAAGAATGATATCAGCTTGTTTATGGATGTAATTCACTACCTTTGGTGTCAAAGAAAATGTATTTCAAGCATAAAAGTTCTGTACCCTCCTCATGTGAGCACAAAGGCCTCTTTAGTCAACATCATTTGGATCATGCTTTCTTTTGACATCCAATTTCAGATTTGTGTCAAGCACTATCATCATTAAAGAACAAATCCCAAAGTTGATCTGTAAAATCAAATTGTTAGTCTCTTTTCGGATGTCATAATTCATAACCAAGTCAAATTTCTGGAGTATTTTGCAAATTGCATATCATTCTACATTAATTAAAAAAAAAAAAAACTGCTTTATCAAAAAACAAATTGAGCAATTTCTCCAACACCAAAACAAGTGATACGACGATTATAAGATACGAATTAAAAAATAAAAAACCAGGACTCAACCCACATGTATGTAAATATTTCATTTAAAAAAATTGATTTGGTAACAGATACGATTAAAAGATACACCATGTTAGAATGGGATTTAAGATCCAACAACACATAATTTTCAGCTGCTACATGAACAGTATTGCAGGTACTGGATTTACATCAAGCTCTTCCACCATTTAAATTGATTTCACTGCCATGATCAAGTAATATGATCAAAACATGGAATTGAAATCAGGACCAGTAAAATATTACAATAAGAAGAGTAGATACAAAAACAATAAAGCACACAAACCAGCACTGTGAAGCTGGGGAGGAATTGACCCTTTTTGGCTCTAACGTAAGAGTAAATATAATGTTGCAAAAGGGAGATTTAAGGTGACCCCAAGCTTCAATTTTATATTCCTCTTCTCTATCAGTATCATCATTCAAAAAAACTCTACTTATTTAAAATTCATGACCCTTGACACACAAACACACAAAAATTCAATGAAACCAATCAATTAACAGCTAAAGTAGTTTTGATAACTATAATTGTTAATCTGAACACACAATGGGATTGAAACAGTCAATCCAAAATAGGAATATTAGCGGTAAGCAGGAATAAGAGGCACAATGTAGCAACATGGACACAGATATAAATGTAATGTTCATAATGTTCATGCTGGTAAAACGGGAATCTCACCTTGCTTGCTCTTACTACCCAATCTCATAATATGTATCCGTCCGCTTCCCGAATCGCCCTCATACTCAGCCCCATCCTCCTCGTACTAATGCCCAAAAGAAAAACACATTAGTTGTGTCAGATTAATCTAAATTCGGAAAATCAACAAAACTTGCAAGACCCATATATTATGATATCAAACAAAAAATGAACAAGAAAAATAATTTTAATCAAAACCCATACTAATAAAAGATTGGGCCAACAAGGACCAAAACCATTAAAAAAAAAAAAAAAAAATTATCAAATTTTAGCAAATGAATTTTTAGCTTATGGGAATTATAGATATAAAGAACATTACGAATGCCCAGAAAGAAAAATAAGTATGTTAGATTTGAAAATAATTACTGGGAATACGAGATTGAATGATTTGGTGGCAGTGGGTTTGTGAATTTGGGTAATCTGATAAAATATGTCAACTTTAATTGGATGAGAGTTGGAGTTAACTAAACTTAAAATTTCTGTCTGATTTGCAAAATAAAAAATAAAAGAAGAAAGAGTTACGTCTAACTGATTGTTATATGACTATTGTTGGGATGTGAGAAATAATGGGCCAGTAATCTCCTATCTATCTTTCACAACGTTGCTCGAGAATTGGAGAGTTATAAATGCGTAATTCCTGTAATGGATTAGTACGCAAGTAGTCTGGCAGACACTTTAGATTGTGGCAGTCCGAAATTGTCAGCCTTTCAAGCTGTGGCATTATTTTTATTATTGGATCTGAAACCAAACCACTATCTTTTTCTTCTTCCACTTCTTCTCTCTTTCCACCCATCCCAACCCATTCTTCACAGCTTTCCAAACGCTCAATTTGGAGAACGCTCAGGTTTGGGAATATATTTATGATGTGGCAGTCGTCTTTCTTGCTTTTGTTCTCGGATTCTATTCCGAAAAATTCATCTCCCAACTTTTTCATATTTTTTGCAAACACTATATATACCCCACAGGTGGCAAACACTCTTAGCTGAAAGCAGCAGCTGATATTAAGACTTTTCAAATTGGTCAAGGACGTCATCCAATTAGTATACACTGTGATGCTCATGACGTACAAAATTGATAATTTTTCCAAGTGTGAAGGTGGTTCTAAGGCATTCAAAACTGCTACATCACTCTCCATTCTTCTTCTACTCTCTTCCTCTTCCTCTTTTAATTGACCTTCAACCCAAAAATTTAGTTCCAAATGGTGGAGATGTATCTTCTTCTTCAACTATGCATTCTGGGCCTCCCCTACATCTACCACATTTCCCAACCCATGCATTATAAAGCTCCCTCGAAGTTTGTTTAAATTTAACTCTCCAAGTTTACATCCTTCTTTATCATCCTTATCACCTCTGTTGAAACCACTTAATGTTCTAAGACAAGTCAATTTCCCAATCCCATTTGGAAATTTTAGTTTGTACCAACCACAATAAATTGTACCAAATCTAAGCTGTCTTAAATTAATTAGTTTACCCATCCCCTGTGGTAATTTCTTGAGATAATTATCATTATCAATATTCAAAGTTTGCAAATTACAAAGATTAAATAAGGTTTCAGGCAATTCTTCTATTTCGACATTTCAATACATATGGAGACACCTTAAATGTATCAAATTTTCCACCGCATCTGGAAGTTTCATAAATGAGCCATCCAAAATTAATGTTTGTAAACATCTAAAATGATGGCATGAGCTGGATAGGTGCATGTTAAACTCATAGTCCTTTCTATGAGAATGAAGAAAGAGAGTGCGTAGATTTTCTGCACAGTAATCGATTTCAAGAATTTGCATTTCTTTTGAAATTTCTAAACTTAAATGGCGAGGACTTTTACAATCTATCTCCAAATTCTTATCACCATTGATTTCAAAACATTCATTTATCCTGACTGATTGGGCAAAGTCATGCACTATATCATGCATTTTGCAACATTTTATTACCCCGTTATTAATCTCAACATCTTGGAAGAAAGAGCGTATGACTAAATTTTCGAAGTATTCTTCTCCCGTTATTTCCATTTCTTTACTTTCCCTTGACTCATTATATCCTTGTGCCATCCATAGGAAGACTATTTGATCTTTTGTAAAGATATAATCTTTTGGAAAGACACCACAATATAAAAAACAAAGTTTCATTGGTAAGGGCAAGTTAAAGAAACTCAATAATAACGGTGCAAAAAGACCATTTTTAACATATTCTATTTTCCACAAATTACTATGCAAAACTCCCTCCCACTATTCTCTACTGCTTTTGAAACGCATAAGACTCCCTAGAGTGTTTGCAGCAAGTGGCAAGCCTTTACACCTATTTGCTATTTGTTTGCCAAGGTCTTCCAATTCAATACATTGTTCTACATTCTTATCAAAAAATGCTTTTTTACTGAACAACAACCAACAGTCCTTGTTAGAAAATACCCGCAAATTAATAATATGGGCACTCTCCATTATCATTGCAACTTTGTTATTATGAGTGGTAACTAAAATTCTACTACCTTGAGCACCACATTTGAGAGTATTTTTGAATGACTCCCACTTTGTTGGGTCTTCAGTCCACACATGGTGGAGAAGGGAGTAAGAGAGATTGGATTATATTATTTTATTGGGTAGTATATATTATTTTAATAAGTTGAATATGAATATTAAAGTTAGGATGTTGGGTGTGTTGTAAAATGGTATGATATAAATGATAAAGTAGGTTTAGAGATGGTAAAATGAATTTTTTTGTAGAAATTGGATGTGAATGCTCTTATGTTCGAAATGAACAATTTTCTAAAAAACAAAAACAAAAACAAAAACTCTAGTGATAGTACTTTCCATACAAGTGAAAGTCAAATTCGTGTAATTATTTAGTAAGGTAAATTGCAAATTATAGCATCTAAAATTTGGAGGTGTTTAGATTTTACACATTGAAGTTTCAGAATTTGGATTTTATCCTCTGAAATTTAGAGGTCTTTGGATTTTATAGCCTGACATTTCAGAATTTGAATTTTACCCCCTAATGTATAGAAGTGTTTGGATTTTATCCTCCTAAATTTGAAATTTTATGGTGTAAAATTCAAGTACTCTGAAATTTTAGGAGTGTAATTTACAATTTACCCTATTTAGTACTTTTGGTACTTCCCATCACTCGTGAATAGTAGGTCCCACCAAAAATTTAATCACTATCAAAAAAGGGAAGCATGCATTTAGAGTATTCCACAAGAATAATAAATCCTACCATAAATTTAATTAATATCAAGTAAGAAAATGGAACTCACATTTTTGCATCTTTTACTGATGCATAGTCCAATCTAAGAGTATACGAGGGAGAAAAAGTTTTTTTCTTTTTAAAAGAAAAAAACTAAAATGAGCCAATATTAAATTGACTAAATAAACCAAAATTTGGTAATGGGACACCTTGGAGGCCAAAATCTAGATGGACCAGCATCCTCATTTACAATCAAAGTAGCAAGCTCCATCAATTTTGGAAGTTGGATTAAACGTCATTACAAGGAATAGCGGAAAAAGGTTTGCGGAGATGATTTTACCAAGTCACAAAACTCCTTGCTAAAACAACATTCCTACTTGTTGAAAGCCACTTGAATAAATCCCAGAAAGGAAAGAAGGAACAGTCCATTCAGAACGCGCCACATAATCAACCAGAGAATCTCATTGTTTGTCAGCAATCTGTTAAAAATTTAAGGGTTAAATGACAAAAGATCATTGATACTAGACTAGAGTATCACCTAAAGGCTAAAGCTGTGAGTGACATTGGAAGAGGTTTCATCTCAACTTAAGTGAGTGATCCACATTCTGAAATTTTGGGGTAAACATTTGCTTTGTGACAATATACATATTGGGAATGGCTCTAAGGATAAGGAGGTTGACTTGTATCATTATTTATCGGAGTCTTAACAGATGGAATTGCTTTTGTAGCCTTCAGAGCAAGGGAATGGGGCTTTCTCTGGGAGGAGGCATATTTGATAACGGAAACGGTCAATAATTAAAAGAAAAGGTCTTATAGAGGAAGCACTAGAAAATGACAAAATTTTCCAAGGTATATACGGATGCTCAAGGCCTTTGTCAAAATATAAGCATGCAGACTCAGATTTCTTATATGTTCAAAATAATATACTATGGTTCTTTTCAAAAGTATTGTGTCAAGAAGCTCAAGTACGCCCCATCTACATAGGACAATCTCACACAAAAATCTTATGAATTGGCAATGCTAGAGCAAACCACAAGACTTCAGAGGACATACTTGACATAATTAGTATCAACTATCAGCATACAGGAAAAAACAAAGGGATACAATAACACAGAAAACATCAAATTAACAGCTACTCTAATTGGACAGTGCTGCTAGTGGGTTTATTCAGCCATTTTTTCTTCTAATATGGTTGTTCCAATCTAAGAGTTGGTGGCTCTTCCTCATTATTTCCTCGTAACATCTTTAGGAACTCATATATGCTTAGGTCATGTTGCTTCCATATGGTTCTGCCTATTTATTGATAAAATTTGTGGTACATCCCTTCTTTCTATCCCTGATCAAGGACATCAGTATGGTCCAAGTCTTCAAGAAACTCGACTGATTGGTTGAAGACTGTAGTTTTGCCCACATCATGTCACTTATCATGACCTTGCTTTGTTTCTCACTATTTCTCATTTGCACACTGCACACACAAAATGAGCAAACAAGTCCATATTATATTAATGGCTAGTTGCCAATCATAAAACCAATATGCTTCTGCCCCAGTTGAATGAACTCATCTATCACCTAACGAAATTTTGAATATAAACTTGCTTACAGGTTCTTTGATCATGTTTCCAGATCAATAGGTGCAACAAGCTATGTGTAAAGCAGGCCAGATATTAAAGGTTGAATGAATGGACATTTGATCAATTGGCAATTGTGGACATGTATAATGTAGCAAGAAGCATAATCTCACACAAAGGGTACACAAAGGGCATATACATGCGCAAACCCACAAACACATACATATAGCTCACAGAGACAGCTAGACATGAATGAAGAAGATAAAGAATTTCCAACCAAGAAGAAACTTACATGGAATGGAATATAATAATGTCTCCCATTAATAGACTCAACTGTGAATCCATATACCCTGCCACTGAACCATGAATAGCCCTGTGTGCAAGGAAGGTTGAATACACTTTTCAGATGCATTGCTCAGAACAACACAGATCATGTAATTGGGATCTGCAAAACAAGCAAACAAAGGCTTATCCTTTGCCCATCAATTTGTAGGACAAGAGACAGAGGAAGGAATTGTAACTTTTGCTCCTATATCGATTTTAGACTTCTTCAAATACATGAATATCTCTTTAGACATAAATGACAGCTGACACGATAACATTCAAGAAAATGACCAAAAAAAAAGTAAGTTTAAAATGCATGGAAACTACAAACAACATTAATTTTTATCACTATGTTCCAGGAAACTTTGTATCTCCAACATGATTTTTGGGCGTTTTACATAGTTCAACATGTTTCTCCACATCAGATTATAGGACATTGTACGAACAATTAAGTTTTAATAAACTAATGGTTATATTTGAGATAGATACCCATCTTATGCAGCCCAACATTGATGCCGGCTTTCTCTTGCAGTACACACAAACGAGATCACAATTGTACCCCCATTTAGCAACCCTGTCATGAGGGAGAATTCTTTTTTTTTTTTTTTTTTTGATAAGTAAGAAAAATGTATTAACCAAAAACTACCTCATGAAAAAGCTCATAAGGCAGAGCAAGGAATACAAAGAAAAGAACAAACAAACAAAAAGCTAAGAGCTAAACAAAGCTAGATACAAAGGAGAGAACTAAGGAATAAAGGGAGAGAGTCACTAGAGGTGAGTCCCCAAGCCCTTGACCAATCAAAAAGAGAACCACTAAAAGAGGCAAGCAGCTGGTCCTCAGATTTTTCCACCTCCTCAAAAGTACGCCAATTTCGCTCCCTCCAAATACACCACATTAGGCACAACGGAGCAATGTTCCAAATGCTAGAAGAGTACTTTCCAAACCAATTCCACCAACCAAAAAGGGTATCCGCGACCGATTTTGGCAAGACCCAAGAAATCCCAAACGATCTAAAAACCAAACTCCACAACTGATAAGCTTTTTCACAATGAAGTAACAAACGATCCACTGTCTCCCCATTACAACGACACATAATACACAAGTCCACAAAATCCAGGTCTCTACCCCGCAGATTATCCCCTGTAAGAATCTTATCCCACGTTGCAGTCCAAACAAAGAAAGAAACGCGCCGAGGAGCCTTGACCTTCCAAATACCTTTCCAAGGAAAAATAATAGGCAAGGGACCTCTAAGCTTAGTATAGAACGAATGAGTGTCGAAATCCCCATTCTTCGTCAACTTCCATCTCATACGGTCTCCGTTCTCAGTGTGAGGTAAATTAGATCCCAAGAAACGGAGAAATTCATCCACAGCACCCAACTCCCAATCATTTGGTTCCCTCAGTAAGCAAACATTCCAACTTCTTTGAGCCTCGGTCCCCAACTGTTCAAGAGACGAGGCCACGGATGCCTCTCTATTAGTAGCCATCCCATACACTACCGGGAAGGACAACTAAAGAGGTAAATCCCCACACCACCGATCTGACCAAAACTTCACTCTATCCCCCACCCCTATCTCAAACCGAATATTATTACTAAAAACCTCCCAACCTTTCCGGATACTTCTCCACAAACCACACCCATGAACACCCCTACCCAGCTTGGATGACCATCCCCCCCACTCTTCCCCAAACTTCAAGGCTACAACCCTTCTCCAAAGACGAGTCTCCTCAATCCCAAACCGCCATAACCACTTTCCTAGTAAGGCTTTATTAAAAGTAGTTACTTTCCTAACACCCAAACCTCCATTCGCCACAGCTGCGCACACCTTATCCCACCCCACCAAATGAGCATTCGAATCCCCCCACAAGAAGTCCCTTTGCATCTTCTCAATCTTATTCGCCACATGCGAGGGGATGGTAAAAAGAGACAGATAGTAAGTAGGAAGACTAGATAACGTACTCTTGAACAACGTCAGTCTTCCACCTTTTGACAAATAAAGCTTCTTCCACCCAGCCAACTTCCGCTTAATTTTGTCCAAGATAGGGTTCCAAATAGAGGGGGACTTATGGGGAGCCCCCAACGGCATACCAAGATAGGACATGGGCAATGTCCCAATCTTACACCCCAAGATCTCTGCCAAGACATGCACATTATTAACTTCCGCTATTGGAACCATCTCACTTTTCAAGACATTAACCTTCAAAACTGTCACAGCTTGAAAACAAAACAGTAACATCCGAACATGAAGGATCTGCTCCACATCCGCATCACAAAACAAAATAGTATCATCCGCAAACAGAAGCTGAGAGACACATTCCCTTTCACCCCGTCTACCCTCAGCCTTAAAACCTCGAATCAAGCTAGCACCTTCAACTCTTTTTAACATCCTGCTAAAAACCTCCATCATAACCAAAAACAACAAAGGAGATAGCGGATCCCCTTGTCTCAAACCCCTCGTGCTCCTAAAAAAATCAGCTGGAGTCCCATTAACCAGAATAGAGAACTGAACTGTTGAGATACAGGTGCGAATCCAACTGCACCACTTCTCACCAAAGCCCATTCTCTTCAATAGATCTAGAAGAGCCTCCCAGTTCACATGATCATAAGCTTTCTCAATGTCGAGTTTACAAATAACCCCTGGAACCTTACTCTTCATTCGGCTATCCACGCACTCATTGGCAATAAGAACAGAGTCAAGAATCTGTCTGCTTCCCACAAAACTATTCTGAGACTCAGAAATCAACGGATCTAAAACCATTTTCAAACAATTTGCCAGAACCTTAGACAAGATCTTGTACAAGCTCCCCACCAGGCTAATTGGCCTGAAGTCTCGAATATTGGATGCATCATTCTTCTTAGGAATAAGAGCTATGAAAGTAGCATTCAAAGATTTCTCAAACTTGCTGTGTTGGTAAAACTCCTCAAAGACAGTTAAAACATCCTTTTCCACAACTCTCCAACATTGGTGAAAAAAAGCCATAGAGAAGCCATCTGAACCTGGGGCTTTATCTCCTTCCAACTCTTTAACAGCTGAAAGAATCTCCTCCTTTTCAAACTTCCTTTCAAGCCAGCCCCTCTCCAACCCATCTAACTGATCAAACTCCAAGCCTTCCACAAAGGGCCTCCACTCCTCTGTCTCCTGATACAGAGCTTTATAAAATTGAACTACCTAAGCAGCCACCTCGGAATCCTCCTCATAGATCACCCCATCCACCTTCAACATACTTAGATGGTTATGCCTTCTACGAGAGTTAGCCATCTTATGGAAGAATTTAGTATTGTAATCTCCTTCCTTAATATATAACAACCTCGATTTCTGTCTCCAAGAGATTTCTTTCAAAGAGAGAAGAAGCTCAACTTCATATTTCACCAAAGCTCTCTCACAAGTTTCTGCATCAGACAGGCCAAACTCCCCTTCCTTGACATCTAAAAGTTTCAACGCCTCCAAAAATTGAGACTTTTTGCGTCCAACATGACCAAACTCACTTCGGTTCCACTGAATGATATCTTCTTTCAAAGCCTTCAACTTTTTGGCAAACACGTAGCTAGGGGTACCAGAGAAGGAATGTCGATTCCACCAAGAGTGAACTCTATCTGTAAACCCGTCCGTCTTTAACCACATATTCTCGAACCTAAACGGACTCTTCCCCTTCGCCATTCCCCCAACCTCCACTAGAATTGGAAAATGATCTGAGACTGGGTGAGGAAGAATCCGCTGGATCACATCCGGATAGTGCTCGTCCCAATCATGAGACACCAAAATTCTGTCTATCTTAGACATCGAGGGCTGATTAGACCCACTAGACCAAGTAAAGCGCCGTCCCTCCAAAGGCAGATCGATCAGATTAAGGTCTTCTATGAACTCCGAGAACTGTTCCATAGCCAGAGTAAGACGAGAAGTACCCGACCGTTCACTTGGAAAACGGACAGTATTAAAGTCCCCAATGCAACACCAAGGAACAATCCAGTATTGCTGAGTACCAGCCAACTTGTCCCATATTTGCCCCCTCGCATTACTATCATTTGGGCCATACACCCCTGAGCACGCCCAAATAAAGCCATCCTCCACCCCTTGCCACTGAACTGACACAGAAAAGGAACCCACCAACATCTCCAACTGTTCTAAAACCCTTCTATCCCACATCATCAGAACCCCACCAGCTGTCTGGACAGCATCTAAAGCCACCCAATCCACATAAGGACAACTCCACAGACTGCTAACCATCTGTCTATCCAAACCCGAAAGCTTAGTTTCTTGAAGGCACACTACATCACACTTCCATTGACGCAGAAAATTTTTTACTACCAGCCGTTTCCGAGGATCATTCAAACCCCTAACATTCCATGAGAGAATTTTTAAATTCATGGATACAAGAACTACCCAACTGATATCAAAGTTCAGCAACCAACACTCTACCTACCATCATAATTAACCGAAGAAATCAAATTCCTCAGCTCTCTCTTCCCTTTTTCCTTACAGATAACAGCTTTTCTGAGAGCTGTAATATTCTTGTTTAACACTTTGGCAGCCTCCGTCTCCCTCTCGATCCGTTGTAGTAAAGCAATACATAACGTCTCATGACGACACAGAGGGAGCCCCACTAGTTTACTAAAACCAGGAAGTCTGTACTTCACCCACTTAGAGATATCCAACGTTTTCGCACCTCCCGCTGCCTCAGAGCCGTAGTCAGTTGACAAAGCCAACCCAGATGGCGTGATGGTCGTCAGAGGGACTGACAAAAAATCCTCCCCACCCAAACCCGTGTCTGAAAAATCCTTTTCTACATCCACCAACTCACACGTCCTAGGGATAGCACACACTGCCTTCATGGGTATCACCGCTAAATTGGTTTGATCTTGTCTAACCCAACCACCATTAACCCCATCATTGACACCCACATCCAAAAACCCAACCCTTGAAAAGCTTAAAAAAAGATCAGATAGGAACTTCTCTGCCGCAAACCTCGAGCTACTCACCTTCTCTAGCTTACCCGGCGCCGTCGTGGGCTCATCGGAGCTGAAACCACCGGAGACGGGGCCGTCGGCCTCCATCTGAGGCTTCACACAACAGTCCGGCGCCTCAGGCTCAAGGACAAAGGGCTAGGGAGACTCCATGAGCCGCGCCGTTGTCGCATGGTCTTGGGTTAAAATACTTGCACCAGGCGAAGAACACTCACCCACTTCAAAACAGCTTGGGCCAGAGAAACCTGAGTTAAAAGGGCCCAAAAGTGTATCGGCCAGCAATGGGCTTGTGCCTTGGCCCACGACAAGCTTATCCTTAGCCTGGTTGATTCCCCATGTAGCCCATAAAGAGTCCTTTGGACCTCCTTTATTGCAGTCCCTGTCCATAGCCCGTGAAACCCAGCTGAGTTTCTTAACTCTCCCTTTCTTTCTGTCCCAGAATACCTGCCTCCTCCCTTTCACGTCAACCTCCACAATAAGACCCCTCCCTGTCCAGCATGGTCTCCCTACATCACTCTTCTTCCCCTTGTCAGCAGCTTTTGAATTCAAAATGGAGCTTGGGAAACGTAAACTAAAATCTGCAAGATTTTGCTCACCTAACTCTACCTCCTCATTAATGCACTGCTCCGTCCTATCCCTGCCTCCCAGCTCCATCTTAGCAGGCTTGCTCACCGGAAAATCCACCACCTTGGCACCTGTAAGTCTTGGATTCGCCCCCCTCCTCTCCTCCCCTACCTGTGTCAGCTACCCCTTATCTGTGAAACCTAGTTGCGTTCTATTCTCTACTCTTCCATGAGAGCCTTTCACTGCTTCAGCAAAGGTTTTGGAAGTAGGAGCCTCCAATTTATGCCTAAGCACCTGAGGAATAAACCTTGGAAGACCAACTCCACCCGCTGCATATTGAGAAGGAAATAAAATCTTTCTTAGCTCAAGGCCAAAAGCCCTCCAGCCATATTTCTCTCTCCCTGCAGGGATAACAATCGACCTCCTAGAGTATTTGCAGTGTCTCCTTCTCTGAGTGAGAAAAACTGTTTGGGTCTAGCCCCAACAACAATGTGTTCAATATGAGTCATCAACCATTTTGCTGCATTCTTACTCATGAAGACTGATCTCATAAAGTATTTGCCCCTCTCAAAAATTCGTAACAAAAAGTAACATCCCTCTTCCTCTACAACTAATTGAAAAGACTTAGATTCTATGAAAAAATTGCGAATTCCCCCCATGCTGGACCTTACCTTAGTGCAGATACACTACCCACTGTTATGCACACACAAACTGCTATTTAGCAATCCCTTTGCTAAATTTTAAAGGATCAAATCTAGGCCCATGAGGGAGAATTCTATCCATGAACGTTAGCCAACAAATGAAGGAATGCTTAGGAATAGCAATATAAATCCAAACCAAACACCATCAATCAACAACTGGAATCTTTTACCTAATCTTATTCCAAATTGATCTACATTAACAAAATGAATAGAAAAACAGCAATTTATTTACAATAAGGAGCAAAATGAAGGACTCATTTGTCAATTGAACAAACAAAACACAAGTTAAGGGAAAATTATTTCAAGTACCATGACTAGTAGTGTTAATCTGTGACCACCTAGATGGGGTTTTCTCTTTGAGATTGATCTTGATCTTTCTTCATCATCCGTTGCAAGTTTTTTGTGTTAATCTACTAGGCTTATGCTATTTGTAAAATCCAGAGGACCTGTCTTTGATCTGAATCATAAGTGCCAAACAGATTAAGATTATCTTGAGATGAGCTAGATGTGACCTAGTTGACAATCATTTGAAGCATAGAGATTACCGGAGTTCCAATTAATGTGAAAATTGTCAATGATTTTAAAAGTCCAGCCAAAAAAAAATCTGGGGGTAGTCCTCCACATTTCCTTCAGAGGAGTAATTTTTCACACAAATTTCAAATCCACAAATTATCATTGTGTAGAAACTTATAAATATCACATAGCCCAGTCCACTTTAAATTAGGTATCTCAAAAATCTCAAATTTTAACTCCATGTGACCATAACATAGAAAACCAAAAATAATGCTAAATCAAATTGCATTACCTTACAAACCACTAAAGTCCTACTTAAGCTCCTGCTACTCTGAATGAATAAACTCTTGAGATGCACAAACAAATAATTATCAAAGAAATAAATTGGAGCTGTTCGCAAGGTGAGGACAACTACATAGTCTAATTCTTAAAACTTATTAATGGCAATGAAAACATATTTACTATAGGATGTGATCCTGTATGCTTACAGGAGACTAAAGTTGTCATATTTGTATAAGAAGTGGGTGAGGGGGAATCGAACCTTGGTTCTCCTCATAAAGGAGACCATTCAATGCCATTAAGCTACACAGCTCTTGGCATACTTAATAACACTATGAGGAGTCTTTGTCAGCAAACACTCCAGCATGTGGAGAGCTGAGGACACCACCTGCACTTTTCAATGCCCCATGCACTTATTTGGACCTTACTAAACGACCTTTAAGTATGAAACCACAAGGATATTATGCATTTTTGATGAAAAGCTTTATAAAATTTTTTCTCCAATGTACATTCTTCTCCATTGAAAGGAAAATTAAATACTGATAAACGAACTACAGTTAATATAAAATTTCAGATATATATATTTTCAGAAAGGTACACATTTAGCCATGTTTCAAACCCCCATTGCATGCCAGAACATGACAAATCAAAGAGGCAGGATAAGAACAACTTCACATAATATGAAATCTTGCATATTGAAGCTCCACAACAGCAGCATGGGTTGTCAAATGTTAAATGGTAACATATTAAATGATTGGTCCAGTGAGTCAAGTGAGCTTGACAGAACACAACAGTGGGGATAGCCCAATTCCAACCAAAGAGTATTTATTATTATTATTATTATTATTATTATTATTATTATTATTATTAAATCATTCTTTGTTGTTATTACTAGCTAGAGTTCACTTATTTATAAAATATTCTCTTTTTTTCATAATTTTAATAATACTCCTTTTTACATACCAAAAATTCATAAAGGGAACCTTTAAATAATTAAATGTTCTGCACAAACATATCAACAATATCTATAAAAAAAATCAAAATAGAAACAAATTACAAGTCTGCATGATACGTTGTAGCCTCCATGCATGTAGACTATACATAGAAGCTATAGAAAATCGATGATCCTGGAAAAGTCCTATTGAAATTATAGTAACAAAAATTAAACAACAAACTTATGAACTACTACCAAAAATAATTACTGTGAAAACATACAGACAAAAAGACAAATAACATCATGAGCAGAAGAAACTGAAAATAGATGACGTACCTGAACCATCTCAGGAGGCCCCTCATCCTTTGCGAGCACCCACTTAGTAAGATGTATTGAGAAAAGGAAGCTGATAACACAAATGGAGAAGACAAAAACAATGATTGGAGAAGTTTTTGCTCCAACGTAAAAGATTGCTCCAAGTCCCAAAAGTAGAAATACTAAAAGAACATGGACATTGATTCCCATGAGAATCCAAAATATCTGCAACAAGAACTTAGTACCATCAACACAAGGGAAAACCAAACCAAAAACTAATAATGATAAAACAAGACAATAAAAAAATGCCATAAAATGAAATGGAAAAAAAAAAATTTATAAATCCTACACATCAGAAGTAATTACAAAATAATTACAATGTAGAGATAAGGACAGTACTTCATTGTCATAAAAAGAAAAAAAAAAAAAACTATGCATTTTCCCCAGTCAAAATAATCATTACATTTAGGAAAAATAGTTATTTTATAACTAGTTACAATATTTTATCTAACTCTAATGCTAAGAGCCATGTAGTTCGGTGGCAATGTCTGCTCTCTTTTGCAAGAAGAGCCAGGGTTAAAATTCCCCCTCCCCCATTGTTTTAACTACTCCCTCCACCTCAAATTATTAGTTCTTCATTCCATTCTGGGATGTCTCAAAATGTAGTCTTCTTTAAAAAGTCAATATATATAATATTGATATTCCTAACTTATCATTTACTTTATTCAAAAAGTTTTTCAAACTTGATCCCTTTTATTTGAGTGACTGCATTACATGATGTTACCTTGAAAAGTTGAATTTTCTAAACAAGACCAACAATATGGGATGGAGGGAGTATCTAATTAACAAAATAAATAAAAACATATTTGTCTAACTCTGACAAAGCACAGTTGCACTGTTAGTTCAAAGCTATGAAAGGTTGAACCATGTTGTTCTGTCTGCGAAAAGCTATAAATTTAAAAATGGAAAGAGAGAGAGAGAGAGAGAGAGAGACAAAGGCTGTTAGCAATGCAATACTGTTTAACACAATAAAGCTCCATCATGCCAATCACAAATCATAAGCACAATGAAAGAAGAAAAGTCCTAAACGTAGTCCACTAAGAATCATAAGCATACATGAATCTTACAGCCCAAGATAAACACATAAGCTTTGCCACAAGTGATCATGTATTAATCTGACAATGAGACCAATTCACACAAAAAAAAAAAAAAAACAAATGAAGATACAGGTTCAATCCCATAACAGGCTTTTTTGTATTGAATTGTATTTACCAATGGGGTGTGAACTTTACTGCGCATGTTGGGGAAAACCCTCGGCCTGTCAGCGTATGGCCCAAGATTACCTTCTTCAACGTCGTTATCCATGAACATTGTAAGAGTGTTTGAATTTACCCTCCGAAACTGGGGCAAGTCGCCCCCCGAGCTCGGCCGCTGAATTTTGAATGACCTGCTAAGACCACAATTCCATAATAAACAATCCAGAAAATCATGAACATTGAAATTTAAGCTAAACTATAATTCCCAAATCCTACTTCTGAATTTTTGAAACAATGCAATGTATGAGCTAAAAAGAGTCCAAACTAGATTATATGTCAATTCAATTACAAAAATTCAAATTTACATTCAATAAACGCAGAATCAGAATATTAGAAAATAAAAACAATGATAAAAAAAAAATCAAACTAGATTAAATTAACACTTTTTACACTATTGAAATTCACACTAATTTCATAACAACAATTCGAATGCTCAATTTGTTAAAAAAAAAAAAAATCATTTTTTTTTAATTATTTACTCATTTTCCAAACAACCAAACAGAGCAATATACATTCTCCATTGAAATGACAAATGATCATTTCCTATCTAAAACCTCAATTTTATTTAATTTTTTCCTCGGAAACCAAACATGAATCACCAAAACCCAAAAAGATCCGAAATTGAAAAACGGAAAACCCTAGGAAACATCATGAAATTCCAAGATCTAGAGAGAGAGAGAGAGAAAGAGAGAGAGGAATCTAAGAAGCAAAAACGACAACGTATTGAGTACAGAGAGAGAGAGAGAGAGAGAGAGAGTACCTTTGGTACGGAGGGTCAATGGGAGCAGTACTGAGAGAGAGGAGCACGATTTGCGTTATCGGTATTGCGAAAATGAAATGGAAAAAACACGAAGCAAAATTTTGATGTGAGTGCGAAACTTAGATCTAAAAATTAGATCTAAAAATAATAAAAAAAATAAAAACAGTCGCGTAGAGTTAATATATATATATATATATATATGTAAATAATAGGAGGAAATAGGAGTGATAGAGCTAGACTTAGACTCAATGAGGACTCTCTGTATTTCTATCTATTTCTCTATACGATAAAGATTTGTTTTTTCGAGCCTATATAATACTTATCATCTCGACTTGACTCCTCCACCAATGGAAGAACAATTTTTATGTTATCAGATATCAGTCAATCTGACAAATTCCTAACATAACATTGCTTTGTGGTTGGAAATATTTTATTTATTCAGCACATATTCGAAGGTTGTGTTGGCAATAATCCAATAAACAATGGGTAGTATAGTACTCTTCTCTAAGATGCAATTTTTTGAACATGACATGGATGGTACCTCTTACCCGCTTAAATTAGGCAATTTTATGCGCAGAGTTTCTTTGGAACCATTGTTGATCTAATAAGCATGATGGGTCAGTCTGTAATCTAACTTCTGTTTTTTAGATAAACTCTGTAATCTAACTTGACTCTCCTCATTGTTTTCCCTCAAATATATAGATTTGTGTTGCTTTGCTACAGACTCCTTTGGTCACCTGGGTCAGTTTTGTGATCAATCTCAATCATATGTATAATGTATATTTTGAATACTTCTAAAACAAATATGGAAAAAATATGAATTTTATATACATAGCATATATATCCCATTAACAAGTGGTGATATGAAGTTATGAACCACATGTTGTTCCTCCAAAAGTTATTCGTTGTAGTGTCCTTCACTAGATGAAAAATATTTTAAAAGATAAGATATTACAGAAATAACTTTTAAATAAAATTTTCAAAACAATAATGATTAAGTGAATTTTTTTAAGAATTGAAGGGGTTAATTAAGATATTTGGATTGAACTCTCTAAGTACTCAATCGAGTCATCAAAAACTATCAAAATATTGCTCACTCTCATTGTGTGTGTGTGTTTTTTTTTTAATATATATATATATATATATGTATGTATATAACTCTTAAAAAGTTACACATTTTTTATACCATAGATTTATAAAAGATCTAATGATTAAAAAAACATTATTAAATATTATTACTTTCCACCTTATTGCCTAATTAATACTAATATTTTATTTCTCTCTCCTTATTTGATTGGTTTCCACTTGACTAAAGCCCACACCACCATTTTCAATAACCACCATTTCAGCAAAAGAAGAACACCAAAAAATTTTAATGAATTTTTATTTTAGGGTAAATTCAACTACCCCCACCCCCCCCCCCCCCTCCGAGATTTGGACTAATACCAATTGAGTTCAAAACTTTTAAAAAATAACCAACTGGATCCTTAAAAGACAAATTTGTCCCTGACTAGCCCATAGTGCTGGCTCAATGGGTGAGCTAAATAGGCAACCGCCTAAGGCCCCTAAATTTTTATCAATAGAGATATTCTTATATCAATGGAAGTATTAATTAAGTCCTAAATATTTGTTTTTTATCAAAGAAAAATCTGTTAAAGAAAAATGTTTTCATTGGATAGATCAATCATTTAATCTCTCACACATAAATGTTAAAAGAACTCATTAATCTTACACAAGTAAATAAATTTATACTCAAATTTTATTTAGAGATATCAAATATATAACTTTATTAAAATTTTCAATCATTAGTATTTGGTTACTTCATTCAATAAATAGTGTTTATTTTAGTTGTATAGTTATTGAGTAATGTGATGGGTTCATTTTAATTTGTAATATTTTTCTAAAAAAATTGTTTTTAAATGAAAAAAAAAAACAAAAGTTAAATAAATATTCTATAAATATTCAAACTATAAGAATAGACATCACTTAAAATAGTCGCCTTAAGCTTCACAATACCTTGAGTCGGCCCTACTAGCCCAAACCCTTCTCATCTCAGACCCACCCTTCTCAACTCTCTCAGACCTCTGGCTCCCTCTCTCTCTCACTGACACCCACGACGGCTCCCTCTCTCTCACCTATACCCACAGTGGCTGAAAACGAAACCCATTTTTTCCACTACCATCTTTCACTCTCTTCTCAAATCAATGTCATGGAGACATTTGGCTAAGGATTTTCGAGTTTCACATAACCACCACTGCTATTGTTCCATGCCAACAGCTCTGATCTAGTGCCAAACGTGTTTGGATCTTCGTTTCTGGGTTTGGATCTCTATTTCTGGGTTTAGGTCTTTGTTTGTGTTTGGGTTTGTGTGTCAAACGTCAAGGGAACGTTTGACAAAGACCCACGAGCTCCGCCACCACCATCGGCGACGCCACCACTAGTGGCCGTCGATCTCTATCCTCTTTCTTTGTTCTAATTTTTTTTTCTCTATTTTGGTTTGGTTCTTTGTTGATTTGGGTCTTGTTCAATTTACGGATTAGGTTTTCTTATGTGATATAAGGATTTGGTGATTTTTTATTTAGGTTTGAAAGGGGGTTTAGGTATGGTCATTTGCAGATTTGTGGGTATTTTTTGATTTAGTGTTTCTCTCAAAATGGCTCTAATATGGTGATTTTGTTAGTGTGTGCATATGAATTTGTATATGATTGGTAATCTGGGATGATTTTTGGGGTTTTAGGTTTTGGAATTTGTATGGCTATGTGTGTATATTTGTGTTCTACAAGATGGTGTATTTGTGTAGTATGATTTGTGCTCAAATCCATGCTCATGTTAGTGTAATCTAGGGTTGTCCACCGAAACTCATTCCCAACCAACCCGAGGCAAACCATCTGATCCGTACCCAAAACCAGCCGACTCGACACCGGTGATGGTTGGTAGCGGGTCTCAACCTCTAAAAACCGAGACCGGTTGGTCGGTTGACGTGTCTGATCTTTAAAATTCGATTCCAACAGATCCGAACGCCTCTATATCAGAAACACTCATCGATTTTCTCAGGTATGAGGATTTCCGATCATTTCTCAACAGATTCATTGAGATCCAACAAGATCTCTTCAAGATTTGGTGAGTACCTTTAGAAATCTTGCTCAATTCGGCCATGTTTCGACTAGATCTAGCAAATTTTGGCTAGTTACGGCCTGATTTGGGCATTTTTTGTCTTCCCTGAGTCTAACCGACCATCGACCGACACCAACCAATATCCAAGTCTCCCGAATCGACTCATCTTACGGTCGGCAATGGGTCTGGATGTTGGAGACCCGACGTGGTCTGGTCGGTTCCGGGTTGGGTACAAACCCGACTCGAACTGATTTGTGGAGAGGCCTAGTGTAACCACAGTGAATAGTGAATAGTGCTAAATAGAATTAGGGATAAAATTTTCTTTTAAGGACTAAGTTGGTCATTTGTTAAAAGTCTTGGACCTAATTGGTATTAGCCTAAGCCTCAAGGGGGTTTAGTGGAATTTACCCTTTATTTTATTTTATGCAGATTGAGAACTACACCTTTTAAAAATCCCAATTGGAACTAAGCACTAAACAATAGGTTCCTAGGGGACAGGGACGGACCCAGGCAGGGGCCCAAGGGGGCCCGGGCCCCCCCTGGGCCCAAAATTTTTTTTTTAAGCAGCTATTTTTTTTTAAGAGCTTGGGCCCCCCCTTAAAATTTTACTCGGGCCCCCTCTTCTTTTGCTCCAGCCCCCCCTCCTAAGTCACCCAGCCCCAGCCCATCACCGGCCAGCCCACCCCACCCCACGCCCACCAGCCCATGACCCGTGTAAAAAAAAAAAAAGAAACAACAGAAAAGAAAGGAAGAAACCCTCAGCACACTTGCAAACGGAGAAAGTGAGAAACAAAAAAAACACACACACACTGACTCAGTGACAAGGAGAGACCGAGAGGCGAGAGACTAAGAGAGTCATAGAGAGATCAGAGAAGAGAAAGACCCACACCACACGGCCACGTCTGACGCCGGCGAGACCCACGCCGTGAAGCACGCGACGCCGTGAAGCACGAAGACCCACGCTGACGCGGGCCACGCCGGCGAGACCCACTTGCTCCAGCCGGACCAGCCTTCCCTTCACAGTTCACGCACTCCGGCACTCACCCACTTGCTTGATCTGCTCCAGCCTTCAATCACAGGTATTTACATTTCACTTTATCTCTTGCTTCAAATTTCAAAGCCTTGTGATCTGATCTGAGGACTGAGAATCTGAGATTCATATTTCATAGAAACTGTGTAGTCTGTACTTGTGCCTTGTGATTCATGTTTGTGTTTTGTACTGATTGTGAAATGTGAATTGAATGAATCTGCTGAGTGCTGCGTGAGGTGAGTGCCTGTGGTGTTTTTTTTTTTTTTTTTTTCGTTTGGCTTTGTGACTCTGTGTCTCTGTGGCTTTGTGACTCTGTGTTTGTGACTTGCTGTGTTTGTGACTCTCTCTTTATATAGATAAGAGAGATAGAGAGAGTCAGAGAGTAGATTAGTTTGTTGAGTCAACAAAGAAAAAAACTTTTTTCTTTGTTGACTGGTGGTTGGGCATGATAGGGACAAGTGGAGGTGGACTTGGGCAACGGACAAAAAGTGATAGACAGAAAAAAAAAAAAAAAAAAGGGAAGTAAAGTTAAAAGAAAAGTTTTTGTTAGTTGTGAAATCCGAATATATTTGTCGGTAGTGGGATTCGTTGGGTTAGTGGGATAGAGACAACACAACACAAAGACAAAAAGATGGAGACAACACAACACAAAGACATAAAGATGGGGACAATACATTGAACACAACACAAAGACTTAAATAAAGGCATACCAAACATAAAGAGTAAAGACGTAAATAAAGGCAAACCAAAGATAAAAAAAAAAAAAAAAAACAAATCATATAATATAGACAATTGTCACACAATTTTTAAAAAATAATGGTGATTCTTATATGATTATTATTTTATTTGTAGATCATGAAAAAATCAACTACAATGCTTGATTTTTTCAAAAGAAAAGGTTCAACTTCAAATTCTTCCGACGTCAACGTGGAATTGCCAACAACTAATGTTGCTATTCCAATTCCAGAAAATGTGGAGGATGTTCCAATTCTCCCAATTTCGGAAAATGTTGATGTTCCAATCTCTCAAACACAATTTCAAAGAATTGACCTTGATTCTTTGGATTATGATCCCGGAACACGCAAACAAATATGGGAATATCATGTTAATCAACGTGATGAAATTCGACGGGCTTACATTATAAAAGGTCCGCACCAACCTCCTCTAAAGACATTCAAAAAAAGTGGAAAGCACAATCGTAGCTTTCAAGCTTCTTGGTTTGAATATAATTCAACATGGCTTGAATATTCTCCTACGACAGATGCAGCTTATTGTCTACCTTGCTTTGTCTTTCATAATTCAAATGGGGTTGCGGGACAAAATACATTCATTGTTGGTGGGTTTAGAAATTGGAAAAAGGTTGGTGGCAAAGATTGTTATTTTCAAGGTCATATAGGAAAAGATCCTAACTCAGCTCATAGAGTTGCTGAGCAAATGCGTAAGGATTTGATGAACCAATCGCAGCATTTACAAAGGGTAGTTGATCATTTCACTACTGAACAAATTGCAAATAATAGGTTGCAACTGAAGGCCTCAATTTTTACTGTCCGATATCTTGCCTTTCAAGCTATAGCTTTTAGAGGTCGAGATGAAAGTTGTAGTTCATTAAATCGTGGGAATTTTTTTGAAGCATTGGGTATTGTGACTTTTTGGAATGAGAAGATTGCTGAAATAATAGAAAAAGCTCCTAAAAATGCAACTTACACATCACCTAGGATTCAAAAGGAAATTCTACATGTTTTCTCAGCCAAAGTGAAGAAGGCCATTCGGGAAGAAATTGGTGATGCAAAGTTTTGCATAATGGTTGATGAAGCTCGTGATGAGTCCATGAAAGAGCAAATGGCTGTGGTTTTTAGATATGTTGATGCAGAAGGCTTTGTGAAAGAACGCTTTTTTGGGCTTGTTCATGTTGTTGACACTGCGGCTTTGACTCTAAAGAATGGGATATATTCTTTGTTATCTCAACATTGCTTAGATATACAAAATATTCGAGGGCAAGGATATGATGGAGCAAGCAACATGCGAGGTATGTGGAATGGATTACAAGCTTTGATTTTGAATGATTGCCCATATGCTTACTATATCCATTGTTTTGCACATCGCTTACAATTGGCATTAGTAAAATCATCAAAACAAGTTGTCCCCATCAGTGTAATGAGCAATTGAAAGTTGTCAATGCTAATGAAATAGCACGTTTGATTGATCTTGAAGAGCTTGAGACTGGAAGTGGACTTAATCAAATTGGCACTTTACAACGACCTGTAGAAACACGTTGGAGTTCACATTTTAGATCAGTTTCTAGCTTATTAAAGATGTTTACTCCAACTGTTGAAGTTTTACAAAATATAATTGATGATGCAATTGATGGAGAACATCGGGCAGAAGCAGAGTCAGCTTATGAGGGTTTAACTTCATTTGAATTTGTCTTCATCTTGCATCTTGAGAAGGAAACTATGGAGATCACTGATAAACTTTGTCAAGCTTTGCAAAGCCAATCTCAAGACATTTTAAATGCAATGCATTTAGTTTCATCTACTAAAGCACTTATCCAAAAATTTAGAGATGATGGATGGGATAGCTTACTCACCACTGTGATATCATTTTGTGAGAAGCATTGCATTGATGTCTTGGATATGAATGCTCGTTATGTTGCCAGGCGAGGTCGAGCTCGTAATCAGCAAGATAACGTTACAATTGAGCATCATTATCGAGTAAATATTTTTTATGCTACAATAGATTCTCAACTACAAGAACTAAATTATCGGTTTGATGAAGATGCAATGGAGTTACTTAGGCTTAGCTCAGCTTTAGAACCTCGAGAGGCATTAAAATCTTTCAGAAGTAGTGATCTTTGTTTGTTGGTGAAGAAGTTCTATCCACAAGATTTCACAGATTATGACAAACAAGTGTTGGAGAAGGAGCTTTATCATTTTGAGCATAATGTAGTCGGAGTTCAAAAAATTGAAAAGTTTATCTGAGTTGTCTCAATGGTTAATGAGAACTAGAAATTCAGAACACTATAAACTTGTTTATAGAATGGTGAGACTTGTGCTTACTCTTCCAGTTTCTACTGCTACTACAGAGCAAGCATTTTCAGCTATGAAAGTTGTCAAAACTGACCTTCGAAACAAAATGGAAAATGATTTTTTGACGGACTCTTTGATGTTATACATTGAAAAGGATATAGCTTCGACATTTAGTTTGGATTCAATCGTAGATGATTTTGAAAATTTGAAAGAGCGTCGAGTTCCCTTTTCATAGATGATTGTATAAAGAAACAATAGTGTTTCATGTCTTTTGTTTTTGTTAGTAGATAATTGTATCTTAATATATTAAGAAACAATGATTTTTGGATATTTGTCTTTGTTAATAGTTTATTAATATTATATGGATGCGTATTTGAAATTTTTTTTTTCGCTTATCTCCGGCCCCCCCCAACTTAGAAGCCTACGTCCGTCCCTGCTAGGTGATGACACCTATTTGAGCTTTAGAACTCAAAACACTTCATATATGGAGAATCTAACAAACTGCTAAGCCAATAATAACGTGGGCCCTTTTGGATGGAAATGGGTTGAAACCCACACCCACCCCACAATATAAGGGCATTCACAGTGTTGTTCTTAATATTTATTTAGCAATTGAGCTACGGTAAACTATCATCTATGACAGTCTACTATAGCTCAAAGTTATAAATAAATATTAATATTATATTCATGTTTCTAATTTTTTAATTGAAGAGTATGTTCTCTCTCACTATTTTATCTTTCTTCACTAATAGTCTCCTTCTTCCTTTCCTATTTTCTTTCCTCAACTCGACTCCCTACCTTCTTACTGAATCTCACTCTTGCCCTCTCGCTTTATCGTCACTACCCTAAGGGCATTGATTTAGGAAATATTTTTAGAAAATTTTAACGGGAAAATAAAAAAGTAATTAAATTTTTTGACGGCTTTTTATATTTTCCATGAAAGTGATGTAAAAAAAAAAAAAATTTATAATAGCTTATTAACAATTGCCTTCAAGGCACCCATTAACATGACTCATATAATATGGAGGCTTTGAGGTTCAAGTAATTGTAGAATGAGGATAATTTTCATATACTTTTTTTCTTTTGGTCCTTTTGGATTTTTTTTCTTTTTTGGATGTTATAAAAATTTGATTTGGAGAATAATGGTCAATTTCTAGCATACTTTTGATCATCATAATGTATACTAGTCTCTGAGCACGTGTGTGAGCACGTGCGTGAGCGCGTGCTTAGAGGCTCTTTTATTTTTTTGGGTAAAAGTTTATAATTTGCATAAATTATAATTTTGGATTAATATATTTCTAATCACAAAAAAAAAAAAAAAAAAAAATCTAGGGGTGTGATGAGTGTTAAGCATTTGTGGTGAAATAATTTTATGCGATGTGAGTAGTTACTCAGAGGCTAGTTTTTTTTTTTAATTTTATGTGATGTGATTTTTTTTTATTGGAACCTTAGGTAGTTTTTTTTTTTTTTTTTTTTAATTTTTTAGGAGCCGTGGGTGGGTAGCCTTTCTTTCTTATTTTTGATTAGAAATGTGGGGTAGTGGGGTTGGAAAGTGGGAAGTGTGAGGGTAGTGGAAAAATTTTAGTTGATTTACCATTTTAACCTTATTTATCTTTTTAAAGAATAAGAATAGATTAATTAAATTATGGGTATTTTTTACAGTAAAAAAAGTAATAACTAACTTTCTAAATCCTCTTAATATATGTAGATAATAATGATTTTTTTTTTGAGAATATATATAATAATGATAATTGTTTTAAAAGTGTATCTTCAATGAAAGATAAAACTCATAGCCTTAAGCCATGTAATCCCAAATTTCAGGCTCCAAAAACCTTCATACTTTTCCAACCAAATTAAAACTTTTCTAAAATGGTTAGTTAACAAATGCTCAAAGGGCACCTTCTAACAGTATCCCAAATTAAATGACACTTGCATTATTCCTAAATGATATTATCTCCTCAAAATTTTTCCAAAAAGTGTGGCCTATATACCATTACCTTATTAAATTAGAATTTTATAATTACCCAAGAAAATGAAAAGTCTATCATAAATATTACACACACACACACACACACACACACACACACACACACACACACACACACACACATATATATGTTATGCATAAGCCAAAGTTAAGAGAAAATTCAATTAGATTCTAAATTTGATTCCAATTGTTATCTAATTTTACGCCACAAGCCCACATGTTTTATCTAAGTTTTTTTTTTATTATTTATTTTTTGTTCTAGTTGAATTAATGTTGTGCAAAAGATAAAGAGTCTAATATAAATAAACTATCGAAAATCCAATCATAAAAAAAAACCCAATAAAAAAAAAGAATAAAGAATAAACTCATATGTATATGAGTATATCAAAAAAAAAAAAAAAAAAAAAGAAAGAAGTAAAACTCATGCATATATCTATTGCTTAAAAAATGTATAACTCTTACACTAGATATAATTTGAACTCATACATATGTGTAATTGTAATTGTTTTTAATTGAACAGATCATATACACGAGTTATACATTAGTTCATTTTAAAGTTTTAGAGCTTAATGGAGAATCTAATCTAATCTAATCTAATCTAATCTAATATCTAATACTTCTTCTTCTTCTTCTTCTTATTCTTTCTTCTTTCTTCTTTTTGTTGAGAAACAACTAATAATCTAATATCTAACAACTAATAATCTAATATCTAATACTATATATAGTTATTTTCTATTAAAAAAAAATACTATATATAGTTACATAAGGAAAAAAATTGTGGTAGAAGGGACATATTGACATTATTAATTTAAAATAGTCGATGATAAAAATTGAAATATTTGAAAGTTAAGGGAACAATTTAAATGTCACTCCATAATTTGGTGTATAAACTTTTTACTTTGAAAATTTCTAAGCAATTTATGAAAGGGAAATTAATCTCCAATTGCCAGTTGGAAACATTTTATGAGGGACATTTGTATGTCGTTCAAGTCTTCTCTTTTTTTCTTTTTTTTTTTTTTTTTTTTTTTTTTTTTTTTTTTTTTTCAGTTTCTAATGCTGAAGGGCTCAACATCATCATGATCTGATTTCATTTCACCTTTTTTTTTTTTTTTTTTTTTCCCTTTGTGGGGTTCATTTTACACTGTTGATGCATGTTTTGGTTTCAGAATTTGTTGGGAAGTGCTAGTGGTGGCCTTTTTGTTAATGGACTCATTTTATAGAGATATTGCAATGTTATTAGTATTTAATCATATGATTCAATATTGTTCAACCCCTGCAATTGATGATAAGCTTAGTCGGGTTTTGTTGGTCCCCCACTAATACCATGTCGCATTATGGTGTTCAAAGGGAAAACACCACATATATGAGACGACAAGGACCTAAAAGTGCCTTTAGAGCAATGGACATTTCCTAAGCACAAAGCTTATATAAAAAAATAATAGAAGGAAGAGGATGGAGACTCTGAGGCTCTGTTACATACAGATCCTAGATTCCATGGATCTTAAGATCATGTTTTTACATCTAAAAGAAGAAAGGGAAGGGGGGGGGGGGGGGGGGGGGGGCAAAAAAGGAACATAAGGACTAGTCTTTCCATATGCAATCCAGAAGGCAAGGAGGGGGGGGACCATTTTCCAGCTGTAAAAATAAGACAATCCAATCATTCAAACCACCAGCCTTTTCAAAGAGTCGGAAACCAATCCTCTCTACCTTCTCTTTTTCCCTCTTTTTGTTTTTGGAAAAAGAGAGAGGATTGGGGGGGGGGGGGGGGGGGGGGGGTTCTTTAAATGCATAGTAGGTATGAGATGTAAAGTTTTTTGTCTCAACCATGAACCTTCAAGCAAGGGGTCTACAATTTTATTTCCAACTAATATAGTTATATATTCCATTTTTACCAACTGTAAAAAGATCTATTAGTCTCCAAACTTCACTCTCTTTCCAAAGTTCACTTCCAACTGCCGGAAACATCTCTCCTCTCCTCTATATTCTTTCAACATTATTTTCTTGTAGAAACAAAACTCAATCACTGACTTCAAACATAAAAATAGCTTCAGCAATCCCCAGTTGTTTCAAAAATCCTTATTCTATAAAAGACATACTCTCATAGTAAAATAAACTCTCCCTTGCTGTAAAGTTGCACGATCAAGCATAACTAAATTATCAGTATACTTGTTTCTAATTTTTTTTTTTTGATAAGTTACACATGCACCCAATGGGCCTTGAATCCATTGGCCTAATCCTCCACCTAACACTTTTAAGGGAGGAGCTGTCAGGGCTCAAGCTCATTGGCCTTGTTTCTAAATAAGCACCATGGATTACATCTGAAACAATGTCCCTCCATAAGGCTGACATAAGAAATCCTTTTGGGAGAGATTAACTACAGTAACTAAAAAGGGCATACCAATGCACTAGGGTCCCACTTCTAGGAGTTCTAGGAGAGGTAATTGGTAAGCAGTCTTACCCCAATTTTTAGAAAGGTTGATTTTCAAACTCAAACTTGGACACATCACTGGAATGGAGGGTACTTACCATCGCACCAAGGTACAACCTTGGATTAAGTACAGAATAGATATGCTCTATCTAACCATACAAAAAAGAAACTTATGAGAGAAGCAAGCATTAAATTTTGGAAGCCTGTGGGTTTATGTCTTATGCAGTGTGTGTGCAAGGGAAGGGAAACTCCCATAGTTTTGGAGTAGAAGCAGTTGTTCCTTCATTCTCCTTATGGTTGGATGCACACTAGAGTTTGTGGAGATTCGGATCTTAGGAATTAGTCTTTTTTCTACTTACAGGTTGTTTTGTCCTGTATATATTCCCTTTACTAGGGTAGCACTCCATTTATATACATGTGCGTGCTTGTATGTGTGTAATGCCTACATTCTCATTCTTGCAAAATAATCTCTGGCCTTGCTGATAGTTCACCACATTGTTCCTCTATATGGCATGCCTAAACAGTCCTTAAAGCGTCAATTGCATTATGTCAACATTCTTTTAAAAAACTCATCTAACCTCTTTATATTTCACCTCCAAATGGGGCAACACTATTGAAGTGTCAGTAGTTTTTATCCATTTAGTGACTATATGTATATTACCAAATTCCCTGGGACCATCTTCAGCTTGGAAATAATCTCCACATTTTACCATCTGCAAATAAAATTTAAATTCAAAAAAGTTTCTGAAAAATAAGAATGAAAAAAGATATGTAGAGTTATATTTAGCCACCTCAAAATTAATAACAACAATATATTCATTGGAAAACTTACAAAGGATTCTTCAGGTGTAAATTAACCAAAAGATGCTTGCTTGCCTCTACTTGTGCAGTTAATAGGTTCAGAGAAAGTTATGCAGCATAGGTCAGAAAATGGTACCTTTTGAATGAGCATAGTTCAAATGGGGATGTAGATGCTAAAGATTGGAAGAGAAGCTTGAGGTAATGTGATGGGATAGGGGATTGGCAAATCCTCCACATAAAGTAGAAAACGTTCGAGTTAGTGTTCAGAAACCGAGGTAACAACAATGGGGTCTGGTTGATACGCAGAGTAAGGGTTTAATGAGATTGATAGTCTTTGAGAAGGAAGGGGCTAGGTGACTAGCTCAAGTGGTGGAGAGTTTTCTATGATATTTTTATGAATATTTCTACTTGAAAATAAGTTTTTGGAGCCTTTAAATTGGCCTCCCATGTGTAATAAAATAAAAATAAAAATATATCAGTACATGTTTGTTCTTTGAGGCTATTTAATGAATTTAAGAGTTTGCATTTAGCAAGAACAAGATCTAACTCTTTCACCGTTCCCATTTTCATTGTAAATATACCCAGCAACTAACACAGTTGATGTTTCTAATCCTTCATATGATATTTGATATTTCACAACAAATTTTATTTAGTTGCAACAGATATGCATTGGACGAGAAAACAAGATCTAAATATGAAAGGTCTTCATTTGAAACAGTAATTTACGTATCCAATTAAAACTTTGAAACCTTTTTGATGGACTACTAATCCAGATATCAAGAATCCCAGTCCCACTGATAACAAAACCTGGATATTACAAAAATTACCTTAAACTCTACACAGTGAAGTACCTTGTAATTGTGGACTAACCTAGTCAACATCACAACCACAGGGCAATGGTACTGCATTATCATCTCCCAGAAATCCTCATAAGTTTGTGGCAATAAACTGAGAAATGTTTTTGGAGGAAGAAGTCTACAATTAAGAGACATATTGAAGGGTCAAACCAAGAACATCCAAACTCCATATAAACTCCTAATAGGCATTACCAACTAAACATTATGTTATTAATTTCTACCGTGATTAGGCTCGCATTGATGTAGCCCCTTGCTTCCGGTTTGTAATCCTTACATGAGTTAAGAACAACCCTATTCTTGTCAATTGAAATCAATAAAAATACAGTAATCTGGTCACTCTTATATTTGCCCTTCAAACCTAGTATGTGAATATAAAGATATGAGCAACATTATTTGAAAATGAAATATACATGGTATGACAGCTGAATAGCGATTTTTGCTCAAATTGACACTGTCAACAGCCACGGTACAGCTTTTCCTCATCTCAGATGGTGTTATTCTATTGGCCTGGAATCACATATAACAAAACTTAGTACTGTAACAGAAAGAAACATTATTAAAATTTAAAACAAATAACTATTTGGACAATTACCCCCATCTTTCTGTCTCTATGAACAGACACCCAATATCAAACCTAGTTGTGTAACTAAAGCCTTCACAGCCATCAATAAGAAGACTGGCTTAATATTCTCTACTTTGTGCCTCTACACTGCAAATGCAGAAGACAATTATACACAGATATGTTCTTTCCTAGATTACATTTTAAAAAATAAATAAATAGGACCCTCTTCCCAACTTCTAGACTTTCCTTAAACCAATTCTGTCACAAGAACGCACTAAAACAAAGTAAGATTGCCAACTGGATATTAAGTGAGCAGCCAAATTTCAGTATGATTTGTGTAACGACATTCCAACTTAATAACATATGTTAATTGAACTTGACTCAAAAGTCCAATCTAATATAACCAAATGCAAATATAGAAGATAAATCCATTAATACTACAACCAAATACATTGAAAGTCCAATATTTAATGAGTCTGTGCAATCATATCCTTCAAAATGTATAACAGACACCGACCCATTCCAGTTGCAGACCACGGATGATTTCACCTGCAAAAAAACCAAAGGTGAATAATTAAGCCCAAAACATCAAAGACGAATTAAAATGAAAAATGTTGTAGACATGAACTCATTAAAGTAACATTGAGAACTATATTTACACCATCTACCAATATATTTATGCCATAGGAATGAAAAGAAAGTAGACAAACCCAAAAAAAAGACCCCAAAAAAGGGGAGAAAAAGAAAGAAGAAACTGTTAATATAATGGAGATGTGGTAGAAAAGAATTTGCTTTAAGAGACCACCACAAGATGAAGTAGGAAAGAATTTGCTTGTAATATAATGGAGAGGTAGGTTGTGGGTTCAGGACCTAAATACTTGTAATAAATACTTGTACATATAAATTTTGCTGTTACAATATTGGAAATCAATACTAGTCCCTATAATGATAAACCTTATAATCAGTCATTAACAATCAAACATGAAAATATATGGAAAGAGGTACTTAAGATACGCATAATGCCCATTGCGTTGTTTCCTATTCATGTGTCACTGCTAGACCTTATTTCTTCTTGACATCCATGACATGATACATTCACGATGTTGAACGGAGTCTCATTGCTAGCATAGCTACATATATGAATTTAAGTTGAAGCCAAAATGGTAATTACAAGATGGATGTGCCCCAGTCAGAATCAACACACAAACTCTGCACGTACTATAACTAATAATCATTCTCACCATCATCATTCGAAGAAACAATACTTGTAGCTAAACATTAGTGATCCCACACATGCAAACACAAATATGAAATCAATCAACAGAAAGTCAAAATAGTTTTTGCAACTATAATCATTAATACACACAATGGGATTCAATTAATTAATCCAAGATAGAAATATTAATGGTAACTAGAAATAAGAGGCATAATGTAGAAATATAAATATAGATTTAAAGATAATGTTTAAGAAAGTCCTAAATATTATTAAGAGGATCATATTCAAGCTTATTTCAAGTGGACCTTTAAAAAATTATGGCCAGGTGTTTTAATATTTATCTTAAGGGGTCAAAAAAAAAAAAAAAACCAAAAAAAAAAAAAAATTAAAAAGAATTATATTTAATATTTTTTATTGCTTGTTCAGGGGTTCATTTGAATCCCTAGGGGTCCAGGTCGTTGCAACGCCCAAAAAGGTGGCTGGTGCAATTGTGGTCAGTCTCACAAGTCACAAAATATAGTTCCATCCTTTTTAATGATCATTCATTGCTTCAAGAAATTGAAGACTACTTATTAATGTTCGATTCATCTTCAAGTGTGTACACCAACACGGCACAGGAACATGTAAGACAACCATGGGCTTGTCTTCTTGTTATGAGATGTACATGAAAAAACATATAACACTTCCTTTGAAGTAAATTTAACAATGATTTTAAATGATAAAATCAAGAGGCCAGACAAATTATTTCTTTTTTATTTTTCTTTGAAATACAAATACAGTTTATATACAAGTACCGGTAAAAATAATGGTTGATTGAATGCCCCATGTCATTAGATAGCTAATAGCCTCCCAAATTGTTTGGAGAATCACCCAGGAATGATGAACCAAAGCATTCATATACCACTGGTTGATTGAACATTATTAACACATTAGCACTTCTCTCACCTGCAATATTATCTTAGGTCATTAATGATCAGAAAAATGAAATTTAACAAAATCATGCACTTGAACAAACAAATCTTTCTGCTACTTTAGACACCACCACCTACCCATGTATTGAATGATAAACCTAATAACCAGTCATTAACATTCAATCAAAAAAGGTAGGGAAAGTGATACTTACAGATATGCATAACACCAATTGCCTAGTTTCCAATTCATGTGTATCACTCGTTGACTTCATTTCATCTTGACAGTTGACATCCATGACAAGCTGCGTTCACAATTCTGAGTGGAGCCTCATCGCTCAGCATAGTTGCATCTATGAACTTGGTATAAAAATTTATAGACAAGGTAAATAATATAGGTTTTAACTGCATTAATTTTTACAAACAAGGTCAATGATCCAGGACAAAGGATAGAAAATAGAAAAACATGCTTATGAGCAAAGCTTGACATATTAATCAGGTGAGGATACAAAGATGAAACTGTTTTTTTTTTTTTTTTTTTTTTTTTTTTTTTTTTTTGTGTTTGATTAATAAGCGCTGGAGTTGTTGTAAAGAAATATTGTTGTAGTGGGGAGTGTAGTTATTGAGAGGGAATATCTTCAAAGCCATTTTGTATGAACTAGCTTGGGCAGCCAAATTTATATTGTTCTACTATAGATAATATGAAAAGGCTATGAGAAAAGAACAATAACTACCTGTATTTGATGAGATATGCAGTACTAAAACCCCAAAGTTTCACATGCTTCAATTTTAGGTACTTTGCAAATAAGTGGTTGCCTGAGGACAACTTCAGCAAACAATATGGGCAATGAACTGCAAAAGAAATATTGGATAGCTAAAAACATATGTTTTGTGCACATAGTCACCACAAATAGATGTTCAAATCAGAAAAAGGAAAACCTTCAATGTTTGCCTGATGATGAGGAGGAAACGGAGACATTAAGGCTTCAAATGATGAAACTAAAGCCCAACTTTTCAAGTCATCATCACTATTAATCTCACCACCATAGTGCACAACATCATTTCCCATGCTTATAAATTTGTGCGACTAGCTTAATGATCCTTATCTGTGATTTGAGTTGAGAATGACAACCACAATTAACATACAAATGCCGTGAAATATAGAAGTTTAAAAAATTATGTGCCAAATGTAGAATGAAATAAAGCATCAGATCAATTATTGAAGGACAATTAGAGAAGATTTAGTCAGTGGAAATATTAATATGCAAAAAGGAAAGACCAACTTCATTGGCAGTTTAGAATCTTTGTTCATATCCCAAGTTCTTTCCAAAATTCCTTGTAATATGGGGATTGTTTCTTCTGGCTGAGAGAAATAAAAAAGCCCCGATGATCTGACAAATCAAGCAAAGATATCACAAAGCAGTTCAACCTTGACACAACAAAAACAATAGATTGCTGCAGAACGTAGAAACAACCAACGTGGCTCCTCTAAACAAGAACACAACACAAACAGAAAAACACTACAGAACACACAAACAATAACCCTTTTACACTAAAACAGAAACAGATATACCCCATTAGCCAAAAATTACTATTTTGCACACCTTGTGAACTCTAGTATTTCCTTGAAGCCATATATGACAAATGAAGGGAGCCCAAGCTAACTCGCAAACAATAGTTATGACTTTCAAGGGATGAATATTTCAGCATAAGACAGAATTCCAGTCATTCAACTGCTTGGCTGGACTCTAGACATCTCCTACAGAACACACAAATGAGATCAGTATTGTATCCTCATTTACCAGCCATGTCAGGAGTGGGAAGTTTATCATGACAGTTAGCCAAGAAATGAAGATATTGCTTGCAAATAGCAGCTGAAAACAAAGCCAACCCCTCCAATGAACAAATGAATGCCTTTCCCTAATCTTATTCCAAGTTGATCTACATTAACAAACTTCAAAATCAATAGAAAAGAATCAATTCAATATTTCCTAAGCACAATTAGGAGTGTAAAAGTAACCCAACATTTATAGTAGTGATTAATAAGGTGCCAACAGCTCAAGTACCAGTAAAACTAATGGCTGATTGATTGCCCCATGTCATCATATAGCTAATAGCCTCCCAAATTGTTTGGAGAATCACCAAAGGATGATGAACCAAAGCATTCATATACCACTGGATGATTGAACATTATTAACACATTAGCACTTCTCTCACATTGAATATTATCTTAGGTCATTAATTATCAGAAAAATGAAATTTAACAAAATCATGCACTTGTACAAACAAATTTTCTGTCACTTTAGAAACCACAACCTGCCCCTATAGTGATAAACTAGAAAACTTTATTAACAAGGTAAACGATATAAGGCGGAGAGGAAGGGAGCTTTGTTATTCTAACATATCAAGCTTTGCAGCCAATGGAGCTTACCAAATATATCTTGCACTAGAATGTAAGACATGGCTATCTGAGGTGCATCCTTGCTCAAAAATTTTCACCAATATAAAACTGTGCTTCTCCAATAGATTTAAACTGCATTAGTTTTTACAAACAAGATCAATGATTCCGGACAAAGGATAGAAAATAGAAAAACGTACTTATGAGCAAAGTTTGACATATTAATTAGGTGAGGATACAAAGATGAAACTCTAGTTTCTGCAACAATTGTACGGAAAGCAAGGAGCATTTGTTCTTTCAATGTGAATGCCCCTTCTTTAGAAGGATTTGGCAACAGTTTGACTAATAATTGCTGGAGTTGTTGTAAAGAAATACTGTTGTAGTGGGGAGTAGTTGTATGAACTAGCCTAGGCTGCCACTATTTATATTGTTCTACTTTAGATAAAATGAAAAGGCTAACAGGAAACAATCTTAGCACATAAGTGCCAAAACCCAAAGTTTTATATGGTTCAGTTTCGGGTACTTTGCAAATAAGTGGCTTGACTCTGCACAAGCACAATCTCAGCAAACACTATGGGCAATGAATTTCCAAAGAAAGATCAGATAGATGTTCCAGTCATGAAAGGCAAACCTTCAATGAATGCCTAATGATGAGGAGGAAACGGAGACATTAAGGCTTCAAATGATGAAACTAAAAGCCAATTTTTGAAGTCATCGTCGCTATAAAGCTCAACACCATAGTGCAGAACACCATTTTCCATGCTTATAACTTTGTGCAACTAGCTTAATGATCCTCATCTGTGATCTGAGTCATTAATGACAACCATAAGAGAAGATTTAGTCATTGGCAATATTAATATGCATGTTAGGTTTTGAGTTTGTAATGTTGGCAAACCATGACAAAAACTAAGTCTTATTAGTTTATAATGGTCTACATTGAAGCCCAAGGCAAAAAACTCAAGTTCGGGATGAAGAAAAATGAGTTACAATCTGTTTCGTTCGATTGATACTCGATTGATGCTTGATCGATCGAAATTCGCGTATCAGCAAAATTAGCAAACGTAAAAAGGCCATAACTTATTCGTTTGAAGCCCAAATCGCGAGCCGTTTTTTCCAGTATTTAAAGGACATCATAAGCTAACCCTAGAGAGGTTTTTCAGAGTTTTTTTAGAGATATTAGAGTGCATCTTGTGCCTCTTTTGTAGATCTAGGGTTTTGTACCCAAAAGCTCTCTAATGTCTTCTACCGGTGTTATTCCTTGAAGAATCTCAAGATTCGGTATTGTAGAAGTTGTTGCATACAAGAAAAATGTTTAAGAAGATCCAAAACCTTTGAGTGGAGTCTCAAAGTCACAAACGTGGGTGTTTGTGTTTTGCAAAGATTAAAGAAAGAAGGAGTCCGTGGTCTCGGAGCTGTCACGTGGTCGTGGTAGTAAGTTTCCTACAAGCAGGTAGCAATAGGATGTTAGTGGTCTAAGTCGCTATTGTGTAAACTTCAATTCTGTCTAGTGGATTTGCTATTTTACCTTAAGGATAGCTAGGTTAAATCCTCCCTAGGTTTTTTACCGGTTTGGTTTTCCTGAGTCATCATATCATGTATTTTTTATTATTCCGCACTTTAGCATGATTTGATATATTTGTGTTAACCTAGAATTGTTTAATTTACCTAAGTTAATCACTTGACTAATTATCTAGGTTAATCTGTTGGGTTTAAGGGGTCTAAACGAACTAACAATGCAAAAAAGAAAGACTTACTTCATTGGCTATTCAGGATCTTTGCTTATATTCCCAAGTTCTTGCCAAACTTCCTTTATATGTGGGTATTGTTTCTTTTGGCAGGGAGAAATAAATAAGCTCTGATGAGCTGATCTTTGATTTGCCACATCCAATCATTTGGCATAGCTGCCTCGCTATTCTGTTTGCCATTGTCAGTTTCTATGGGCATCTTCTATCAACCTTGCATGAAATTTGAGTGGAGTTTTGCACAAGCATTTGTTGGAGGCAGATTTGCAAAGGAGTAGGGGATCAGAAGCCCAACATCTTCCATATAGGGATTATTCAAGTTAACGAGCATCAATTAGAAGTAAGAAGTTTAAAGATGGCATAATATTGCAATAGACAACAACGAAAATGTTCTCAAAAAGAAATCAATTTTAAGATTTTAATCTCTATTTCAAGGAGTTATAACATGTAAAAAGGAATTTCAAATTCTAACCAATAAAGAAGTGATGGATGAGACATATCATCTGAGCAATAAAAAAAAAATAGTTAAATTTTTTTTTTTAAAAATTTTTACGACTAAGATAAATTAAAAAAATTAAAAAAAACCAAGCATATATATCACAAAATAGTTCAACCCTGACACAAAAACACAAACAATCAACACATCTATCTACTCTAAAACAGACACTAATATACCCCTGCAGCCAAAATGGCTCTATTTTGTACTGAGTTCTAGAACCCCGTAAACTACACTAACGATGTCTAATGTCATTTTTAACTAAACACAGGATCTTCTCTTTGCTATAAATGACTCCCTCGTGAACATTAGCATTGCCTTGACACCATATATGATTAATGAAGGCAGCCCAAGCCAACTTGTAAACAATAGTTCTGAAACATTTAGGGCCCATTTGGTACATGTGTTTAAAAACTGAAAATTGTTATTTGAAAACATTTGTGAAAATACGTGTGGGTGAAAAAGTGTGTAAAAATACTTGTAATATTGTTTAAAAACTGAAAATGGTTGTTTGAAAACACAAACCAAACACCCCCTTACTTTCAAGGAATGAATACCTTAGCAAAACATTGAACTCCAATCATTCAGTTGCTTGCAGACTAAACAAAACCTTAACACCTATTGCTATAGCCTTTTATTAGAGGAACAGTTATAGGAATATGTGATCTTTGGCCTCTTGCTTTCTTTTGTAGAACACACATACTAGGTTAGACTTATCCCCATTTACCAACCCTGTCAGGAGTGGGAAGTCTATCCATAAGTGTTAGCAAAAAAAATGAAGGCATGCTTGCAAATAGCAGCAGAAAAACAAACCAAAGCCCTCTAATTAACGATTGGATGCCTTTCCCTAATCTTATTCTATGTTTATCTAAACTAACAAACATCAAAATCAATAGAAATGCAGCAATTTATTACTTCCTAAGCACAATGAGGAGCATAAAAGTAACCCAGCATAGATAGTACCAATTCATGTCACAAAATAGAGCTACCAAAGAATTTCATGCATAGTATAAGAAAAAATAAGAATGCTTTTGTCAATTGAACAAACAAAACAGGAGTTACGGGAAAAATATATCATGTACCATATTTTGAGAGTCAATCTCTCATAACTTTCCTTTTGGACTGGAAGATTAAGGCTCATGCTTATTACTTTCCACAGTTGAATCCATGACCAGCCAAATGGGTTGTTTACTTTGAGATTGATCTTGATCTTCCTTCCTCATAAATGGTTTGTATCTTCTAGTCTTATGCTGTTTCTAATACCAGATTGAGATTATATTCAGATGAGTTAGATTTGACCAGAAGTTAACAAATCAATTAAAGCATAGAGAGTACCGGAGTTCCAATTGATGTGGCATTGTCAATGATTTTAGGAAATCAAGCCACAACAACTTTAATGGTAGTCCTCCAAAATTTCCTACAGAAAAGAATAATCTTTTTTAAACAAATTTCAAATCTTCAAATTGTCATTGTGTAGAAAATTCTAAATAACACATAACCCATTCTGATCAAAATTAGGGATCTCCAAAAATTCAAATTTTAACTCCACATGACCACAGCATAGAAAACCAACTCTTTGTTCAGTTAAAATAGCTATTCAAATTAATGAAACTAACCAGTGTTGCGGCCTATCAAAAAATAAAAAATGTGGCCATCAAATTTTTGAGTTGTGTATGCCTTGAAGAGTACTGGAATGTCATCATCAACTATGTTCGGTATCCTACCACTACAACTGTAAGCCCACACCTCCTAATTTCTTGCATGAAACAGGCTTTATTAAAAACTGCATACGATGACTGGCAATCTTTTCCATTTCTATTTTATAATGATCATTTCCATCTCAAGGATAGAGCACAAACCCTAAAAGAGTGGCAAGAGAGGGAGTGATCCTTCTGGTTCTGAGACAATAGTAAAAGAAATGCTGCAAAATGGAGTTACCAGAGGCTTTAGATCCCTCTTCTCTCTCACTATCATCATTCAAAAAACCTCCACTTGTATCTAAAATTTATGATCCCTGACACACACACACACACAAAAATTCAAAAAAACTAATCAATAAAATGCTAATATAGTTTTAAATTTTAACAACTATAATCATTAATCGAAACACAATTGGATTCAAAAAATTGATCCAAGATAGAAATATTAACCGTAACTAGAAATAATAGGCACAAAGTAGCAATAAACACTGATTGAAAATGATGATCATGAAAAATAATCAAGGAATTTCACCTCATCATTTCGTCTTTTTAAAGTCTCTGTTTGCTTCAACACCCTCCTCTTACTACCCTGTCCCATAATATGTATCTGTCTTCTTCTGTGTATGTCAATCGCCCTGTTCAGCTTCGCAAATCATGCTTTCATCATTGTCTACTTCCACTTCTTCATCCGCCGTATACTTTGTCCAATTGATAAGTCCTTATGCTTAGTCCCATCTTCTTAATCACTGCTATCCTCAATCTTGTATACCTCAACCACCAAATCTTTGTCATTGATTTCTTGTTCACTGTCTTGATTATCATTAATCCACATCCATGCCTAAAAGAAAAGCATAAGATTTATGTCACATTATTCTAAATGGCCAAAATAAAGAAACTCCACATAGACCCACACAATATTAACTGATCCTAAACCATATTCAATTACACTACAGTAATCATGTTTTTCTTTGACCTCATGCATAATGTTTTTCCGAAACCATTTCCCTTGAATGAACTTTTATATGAAAAAAATAAAAATAAATCTTAAAATAGCTTTCTATGCAACAGGAAGTACATGTTCAGATCAATCCAATAATTTCTCAAGTGTTAACTCTTTGTTATGTTAACATAGCTGTTTGGATGAATGCAGCTTACCACTGTAGCAGCCCATTAACTTGACAACACAGGTATCATTCTTAATACATTACAAATGAACATGGGATGCATGAATTATTTCTTGAGCCTCTGGACAATAGTGTAATCATGGTTTTCTATCAGGAGATATACATGACCATCAGATTTTAGAGTTGTGTATGCCTCGAGGAGTACTGTAATGTCATTGTCAATTGTCTCCAGTATTCCTACCGCTGCAACTGTAAACCACACCTCCTAATTTCCTGCATCAAACAGGGCGTTAAAAAAAAACACGTACTATGACTTGAAATCATTTTCATCTCTACTTTATAATGATCGTATCTATCTCAAGGAAAGAACACAAACCCAAACAGTGGCAAGGAATGCAGCAGGGAGGGATTGATCCTTCTAGTTCTAAGGGGAGAGTCAAATAAATCATAAAAAAGGGAGAGTTAAAGTCAACCCAAACTTCAATAACAGAGGCTTCATATCCCTTGCTATCATCATTTATAAAAACTCTACTTCTAACTAAACATCATGATCCCTGACACACGAACACGCAAAAATTCAATAAAACCAATCAATAAAATGTTAATATAGTTTTAACAACTATAGTCATTAATCCAAACACAATTAGATTTAAAAAATTGATCCAGGATATAAATATTAAAAGTAACCAAAAATAATAAGGACAAAGTAGCAATAAACACAGATTGAAAATGATGATCATGCAAGTAATCAAGGAATTTCACCTCATCATTCGTCTTTAAAGTCTCTGTCTTCCTCTATGTACGTCAATCGCCCTTTTCTGTTAAGCTCCGCAAAAAACCTTCTTATCATTGTCTATTACACTTCTTCATCTACCTTATACTTAGTCCAATCTTCTTTTTTGACAAGTCCTTATGCTTCGTCCCATCTTCTTCATCGCTAATGTCCTCAATCTTGTATACCTTAACCACTAATCTTTGTCATTGATTTCTTGCCCGGATTCATTATCTTGATCATTATCAATCCAAATGCATGTCTAAAAGAAAAGTATAAGATTTATGTCACATTATTTAAAATAGCCAAAATAAAGAAACTCCATAAAGACCCAAACAATATTAACTGATCCAAAACCATATTCAATTACACTACGATAATCATGTTTTTCTTCGACCTCATGTACAATGTCTTTGTGAAACCATTTCCCTTGAATTCATACTTTTATATGGAAAAAATAAAAAAATAAAAAAATCTACACAAATAAAAATTCCTGTATCTTTTTCACTATGCTGTTGCAACCCACAATTTCCTTAATAGGCACACCAGAAGGCAAACTTGATGGATAAACCTCACCGCATTTGACCAAGTTTTCATCTTCAAAATCCTACTCAGGTTACAGGTGGTTCCCCCTTTACTTCATGTTGAACATCTTTCCTGATAGGCACTCCACCAGACCAACTTGCTAAATAAACCATATTACATTTAATCAAATACTATTTTTCTACAAACTACTCTCAATACCTTGCTTTTATATTATTTCTAGCTCATGATAATGGGTGTAGAGGTTTTCCATTTAATGTTTTTTTTTTTTTTTTTTAATCTTAACACCCAAAAACAACTTTTATATCATTGCGTAACCCCTGCTCTAATCATTTTCTTCACAATGCACCAAAATTGTTATTTATCAAATCAAGAAAGCAAAAAATAACTCAACCTACTACACAACTATAAAAAGTGTTAGGGACCTTAAAGGTTTCACTGGAAAAAAAAAATGTAAATTGCCACATGATTTACCTATAATCAAATCAATGGTTCTTAAGTTTGCATCTTGTATAGAGGCTGACAATTCCTAAATGAAGGAACTGTCATGTTCTAGTGCTACGTTTACCATTTACTAAACTGAAAAGGGGCAACACAAGCAGTTGAAATTACATTAACGTCTCTAGCACCATGTCAGAAAGCAAAATGAAGGAAATAATAGGCAGTCCTTAAAGTTAGGTAGCTACACAAATAATCCTCTACAAGTTCTTTCCTTGCTATATTTCAAAACTGAGATGTTCAAATTTCCAGGCATGGCAAACAACACAGTTAACACCAAAGCAAGACTTACATCCTGGCATCCCTACCTAAATCCCCTAAGATATCCGTATACTCATGTCCTGCTAGTCTTTTGAATGCATTATTTCAAGAAGAAGTTTTGTAACTTGAACAATTACTATAACCATGTGCCCATTTTCTTTGTCTTTTCACAATAAATTTAAACAGTCCACTAGCTCCTTCAAGATAAAATGGTGACTCCACAATTAAGCAACACTCCACATCTCAGCTAACAAGGGAAACGTACATTGCTATAATCTTTCATAAAATTTTCTAACCTACAAGAATTTGGTGAAGCTAATTCAAGAAAGATTGATTCTCTTTAAAATTGGCAGATTTGATCAAGAAGAATTAATGCAGGGAAACACTTCAAAAAGAATAAAGTCAATGAGAATATAATTGACCTGGGCAGCATAATTACTTGATGGATGTGCCCAGCCAGCATCCTGGATTGAACAATGATGATCATTTAACGACACAATGGAATTCGAGCAATTAATCCAAGATGGAAATATTAAAGGTAACTAGAAATAAGAGGCATAAAGTAGCAATATAAACATAGATTTAAAGGTAATGATTGAGCAATTTAAAAGGGAATCTGACCTCCTCATTCATTGTCTTCTTCAACACCCTGCACTTACTACCCAGTCTCATCATAATGTATCTGTCTTCTTCTGTGCATGTCTACTGCCCTGTACTGTCCAGATTTAAAAATCCCCTTCATCAATGTTTATTTCCACTACTTGTTCATCCACCTCAAACCCAGCCCCATCATCTTCCTCATGATTACTGTCCTCAATCTTGTCCACCTCAACCACATCACCATGCATCTACCTGCATGTCCAAAAGAAAAGCATACCAGCTATGTCAGATTAGTTTAAATAACCCAAAATGAACAAAACCCACAATGACCCATATAATAATATTAAACAAGAAAAATAAAATATAATAGAACCCATACCACTGAGAGATTAGAGCAACCCAAACAAATAGAATGATTTGGTGGCGGTAGTGTGTTTGTGATATTGGGAAAATTTATCAAGGGACGGGACGTGGTTGGTATTATCAATTGTTTTTGAGGGATAATATAGAAGTTAATTAGCTGCGTCTATTTGCACAAATCCATATATGTATTTATATATTTGATAGGATAGTTTTGCAAGAAAAGAAGAGTTACCTCTGAATCAATGTTGTTTGGAAGTTGACCGTCTCTTTGCACGTACTTACCATTAATTGTGATGTTTGGAATGTGAGAAATGTTGGGCCAGTAATCTCCTATCCCTCTTTCGCAACGCTGGTTGAGAATTAGACATCCATTGATCTCTAATCTCTTCAATGGAGTATTACGCAGGTAGTCTGGCAGAGACTTTAGATTGCCGCACCGCAGAATTTCCAAGGAATGAAGAAGTGGCATTATTTTTATTTTTGGAGTATTATTAGTAACAAAAGCATTAGCACTATTATCTTTTTCTTCTTCTTCTTCTATTGTTCCTCCCATCCCTGTCCATTCTTCCCACTTCTTCAAAAAATCAAATTTGAGAGATTTAAGGTTTGGGAATATGATGATGTCTTTGTTGTTACTGTTTTTGGATGATTCTGATAATTCGTCTATTCCCAAAAATTCATCTCCCACCTTTCGAATCATTGGAGCGTTTGCTATCATTAAGTCTTCCAGCAACGGCAGCTTCCCCAAAGGAGGCAACTGCTCTAGGTTTGGGCACTTTCCGATAATAAGCCATTTCAAATAGGTCAATTTGGACATCATCCAATTAGGATACATTGTGGTGCCCTTATAATAACCAATTCCTAAAACTTTCAAGCAGGGAGGTGGCTCCAAGGCATTTAGAACGGCTGCATCTTTCTCCATTTTTCTTCTTCTTTCTTCCTCTGTCTCTTCCTCTACCTCCTCTTCCTCTTCCTCCTCTTCCTCTTCCTTTTCAGATTCGCTATTTATTTCCTCTAATGTGTTAAATGATAGAATCAAACAACGGAGGTGGTTCTTCTTCTTCAATGTATTCTCGATCGCACCAAAATCTACCACATTTTTCAACCCGTATATTATAAGTGTCCCTTGAATGTGGTTCAAATGATCTAATTCTCCCAGTTGACATATTTCTTCGCCCTTACCAACAGGAAAGTAACTTAATGTTTTAAGACAAGTTAATCTCCCAATTCCCCTCGGAAATGATTTTATTTCCATTTCTCCCATATAATTTTCTCCCATATCACACAACATGAGGTGTCTTAAATTAATTAGTTTACCTATCCCTTGGGGTAATTTCTTAAGATTCCGACAGTCACTAACATCCAAACTTTGTAAATTACATAAGTTACATATACTTTCAGGCAATTCTTCTATCTGATAGCAAGATAACTTGAGATACCTTAAATGTATCAATTTTTCCACCTCATTTGGAAGTTCCAAAATGTACCAACCTTTCAAATGTAATGTACGTAGGCATGTCAAATGGTTGAATAACTTGGATTGGACAATCTGAGAAGACATAAAATATAAATAGAGAAAGCGTAGATTTTTTGCTCCATAAACAAACTCAGGAAATGTTTCTTCAACCATTAATGACAACTGGCGAGCCCTCTTAAAGTTTTTCTCAACCTCTTCATCACCTTTAATTGTGAAGCATACATCTTCTGTCATTTTCTGTGCAAAGTCATGCACAATATCATGCATTTTGCAACTTTCAATTCTACCATCAATTTCATCTTCCTTAAAATCTTGAAAAAAAGAGCGCATGGCTAATTTTTTAAAGCACTTTTCTGCTATGTCTTCCATCTCCATATTTCGTTTTGCGTCAATATATCCTTGTGCTATCCAATGAATGACTAACTCAAATCTATCAATGACATGATCTTTTGGGAAGACAACACAAAATAAGAAGCATTGTTTCTCTACTGAGGACAATTCATAATAACTCAACAACAATGGTACCAAAAGACCTTCTTGAACATTTTCTAAATCCCACAAACTATTTTCCAAAACTTCTGCCCACTGTTCTTTTCTTCTCTTGTTGCACATGTAGCCCCCTATAAGCTTCGCAGCAAGCGGCAAGCCTTGGCATTTACCCGCTAGTTGTCTACCTAGGGGTTCAATATCCTTATGTTGAGATATATTTTCATCAAAAAATGCTATTTTCCTAATAATCAACCAACAATCATCAACAGTTAAATTGCTTAAGCTGATTATGTGGGTTTTGGCACTACCCATCATGTGCGCAACTTCCTCATTTCGTGTGGTGACTAGAATTCTACTACCTTGGGCACCATATGTGAGAACATCTTTGAAAGGCTCCCACTTTTTAGACTCTTTTGGGGGGTCTTTAGCCCACACATCATCAAAGACAAGAAAAAACTTTTTGTCCTTAATCAAATCACAGACTATAAGCAATAGAGCTTGCAATGTAGTAGTGGTGTTATTGAGGGATTCATGTTTAGGGTCAAGCTCCTGGATGATTGCTTTGGCAACCTTGCACTCATCGAAAGGATCAGAAACACAGACCCACATTATTTTCTCAAAATGATCTTTTACTTTTGAATGATTATAGGCTAGTTTAGCAAGAGTTGATTTTCCTATACCGCCTATACCCACTAAGGAGATGACAAGAGGATTGCTTTCCTGTTGACTACCCACGCCTAATAGGTTGTTCAGTGGATCAACCTTGTACTCGTTACGGCCTACTATTTTAGAAACATCCACAATGGACGTAATTTCTAGTCTTTCAACTCTTTCAGGTTGACTATTCAAGTCAATCCCAAACTCCTGTTTGCCTTTGAGAATATTAGCTAATGTTTCATTCAGTTTTTTTATCTTGTGACCAACCTCATGGCGAGCAGAAACATTGTCAACTTGACGAAAGAAATATGATGGCGAGGGGAAGAAGGACCATACCTTCTTCATTTTTTTCTCAGGGGGGGCAGGAGCGTTACTTTGAGCAGCTTTTTCTCGTTCTTCTTCTTTCTGAATTTGTAATTTGATCTTTGCAGTTTTCCAGGTGTCCAACACGTCATCCATCATGTAGTATGCATCTTCGAGCTTATCATACCAAAGCTTCACAGCGTCATCCCTCAGTCGTCTTTCCTCGAACTTGTTGAGCATCGCCTGGACCATTTTGAAATTGTCTTGAAGATTTTGGAGTTCATCATCAACTCCAACAAGCGACTGTAGCTCCTCTAGAGCCTCCTGGGCTGCGAATGAACCCAACTGCTTCAAGAGATCAGTAACTAGTGACAGTAGTGCATCAGCCATAGTTAATGGAGACTGAAAGTTATAAGTTGAGAATACAATAAGGAAACAGAACACGAATGACAAAAATAAGGAGCAAAGTGAGAAACAGACTATGAAGCACGGGTGCGTTTCGGGACTCGGGTGCGGGTGCGGGTGCGGGTGCGGGACTCGGCAATTTTTGAAAAATATGGGTGCGGGTGCGGCGGGACTCGGCGATTAAAAAATTATTAAAAATATTTTTATTTATATTTTTAATATATTGCTAAGCATATTTTTTCACATTATATAAACATACACCAAATTTAAGAGCAATACTAGATAATATATTAAAAATATAAATAAATGTATGAATTGAGAGGGGAGTGTAGGGTGTGAGAGAAAATGCTTGAGTGAGGGGCTGAATTTCGGCCTGAATTTCGGCCGGAATCGGCCTGAATCGGCCGGAATTTCGGCCGAAATCGGCCGTTTCGGCCGAAATATACCGTTTCGGCCGGAATCGGCCGGTTCGCCGGTATCGCCGGTACCGCCGATATCGGCCGAAACGGCCCGATTCGGGGCGATTCAGCCCGGTTCCGGGCGAATCGGCCCGCGTCTCAGCCGCGTCGGGGCGAGTCGGCCCGAGTCGGCGCGGAAAAAAAAAAAGACACGTGGCCGACGCGGCACCGACGCGCGGGCAGCGGCGTCCGGTGCGCGTCGCCGCGTCGGGCCGCGTCCGACGCGGGTGCGGCGCCTCCGGCGCCGCGTCCGTGCATTCCAGGAAACAGATCACGCAATAGCAGGTGTGCTTGTGCTTCTTCACTCCTATTATTTGGCTTTTATAACGAACTAGCAGTCTCGGTGAATAATGAAAACATTTAATATTTATTTATTAAGATAATTTCTGTCTTTACTGAGGATATGATATATGGTATCAGTAACATGGTACCTCATCTTAAATGTTATTATTGATCTTTATTTATTCGAGTAAAAAGAAAATATGGGTCATTTAAGTATTGTACTTGAATTTTTTTTTTTATAATTAAAAAATTTATTAAAATAGTTTATTAAAAAATGTGCTAAGAATATCTGTTAACAAAATCTTAAAAATATGTGGGCCATGAAGTATTCCAATGTGATGGTAATATACATATCAATTTTAATTAGAATTTATATTTTACAGCGTGTATTGTGGAATGAGGATGGCTCGTCTTGGTCATAGACTCATAGGTTCCAGCTTCCAACCATTCTGCTGAACAAAACCATTATTACAAAAATTGAAGTGTTGTTGGTCCACACAAGATCGAACAGGGAAGCAGGAGCAACAACATTTCAATTTTAGTTGCACTAGCCATTCAAGCTATGATGATTTTTTTACAGGTCCACACAAAATAGCTACAAACATGAAAATTTAAATATTGAAACAATTCTTCTCAAAGTGAACTCATTGATATGATATTAAGCAAGCTCTCTAGGTGAAGATTATTAACAATTGAGCAATATTATCCACAATTTTGCTACTAACCCAAGCAATTTACATCCTTTTGAAACCACTTGACATATATTGTACACCGTTATAATATGAGCAAAGGGTAATATCAAATGGATAAAATTTAGTTGCAAAATTGGTTGTAGGTTAAGGCTACAAACTTACTCAATAAAATAATGTTACTACATATTTTGAAAATCTAAACGTTGAATTGTAGGTTCTTACACTCTTAATACACATGTCAAATTTTGTATCAATTGGATATTATTTACTATATGATCTATAAGTTTATATTTTATACATAATTTTAAATTACAAAAATTTACAATTTAAAAAATTAATTGATGATTTGGTCACACGTCCAGACAAAAGACTAACAAACATGAGACTTGAATTAACAACTACTTCTCAAAGTGAACTTATTGATATAAAGATATATATTAAGCAAGCTTACAGTTACCGGGAGAAGATTATTAACACTTGGGAAATATTATCTTATAAGTCATCTGCTTATACATAATTTTTCCCCCTAATCCAAGCAATTTACATACTTTTGAAATCACTTTAACATATTCGATGCACTGTTATTACTTATTATGAGCAAAGGGTATTTAAAATATGTAAGATTGTTTAGACCAATTAAACCCAAACAGATTAATCTAGAAAATTAGCCAAGTGATTAACTTAGGTAAATTAAACAAATCTAGGTTAACACAGATATATCATGTCAGTTCGTTTAGACCCCTTAACCCAACAGATTAACCTAGAGAATTAGCCAAGTTACTTAGGTAATTTAATTAAACTAGGTTAACACAAATGAATATAAAAACAATAAAGCAGCGGAAAATAAACAACACAAAGATATGATGACCCAGGAAACCACACCGGTAAAAACCTGGGGAGGATTTGACCTAGCTATCCTCAAGGTAAACTGAATCCACTATGAAAGAATTGAAGTTTACACAATAGACTTAGACCACTAACGTCATATTGCTACCCGAGTGTAGGAAACTTACTACCATGACCCCATGATAGCTCCGAGATCCACGGACTCATTCTTTCCGGAATTCTTCAGCAAATCCACAAGCGCACCTGCTTGTATATCTTTGTGCTCTTTGATTCTGCAACTGTAACGATCTACACAACTCTTGACATAAATCTCAAGTTTGTAAACCCTAAGTGTATGTGAAGGTAAACACCTCTAGATCTCACAATGAGATTCACAAACACAGCAAAACAGAATTCTAAAAACGTGGCTAGGGTTTTCCCTTTTATACTTAGGGCAAACATAAAACCCTATACATTAAAACGGGCTTGGGCTGAGTTGGAAAATTCTGCAGAAAAACGTTCTGTGCGATTTTCGATCGATCGAGTCTAATTTTCGATCGATCGAGTCTCACAGAAAGTTACAAGTAATTCTGCATAAAAACTCGATTCTAACTTTACAATAAATCCCATACTTTGAGCAAGTCTAACACACGACTCAACATTGTTTTGATCATGGTTTGCCAACATACAAAATGAAGTTCTAAATACATTAGATCCTAGTCTTTAGAACCTAACAAACTCCCCCTTTGGCAATCCGTGACAAAACACAGACTAAACAAAATGCTCAAAGTTACAAATTGAAAAAAGCCCATTACAAAAAAATAGCCACTTAACAATTCAACCTAAACTACTATCCAACAGTTGCAAGGTAGACAGCAGCTCGACTGAAAACAACCTGTATATTCCTGTAACACTTAACAAACACATAAACGCATGTGTGGAAAGAAAGACATATAAACAATAATATGAAACAGAAATATAAAAAACACAAATAAATTCTAACTCTCCCCCTAAGTTAGATACATCAAAAAAAATTTTATATTCTCCCCCTAAACAAAACAAATTTACTCCCCCTAAACAAGACAATCAGGATTCCCACATTTCATCTATTTCTCCCCCTTTTTGTCACGTATTGACAAATACAACTCAAACAAAGAGCAACAACTCAACAGAGAACAAGAGGAAATAGAGAATTAAGGGAACACAAACAATTTAGCTCTATAGAAAATAGAGAAAACTCCCCCTATAAAGAGCAATAACTTCCCCTATGAACAACAAAGGTTAAAAAAAAACTTTTCTCCCCCTATAAAAATAGGAAAAACAAAACAAGTTTTGGGAAAAATAGTTTTGGGGAAAATGTAGGTGGTGGGGATAAATAAAAACACACAAACCTAAAAAAAATTAAGTTGAGGATACATATGAAGAAAAAATATTCTCTCTTTCAATAAATGCAAATTTGACACTATGTGACCCATAAATAGTTGCATGACTAGAGAAAATATTTGCACATTGATTATCATCACATCTCTTAAGAAAAATATTTTCTGTAGTTCACACATAAAAATAGCATATACTAGAAAAGTACATAACTCAAAAATTAATCAATCAATTTATAAATCAAGTTGAGTACCCAATTTAACAAAGTGTATGCATGTTATGTGTGAAAACAATGAGAGATATGACTGCAAAACTGCAAGATGGATACAGAAAAACAATGCAACTCATGTGAATCCTAACCATAAATGATGCATGAAAAAATTTTGGTTAAAAACTCTAAAAACTGAAAATTTTTCAGTTTCGATCGATCGAGTATCGATCGAATACCAATCGAGTCAGACAGAATCAAACCAAAAATTTTAATCGCAATTTCGATCGGTCAAGAAACAGCTTCGATCGGTCGAAATTCTGGAAAACTCAATTTTTTTGAAAAACAGAGCAATTTAATGCAGAAATTCCTCAAAGCACAATATTTCATGAATGAAATGCATGAGTATGAGACTAAAAGTTTTTCAAAAAAAAAAACATGAATACAGCCCAGATCTTCCAAAATTAAAATTTTCAATCAATTTGTCCTTAAAACTCAAATTTTGCATCAAAATCAAGGAACATATAATCTTGGATGGCCACAACAAAATCACACACAATAACATGTACAAAGTTTAGCAAAGAGTAACATGTGTAGTGTGTGCAACTAGCAAAAGCTTGAGATACATGTGAGGTGATATGTGAATAGTAATCAATCACAAAGTCTACAAAATTCATCACATAGAATTTGAAAGAGACTATCACCTAAAGAGTTACATCATATAACTCTCACATCTCCTAGAATAAAAGCTTGCAATCATGTAAGTTTCTTGATTTGCCTCATTATTCAATTTAATTGATTAGAAACTTAATAAAAGCCGGGATAATGTACACACCAATTTTAATTAGAATTTGTGAGATTATTATAGTCCAATAATGTACACACCAATTTTAATAGAGGCTACACCTTATTTTCTTTTTGTGCATGTGCTACACTTTCTCGAGCACAAAATCTTACGATATGCACTAAGGTGTTCATGATTGGCTAGTAAACAGTGGTGAGATGGTTATTTATGCCTTTCTCATTAAGACCAAGTCCGACAGACAAAGGCATGTGACTTCAAGATCAAGACAAAGTGATCAAAAACTATAAACATCTTCCCACACAACATGCACTACAAAGCTCAAACTAGTAAAGTGCAATAAAAATAAGCTTATCCAAGCTAAACAAAGTACATAAACATGTTATGTAAAGATAATATGGCCAACCTTAATTATAAATTCAAGATATATAATACAAAACACATAAAAATCTTTTTGGTTAAAAAAATTTTATGACCAAAACTAAAAGCACACATTAAGCTAAAAGATTAAAAATGCAAATGCAATGCATGACAGTGCTTAACTAAGCTATAGAGGGTACACAAACATGAAATATCAATTTCTTAATTAACCCATGAGTACATGTACAAACTAGTACATACTCAAACAAAATCAAAAAATAGCTTAGGACTTATAGAACACATGCTATTCAAGTTTCTCCACAATGTCAAGCATGTTCTAAATCAAGAGAGATATCATAATTCATGTAATCCTCAAAACAAATAAAACAACAAAAAAACTAAAAGAAAACATGTCCACAATTAATTGAAAGAATTAAATCAGGGACAAGTCAACAACACTCACCTTAGAGAATCTTTTCTCACCCATATAGCACGAGTCTTCAGCTTTGTAGGTGAAAATCCATGTGAAGCAGAGTGTATTTGAGGAATTACACCAATCTTCTGAGAAAGACTAAAATCCTGCAAATTCCTTTCACAAGCCAACAAGCTCAAATTTTTCAAAAGCATATGAAACAATTTATTTGGACTCATGGCAGGAGAAATATCATCACATATCCTAGATTGTAACATAGAATGCTTCAATTTCAATTTATGACAATTAGGACGAATGTGACCGGAGACACCACAAAAGTGACAAACAGGAACAAATTTAGGAACATCAGTATTCCTAACAGCAAATCTAGTCTCAGATTTTTTATGCTCTCTAACAGTAGGTTTAGACTTAGGTGTAGAAACTTCAGCGTCTACATCAGAACTTTTACCTTTGTCTAACCTAGCAAAATAAGCCTTTTCTTTATTATTCCTCTTGAAAGGAGGGATATAAACTTTTTCAGCTTTAGGCTTAAGAGAAACAGAAACACTTCTGTTAACAACAGCAGGCTTGGTACTAGTCAAATTTTCAATTTTAGCTTTAGATTCAACTAACTCTTGTTCCAAGCTTTTCATCTTCTCATCTTTAGAGGAAATTTGATTTCTCAAAAATTCATTCTTTTTATTAGATTCATCTAATCTAACAATCAATTCCTTTTTTTCAAGATTAGCCAATTTTAACTCTTCCTTAAATTTTTTAGCAATTTTCAAAGACTTAGATAATTCTTTACGAAGAGTTTCAAAGGCATCAATAAAATCAACAGAAACAACAGTGTCCTTTTTATTCAAATCATCACAAACATGAGCAGAAAGACACTTCAAATTATCCATGATAACAGGGATCAAGGATCAACTCTTAGATCAAAAGATCTAACACAAAAGAGCTACCCGCTCTGATATCACTTGTCAGTTCGTTTAGACCCCTTAACCCAACAGATTAACCTAGAGAATTAGCCAAGTTATTAACTTAGGTAATTTAATTAAACTAGGTTAACACAAATGAATATAAAAACAATAAAGCAGCGGAAAATAAACAACACAAAGATATGATGACCCAGGAAACCACACCGGTAAAAACCTGGGGAGGATTTGACCTAGCTATCCTCAAGGTAAACTGAATCCACTATGAAAGAATTGAAGTTTACACAATAGACTTAGACCACTAACGTCATATTGCTACCCGAGTGTAGGAAACTTACTACCATGACCCCATGATAGCTCCGAGATCCACGGACTCCTTCTTTCCGGAATTCTTCAGCAAATCCACAAGCGCACCTGCTTGTATATCTTTGTGCTCTTTGATTCTGCAACTGTAACGATCTACACAACTCTTGACATAAATCTCAAGTTTGTAAACCCTAAGTGTATGTGAAGGTAAACACCTCTAGATCTCACAATGAGATTCACAAACACAGCAAAACAGAACTCTAAAAACGTGGCTAGGGTTTTCCCTTTTATACTTAGGGCAAACATAAAACCCTATACATTAAAACGGGCTTGGGCTGAGTTGGAAAATTCTGCAGAAAAACGTTCTGTGCGATTTTCGATCGATCGAGTCTAATTTTCGATCGATCGAGTCTCACAGAAAGTTACAAGTAATTCTGCATAAAAATTCGATTCCAACTTTACAATAAATCCCATACTTTGAGCAAGTCTAACACACGACTCAACATTGTTTTGATCATGGTTTGCCAACATACAAAATGAAATTCTAAATACATTAGATCCTAGTCTTTAGAACCTAACATATCATATCATACAAAAGTGCGGAAAATAAATAACACATGATATGATAACCCAAGAAACCAAACCGGTAAAAACCTGGGAAGGATTTAACCTAACTATCCTCAAGGTAAAACGAATTCACTATGAAAGAATCGAAGTTTACACAATAGAGACTTAGACCACTAACATCCTATTGCTACCTGCTTGTAGGAAACTTACTACTACGACCACATGACAGCTCCGAGACCACGGATTCCTTCTTTCCTTGAATTCTCAACAAAGTACAAGCACACCAGCTTGTATATCTTGAAGCTCTTTGATTCTGCAACTGTATGATTACCAAGCTCTTGACATGAATCTTGAGTTTGGAAACCCTAAGTGTATGTGAAGGTAAACACCTCTAGATCTAACAATTAGATTCACAAATACAGCATTCAGAACTCTAAAAACATGACTAGGGTTTTCCCTTATATACTTAGGGCAAAACATAAAACCCTACACGTCAAACGGGCTTGGGCTGAGTTGGAAAATTCTGCAGAAAAATGATCTGCACGATTTTCGATCGATCGAGTCTAATTCTCAATCGATTGAGCCTGACAGATTTGCACAGTGAATTCTGCAGTAACTCGATTCCAACATTACATAATAAGTACATACTTTGAGCAAGTCTAAAACAAGACTAAAGATTGTTTTGGTCATGGTTTGCCAACATTACAAATTGAAGTTCTAATACATTAGTTCCTAATTATGTATTAGAATCTAACAAAATATACAAACCATGTCCTTCATAAAAGAATTGTACATATTCATAATTTTAGCTATCAAATATGGGGGAACTAAACTGAAGTAGTTTTGGTGTTTATAATCTTGTGGGTTTCAGTTTTTTTTTTTTTTTAATAATAAAAAAATTATCTAAAGACAAGAAATCACAAATCTTGTAAATAAGAGCTTCTTATTAAGATTCTAATTAAATTAATTACCAAAATTTATCACCTATAATAACAAACAATTATGTATTTTAAAGTGAAGGGCATGACCAAAATCAGTAGCAGACTGCCAAAGAAGAAACAGGAACCGGACTTTCAATTGGTCCGATAAAAACCATAAAACCCAATAGTTGAACCATAGAAATCATCAGTTCAACCGATAAAAACTGAATACCAAACCTTTTTAGATTGTTTTAGCCATTTTAGTTTTTAAAACCAAAGGAAGTTGATGTAATTATTTTTTTTAATTTTTTTTTGGTTTAAATTGATGTAATTATTTGATGAAAGGATAAACCACATACATATATACTAGAAAATACATATTGCTGTGCTACCGAGGGCCTCATATTAATTAAGTCATGCAAAAAGTAGAGTAAAAAACAAATGTACCAATGATGGTTCAAGGTCCGAGGGAGACTTGGACAAAGGGGTTTTTTTTTTAATTAATATATGCATAGCACCAATTTTAGCAATTTTATTTTATAAAATCATACTTTGCCCACTTAACATTATCATCAATTCTTTTAAGAGTGCTACTATAATCACAAATTTTTTTATAACATTGATAGTTTCCATTATTAGGATAGCTTTGGATTCCGGTATTAAAAGTAGTTGGCTGAATTTTTTTTTTTTTTTTTGGATGAGTTCCATTATATATAAGGACAACTTTGGATTCCTTTATTAAAAGCAGTGGCTGTGCTAGTGTTACTAAATGAGAAAGTATATCATGTTTCAATAATACTAACTCAGCATCTGTTTTGGTATTTTCTACCCAATAAATAAGTGACACATATTTCAAAAAACTACATCAAACTACTCTAATAAATAATAATGACTATCGCGAAAATAAATTAATCATTTATTGAAGTAGTTTGATGTGATTTTTTGAAACAAGTGTCACTCATTTATTAGGTAGGAAATATCAAGACAGATATTGAGTTGGTATTACCGAAACATGATATACTTTCTCCTACTAAAGGCTATAAAGGGGCTCAAAATAATTGAGTGAAAAAATTAGCGTCAAAAAGCAAAAGAACCGACTAAAGTCTCTACACTTTATTAATTTTTTTTTCTAATCTCCATAAAGTCTTTTTCCTCCTAAAGTTTGTTAAAAAAAAAAAAATCAATAGTTTAGCAGTAAAACTAAGAAAAATAAAAAATTTTATTAGTTTAAGAATAAAAAAAGAATTTTTTAAAGTTTAGCAAAGAAACACAATTTTTTGGTAAAATTGAGAGACCAAATTTATATTTTAGCCAAACTTTTCTTTAGGCGGAAAGTTCTTGGTATCAATAATGGCAAGGTTCATCAACTATATATCATTAGCATGATTGTCACTTTAAAAATATAAGTTATTGTGAGGTGATGGGCAAGGACTAAAGTTCAAATTCCAAACCAACGAGTTGCACATTGGTTTTATTATTATTATTATTATTATTATTTTTCGAGAGTTTCAATCTATGGCGTCCTCATCTGATAATAGCTCTTTATCATTAAACCAAAGCATTAATCGGTTTCTGGTATAAAGGGGGATTAAACTCCAGATTTCTTATTAAATTATCAGAAACTTTACCATTTGAACTAATTGAAACGCACACATTCGCTTTAATTGATTGAAAGCTCTATGCCATATTTTATTTTATTTTTGGTTCCTTGCCACTTACTTAACTAACCAATAAGTGAAATAAGTCTTCAAATGTACCACAGAACAGTAGTTCATGAGGAAATCTAGTAATACAATAAAATCTCATTATATTTTTAAAAAATTTTTTTTTTTTTTTGAGTTGTGGTGTATCTCAATAAAATCTTATTTTATAAAAATGCTATAAAAATGTCGAAACATTTTGTTATGGCCATTTAGGAATTCTTCTCTTAAAGTGGTCTAATATTATCAACTCTAAATTTAATTTATTTGTCAATAATTATTAAGTCAGTTTATGCTTTTTAGTATATCAAGTGAGAGTTTTAGAGTTTGAATATTCCTTCCAAAAAATAATTCAACTCGGCCACTCAATATGATTAACTAGTTAGATTAGATGAGTGTGATTTTTCATGAATGACAAATTAAAACTTGAAGGGCATCCATTTCTCACGAACCAATTAAGCTGACAGGTCCCTATCTAATAGGTATTATGTAGGGACAAATTTTTTAGAAAATCTTTGCCATCGAATAAATCATGTGCATGTGAAACAAGGGAATAAGACAATTAAGAGAATTGGGGTCTCCCTATATATATCACTGGGATTAGCATCCCATGCAATACCCTAGGTATTGCATGGGGTGCAATTCACCCAAACCCTTTACAAATATTTTACACTTTTTACTTTTTACTTAAATTTTTTTCTTAAATTTTTTGAATCAATGGTTGAGGTTGAAAGTTGCTTTTAATCTTGTTAACAAAATGCTTCCTCCAAAATGGTTTACAAAAGTTAAAATTGTTGTTTCCCATGATTACCATTTCAATGTGATTGCTATGATTGACTCTGGTGCTAATATGAATTGTATTTAGGAAGGATTGATCCCTTCCAAATATTTTGAAAAATCAACTGAAAAACTTTGCAACTTTCAATCTCAACCATTCATAGGAATTGCATCAAGTGCAATACCTAGGACCTGATCTCAATCCATATCATTGATCATCTGCACAAATAGATGTGTGATTTCTACCTGCTAGTGAGTAGGGTCCACGCTGGGGATGTTACCTGCTATCGTATTGTAGCCACTCACTGATGTGGGTCTGCGGGATGTTTTGCTTTTAGTAATGGACAACCCTTATTGCCTAAAAACAATGACTAATGAGTAAAATAAATTTATATAATCCTCAAATTATAATTTGAATAATAATATTTCATAGAAATTAGAGTTCACCTTAAAATTAAAGAACAGAGTTAAGAGATTACCAAGTTGGTACTTCAACATATCTCGTAACATTATATACAAATTAGTACTGTTAATTTCATGAGTTTTTAGATGGGAAGTTGAGGCATGGATTTGGTCGCTCTCTTGAGATGATACACGCCGTCAACAAAAATTTTAGAATAGTAGACTAGCAATTATGCGTGCTTACCCCCAAGACACAACAGTCCAACAAACTTGCTGATTATCTTTACAAGCCTACACCACTTGTGATGTGGGATATGGAAGCGTCAAGAAACAAAACACGTCTATTTTTAGAAAACAGGATATAAAACACATTTTCTTCTGAAAATAATCTCGAATTCACAAGAGTTCCTTTAATTCACAAGGGTACTTGAATTCATAAGAAGAAAGGGTCTAGAATCCACAGAAAATAGAGAGACAAAATGACTAAATTTTATTGATTAAATAATTGTTAAAAAAACTTAGGGCCCTATTTAAGGGGCTCCATAAAACTTAACAGATAAGAAATATATTCTAAAATAACTCTTAATTAATACCCAACCATAATAGGAACCGAATTTGACCTAAAAATCATATTAAAAGCACCTAAAATTAAGGAGATAAATGCCCTGAATCTAAAATAACGAAAATTACATAAAAATACCAAATATAACAAATTACTGAAATTAATTTGAAAATTATGACCTATATCAACTTTTAGGATAAGAAACTGTCTATAATACTTTCTTTACCTAAAATATAATATAGTGGGAATATATATATATATATATATATATATATATATTTTTTCATAAAAGAAGAGGATAATATAATACAAATATTTGTTGATGCATGTAATGGTGAGAAGATAATCTTACCCAAAAAAAAAATGGTGAGAAGATAAAACCGGCCCTTTTTCCTCATACTGACTCTATGCTTTTTTTTTTTTTTTTTTTTTTTGAGAAACGTCTCTATGCTTTTTGGCCGTACATATTGGCCTAATATAGACTAGTAAAACCTTCCATATTAAAATCATGTTTAATTCAATAGATATTAGAATTAACTTTCCTTTTGACTAGTCAGACTCAATAGTAAATTGATATATCAGTTCATAAGATTTTTAATTTAAATGTTGTAATTTTAAAATGTATTTAATTTTGTAGCATTATTGTCAAGTTCTTTTAGAGGTGAAAAAAGTTGGCCCTGTGGCTCCATCAACACTCAGTGGCGGTGCCACGTTCATTGCAAGGTGTTCCCAGGAACACCTTGAACTGAAAAAAAAAAAAAAAAAAAAAAAAAGATATATAATAATTAATTTTTTTTATTTGTTTACCCTTAAAAAAAATTAGGAACACTCTAAAAAAAATTTATTTGTTCTACTTTCAAGCAAATAAAAAAAAATTTGAACTAAAATTTGGAAAAAAAAAATTGTAACAATGCAAGCGGCAAGCCCACAGATTCTCAAAAAAAAATAAATAAATAAATAAACGGATAGCAAGCCCAATAGATGGTAGCAAACCCAGTAACCCACGAATTCTCAAAAAAAAAAAAAAAAAAAAAAACCTAACCTAATATACTGAAATCAGATCGGGCCTCAAAACACTTCACAGACGCAAAAACTTCATGGATGCAACAACCAACGGAATAGATGACGGAGAAGGAGATCACCCGACGCCAGATCGGGCCTCAAACTTGATCTCCCATTCAAATAGAAGCTACATCTTGACGTGCTACCCTGCCTGCCAGATCGGTCTTCCTCACCTCGCCATTGTGTTCAACGACGCTGCCCCTCAGCCTTAAGCCTCCCTGCTCCCTCAACCTCAAGGTATTTCATCTTTGTCTCAGTCTCTCTCTGTCTCAGGCTCTCTGCTCTTTATCTGAGAAGGGAAGAATGAAGGTGAAAAAATGATATTATGAATGAGACTCACTGACTCAAAGTCTCTCTCTCTCTCTCTCTCTCTCTCTCTCTCTCTCTCTCTCTCTAAGACTTTGAACTGTGATTGTCATTTGCCTGTTGCTTTTGCCGTTTGCTTAGTTTTCTTTATAAATTTTTATTAATATTTGCCTTGTTTTTGGAGTTATCCGTTGGTGTTGGTGAGATAAATTAATTGTCTTTTAGTTTGCGTTTGGATGTGGCTGAAACAGCGTTTGCGTCTGCGTTGCGTTTTTAGCTCTTTTTTTTTTTTCCTTGCCGCGCGCATTTTAGGCCACAAATTGCTACTATTCGGCTACTGTTCATGCACTGTTCATGAACAGTAGCCACAAACTTGACTTTTTAACTCTTTTTTCACTATTCATGAGACCCACAAATACCACTTTTCAACAACTTTTTCATTGAAAATGGATCCCACGGTACTATTTACATATTTAAAATTTATTTGATTTTCAAATGTCACGTGTCTTATACCTAAATAAAAATTGGAAGGTATGAAAGGATTCAATTTGAGTACGGTGTCTTTATACTTGTATTGGAAGCCTAGTGAGTATACTCTATACTGCAAAAACCTTCATAGTAAATTTGATGGGAAAAGATCCCCTCCAATTTAATCCTTCAATTCACTCCCATTTTTAGCCAAATGTAGCATTTATTTAATTTTCAAATGCCACATGTGTTATACATAAATAAAAACTGGAGTTGAAAGGATTCAATTCGAGTACGGTGTTTATCTACTTAATTGTATTGGAAGTCTAGCGAGTATAATATATAACACAAAAACCTTGATAGTGAATTTGATGGGAAATGATCTCCTCTAATATGAGTTTATAACATACTTCCAGTACTTTTTAATTGGAATTTCATTTTCTTTTGATGAGAAATTGTCATACCACCCACTAACTAAATAAAATATGAAGATTAAAACTTATTACCATTTGTCAATATTATTTAAAGTAAAAGAAGATGTCCAGTTAAAAAAAATAATGGAAGTAAGCCAGACCCCTAGAATTTAACCCTCCAATTCACTCTCATTTTTAGCCTTCAAGCAATTTTACCTTTCGTTTTTCACTCCGTGAATAAATGCTGGTCTATGTATGGGTTTATTTATGATTTACTTCCTTTACTATTTATCCATGAACATTATTGTACTTGAACATGGACTAAGTAACTTCTCAATTAGGTAATTTGTTAAACTTATTAAATTTAGCAGTAAGTCGTACTAAGGGTCTAAACAACATTGTTTAGATTTTGACTTTGCCATCAACTACTTTTTGGATTGAGACTACTATGGTTGACACAACTTTTTCTCAATTTGTAGAAGTTATAGGTTTAGAGTGGTGGACAATTGCTTTTACATAGACCCACTACTGACATTATTTTTATTGCCATCACTTACAACTTGTCACTCCAACAAATAGGGTAAAAATTTATGGCTAATGTTGTGTTTCTAGACTTATTCTTGCACCAATTACAATGATAAGTGTATCAATTATTAAAACAAGTCATGTTAGATATATTATGGTCAAGAGACTCAAACAAATTCTAGGTCGATCATATATATATGTACATGTCCGAAGTTTTTTTGCTAAACTGTACATGTCCGAAGTTAGCTTAGGGTTCTCTAGTCTAGTGTATAAACATTACATTGGATTCATTGTAAGATCAAATATTTAATATTAGAGATGAATCTACACCTTTGGTTTTTTTTTTTTTTTTAATCTAAATTTTGAAAGGTAGATATAGAGTGAGTGATGGGGTTAATTTGCACCAAATACATGACAAATTAAAAAGGATGCGATTTCGGTTGGTAGATCACTTTGTAACTCTCTTTTCTCGCTTTCAATTACTCAACAACTTTTACATGAAATCATAGCCAACTAGATCCGAGCTGTGTTGTCTACAAATTAAATCTTCCATCAAATCCACTCCTAAGTCCTAATTAACCATATGCTACTGCCATTAACTACATTTTATCTAAAAACCATATGCTACTGCCATTCACCTGACGCTATTACCACCTGCACAAGCTTGAATGTGGGTCGTACGTACCCACATTAATTTCATTTCTAAATAACCAAGCAAAGCAATTGGCCATGTTGACTCGTCACTCTGTGAGTTGCTCCTATTCCAAGTGGTTGCATTGTGTGTATTGATGGAGAAGAAAAGTCGGACCAATTTGCTACCAAAAATCATCTTTGTTTTATGTCATACATGTGTGAGTCTATGCATCGGAACCTCACCAACCAAACAGCCATTTTAACATGTGGGTCAACGAACACGTCACCTCTTCAATGTTTAAAAGGATTTTAGAATAAATGTGAGTTTTGAAAACATGATCTTAAAAATTACAAATAAGCATGTGGTAAATAAGTGAAAAAAAAAAAAAAAAAAACTCGTTTATTACTCTAAAATCACATACGTACGGAGTGTTGTAAATGCACGAAGTTACACAAATTGATGGTTTTACATTCATAAAGAGATGAGCATGGTTGCAACAAATCCTGCATAATGGTGGATGTGTTAACATATTAGAGAGACACCTGTCAAGTGCAAATTTAATGAAAACTTCTTTTAACCCTAACGTTATCTCTCTCTCTCTCTCTCAAGCAAAACCAGAATCAAAAGAAAGATCCCACTCTTTGTGCCAGTGTCATAATGTACCAAGCAACTTGCATTTATTAACGGTAGTTGAATACCTTATCTTCCCACCTACTAAATGATTCCCTTACATTATATCCATTCTTTTTTTTCTTTCTTATTTATTTCCACATGGACCACCACATTAATCCTAGTACCATGGAAATTAAATGTGGTCCAATTCGAACACCAATTGTTATCAAACCCCTCCCCTCAACAAGTCTTATAGGTTTCTTAAAAAAAAAAAAAAAAGAAAAAAAAAAGAGGAAAACAGGAAACAAAGAGTGTCATGAAAATTTATTCAATTTTGTTGGAGTCTAGTATGTGGTACTCCTTGCTCTTAAATGAATAGTAGATCCTACATAAATTTAATTTGTAGAGCATCACCAAACTAGAAAATTTTCATATGCATATGATGTATGGACTATGGAGTGCAACCCTCACAAGACTGTGGGCCTCACGAATGTGAGAGGTGTGCTCCATACTTCCGGCACATAAGATACCAACTCCATGGAACTAACTTGAGTCTAGTGCTCCTATGCAATGGATCCATTAGGTTATAGATATGTGTCAAACACTTGCTACAAGTCTATATCCCAACAATTCTAGTGCATAGACGCACTGGACCCAAGCCTTGTGCGAGCGTCATAATGTACCAAGCAATTTGCATTTAGTAAAGGTAGTTGAATACCTTATCATTCCACCTACTATACGATTGTCTTATATTATACCCGTTCTTTTTTTCTTTGTAATTTATTTCCATATGGACCACCACATTAATCCGAGTACTAAGGAAATTAAATGTGGCTCCAAATCAAATAGCAATTGTTATCAACCCCCTCCCCCCAACAAGTCTTATATGTTTCTTAAAAAAAAAAAAAAAAAAGGAAAATAGAAAACATAGAGTGTCATGAAAATTTATTCAATATTTTTTTTTTTTGATAAATTTATTCAATATTGTTGGAGTCGTATGTGGTACTTCCTACTCTCAAATTAATAGTAGATCCTACGTAAATTTAATTTGTAGAGCATCATCGAATTGGAAAATTATCATATGCACTCGATGTATGGAGTCCACCTCTCACAAGATTGTGGGCCTCACGCATGTGAGAGGTGTGCTCCATACTTCCAGCACATAAGATACCAACTCCATGGAACTGACTTGGGTTTAATACTTCTGTGCAATAGATCCATTAAGATTTAGATACATGTCAAACACTTGTTACGTGTCCATATCCCAACAATTCTAGTGTATGGATGCACTGGACCTAAGCCTTGTGCGAGCGTCATAATATACCAAGCAATTTCATAATGTACCAAGCAATTTGCCTTTATTAGTGGTAGTTGAATACTATGTGGGTCCAAAACAACCAACAACGGATTTGTAAGATTGATACGAGAAAGTTTCTCAAAGCATCAATATTGTAATAGGTTAAATTTGTTGCGCACACATAAAAAAAGCTATTGCTCTTTTGGAATAAGCAAGGTTACATATGGCCACATGGGTGTTCTACAACATACAAATGGAGCATCATAATCTTTCTCACTAATTCAAATGATCATAAAGAGATATACTCAGTATTTCACCCATTACCTTGAGTCTAATATCTTCTACACGTTTTCCTTGGAGAAAATGGGCATTTGCCCCTTTCACCAAAACGTTTCAGCAAAATGTCCCATATTTGAAACTATTTAAAGAAATGCATGCCCCTGTTTTGAAACTCAATTTTCTAAAAATAGCGAATTGAAAATTAAAAAAAAAAAAATCTGGAACTAAAGTTTCTTGAAAAAATTCAAGTGGAACTCGAGTTCCATGAACTCGAGTACTTTACATGGAATTCGAGTTCGGAACTCGGGTTCCAAAAAAAAAAAAAAAAAATTTTAAGTCCACGCTCACTATTACTCGATATTCCAAAAATCAAGTTTTACATTTGAAACTCGATTTTTAAAAAATCGAGTTCCAAAACAGGGGTATTTTCCTAATTAGTTTCAAACATGTGGCATTTTGCTGGAAAGTTTGTGAGAAAGGAGTAAAAGCTCATTTTGGCCCGTTTTCCTTTCTAAACAATGGAAGCAATTTTCATTCATACAACATTAGTTTGTACATGTTACATACATGCTAGTCTTGGTGATGCCCTATGCATGGCATCATGTACAAAAAAGAGAGTCTTAATATCCATGCATTTTAATACTTTATAATATAAACTAGAAGGTAGTCAAGGGGGTATTTTTGAACTAGAAATAAAAATGAACATTGTTATTCAACCAATTAATGTGTTTATAATAAACTTGCTACCAAGGAATTATAGACATAGATTGGGTTGTTGTTGCAAATGTTAGAAAAATACATGTTTGTATCACATACAAAACCTACGCAACGGAAAAATTAACCGATCTACTTCATTCGCAATTGATAACATGTACTATGTAAGTTTCAGAATTTAAGAACAAGAAAGCATACCTTAGTGCGGTGAAATTCAAAACCAAAATATTAGAAATACTTGGGAACACTTTTAATTTTCACTCCAATTCCACTTAATGCCCAAGAAGTGTGGTCTCTCAATCAATTTCCAAGGAGAGAATAAGAGAGTGTCTAACACTCACATACAAACTATTTCATTCCTTGTAAGATCTTAATGAAAACATTTATGAAAAAGGCTTCTAAAAGAATTGACTCTAAAATTCTGTATGTTTCTCTTCTTATATATAATTGATTATCTAATTAAGCTAGTCTTTTGGGCCATTCTGATTAGGCTCTAGTATGTGGCTTGGAGTGGGACCAAAAGGGAACAAATAAGACTCTAACTCCAATAGGCTTTAGGCTTTTCTGTCAACTCTTGACAAGTCCAAAGTTACTATTAATTATATTCAATACTACTTTATGAATATAATTGCACTGTAGGCCTTATTAATAAATTATATCTCAAGACTTTATTATACATACAACCCCTTAATTAAAATATTCGTAGTAATACAAAGTCATGAATATAGACTGCCATTTTAAAAATTATTATATCTTAATCCTTAAGTATCCGATTTATAACAATGAATGGCCTTTTTTTGCACATTCAGCTCTACATTTCCAATATATTGCTTTCTACCAATGGAATTAGAATCCTCTTCTTCCAAAACAAACCTTGATCCAAAGAGTCATTTGAAAGAAGAGTTGTCTGATCAAGAAACCAACAAAAAATACAAAGAGATCATGTCAACCATTCCACGAAGAAAGGATATCTGGGTGAAGGATCTCTACCAGTATGAATGCTTTTTTTTTTTTAATCTAAATTTTGAAAGGTAGATATAGAGTGAGTGATGGGGTTAATTTGCACCAAATACATGACAAATTAAAAAGGATGCGATTTCGGTTGGTAGATCACTTTGTAACTCTCTTTTCTCGCTTTCAATTACTCAACAACTATTACATTAAATCATAGCCAACTAGATCCGAGCTGTGTTGTCTACAAATTAAATCTTCCATCAAATCCACTCCTAAGTCCTAATTAACCATATGCTACTGCCATTAACTACATTTTATCTAAAAACCATATGCTACTGCCATTCACCTGACGCTATTACCACCTGCACAAGCTTGAATGTGGGTCGCACGTACCCACATTAATTTCATTTCTAAATAACCAAGCAAAGCAATTGGCCATGTTGACTCGTCACTTTGTGAGTTGCTCCTATTCCAATTGGTTGCATTCTGTGTATTGATGGAGAAGAAAAGTCGGACCAATTTGCTACCAAAAATCAGGACAAAATTGGCCTATACCCTTTTCACACAAACTAAACAGCATTTTGCCTCCTTTTCCAAACTAATTAGGGAAATGCCCCTCTTTTGAAAATCGATTTTCTAAAAATCGAGTTAGGCCATATAGCGGCGTTTTTAAGGAGTCTATAGTGATGTTTTCAGGACCTATAGCGGCGTTTTATAACTCGATCTTTACAAAGTTGAGTTATAGGCAAAAAAATGAAAAAAAAATTGCATATAACTCGATTTTATGGAGGTCGAGTTATAAAACGCCACTATAAGTCCTGAAAACGTCACTATAGACTCCTTAAAACGCCACTATAGGACTCCAAAAAAAATTTTTTTTTTAAACTCGATTTTGAAAAAATCGAGTTTTAAAAGAGGGGCATTTTCCTAATTAGTTTAGGAAAGAGGGCAAAATGCTGCTTAGTTTGTGTGAAAAGGGCATTTGCCCATTTTGTCCCCAAAAATCATCTTTGTTGTATGTCATACATGTATGAGTCTATGCATCGGAACCTCACCAACCAAACAGCCATTTTAACATGTGGGTCAACAAACACGTCACCTCTTCAATGTTTTAAAGGATTTTAGAATAAATGTGAGTTTTGAAAACATGATTTTTAAAATTACAAATAAGCATGTGGTAAATAAGTGAAAAAAAAAAAAAAAAAAACTCGTTTATTATCTCTAAAATCACATACGTACGGAGTGTTGTAAATGCATGAAGTTACACAAATGGATGGTTTTACATTCATAAAGATATGAGCATGGTTGCAACAAATCCTGCATAATGGTGGATGTGTTAACATATTAGAGAGACACCTGTCAAGTGCAAATTTAATGGAAACTTCTTTTAACCCTAACGTTATCTCTCTCTCTCTCTCTCTCTCTCTCAAGCAAAACCAAAATCAAAAGAAAGATCCCACTCTTTGTGCCAGTGTCATAATGTACCAAGCAATTTGCATTTATTAATGGTAGTTTTTTTTTTTATAAACATTTATTAATGGTAGTTGAATACCTTATCTTCCCACCAACTAAATGATTCCCTTACATTATATCCATTCTTTTTCTCTTTCTTATTTATTTCCACATGGACCACCACATTAATCCTAGTACTATGGAAATTAAATGTGGTCCAATTCGGACACCAATTGTTATGAACCCCCTCCCCTCAACAAGTCTTATAGGTTTCTTAAAAAAAAATATTAAAAAAAAAAGAAGGAAAACAGGAAACAAAGAGTGTCATGAAAATTTATTCAATTTTGTTGGAGTCTAGTATGTGGTACTCCTTGCTCTTAAATGAATAGTAGATCCTACATGAATTTAATTTGTAGAGCATCACCAAACTAGAAAATTTTCATATGCATCTGATGTATGGAGTGCAACCCTCACAAGATTGTGGGCCTCATGAATGTGAGAGGTGTGCTCCATACTTCCAGCACATAAGAATACCAACTTCATGGAACTAACTTGAGTTTAGTGCTCCTATGCAATGGATCCATTAGGTTATAGATATGTGTCAAACACTTGCTACAAGTCTATATCCCAACAATTCTAGTGCATGGACGCACTAGACCCAAGCCTTGTGCGAGCGTCATAAAGTACCAAGCAATTTGCATTTAGTAAAGGTAGTTGAATACCTTATCATTCCACTTACTATACGATTGTCTTATATTATACCCGTTCTTTTTTTCTTTGTAATTTATTTCCATATGGACCACCGCATTAATCCTAGTACTATGGAAATTAAATGTGGCTCCAAATCGGATAGAAATTGTTATCAACCCCCTCCCCCCCCCCCCCCCCCCCAACAAGTCTTATATGTTTCTTAAAAAAAAAAGGAAAATAGAAAACATAGAGTGTCATGAAAATTTATTCAATATTGTTTTTTTTTTTTGTATTGATAAATTCATTCAGTATTGTTGGAGTCGTATGTGGTACTTCCTACTCTCAAATTAATAGTAGATTCTACATGAATTTAATTTGTAGAGCGTCATCGAATTGGAAAATTATCATATGCACCCGATGTATGGAGTCCACCTCTCACAAGCTTGTGGGCCTCACGCATGTGGAGGTGTGCTCCATACTTCCAGCACATAAGATACCAACTCCATGAAACTAACTTGGGTTTAATGCTCCTGTGCAATAGATTCATTAAGATTTAGATACATGTCAAACACTTGTTATGTGTCCATATCCTAACAATTCTAATGTATGGATGCACTGGACCTAAGCCTTGTGCGAGCGTCATAATATACCAAGCAATTTCATAATGTACCAAGCAATTTGCCTTTATTAGTGGTAGTTGAATACTATGTGGGTCCAAAACAACCAACAACGGATTTGTAAGATTGATACGAGAAAGTTTCTCAAAGCATCAATATTATAATAGGTTAAATTTGTTGCACACACATAAAAAAAGCTATTGCTTTTTTGGAATAAGCAAGGTTACGTATGGCCACATGGGTGTTCTACAACATACAAATGGAGCATCATAATCTTTCTCACCAATTCAAATGATCATAAAGAGATATGCTCAGTATTGCACCCATTACCTTGAGTTTGATATCTTCTACACGTTATCCTTGGAGAAAATGGACATTTGCCCCTTTCGCCAAAACTTTTCAGCAAAATGCCCCATATTTGAAACTATTTAGGGAAATGCATGCCCCTGTTTTGAAACTCGATTTTCTAAAAATCGAGTTTCAATTTAAAACTCGATTTTTGGACAATTAAGTTATAGCAAATTGAAAATTAAAAAAAAAAATTCTGGAACTCGAGTACTTTACATGAACTCAAGTTCGGAACTTGAGTTCCAAAAAAAAAAAAAAAAATTTAAGTCCACATTTGCTGCTACTCGATGTTCCAAAAATCAAGTTTTACATTTGAAACTCAATTTTTAGAAAATCGAGTTTCAAAACAGAGGCATTTCCCTAATTAGTTTCAGACATAGGGCATTTTGCTGGAAAGTTTGTGAGAAAGGGGTAAAAACCCATTTTGGCCCGTTTTCCTTTCTAAACAATGTAAGCAATTATCATTCATACAAGGGATAATTACAGTAAACCCACCTGTGCTATGGCCCGTTTTCACTTTGCCTACCCATGGTTTAAAACTTTACACTTTGCCCACCTGAACTTCAATCCGTTACCCATCCGTTACCCACCTCGCCCCCTGACGTTAGAAAAACACCCTTTTGTTAAAATCAGAACATAACACCGATCAAAAACACGAACCAGCATTTCTTTTCCTCACGAGCCCTAGAAACACGAAAATCCCTTGTTTGAGCTGAGGTTTTGATTTTTCTGATCGTGCTTTCATGTGAGGGTGAGGTTTTGACTTTGGGTTGTCTTGAGGCATTGAATATTTGAAGAGAGATCATCACCAGGTACGACATTTGTGCTTTATGTGGGTTGGGGTTTCAATTGTTGATGGTAGCTTTGATTCAGAGGAAGTTGATAAATGATGTCTTCTTCGAGTGGAACTTACTCCGGTTCAAATGGGCATATGTGTACATATGAGACTTGTGTGCTGAGAACAAGTCTGACAGTGGATAATTTTGGGAGAAGGTTTCTGGGTTGTAGCCGATATAAGGTTGGTCCCAAGTGCCCTTTCTTCAAGTGGATTGATAATCCCACTTGTGTGCGTGGGAATGAAGCTGCCCATTTCGTGCAACAGAAGATGGATTTACTGCGAAGTGAGCTGCAACTTGCACATGAAAGGGAAAGAGCAGCTACCCAGGTAGCAGCAGAAGCTACCCAAATGGCAGAAATTTCTCAAGACAGGGCAGCAAAAGCCACTGAGAGGGAGAGAAAGTTTCGAGCTTCCTCAGTTCAAGCTAAGGAGATAGCAGTGAGAGCTTTAGAGCAAGAGAGAAAGTGCAGAATTGCACTAATGCTGTCTTGGTTTTTTTTTATATTTTGGTTATGTTGTTTTCGTGTTTTAGCTCAAGTGAGAATGTTGGAATGATGAAATTGAGTCTACCTGGTGGGTTGTAACATAAGCTAGTCTTCAATTGTATTGTAATAGAATTATGTAAGATGTAGATGTTGTTGGCTTGAAGCCAGTTAATAATATAAGTCTTTTTAAGATAAAGTGTTAAGATTGTTAGATGTTGTTGGTATTTTTGTTTAAAGTGAATTGGCTACTTGTAAACTGTGAGCTGTTGGTGTTTTGTTAGATGCTGTGAGCTGTGTTGGTTTGTGCATAAAGTGCATTGTGTGCAGATAATTGTGTTGAAAGTTTAATTGTTTAAAGTGTAAAGTGCATGACAACTATCTGTCAACTTGCAAGAAAAGACAACAAATACACACACAAACCTGCTATTCAACATATACACCTGCTATTCAAAAGTAACTGCTATATTCAATACATACACACATAAACAAACTCATATGTTCAACTGCAATAACCAAAATAATAATTTTGAACACCTGCCATTAAGTTGGGAAGTTGTATACATATTTAAGGTAGCATTGAATAGTCTTTCATCAAGTACCAGTAAATATAGGGCATTTGGTACAACAACCAAAATAGTTGCACTTGCCCCTGTTTACAAAACTTAACAAAAATACAAAAAGTGATTGAACAGCATATATAAAAAAGTGCCACCATACTTTTTCTGCCCTGCCATTGTCTACAAAATACATATGACCCTAACATTACAAAACCCTAATACATAGCAACAAAGTGTCTTGACATAGTCTTCATTTACTGCCCCTGCCCCTGCCTCTCCCACCACTGTTGGCCTTTCCACCTCTTGTTCTACATTTCTGAGTCCTAGCTGCATTACCCCTTCCTCTCAAAGCAGCTCCTCTGGTAGCAGGTGATCTTGTAGCAGGTGATCTTGTAGCAGGTGGTCTACTGTCCCATGTTTCTGCAGGGGTGTGTGGTGCTGGCTGGCTTGAAGCAAACCAAGGAGCTCCTCTAACTGTGTACTTGAAGTCTGAAGAGTACCACTGACTTGGTTGTTGTGACCATGGAGTCTGAGCTGGTGGCTGTGTAGCTGGTGGCTGTTGAGCTGGTGGCTGTGTAGCTGGTGGCTGTGTAGCTGGTGGCTGTCGAGCTGGTGGTTGTGTAGCTAGTGGTTGTGACCCTGCTGCCTGGTTGGATGAGGATGAGCCCATAGTGTAAGGCTGATGTGTTGGTGGGGGTTGAGATGAGGATGAGCCCATAGTGTAAGGCTGATGTGTTGGTGGGGGTTGAGATGAGGATGGGGCTTGTCTGCATGTAGAGGGCCTTCCACTTCCCTACAACAAAAAATGATCATGTTTACAGTGTCAGTTATTGGCATTTTGCATTTAATAAAGAAAGTTTGTAAAGACTTACAAATTGTTCTTTCTGCAATCTCTTCCTCCTCTCCCATGGTGTCTCACCAGTAACATTGGCCTTGCATCTCCTTGCATTGTGCCCTTCCTTTTGACACCTTCCACACCTCACTGGCTTGTTTGCTTTAGACACCTTATAAGGGTTCCTTGGCTCATCAGCATCTCTCTTCCTCTTCATGGGTGGCCTGCCCGGTGGCTTATAGATAATAGGTGCAACAGGCTTGGGTTGGCCACTTGACACCCACTCAGACTGGCCAGGCATGGGAGGTATAGGTGTCTTGTATGTCTCCACATAAGCATCCTTGTAGTAGCATGGATGGGTGTAGTCTTCTGGCATCTCACGATTCACAAAAATTGCTGCAACTCCATGCTTGCAGGGGATTCCTGTCAAGTCCCATGCTCTACAGCTGCATGTCCTCCCTACCAAGCCCACCACATGCCTTTCCTTCTCACTGGCAACCTCATACACAAACCTCCCAGATGGAATTGCACAGAAGCTCTTAGACTCTAATTTTAACTTCTCCAACTTGCCCTGTATGCTTGGACACAACCTGCCACCATACTTTTCTATGCCAATCTTCTTCACATACAGTCTACTCATAAGCCTAACCCTGATCCACTCTAGCATTGATAAGATTGGCTTGTCTCTAGCCTTCAGAATCATAGAGTTGAAACTCTCACTCAGATTGTTTGCCAGACAATCTGTCAAAGCTCTTAGAGAAAAGTGGGATCAGGTCCACTGTGCAGGCTCTATATCAGCAAGGTACTTCCAAGCTTCTTCATCCAAACTCTTAAGATGCTCCATCCCCCTCTCAAATTCCCTTACTGATGTTGTGCCAGCACACCTCCACAACACACTCTTCAACTCCATGCCCTTGTGGTTAACCTTGAAGTTGTTGTATATGTGCTTCACACAATACCTGTGCTCCACAGTTGGGAATAGAGTCTCCATTGCAGGTAGAAGGCCTTGCAATCATGTAAGCATTCAAGTAAGCAACTATGCAAGTAAGCAAGTATTGAAATCATGAACATGAGCTAGATGATAATACCTTCTGCCTGTCACTAATGAATACCAGATTGAGCTCCTCTGGCCTGCCAATGTCATCTGCAAACTGCTCCAAGAACCAGGTCCAGCTGTCCTTGTTCTCTTGCTCAACCACAGCCATTGCCACTGGGAATATATTGTCATTGTCATCCTTGGCAGTGGCAGACAATAATTGCCCACCAAACCTACCCTTCAAGTGGCAGCCATCCAGCCCAACAAAGGGTCTACAACCACCTAGAAATCCAACTTTTTGAGCATTATACCTAATGTATCTCCTTTTAAACTTGGGTTCTGCATTCTCATTTTCCATCTCTATTTGTAGAATCACCTTGCTTCCTACATCTGTCCTCCTTATCATTTCCGCATAATCTCTAAGTAGGCCATACTGAGCCTCTTCATTCCCAGTAATCAAACCCCTAGCTGCCTTCCTTGATCTATACACCTGACTAATACTTAAATCCACTGAAATCTGCTGCATCACATAGTGCTTAACACCTGAGACCTCCCAATTAGGATTCTTACCAAAATTCTCTAAATACCTCTTTGCCACATAAGCTGATGTAACTTGCCCATTTCGAAATGTCAGGGGGCAGGTACATTCAGGCTTAAGTGTCTTGATCTCAAATGTGCCCTCTCCACTCACCATTGATGCATAACACCTCCATCCACAATTGTTCTTACAATGTACAGAAATCTTCTTCTTCTCATTCAACTTCCACTTGATATCAATGTGATGCTGAATCACATACTCCCTCAAAGCCTACCTAAACACCTTGGAGTTTGGAAACTTCATCCCTACCACCAACCTAACATTTTCCATATCAGTTGTCTCATTGAATTCTAGATTTCTAGGCCCCTGCTCATCATCAGAACCATCCACACTTGCAATATCATCCTCTAAAGCTGGTTCAGCCCACTCTTCATCTAAATCTATGTTTGGAGGAACATTGCTTGGGCCAAGTGTATTAGTGTTTGGCTGAGGTGTATTAGTGTTTGGCTGAGGTGTATTATTGTTTGGATGAGGTGTATCAGTGGTTGGTTGAGGTGTATCAGTGGTTGGTTGAGGTGTATCAGTGGTTGGAATAGTGTTAAGGTCAAATGGAACATTGTGAGGTGGAGAAGACTCACCAAAAATGTCATCAGCAAAGTCTTCTCCTTCCAAACTTTCATTCAACCAATCAAACTCCTCCTCTATCCCTACACTAGCATCATCCCCTGTAGCAGCTCCTGCACCACCCCTTGCACCACCCCCTGTAGCAGCTCCTACACCACCCCCTGCACCACCCCCTACACCAACCCCTGCACCAACCCCTGCACCATCAGGGACTTCAACTGCAAGTGGAGTATGACCACTCTCCACATACAGTATGATGGTGTCTCTTGACCCTCCCACGTTAAGCTTGCACATGGGCACCACATCTTTATCATCTTCTATGAGCCTCAAGTCTTGCTCGAAGTTGCCCCCAGGACCTAAATAATGAACCCTACACGGTTCATCAATCCCCAATTCCTCACATATACCTTTTATTTCAAAATAATTAAGCCTATCAATATCCCTACACACTATTTCAACTTTCCCACCAAAGTATTCTAACCTAGGGTTCCACAGAAAAGTACCCCCATAATGTACCTCCAATTTCACTTCCTCATCAGCCATCTGCAATGACTAATTAGCATTTGACACGTACACAATTAACAATTAAGGAATTGTAAACATTACCAACACAAACATGTTTCTGTTTTGCTTTTGGGATGCAACACACACATCAGAGGGACCATTTTTTTTGCTTTGCTTCTGGGATGCAACACACACATGGCAAACACTAAAATTTAAACCATTGACTGATTACTCAAAAATGCCCATACATGCAACACACACATGGCAAACACTAAAATAGAAATTTGGGACCACTGTGAGACACAATGACCACGACAGACAAAATGCCCATAAACAAACACAAATCCAAACAACAGGTAACATTACATCAACAAAATGACCATTAACTGATTACTCAAAAAACCTCTACCAAAAATAAAAGATTACTCAAAAAACTATAAAACAACCACAAGCCCAAACTAAAAACTCAAACAGTGACTAATTTCTTACCAGGATTTGAGTCCATCGACCAATTCGTTGCTCGTCTAGGTTTATACTTGCAGCGCTATTTCAATATCAGATGCAGAATGGGGTTTCTCTAGGGGATTTTCGTGATTCTATGGCTCGTGAGAAAAAGAACTATTGGTTCATGTTTTTGATCGGTGTTATGTTCTGATTTTAACAAAAGGGTGTTTTTCTAACGTCAGGGGGCGAGGTGGGTAACGAATGGGTAACGGATTAAAGTTCAGGTGGGCAAAGTGTAAAGTTTTAAACCACGGGTAGGCAAAGCGAAAACGGGCCATAGCATAGGTGGGTTTACTGTAATTATCCCTTCATACAACATTAGTTTGTACATGTTACATACATGCTGGTCTTGGTGATGCCCTATGCATGGCATCATGTACAAAAAAGAGAGTCTTAATATCCATGCATTTTAATACTCAATAATATAAACTAGAAGGTAGTCAAAGGGGTATTTTTGAACTAGAAATAAAAATGAACATTGTTATTCAACCAATTAATGTGTTTATAATAAACTTGCTACCAAGGAATTATAGACATAGATTGGGTTGTCGTTGCAAATGTTGGAAAAATACATGTTTGTATCACATACAAAACATATGCAATGCAAAAATTAATTGATCTACTTCATTCGCAATTAATAACATGTACTATGTAAGTTTCAGAATTTAAGAATAAGAAAGCGTACCTTGGTGCAGTGAAATTCAAAACCAAAAGATTAGAAGTACTTGGGAATACTTTTAATCTTCACTTTAATTCCACTTAATGTCCAAGAAGTATGGTCTCTCAATCAATTTCCAAGGAGAGAATAAAAGAGTGTCTAACACTCACATACAAGGAATTATAGACATGGATTGGGTTGTCGTTGCAAATGTTGGAAAAATACATGTTTGTATCACATACAAAACATATGCAACGCAAAAATTAACCGATCTACTTCATTCGCAATTAATAACATGTACTATGTAAGTTTCAGAATTTAAGAATAAGAAAGCGTACCTTGGTGCGGTGAAATTCAAAACCAAAAGATTAGAAGTACTTGGGAACATTTTTAATCTTCACTTCAATTACACTTAATGCCCAAGAAGTATGGTCTCTCAATCAATTTCCAAGGAAAGAATAAAAGAGTGTCTAACACTCACATACAAACTATTTCATTCCTTGTAAGATCTTAATGAAAACACTTATGAAAAAGGCTTCTAAAAGAACTGACTCTAAAATTCTGTATGTTTCTCTCCTTATATATAATTGATTATCTAATTGGACTAGCCTTTTGGGCCATTCCGATTGGGCTCTAGTATGTGGCTTGGAGTGGAACTAAAAGGGAACAAATAAGACTCTAGCTCCAATGGGCCTTGGACTTTTTTGTCAACTATTGACAAGTTCAAAGTTACTATTAATTATATTCAATACTACTTTATGAATATAATTGCACTGTAGGCCTTATTAATAAATTATATCTCAAGACTTTGTTATACAGGCAACCCCTTAATTAAAATATTCGTAGTAATACAAAGTCATGAATATAGACTGTCATTTTGAAAATTATTACATTTTAATCCTTGAGTATCCGATTTATAACAATGAATGGCCTTTTTTTTGCACATTCAGCTCTACATTTCCAATATATTGCTTTCTACCAATGGAATTAGAATCCTCTTCTTCCAAAACAAACCTTGATCCAAAGAGTCATTTGAAAGAAGAGTTGTCTGATCCAGAAACCAACAAAAAATACAAAGAGATCATGTCAACCATTCCACGAAGAAAGGATATGTGGGTGAAGGATCTCTACCAGTATGAAGGCTTTTGGTGTGGTGCACACTCCTTAGAAGGAATCTTGTCAGTTGTCAGCTCAAGACCGCTTCAAGCCTCATCCCAATGACATTTTCTTGAGTAGTGCTCCGAAATCTGGTACTACTTGGCTTAAAGCATTGAGTTTTGCCATTATAACTAGATTCCATTTTAACGAGTCTACAAATCCTGTACTCATTAGACTGGCACATGATTTGGTACCATTCTTGGAGTTCAAAGTTTGCTCAAACCCTCAAAAGTTGGATTTTGATGTTCCACTTGTGGCTACACACATTCCCTACACTTCCTTACCAAAATCCATTATAGATTCTGGTTGTAAAATTGTTAATTATGCAGGGATCCAAAAGATGTATTTGTGTCTTTATGGCACTTTTCTCACGAGATGAGTCCTAAGGGTGATGCCTCGGCCATGGAAGATATTCATTTGGAGAACGCATTTGAGTTCTTTTGTGAAGGGTTTCTATTTTTGGGCCATTTTGGGATCGTGTATTAGGGTATTGGAAAGCAAGTTTGGATCACCAGAAAGGATATTGTTTTTGAAGTATGAAGATTTGAAAAATGAGACTGTTTATTGGGTAAAGAAAATGGTTCATGGGTTATCCTTCCTACTTGGAGGAAGAAAAAAAAGGTGTGGTGCAAAAGATTATAAACCTTTGTAGTTTTAAGAACTTGTCTAGTTTGGAAGTGAATAAAAGTGAAATCACACATATTGGAGCCAATCTGTTGGTTGGCAAAAACAGCGCATTTTTTAGAAAAGGTAAAGTTGGAGATTGGATGAATCATCTTACATCAGAAATGGCAACACGACTCAATCAAATAGTTGACCAAAAGCAAAGTAGTTCTGCTTGACATTGCACGTCTCATCTAATACATGAGAGGGAATACCTTTCTGTCATGACTTCCTTCAATATATTTTAGTATGGAAAGTGAATAAAATGTGGCACCGAGTGGTGTTTTAGCATGTCAAGCACAATGACTTCTCGTCATTTTAGTGCAGAGTGTCTAGCAGGTAATTTGATAAGGTGTGTGCTATAAGTAGTAATGTATTATCTTTTATGTTTTATGTTTTAATGGTTGAAACTTGAAATTGCGATGTCATATTTAACTTTGGCCTTCAATGTTGTTGTTGTTGTTATTGATATTATTTTGCATTTGTTCTTTGGCTTAATTTCTAAGATTTTGCTTCTTCTTTTTTCTTTTCTTTTTTTTTTTTCTTTTTTTTTTTTTCTTTTTTTTTTTTTTGAAGATTGATACGATTTGGTTGACATTGGGGCAAACGGCAGCTGCAAAAGGTCACTAAAAAATCCTAATAAAACGGATTTTATATGTTTAGATCCCTTGATGATTAACATTAATGCATAGTAAATACTTTGAATAAATAGTCACTCAATAATAAACAAAAATATACATGACCAGTAGTGTGTATATATAGTCAGCTACTTTCAAAACTTCAGCCTAGCCCAGACCAATGCAACCTCTACAAACATTCCTAGCACAATATTCATAGAACAAGACGGAACAATCTCATTGTTTGTAGGAAATCTATTGAAAATTTGAAGGTTAAATGACAAAAGATCATTAAAACTAGAGTATCACCCAAATCTGTGAGTGGCAAATCATTAAGCAAGTGATCGATGTTCGAAAGTCTCCATGTTTCATTCCACAAAGACCATCTCTATTGTGCATAAGAAAGGAGCTTTAAAGTTGGGAGACATTCTTTTGTCGAAGCTTTCACATCTTCCTCCAATCAAGATTCCCTCAAAGGTGAAAATAGATAAGATCTACAAAAAGATTGAAGCCATTGTTAGACCTAGTTAATAGATACTTCAGAGATGTAATAGAGTACTTAGAAAAGGAGGCATCTATTATCTGTAAGGAACAAATTTACACAGCAAATTTCAGTTGATGGGAATTGTGGATAAATAAAAGATTATGAAGGCATAGAAAAGAACATGTATATTAGATTTGCAAATAATTAATGGCCAAAAAAGATTGAATGATTTGGTGGGCAGTGAGTTTGTGAGTTCTTGGGTAAATGTGATAAAACTTATTGACCGATGGTTTTTTTTTTTTTTTTTTTATGGGTCAATTTGCACAATCCATAGAGTTATAATTAAAAGAGGAAGAACAAGAAGAAGGACGGAAGGCGAGTTACCTCTAAATCAAACTCGAAGTTGACCGCCTCTTTGCATATACTCATCATTAATCTTGATGTTTGGGATGTGTGAAATCTTGGGCTAGTACTCTCCTCTCTGTCTTTCACAACCTTCACCTATAATTTGACATTTATTGATCTCCAATTCCATTAATGGAGAAATAAGAAGGAAGTCTAGTAGTGACTTTAGATTATGGCACCAGGAAATTTCCAAGCAATGAAGACGTGGCATTATTTTTATAGGAACAAAACCATTATCTTTTTCTTCTTCTTCTGTCATTGCTCCCAACCCAATCCATTCTTCCCAGTTGTCCATCTCCTCAAATTTGAGAGATTTCAAGTTTGGGAATATATTTATGATGTTGTAGTCAAAGTCTTTCTTGTTTCTGTTTTTGGATTGTGGTTCTTCTATTCCCAAAAATTCATCTCCCACCTTTTGAACATTACTCGCAGCCCATATATATAAGGATTCAAGGAATTGCAGCTTCTCTAATGGAGGCAAACACTTTAGCTTCCAGCACCAACTGACAACAAGCCTTTTCAATTTGGTCAAGGACATCATCCAATTTGGATATATTGTGGTGCCCATGTACTGCCAAATTTTTAAACATTCCAACTGTGGAGGTAGCTCTATGGCGTTCAAAACTAATACATCGTTCTCCATTCTTCTTCTTTCCTCTTTTTCTCTCTTCCTCAACATTCTCTTCCTCAAAATGTTTGAAATACACAGACAAATTATTGAGGAGGATCTTATTCTTCAATGCATTCTTGACAGGACCTAAATCAACCACTTTTTCCAACCCTCTTATAATAAGACTACCTTGAATGCAGTTCAAGTTTTCTAACTCTCCCAGTTTACACATTTCATCACCCTCACCGTTGTCTATAAGGAAGTTAATGTTCTAAGACAAGTTAATCTCCCAAATCCTTTTGGAAACGATTTGATTCTCCAACCATTACAAAGCATGAGGTGTCTTAAATTAATTAGTTTACCCATCCCTTTAGGTAATTTCCCCAAAAACAAACACACACTAACATCCAAACTTTGTAAATTACATAGATTACATATTGTTTCAGGCAATTCTTCTATTTCACAAGATAGCTTGAGGTACCTTAAATGAATCAATTTTTCCATCTCATTTGGAAGTTTATCGTAGAGATGTCAAATGGTTCACTAACTTGGGTAGGATAGTCTAAGAAGGCAAAATTTTCAAATTGAGAAAGCGTAGATTTTTTGCATAATAAATAGACTCAGGAAATGTTTCTTTAACTATTAATGACAACTGGCGAGCCCTTTTGAAGTCTTTCTCAACTACATCACCACTATTTATTGTGAAGCATACATCTTTTGTCAGATTAAGGCTTCTCATAAACTTCATTTTCCTCGTTTTGTAACAAAGACAACACCATAAAGTAATCTCCAAAAGGAATATAAGCAGAGCACTTACCAATAGGACTGCTATATTAATAGGAAATATTTTCCTCAAAGCAAACTGTGTTTAAAGAGTCGAATAGTTTGAAACATAAAATAAAAGAGTCGAACTGTTTTATGTTTTGATTTTGGGTAGAAATAAGTTTATTTTTTCCCTATATCAATATTCATAAACCGAAGAAAAAAAAAAGTTTAAAGTTTATGTGACATCCCAAAGCATTAATAGTTAACACATGAAACAAAACAAAGAATCAAACAAAACACACCAAAAAAATTATTTGAATTTTCTCAAAAACGACCCTAAAAACCCAATCTTTACAGCCAATCTCTTCAATCAACAATAATTCCCACAATCACAATTCAAATAAGAAATACATACCCACTTAGACAGCCATTGGTTTCTGCTTAAAGAATTTTGTAGGGGGGGTTTTAGGAACTATGAGAAATCAATCAGAAGGGTAAAAACATAGTACCTGAAGCTGAAATCAATCACAAACCATTCTTTAAAACGCCAAGAGACGAAGCCCACGTAGAATCTGATCTTCTATAGGGTTTCCCCAGGTTTAAATCCGTAGTTGATAGCAAACCCTGATCTTAAATTAGAATCTTTACTTTGAAGAAATTTGGAACTCTAACTTCAAAATTGTTACCTATCTGACCTTAAATTGCAGAGACATTGAGAGTTGAGAGAGACTTGGTGAGAGACGGAGGTTGTGTGAGGACTTGAACAGGATTGGAGTGATCGGTGTTTGTGTGAGATTTTGAATATGTGTGGAGAAACCCGGAGAGAGAGGCACTCAGGCTGTGGTTGTGTAAGATAAAAACCAAAAATAGCGGTTCGTGGGAAGGAGTAAGGAACCAATCAAAATTTATAGTCACCCCTAACCCAAAACGCTGTGTCTAATAGTAACTAGCTTTTAACCCGTGCAAATGCACGGGAATTTTATTTCAAATTTTTTATAATTTTGTTGTATTTCTATAGCATCTCAAAAGTATTTTTCTTTCTTATTTAACATCATCAAAAGTAAATCAAATCATACTTCATCATCATTTTTTTTTTTTTTTTGCTTGACGCACAGTGTATCCTCAAGGTGGACAACTAGAGACTAAGAAAGAAAAATACTTCATGTTAAATAAGAAAGAAAAATACTTCATCATCAAGGTGGACAACTAGAGACTAATCACTGCTCGCGCCGAGTGAGCCCACAAAGAGGTAAAGCGCTGGCCCAAGGGATGTTTTCAGAATGCAGGTCGCAGGACTCGAACTGAGGAGCACACCCAGTCGAGCCAAGGACAAGCATACTTCATCATCATAGTAACATATATTAACACACTTTAAATAAGGGGAACAAATTAAACTTAAAGTAGTGGAAAAACAAATGCCTTTCTTCATAACATCATACAAATTTAGATTCATAGCTCAAAATAACATTTATAATCCTAAAATAAACCAAAAGTCAAATTGTTTAACCCCTTGTTTATGGGCTTCATGCTTTCTCTCTTAAAAGTCTTATGGGCCTAATGTTGTGAGCATCCAAGCCATTGATGATCTTTTTGCATGCCTGGACATATCAGAAGTTTAAAAAAAAATATGTTAAATTCATTTCAAACGAATAACACATACAAATGCAAAATTAGTTCTACCATCTAAAATCTAAATCTCATAAATCAGTGTTAGCTTATCATTTCTTTTTCCTTTAAACCTGTCTAATAAAAATCTCTAAATCAAAAAAAAAAAAAAAACAATTATTTTTATGGTAAGCATTAAATGTAGCTTGTACTCATTTTCTTGCCCATTTATCCAATCTGACAATAAGTAAATTATCACTATTTATATTTCCCAAATATCATCATGATTTTAATTGCCTCATTTGCAACAAATAAATGTCCTAACACCCCCAACAAACCAATGTCCTAACACCCAAACACAAACCCACGACTACCCAAAGTATACCAATGTCTGCCTTGAGGGGTTTCTCTTTGCAATCTTGGAGGTAAGAAGGTGGCAGGAAACCGGACGTGGGCAGAAAGCTGGCTCAACAGTGGTGGTGGCACTATATCCACAACTATCTCAAATAATATCACAACCCCTCTGCAGCCAAGGCTTCCACAACTTCAAAGCTGTTAGGAAATATAATTTTCTGGCTCATTGGAATTCAGTCGGATATGCCAATGAGCTTAAGGAACAAAACAATAATTATTAGAATAATATTGTACCTATTCTGTATAAAAGAAGTACATATATAGAGCATCTTCGCAATTTCTTTTAATGTAAACTATTGGAAAATTTTGATTATGATCGAATGCATTCTACAGTGTGAACCTCAAAGAATAGGAGGTGCCCTCCAACCAAACATGGTCTACTAAATGAATTACATGCAAACTTGCAAACTTAATAGCAACCACTCATTGTCAGTTTTGTTAATACAATTCACACACCAGCAACCATAAAAGTACAATAACAAAACACATTGTCCGCAATTGTCTGCCATTAAAACAAAAGTTTAAAGTACCTAATCCTTGTTATTATGCAAATAGAGTGAAAGGCAATAAAAAATTTTAATAGAAAAAATGAAAGAAAAGCCAATTGGCAATAACAAAAACTTATTATAGCATTAAAGAGAGGGCTGACCCGTATTAGACTCCATACAACACACTTGCCTTGACAAATAAACATTTACCACCTCCAAGACTTTTACTATATTAAACAAAAATGAAACACAGCTTCTCCTATAAATCAATGTTGCATTTCTTTCCATTCGAGTTTCACTGATTTTTTGCAAATAAATTTTGGCACTAGGGAATATTTTTTCTATTAATGAACCAGTCCTATCTAGTAAGTTCTCTGCTTATCTTCCTTTTGAAGATAAATATATTCCTTTCTCAAAAGATAAATTTGTGTCAACTCTCACAATTAGTCTTAAACCACATCCACTTAAAGCAAAGTAGCCACAAAAGGTAAAAAATCAATCCTCTTGGGACTTGGGAATATGGATATTAGTATTAAACATTTGTGGTGTATGATTAGCATACAAATTGATCACAAAGTTTCATAATTTAAATACACATCTTACTCAGTCATAAAGCCATATTTAAGATAAGACTTTTTTTTTTTATATAATGCCAAGATTGTACCATATGTAATTAATTGGCAATAAAAAATGAAACCGCAACCATACACATTGCACAAAATTTAGTTCAGCATTCAGAAAGTTACATGTTAGAGATTATAGTATAATTTTGAAAAGCGATATAAACAGAGTCCCCTATTATCTCAGAGTAGCATCTTTGGCTTCTGAACTTCATTTTTATTTACATATATTAATTTATATATTTTATTCACGTAAATTATTTTTTGGCATCAACTGAGTGGGGCCTCAATTTCTGAACTAAACCCAGATCAGAATGCACCAAAATCTTTAAGAAAATGACAGGAAACTCATAAAATTTTTTTTTTTGAAGGTTAATAATGATTCCTATAACATAAGATCAATAGGATGTAAATTGAAACCAAACATACATAGTCAATTACTTGGCATGCAAACAAAGCATGAGCTAAAATGACATTTTTCCTTTCAATATGAATAGAGAGTAACAGTACCTTGCCAACCATGATCTCATTATGATGATCTTCATAAATATCTGCAGCATCAAAGAAGGTTATACCCCTTTGAAAAGCTTCCTTTATAACAGAGCATCCACCTTCATGTGATAAAGGAGCATTTAGTATTCCAGAGAGTCTGCCGCATCCAAAGCCCAATCTTGATACCTACACCCAAAAAAGGAAACCACAATAAGACCATTGAGGTGGTTTCTTGCAAGTAAAATTCATACCAATCCAATATCTTTCGTTTCTATGTTGTCACCATCTTTTTCACTAATTCTTGGAACCAAAATCTAACTGCGATTGTATAAGTGGAAAACATATAGCAAAACTAATTTAAATTTAAATTTGGTGGGAAAAAAAAAAGTCAGAGAAAGAATAGGTACTCGTTGGAGGCATTGTTAAACAAAAAGTCAGAAGAAGAAGAAAGAATTTTTGAAAGGAACCGGGAAACGATTCTCTTTTTTCTCAAAAAAAAAAGCAAATATTTACAAACATTTTGATAGAAAACCCTAAATTTCATACCAATCCAATATCTTTCGTTTCTATGTTGTCACCATCTTTTTCACTAATTCTTGGAACCAAAATCTAACTGCGATTGTATAAGTGGAAAACATATAGCAAAACTAATTTAACTTTAAATTTGGTGGGAAAAAAAAAAGTCAGAGAAAGAATAGGTACTCGTTGGAGGCATTGTTAAACAAAAAGTCAGAAGAAGAAGAAAGAATTTTTGAAAGGAACCGGGAAACGATTCTCTTTTTTCTCAAAACAAAAGCAAATATTTACAAACATTTTGATAGAAAACCCTAAAACCCAAAACAAAAATGAATCAAATCTAAACCTATCCAACAAAAAAACTCAATTTAAAGTAAAATTTCATACCCAGATCTAAAAAACGGAAAAAAAAATTACCGGTGCAAGTTCCGACGATTCGGTTGGTTGATATATGGCCTAACGGTTTCTTTCTGTACTTGCTGTTCCGATGGTCTAAGTCTGGATAGGGAACGAACAATCGCCGGCCTTGGATATTTCTCTCTTCTCTTGGGGTCCGACGAACAACTATGTTCTCTCTCTTTCTCTGTATACGGGCAAGGCCTTTTGTATTTATACTCAGACTATCAGATTTTTTCCATTTGAAACGTAATTAACAAATCAATGTTTTTTTTTTTTTTTTCTCTTGAGAACGATTCAACAAAACATAGATATGCACAAAACAAAAATTAATTCAAATTTTAGGGGTGAACCAAAAAAAAGCATAAACATAACAAAAAACTGCCAAACAAAATACAACAATCGAACAAACAGAACTCAAGGAATTGTAAAAATAGATTGGAAATTAAGGAAAAATGTAGCCTTTTCAAAACCCTATAAACGGTAATTGAATAGAAAACAAAAAAAGGGGAAAAAATCCACACCTTCTGAATTATTTTCTAAATCGCTTCTGAATCGCCTGTTGGATTTCCTTTTTCCGTATGCTTGTTGGTCTGGAACACGGTATTCTGATCTATGTGTCTATGGAGTTGCAGCAAAGAAGTGGAAGTCAAGAGTGAGTCTGGAATTTCGATCGGAAAATATGGCGTTTGCGTTTTGCTTTTTTTTTTGTTCTTTTTTTTTTTTTTTTTTTTTGTGGATAAGCGGCTTGGTGTCTTTATAGAAATAGGATTTGCATTTTTTTTTTCTTTTTTTCTTTTTTTCTTTTTTGAATAGGCAGGTTGGTGTCTAAAAGGGTGCCTCCTCTGTCGCACCGTGTGAAATTTTTTAAGTTCTAGTGTACACGCGTCAGTTTTTAAAGAGAGCATTTTTCCTAACGTGGCAACACCTGGTTAAAAGCTTCTGCTTTTATATATAGTATTAGATATCTCTTTCTGTGGCAGTTTTTTTTTTCTTCTTCTTTTTTTTTTTTTTTTTTTTTTTGTTCTAATATTTACCTTATGCCAAAGGTTAGGAGTTAATGAAACTAAATAAGCAAACCACCGAAAGATACAATTATTTTGTGTTTTAAAGCAAACGTGTTAGTAATTTATGTAGTCACGTGCCGCAATGAAGAGCAGTCAACAAAAAGTCAAACGTTTTGACTATCAGTTATTATATAGATATAACTAACTACATTCTTATTGAATTTAATCTAATTTGTATTTAAAAATGGTAACATTAACCTTTAATTATTAATATATCATTACAGAGATATTAGGTATAATGTAGAAAATATTAAATAAATTGATTTTAAAACAAAAATTGTAGTGTGAAAAGATTAAAGAATCAATCCAATTTGAATCAAACCAAAGAACCTAGAAATTTAGAACCACTCACTATTTTTGGTTCCCTTTGCAATCGTATTTTTAAAACCATAATGGATTCCTATAATAAATTTTTTTATATAGTAATATGATATTTACAACAAATAAGAAGGGGATTTGAGCCCTACACATTTTTGTTGGACACACAACAAAAAATAATCAATAGTTTTGTAGCTCAACTTTCCCATAATCTCTAGAATTAATATGACATTTATTTGATATATAAATTATGAGAAAGTTAACTACAATGTTTGGTTATTTTTTTTTATAAGAAAAAATATAAACAACTTTAGAATCAATTATAATATGCTATTAACCCCGCAGTTCAAACACTTTCTCTCCTAAACCTCCAAACACCCTGTACATGGAAATGTGTCAATTTAGTTACAAGACCCTTGGCAAGCACAAAATTCAGTGTAAGGACATCTGGTCATTGCATATAGGCATATAACTGTTAGAAGATGTCTTTGCCACCGAATAAATAAAATCACAAACTTCAAGCTTTTTTGGGAGATGTTAAGAGTTTACAAAAGGAAGAATATTTACGTTTCTAGTTTTACTTTTAAGTGTTAGCCTGAAAAAGAGGCTATAAGATTAAGCGGTGTGAAATAAAAGCAAAGAAATAAAAAATAAATAAATAAAAGGCAAAGAAAAAAAAAGAAAAAGAAAAAAAAGAAGAAGTGAAATCCAAAGGACCTTGTCATGTGTTAGGCTCAAGCTTTGTAGGATGCTCTTAAAAAATGTACATTTACGCAAGTAATATTATATAAGCATTAATTCTTGTTTTTTAATAGAATATTTATATGCTTCTAGTTTTAGTGTTAGTTTAAAAAAGAGACTGGGCTTTTTAAATCTGTCATATATATGCTTCCATAAGCATTATATATGAATGTGATAGCTTCCTTATTTGAAAGCTTGATCCATTGCCCATACAGATGGGTTGTGACCGTAATTTAAAATTCTTCTTACGGAAATTAAACATTTAAAGTATCAGACTAATAAGACTAAAACGTTCTTTAAAAAAAAATTCCTTGAAATTGGACCACTTCAAAGAAATGATTGTCCCTCGCAAGACCATAAAAATCCAGTGTAGCATTCCATTTAAACAAATCAGAACAATTAAATTATCATTAGAAGTAGAGGTAGGCGGTTGCCAGTGCTGGGTGTGACGCTGACAGAGATCCATGAGCTAGAAGTTTTGACGATGCCTAGTAAGGGAAGACCAGCAGTTCAAATTGGATTACAATTTGCTAGCTTCTTGATATTATTGCTAACGTGAAGTAGGTGATATTACTTATAACGTGATCCTCTTTATGTTCGGAATAAACAATCTTCTATAAAAAAAATATAAAAATATGAAAAACAAAATTTCTAGCGATAATACTTTTTACATACAAGTGAAAGTCAAATTTATGTAATTTTTTAGCACTCTTAGGAATACAATAAATGCGTACTTACTATTATATATGAATGGTAGATTCCATTATAAATTTACTATTATATATGAATATATATATATATATATATGAATATATATATATATATATATTCCACTATAAATTTAACTATGAATAGTATATTCCACTATAATGCATAGGAATATATATATATATATATATATATATATTATAATAGGGTAAAATATATAAAAATTAACACTTACTTCAAGTATTGTCATTTTTAAAAAAGATTTCTACAAGTATTTTTTTTATCTTTTTATCTCTTCAAATATATATCGTTTTATTATTTTTTGTATGTTTGATTAATATTTTTCTAAAGTGAACCATATCTTTCTAACTTTTGTTGTAGTGTGTTATATTAACCTAATATACAACTAAACTTTATAAGTTTCAACTCTCTTAAGGAATAAAGAGATATCATGTAATCAAAACTCATCACAAAATTACAAATTTATATCTTAACCAAAATTAAAATGAAACCAAAGAAATAAAAGATAGACTTCATCATAATTTATTGTTCAAACAATTGGTAGGCATATTCTAATTCATAGCCATGTAGATTGCGTTTTGATATAAACTTAAATTCCTATTTCTCAAAAAAAAAAAAAAAAAAAACTAACTATTACCCTAAACCAAAATTCAACCAAAGATATAAAAGGGAGAGAAAAGAAGTTGTAATGAGAAATTAAAAAAAAAAAAAACCATCAATCTTAATTAGAGTTATAAAAAAAAACAAAAATTCACCCACACAGAGAGAGAGAGAGAGAGAGAGTACTCAAAGATTTTTTGCGGTAAAAATATGGAATGAAATGAGAGAAATGATATCAAATTTATACAAATAAAATGGGAAGAAGAAGAGTCAAGTTATAAAAAAGAGAAAATGATGAAGGAAGTGTAACGACGAAGTAGAGTAGTGGGGGAGGCAAGGAGGCAAAGACGGAAGAGAAAGGATGGAAGAAGTGTAACCGTAGACGTGTACTAATAAAATGGGAAGAAGAAGAAGAGTCAAGTTATGAAAAATGATGAAGGAAATGTAATGGCGAAGTAGAGAGTAGTGGGGGAGGTAAAGAGGCAAAGAGGGAAGGGAAAGGTTGGAGGAAGTGTAACTGTAGATGTGGACTAATAAGGAGAAGAAGAATTTTTTTTTTAGAGAGTAGTGAGAAGAAAAGTCTAAAAAAGAAAAGAAGAGTTAAAAAAATAAGTGGATGATGGGGCTTAATGATATATATATATATATATATATATATATATATATATATAAGGATTTGGATAGAAAGAAAATAAATGTTGAAATGAGCTTTCAATATAGACAATAAACAATTAGAATTTATGATGGCGTGTAGTGTATTACATCTAGCCACAAAGAATTAATTTTGCAATAGACAATTAATAAAGATGGAAAACCAAAAAAATAAAATAAAATAGTGATGTGGTCACTGATATGGCTCAACAGGAGCATAACAATAATAAATGCTACGCTTCAGCTTTTAGATATATATATATATATATATATATTCTATCATGTAAGAAAAGGGAGCATGTATTTATTATATTCCTAAAATACTGAATAATTACTCGTCAAATCCATGTTATAATCATCGTCAAAAACAACAACAAAAGCTTAGGTCTCAAAATGTTAGGGTGGCTTATGAATAGATCGATTAGAATTGACAACATGTGTAAACAAACCAAAATTCATTTTATAATCCTAAACCAAAATTTTTGCATCATTCACTTTATTGACACTGATGAGTCCAACCCAAGCGTATATGAGAAAAAAAAATTGAAAAATAAAACACTAAAATGCGCCAACTTGAACTTGGCTAAATTAACTAAAATTTGGTAATGGGACACCTTGGAGGCCTAGAGCTCAGGGACGGAGGGAGACTTGGACTAGGGGGGGCAATGGCCCCCCTAATTTTTATTTTTTTTAAATTAATATATACATAGTCACCAATTTTAGTAATTTTGTTATATAAAATCACACTTTGCCCCCTTTAATATTATCATTGATTCTTTTAGGAGTACTACTCTAGCCACAAAATTTTCTATAACATTTTTACAAACTGTTGTAGTAGTAAACTTTTATTGATTTGCATCTGGCCCATCACTTACATCGCATTTTTACTTATTAATAACTACTCACCACATTAATAATTTGTAAAAAAAGTTTGTAATTCTAGCATTTTCCTCCTTTTAAAGGCTAGATCTAAAATCTAAAGCCAAATAAACAAGCCCAAAAAAATTATTCAACAACAAAAATTACCAATAGTAAAACTATAAACAATTAAACTCAATCATCCAATTTTACTTAAAACAAATAACCTAACCCTTTAAAAAATTTTAAACAAAATTATTTTGTCCATACTTGGACGCACACATAAAAAACACAAAAAAAAAAAAAAAAAAAAACTTCATTAGCTGTTTAGCAACAGAGCCGGAAACTAGAGCCACCATATGCAATTAACAACAAAATTGCCCCGCTAACTTCATGTTTTGGCTCCGTCCCTGCTAGAGCTAGATGGATTGGCATCCTCAATTTACAATCAAAGCAGCAAGCTCCATCGATTTTGGAGGTTGTATTAAACGTTATTATGATTTACGAGGAATAGTAGGAAAAGGATTTGATGAGACGATTTTACCAAGCCACAAAACTCCAGGCTCAAACAACATTCCTACTTTTTTAGCCCCTTGTTTTATATAAATCCCAGAAAGGAAAGATGAAACAGTGGATTCAGAATGCGCCACATAATGAACTAGAGAATCTCATTGTTTGTAAGCAATCTGTTGAGAATTTAAGGGTTAAATGACAAAAGATCATTGAAACTAGAGTATCACCTAAAGCTGTGAGTGACATTGGAAGAGGTTTCTTCACAACTTAAGCAAGTGATCGGTAGATTCTTTTGAAATGTTGTAGACTACTTAGAGTATCACCTAAGTCTAGAGAAGCTAAGCTTGATGTTGTCATTCAAGTCCTAGAAAAGGAACCTGAAGACAGGCAGAAAATTTGTGGGTAAATATCTGCTTTGTGACAATATACATATTGGGAATGGCTCTAAAGATAGGAGGTTGACTTGTTTCATTATTTATCAGAGTCTAAACAGATGGAATTGCTTTTGTAGCCTTCAGAGTAAAGGAATGGGGCTTTCTCATGGAAGTGGCATATTTAATATCAGGAAACAGTCAATAATTAAAAGAAAAGGTTTTATAGAGGAAGAACCAGAATATGACAAAATTTCCCGAGGTAGATAGGGATTCTTAAGGCCTCTTTTTCAAAGATACGTATGCAGACTCAGATTTCTTATACATTCAAAATAATATACAGTGGTTCTATGCATGACATCGCAGCTGTCACATGAACTAATAATTGTGGGTTTTTCTGAAAAGAGTTTCTTGATTGCTGGATGGGGGGAGTTCGAAGTTTTATCATTGAATCCAAGTTTTTTCAGTTAGTAGTAGAGGAAGGGGGTCGTTTTTTCCTGTTAAGGATTGTTGAGAGGGGCAAATTCTTTATGAGATCAGTCTTCTTGGGCAAGAATGCTTCACAGTGGTTGATGAACCAGTTAGAACACATTGTTTTGGGGTCTAGCCCCAAACAGTTCTTTTCTTTCAGGTAAGGTGATATAGCTTTTACTCTCCAAAGGAGCTCTAACTCTTTTGGACAGTTCTTACTCTTGACTGAACTTAAAGTAGGTGGGTCTAGGAGGTCGGTCATCATCCCTGAAGGTCAAGAGAAAAATGGTTGGAGAGCTTTTGGCCTTGAGCTGAGAAAGATGCTGTTTCCCTCCCAGTATGCCATGGCTGGACCTGTATTCATTCCTCAGGTGTTTAGGCATCACTCGGAGGCTCATCATCCTAGATCTTTTGCTGAGGTTGTGCAAGGCTGTCAAGGTAGAGTAGAGGATGGAAAGCAGATAAAGCAACTATGCCTCACAGCTAAGGGAAAGAAGACACAGTTGAGAGAGGAGAAGAAAGGGGTGAACCAGAGAAATTCAGGTGCTAAGGTGGAAGTCTTTCCGGTGGGCAAGCCGGATAAGATGGAGGTGGGAGGAGGGGTCAGGAGGGAGCAGTGCATTAATGAGGAGGCAGTGGTTGGTGAGCAAAATCTGGCAGCCTCTAGGTTACGATCCCCTAGCTTAAGTTTGAATGTTATAACGTTGGAAAAGGGGAAGAAGTATAGTGCTGTCAGGAGCCTATGCTGGCCAGGGAGAGGTCTCATCGTGGAGGTTGACGTGAAAGGGAAGAGGCGGGTTTCCTGGGATAGAAAAAAGAGGGGAGTTTAGAAGGTAGGACTTCAGGTACATAAGTGGGTTGCTAGGAGTTCCAAAAAGGCTGGAGTTAAACCCATTATGGGCCTACACACAAGCCCAAGCCCAAGTATGACCGAAACTCCTGTGGGTTCTCTTAAGTTAGTTTTCTCGGGCCCAAGTACGTTTAAAGTGGGCGAGACATCTTTGAATAGCAGAAATTCACTTACCCACGATCCGGTGACAGAGGCGAACCTCTTGGCCCCCTCCCTAGCCTGCGTCCCTGCGCCAGTGGTGTCGAGTTGGTGCGCAAAGCCTCCAGTGGAGGCCGACAGGGCTGGGTTTGCTTTTTTGGGTGGCATCGGTGAGGCTGTAGTGAGATCGCGCTCACCGGCGATGGAGTCGACGGCGCCGTCGTGGTTAATTGTGCTCTGCCTCCCGCGGTGGCTAGGTGCTCTTCCTCCGATGAGTTTCGCGCCGGGGAGTTACTGTGGCTACTTGAGAGCGTCTCCGAGAAGAGTGCTTCTCGGTCCGTGCTTGTGGTTTACTCTGTGGGGTCAATGATGAAGAAGAAGTCTTTGGGCCTGGGCCCGGAACAACCTGGAACGCAGTTTGGTTCGCTTTTAAGCCCAGTGGATTCAAACCCAGGTATCTTTTCCGGCCCACCCTTAGTTCTTAGGTCCTGCTCTGCCCGTAACAGCTCTATGGGCTCACCTTTGGTTTCGGGTGGTTTGATCTCTGTAATTACGAGATCGATCTCTCTTGATTTTGTGCCTAGATGGATTAAACCACCTTCTCCGGGGCTTTTTTTGGAGCTTTCGCATTCTGAGTCAGAGGGTCTTGGAGCTTTTGGTCAGATGGCAAGCTCTTTTTCCAGTAAGCAAATTTCGGGTTGTTCTGGGAAGATTGTGCTTGTCAAGGAAGTCTCTGTTTTCTCTGAGAGTTTTGGCGAATCAGAACTGTCTGAATGTCTTCCTTTGCGGACTATTACCCCGAGTGGTTCGACTTCTTTGGCTGAGGTGGAGGAGGCAACTGAGGTTTTGTGTTTGGAGACTGAGTTGGATATTTCCGGGTGGGTGAAACGTAGAATCCCTGGCTTTAGCAAATTGGTTGGGTTGCCAATGTCACGGCATGAGAAGCTGTGCATTGCTCTCTTACAAAAGCTAGAGATTGAGATGGAGGCAGCCAATGTGCTACACCGGAAAGGTTTCGAAATCCGGGACAATAGCTTTCCAAACCAATTCCACCAACCAAAAAGCAAATCATGGAACGAACTAGGAACAACCCAAGACACACCAAAGGATCTCAAGGCAAGACTCCACAACCGATAAGCCGTCACACAGTGGAGGAGTAAATGGTCAACCGTCTCACCACACTGGCGACACATTATACACCAGTCTACAAAGACCAGTTTCCTCAGTCTCAAGTTATCACCCGTTAGGATCTTGTTCCAAGCAACACACCAAATGAAAAAAGAAACCCGTCTAGGAGCCTTTACCCTCCAAATACCTTTCCAAGGGAATGCATTTGGGGGGGAATCCCGCAATTTGTTATAATACGAACGGGTGTCAAACTCCCCATTAGGCTTCAACTTCCATTTCAACCGGTCTTCCTCCTCCAAGGGAGGGTTCATAGCTCCCAGAGTGCAAAGGAAATGCAGCCCTTCCTCCAACTCCCATTCATTAAGATCCCGAATGAAACGAACATCCCAGAATCTCCTATTCTCCGCCCCCTACCTAGACAGAGAGGCCTCAACAGAAGCCTCCTTATCAAGAGCGATACTATACATCCTTGGGAATGCCAAACGGAGAGGATGATCCCCAAACCACCTATCTTACCAAAATCTCACTTTGTTCCCCAACCCGACCACAAACTGACAATTATTGCTGAAGAGCTCCCAACCCTTTCGGACACCTCTCCAAAGACCACAGCCATGAGCTCCCCTGCCTAGCTTTGAGGTCCAACCTCCCCAATCTTCCCCATATTTTGAAACTACCACCCTTCTCCATAGCCGATCCTCTTCCTTCCCAAACCGCCACAACCATTTCCCCAATAAGGCCTTATTGAAAGTAGTAACTTTTCTTATCCCCAAGCCACCGTTAGCTAAAGGAGCACAAACTTTATTCCAACCTACCAAGTGGACCTTGCTATCACCCTAAAGGAAATCCCTGTGCAGCTTTTCAATTTTCTTAGCCACAAAAGAAGGAATGGTGAACAGAGAAAGAAAGTAGGTAGGAAGACTAGAAAGCGTACTCTTTAGTAACATCAAACGACCCTCTTTAGACAAATACAACTTCTTCCACCCTGCTAATTTCCTCTCAAATTTTTCCAGAATGGGATTCCAAATTGAGGGGGAGTTATGCGGCGCCCCTAAAGGCATGCCAAGATAAGACATAGGAAGAGTTCCAACTCTGCAACCCAAAATATCCGCCAGGGCATGCACATCGACAACCTCCCCTAACGGAACCATTTCACTCTTACGCACATTGACCTTCAAACCAGTTACCGCCTGGAAGCTGAGTAACAACAGCCGAATATGAAGGATTTGCTCCACATCTGCATCACAAAACAGAATCGTATCATCTGCAAATAAAAGATGAGAAACACTTTCCCCACCACCCCTACCCGCAACATGGAAGCCACGGATCAAACCAGCTCCCACCACTTTCCTCAACATCCTGCTAAACACCTCCATCACAATCAAAAATAGCAGAGGAGATATCGGATCCCCTTGTCTTAAGCCCCTCGAGCTACCAAAAAAATTAGCTGGAGACCCATTAACCAAAATAGAGAACTGAACAGTAGATATACACGTACGGATCCATTTGCACCACTTCCTTCCAAAACCCATTCTATTCATCAAGTCCAACAAAGCCTCCCAGTTCACATGATCGTAGGCCTTCTCAATATCCAGTTTACAAATGATACCAGGAACTTTGCTCTTCCCAAGATTGTCCACAACCTCGTTCGCAATCAGAACCGAGTCAAGGATTTGTCTCCCACCCACAAAGCTATTCTGAGTCTCCGATATCAACTGATCCAACCCCTCTCAACCGATTAGCCAAAACCTTAGCCAAGATTTTATACACACTCCCCACCAAGCTAATAGGCCGGAAATCTCTAATATCGGAGGCAAGATTCTTCTTAGGGATTAAAGCGATGAAGGTAGCATTAAGGGATTTTTCGAACTTACAGTGATGAAAAAACTCATCAAATACCGCTAAGACATCTTCACCCACTACTCTCCAACAATGTTGGTAAAACGCCATAGTAAACCCATCTGGGCCTGGAGCTTTGTCCCCCTCCAACTCACTAACGACTTGAAGGATCTCCTCTCTCTCAAACTTCCGCTCAAGCCAATCCCTCTCCAAAACCCCAATACGATCAAACTCCAAACCCTCCACAAAAGGCCTCCACTCCTCAGGCTCCTTATACAAATTTTTATAAAAAAGGACAATCTGACTAGTTACCTCAGATTCCTCCTCAAAGACCACCCCATCCACCTCCAAGGTCCTCAGATGATTGAACCTTCTATGAGAGTTAGCCATCTTGTGGAAGAACTTGGTGTTATTATCCCCTTCCTTAATACACAGCATCCTAGATTTTTGCCTCCAAGAAATTTCCTCCAAGGTCAGGAGATGCTCCACCTGGGACCTCAGCTCTGCCCTCTGACTAATCTCCCCAACAGTGAGACCTAAATCTCCTTCCTTAACATCTAAGGATTTTAGCTCCTCCATTAATCGCTTCTTATGGCGCCCTACATTACCAAACTCTTGGTGATTCCAGTAAACAATGTCTTCTTTCAGAGCCTTTAATTTTTTGGCAAGCACAAAACTAGGAGTACCAACAAAAGAATACCGATTCCACCAAGATTGAACTTTATCCACAAAACCCTCCGATTTCAACCACATATTTTCAAATCTGAACGGACTTTTCCCTCTAGCCATGCCCCCAGCCTCCAACAGAATTGGGCTATGGTCAGAGATAGGACGGGGTAAAATCCTTTGAATAACATCTAGGAAGTGATCCTCCCAGTCTGGAGTGACCAAAGTTCTATCAAGCTTAGACATTGCTGGTTCAACAGTACCACTAGACCAAGTAAAGCTACCTCCTTCCAAAGGCAAATCAATCAAGTTTAGATCCTCAATAAATTCAGAAAATTTTTCCATAGCTAGGGTCAGACGAGTCTCTCCCCTACGCTCACTAGGGAAGCGGATAATATTAAAATCCCCAAAGCAGCACCACGGAATCCTCCAATACTGCTGAACACCCACCAACTCATCCCACATGTGACCCCTTTCAGAGTTATCAATTGGACCGTAAACCCCTGAACAAGCCCAAATAAAACTGTCCTCCACCCCTTGCCACTTAACCGAAACTGAGAATGAACCGACCAGCACCTCCACCTTATCTAAAACCCTTTTATCCCACATAATCAAGATACCTCCAGCATTCCGGTTAGCCTCCAAAACAGCCCAATCCACAAAAGGACATCCCCACAAACTACAAACCAACTGCCTGTTCATGCAAGCAATTTTCGTTTCTTGCAAACAAACGACATCGCACTTTCGCTGTGCATTGCTTGGTGTATTTGGAAGGAGCGGAACCGGCGGACCTTTGAGGATTTGGACACTTCTGGGGATCAGTTTTTTGCTTCTTTTAGTGGGACTCTTTTTGATTGGTCTCGGGCTTGGGGACTTACGTCTAGTGATTCTCTTCCCTCTTTTATTTGTTCCCTCTCTCTTTTGTAATTTCTTTTTATTTTTTCTATCTCTTTCCCCTTGCTCTGTTCTTTTTTCTTGTATTCTCTGGGTTTGCCCTATGTTTTTCTTGCATAGAGCAGCCATTCGTATTTATATCATTCTTACTTATCAAAAAAAATATACAGTGGTTCTTTACAAAAGCATTGTGTCAAGAAGCTCAAGTAGGCCCTATCTACATAGGATAATTTCACACAAAAATCTTACGAATCAGAAATGCTAGAACAAACCACAAAGATTTCACAGGACGTACATGACATAATTAGTATCAACATGCAGAAAGAAACAAAGGGATGCAATAACACAGAAAACATCAAATTAATAGCTACTCTGATTGGACAGTGCTGCTAATCACTTTATTAAGTCGTTTTTGCTTCTAAAATGGTGTTCCAAGTTGTTCTTCCTCACTATGCCCTCATGACATCTGTAGGAACTCATATATGCTTAGATCTTATTGCTTCCAAATGGTTTTGCCTATATATTGATAAGATTTGTGGTACATCCCTTCTTTCTATCCCCAATCAAGGACATCTGTATGGTCCAAGTCATTAAGAAACTCAATTGATTGGTTGAAGACTCTAGTTTTTTTGCCCACATCATGTCACTTATCATGACCTTGCTTTGTTTTTCAATTGAACACTGCACGCACAAAATGAGCAAACAAGTCCTATATTGCCTGCTAGTTGCCAATAATAAAACCAATATGCTCCTGCCCCAATTGAAAAAATTCATTTATCATTCAATGAAATTTTGAATAAAAATGTAGTCACTTACAGGTTCGTTGATCATGTATCTAGATCAATAGGTGCAACAAGCTATGTGTAAAACAGGCCAGATATTTAAAGGTTGGTTGGACATTTGTGCAAACCCACAAACACATACATATAGCTCACAGAGACAGCTAGACATGAATAAGGAAGATAAAAAATTCCCAACCAAGAAGAAACTTACAGGGAATGGAATGTAAGCATGTCTTCCATTAATAGGCTCAACTGTGAATCCATATACCCTGCCACTAAACCATGAATAACCCTGTGTGCAAGGAGGGTTGAGCACATGTTTCAGATGCATTGCTCAGAACAACACAGAACATGTAATTAGGATATGCAAAACAAGCAAACAAAGGCTTATCATTTGCCCATCAATTTGTAGGACAAGGGACAGAGGAAACAACTGTAAATTTTCCCCCTATACAGATTTTAGACTTCTCCAAATACATGAATATCTCTTTAGACATAAACGACAACCTGACACTTGTCTAACATGCACACTATAGATAACATGCATGCAAGAAAATGACCAAAAAAGAAGTAAGTTTTAAATACAACATTAATTTTTAACACTAAGTTCCAGGAAACTTTATATCTCCAAAATGATTTTTGGGTGTTTTACGCAGTCCAACATGTTTCTCCAACATGATGTGTGTTTTCCATAAATCATGGCTAACTATAAGTTTCCACATCAGATTATAGGACATTGTAAGAACCATTATTTTTTAAGAAACTAACCGTTATATTTGAGATAGACACCCATCTTACGCAGCCCAACATTGACGCCAGCTTTCTCTTTCAGTACACACAAACAAGATAACAATTGTATCCCCATTTAGCAACCCTGTCATAAGGGAGAATTCTATCCATGAATGTTAGCCAACAAATGAAGGAATGCTTAGGAATAGCAATACAAATCCAAACCAAACACCATCAATCAACAACTGGAATCTTTTACCTAATCTTATTCCAAATTGATCTACATTAACAAGATGAATAGAAAAATAGTAATTTATTTACAGTAAGGAGCAAAAATAAGGACTCATTCGTCAATTGAACAAACAAAACACAAGTTAAAGGGAAAATTATATCAAGTACCATGACTAGTAGTGTTAATCTGTGACCACCTAGATGGGGTTTTCCCTTTGAGATTGATCTTGATCTTTCTTCATCTACCATTGCAAGTTTTTTGTGTTAATCTGCTAGGCTTATGCTATTTGTAAAATCCAGAGGACCTGTCTTTGACCTGAATCATAAGTGCCAAACAGATTAAGATTATCTTGAGATGAGCTAGATGTTACCTAGTTGACAATCATTTGAAGCATAGAGAGTACCTGAGTTCCAGTTAATGTGACAATTGTCAATGATTTTAGGAAGTCCAGCCAAAAAAACTCTGGGGGTAGTCCTCCAAATTTCCTATAGAGAAGAGTAATCTTTCACACAAATTATCATTGTGTAGAAACTTATAAATATCACATAGCCCAGTCCACTTTAAATTAGGGATCTCAAAAATCTCAAATTTTAACTCCATGTGACCATAACATAGAAAACTAAAAATAATGCTAAATCAAATTGCATTACCTTACAAACCACTGAAGTCCTTCTTGAGCTCCTGCTACTTTGAATGAATAAACTCTTGAGATGCACAAACAAATAATTATCAAAGAAATAAATTGGAGTTGTTCGCAAGGTGAAGACAACTACATAGGCTAAATCTTAAAACTTATTAATGGAAATGAAAGCATATTTACTATAGGATGTGATCCTGTGTGCTTTAGACAGTCTCATATGTGCCATACGATCACTCCCTCTTAAGCAAGTTATGGTTACCCATAAGGAATCCAGTTTTGAGTTCAGCTTGCAATAATAAACAAAATGTAGGTACACGAGAAAAAAAAAATAGCACAAGACCATTTTGTTAAGATTTACTGGTAAAATTATTTTGTAGAATTAAAATTTAACTCTACTGCAACTTCTAGGATCACTGTGCCCATAAAAAATATCTAAAAATATATGTTGGCCATGGATCGGTTCTCATTACCCTTTATACTCTGCAAATTTTGAGAGTATACAATTCTCTGACTCATAATTAATTGCTTAAGATACACAACCAATACAAGATTACAACTTAACCATCAGGAACTTTCTTTTCAACATAAAATTCATGTTCAGATCAATCCCATATTTTTTCAAGTGTTAACTCTTTGTTCTGTTAAAATAGCTTTTTAGATGAATGAAGCTTACCACTGTAGCAGCCCATCAACTTGACAACACAGGTACCATTCTTAATACATTACGATTGAACATGGGTTGCATGAATTATTTCTTGAGCCTCCGGATAGTAGTGCTGCGACCAAAGGATAATTTATAACCTACATTAGGAAGAGGATGATATCCAATATAAGAGTCTCAATATCAAATGATGGTTTTGTATCAGGAGATATACATGACCATCGGCCCATCAGATTTTAGAGTTGTGAATGCCTCAAGGAGTACTGGAATGCCTCACTGACTCTTGTTTCCATCTTCATCATCATCATACTCAGATTTTCTAGAAAGCCCCTTCACATCCAAATTCATTTTCCTAGCTTTTCTTCCTCTATTCCCTGCAACATTTTTTCAAACGCCTCTCTGACTCTTGTTTTCATCTTCGTCATCATCATACTCATCGTCACCAGCATCCTCAACCTCAGCATCAAATGAATCAGACAACGCCCCTTCATATTCTTCCCCACTTTCATCTTCCTCTCCTTTCTCTTTTTCATCAATAACTGTTTGCTTTTTCTTTTCATTACTTCCACCCAGCACACTAACCGGTTTTCCATCAACCTTCACCATGTTCATGAGGTGAATATACCGATTCCTCATTTGCATCCATGGAGGATCCTCAACTAGCAAACCCCTCTTATAACCCTCCTTCAAAACCACAGTGTAGGTTCCAATCTTAGTGGACATTTAAAATATAGCCGGATGCTTAAGCAATGCCCTCTTAAACCTCGACCGAAGCCCCAAATACTCTCCAAGCAACAGCGAATTATCCCTCTCAGCCTTCTTTGGCACAAGAATATGAAGCAACTCATGCAAAACCGCAACCGTCCACTTATCCGATTCATCACTATTTGGCAGAAGATGAGAAGCATCTTCATATGGAGAAATGTAAGGCAACTTCTGCCACTCATCTTCCCACTCCTTCGACTTCTTATCCGCCTCAAAACCTCTCGAGAATTGCATAGGGAATGCAATAGAACCCTTCTTTTCCATAACAAACCAACTCTAAATCACCATCTTCATCTCTGTTTCTGCCACCTACGACTCGAAAATAGTCATGGAACTCCGTAACTATGGTTTTTTCATAATTATGAGGAAGACCCAAATCCCATTTCAAGCAATCAATGATGCTAAGTGGGATTTTGTTGGTTTTTGATATCATCAAGAGCTTCGAAAGGCGATCAGCAGTCTGCTTCTTATAAGTATCGCTCTGATAAACCAAGCCTTATTCGGCGTCGAGGTTTAACGCCTCACCAAAGAGGCGGACGTGGGGCAAAACTCCGACTCCGCCAGGAAGGAACTCATTGAAAACAGAAGGGTATTTGCGGATGAAATCAATGGAGCGGAATGGGATTTGGAGGGGGTCACGTTTCTGGGTGATGATGGAGATGGGTGCAGACTCTGAAGGCTCGGATATGAGCAAGTTCTTGAGCATCAGAATTTCTCTGCATTCTTTGCTCCCTCCTCTTCATCACTAGCAAGAAGTCCAAAAGCAGAATCCCACCGTGCAGTACAAGAAGTAGTGTTTCCTCTTTCATTTCCTTTCCTTCAAATGTGCAATTCCATAAACCCACTGCTGCTGCAGGCTTCTTCTTCTTCTTCTTTTTTTTTTTAATATATTTCTTTCTTCTTGTACAATCCTTGCTAAATAAGGTTATTTTAAGGGTCTCTTAACCCTCAAAATAAGATTTTCTTTAAAAAAAAAAAAAAAAAAAAAAAAAAAAAAAAAACCACAATCACGCACAAAAACCACATACTACAACCAAATACATCAAAAGTCCAATGTACTATGACCAAATACAAATTGTTAGTGTATAACTTAGACTAGATTAGCCCATTAGACTTGGCCCAGTATGTTATACTTGTAGTTTACTCATATTGCTTGTACTGCACACATACCTAGCCTATATAAGGCTCTCTATTGTACATTGTTATTTATACATCAATATACAGACTTTCAGTCTTTCTCTCACACTTTATACATTTAACATGGTATCAAAGCCTTTCCTCTAACTCTCTGGTTCCTGTGGACATGCAACCACCAAGAAGAAATGTACATGCAACCACCCCCTAGCTATCCACACTCAGGTAGTCAAGTTTGTCACCTTTGTCGTGCTCTTTATGGCCTCAAGCAGGCTCCTTGAGCTTAGTTTGAAAAGTTTAGCTCCGTTGTTGCTCAGCAGGGTTTCACTTCGAGTCCTTATGACACTGCCCTCTTTGTCCGAAGATCCTCTGCTGGTATCACTCTTATTCTTCTTTATGTTGATGATATGATTATTACTAGAGATGATTCTGTAGGTATCCGCTCTTTTCAGCACTTCCTTGGTCATCATTTTGAGATGAAAGATCTAGGCACTCTCAGCTACTTTCTTGGGCTTGAGGTTACCTCATCCTCTGATGGATACTATCTTTCCCAAGCAAAACATGCTTTTGATCTTTTCTCCAAAGCCAATATCACCGACAACAAGACTGTTTCCACTCCCTTAGAATACAATGCCAAGCTCACACCCTTAGATGGTAAACCTTTATCTGATGCTACTTGCTATCGACAGTTAGTTGGTAGTCTGATCTATCTCACTATTACTCGTCCAGATATTTCACATGCTGTGGGTATAGTTAGTAAGTTCATGGATGCCCCTCGTTCTGTCCACTATGCTACCGTTCTTCGGATTCTCCGATATGTCAAGGGCGCACTTTATCATGGTCTCCACTACTCCTCTCGGTCTTTTCTCGAGCTTCATGCTTATTCAGATGCGGACTGGGCAGGTGATTCGACTGATCGATGCTCTATCACAGGTTCCTGTTTCTTGTTGGGTACTTCTCTTGTCTCGTGGCGCAGCAAGAAGCAGGATGTGGTTTCCCGTTCCAATACTGAGGCTGAGTATCGTGCTCTTGCCGACACCACCTGCGAGCTTGTCTGGCTTCACTGGCTCTTGGCTGACATGGATGCTCCACAGCCCACTGCCACTCCTCTCTATTGTGACAATTGTAGTGCTATCTACATTGCTCACAATGATGTCTTTCATGAACGCACCAAGCACATTGAGATCGACTGCCACATCACTAGCCAGCATCTTAAGAAAGGCAATCTCAAGTTGTTCTCCATCTTCTCTACGGACCAGCCTGCTGATATCTTCACCAAGACTCACCCGCCTGGTCGTCTTCGAGATCTTGTATCCAAACTCCAGTTGGCTTCCTCCTTGCCACCTCGAGTTTGAGGTGGGATGTTAGTGTATAGCTTAGACTAGATTAGCCCATTGGGCTTGGCCCAGTATATTATACTTGTAGTTTACTCATATTGCTTGTACTACACACATACCTAGCCTATATATGGCTCTCTATTGTACGTTGTTATTTACACATCAATATACAGACTTTCAGTCTTTCTCTCACACTTTATACATTTAACACAAATATAGAAGATAAATCCATTCATACTACAACCAAATACATCGAAAGTCCTATGTTTAATGAGTCTGTGCAATCACATCCTTCAAATTGTATAACAGACACTGACCCATTCTAGTTGCAGACCATGGATGATTTCACAAGCAAAAAAACTAGAGATGAATGATTAAGCCCAAAAACATCAAAGACAAATTAAAATGAAATATGTTGTAGACATGAACTCATTAAAGTAACATTGAGAACTATATTTACACCATCTACCAATATATTTATGCTATAGGAATGAAAAGAAAGTAGACAAACCCAAAAAAAAAAAAAAAAAAAAGACCCCAAAAAAGGGGAGAAAGAAGAAAGAAGAAACTGTTAATATAATGGAGATGTAGCAGAAAAGAATTTGCTTAAGAGACCACCACAAGATGAAGCAGAAATGAATTTGCTTGTAATATAATGGAGAGGTAGGTTGTGGGTTCAGGACCTAATAAATAAGTGTATAAATTGCAATTCAATTTTTACTCCTTGTGGATGATTGCAATTCAAATAAAAAATTGAAATTCAATCCACTTTGAGTCTTATGAAAAAGATAAACGAACAACACACAAACAACCATCAGGGCCATAGAGGCAACCAATAGAAGTCTAGGATCAAGGAGTGCCGATGGGTTTTTTTGTTGCTCAATAAGATAGATGCAGAAGAAGATAGAAGAACACAATAGTTCACAGGACATTAATAGCAAGCATGACTGCTCCTACAATTTCAAGAATTTGAGAATGCATATTCATAATGAAAAAATGTTATACTACAAATGACTAAATAATGCAGTTAATCTTAGCTTCTTTTTTTTTTGATGAATTAGTAAAGGATATTATTAATAGAGAACAAACAAGACAAAGCTACGCAAACTACAGAAACTGGGGACAGTGAAGTGTGAACCTTAGGCTAAAGAATACAACAAAATTCCTACAAACTAAACCCAAAAAAAAAAAAAAAAAAAAAAATACTCTGCTTCATTGATGCAACCAACCTTTCCAAATCCCTTTCTTCCCACCTAATCATATGCACCAGGTAAAAGACTAAACATTAAGTGCTTGCTGGTCCCAGCTCTAGGGTTTATTAGGTTATGGCAAAAAGTTCTGGTCCCCTTTTAGAGACAGCTCATGCACAACAACAACAACAACAAAGATGCAATTACATTGTAAACAACTTAGAAGTTGTTTACAATCGTTAACATGAAGCAAACCTACTTATATGTTGTTGCAGCAAGTTGTCAGAGTCATCACAATGTAGAAGTCCACTGTCCTGGCAATAACCTCCCTCTGCGTTTAGGTACACTCGACCTCTCACGTGAACTCACCAAGGCATTATTCCCATCATGCATCTTTGTTCTTGATGGAAATTCTTCCTTTGAATTTCGAGGTCTTTTTCCAGCTTCCCTTTCGATTTCAGATTTTCTAGAAGGCCCCTTCACATCCGACTTCATTTTTCAATCTTTTCTTCCTCTATTATCTGCAACATTTTTCCAAACACCTCTCTGACTCTTGTTTCCATCTTCATCATCATCATACTCAGATTTTCTAGAAAGCCCCTTCACATCCAAATTCATTTTCCTAGCTTTTCTTCCTCTATTCCCTGCAACATTTTTTCGAACGCCTCTCTGACTCTTGTTTTCATCTTCGTCATCATCATACTCATCGTCACTAGCATCCTCGACCTCAGCATCAAATGAATCATACAACGCCCCTTCATATTCTTCCCCACTTTCATCTTCCTCTCCTTTCTCTTTTTCATCAATAACTGTCTGCTTTTTCTTTTCATTACTTCCACCCAGCACACTAATCGGTTTACCATCTTCCTTCACCATGTTCATGAGGTGAATATACCGATTCCTCATTTGCATCCATGGAGGATCCTCAACTAGCAAACCCCTTTTGTAACCCTCCTTCAAAACCACAGTGTAGGTTCCAATCTTAGTGGACATATAAAATATACCCGGATGCTGAAGCAATGCTCTCTTAAACCTCGATCGAAGCCCCAAATACTATCCAAGCAACAACGAATTATCCCTCTGAGTCTTCTTTGGCACAAGAATATGAAGCAACTCATGCAAAACCGCAACCGTCCACTTATCTGATTCATCACTGTTTGGTAGAAGATGAGAAGCATCTTCATATGAAGAAATGTAAGGCAACTTCTGCCACTCATCTTCCCACTTCTTCGACTTCTTATCCATCTCAAAACCTCTCGAGAATTGCATAGGGAATGCAATAGAACCCTTCTTTTCCATAACAAACCAACTCTAAATACCATCTTCATCTCTGTTTCTGCCACCTACAACTCGAAAATAGTCATGGAACTCCATAACTATGGTTTTTTCATAATTATGAGGAAGACCCAAATCCCATTTCAAGCAATCAATGATGCTAAGTGGGATTTTGTTGGTTTTTGATATCATCAAGAGCTTCAAAAGGCGATCAGCAATCTGCTTCTTATAAGTATCGCTCTGATAAACCAAGCCTTGTTCAGCATCGAGGTTTAACGCCTCAGCAGTGAGGCGGACGTGGGGCAAAACTCCGACTCCGTCAGGAAGGAACTCATCGAAAACAGAAGGGTATTTGCGAACGAAATCAATGGAGCGGAATGGAATTTGGAGGGAGTCACGTTTCTGGGTGATAATGGAGATGGGTGCAGACTTTGAAGGCTCGGATATGAGCAAGTTCTTGAGCATCAGAATTTCTCTGCATTCTTTGCTCCCTCCTCCTCGTCACTGGCAAGAAGTCCAAAAGCAAAATCCCACCGTGCAGTACAGGTAGTAGTGTTTCCTCTTTCATTTCCTTTCCTTCAAATGTGCAATTCCATAAACCCACTGCTGCTGCAGGCTTCTTCTTCTCTTCTTTTTTTTTTTTGGGTAAATTTCAGAAAACACCCTTGAGGTTTGAGTTAATACCAGTTAGGTCCAAGATATTTTAAAATGACCAATTTGATCCTTAAAAGACAAAAACACCCTTACACTGTTATTCTTATTTCTATTTCCTCCGTTATTTTTTTTTCTCAATCTTGCCTCTCTGTTTCCTCTCTTCTTCCTCATACCACTCCTTCTCCCTCTCATCCTCTCTCTCTCTCTCTCTCTCTCTCCAAGCCGATCCACTCTCCTCCCTTTCAAGCCTCTGTTTATCTCGTCCATGCCTCTTTTTTTCTTTGGGTTTTATGGCCGGCGGTGGTTTTCGGTGGTGGTGGTGGGCTCTGATGTGGTTGGTTTGTTTTGGGTTTGTGAGTTTTTTTTTTCTTTGGGTCTTGTGGCCGACGGTGGTGGTGGGATCTGATATTTATGTGGTTTGTTCTGGGTTTTGGGATTTTTTTTCTTCTTTGGGTTTTGTGGCCGGCAGTGGTTTGTTTTGGGTTTTGGGGTTTTTTTTTCTTTCTGTTTTGTGGCCGGCGGTGGTTTTCAGTGGTGGTGGTGGTGGTTTCCGGTATGGGGTGTATTTGCAATAGAGGATGCTATGGTTTTTTTGGATTTGCAATGGAGGATGCTATGGTTTTTTGGATTTGCAGTGAAGTATGCTATAGATTTTTTGAATTTGGGTCTTGATGCTATGGTTTGGCTGGGTTTTATGGCTAGTGGTGTTAGTAGCAGATCTGAGGTTAGAGAGGGAGAGTGGGGTTTTGGTTGTGAGAATCAAAGGAACCACCAAGAGGGAGAGTTGGAGAGCAATTCTGTGAGGAAGAAAGACAAGAAAAGAAAACTGTAACGAAGGGTTAAGAGGGATAACGGTGTAAGGGTATTTTTGTCTTTTAAGGACTAAATTGGTCATTTTTAAAATATCTTGGACCTAACTGGTATTAACCCAAACCTCAGGGGTGTTTTCTGAAATTTACCCTTTTTTTTGTTTAATATATTTCTTTCTTCTTGTCTTTTGGGTGAGGAAGAACGGTCTTTTGGGTGGGTGAAGAAGAATAGCCGGAGAAGAGACAAGGTGGTCTCGGCAAAAGAAGAAGCGACAGGTTGGTGTGCGGAGGAAAAGAAAAATATTTGATGGGAATGGTGAAGAAACGGAGAGGTGATAAGTACACAACATTTATATAATATTTTTACAACAAAATCATTGGTGGTTAGTTGTTATTGGTTCAAATTTGAATCTAACACTAAGATTACTTTTTTGCCCCAATAATAACAACCAGTATTTTGAATGGTTGTTATTGGTTAATTGTTCTTGGTTAGCTGTTATTGATTCTCATAAAAAAGTATTTTGAGTGGGATATGTGACCGAACATTTACAAAAATAAAAATTACAATCGAGTTAAAATGCAACAGATTTTCACGACAGTTGAAGTGTCAAATCTTCCATACGTCAAAATAAAATTAAATAAATTAATAAAATATTATACTAAAATTAATCACAACTAAAAACAAAAGTGTTATAAAAATATTGTCACTTTTTATTTTATCCCTAAATTTTTTTAATTAGTGCTATTTTTCTTTAGAAAAAAAATAGTCTGCATTGCTTGTATCTACCTTTCGCATTGTAATTTTACGAGGGAATGGGCAGACTAACACAGTGAGGAGGAAGTATGTTGTAAGTTAAGACGCGTTTGAAAGGAAGTTGTAATCTAACATCTCGAGTTTCATAGGCTCGATTTTAGTCTAAAACTCGAGACTTAAAGACTCGATTTCTACTGGGTGAGCTGGCAGTATGATGCCACATGGATCTTGAGTTTTAGAGACTTGATTTTGAACTTGATGAACATTAGCTCTGAAGAATCATCGGATGAACGATTTGAAAAGGCACGATCTGATCTAAAGAGGAAGAACGAAGAGACAAAGAAGAAGAGGGCTGGCTCTGAAGAAACCCAACAAGGAAGATGAATGATCTGATCTAAAGAGGAAGAACGAAGAGACAAGGAAGATGAATGAAGAAGAAGAGGGCTAGGTCTGAAGAAACCCAGCAAGGAAGATGAAGAAACCCAGCAAATGAAGAACAGAGACGAAGAGGTGTGAAATGTGAAACTCGAGTCTTTAAAACTCGAGTTCCACGTGGATTTTCATCCACATCACCTGTCACCCTTTACAAATCGACACTTAAAAACTCAAGTTTTATCTTAGAACTCGAGTTTTAGACCCTCGAGATGCTAGTTTCCAACATTATTTTGAAACATGACAGCTAACTAAATTTTTTAATATTTAATGTTATTTAAAAAAAAAATCGCCCATTAACTTGACAACACAAGTATCATTCTTAATACATTACAATTGAACATGGGTTGCAAGAATTCTTTCTTGAACCTCCGGACAGTAGTGTAATCATGGTTTTCTATCAGGAGATATACATGACCATCAGATTTTAGAGTTGTGTATGCCTCGAGGAGTACTAGAATGTCATTGTCAATTGTCTTTAGTATTTAATTCCTACCGTTGCAACTGTAAGAAACACCTCCTAATTTCCTGCATCAAATAGGGTGTTAAAAAAACCATGTACTATGACTTGAAATCATTTTCATCTCTACTCTATAATGATGATATCTACCTCAAGGAAAGAACACAAACCCAAAGAGTGATTTTCATCTCTACTTTATAATGATCATATCTACCTCAAGGAAAGAACACAAACCCAAAGAGTGGCAAGGAAGGTAGCAGGGAGGGATTGAATCTTCTAGTTCTAAGGGAGAGTCAAATAAATCTTGAAAAAAGGAGCGTTAAAATCAAACCAAACTTCAATAACAAAGGCTTCATATCCCTCGCTATCATCATTTATAAGAACTCTACTTGTAACTAAACTTCATGATCCTTGACACACGAACACGCAAAAATTCAATAAAACCAATCAATAAAATTTTAATATAGTTTTAACAACCATAATCACTAATCTAAACACAATTTGGACTTAAAAAATTGATCCAAGATATAAATATTAAAGGTAACTAGAAATAATAGGGACAAAGTAGCAATAAACACAGATTGAAAATGATGATCATGCAAGTAATCAATGAATTTCACCTCATCATTCATCTCTAAAGTCTCCATCTTCTTCTGTTTATGTCAATCACCCTGTTCTGTTAAGCTCCGCAAAAAACCTTCTTACCATTGTCTAATACACTTCTTCATCTGCCTTATACTTGGTCCAATCTTCTTTTTTGACAAGTCCTTATGCTTTGCTCCATCTTCTTCATCACTAATGTCCTCATTCTTGTATACATTAACCACATAATCTTTGTCAATGATTTCTTGCCCGAATTCATTATCTTGATCATCATCAATCCACACGCATGCCTAAAAGAAAAGTATAAGATTTAAGTCACATTATTCTAAATAGCCAAAATAAAGAAACTCCATAAAGACCCAAACAATATTAACTGATCCTAAACCATATTCAATTACACTACAATAATCATGTTTTTCTTCGACCTCATGTACAATGTCTTTGTGAAACCATTTCCCTTAAATTCATACTTTTATATGGAAAAAATAAATAAATAAAGGAATCTACACAAACAAAAACTCCTGTATCTTTTTCTCTATGCTGTTGCAACCCACAATTTCCTTAATAGGCACACCAGAAGGCCAACTTGATGGATAAACCTCACCGCGTTTGACCAAGTTTTCATCTTCAAAATCCTGCTCAGGTTACAGGAGGTTCCCCCTTTACTTCATGTTGAACATCTTTCCTAATAGGCACTCTACCAGACCAACTTGCTAAATAAACCATATTACATTTAATCAAATACTATTTTTCTACAAACTACTCTCAATACCTTGCTCTGATATTATTTTTAGCTCAGGATGATGGGAGTAGAGATTTTCCATTTAATGTTTTATTTTTAATTTTTAAATCTTAACACCCAAAAACAACTTTTATATCATTGCGTAACCCCTGCTCTAATCATGTTCTTCACAATGCACCAATTTTGTTATTTATCAAATCAAGAAAGCAAAAAATAACTCAATCTGCTACACAACTATAAAAAGTGTTTGGGACCTTAAAGGTTTCAATAGAAAAAAAAAAAAAAAAAAAATGTAAACTGCCACATGATTTTACCTATAACCAAATCAATAGTTCTTAAGTTTGCATCTTGTATAGAGGCTAACAATTTCTAAATGAAGGAACTGTCATGTTCTAGTGCTACGTTTACCATTTACTAAACTAAAAAGGGGCAACTCAAGCAGTTGAAATTACATTAACGTCTCTAGCACCGTGTCAGAAAGCAAAATGAAGGAAATAAACGCAGTCCTTAAAGTTAGAATTAGTCGCTACACAAATAATCCTCTCCAAGTTCTTTCCTTACTATATTTCAAAATTGAGATGTTCACAATTTCCAGGAATGGCAAACAACACAGTTAACACCAAAGCAAGACTTACATCCTAGCATCCATACCTAAATCCCTTGAGATATCCTCATACTCATATCCGGCTAGTCTTTTGTATGCATTATCTCAAGAAGAAGTTTTGTAACTTCAACAATTACTATAACCATGTGCCCATTTTCTTTGTCTTTTCACAATAAATTCAAACAGTCCACTAGCTCCTTCAAGATAAAATGGTGACTCCACAATCAAGTAACACTCCACATCTCAAGTAACAAGGGAAACGTACATTGCTATGAATCTTTCATAAAATTTTCTAACCTACAAGAATTTGGTGAAGCTAATTCAAGAAAGATTGATTCTCTTTAAAATTGGCAGATTTGATCAAGAAGAATTAATGCAGGGAAACACTTCAAAAAGAATAAAGTCAATGAGAACAGAATTGACCTGGGCAGCATAATTACTTGATGGATGTGCCCAGCCAGCATCCTGGATTGAACAATGATGATCATTTAAAGACACAATGAATTCGAGCAATTAATCCAAGATAAAAATATTAAAGGTAAGTAGAAATAAGAGGCATAAAGTAGCAATATAAACATAGATTTAAAGGTAATGATTGAGCAATTTAAAAGGGAATCTGACCTCCTCATTCATTGTCTTCTTCAACACCCTGCTCTTACTACCCAGTCTCATCATAATGTATCTGTCTTCTTCTGTGCATGTCAACTGCCCTGTACTGTCCAGATTTAAAAATCCCCTTCATCAATGTTTATTTCCACTACTTGTTCATCCGCCTCAAACCCAGCCCCATCATCTTCCTCATGATTACTGTCCTCAATCTTGTCCACCTCAACCACATCATCATGCATCTACCTGCATGTCCAAAAGAAAAGCATACCAGCTATGTCAGATTAGTTTAAATAACCCAAAATGAACAAAACCCACAATGACCCATATAATAATATTAAACAAGAAAAATAAAATATAATAGAACCCATACCACTGAGAGATTAGAGCAACCCAAACAAATAGAATGATTTGGTGGCGGTAGTGTGTTTGTGATATTGGGAAAATTTATCAAGGGACGTGGTTGGTATTATCAATTGTTTTTGATGGATAAATATAGAAGTTAATTAGCTGCGTCTATTTGCACAAATCCATATATGTATGAGTATTTATATATTTGAAAGGATAGTTTTGCAAGAAAAGAAGAGTTACCTCTGAATCAATGTTGTCTGGAAGTTGACCGTCTCTTTGCACGTACTTATCATCAATTTTGATGTTTGGGATGTAAGAAATGTAGGGCCAGTAATCTCCTATCCCTCTTTCGCAACGCTGCTCTAGAATTGGACATTCATTGATCTCTAATTCCTTCAATGGAGTATTACGCAGGTAGTCTGGCAGAGACTTTAGATTGCCGCACCCCTCAATTTTCAAGGAACGAAGAAGTGGCATTATTTTAATTTTTGGAGTATTATTAGTAACAAAAGCATTAGCACTATTATCTTTTTCTTCTTCTTCTTCGTCTTCTATTGTTCCTCCCATCCCAGTCCATTCTTCCCACTTCTCCAACGCATAGAATTCGAGAGATTTAAGGTTTGGGAATATGATGATGTCTTTGTTGTTATTGTTTTTGGACGATTCCGATAATTCTTCTTCTTCTTCTATGTCTATTCCCAAAAATTCATCTCCCATCTTTCGAATCATTGGAGCGTTCCCTGTTTTTAATTCTTCGAGCAACGGCAGCTTCCTAAGAGGAGGCAAACGCTCCAGGTTTGGGCACGCTCCGATAAAAAGCGTTTTCAAATAGGTCAATTTGGACATCATCCAATTAGGATGCATTGTGGTGCCCTTATAGTCTAAACCAATTAATAGAAATTCCAAGCGGGGAGGTGGCTCTAAGGCATTTAGAATGGCTACATCTTTCTCCATATTTCTTCTTCTTTCTTCCTCTTCCTCCTCTTCCTCTTCCTTTTCAGATTCGCTATCTATTTCCTCTAATGTGTTAAATGATAGAATCAAACCATGGAGGTGGTTCTTCTTCTTCAATGTATTCTCGATCGCACCAAAATCTACCACATTTTTCAACCCGTATATTACAAGTGTCCCTTGAATGTGGTTCAAATGTTCTAATTCTCCCAGTTTACATATTTCTTCGCCCTTAACTACAGGAAAGTAACTTAATGTTTTAAGACAAGTTAATCTCCCAATTCCCTTCGGAAATGATTTTATTTCAAGTTGTCCGCTATCACGCAACATGAGGTGTCTTAAATTAATTAGTTTACCTATCCCTTGGGGTAATTTCTTAAGATACCAACAGTCACTAACATCCAAACTTTGTAAATTACATAAGTTACATATACTTTCAGGCAATTCTTCTATTTCATAGCAAGATAACTTGAGATACCTTAAATGTATCAATTTTTCCACCTCATTTGGAAGTTCTAGAATGAATTGGCCTTCCAAATGTAGTGTACGTAGACATGTCAAATTGTCGAATAAATTGGGTTGGACAATCTTAGAAGACATAAAATCTAAATTGAGAAAGCGTAGATTTTTCGCTTCATAGACAGACTCAAGAAATGATTCTTTAACTATAAGTGACAAGTGGCGAACCCTTTTAAAGTTTATCTTAACCTCTTCATCACCTTTGATTGTCAAGCATACATCTTCTGTCATTTTCTGTGCAAAGTCATGCACAATATCATGCATTTTGCAACTTTTAATTCTACCATCAATTTCATCTTCCTCAAAATCTTGGAAAAAAGAGCGCATGGCTAATTTTTTAAAGTACTTTTCTGCTATGTCTTCCATCTCCATATTTCGTTTTGCGTCAATATATCCTTGTGCTATCCAATGAATGACTAACTCAAATCTATCAATGACATGATCTTTTGGGAAGACAACACAAAATAAGAAGCATTGTTTCTCTACTGAGGACAATTCATAATAACTCAACAACAATGGTACCAAAAGACCTTCTTGAACATTTTCTAAATCCCACAAACTATTTTCCAATACTTCTGCCCACTGTTCTTTTCTTCTCTTGTTGCACATGTAACCCCCTATAAGCTTTGCAGCAAGCGGCAAGCCTTGGCATTTACCCGCTAGTTGTCTACCTAGGGGTTCAATATCCTTATGTTGATCTATATTTTCATCAAAAAATGCTATTTTCCTAATAATCAACCAACAATCATCAACAGTTAAATTGCTTAAGCTGATTATGTGAGTTTTGGCGCTACCCATCATGTGCGCAACTTCCTCATTTCGTGTGGTGACTAAAATTCTACTACCTTGGGCACCATATGTGAGAACATCTTTGAAAGGCTCCCACTTTTTAGACTCTTTTGAGGGGTCTTTAGCCCACACATCATCAAAGACAAGAAAGAACTTTTTGTCCTTAATCAAATCACAGACTATAAGCAATAGAGCTTGCAATGTAGTAGTGGTGTTATTGAGGGATTCATGTTTAGGGTCAAGCTCCTGGATGATTGCTTTGGCAATCTTGCACTCATCGAAAGGATCAGAAACACAGACCCACATTATTTTCTGAAAATGATCTTTTACTTTTGAATGATTATAGGCTAGTTTAGCCAGAGTTGATTTTCCTATACCGCCTATGCCCACCAAGGTGATGACAAGAGGATTGCTTTCTTCTTGACTACCCATGTCTAATAGGTTGTTCAGTGGATCATCCCTATACTCATTGCGGCCAACTATTTTAGAAACATCCACAATGGACGTAGTTTGTAGGCTCTCATCTCTTTGAGGTTGACTATTCAAGTCAATCCCAAACTCCTGTTTGTCTTTGAGAATATTAGCTAATGTTTCATTCAGTTTTTTTATCTCGTGACCAATCTTATGACGAACAGAAACATTGTCAACTTGACGACAGCAACATGATGGAGAGGGGAAAAAGGACAATACCTTCTTCATTTTTTTCTCAAGGGCAGGAGCGTTACTATGAGCAGCTTTTTCTCCTTCTTCTTCTTTCTGAATTTGTAATTTGATCTTTGCAGTTTTCCAGGTGTCCAACACGTCATCCATCATGTAGTATGCATCTTCGAGCTTATCATACCAAAGCTTCACAGCTTCATCCCTCAGTCGTCTTTCCTCGAACTTGTTGAGCATCGCCTGGACCATTTTGAAATTGTATTGAAGATTTTCGATTTCTTCATCAACGCCAACAATCAAGTTTATCTCTTGTTGAGCCTGCTGAACAGTGATTGAACCCAACTGCTTCAAGAGATCAGTAGCTAGTGACAGTAGTACACCATCCATAGTTAATGGAGACTGAAAGTTATGAGTTGAGAATACAGTAAAGAAACAGAATGCTAATGACAAAAAAAATAAGGAGCAAAGTGAAAAATAGATTACGCAATGGCAGGTGTGCTTGTGCTTCTTCACTCCTATTATTCGGCTTTTATAACGAACTAGCAGTCTCGGTGAATAATGAAAAGATTTAATATTTATTTATTAAGATAATTTCTGTCTTTACTGAGGATATGATATTATAATATATGGTATCGGTAACATGGAAACTTCATCTTAAATGTTATTATTCGTCTTTATTTATTCGAGTAAAAAGAAAATATTGGTCATTAGGTATTGCACTTGATTTTTTTTTCTTTTTTGATAATTAACAAATTTACTAAAATAGTTTACTCATTGATATGATATTAAGCAAGCTCTCTAGGTGAAGATTATTAACAATTGAGCAATATTATCCACAATTTTGCCACTTACCTAAGCAATTTACATACTTTTGAAACCACTTTACATATACTATACACCACCGTTATAATATGAGCAAAGGGTAATATTAAATGGACAAAATTTAGCTACAAAATTAATTGTAACTTAAGACTACAAACTCACTCAATAAAATAATGTTATTACATATTTTGAAAATCTAATCGGCGAATTGCATGCTCTTTATACTCTTAATACACATGTCAAATTTTGTGTTAATTGGATATTATTTACTATATGATCTATAAGCTTATATTTTATACATAATTTTAAATTACAAAAACTTGCAATTTAAAAAATTTATTGATGACATAACTAGTGATCTTTAATTTTCATGAAATTTTGCAAGTATAGAAGATATAAGAAAAAAATGTAATTTAATGATAAATTTGTCAAAATTCACCTCTAATAAAAAAATATTGAATAAGATTATAACCTAAAATTATAAACAATTTTGTAACCAAATTTTGCTCATATCAAATATATAAATAGTGTTCTTCAAAAAAGATAATGCATATTCATAAATTATGGTATATTTATTAGGATCATGCACAATCTATGTATTTATTATATAAAAATAAAAACGTAGCCTTTGGTATTGCTAATTTGTTATATTTATAATGAGCAAGATCATTATTATTTTTTATGTCAATGCAGCACTGGACAAATGCCTATTTATGAATTATACACCTTTGCAGGAAAAGAAGCCATGGGCCATGGCTAATGTGCCGTCTCTTCCAGAAAAGTGTTTCCCTACAAAAACGTGCTTGGGTGACAGGACCATGCTTTTAGGCTACAGAAACTGATACAATTGTGAAAGTTGAAGGGTATTAATTTTCATGAACATAGAGAAGGCAGCAGGTCCACACAAGAACAGGGAATGAAGCCGGACCCACAGACAACACTTCAATTTTAGTTGCACTAGTCATTTAATTTAAGCTATGATGATTCCGTTACAGGTCCGGACAAAAGACTGACCAAAATGAGACTTGATTTAACAACTACTTCTCAAAGTGAACTTATTGATATTATGATATATATTAAGCAAGATTTTACCAAAAAAAAAAAAGGATATATATTAAGCAAGCTTATAGTTATTAGGAGAAGATTATTAATACTTGAAAAATATTATCTTATAAGTCATCTGTTTATACATAATTTTTTCTCTAATTTGCAATTTACATATTTTTTAAATCACTTTAACATATATGATATACCATTTTTTTTTTTTTTGGATGAACATATACGATACACCGTTGTTACTTATTATGAGCAAAGGGTGTATAAAATATACAAACCATGTCCTTCATAAAAGAATTGTACATATTCATAATTTTAGCTATCAAACTAAACTGAAGTAGTCTTGGTTTTTATAATCTTGTGGGTTTGATTTTTGTTTTATAATAAAAAAATTATCTAAAGACAAGAAATCACAAATCTTGTAAATAAGAGCTTCTTATTAAGATTCTAATTAAATTAATTACCAAAATTCATCACCTATAATAACAAACAATTATATATTATGTAATGAACGTTTACATGAGAAGTGGGAACAACAGTATTTTGTGAGATATATTATATATCAACTTTACACTCTACACCAACGTATTCGCTATTCTACGTTTAACCCACACTCATTCCCTCCCCTTCCAAATTTAAAAAATAAAAATCAACTCTACCACAAATATAACTTGCTATTTCACATAATCACAACTTAAATTAAAAGTTTATAATCGTACTTTAACATGATTTTACCATGAAATTTTAAATTTAATAAGGATTTGGTGCAAAAACTCTTGGATATTTTGAATACCTAAGTAAATAATAAATTAAGCTTAATGCTTTGTCTATACAAAGAAAAGCATAACCATGCATGCACACAAAGAGAGGCTCAAATATGTAGTTTATCCTATATATATTTTATTTTATTTTTTTCATTTAAAAAAATTTTTTTTTCTTTCTTTTTGAGATTTAAAATTACCATAAACTATGTGTATGGGGCGTAAATCCGAGGCCCAAAAGATAATTGGGTTTGGATCAAGATCCATCACACAATTAATTTATAAAGATAGGTGTTTAGACCAACAGTTGAACTCCTAGGCAGTAATTTTTTATTAATGATAAAGAAATGACAATGGGTTTGTCATTACAAAAAACGAGAACTATAGTGACATTGAAAAACGTCACTATAGATCCTAAAAATGCTACTATAAATCCATCTGAACTATAGCGGTGTATTTAAGGGTCATCAAATAGCCCACGGCCCATAGCCCGGCCCAAAAACCCAATGGCCCACCGGGCTAATGGGCGGCCCAGCCCGTTGTTATTGAGGCCCATGGGTAGCCCACTAGCCCAGTGGGTCAGGCCGTGGGCTAGTTTTTATGCCCATGGGTACCCAGTGGGCTAGCCCAGTAGCCCAGCCCGTTGGCCCAGTCCAATAACTCATAATTCATAACAAAAATATATAGAAAGTGTATGAAGGATTGATCTTGAAATATTATATAAGAATTTCTTAAGAGAACTCTCTCAACCACTAAGATACTCAACGTAATTATGCTAAACTTAGTTTATTAAATATATATTTTTCTAGTAGTCTAGCAATTTTGAATTAACCATTTGACAGTTTTTTTTATAAAATATAAAAATAAAAAACTATTTAAAGCCTTAATAAAAAAAATTAAATAGGTTTCCATCAACGAAATAAAAAATTAAATAAATTTGACTGTAAAAAAATTTGTAATTAAGTATTAAATTATTTAATTCTTTCCTTTAAAAAAATAGATTGATTATTCCCTTATAAAAAATTGATTATTTCTTTATAAAAATAATAAAATAATATGCTAATACAAACCCATAGGCAGCCCATTAGGCCCAACCTGATAGCCCAGCTCGCTAAAGACAAAAATGGGCATTGCCCATGGGCAGGGTCATGGGCTGAGGTTTTCTCTTTCGGCCCAACCCGACCCGGCCCATTAACTAGTTAAAAGCCCATTATACCCAGCCCATTCTACCCATGGGCCAAGTAAACATGGGCCGGGCCGGCCCGACCCGGCCCATTGACGATCCTTAGGTGTATTCTATAGCTGCGTTATAAAACGTTGCTATAGAATCGTGGCTATAGGCCCATCTGGGTCTATAGCAGCATAATCTAATTAAAGGCCTCATAATAATTGAGTCATGCAACAAGTAGAGAAAAAAAAACGTACCAATGATGGTTTAAAAAGTATCCTCTTTTATTTACATGCTTTGAGATTTAAGTTAATTTCAATCGAGTTTAAAACTTTTCAAAATTGATCAATTTAATTTTTAAAGTTAACTTAGTTCCTAAAATAGTTGAGAAAAATAACCAACTAAACTAACAATTTTAAGGGAATAAATTAGTTTAAATACCAAATTAATAAGTTTTAAATTTTGAACTTAAGCTGGCATTAGTCTAAACCTTAAGAGTTGTAAAAAAAATTTACCCAAAAAAAATTTACCCTTTATTTTTCTTAACGCTGAGATAAAAATCTTATTCACAATAAAATTTAAAACCCTACAAATTACAAGGGCAGAGTTGGTCCACATAACGTTGGCTGATATTAATTGAAAGCACCTACCAGCCACTACTTTATTTAAAAAAAAAAGTAAAACGCGCGACAGGTCCTTGATATTGTCTGCGGTACTGGTAATAATAATGTCCAAAGAGTGGGCCTTAAAATAATGGAAGGTCATTATATTATATTTATGTAGAGGAAATTTGTCGTGCCTGGCTGTTTCCAACCCAACGAGTTGCACGTTGGCTTTAATTGATTGAAAGCCCTGTGCCATTTTTTAATTTCATTTTTTTGGTTCCTCCCCACTCACCTAACTAACCAATGAGTGTTCATTAAAAAAAAAAAAAAAAAAAAACCAATGAATAAGCAAGTCTTCAAGAACGGTAGTTCAAGAAGTAATGTAGTAATACAACCAAATCTCATTATAATTTTATTTTATTTTATTTTATGTTGATCTATGGTAGATTGTCACTTCACTTGCTATAAAAATGCTATAACATTTTGTTATGGTTGTTTGAGAACTTTTCTCTTAAAGCTGTCTTATATGATCAACTCTAGTTTAATTTATTTGTCAATAATTTGCAAGTAAACTAGTTGCAAATTCATGCAATTATTAGAAATACTAGTTGAGTTGCTTGGAACTCACCAAAATCTTTTCCAAACTACTAAGTGGTCAAGTGGTAACATGTTGGAACATTTTAAATTACTGGCACTTAACGAATACAAATACTTTGCACTATCTTTTGTGTTCCAAACTTCCAATACATTTTTTTATGTTTCAATTTATATTCCACAAATTATAATATGTTTTGTATATGAAAGTTCGGATTTGTGTTAAAAACAAGAACTGTTTAGACCCCCAAATAAAAATAACGGGTCGATTGATTTTACAATAACTTAAGTGCGGAATAGTATAAATGCGAGTGGATAAACAAACAAGCTACTCTAATCCATAATATAAGCAACACAACAGTAAAATGGAATGTAAAAGAGTAAGGAAGAAGAATGCAAACACAAGATAACACGTCGATGTGTTATCGAAAACAAAACTGAAGTACTCAGCGTAAAACCTTTCTGCCGCCCTCCAAGCGGTAAATCGATCCACTAGAGAATAAAGTTGGAGTACACGAATAACAAAAAACCCTTCAAGCCTAGTCTACCCAATGTACTTGAGCCATCCAAGCTCCTGCTACCAACTGACCTCGCCAAGCCTTGTCTTCTCTAGCTCTCCGGATCCCGCAATACCCCCGATTGCATCCGCCAAACTTCACTGGCTCCTTTTAGCAAATCCCCAATGCTTCCCAAGCTCCAAAATACTTTCTATACTCTGAAAATGTGTGGGTTGTGCTTAGGTACAAATCTCCTTTGAGTGTGTGTTGTTAAAAATCTATCTATTGGCCTCCCTACAATTTGTGGGTAATGAAGGTATATATAGTATGGGTGAAAGGCAAGAAAGTCACACTCAAAAATCTTTCAGGCGAAATGTTTCTCGACTACCTTGCGAGAAGGCCTTACTCTTTAGTTTCCAGTCATGTGCTTCTCACGTAGCTACTTCGCAGGTTAGCTTCTCGCGAGCTTCTCGTGAAATCCACTTGATCTTCAATTAAGCTTGTGTCTTTATGTTGAGGCTCATTTCTTAAAAGCCCAGCAAGGAGAGCAAGCCCAACAACATCAGAAAGAAATAATCAAAGAATAAATGGAAAAGCACATTAAACCTGAGCGGCAGGAATAATAGAGTATAGGTCCGTAGAGCAAATAAACGGGTCTTGAAGAAGTAAGTGGGCCTGAAAAGGCCCAGAAAGATAGAAATAGCAAACCAAGAGCCGCAGATGTAGAAAAGTGAGGATGGGCCACATCCATTGCGGCAGGCCCAAAGTAAAGCAAATATATAGAGCCATAGGAAATCTATGGGCTCTAAAGAAAATGAGGAATAGTTGGGCCAAGGAAGCCCGACGAAGTAGTAAAGGCCCATGGAAAGCACGAGGTTGTAAGGGGCCAAGGACGCCCCAAAGAAGGATAAATGGGACATGGGAGCCTTCAGGCATGTATGGCAAGAAAAGCCCAGTGAGCTTATTAAGCCATTGAAAAAAGAGAGAAAGCGGTGGACCCAAAGAGGCCCAATTGTATTGGATGGCCATCTTGTTAAAACGGCACAGCAAGAAACAAATGGAAAATCCATGAAAAATGGAACATGAAAGGAAGCAAAGGCCCGTAATCAAGGGCGAGCCCAAACCACAAACGGCGAACTAGTAAAGAAATAATCCACGCCATAAGAAGTTAGAAGTGAATGGCAAGATAAGAAGGCAGACGTTCAGGCCGCGGCAAACGCATGACCGGCAGGCAGGCTTTGGACAGACATGGAACAGGGCATGCGCAAGGCCCGGGCCTCACCAGCCTGTACCCAGCCAATACGGGTGGAGGTGGGCAATGGGTCAGAGGTAAAGGGGGTGTGGTTTGGCGGAGGGGATAGAAAAGAACCCATTTCAAGGCTCCCGCTCAGGCCACTTTCGGGTGAGTGTCTTGCTGGGATGACATAGCACCCGAAAATGGCAAAGCTAAGTCGGAACCTTTCGGTGCATGCCATGAGAGAGAGAGAGAGAGTACTCTGCCGTGACAGGTGAGAATGCCACGGCAAGCTAACAGACAAAATACCCTTGTCTTCGTCTGGTAATGTGGTGTGACGCGGTCAGCGCAGGAACGTGGCACTGACTGAGTACCTGACCAACCAGTAATGGTCAGGCGAGTACACACATCGGACAAAGACGGTTAAAAGGGTAAAAGAGTAAAAGCAATGCTTCGGCAAGCACTATATAAAAATATTCCCTGTACACGAAACAGGAGAGGAGGCCAAGGGAGGAAAATTAAGGAAGAGAAAGGAAAACAGAGCAAGTAGGAAATAAAAAGAAAGGAATTTAAAGTAAGAAAAAGAAAGAAGGAAGGGGAGAAATAGTAACGGGAAAAGAAAGGAGGGGAAGATAATCTAAAAAAGAGAGTGAAATAAGAAATGAATGAGAGGAAAATAAGAAAAACAGGCATGCACCGAAGTGGGTTGTTATTTCCTCTCTCCCTCTCGAAAAACCACACTTTCTATTTGCTCACACTCGGAACAGAGGTCATCTAGGACCGTTCTTTCAAAGCCATTAATTTCTCCTTTGAGAAATTAGTTGCATTGAAAGAGTGTTGTCTCCTTTTTGGCTTGGATTCCTTTAACATATCACAGCAGACTAATAGTTTTGCCAGCTTGCGGTTATTTCTTGCTCATTTCTTTTTATACTTGCTCTTCTTAAATTCATCTTTGTTGTTCTCTTTATGTGTTTATTTCAACGTTTATTTATTTAATGTATGGCAAATGCATTTCCCTTGTATTCATGTGATATCTGTCTGCGGTAATTGTTTCAAAAGGATCTGCTTGCCACAATAACGTAGCATAAATTGTGACAGGACAGGGCATAGCTTGCGCACAAGCCAAGCCAGGGTGAGTTGCAACTGGGCCGGTCCTGACTCTCTAATCCAGAACATTTTGAGCTTAGTACGGCAGGATGAGATAGTCCAGCCCAACACCATAGTGGTAGCCCAGTCCCGTTACACTTCACCAACTTAATATTAAACCCAATACACTAAAATCCCAAAAAATACAAGGAACAAAAATAAAGAAATTACAACACTTTTTGTTATGGAATAAGCCAACACTAATGTTATGAGAAAAATCATAACTTAACAATCTCCCCCTTTGGCTATTCTGTGACAAAACACCCTAAAATAGATTCAACACTTAAACGTGAGTTTGGGAACAATGGCAAAACTCACTCACACTTAAATCTAGAAGTTGTGATGCACTTGGAACATGTATACCTGTAACCTGAAACACTTGCACAAAACACATTAGACCCTCAAGATAAATCAAGTGGTAAAAGGACAAGTATAATATAACAAGTAAAATGCGATCAAGTAAACATGATGTGAAACATGTGAGCAACTTGATTATACACCAAAACAGTCATATGGAAATGACCACAATGATCATATAGAAAAGTAAATGATCATCCGAACATATAACTAATAAAGCACAATAGCTAAGGATGTATGCATGTCCAACACATAAGAATGATGCGATGAGAGCAACAGAGCATAGATACTAAACATAACTCAAAGAACCATAAAACAATGAGAAAACAAGTTTAAGGTAAAATAAGACAAAACAAGGTTTTCTCATAAAGAAAGTCTTCTCCCTCTTGGTTTATGCATCTCCCTATGGTTTTCTCCCCCTATGAATGTGCACGAGGTAAAATTTCTCCCCCTAATAATGTGCACATGAGTCATATAGAAATGACAATACACACCGGTAATACTCTCCAATATATTCTCCCCCTTTTTGTCACGAATAGACAAATGAATCAAAAGGAAGGAGGGAAAGAAAAGAAGATATGAGCAAGGCTATGATGCATGAGAGGTGCAAGATGAATGAGAAAATGAAACTTAAACAAAAGATGAAACATCTTGAAGACATAATGCTACAAAGTATAAAGTAAACATGACATGCTAAGGATGATGGAACATGATATAGACCTAGGTATGACATAGACATAAGAACATGTTATATGTGCTAAAAGGTCTAAAAAGACTTAACTAGCATGATTGAATGTAAAAACATGTCAAGTGATCAAGTGTGTGTAGCAAAGGTGCATTTGATGTGCATCTAGTGTGCATGACCAATGCATGAGCAAGCACTCAAGGGGAAAAATATATAAAACACACAACCAATGATCAAAACATGATTAACATAAATAATTATGGTGATCTCCAAAAATTAGTACTCATTGGAGTCCAAAACAACAAGAAAAAGCCATTTGGACATTTTATCAAGCACTTAGAGTGTACACACTACGCATGTATGTTAAACAATGCATGAACATATGAAAATCTTGCCTAAATACATGTTATTTTTGCCACAAGAGGCCAACATCCAAAGCAAATAAACATTTAAAACAAAACCCAATCAAAAAGATTGACAAAAATTAAGTTCTCCCATTTGAGAAAATCCCAACTATGAACATAAAACCAAAAAAAAAAAAAAAAAAAAAAAATCTAAGGATCAAAATTGATAAAAAGAGTTAAAGATTACCTTAGAGATGTTTATGGAATGTAAAACACTTGAAATTAGTTGGGTTTTGATGTTGAAGCATTAAAATAGGGGTTTGGGAAAAGATGGGAGAAGTTTAGAACAAATGTTCCACGAAATGCCCTTAAAAAGCTAATCTGGGAATTTTTGCGGGAAGCTTACTCGTGAAATTACTCGTAAAATTTTTCGCGGGTAAGTCTTATTCGCGAAATAGTCGCAAAACAGTCGCGAAAGTCTCTTTCCAAAGTTGAAAAACTTGAGAATTTGACCATATAAACTCCCAGTTGAGCTTACACATGAAATGGGTCACAAAAACACCTAGAAAACATGTTTTCAAATAACAATAACTTGAAAAATTTTGAAAAACATGGGTGATACAAATCACTTCCAAAAGCAAACAAAAAGAACAAAAAATCTTTTAGGTTTGATCCACATATGGTTGAGCACACATACATCACATTTGAACATGTACAGTCACACAAATGAAATAAGCATTCATTGAATATTAGACTTGTCTGTTGTGTGTGAGTATCAAATGTGGAATAGTCCTTAGTCCAAAGTGATGCTTCAATAATCGATTCAATCAAGTCAGACACAACTGATACGAAGTCAAGTGGACTATCTCAATTATAAAAATGAGCATATATGACCTCCTACAAGAGAATGATTACAAAGCAAAGAAGCTTTTCATTTGGTTTCTGCATAAATGATAACATTTGATCCCTTGTAGATAATACATCTCTTTTTGAGATCGGTGCTTGAAATTTTTGATATTTCAACATGGAGAGTTAGCCTTTGGTTTTTTAAGCACCATACAATATAATATAAAAGTCTCTTTCCCTTTTTTCTAGTCAAATACTAGTATGTGTGATAGGCTTTTGCAGCTCATAATCGATTTTTCATTTTGAGATTTACATTTGGAGAGCTCTATTGCAAAAACATAAAAATAAAGGTGGGAAGAGATATAGACACAAATCTATGCAAGTATCAAGACCAACAAGACTATTGACCAATCATTTATGGCAAGTTTGAAAATCTATTCACAACAAACACACATAGTTTTCAAGATTTCTTCCACAAAGATATATGTGCATACATAACAAGCTAAGCTCGTGAATACACTACGCCATTAGTACGAAGGTACTAGGCCAAACTCACATGTGACATGTGCTCAAATATATATGATCAAACTTTTTGAATTTTTCACTTTTTATGTGTTTTTGGATTTTTACACACACAAAAACAAAAGTATAAAAGTATGATCAAATGCAAAAACAATGCATACAAAAAATGCAAAAAAAATGCATGAAGATATGACATTCAATGCATGAGGGGTCCTACAAAGATAGAAAGAATTAGATCAAGGACCAAAAGAGTAAAAGATCAACCATAGGAATCCTTCTTCATCCAAATGGAATGATTGTTTGGAATGAGTGTCTCATAAGAAGCAAGACAAGGATTGGAAGTTGGAAGAATGAAAACCAGAGATGCACATAGACAAGGAGGTAAGAACATCAAAAACTTTCTTCAACAACTTACCATTTTCCCTTAAAACCGGTTTTGCTTTCATAGCACAACTTCCAAAAAGTTCAAGTTTCTCTTTTCTTTTGATTCTTTTAAGAGCTTGAAACTTAGAGCAATGTGGTCTAAGATGACCAAAGACACCACAATGGTGACAAATAATGTATTTAGGTCCACTAGGCTTTTTGGGGAAGGATCTAGCAACATGGTATTGTTTTCTCTTCAACTTTGGACATCGAGGTCTTATATGACTAATCAGACCACAATGGTGGCAAGTTGAAACAAACTTAGATCCATCCAAAACCTTAAGTTGAGACCTAAACGGATGCTTTGGCTTAAGCTCCTTTCTCTCCACCTTTAGATTTCTTTTGTGTGGAGGAATGTACACCAATTTTTCTTTAGAGCTAGAACTCACAATAGGCACAAAATCGGGTGCCACAACATGATTGCAATAAATATTTTCATCCTTTTTAGCAATAGGTTCAGCAATCAAACACTTGGCATGCATCTTAAAAGATTCATTTTCACATTTTAGCTCATCAATAAGTTTGTTAGACAAAACAAGTTTAGCATCCAAGTTCACATTCAAACATTCAAACTCTTTCAGCTTTTCAAGAGACTATTCAGTAAGTTTCTTGTACTTTTCAACCAATTTATTGGATTCATTGAGCTTAGCAATCAAATCATCATTTTCACAAATGAACTTGCTGAAATTCTTTTAAAACTTCTTAGCTCCTTTCTTCAAGAGTTTGTCAACAAAACCCAGAGATTCAAGTTACAGGTCATCACAATTATGAGGATTAACACTCATAGAGGCATTTTCATAAACACATGGCATGTTACACTCACAAACATCTATGGAAGCATACAAAACACTATCCATGGCAAAACACACAAGAGGTCAAGGATCACACTTAGGTAATGAAACCAAAACAAGTGTACCCGCTCTGATACCAAATGAAAGCTCGGATTTGTGTTAAAAACACAAGAGCTGTCTAGACTCCCAAATAAAAATAACGGCTCGATTGATTTTACACTAACTTAATACTAAGTGCGGAATAGTGTAAATGCGAGCAGATAAACAAACAAGCTACTCTAATCCATAATATAAGCAACACAGCAGTAAAATGGAATGTAAAAGAATAGGGAGGAAGAATGCAAACACAAGATAACAAGCCGATGTGTTATCGAAGAGGAAACCGAAGTACTCGGCGTAAAACCTTTCCGCCGCTCTCCAAGCTAAAAATCGATCCACTAGAGAATAAAGTTGGAGTACATGAATAACAAAAGACCCTCCAAGCCTAGTCTACCCAATGTACTTGAGCCCTCCAAGCTCCTGCTACCAACTGACTTCGCCAAGACTTATCTTCTCTAACTCTCTGGATCTCGCAATATGCCTGATTGCATCCGTCAAGCCTCACCGGCTTCTTTTGGCAAATCCCCAATGCTTCCTAAGTTCCAAAACAATTTCTACACTCTGAAAATGTGTGGGTTGTGTTTGAGTACAAATCTTCTCTCAAGATATGACAATGGGAGATGGAAGGAGAAGAGACTAGAACGAATTCTCACCAAGGATGAGTAGCTCTCTCTTTCTAAAAGATGGGTGTATGTGTTGTTGAAAACTTATCTAGAGTTTTTCTCTCTAAATTGGCCTCCATACAATTTGTGGGTAATGAGGGTATATATAGTATGGGTGAAGGGCAAGAAAGTCACACTTAAAAATCCTTCATGCAGAATGTTTCGCAACTACCTCGCAGGAAGGCCTTACCCGCGAGACACTCGTGAAATTGACAGCCTGGCACGACTCTTCAGCTTCCAGTCATGTGCTTCTCACGTGGCTACTTCGCGGGTTAGCTTCTCGGGAACTTCTCGCGAAATCCACTTGATCTTCAATTAAGCTTGAGTCTTCATCAACTTAATACTAAACCCAATACGATAAAATCCCACAAAATACCAGGAACAAAATTAAAGCAATTACAATACTTTTTGTCATGGAATAAGTCAATATTAATGTTATGAGAAAAATCATAACTTAACAATATTTATTTGACTTTTCTTATAAAATAGTTAATGTTCGGGTTGCAATATGGTAAAAGGCGCATGCCCCAATAATGTGGTTCAATATATACTTAAATAAAAACTAAAAGTGAAATTACATTTTAAATCCTAGTCCTTCTAGTTTTTTTTTTTTTTTTTTTTTTTTTTTTTTTTTTTTTTTTTTTTTTTTTTACAAAAATAAACAGGAATAGGATTTATGCCAAGATGGACACTAAAATTCAGTTCCACCATAGTCCTTGTAGCTTCCTCAGTGAAATTGTTTTCGTTTCTTTTGTTTCTTTCCTTTTTTTTGATAGAAAATATAAGAAATTCAATACTTAAATTAAGACATGTTACAGTTCTTAAAAAATAAAAATAATTCGTAAAGATCAGTAGAGGATAATAAATATATACTTAGGGATAACCATCTTATTTATAGGACCCCATCAAGTGGAACTTCTTAGTTTTTTATATTTTAGAAAACCATCAAGTAGAATTTAGTATAGGAAAAAGTCAATTCCCAAAAAAAAAAAAAAAAAAAAAAAATCTTACAACATTTTCGTAATATCTTTATTTGAGTTGTGATGGTCTCAATATAAATCAAGCATTAAAAAAATCAAATGTAAAGGATAAGGATAGAAAGTTGTTAACCTTGATTGTTGGCATAAACCCAAGGATCCAGTCTGATAGGATCAAGCGCTTACCCACTACACCAAAAGCCATAACTAATGATAAGGGTGCAATTTTATTCCCTTAAGAGTTGGTAGCTCAGCATCAACGGATCGACTAAAACTTGGCCCAACTTAGCCTCTGCCTTTGCAAGATGTTGGACTTGATCCATTAGGTCTCCGCCCAACAATCGTACCCCAACACCTGCATATACACAACAAGGGAGTCAAACTCGTGACCTAGCTCTACCAATTGATAGGACCAATCACTTATGCATTACACCAAAGCTTATGGTCGATGGTAAGGGTGCAAATTTATTCCCTTAAAGAATGGCAATCTAGTGTCAACGGATTGACTGAAACTTTTTCGAACACAATCAATTTTTTCTTTGTTTAATATTATTCTAGGAAAAGTGGTCACATGGTAACATGTTTGAACATTAAACCAAAATAGCTTAATTGTTCCAATTATGTTCAAGGTTTGATAGTATGATCATACACGATCTATATATTTATTATATAAAAATAGAAACGTGGCATTTAATATTGCTAATTTGTTATATTTATATTGAGCAATATCATTATTATTTTTTATACCAATGCAGTATTGGACAAATGCCTATTTATGAATTATGCACCTTTGCAGGAAAAGAAGCCATGGGCCATGGCTAATATGTGCCTTCTCTTCCAGAAAAGTGTTTCCCTACAAAAACGGGCGTGGGTGATGGGACCATGCTTCTAGGCAACAGAAACAGACACAATTGTACAAAGTTGAAAGGCATTAATTTTCATGAACATAGAGAAAGCAGCAGGTCCACCGTCCACACAGGAACAGGGAATGAAGCAGGACCAACAAACAACACTTCAATTTTAGTTGCACTAGTCATTTAATTTAAGCTATGATGATTTGGTTACAGGTCCGGACAAACATGAAAACTTAAAATGTTGAAACAACTGCTTCTCAAAGTGAACTTATTGATATTAATGTATATATTAAGCAAGCTTACAGTTACCGGAAGAAGATTATTAACTCTTGAAAAATATTATCTTATAAGTCATCTGTTTATACATAATTTTCTCTCTAATCCAAGCAATTTACGTACTTTTGAAATCACTTTAACATATACGATACACCGTTATATATTACTTATTATGAGCAAAGGGTAATATAAAATATACAAGCCATGTCCTTTATAGAAGGATTGTGCATATTCACGTACAATTTTAGCTATCAAATTTAGGGGAATTAAACTGAAGTAGTCTTGGTGTTTATAATCTTGTGGGTTTGAGTTTTTTTTTTTTTTTTTAATATATATTGTATAAAAATTATCTACAGAGAATAAATCACAAATTTTGTAAATAAGAACTTCTTATTAAGATTCCAATTAAATTAATTACCGAAATTCATCACCTGTTATAACAAACAATTAAAGATTTTTTAATGAAAGACATGACCAAAATCAGTAGCAGACCGTCAAAGAGGAAACAGGAACTGGAACTTCAACTGGTTCTATAAAAACCATAAAACCCAGTGTTTTAACCGTAAAAACCGTCTGTTCAAATAGTAAAAAATAAATATCTTTCAATATTTTAATCATTTAAGTTTTTAAAACCATCTTACTTTTTTGGCTAAACTTAAAACCATATAACTTATTGATGAAAGGAGAAACCACATGCATACTAGAAAATGCAGATTTGCTGTGCTACTAAAGTCTATGAGTAATCTAAAGAGGGCCTCATAAAATTCATAAACCCAGAACAAGAGCAAGGATACCCAGATCTGAACAAACTCACTCACACAAGTCTCAAACAAACCCATATACCCATTCATTTAAGTTTCAAACAAACCTAGATACCAGCGATTTTCACATTTTCCATGGCCACCGGCCACAAACCCAGATAACAATGAGTGGGCAACTGATTCTCCTCTTGCAACACGCCGCAGCCACCACCGGCGATGTTCACATTTTCGATATCCAAACACCACCCTCCACCAAAACCTCCAAAATCAAACCCATAAACCTAGAAAAATCATCAAACCCACATGAAAAAAACAAACCCAACAATTTAAACAAACCACCACCCAAATGGAAAAACAAACCCAGGTTAGAGAGATCATGACCAAGTGACGGAGCTCCATGTGCGGTGACATTAATCCCAGGCGATGGGATCGGACCTCTGGTGACAGGAGCGGTGGAGCGAAGAAGGATGCTGAGAGAGAGTTGGAGAAACCAATTCAGTACGATGAGGTGAAGGTTGTCGTGAAGAAGCTCAACATTCGGCGAGAAGCTAACACAATCTCTGATCTACAAACCAATCTCGTCGTCGTCACCTCTTTCAAACCCACCCACCGATCTCGCCGCTATCAGACCCACTCGCCGATCTCGCCACTGTCAGACCCACCCGCCCATCTCGCTTCCTTCGGACCCAATCAGTGGTCCTTTACCTCTCTTTTTCTCTCAATCTATCTCTCCCTCTCCCTCTCCCTCTCCCTCTCTCACGATCAGTGGTCCTTCTGTTCTTGTTTTTTTGTTCTTGTGTTCTTGTTTTAAAATTTTTATTTTATTTTATTGCAACAGTAAATTTTTAATAATATTTTAATATCTCCGTTAGTCACTTCCGTGATTTTCGTCTATTGACTAATGAAAAGGACTAAAATAACACGCGTTAATTAGTTTAGAGACTAAAAGTGATGAAATAGAAATGTAGAGACTAAAATAGAAAAAGTCTAAAATGTAGGGATTAAAAGTGTATTTACGCCAAAATTTTATTCACAATAATTGAAGACCATTATGCAGTGGAAACTTGTCGTGGCTGGCTGCTTCCAAATTCCAAGCCATCGAGTTGCATCTTGGCTTTAAGAGCATTGGCTTTAAAATGTAGCTCTATGCCATTTTTTTATTTTTATTTTTATTTTTGGTTCCTCGCCACTCACGGATTCACCTAACCAATATGTGACAGAAGTCCACAGTTGACAAAAAGTGAAACATTTCACCAAGGTAAACTCGACAAACATGATTCTGCCGACACAAGAAGACAAAAACAGAAAGCAAATGTGACCAAATGAATTTCCTATTCGTAGTCCTTTCTGTTCTTCCAATTCGTAATTCCTTTCAAATTCTAAGATTTGTAAATCTTTCCTTATCAGTACAGGTGAAATATAAGTGAATCTCCAGTAAGGTCTTTATCTTATTGATATTTTAAATCTGCTTTGAAATTATTTTTTTACTGGATATTCAATTGCTTCAACGGCTAGGATATTTGAAATTTTGATATTCATTTACTGGATATATATTCAATTATTCAATTGCTCAGCTTGATAGAAATTTGAAATTGAGAGAGAAATGCTAAAAAAAAAACACTAGAAAATGAAAATCAAAGTTTCAAAATTTCAAGCTGCACCATAGAGTAGAGAAAAGACCTTTACAAATTAAAAGGGAAATCACTCTTAACACATCCTGATATGTTTTTTTTAAGGGATGTTGGACTTAGCAGGATTGTTTCTCCCTTTGGTCATTCACAATTCACCCCCCTTATGGGCATACAAGTCTTCGCGGGACCTATATTTCTAGTTGGAAGCATAGTTTTGATACTATTTGTAATAACCACACCCTAATTGTGTAGATATTATCTGGAGACCTAACAAAAGCTGAGTTCCATATGGCTTAAGTGAATGTCCTAAGCTGAGTTCCATTATTGGCTCTACCCTTTCCTTTTTTTGTGATGTATTTTTTGATAAATAATTACAATATATTACTAATTTTGTAATTTAAACCATTTTCTTTTTAGACCCTTAAACATTTTGCGCATAAGAAACGTTAATTCAACTGGAAGGACTTTTGCTTTTGTGATGTATTAACCATTGAGCATGTTAGAATTGGGTTTCTTAACTGCTGTTTTCGGGCTCTTCTGTTAATAAAAATTGTTGTTTATCCAAAAAAAAAAAAAAAAAAAATTTGATGAGTTCCATTATTAGGACATCTTTGGATTACGTTATTAAAAGTAGTTCGCCGAAAATTTTTTGACAAATAGTTCGCTGAAAATTGGTGTTTATCTAAAAAAAGAACAAAAATTTGATGAGTTGCATTATTAGGACAGCTTTGGATTCCTTTATTAAAAGTAGTGCTAGACTGCTAGAACCACTAAAGTCTGTAGAGAGGCTCAAAGTAATTGCGTGAAAAAACTAGAGTCAAAAAGCAAAAGTACCGACTGAAGTCTGTAGAGAGGCTCAAAAGTAGTGCTAGACAGCTAGCAGTACTAAAGTCTGTAGAGAGGGTCAAAGTGTTTGAGTGAAAAAAACTACAAGTCAAAAAGTAAAAGTATAAACTTTATTAAAAGTTTTTTTTTTAAACTTTATAAAGTCTTTTTCCTGCTAAAGTTTGTAAAAAAAAAAAAAAAATCAATATTTTAGAAGTAAAATTATGAAAAATAAATTTTTTTAATATTTTAAGAATAAAAAAATTTAATTTTTTTAATAAAAATTTAAGAACAAAAAGTGAAACATTTTTAATAGTTTAACAAAGAAACAATTTTTTGATAAAATTTAGATACCAAATTTATATTTTAGCCAAACTTTTCTTTAGGCGGAAAGATCCTCTTGGTATCAATAATGCCAAGGTTCATGTGCTCTGATGAAGCTAAGAATCAACTCAGTAAGCTGAGAATCAACTCAGTAAGCTGCAAGGCCTTCACGTACTTCAGACGAACCTGCACAAATAGAAAGAACCTCGAAGGGAGGTACCGATGTAGTACCGGCCAACGACCCTACGACGATTAAGTTAGTATTGCTCACAACTCTAGAGTGCCAGAGTCGGGGTAGAAGCATGCGTACCTCGATTTGGGAGGGCTTGGAAGTATTTATAGTAGTAGGGGCCCTTGGCCAAGACGTGCTGGAGAAGATACCACTTTACCGGAATTGCCCCTGAGTAGCGTGGAGCGCAAGATACTTCTTGGGCAATCAAGTGTGTTGGGCAAGACACCCCTTTGGGAGCAATCGTACTCCACAAGATATCTGTCCAAATAGTAGCGTACACGACAAGACTCATTTTCTCAGAGAAGCGTTCATGGCAAGATAGGCTTTGGTGCTCCATGCCTTCCCCCGTCGACGGTCTCTCCCGTCACCCCATTTAAGGGTCGTGTTGTCAAGGTTTAGCGTCCGTCATCATACCTCGCACCGTTATCCTGCACAGGCTGTCGGCGTCTAGTGGGAGTTTTATCCCTATCAGGTGCCCCCTCAGCCCATCAGTCCGTGAATACACAGGAGACGGATTAATGGGATGACGGTTCCCATTCACAATGAGAGAGTTGAATAGATAGGCTTTCATTCAGTAATTAATGCTGGGTAATTAATGCAGGGCACGTGTCGTCGACTTAATGTCCGTGTGCCAAAAACAAGGCGTCCCCTCGCCTTCCGTGCTACCCCTCATATATAAGCCTCCCTTCTTTTCCCTCATTTTTCACTTTTCACTGAAATCAAGCGATCAGAGCGCATCCGTTCACCCAGCCAAAAAAGCGTTTGATCCGTCAACCTTTACACCCGTCACGCTTCCGCAACCGTCGACTACATCTTCCACCAGCAGACGTAACCGGTAAGTCTTTTATTGATTCATTCATTTTTGTCACCGTCAAATGTCTTTAGACTAGTTAAACTTAGGGCTTTCTGTCACATGTAGGTGACAGACGTCTAGCGCGTCCAGTAACCAGTCGTTTGTCCGCGACGGAACGGGCTACGACGAAGTTCACCCGTCAGGTCCGAGAGATCCTGACACCTCTAGTGAAGACAATTCATCTACCAGCTCTTCTACATCAAGTAGTGATAGGGCAGAGAGTAACCTTAGTGACGGTCTAGGGGAAACCGAGCCACAAGTTCAGTTCGTCATAGGCTCTGATGGGATGGGGAAGTTTGTAATGCTCTCACTGTGGATGGAGAACGATTTTTTGTCCACAATCAAAGAGTCTCACTTTAAGTCACTTAGGAGCAAATACCAGATACCCGTCAACATACCCATCTGTCTACCCCGCAAAGGAGAGAGGTGTTACTACCATGGTGTCAGGGGTGTCGGGGTCTATGAGCAAATGCTCAAAGTTGGGTTAAGGTTTCCCTTAACTCAGCTACACCGTCAACTCCTCCATTACCTAGGACTGTCCGTCAACCAAGTCTCCCGAAACGCTTGGAGGGTCTTCCTAGGGGTAGAAGTACTGTACGGATCAATGTCCAAGGGGAAGAAAAGATTAACAGTGGAGGAGTTCTTCCATTGCTACCGTCCGGTAGAGATAACAAAATCACGAGGGATGTATAGCTTTGTTGCCAGGAGCCCGTTGTTAAGGCTAGTGAGTGATACTCCAGATTCCAATAGGGACTGGAAGTCTAGGTACTTTTTTATGGACGGGGATGAGTGGATGTGTCATCCTGGTGAGACTGAGTTCATGCCCGTCGACACAACATAGGGTGTTTTACCCCCGTCTGGTATGCTTCCGTTTACATTCTTTTCTTTTTAAACTTTAAACACCGTCGATTTCTAACCGTCATCTTTTGCAGCTCAGGACCGTCCACAAGTTTCTCTTGAACAGAGGAGTTTTTTGGAGAAGATTTTCAAAAAGACTGAGTTGACGGAAAGATCTTGGGCCACGTTGGTAACCCAAAAAACAATCTGTTGGCACTGTGACAGACTTGAACCGCCCGAGGAGGCATTAAAATACGAGACACAAGTTCGAGCACGTAAGTCCGTTCACTTGAATGTCAAGTTTCCATTTTTAGTCATTAACTAACATACGGTCTACCTTTGCAGAAATGGAGGAGGCAAAGAGGAGAGCTTTCATTAGGCAACAAGCTGCTGCCAAGAAGAAGGATGCCCAGGCAGGTGGGACGGGCACCCCTAAGCCGTCCATTACAAAAAGAAAACCCGGCCAGGAGGCGGACCGTCATGCCAAGAAGGCAAAGGTCACGACCGAGACTGTCGTGGGCCTGGAGGCGGAGGTGAAGAAAGTCCCTGTCAAGCACAACAAGGGGAAGGGGTTGATGACGGGTGGTCCGGTGCCCAACGTTGAGAAGCCACCCGTCCTCTTGCGCGAGGATTCCAAGTACGCTATAGAGAAGCTGTCCTCAATCTTGACGGCAGAGGATTACGAGGACCTTGGAAACCACTCGACGGAGGCAATGGGTGAGACGGGCCTCTTCAACCTTGCCCAGGTAAACACATTACCCGTCATCATTACCATTCCGTTCATCTCTGTTCATCGTCATTTTGACTTAACATTTCTTTATCCCGGGCCGTCCTTATGATGAAAGGCCTCATGGACCGTTGTGTTCATGAGGAGACGGCTCTAAGCCGTCTTCGGGCTAAGGCGGCCGCGACGGAGGATGAACTTGCCCAGTTCAAGGCCTGGAGGGTGCGCATTGAAAAGAAGCTGACTCTGTCCGAGCAGGAGAGGGGTGAGTTGGAGAAGCAGATGGAGGTGTTGCAAAGAGTCCTTGGAGACAAAGAAAAAGAGATTCTATCCGTCAAGGACCAACTTCGTCAAGCCAAAGAGGACGCCATCAAGGAGTACCGGGACTCTGAGGTTTACCTGACGAAGTTGGGCAGCACCTTTACAGACGGCTTTGACGACGCCCTTCGTCAGATAAAGGCCTTACACCCCGAGCTAGATCTCTCCAAGGTGAGCATCGACGAGGCCCAAGCCCAGACGACCGTCCTTCCTGAGGCTTCGGGTAACACTGATCATTTGTTTGATGAAGATCAAGATACTAAAGGTGCCGGGACCCGAGGAGACGAAGCAGGGACAGCCGGCCAGGATCACGCCCAAAGCCAAGATGACGAAGTAATAGTCATTGATTCCCCCGTCGAGTGACCTTGTAATTTTTTATAATAATATCAATTCTTGGACCGTCATGAACAATGTTGCCTTTAAAGGCGTTTTAATGTGTATTAATTTTTTCACCGTCATGAACAATGTTGCCTTTAAAGGCATTTTTATTAATGTACTTTTTATTTCAAACTTGTTCTTGTATGTATTGCTTGCTTTTATTCAAGCTTTGTGGATGCTTGCTTTTCGCGTCGGAGTCGTATCCGTCATATGCACTGTTTAACAGGCTCTTGTTTATTTATACAAGGATAGAACCGTTATCTTTTAGGACCGTTGTGACTTGATATTTTTTTATTCTTTTTAGGCCAATGTCTTGGCTTTGGGCCGTCATCTCTTTACGCCGTCGTCATTTAGACGTAGGCTTTTTGGCATTTTCCTTTTTAGGATAATGTTGTGGCTTTTAGGCCGTAACCTTTTGTATGCCGTCGTCTTTTAGACTTAGGCTTTTTGGCATTTTCCTTTTTAGGATAATGTTGTGACTTTTAGGCCGTCACCTTTTGTATGCCGTCGTCTTTTAGACTTAGGCTTTTTGGCATTTTCCTTTTTAGGATAATGTCGTGGCTTTTAGGCCGTCGCCTTTTGTATGCTGTCGTCTTTTAGACTTAAGCTTTTATGCTTGACCAGTTTTATGCCTTGTAGATTCTTTTAAGATTGCTGGCTTCTAAGCCGTCAGCTTTTATGCTTGACGTTTTTATGCCTTGTAGATTCTTTTTAGATTGTTGGCTTCTAAGCCGTCAGCTTTTATGCTTGACGCTTTTATGCCATGTAGATTCTTTTTAGGACGGCGTCGTTGGCTTTTAAGCCGTCAGCTTTTATGCTTGACGCTTTTATGCCTTGTAGCTTTTTAGAATGGCGTCGCTTTGGGCCGTCGGCCCTTGTACAGTCGACCTGGGTACCTCACAAGTTCTGATGTTCAACACTTAACAAAATATAGAAGGGACTTTGAATAAACCTCCGTATCTTGCATAATTTTTTAAGAAGGGGAAAACATGCCCTTTGAGTTCCAAAAATACATTAAAGTAGACTACAAGTAGGGGATTGCCATTTTTTCTTACTGGTAGTACTTTCGTAGGTGCTCGGCGTTCTATGGATGGTGTAGTTTTTGTCTTTCCAGTGTTTCCAAATGGTATGTGCCTTTTCTTCGCCATGCTGTGATCCGGTAAGGTCCTTCCCAATTGGGGCTGAGCTTTCCTTGGACGGGGTCTCTGCTAGCTCCCATAATTTTCCTTAGAGCAAGGTCTCCGACCTGGAAATCCCTGTATTTGGCTCGAGAGTTGTAGTGTTTAACCATGCGATTTTGGTACCGCGCGAGTCTTTGTTCTTCTTCTGCTCTGATCTCGTCGATTAGGTCGAGCTGTAGGTGCAAGGTCTCATTGTTCCTGCCTTCATCGTAGGCGTTCACCCTGTAACCTGTGAGCCCTACTTCGGCCGGGATGACTGCCTCGTTCCCGTAGGTTAGCTGGAATGGTATTTCCCCTGTAGGGGTCCTCGTCGTTGTCTTGTATGCCCATAGCACACTTGGTAGCTCTTCAGGCCATATCCCCTTTGCTCCCTCGAGCCGAGTCTTGATAATCTTCAACAAGGATCGATTCGCTACCTTGACTTAACCGTTGGCCTGGGGGTGGGCGGGGGAGGAGTAGTGATTCTTTATTCCCAACTGTGAGCAGAATTCTCGGAAGGGGCCGTTGTCGAATTGCTTCCCGTTGTCCGAGACCAGGACTCTGGGAATTCCGAACCTGCATATGATGGATCTCCAAACGAAGCTCCGTGTGTTTTTCTCTGTTATAGTGGCCAAAGCTTCAGCTTTTACCTATTTTGTGAAGTAGTCTATGCCTATCACCAGGAACTTCAGCTGTCGCATAGCTGTTGGGAATGGGCCTATGATGTCTAGTCCTCATTGAGCGAACGGCCATGGGGCTGTCATGGGGGTCAGCTCTTCGGGCGGTTGTCTGATGATGTTGCTGAACCTCTGGCACTTGTCGCAGGCTTTGACATAAGCTTGTGTATCTTTTTGCATCGTGGGCCAGTAGTATCCTGCCCGAATCAGCTTATGCGCTGGACCGCGACCCCGAATGATTTTCGCATATTTCCTCGTGTACTTCCTTCATGACATAGTCTGCCTCTTCGGGACCCAGGCACCTTAGGTATGGGCGAGAGAAACCCCTTTTGTACAGAACTTCCTTCATCACTACGAACCTTGCCGCTCTGGCCTTCAGCCTTCTGGCGGCTTCTTTTTCGTCCGGCAGGACACCATCTTTCAGGTAGGAAACTAAGGGTGTAGTCCAATCGCTCTCGGAGCCTATTTCCTGAATATCGACAGAGTCTATTAGCGGGGAAACCTGTATAAAAGAGAGCACATTGTCAGTTGTAGTTATGTGTTCCGACGAGGCGGCTTTGGCAAGGCGGTCGGCTTGCTCATTTTCTTCTCTGGGAATTTGGACTATCTCTGCCTTCAGCTCGTCCACCCTTCTCTTCGCTTGACGAAGGTATTTTTTCATTTTGTCGCCTCTGCACTCGTAGTCTCCATTTACTTGGTTGACGACAACCTGGGAGTCGCAGGAGACTACTACTCGGGCTGCTCCTGCTACTTTGGCGAGGTCCAACCCAGTTATTAAAGTTTCGTACTCCGCTTCGTTGTTGGTGGTGGGGAAGTCGAGGCGGATCATGCATTCGATTTGGTCTCCCTCAGGGGAGTGAAGTACGACACCTACTCCACCGGCCTGTCTGGTTGACGACCCATCTGTATGTACCTTCCACGGAGGGCAGTCGCTTTCCCCCTAGTCCTCCCCGCTGGTGAATTCAGCTATGAAGTCGGCAATGGCCTGCCCCTTGATGGCGGTACGTGGGCTGTAGCGAATGTCGAACTCGGTCAACTCTATTGCCCATAAGGCCAGGCGACCAACGGCTTCGGGATTATGCATCGCCCGCCGCAAGGGCTTGTCGGTCAAAACTACTATCGTATGGACTTGGAAGTACGGCTTAAGCTTTCGTGCCGCAGTAATCAAGGCGAAGGTGAGTTTCTCTATGGGCGGATACCTTTCTTCTGCTCCCTAAAACGCCCGGCTAGCGTAGTACACGGGCTTCTGGACCCTGTCTTCCTCTTTGATCAAGGCCGCGCTGACGGCTGCTGGGGAGACAGCTAAGTAGAGGAAGAGTTCCTCCCCTGGCTGCGAAGGACTCAGCAATAGAGGTGAGGAGAGGTAAGTCTTCAGCTCTTCGAACGCCTTTTGGCATTCATCCGTCCACTCGAAGGTTTTCTTCAGCGTGCGGAAGAAGGGAAGGCACTTGTCCGTTTCTCTTAATACGAATCTGTTCAGGGCGGCCACCTTTCCGTTTAGGCTTTGTACCTCTTTTGCATTCTTCGGGGGGGCCATCTCCATTATGGCTCGGATCTTGTCCGGGTTGGCCTCTATGCCTCTCTGAGACACCATGAAGCCGAGGAATTTTCCTGCCGTCACTCCGCACATTTTGACGGGTTGAGCTTCATGTCGTAGGAGCGGAGGGTGCCGAATGTTTCTTTGAGATCCCTCAAATGATCCTCCTTCCTTCGGCTTTTCACCAGCATGTCGTCGATGTATACTTGAATATTCCTACCTATCTGATCGGCGAACATCTTGTTCATAAGTCTTTGATACGTGGTGCCAGCATTTTTTAGTCCGAAAGGCATCACCTTGTAGCAGAAAAGTCCCTGGCTGGTGACGAACGAGGTCTTCTCTTGATCTGCCTCGTGCATCCAGATCTGGTTGTATCCTGAGAAAGTGTCCATAAAGCTTAGCAGCTGGTGCCGGGCCGTGGAGTCTACCAGTGTGTCGACTCGAGGGAGTGGGTAGCTGTCCTTGGGGCACGCCTTATTCAGGTCCATGAAATCCACACACATCCGCCACTTCCCGTTAGCTTTCTTGACCATCACCACATTGGCCAACCAGTCGGGGTAGTATACTTCCCGGATGAAACCTGCTTCCCTCAACTTGCTGACTTCCTCTGCTACTGCCCGGTCTCGCTTTGGGGCGAACACCCGCTTCTTCTGTCGAATGGGCCGGAAGGTGGGCGATACGTTTAGTCTATGCACCATAACTGACGGGTCGATTCCCGGCATGTCTTCATGGCTCCAGGAAAATTCATCTTGGTTTTCCTTGAGGAAAGCTACGAGCGCTTGGAGAGCCGCAGGGCTGTTGAGAGTGCCGATCCTGGTGGTTCAGTCAGGCCTGGACTCGTCGAGTATTATTTCTTCGAGCTCCTCCACAGGTTCTACCCCGGCTCTCTGCTCTATGTTCATCGTTTGTAGTTGGCTATTCATTTCTACCATCGCGACGTAGCATTCTCGCGCAGCCACCTGGTCTCCCCATAGCTCCCCTACTCCGAGGTCGGTGGGGAATTTGACCTTTAAGGCATAGGTCGAGGTCGCAGCCTTCCAGGCGTTGAGGGTGGGTCGTCTTATGATTGCGTTGTAGGCGGAGGAGCAATCAACGACGAGGAAGGTAACGTCCCCTAGTGACCTGCCGAGGGTACTCCCTGACAGTGACAGGCAATATAATCGAACCGAGGGGGTATACTCTTGTCCCCCCGAACCCGATGAGCGGGGCCTTGGTAGGGACCAAGCGTTCTTTGTCGATCCGCATCTGTTGGAACGCCGGATAGTAAAGGATATTCGCGGAGCTTCCGTTGTCGATTAAGACCCTGTATGTGTTATAGTCTCCTATCCGGATGTTGACGACAAGGGCGTCGTCGTGCGGATGATGAAGGTGTTGGGCATCTTCTTCTGTAAACTCCATAGTGGGGCTATTGATTCGTGGCTTCTTCTGGACAAGGCTCGCAGTCTGGACATTCTGAACTGCTCTAAGGTAGGATTTCAGAGCCTTCTTTGTTAAGCCGACGGCTGCTGCACTCCCAACGATCATCCTTATGTCCCCTATAGGTGGTCTAGGACGCTCATTGTCCCGGCGAGGGATTTTTCCTTGTCGAGGTGCTTCTGTTCTTTCTCGGCTGACGAACTTCTGCAACTTTCATTTCCTAATCAAGACTTCGATCTGTTGTTTCAAATCGTAACAATCGGCGGTGTCATGACCGTGGTTTCGATGGAAGCGGCAGTATCTGTCTTTGGATCGTCTGTTAGGATCTCCCTTCAGTTTCCCGGAAAGGTCAGGGACCCGTCGTCCTTGATTTGCATCAGGACTTGGTCGATCAGAGCCGTCAAGGGTGTAAAGCTTGTGAATTTTTCAGCGGGGAGCTTCTTGCGTCGGTCATCTCGGCCTTCTCCTATCCGAGGCGCTTTCCGCCCCTTGTCCTGTCGCGAGTCCTCTTGTCTTTCCCTCTTCCTGGGAGGCTTCTCTTCCCGGGCTAGTAATGCATCTTCCGCATTCATGTATTTAGTCGCCCTGTAAAACACGTCCGACATAGTTTTTGGGTCATTTTTGTATAGGGAAAACAAGAATTTACCCTTCCGTAGCCCGTTTGTGAATGCGGCAACTTGTATCTTATCGTCTGCTTCGTCAATCGAGAGTGCCTCTTTATTGAAACGGGTTATGTAGGATCTGAGCGTCTCATCCTCCCACTGCCTAATGTTCATCAGGCACGCGGTGGATTTTTTGTACCTGTGTCCCTCGATGAAATGCGTAGCGAACTGAGCACTCAGCTCTCTGAAGGTACCGATAGAGCCGGGCGTCAGCCTGCCGAACCAGGTCCTTGCGGAGCCTTTTAGCGTCGCCGGGAAGGCCCGGCACATAATTTCGTACGGTACGCCGTGCAAGTGCATCAATGTCTTGAAGGACTCCAAGTGGTCTAGTGGATCCTTAGACCCATCGTAGCTTTCTATCTGGGGCATGCAGAACTTTGGCGGTGTGGGGAACAAAATGACAGGTGTGGTGAAGGGGAAATCCGTGCTCTGGACGAGGTCATCAAGGTCGTTGGATACCCGTCCTTTGAGGGCGTTCATCATGAAATCCATGCGCTCCCTCATTATCTGCATTTCCGCGACCACGTGGGACGGGATATAGCCGTCGGCCGACGGACGGTTCGTCTCCTGTCCTTCGGGTCAGCTCAAGGCATTGCTTCCTTCAGGGCCTCAATAGTTCCTCTCCTCGGCACTGTTTTCCTCCTGATTCCCTCCTTGGTTGTCAATCGTCGCGTTCCTCCGTTGCAGCTATTCTTCCAAGTCGTTGTTACGTTTGGTGAGGCGTTCCACCGCGGTTGCCAGAGTTTGGACCTGCCTCTCGAGTGCCGTGGTGCGTTGTTCATTACCTTGATCGTTCATGGTGGTTGCCCTTGAACGTGTGAGTACCATGCAACTTTTTGTCCGAAAAGCATGGAACACAGTCTACGTACGCTTTCCCACAGACGGCGCCAACTGATGAAGCCAAGAATTAACTCAGTAAGCTGCAAGGCCTTCACGTACTTCGGACGAACCTGCACAAGTAGAAAGAACCTCGAAGGGAGGTACCGGCGTGGTACCGGCCAACGACCCTCCGACGGTTAAGTTAGTATTGCTCACAACTCTAGAGTGCCAGAGTCGGGGTAGAAGCATGCGTACCTCGATTTGGGAGGGCTTGGAAGTATTTATAGTAGTAAGGGCGCTTGGCCAAGGCGTGCTGGAGAAGATACCATTTTACCGGAATTGCCCCTGAGTAGCGTGGAGCGCAAGATACTTCTTGGGCAATCAAGTGTGTTGGGCAAGACACCCCTTTGGGAGCAATCGTACTCCACAAGATATCTGTCTAAATAGTAGCGTACGCGACAAGACTCATTTTCTCAAGGAAGCGTTCATGGCAAGATAGGCTTTGGTGCCCCATGCCTCTCCCCGTCGACAGTCTCTCCCATCACCCCGTTTAAGGGTCGTGTCGTCAAGGTTTAGCGTCCGTCATCATACCTCGCACCGTCATCCCGCGCAGGCTACCGACGTCTAGTGGGAGTTTTATCCCTATCAAGCTCTATATTATTAGAGTAATAGTTATTTTATAAGTATGAGTTATTATGAGATGGGACATAATATAATTTTTATATATATAATTTAAATATTATTGATAGTCATTTTTATATTTTGTTAATTCTTTAAAAAATTTTGTAAGAAAATTGTTAGATATAAAATGTAAATTGTCCTTTTTAAAAAAATTATTGTGAAGTACTTTTTTTTTTTTTTTTTTTTTTTTTATGATTCACTTATTCTAGACTCTTTAATTTTTGTGCTTAATAACTCACTTGAATGAATATTTATGATATGGTTCTACTTTTAACTCTAAAATTAAGAAATAAAATTTTTAAAAATAAATAATTTAAGACATATTATACAAAATTAAAATTCTAATTTAATATTTTAATTTAAGTTTCTTTTAACTCGAATTCACCTATTATTGACAAATAAATTAAAATTTGAAGGGCATCAATTTCTCACGAACCAATTAAGCTGACTAGTCCCTATCTAATAGGTATTATGTAGGGACAACTTTTTTGGAAAATCTTTGCCTATGTATAAATCATGTGCATGTGAAACAAGGGAAGAAGACAATTAAAAGAACTGGGGTCTTCCTCTCTCTCTCTCTCTCTCTCTCTCTCTCTCTCTCTATATATATATATATATATATATATATATATATATTATGACTAAAAACTGTTTGGACATGATGAAGACTCCCCTAACCAAGGAGATATTCGAAGATTTGCTGTTTGATTCTCTCATTCAGGGAGATTGTTTACCCGTGGTTAAAGCACCAATTATTGCTCTAACTGTCCCCTATGGGAATCTATTGACTATTTTGTTGACTACTTTCGGCACAAGAAGTCAAAATCTTATTTCTTGGCTTTTGGTAAAGCCCCTGCTGTCCCTCACTGTTCATTTTAGGACCCGTGAGGGACAGCAGGGGCTTTACCAAAAGTCACGAGATAAGATTTTGACGTCTTGTGTCGAAAGTAGTCAACAAAATAGTCAATAGATTCCCATAGAGACAGTCAGAGCAATAGTTGGTGCTTTAATCACGGGTAAACTATCTCCCTGAATGAGAGAATCAGACAACAAATCTTCAAATATCTCCTTGGTTAGGGGAGTCTTCATCATGTCCAAACAGTTTCTGGTCATAAGGAAAATAGGGATTATTAGCACTGATCATCTGCACAAATAGATGTGTGATTTCTAATTGCTAGAGAGTAGGGTCCACGCTAGGAATGTTACCTGTTATCGTATTGTAGCCAATCACTGATGGTGATGGGCCAATGTTCTTATAGTGCAGGTTTGCGGGATGTTTTGCTTTTAGTAACGGACAACCCTTATTACTTAGAACAATGACTAATGAGTAAATTAAATTTATATAATCCTCAAATTATCATTTAAATAATAATATTTTATAGAAATTAGAGTTCACCTTAAAATTAGAGAACAGAATTGAGAGATTACCTCGCTGGTACTTCAACATATCTCGTAACATTATATACAAATTAGTACTGTTAATTCCATGAGTTTTTAGATGAGAAGTTGAGGCATGGACTAGGTTGCTCTTTTGAGATGATACACGTCGTCAACAAAAATTTTAGTATAGTAGACTAGCAATTATGCGTGCTTGCCCTCAAGGTACAACAATCTAGCAAGCTTGCCGATTATCATTACAAGCCTACACTATTTGTGATGCGGAATATAAAAGCATCAACTAACAAAATACGTTTATTTCTAGGGGAAAAAAAAAAAAAAACGCTTCCTTGATTTGAAAATTATGTCCTATATCAACTTGTAGGATGAGAAACTGTCTATAATACTTTCTTTACCTAAAATATAATATAGTGGGAATACGTATTATTTTCATAAAAGAAGAAGATAATATAATGCAAATATTTGTTGATGCATGTAATGATGTAATGGTGAGAAGATAAAACCGACCCTATTTCCTCTTACTGTCTCTATCCTTTTGGCCGTACATATTGGCCTAATATAGACTAGTAAAACCTTCAATATTAAAATCATGTTTAATTCAATAGATATTAGAATTAACTTTCCTTTTAACTAATCAGATTCAACAGTAAAAGGTTACGGAAATTTATTGTAATATATCAATCAACGGTAAATTAATAATTATGTAGCTAATATTGGTGACAATTACTGTTTGGAATCTGCTTTTTTTGTTGGAATTAAAATTTTTTTGCTGAAAGTACAAAAGTAAAAATTAGCTAAAATAGTATAGTGAGACCCATAAGTAGTACCAAAAAGTACAATAAGACCTATAAATAGTAAAAAAAATTAATTAAATAATAAAATAAGCTAACTTTTTATGTTAAAGTTAAACATAAACTTATTGAAGGTTATATACCAGCACTTCTTTCAGCTGCAATACTATGGATATTAATGATGAGAAAAGTGAAATTTAAAAGCATCCTGCTTAAACAAATCAATTTTGCTACAAACACAAGCATCTGCTTGGATAGCAATGAACGTGATATCCTGTCATTCACATTCAAATAAAAAATTGGAAAGAATTGTATCAAAAAAAGAAATTTGGAAAGAATAATTTACACGTACCCACGTACGAATACACATAAAGGCAATTGCTTTGTTTCTTGTTCATGTGTAAAATGGTATTTAAAAAACAAGTGTTCAGGTTGTTTCCTGGTATTTAAAAGATGAAAATCATGATTAACTAGTAAAATGAGTGTGGTTTCTCATGAATGACAAATTAAAATTGAAGGACATCAATTTCTCAAGAACAAACTGACAGGTCCCTGTCGAAATTTGCCACTAACCCAAACAATTTATATACTTTAGAGACTACTTCACATATACTGCACACGGTTATAATGAGCAAAGGCAGTGATGTAATATACAAATATACAAATATATTTGGGGGAACTAAACCAGAAATCACAAATCTTAAAAATAAGTACATCTTATGAAGATTCTATATAAATTTAGGAAAATGTTAGTAAGTACCGTGTGGTGTTTGTAAAGATTTTTCATAATGAGTTGTGTTAATAAAAAGAACAAAATGTTATTAAAAAGATTGCCAAAAATGATAAAAAAATATTAAAATAAACCAAAAACTGCAAAAAGTAAAAAAGACGTCTAAAAAAACTAGTGTTAACGGGCACCATCCCATAAATTTATTACCAAAATTCATCACCTGCTATATTTGTTATAATCAAATTCATCACCAATAAATGATAACAAACAAATATAGATTTTAATCATTTTATAAATTAATAGAGGTTGGCTGTGCTACTAATGTCTTTAATATAGAGGAGCTCTAAATAATCGAGTTAGAAAGAGGACTCTATGAACTGGAAAGCTTCAACGGATGGGGAGTTCACGGTGGCATCAGCTTATGCTTTAGCAAGACCTGAGGAGGAGGTCGGTGATGGTTTCAAAGGGAGTTGGATTTGGAAAATCAACTCACTACCTAGGATTTGTCACTTTCTCTGGCTGTGTTATCATAATAGTGTACCAGTTAGGGAGGTTATTGCAGCGAGAGGAATTGCTTGTGATGCAATTTGTCCTCTTTGCAACTCTGATGCAGAAACTATAATTCATATGTTGAGGGATTGCCCCTTTGCAGCGGCTTTTTGGAGAAAAATTGGTGTGCCAACTGATCTAAAATCCACCTTTAGTCTTGATATACTTAAATGGCTTGAAACTAACTGTGTGTGCAACTCGCTGATTAAGGTGAAAGGATGTCCGTGGAAGACAGTTTTCACCTTTGCTGTTTGGTCACTCTGGAAACATAGGAACAGGGTAGTGTTTGAAAACCCTACTCTTAACCCGAAACTTCATGACTCATGCCTAAAGCAAGCCATTGAGTATGTGTACTGTGTGGGGAAATCATTTAGATCCATACAAGTACGGTACTCCATGGTCAAATGGAATAGACCTATGGAAGGATGGTGTAAGTTAAATTCAGATGGAGCTTCGTTGGGAAATCCAGGGAGAGCAGGGGGTGGAGGATTAATTCGGGACCATAGAGGTGCTTGGGTTAGAGGTTACACTCGTAATATAGGATTCACTGCAAGTGTTATTGCTGAGTTTTTGGGCATTGCGTGATGGGCTGCAGCTTGCATTACAGTTGGGAGTTGTTTGCCTGGAAGTTGAACTTGATGCAAAAGTGGTGGCAGACCTGGTTCTGTCTAATTCAGTCACTAATAGGGACTACTCCTCTCTCTTGAATGATTGTAGGTACCTTATCAGCAGGTTCCAACAAACCAGGGTGAATCACACCTATCGAGAAGCGAATAGGGCAGCTGATGGGCTGGCAAAGGAGGGTTGTCTGCAGCAAGAAGAATTTGCTATTTTGTTTAATCCCCCCACCCCTGATATTGTAACTTTTGTGAATGAAGATGCCACTAGTCTGTATTATGTAAGGCGTGTAGCCAATACCTTGCCGTTCTTGGCTATCTAAGGTTAATAAAGATCCTTCTTAACCAAAAAAAAGAAAAAAAAGAAAAAAAAGTAGAGTCAAAAGGCAAATGTACTATGCTTGATAGCTGTCACTGAGTGAAAATGAGTGACCAAGAAAAATCACTTTCAAGATTCTTGTTACTATTGCTGCTGACTGATTATCACTGCAACTGCAATACAAAAATTAGACCCGTGGTGTGACCAGACTGCAAAAGTATGTAACAAAAAGCCCACAACTTGACAAAAGGTCTTCCCCACAGGGCATTACCTGTTGTTGTATCGTAATTTGCTACTCACGGATGGTGATGGACCAATAATGAACCCAATAGCATTCTTATCGCCTCGAGCTCTTATAGTAATGGATAACCTTATTGCCTAATTAGTCATAGGGTTGTGTTTACGGGTTAACTGCAGGCCTTTCTACCCCCCCCACCTTTCTTTTCTTTTTTTTTTCCTTTTCTTTTTCTGCTTTATTACAATTTTATGTCATATTTTTGCAGCATTTAAGTTATGAAACTAGTTTTATAAAAAGAAAAAAAATATTAAAATAAGTTGTGGAATCAATTTTATGTTTTTTTTTATTTAATTTTTTTATTAAATGAGACTCATATTAGTGCAATATTAACAAGCACAGCTGAGTGCTTGTTAACATTTGCCCTAGTCATATACTAGTGCACCATTGAATCTAGGCAGAGCTGCCATGATTATTCACTTAATTATGTTCTAATGTCCTTTTTAACATACATATACGTAATATAAAAACGAAACGTTTAATTTTTTATTAGCCACTTTCCATTGTGTCACGTGATTACATAATTTAATATCACGTATACATTTAAAAATATTAAAAAATTGTGTTTGTACATTTTTCAATTTCAGTCGAAAGACAACTTTTCATTCAATATGCATATTTTCATCCAATAGGTATGTTTTCATTCAATAGGAGTATTTTCATAGTCACATTTTCATTAAAGACCAAAAATCACAAATCTTAAAAATAAGTACATCTTATTAAAATTCTAAATAAATTTATTGCCAAAATTCATCACCTATATATGATAACAAACAACTATAGATTTTATAATGGATTGGCATGACCAAAAACAATAGAGGTTGAAACTACTTATTACTAGAAAATACAAATTGGCCGTGCTACTTGTCTGTAGAGGAGCTCTTAGCTCTAAATAATAGAGTCAAAAGGCAAAAGTACTGATTATCAAAAACAAAAAAGAAAAAGAAAAATAAAAAAGGCAAAAGTACTATGCTTGTGAAAATGAGTGTAACAGTGACCAAGAAAACACTTTCAAGATTCTCAGGACCCGGATGAATTTGATATTATTGCTGCTGATTGATTGAGATTATCTCTGCAATACCCCCAAAAAAGAAAATGTGGCTCCTACTCTACTCCTTTGGACAAATGTGAAATAATTTAAAAATAGACCTGTGTTGTGACCAAGTATGTGACAAAAGGTCTTCCCACAGGAACAGGACGTTACCTGTTGTTGTATTGCAGCCACTCACTGATGGTGATGGACCAATATTCTTATCGCTTGATATAGTGCTGGATGTTTTGCTTTTAGTAATGGACAACCCTTATTGTCTAATTACTCATATTACTAGTGCTGTAACCATTCAAGCTAGGCAGAGGTGACATGATTATTTCACTTATGCACCAATGTTCTTTTAACATACATTTACAACAAAAGCATGCTGGGGCCGAGTGATCACAATGACAAATTAAAATTGAAAGGTATCAATTTCTCATCAACCATGCTGACTGGTCCCTATCTAAATCTTTTGGGAAGCGGCACCAACAGCACTTGAATTTTAGTTGTACAAGCTTGCAAGTCCACACAAAAGCACAACAAACATGAAGCATGCAACTTGCTTATTGATGATTATTAATACTAACACTTCTTTCAGCTGCAATACTATCAAAAAAAAGAAAAGAAAAAAACTATCTTAGGATATTAATCATCAGAAAAGTGAAATTTAACAAAAACATTCTCTTATACAAATCAATTTTGCCACAAACACAAGCATCTGCTTGGACGGAGATAAACGTCATTCACATTCAAAGTAAAAATTTGGAAAGAATAATTTACATATACACATAAAGGCAATTGCTTAGTTTCTTGTTCATGCATAATTGCTTGACATACTTGACATGCTACATTCATCATGTTGAATGGAGCATCATCTTTAACTTTTTGTTGAACTGAGCATAGAGTTTTATAAACAAGGTCAATGATTCAAGACGAATAAAAAAAGGAGTTTCGTTATTGAGCTTTGCCTATGGAACTTCATCAATTAGCTACCTTGTGCCAAATTGTAAGACAAGGCTTTCTGGGGAGCAGCCCTGCTTTACAATTTTCACCAGCATAAAATGTACTTTTCCAATGGGTTTAGACTGCAAAGTTTTAAAAACAAGGTTAGGGATTCAGGACAAAAGAAGGGGAGAAAATTGAAAAAACAATATTTATGAGCAATTTGATTATGTTAATTGTTGCAACTCCCAGGGAAACTTTTAGTTTGAAACCAAAATGATTCTATCAATTGACAATGCATGCAAACTACACTTATATTTCCATTTTCTAGTAAACAACATTAATAATTTGCACATGTAAGCTCTTATAGACTCTTTTTGTGTTTTGGTTCCCCACCCACCAGATGTAGCAAATTCTCAATAAGGGATAGAGTAAAGAATTTTGAATGTTGTAGAAAATATTTCTTTATATAAACTCGAGTCCAAAAACAAACCAATAGAAGTTTTAGCCAATTTTACAAGGATTTGGGCCATATAATATAAAAAAATAATATAATAATGGTCCATAATAATTGGGCTTATCCATCTTGGGCCTTGTAAAAATGTGCATTAATTGAAATTTTTTTGAAAGAGAAACACATGGAGAGGGTATTAACTATTAACAGTTATTTATTCCAAAAAAAAAAAAAAACTATTAACCGTTATTTAATACTTTGCTAAGAAGGTAATTCATTCACCCAAAAAAAAAAAAAAAAACAAAAACAAAAAGTGGTGGCCTTAGGGTAAATAACTAAATATACACATTCCTTAAATTAGACAAATAATTTTTTTTGAAAAATTAAATTTTAAAAAAAGGACATGTCACTTTTGTTATGTTTTAGTTGATACCACTCCTATTTCTTGCAAAGTGACCTTGTATCCAAGTTCTTGTTCCACGTGTAATAGACAGTTTATTTAGGACCAAAATTGGAAATTAACTCAATTTTTTAAATAATATAATTAGTAGGTACTATTTTCAAACTATATTTTATACTAGCATCTCGAGTCTAAGAGGGTCAATTTTGGGCTATAAATTGAGTCTTCGGGGATCGATTTTTATGTTCTGATCAAGTCTGAGGTGGCACTTGGAAATCGAGTTTTAGAAACTCGATTTATATGATGTTTGAAATTTTCGCAAGTGTCCTAGTACAAAACACAAACATAGATCAGCCTCCACCCAAATCCACCCCAACAACCACCAAATTAAAAAAATAAAAACCCCAAAACCTATCAGATCAGAGAGAGATCATATCAAAGAGAGAAAGAATCCAAGGAGAGAGAGCTCAAAACCATCTGATCAGAGAGAGATCAGATCAGAGAAAGCTCACCTGGGTCGCTCGGCCTGACGGGTACACTCACCTACAAATTTCAGCAACTCGTTCACGTCTGAAACGACGCCGTACATCTCAGAGTAGTTTAGATCCCTCCACGCGTAGTTCTTGAGGGCCCGAAGAAGCCGAGGCTTAGCTCACTCTCGAGCTTCTCGGCAATGAGATGGGCCCAGCGTGAGCCCGAGATGTCGCCCCTAGAGGTGCGGAGGTTGGCCACGCTCGTCATGAGCGAGTGGAGAGCGAGACGACGGTTCGGTACTGGGCGAAGGACAAGGACAAGGAATGGGTAGGTTCTATTGCGGTGGTGAGCAGGAGGAAGAGGATGGAGATGAGGGAGATTGTGCGTGCCTGGATTTCTTAAATTTTTTTTGGGTATTTCTGGGAATGGCATATAGACGAAGAGACTTAGACTTAAATTTTTTTGGGATTTTTTTGGTTTATAAATCGAGTCTTAAAGACTCGATTTTCAGGTGTTCACACGTGAAAAAAATGCCACATCAAACTTACCAGACCATGAAAATCGAGTCTCAAAGACTCGATTTATAGGCCCTAAATCGAGTCTTTTAGACTTAAGATACTAGTAAAAAATATAGTTTGAAAACAGTGTCTACTAATTATATTGTTTGAAAAACAATGTTAATTCCCAATTTTGTCCGTTTATTTAGTGTTAATTTTACTATTGTAGCTATGTCTGGCCAAAATTGGGAATTAAGCTCAATTTCCAAACTATTTAGTTAGTAGGCCAATTTTCTAAATTATATAATTTACTAACATCTCGAGTCTAAGAGGCTCGATTTTGGGCCTATAAACTGAGCCTTAAAGACTCGATTTTTATGATTTGATCACGTCTGATGTGGCATTTTTTCCACGTGGTGACCACCTGGAAATCGAGTCTCTAAGACTTGATTTATAATCCATGCTCAGCCTCCTTATACACTTCACCCCACCCCACCTTCTCATCACCCCACCCCACCTTCTCATCAGACACCCAGGTACATCGTTTCTCATCAAACTAGAAACGGCGGCAGACCTAGGCCGCGCTGCACCCACACCCCACCTTCTCATCAGACACCCAGGCACAGCGTTTCTCATCAGACCAGAAACAATGGCAGGCCCAGGCCGCGCTGCACCCAGGCCGCGCGCCCATGCAGCGCACCTAGGGCGAGTGACCCAGGTGAGCTTTCTCTGATCTAATGGTTTTGAGCTCTCTTTCCTTGGATTCTTTCTCTCTCTGATCTGATCTCTCTTTGATCTGATGGGTTTTGGGTTTTTTATTTTTTTAATCTGGTGGTTGTTAGGGTGGATTTGGGTGGAGGCTGATCTGTGTTTGTGTTTTGTACTGGGACACTTGCAAAAATTTCAAACATTCAGTGGTTTTTGGGGTGGATTTGGGTGGAGGCTAATCTGTGTTTGTGTTTTGCACCAACACTTGCGAAAATTTCAAACATCTGGTGGTTGTTGGGGTGGATTTGGGTGGAAGGCTGATTTGTTTTTGTGTTTTGCACCAACACTTGCGAAAATTTCAAACATAGCAACAAATCGAGTATATAAGAGTCGTTATATAAATTGAGTTTCTAAGACTTGATTTCTAGGTGGACAAAGTGTCACCTCAGACCTAATTAGAACATAAAATTGACCCCCAAAGACTCGATTTATAGCCCAAAATCGACCCTCTTAGACTCGAGATGTTAGTAAAAAATATAGTTTGAAAACAGTGCCTACTAATTATATTGTTTGAAAAATGGAGTTAATTTCCAATTTTAGCCCTATGTATCTTGTTAGACTTTGTTTCAAAAAATTGCTAAAAAAACACGACTTTTTCTATACCTCTTTTTTCAAATTTAATTGACTTTCCTCTACTAATGGTTATGTTCTATTGTCAACATGTACTTTTTGATTGGAGGATTACTGCATAAATTAAGCCTATGTCAATAGACTCTGATTGGACCTTATATTGTGTATTGTTCCCCATTCAGCAATCAGCTAGAAAATCTTTAGGTTTCCAAAGCATGGAAGCAATAGGATGTAGAAATCTAAAAGAGACATTTAGGGCTGTTTAGTAATCCTACCAAACACCCACTTAGCACCTGTGTTGAATTAAATTTTGTAGAAATACAATGTAGCTTAGTATGAAAATAATACACATAAAAATTACTTTAAAAATATTATGAGTATGAATGCAGTCATGCGATACTAATGGTTAGGTACCCAGGCCATAGGTATGAAAGAAGTGGCTGCACAATCTGCATGTAGGCCAGCATTAAAAGACAGCAATGGGAGGTGTATGCATCCCTAAAAGAGTTGTTTTGTTACTTGCAAAGCTTGAAGGTAGGCAAATAGACGGACACAATCATTTAGCTGCTTGATGCTCTAGAAAGGTAGACTGTATGGCTATATGACTTCTGACCATTAATAAGCTCAATATATCCATATGCACATCCGCCAATTTTTTGGGGTAGATAAAACAAAAGAAAAGAACGAGGTTAGCCAAGGCTGGATCATTTTTCCATAGTAGATAATTAAATTAGAAGTTCAGAATGCATAGAAAGTTCAAGTTAATTACCCATGAATTAAGAGGACTAAAGTTGTAATCCTATAATAGGTATTTTGATAGCACTTGTGCCTGGATTTTTGATTTATTTATTATGCTGATGCATGAAGATTTGCAAACTAAAAGAATGAAGCAAAGGAGAAAATCTTGACAGTAATCCTCCAATATGAGCAGAAACATCCCCACGAGGTAGAAATCCAAGGGCCAAATTTATGGCAATAATGAGCATGAGAGTTACAAGTTATAAGTGCTGCACACTGAATATTTAGGAGTCAATACCTATTCTCACAAACTAAGAGCATATAGGTTTAGGTTAATCAAATTAGCTTTGACTCTCAGGCTGTGAATTTTACCAGCCAAAGATATGAGAGCCAAAAGAATATGTTACCTTATTTGCATAGCTAAAGCCTCCAAAACTGTTAGGGGGATCACCAAAGGGGATTGAACCTAATTAACACTAGCACTTCTTTCACGTGAAATATTATCTTAGGTGATTAATGATCAGAAATTTGAAATTTAACAAAAGCATATACTTGCACATATAAATTTTTCTGTTACAATATTGGAAATCAATACCAGTCCCTGCAATGATAAACCTTATAACCAGTCATTAACAATTAAACATGAAAATATATGGAAAGAGGTACTTAAGATATGCATAGTGCCCATTGCGTAGTTTCCTATTCATGTGTCACTGCAGCTACCTTATTTCTTCTTGACATCCATGACATAATACATTCACGATGTTGAACGGAGTCTCATTGCTAGCATAGACATATATGAATCTAAGTTGAAGCCAAAAATTCAATATGAAACAAAGAAAAAGTTGAAGCCAAACTTATAAAGTGATATTTGGGGTTTAAGTTGGGTTGGCCAAAGAAGAAAACAAACAAACTGGTGCTGGAGCTGATGTTGGTGATAAAAATTAAAAAAACACAACCAAAGTTTTTCGTCATCTCTATTTCAGTCTGTCTCACAATCTCCATCACACACTCAAAGGAAACTCTCCTAGCATTTGATAAGCAAATATTTTCCTATTGCAAACACAAAATTATAGAAAGAACACAGTGAAAAGCAAAGTCACAACCTTATAGGACAAAAACAGCAAACTCATAGAAATACAAACAAACAACGGACCGCTCAGTTTAGCAAACCTCTGATTTGTAGTTAAAAACTAACTTTCCACAGTAACCATAGTTTTTTATTTATTAGCAAAACAACTTCATATCTTGAAGTCTATGAAACATATCTTTTACATTTTAATGCGCTCGTCCACAAACCAACATCCTAAATTTGATACTCATAGTGACAAAAAAAGGCCTAAAGCTTAAAATTTATAGCTTAAATTTGTCTGAAAGAAACATATGATATCATAAGTATCAAACGTTGGTGCTAAAATTAGCAGGTTTTTGAGGCTCTTTGAGTTCAGAAACAACATTAAATTGAACATATGGTTCCAGATAGATATGTAGAATGGGCAAACAGATTGAGCTTAGCATCTAATTTTGGATGGACTGACCCAAGGGAGATAAGCTCTAAGTAGAGAGGTTTTTTATCCCCATCTTCAATCCCTCTTCGGCCTCTTTTTTCCTTGCTTCCAAGTAGAGAGGTTTTTTAAGTTCTATCTCTGAATATCTTGTACAGTTCTTTTGTCATTTGATTTTTTTTATACAGTGAAAAAAAGGCACATACATCTTAAAGAATTTTTTTTTTCCTTTTCTTTTAAGTGAAGGGTGTATTAAAAAAAAAAAAAAAACACAAAGGTAATGCTATATGCATAATGATTTTCACAATAATTAAGTTGAGAATTCTTATTTGGGCCAACTACTGACATTATGTTTTTTACCTACCAGTTGTAAAAAAAAATTTGTGCCTCTAAAGTTATTGAAAACACAATCTCCAAGTTCATTACCGCCATTGCAGACATCTTTAGACAAAAATTTACAATAAAACTGGCTTAAAAACCATTGACAATGAGTGCCTAAATGGTAAAACCTTTAAAAACTCAATAAATTAACAAATGAGTTCCTATAATGACAAATTCCTGACTCTACCACTAATTATACTTTAATCCCCTGAGATATCTACATACTCACATCCTGCTATTCTTTTGTATGCATGATTTCTGAAATTTTTTCCGCACTTTCAACTATAGCTATAACCATGTCCCCATTTTCTTTCAGTCTTACACAATGTTAGTCCACCAGCTCCTTCAAGATAAAAGGTGACTCTGCAATCAAGCAACACCCCACATCTCAGCTAAGGGTAACATACTTTAACGCATGGAAACACTTCAAAAAGAAGAAAGATACTTTACTGAGAACAAAAAAATTGACCGGGGGGCGAAATTACAAGATGGATGTGCCCTAGCCAGAATCAACACACGAACTCCACGCGTACTATGACTGGCAATCGTTCTTGCCACCATCATTTGAAGAAACTATACATATAGCTAAACATAAAATATAGTTTTTATGACTATAATCATTGGGTAAAAGAATCACTTGGGTAAAATTGGGTAAAAGAATTAATTGCATGTTACAAACTCTCTAGCTTTTTATTGGTAGCAAAATCACTTGCTCAGTTTCCACTAAACAAATTCAAACCCATAACTCAGCTTCCACATAAAAAAAATTCAAATTGATTATCACCATTTAATATCTATTTAAAATATTGAAGATGTGACTAACTTCAAAAAATATTATCGTCAAAAGTCAAATATTTATTTGATAAATTTCAAATTTGCAGAGAATATCCCAAACTCTAATCTCAATGCACAAACCCACCATGAAAAAAATCATTAAAAAATCAAACCTTCTTCTCAATAGCCCATAAACTTTCACATACATAATCTCAAAGACCATTGTGATTCAATTCATCTCCTTTCTACTATATAAATCTATCCTATTTGCAAAACTTGAAATTGTCTTCAAAAGTTAAATACGAAAACATTAAGACCAAGTCTAAGTTCAATACCAATCCCACCATCAATAGTCTACTAAATTTGTAAAAATATTTAACATATTTAAAAATGTAAACAATTCTTTGCCTTTTCCTCTTTGATTGCACATTAGGATATCAATCTCAGAATTTCCTATCCTTGATATGAAATATTAAATTACATAATAAAAAAAAAATCAATCTTAAATTAAAATTAAAATTAAGATTCTAGTCCTTAACATCCTCAACTATCCAATAAATGTATGAAACACAAATTTAAAGAACTACTTAAGCAATATTTCAAATAAATTAAAAGACAACTTTAAAGTATTCTTTGTATCTTTTTCCTTTGTTGCTTTCTAGTAGTCATGGAATAACTCCTTTTGTTTTCCTTGATAACAAATGTTGGTGTGAGTTGTACATTGCTTTCAACATCAGTTTTTTGAAACTTTGTAGAATCACCACATAGGTAATACCTCCCTTCATACCAAATACAATTGAGGATTGCTACTAAATTTGTGAACACAAAGGAGAGTCCTAGACCAAATTGGATCCATAGACCAAATTTTATTCACTGGGAAATTTAAACAAACACAAAGATAACCAAGACAAAACCTTCAAACTCACATTGATCATTTTATAGAACTTGGCATATAAAACAAAAATCCCAAAGCCAAAGCTTATTAGTAAAATCACATACCAAATAAAATGGACGTAATGATGTGGTTTTGGGGAAGGAGATGGTAGAGAAAAAAAAGGATAGACTAACAGAACACAAAACATATTCAAGGCCTAGTGATATCCATTGAGAAGCTTTAAACAGGGCCAAAAAAAAAAAAAAAATCCTTTAAACAACCTTTCTTTTAAAGGTATAGATAATAGGTTATACAATATCAATTGATTTTTTTTTATATTCTAAATAAAATTTGATTTGTGGTAAATTATGATAAAATAAGATTCAAGACCCCAATATTTATAAACCACTTAAGTCCGAAAGTAAATTCCCAAAGTCATAATCTATTTATTCTAAAGACAACCACATACAAAGACATTTAACGTTCTTTCAAACATTACCCTAACAAAAACATTTGAGAGAGAGAGAGAGAGAGAGAGAGAGAGAGAGAGAGAGAGAGAGAGAGAGAGAGAGAGAGAGAGAGAGAGAGAGAGAGAGAGAGAGAGAGAGAGATGGGTAATTATAGAGAGACAAAGCGAGAAAACTGGTGAATCTATTGGACAAAATTATGTGTTGATTAGTATATTAAAGCCAATGAATGTTTTAGATACCAAAGAATGTTGAAGGTTGATAGCAAAGGGGTTTTGAAGAGGCCATTTTTGATTTATTTAAGTTTTAATTTTCTTTAAGAATACCTTACAAATTGGCTCCCTGACTAACTCTTCTCCCTTGCTTGGTTGAGTAACTGTTCTTGCTGAAAGAAACTGATACAAAGGGAAAAATACAGAGGCATTTACAATTTAAAGAAAACAGGTTAAACATCCAAAATTGATGATATAAACTTTGCAACATTTTCTAATAGAGCAAAGCAATAAAAATAAGGAACCAAGCCAACTAAGACTTAGGCGTACACTGCCAAAAAAAAAAAAAAAAAACATTTATGCACAAAGGGTTCATTCTATTACTTTAATTTAGTAGATTTCCTTCTTTGCTGTTCAAACTTCCTAACAATGGGGAAAGAAATACCCTTTCTTTATCTCAGATTTAGGCTTCTTATAAACTTCATTTTCCTCGTTTTGTAACAAAGACAACACCACCTTAACGAAAATAGTTCCCATGAATCAGATTTCCTAAGCAAATCTAAAAATACCCATAAAAGTAATCTCCAAAAGGAATATAAGCAGAGCACTTACCAATAGGACTGCTATATTAATAGGAAATATTTTCCTCAAAGCAAAAGCCTATTTGAAAAAATTTAGTGAAACCCTTCGCATTGAAGTTAAGATTCAAAATAATTTTTAGTAAGGATGGAAAGTTTTCTATCAGATTTTTTACCTTGTACTTCCTAAGTGATGGAAAGTTTGGTTCGGGCATTTTTACAAACACTTTGAGGGAGTAGACGACACAGTCACCAACCTAAATCTTCAACTTGTAGTACAACTTTAAACAACAAATAATTCTTCAACTTTCAATTCCAAATCTATATATATATATCTAAAAGCTGAAGCGTAGCATTTATTGTTGCTACGTTCCAGTTGAGCCACATCATCGCCATGTCGCAAAGTTTTTTTTTTCCTTTTTTTTTTTTTTGGGTTTCCACTTCACACATTCTCTTTAATCAATCTCATTTTCTCTCTTTCAACTTATCATCTTCCCATCAAACAAACGGCTAATGTTTATACTACTATTATTAACTTTCCCATTGAATCCAAATTACTTTCAATTCAGCAATCAATCCTTCTCTCTCTTTCTCTTTGACTTATCATCTCCTTATAAATAAATAAAAAAAAACGACTTTGCCCCCATCAAAAAATTCAATTGCTTCCCTTTGAATTTAAAACCCACCGATTTAATTTTTTATATATAGATTTTGAAAGTCTATTTAAGGTCACCAAATTACAACTAGAATTGAAAAGTCTATTTGAGGTCATTTTTTTTTTCTTCTCTTGAACTTCTTTGCTTTTTTGCTGCAATTTTTATGGTTTGTAGTTTGTATTGCTTTCTTTCCAGCCCATAACTCACCAAATTACAACTAGAATTGGAAAGTCTATTTGAGGTCAGTTTCTCTTTTTCTTCCCTTCAACTTCTTTGCTTTTCTATTGCATTTTTATGGTTTGCAGTTTGTATTGGATTTTCTATTTCAGGGTTGTAAATACCATATTTCTTTTTTCTCTTTTTCTCTTTTTCAATTTTCAATTGATAATCTATTTCTTTATATTCATGTTCACAATTTTTCTTTACATAATCACATTTTACCCATTAATTTTTTTTTTTTTTGTATCTAAAGAATTGGAATGCATTTTTTTGTTTGAGTACATGACCATTTTCCTCCCATTTGTTTATTTTATTTTCTGAATGGCTTTGTAATCTTTTTTAATTAAATACTACATAAATTCTTGCTAATTTTCTTTTAATCTCATCTAAATTTATGCTAATTTTTAACTTCTTAGGATAACTTGGAAGAGGAAACAAAATATTATGATTGATAAGTATGGATCGTATATTTGGAATTATAACTTAGCTTTATATGGTTATTTTCACTGTATTTTTGAAAAATTACTATGTAAAGGTTTGTACTGGATTTTCTTTTCGAGGGTTGTAAATACCATGTTTCTTTTTTTCTTTTTCCTTTTTCTCTTTTAAATTTTAAATTGATAGTCTATTTCTTTGCATTCAAGTTTACAATTTTTCTTTACATTATTGCGTTTTATCCATTAAAATTGTTTGTGTCTAAATAATTGGCATGTGTTTTATTGATTTAGTACATGATCATTTGCCTCACATTTGTTTATTTTATTTTCTAAATGGCTTTGTAATTTTTAAATTAAATACTACATAAATTCTTGCTAATGTTCTTTTAATCTCATCTAAATCTATGCTAATTTATAACTTTTTAGTTTTTAGGATAACTGGGAAGAGGAAACAAAATATTATGATCAATAAGTATGGACCGTATGGTGTTCATCTTTTTCTTTGTATTTGGGATTATAATTTAGCTTTATATAGCTATTTTCATATATTTTTTGACAAATTATGATGTAAATTACATTATCATAAGTTAGACATGCTAAAGTTTTATATATATATATATATATATATATATATATAAAATATCTAATCTCTAATTCTTACCATTTATCTTCTCAAAAAAAAAAAAAATCTTACAATTTAAAATTTTTAAGGAAATAACTTTTGGACGCTTACAATGTTTAATTGTTGCATCCATTTTATGACTGTGGACATACATGCAGTGTTGATTTATGTTTTTCATGGTAACACTAATGTTCATTACTTTGGAATTAAAAAATTCTCTCAATTGAAGCATATACCTCGGTGTGATCTCATTCTTAAGAAATCCTACAACTTAATTCAATCATGCTAACTAATATATATAAAAAAAATAGAATGATTTTGTACAGTCCAACAAGAATTAAATTATATTACCTTAGTTAGCTTAATTAAACTTATCTAATTGTCGAGTGGAAAAAAAAAAAAAAAAAACTAAAACTTATTTCTTCTATCTTATTCCGAGTTCAATTTGGCTATGAAATGTTGCGCTCTAATCCATCGTACTCCTTAATTATACATAAATATGATAGAAATACTATTTAGATAAATACAACAGGAAATCAACTAGGAATTTTTTTTTCCTACTTAAGAAAAAATTCTTAAATGCATACTACAAATTCCACTATTATAATAATTCTTAAATAATATGCACTTAAATACTCACTATTAGATCTTTTAGATACGTAACCAATTTTTTTCCCCTAAAGTGGGTATAATTTTCCTCTTAAATTATTCCTAAGAGGCATATATTTTTTTTTAGTAACTAAAAGGTCTTTTTTTTTAGGGGAGGGGGGTGGAAGTAACCTAGAAGGCAAGAGTTAAAACTATTAATATCTATGTACAATTCCCTTCTGGTGTAATTGGGGGAAAAAGTCATTCCCTACCTATATATTTCTTCTATATGATTGAAAAAAAAAAAACCATAAAATTCTCATTTATTAAGGAAAGTCTCAAATTTTCCATAAACTTATATGGTAGCCCAAAAGTCCTTTATTTAGACTTATTATTATGTTACCACATTGGATTTGATGAGTTTTTTTTTTTTTTTTTTTATAAGAATACATACATATATATATATATATATATATATATATATATATATATCATCACATTAACTATGCAGTTTACCAATTATAAATACATTTTTCACCAAAACATACAAAGTCTCTTCCTCTTCCCTAACCTTCCTCTCCCTCAACACTTATGTATTGTATATACCTTTTCCCCTTCCCCTACATAACTTTTATATTTATATATGTTCTCTTTTAATCTCTCTTAAAACCAATAAGCATAGTATTTGTGATAGAATTTTTTTTAATTATCACTACATGTTTGTTTTTGATATCTACTATCAAAGGTACCCCCCCCCCCCTCTCTCTCATTCTCATTTCGATTTCTCTATAATCTTGATCTTCTATTTGTTAAAATTTAGAAAATTTAGAAATTGTGTTTTGACTTCATCTTGCTAGGTTCTTTTTCATGATCACTGGTTTATTTGCTGTTAGTTGCCCTAAAGCTGAAGACCTTAGAGATATCAAACAAGATACAGTTGCAAAATTATAGAAATCAAGAGTATTAATTTATACAAAAGCAAATATGGACATATATAAACAATTATACCGTGAATACGTTTGCTTTCCCCTACTCCTTTTATGTTATTTATTGATTGACAAAGGTACATTTAGCTTCCTTAGTTTTCACATTTTTCAAATTGTATGGAAAGGAAAAATAGAAATTAGTATATGTTTTGGGGAGAAATTTTTTTGTCACAGCTGATTCTCATATATGAGTTTAGTGATTATGAAAATATAAATTGTTATAACTTTGTTTAATAGTTCTTATGTGATAAAGTGGAAACAAAGTTTGAATAAATTTCTCATTAACTTCTCAAAAAATGCAAAATAATGGTAGCTTTCATATGAAAACTTTAAGATTCATTTTTATGTTCTAATAAAAATTATACATTTTCCATTTTTTAGTTGTGTTCTGTTTTGATGCATATCTCACTATATTATAACATATTACAAATATTGTCATATATAATAATTGAAAGTAAAATGCAACATGTTTCCTTGTAAAAAAAATATATATATTTATACAAAAATCAAGATATAGACTTCTTTACTAGCATAAAATATATTATATATATTACAATGTAATTACATTATTGTGTGATGAGTTTGAGACTATTACTTATAATTCTCAACTACTATTCTCATTCTTTACTTGGCAAAAAAAAAAAAAATGAAGTCAAATTTTTTTCCGCACATTGCGCGAGTCTGCGACTAGTTCATTCAAAACCCAGTACCAAAAAAATAATTAAGCTCAACAAAGTTCCACACAACACTCCAAATCATCACACCAGTGTATCTCAAACCTAGTAAAAGAAAACATGAATGATATAAATAGTTACTAAGTATTTACTATCTAACCACTCCAAATTATCTCACTCACACACACACACACACAATGAAGTATACAGAAAATTTGAAATACCTAGAGCAATAAAAACAAAGACAAAGTAAGAAAAACACAAAAAGGAAACTCACAATATGGTTCATGTGTCCCTAATGTATTTGCTGTTTTCTATTTTAAATGAAGCAGTGTGTTCATAACCATAAGGGCAGAGTTGCAGAGACTGAAGAGAGTTGGGTTAAATAATGGAAAGAGATTGAGGTTGGGACTTGGGAGATTGAGAAAAGAGGGAGAGAGCAAACTGTGTTTAAAGAGTCGAATAGTTTGAAACATAAAATAAAAAGAGTCGAACTGTTTTATGTTTTGATTTTGGGTAAAAATAGTTTATTTTTTCCCTATATCAATATTCATAAACCGAAAAAAAAAAGTTTGAAGTTTATATGACATCCCAGAGCATTAAGATCATAATATGTGTAGAGAAACCCGGAGAGAGAGGTTGTCGTTGTGTAAGATAAGAACAAAAAATAGTGGTTTGTGGGAAGGAGTAATGAACCAATCAAAATTTATAGTGACCCCTAAGCCAAAACGTTGTGTCTAACAGTAATATTTTTTTCTGTGGCAGTTTTTTTTTTTTGGTTCTAATATATACCTTATGACAAAAGTTAGGAGTTAATGAAACTAAATAAGCAAACCACCGAAAAGATACAAATGTTTAGTGTTTTAAAGTGAACGTGTCAGACCACCGTACACTCTTGGTGCAATGGTCACTCTACAAGTATGAATGCTTGTGGGGTGTGGGGGGCAAGGGCCAGCGCCAGGGTTCAAGTCTTTAGGAGAGAGTTTCACACACATATACACTTAGATTAGGCTAGAGTAGAATTCTATCTTGTATAAAAAAAAAAAAAAAAAGTGAACGTGTCGGTAATTTATGTAGCCACGTGGCGCAATGAGAAGTGGTCAACAAAAAGTCAAACGTTTCGACTATTAGTTATTATATAGATATATAGATATAGATATAAATAACTACATCCTTATTGGATTTAATCTAATTTGTATTAAAAAAGGGTAACGTTAACCTTTAATTATTAATATATATCATTATAGAGATATTAGGTATAATGTAAAAAATATTAAATAAATTGAATTTAAAACAAAAATTTTAGTGTGAAAAGATTAAAGAATCAGTCCAATTTGAATCGAATCAAAGAACCTAGAAATTTAGAACCACTCACTATTTTTGGTTCCCTTTGCAATAGTATTTTTAAAACCATATTGGATACCTATAATAATTTTTTTTTATATAATAATATAATAGTTACAACAAAAATGAAGGGGATTTGAACCCTGCACATTTTTGTTGGACACACAACAAAAAATAATCAATAGTTTTGTAGATCAACTTTCCCATAATCCCTAGAACTAATATGACTTTTATTTGATATATAGATTATGAGAAAGTTAACTACAATATTTGATTTTTTTTAATAAGAAAAAATATAAACAACTCTAGAGCCAATTACAATATGCTATTAACTCTGCAGCTGAAACACTTTCTCTCCTAAACCTTCAAGCACCTTGTACATGGGAAGGTGCCAATTCAATTACAAGACCCTTGATGTACGTTTTTAGATCCCCGTAAATTAGATTGTTTAACCTAATTAATTAATCAAGTGGATACTTATGTTTATTATTTAGATCTAGGTTAAACACAAATAATCATAAACAATAAAGCAGCGGAAATATAAAGAATACAATGACATGATGACCCAGGAAAACCAAACCGGTAAAAAACTTGGGTAGATTTAACCTAGCTATCCTCAAGGTAAAACAGTAAATCCACTAGAAAGAATTGAAGTTTGTACAATAGCGACTTAGACCACTAACATCATATTGCTACCTCAAGTAGAAAACTTACTACCACGATCCCATAATAGCTTCGAGTCCACGGACTACTTCTTTTCTTGGCCTTTGCAAAACACAAACACCCACGTTTGTGACTTTGAGATCCTACTCAAAGGTTTGGCAACACAAACTCTCCTGTTTGTGACTCCAAGACTACTCTTGAAGGTTTAGATCATCAGAACCTTTGATGGCTATAGAAGGCAGTAACTTCAACAACACCGGATCTTGTGATTCTTCAAGGAATAAAACCGGTAGAAGATATGAGAGAGCTTTTTAAGAACAAAACCCTAAAAATAAAAGAGGCACACTCTTCTCTCTCTTAAAAACCTTATAAAAACGTGCTTAGGGTTTCCTTTATATAGTGGGAGAAGTAGATCTGAAACCCTAATCCTTAATGGGCTTGAACTGCTGTGTGGGCTTAATTAAAATTCTGAAGATACAACTTTTGATCAATCGAGCCTGTCTTTCGATCGGTCGAGCCAGACAAATTCTGAAACCTTCTTTCTACAGCTTGTATGTTCTTGTATGTTCACGATTTGCTAATTGTTCTAAACTTTTAGAACCCAACGCTTGACAAGCACAAAGATTCAGTGTAAGGACTTCTTGTCATTGCATATTGGCATATAACTATTAGAAGATGTCTTTGCCACCGAATAAATAAAATCACAAACTTCAAGCTTTTTTGGGAGCTGTTAAGAGAGGAACATTTACACAAGCAAGAATATTTACGTTTCTAGTTTTACTTTTAAGTGTTAGCTTGAAAAAGAGTCTATAACATTAAACGGAGTGAAATAAAAGCAAAGAAATAAAAAAATAAAAAATAAAAAAAAGGCCAAGGAAAAAAGAAAAGAAAAAAGAAGAAGTGAAAGCCAAAGAACCTTGTCATGTGTTAGGCTCAACTTTGTTGGATGCTCTTAAAAAATGTACATTTAAGCAAGAAATATTACATAAGCATTAATTCTTGTTTTTTAATAGAATATTTATAAACTTCTATGTTTAGTGTTAGTTTAAAAAAGAGACTCTGGGCTTTTTAAATCTGTCATATATATGCTTCCATAAGCATTATATATGAATGTGATAGCTTCCTTATTTGAAAGCTTGATCCATTGCCCATATTGATGGGCTGTGACCGTAATTTAAAATTCTTCTTATGGAAATTAGACATTGCAATTAGAAAGTATCAGACTAATAAGACTGAAACGTTCTTTAAAAAAAATCCCTCGAAATTGGACCACTTCAAAGAATTGATTGTCCCTCGAAAGACCATAAAAATCCAGTGTAGCGTTTAGACAAATCAGAGCAATTAAAGTATCATTAGAACTTAGAAGTAGAGGTAAGCGGGTGCCACTGCTGGGTGTGACACTGACAGAGATCCATGAGCTAGAAGTTTTGATGATGCCTAGTAATTAAAAGACCAGCAAGTTCAAATTGGATTACAATTTGCTAGCTCTTTGATATTATTGCTAAGGTGAAGTAGGTGATATTGCTTATAACGTGATCCTCTTTATGTTCGGAATAAACAATCTTCTATAAAAAAAATAGAAAATATAAAAAACAAAATCTCTAGCGATAATACTTTTCACATAGAAGTGAAATTCAAATTCGTGTAATTTTTTAATACTTTTGAGAATACAATAAACGCATACTTACCATCATATATGAATAGAAGGTTCCACTATAAATTTAATTACTATCATATAAGAAAAGAGAGCATATATTTATTATACTCCTAAAATACTAAATAATTACTCGTCAAATTCTTGTTATAATCATCATCAAACACAAAAAAAGCTTAGGTCTCAAAATGTTGGGGTGGCTTGTTGGCTATAGATATAAATAGATTGATTAGAGTTGACAACATGTGTAAACAAACCAAAATTCATGTCATAATCCTAAACCAAAATTTTTGCATGTTTCACTTTGTTCACACTGATGAGTCCAACCCAAGAGTCTATGAGGAAAAAAAAATTGAAAAATAAAAAACTAAAATGAGCCAATCTGAACTTGACTAAATTAACTAAAATTTGGTAATGGGACACCTTGGAGGCCTAGAGCTAGATGGACCGGCATCCTCAATTTACAATCAAAGCAGCAGCCAGCAAGCTCTATCGATTTTGGAGGTTGTGTTAAACTTTATTACGATTTACGAGGAATAGTAGAAAAAGGATTGTGGAGACGATTTTACCAAGCCACAAAACTCCAAGCTAAAACAACATTCCTACTTTTTTAGCCCCTTGTTTTGATTAAATCCCAGAAAGGAAAGAAGGAACAGTGGATTCAGAATGCGCCACATAATGAACTAGAGAATCTCATTGTTTGTAAGCAATCTGTCGAAAATTTAAGGGTTAAATGACAAAAGATCATTGAAACTAGAGTATCACCTAAAGTTGTGAGTGACGTTGGGAGGGGTTTCTTCACAACTTAAGCAAGTGACCAGTAGATTCTTTTGAAATGTTGTAGACTACTTAGAGTATCCCCTAAGTCTAGAGAAGCTAAGACAGATGTTGTCATACTAGTCCCAGAGAAGGAAGCTGAAGATAGGCAGAAAATTTGGGGGTATATACAGTGACGGACCCACTAAGGGGCAGGGGGGGGCCATTGCCCCCCCCCCCCCCCCTCCCCGCCATTTAAAAAAAAATTAAATAATATATAGGTCACCAATAATTTAATTCAATAATTTATAACCAAAAAATCTCATAGAAAAAAAATTCCCCTACGGGGTTACAACAATTTATATGATTTTTTTAATTGATTTATAAACTATGAAAAAGTGAATTAGAATATTTATATTTTTTTCAAAAGATAAAATGCCAAAAATATTTTAGAAGCCAATATTAATGACGTAATATTGCCAACTCTTAATATTGATATCCCAATTTTTTTAAATCCTCAAACAAAGGTTTGAAATACTTCATTAGTGTGATTTTCAATTGTATCAAAAAGTATGAGATTATCATATTGGTGAGTTGGTCAACATGATAAAATCAACATATTAATTCCAATTAACCAAAATTTGGAAATCTGAAGTCCTCTTCTTCTTTTTTTTCTTCTTCTTCGAAAAACGTTAGAATTTCATGTTGTAACTTTCAACTTTTTTGGTTCATGTTATACCCTTCTTTACTTAAATATTTATGTATTAAATTGCAATTTTTTGTCTACCATGATTTTTTTTTTTTAATAAACCATGTCACATAAAATTTTTTTGGTTCATGTTTTGGCCCCCCTTAGGTTCAAATCCTGGTTCCGTCCCTGGGTATATATCTGCTTTGTGACAATATACATATTGGGAATGGCTCTAAGGATAAGGAGGTTGACTTGTTTCATTATTTATCGGAGTCTTAACAGATGGAATTGCTTTTGTAGCCTTCAGAGTAAAGGAATGGGGCTTTCTCATGGAAGTGGCATATTTGATACCAGGAAACAGTCAATAATTAAAAGAAAAGGTTTTATAGAGGAAGAACTAGAATATGACAAAATTTCCCGAGGTAGATATGGATGCTCAAAGGCCTTTTTTTCAAAGATACGCATGCAGACTCAGATTTCTTATACATTCAAAATAATATACAGTGGTTCTTTACAAAAGTATTGTGTCAAGAAGCTCAAGTAGGCCCCATCTACACAGGATAATTTCAAACAAAAATCTTACGAATCAGCAATGCTAGAACGAACCATAAAGATTTCAGGGGACGTGTTTAACATAGTTAGTATTAACATGCAGGAAAAAAACAAAGGGATACAATAGAACAAAAAACATCAAATTAACAGCTACTCTGATTGGACAGTGCTGCTAATCACTTTATTAAGCCATTTTTGCTTCTAAAATGGTGTTCCAAGTGGTTCTTCCTCACTATGTCCTCGTGACATCTTTAGGAACTCATATATGCTTAGATCTTGTTGCTTCCAAATGGTTCTGCCTATATATTGATAAGATTTGTGGTACATCCCTTCTTTCTATCCCCGATCAAGGACATCTGTATGGTCCAAGTCATTAAGAAACTCGACTGATTGGTTGAAGACTGTAGTTTTTTTGTCCACATCAAGTCTCTTATCATGACCTTTCTTTGTTTCTCAATTGAACACTGCAAGCACAAAATGAGCAAACAAGTCCATATTATATTGCCGGCTAGTTGCCAATAATAAAACCAATATGCTCCTGCCCCAGTTGAAAAAACTCATTTATCATTGAATGAAATTTTGAATAAAAACTTGTAGTCTCTTATAGATTCATTGATCATGTTTCTAGATCAATAGGTGCAACAAGCTATGTGTAAAACAGGCCAGATATTTAAAGGTCAGTTGGACATTAGTGCATACACACAAACACATACACATAGCTCACAGAGAGAGCCAGACATGAACAAGGAAGGCAAAAAATTTCCAACCAAGAAGAAACTTACAGGGAATGGAATGAAAGCATGCCTCCCATTAATAGGCTCGACTGTGAATCCATATACCCTGCCACTAAACCATGAGTAGCCCTGTGTGCAAGGAGGGTTGAGCACACGTTTCAGATGCATTGCTCTTAACAACAAAGATCATGTAATTAGGATCTGCAAAACAAGCAAACAAAGGCTTATCATTTGCCCATCAATTTGTAGGACAAGGGACAAAGGAAAGAACTGTAGATTTTCCTCCTATATTGATTTTAGACTTCCCCAAATACATGAATATCTCTTTAGACATAAACGACAGCTTGACACTTGTCTAACATGCACACTATAGATAACATGCATGCAAGAAAATGACCAAAAAAGAAGTTTGTTTAAAATACAACATTCATTTTTAACATTATGTTCCAGGAAATTTTATATCTCCAAAATGATTTTTGGGCGTTTTACGCAATCCAACATGTTTCTCCAACATGATGTGTGTTTTCCATAAATCATGGCTAACTATAAGTTTCCACATCAGATTATAGGACATTGTAAGAACAATTATTTTTTAATAAACTAACCATTATATTTCAGATAGATACCCATCTTACGGAGCCCAACATTGACACCAGCTTTCTCTTGAAGTACACACAAACGAGATCACAATTGTATCCCCATTTAGCAACCCTGTCATGAGGGAGAATTCTATCCATGAACGTTAGCCAACAAATGAAGGAATGCTAAGGAATAGCAATACAAATCCAAACCAAACACCGTCAATCAACAACTGGAATCTTTTACCTAATCTTCTTCCAAATTGATCTACATTAACAAAATGAATAGAAAAACAGTAATTTATTTACAATAAGGAGCAAAAATAAGGACTCATTTGTCAATTGAACAAACAAAACACAAGTTAAGGGAAAATTATATCTAGTACCATGACTAGTAGTGTTAATCTGTGACCACCTAGATGGGGTTTTCTCTTTGAGATTGATCTTGATCTTTCTTCATCATCCATTGCAAGTTTTTTGTGTAAATCTGCTAGGCTTATGCTATTTGTAAAATCCAGAGGACCTGTCTTTGGTCTGAATCATAAGTGCCAAACAGATTAGATTATCTTGAGATGAGCTAGATGTGACCTAGTTGACAATCATTTGAAAAATAGAGAGTACCAGAGTTCCAATTAATGTGACAATTGTCAATGATTTTAGGAAGTCTAGCCAAAAAAGCCTTGGGGGTAGTCCTCCAAATTTCCTACAAAGAAGAGTAATCTTTCACACAAATTTCAAATCCACAAATTATCATTGTGTAGAAACTTATTACTATCAAAAATCTCAAATTTTAACTCCACGGGACCATAACATAGAAAACCAAAAATAATGCTAAATCAAATTGCATTACCTTACAAACCACTGAAGTCCTTCACGAGCTCCTGCTACTCTGAATGAATAAACTCTTGAGATGCACAAATGAATAATTATCAAAGAAATAAATTGGAGCTGTTCGCAAGGTGAAGACAACTACGTAGGCTAAATCTTAAAACTTATTAATGGCAAGGAAAACATATTTACTATAGGACGTCATCTTGTGTGCTTTAGAGAGTCTCATATGTGCCATATGACCACTCCCTCTTAAGAAGATATGCTTACCCATAAGGATTATAGTTTTGAGTTCAGCTTGCAATAATAAACAAAATGTAGGTACACGAGAAAAAAAAACAAATAGCACAAGACCATTTTGTTAAGATTTACTGGTAAAATTATTTTGTAGTGTTAAACCTGAACTCTACTGCAACTTCTAGGATCACTGCGACCATAAAAAATATCTAACAATATATGTTGGCCATGGATCGTTTCTCATTACCCTGTATCCTCTGCAGATTTTGAGAGTATAAAATTCTCTGACTCATAATTAATTGCTTAAGACACACAATCAATACAAGATTACAACTCAACCATCAAACTTTCTTTTCAACAAGAAGTACATGTTCAGATCAATCCAATAAATTTTCAAGTGTTAACTCTTTGTTCTGTTAAAATATCTATTTAGATGAATGAAGCTTACCACTGTAGCAGCACATTAACTTGACAACACAGGTACCACTCTTAATACATTACGATTGAACATGGATTGCAAGAATTATTTCTTGAGCCTCTGGACAGTAGTGTCGCAACCAAAGGATAATTTATAACCTACACTAGCAAGAGCATGATATCCATTATAAGAGTCTCAATATCAAATCATGGTTTTGTATCAAGAGATATACATGACCATCAGATTTTAGAGATGTGTATGCCTCGAGGAGTACTAGAATGTCATTGTCAATTGTCTTCAGCATTGCTACCATTGCAACTGTAAGCCACACCTCATAATTTCCTGCATCAAATAGGGCGTTAAAAAAAACCACATACTATGACTCAAAATCGTTTTCATCTCTATTTTAATGATCGTACCTATCTCAAGGAAAGAACACAAACCCAAAGAGTGGCAAGGAAGGCAGCATGGAGGGATTGGTCCTTCTGGTTCTGAGGGGAGAGTCAAATGAATCCTCAAAAAGGGAGAGTTAAAGTCACCCCAAACTTCAATAACAGAGGCTTCATTTCCCTCACTATCATCATTTATAAAAACTCTACTTGTATCTAAACTTCATGATCCCTGACACACAAACACACAAAAACTCAATAAAACCGATCAATAAAATGTTAATATAGTTTTAACAACTATAATCATTAATCTAAACACAATTGGATTTAAAAAACTGATCCAAGATATATATATTAGAGGTAACCAGAAATAATAGGGACAAAGTAGCAATAAACACAGATTGAAAATGATGATCATGCAAGTAATCAAGGAATTTCACCTCATCATTCGTCTTTAAAGTCTCTGTCTTCTTCTGTGTATGTCAATCGCCCTGTTCTATTAAGCTCCGCAAAAAACCTTCTTATCATTGCCTATTAAACATCTTCATCCGCCTTATACTTAGTCCAATCTTCTTTTTTTGACAAGTCCTTATGCTTCATCCCATCTTCTTCATCACTAATGTCCTCAATCTTGTATACCTTAACCATGTAATCTTCGTCATTGATTTCTTGCCTGGATTCATTATCTTGATCATCATCAATCCACATGCATGCCTAAAAGAAAAGTATGAGATTTATGTCACATTATTCTAAATAGCCAAAATAAAGAAACTCCATAAAGACCCATACAATATTAACTGATCCTAAACCATATTCAATACACTACAATAGTCATGTTTTTGTTTGACCTCATCATGTACAATGTCCTTCTGAAACCATTTCCCTTGAATGAACTTTTATATGGAAAAAAAAAAAAAAAAAGCTACACAAACAACAATTCCTGGTTCTTTTTCTCTATGCTGATGTAACCCATAATTTCCTTAATAGGCACACCAGAAGGCCAACTTGATGGATAAACCTCATCGTGTTTGACCAAGTTTTCATCTTCAAAATCCTGCTCAAGTTACAGGGGGTTCCCCCTTTACTTTATGTTGAACATCTCTTCTGATAGGCACTCCACCAGAGCAACTTGCTAAATAAACCATATTACATTTAATCAAATACTATTTTCTACAAACTAATCTCAATGCCTTGCTTTTATATTATTTTTAGCTCAGGATAATGGGTGTAGAGATTTTCCATTTAATGTTTTTTTTTTTTTTTTTTTAATTTTTAAATCTTAACACCCAAAAACAACTTTTATATCATTGAGTAATTCCTGCTCTGATCATCTTCTTCACAATGCACCAAAATTGTTATCTATCAAATCAAGAAAGCAAAGAATAACTCAATCTGCTACACAACTCTAAAAAGTGTTAGGGACCTTAAAGGTTTCACTGAAAAAAAAAAAAAAAAAAAAAGGTAAACTGCCACATGATTTACCTATAACCAAATCAATGGTTCTTAAGTTTGCATCTTGTATAGAGGCAGACAATTCCTAAATGAAGGAACTGTCATGTTCTACTGCTTCGTTTACCATTTTCTAAACTGAAAAGGGGCAACTCAAGCAGTTAAAATTACATTAACGTCTCTAGCACCATGTCAGAAAGCAAAATGAAGGAAATAATAGGCAATCCTTAAAGTTAGAATTAGTCGCTACACAAATAATCCTCTCCAAGTTCTTTCCTTACTACATATCAAAACTGAGATGTTCACAATTTCCAGGCATGGCAAACAACACAGTCAACACCAAAGCAAGACTTACATCCTAGCATCCATACCTAAATCCCTTGAGATATCCGCATACTTATGTCCTGCTAGTCTTTTGTATGCATTATTTCAAGAAGAAGTTCTGTAACTTCAACAATTACTATAACCATGTGCCCATTTTCTTTGTCTTTTCACAATAAATTCAAACAGTCCACTAGCTCCTTCAAGATAGAATGGTGACTCCACAATCAAGCAACACTCCACATCTCAGCCAACAAGGGAAACGTACATTGCTATGAATCTTTCATAAAATTTTCTAACCTACAAGAATTTGGTGAAGCTAATTCAAGAAAGATTGATTCTCTTTAAAATTGGCAGATTTGATCAAGAAGAATTAATGCAGGGAAACACTTCAAAAAGAATAAAGTCAATGAGAACAAAATTGACCTGGGCAGCATAATTACTTGATGGATGTGCCCCAGCCAGCATCCTGGATTGAACAATGATGATCATTTAAAGATGCTTAAGTAAAGAATAGCAAGGAGAAAAGTGGAACAGGTTCAACCTGAATCACCTCAATAAGGGAGACAATATTGACATTGACATGGAATAGTAGGAATGCATTTAGGGTTTAATTTTTTTTATTTCACCAAAATGGCCAATGCAAAAACATATTTTTATCAAGATGGTTAAGATTAATCACATGAATTAGTAATAAATTAAGGAAAAAATAACAAATAATATACAGCTCAAATAACAAGCAAGCCAAATAAAAACGTGGAATTGAAATCAAGAACAAAAAAATATTACATCTTATATTAGGAAAAAACTTGGAGAGAGTTTCATAAACAGAGGCTTTATATCTCTCTTTGCTCTCGCCATCATCATTCAAAAAAACTCTCTTGTAGCTAAAAACAAAAATTTATTGGAATCAATCAATCAATAAAAAAGTTAAAATGGTTTTATCACTAATCTAAACAAACAATGGAATTCGAGCAATTAATCCAAGATAGAAATATTAAAGGTAACTAGAAATAAGAGACATAAAGTAGCAATATAAACATAGATTTAAAGGTAATGATTGAGCAATTTAAAAGGGAATCTGACCTCCTCATTCATTGTCTTCTTCAACACCCTGCTCTTACTACCCAGTCTCATCATAATGCATCTGTCTTCTTCTGTGCATGTCAACTGCCCTGTACTGTCCAGATTTAAAAATCCCACAAACACCATTTCTATTCTCAATTCATTGAATCCATCACTTCTGAACTTTAATTTTCCAAACAAAGATTCAAAATTTGACAGAGACAGAGAGAGACAGAGAGAGAGAGACTTACCTCTCTCTTCACACTTTCTTCTCCGGCGCTATAAAGCTCCACTGGCCTGAATGTTCTCAGTGAAGATCTTCGTGGCGTCTTCTTCAATAACGATTCCAGGCACCGAGCTCCCGGCCGGAGCTGTGGGACCCGCCGGACCGGTTCCCTGTACCCCACCGTCCTTCGTGCCATCCGAATTCTCGATCTTAACCGTGGCGTAGGAGCTCAGATTCTCCGTCTTGACCTTCGTGTTGCGAGCCGAGCCGGAGCCTCCACCCGCGTTGGCGGCGTCAAGGCGAGCTGTGGTGAAGGTGCGAATGGAGGAGTCGTCTTCATCGGAGTATTCGGCGTTTGCGGCTTCCTCGTCGGAATCGTCGTCGGAGTTACCTCTGCTGTGACCGTCTCTTTGCACATATTGAGCCTCCAATCATGATGTTTGAGATGTGAGAAATGTTGGGCCAGTAATCTCCCATCCCTCTTTCGCAACGCTGCTCGAGAATTGGACATCCATAGATTACCAATTTCTGTAGTAATGGAGTATTACGCAGGTAGTCTGGCAGAGACTTTAGCTTGGGGCATGCTTCAAATTGCAAAAATTGAAGACGTGGCATTATTTCTATATTTGGAGTATTATTAGTAACAAAAGCATTGGCACTATTATCTTTTTCTTCTTCTTCTTCTTCTTCTATTGTTCCTCCCATCCCAGTCCACTCTTCCCACTTCTCCAATCTAGAGAATTTGAGAGATTTAAGGTTTGGGAATATGATGATGTCTTTGTTGTTATTGTTTTTGGATGATTCTGATAATTCTTCTTCTTCTTCTATGTCTCTTCCCAAAAATTCATCTCCCACCTTTCGAATCATTGGAGCGGCCCTAATTGCTAATTCTTCAAGCAACGGCAGCTTCCCCAAAGGAGGCAACTGCTCTAGGTTTGGGCACTCTGCGATAAGAAGCCTTTTCAAATAGGTCAATTTGGACATCATCCAATTAGGATACATTGTGGTGCCCTTACAGAATTTAATGCATAAAGATTCCAAGCAGGGAGGTGGCTCTAAGGCATTTAGAATGGCTACATCTTTCTCCATTTTTCTTCTTCTTTCTTCCTCTGTCTCTTCCTCTTCCTCCTCCTCTAATGTGTAAAAAGATAGCACCAAATCACGGAGGTCTTTCTTCTTCTTCAATGTATTCTCGATCGCACCAAAATCTACCACATTTGCCAATCTGTATATTTTAAGTGTCCCTTGAATGTGGTTCAAATGTTCTAATTCTCCCAGTTTACATATTTCCTCGCCCTTACCACCTACAGCAAAGCCTATTAATGTTTTAAGACAAGTTAATTTCCCAATTCCCTTCGGAAATGATTTTATTCCTCTTTGACGAATTTCATTAAACAGGAGGTGTCTTAAATTAATTAGTTTACCTATCCCCAGGGGTAATTTCTCAAGTTTCCAACACTCACTAACATCCAAACTTTGTAAATTACATAAATTACATATACTTTTAGGCAATTCTTTTATCTCTTCACAAGATAACCTGAGTAATCTTAAATGTATCAATTTTTCCACCTCATTTGGAAGTTCCAAAATGGACTTACCTTTCAAATGTAATGTACGTAGACATGTCAAATGGTCGAATAACTTGGGTTGGACAATCAGAGAAGAAATAAAATCCAAATTTAAAAAGCGTAGATTTTTCGCTTCATAGACAAACTCAGGAAATGTTTCTTTAACTATTAATGACAAATGGCGAGCCCTCTTAAAGTCTTTCTCAACCTTGTCACCACTAAAATTGATTGTGAAGCACACATCTTTGGCCATTGATTCCGCAAAGTCATGCACTATATCGTGCATTTTGCATATTACAATTTTACCATCATCATTTTTCTCAAAGTCTTGAAAGAAAGAGCGCATGACTAAATTTTCAAAGCAGTGCTCTGCTCTAACTTCCATCTCCATATTTTCTTTTGAGTTTATATATCCTTGTGCCATCCAATTGATGATTAACTCAAATTTTTTGAATTGATAATCTTTCGGAAAGATAGCACAAAATAAGAAACATTGTTTTTCTGACGGAGACAATTCATAATAACTCAAAAAAAATGGCCCCAAAAGACCATTTTCAATATCTTCTAATTTCCATAAATCATTGTGCAAAACCTTCTCCCACTCATTTTTACTCATCTTGCCACGTAGGTAACTCCCTAGAATCTTTGCAGCAAGTGGCAAACCTTTACACTTATTTGCTAGTTGTTTGCCCAACTCTTCTAAATCCCTATATTGCTCTCCATAATCATTAGAAAATGCTATTTTCTTGATAATCAACCAACAGTCATTGGGGGACAATTCCCCCACATCGATTATGGAAAAACTCTCCATCATGTTTGCAACCCTAGGTTTACGTGTGGTCACTAGAATTCTACTACCTCTGGCACCACATTTGAGTGTATTTCTGAAAGGCTCCCATTTTGTGAAGTCTTCAGTCCACACATCATCTAGGACAAGAAAGAACCTCTTTCCCCCAATCAAACTATAAAGTTTATCTAACAAACTTTGTAGTTCAGTAGCGTTGGGAGGTATACCCTCAAGTGATTCAATGATTGCTTTGGCAACCTTGCATTGATCGAAAGGTTCAGAAACACAAACCCACGTTCTTTTAACAAAATGTTCCTTCACCTCACTATGATTGTAGGCTATTTGGGCAAGAGTGGTTTTCCCAAGACCTCCCATGCCCACCAAAGAGATGACACGAGGATTTCTTTCCTTTGGACTACCCTTGCCTAAGAGGACGCTTAGTAGGACATCCCTATTTCTATCACGACCAATTATATCGGACTCATCCACAAAGGATGTAGTTCTTGGTCGCTCAACCACTTCAGGTTGCCTGTTAAAGTCAATCCCATACTTCCCTTTTTCATTAAAAATCTCATCTAATTTTTCATTCAGTTTTTTAATCTTGTGACCAAGATCATGACGCAGTGGAAGGTTAAAACAACATGATGGAGATGGGAAGAAGGAGCATACCTTCTTCTTCACAACAGCTGGAGCGGTATTATCATCTGGTTTTCCTTCTTCTTTCTCTATCTCTGATTTGATCCATGCAGTGCTCCAGGTGTCCAAAACGTCGTCCACCTCGTAGTATTTGTCTTGGAGCTGCTCTAACCAAAGCTTCTCAGTATCCCGCTTCACTGCATGTCTTTTCTCGGCATCGTCCAGCATTGCCTTCATGAATCCGAGCTTGTCTTGAAGCTTTTGGACTTCTTCATCAACGCCAACAAGCAACGTGATCTCTTGTTTAGCCAGCTGAACAGCGATTGAAGCCAACTGCTTAGAGAGATCAGTAAGTAGTGCATCAGCCATAGTTAATGGAGACTGAAAGTTAAGTTGGATTGATAACACAGCAAGAAATGAACAGAAAGTAGGAAATTAGCAATAGTGCGGTTGGGTTTGTTCTTCTTCATTTCTCATATTCAGCTTTTTATATGGAAGTGGCTAAGTGGTACATGCACGTTGGATTTGGAACATTTTAAATTACTTAAAGATCAAGTTGCAGCATCTTTGACTTTGTCCATGTGATAGTAATACGCGCGTGCCCCAATCCACAACGGTAGTAATGTACTAATGTGGTTCAATATATACTAATTAAAGGGCATTGATCTATCAGGATATGTAAAGGGAAATGACGTTTTAAATCTTAATTAGTCCTCTTCTTAGCTTCATTTCAACAAAAAGGAACAGGTCCTTCTAGCTTCATCAGTGAAATTGTTTTCATTTCATTTCATTTCTTTCTTCTTCTTTTTTTCTTTTTTAATAAAAAATTTTAAAGCAATACTTAAATTAGGATCTGTATAGTTCTAAAAAATAAAAACCAATTAAGAAAGTAAAGATCAGCTAAGGATAAAAAATATATACTTAGGGAGCATTAACCAACCTTCTTACCCATCAAGTAGAACTTTTTACTTATTATTTTTTATTTTCTAAGAAAACCATCAAAGTAGAATTTAGTATAAAGAAAAAGTCTAAAGACATAAAAATATCTTACAACATTTTCGTAATATCTTTCTTTGAGTTATGGTAGTCCCGATATATTTTTATTATTATATTATTTTGATATGTGGTAACTAGTCTAATAACTCAATTTGTTATGAAAATGTTATAAGATTTTATTGTGTCTATAAAGACTAATACAAGTGGAAATAATCAATCAAGAATTAGAAAAGAAAAAAAAATGTAAAGGATAAGGATAGAAAGTTGTTAACCTTCATTATTGGCATAAACCGAAGGATGTCTAGGGTCTTATATTTAGTTACTTTTATTTTCATGGATGAATCACTTGGATCATTAAGATTGAGGAATATGTGAATAACTAAAAAAAAAAGATATTTATTCCACATTTGTTAGGTTCTAAAGATTAGGAACTAATGTATTTAGAACTTCAATTTGTATGTTGGCAAACCATGATCAAAACAATGTTGAGTCGTGTGTTAGACTTGCTCAAAGTATGGGTCTTATTGTAAAGTTGGAATCGAGTTTTTATACAGAAGTACTGTTCACTTTCTATATGACTCGATCGATCGAAAATTAGACTCGATCGATCGAAAATCGTGCAGAACGTTTTTCTGCAGAAAATTCCAACTCAGCCCAAGCCCGTTTTAATGTATAGGGTTTTATGTTTGCCCTAAGTATAAAAGGGAAAACCCTAGCCACGTTTTTAGAGTTCTGTTTTGCTGTGTTTGTGAATCTCTCTGTGAGATCTAGAGGTGTTTACCTTCACATACACTTAGGGTTTACAAACTTGAGATTTATGTCAAGAGTTGTGTAAATCATACAGTTGCAGAATCAATAGAGCACAAAGATATACAAGCAGGTGCGCTTGTGAATTTGCTGAAGAATTCCGGAAAGAAGGAGTCCGTGGATCTCGGAGCTATCATGGGGTCATGGTAGTAAGTTTCCTACACTCGGGTAGCAATAAGATGTTAGTGGTCTAAGTCTATTGTGTAAACTTCGATTCTTTCATAGTGGATTCAGTTTACCTTGAGGATAGCTAGGTTAAATCCTCCCCAGGTTTTTACCGGTGTGGTTTCCTGGGTCATCAGATCTTTGTGTTGTTTATTTTCCGCTGCTTTGATTATTTTTGCTTATTTGTGTTAACCTAGTTTTAATTAAATTACCTAAGTTAATCACTTGGCTAATTCACTAGGTTAATCTGTTGGGTTTAAGGGGTCTAAACGAACTTACAAGTGGTATCAGAGCGGGTAACTCTTTTGTTTTAGATCCTTTGATCTAAGAGTTGATCCTTGATCCCTGTTATCATGGATAATTTTAAGTGTCTTACTGTTTTTGATTGTGATGATTTGAATAAAAAGGACACTGTTGTTTCTGTTGATTTTATTGATGCCTTTGAAACTCTTCGTAAGGAATTATCTAAGTCTTTGAAAATTGCTAAGAAATTTAAGGAAGAGTTAAAATTGGCTAATCTTGAAAAGGAGGAATTGGTTGTTAGATTAGATGAATCTAATAAAAAGAATGAATTTTTGAGAAATCAAATTTCCTCTCAAGATGAGAAGATGAAAAGCTTGGAACAAGAGTTAGTTGAATCTAAGGCTAAAATTGAAAATTTGACTAGTGCCAAGCCTGTTGTTGATGACAGAAGTGTTTCTGTTTCTCTTAAGCCTAAAGCTGAAAAAGTTTATATCCCTCCTTTCAAGAGGAATAATAAAGAAAAGGCTTATTTTGCTAGGTTAGACAAAGGTCAAAGTTCTGATGTTAACGCTGAAGTTTCTAAACCTAAGTCTAAACCTACTGTTAGAGAGCATAATAAATCTGTTTTTGTGCCTACTTGTCACCTTTGTGGTGTTGTTGGTCATATTAGACCAAACTGTTCTTTGTTGAGGCGTAAACCAAAATCTGAGACTAGATTTGTTGTTAGGAATACTGATGTTCCTAAATTTGTTCCTGTTTGTCACTTTTGTGGTGTCCATGGTCACATTCGTCCAAATTGTCATAAATTGAAATTTAAGCATTCTGTGTTTCAGTCTAGGACATGTGATGATATTTCTCCTGCCATAAGTCCAAACAAATTGTTTCATATGCTTTTGAAAAATTTAAGCTTGTTGGCTTGTGAAAGGAAATTGCAGGATTTTAGTCTTTCTCAGAAGATTGGTGTAATCCCTCAAATACACTCTGCTTCACATGGTTTTTCACCTACAAAGCCGAAGACTCGTGCTATATGGGTGAGAAAAGATTCTATAAGGTGAGTGTTGCTGACTTGTCCCTGATTTAATTCTTTCAATTGTTTGTGGACATGTTTTGTTTCTGTTTTTGGTTGTTTTGTTTTTTAGGATGTTTTTTGTTATTTTTCTTGAGGATTACATGAATTATGATATCTCTCTCTTGATTTAGAACATGCTTAACATTGTGGAGAAACTTGAATAGTATGTGTTCTATAGGTGCTAAGCTATTTTATTCTGTTTGAATATGTACTAGTTTGTACATGTACTCATGGGTTAATTAAGAAATTGATATTTCTTGTTTGTGTACCCTCTATAGCTTAGTTAAACACTGTCATGCATTGCATTTGCATTTTTTTTTAATCATTTAGCATAAAGTGTGCTTTTTAGTTTTGGTCATAAATTTTTTTTAAACCAAAAAGATTTTTTTTGTATTATATATCTTGGATTTATAATTAAGGTTGGCCATATTATCTTTACATAACATGTTTATGTACTTTGTTTAGCTTGGATGAGCTTATTTCATTGCACGTTACTAGTGTGAGCTTTGTAGTGCATGTTGTGTGGAAAGATGTTTATAGTTTTTGATCACTTTGTCTTGATCTTGAAATCACATGCCTTTGATTGTTGGACTTGAACTTATTGAGAAAGGCATAAATAACCATCTCACCACTGTTTACTAGCCAATCATGAACACCTTAGTGCATATCGTAAGATTTTGTGCTCGAGAAAGTGTAGCACATGCACAAAAAGAACATAAGGTGTAGCCTCGGATTAAATTGTTAAAATTGGTGTGTACATTATTGGGCTATAATAAGTTTCTAATCAATTAAAATTGGTGTGTATATTATGAGGCAAATCAAGAAACTTACATGATTGCAAGCTTTTATTCTAGGAGATGTGAGAGTTGTATAATGTAACTCTTTAGGTGATAGTCTCTTTCAAATTTATGTGATGAATTTTGTAAACTTTGTGATTGATTACTATTTACATATCACCTCACATGTTTCTCAAGTTTTTGCTAGTTGCACACACTACACAAAGTTACTCTTTGCTAAACTTTGTACATGTTATTGTGTGTGATTTTGTTGTGGCCATCCAAGATTATATGTTCCTTGATTTTGATGCAAAATTTGAGTTTTAAGGACAAATTGATTGAAAATCTTAATTTTGGAAGATCTGGGCTGTATTCATGTGTTTTTGAAAAACTTTCAGTCTCATACTCATGCATTTCATTCATGAAATACTATGCTTTGAGGAGTTACTGCATTAAATTGCTCTGTTTTTCAAAAATTTGAGTTTTCCAGAATTTCGACCGATCGAAGCTGTTTCTCGACCGATCGAAATTGCGATTAAAATTTTTGGTTTGATTCTGTCTGACTCGATTGGTATTCGATCAATACTCGATCGATCGAAACTGAAAAATTTTCAGTTTTTAGAGTTTTTGACCAAATTTTTTTCATGCATCATTTTGGTTAGGATTCACATGAGTTGCATTGTTTTTGTATCCATCTTGCAGTTTTGCAGTCATATCTCTAATTGTTTTCACACATAACATGCATACACTTTGCTAAATTGGGTACTCAACTTGATTTAAAAATTGATTGATTAATTTTTGAGTCCTTTGTACATTTTAGTATATGCTGTTTTTCTTGATGTGTGAATTGCAGAAAACATTTTTCTTAAGAGATATGATGGATAATCAATGTGCAAATATTTTCTCTACTCATACAACTTTTGTGGGGACACCTTTCCTAAGCCTTACATGTGGTTTAATTGGATTATTTTGGTGGTTTGAAGGGAATTTGAAATTCTAGGGCTTGAATTTGAGCAATTTGGGGTTTTTGTTCAATTGGATTGAAATTGATGAAATTGGCTTGTTAGATTGATTAATTTGATCATTATATTGTGTTAATTGACTATTGTATTGATCAATTTATCAATTTGTTATGTTTTGAAAAATTAGGTTTTTCAAATTGGGTATTTTTGATAAATATTGCTTGCTCAAGCCAATTTTGTTAATTTGAATCACAATTGAACCTGTCACTGCATTAGTACATGCATCATGCTATGATCATGCTCATGCATCATATAGAATTGTTATATTCTATTTTTTGCTGTGCTAACTTGCAGTCTGCCCTTGGTATTTGTTTTTGCTCTTTTCTTTCTGTGTCTATCTTTTCCTTAGCACTATGCCTAGGAAAACTAGAGCCCATAGGACTTCTGATCCTTCTCCTTCCTTTGACACTGAGAGGTTCCCTAGTGAGTCAAACCAAGTCACTTATGAGACTTTGAACCTTAGGCGTCAGATTTGGGCTGAGCGTAGGGTTATCTTAGATGAGCTGGATCCTGAGGTGCGACGTAACTTTGAGCGTCGGGGTTGGTTACCTTTGCTCGAGTATGAGCATTCTCCTCCTCCTGCCACCTTGATTAGAGAATTCTATTCGAATCTCTCTATTCATGTCTATGATAACGACACTTTGGTCAAGGTGTGGTTACGTGGTGTGGAGTATCGCATTACCCCTTCGGTAGTGTCTGATGCTCTTGGGGTGCCCATTGTGGACCATCCCGTTTTTCCTTACGAGGAGTCTCCTCCCCTTGATGACGTCTTGTCATACATCACTGGGTCTTCTATCCAGTGGGGTTCTGATCCTCGGATCACTTCTGCTGAGCTGTCTGAGCTGCACTATCTTTTCTTTAGGATAGCGTGTCATTCTTTGTGGCCTATTTCGCATGTCCACACCATTCCTCTTGAGAGGTGTGTCTTTTTGTATGCTTTGGTCACTGATGCTCCTATCAGTTTTCCGCATCTGTTCCTTCGTTCTTTGAACGAGGTTCATCAGTCTAGTTCTACGGCTCATGCTTTGTTTTTTCCTGTTTTTATTCATAGGATTCTCCTTTTTCTTGGTTTTGGTGAGTATCCTGCTTCTGAGCCTGTCCATGTTGTTGCTCCTATTGGTGCTACCTTTTTGAGGCAAAGGGCTGCTCAACTTCGAGCTAGCTCTAAGCGTCCTAGGGTAGAGCCTTCCGATGTCACTCCACCCCCTTCTTCTTCTACAGATACTCATGCAGCTGGGACTTCTTCTGATCCTGCTGTTGCTGCTGCTGCTGCTGCTGATGTTCCTCCACCGTTTGATGAGGTTTCTGACCTTCGTCGGACTTTAGATACTGTCGTGACCGTTCAGGCGGCTCATGGTCAGCTTTTGGTGGACATCCTTGATGAGCTACGTGCATTGCGAGCGGATTTGGCGAGCTCTCGTCGATCTCCTCCACCACCTTTTGATGATGAGTGAGTGCCCTTTGGCAATTCGTCACAAAAAGGGGGAGTACATAGTTCATTGTATCTAGGAGATTTTTTGTGGAGATTTACTTTTTAGGGGGAGTTTTTGTTTACTTGGTAGTGATACTGCGGAGCTTGTGGAGTTATTAGATTGTATCTAGATGCTTCACTGTGTTTCTCATTTTTAGCTCTTGTTTAGGAGATTTATTTTGTTGAGATACATTTGTATGTATTTGTTTCTTATTTCACTATGCTACTACTCTGCTTATTGATTTATATTGATGATGTTATTCATGATATATGTCTTTATTTTGTGTCATGTGAAATTAAGAAATTTTTATTTATGTATTTCCTGTTTTTTCTTCCACACATGCGTTTATGTGTTTGTTAAGTGTTACAGGAATATACAGGTTGCTTTCAGTCCAGCTGCTGTCTACTTTGCAACTGTTAGATAGTAGTTTAGGTTGAATTGTTTAGTGGCTATATTTATTGTAATGGGCTTTTTCAATTTGTAACTTTGAGCTTTTTGTTAAGTCTGTGTTTTGTCACGGATTGCCAAAGGGGGAGTTTGTTAGGTTCTAAAGATTAGGAACTAATGTATTTAGAACTTCAATTTGTATGTTGGCAAACCATGATCAAAACAATGTTGAGTCGTGTGTTAGACTTGCTCAAAGTATGGGTCTTATTGTAAAGTTGGAATCGAGTTTTTATGCAGAAGTACTGTTCACTTTCTGTATGACTCGATCGATCGAAAATTAGACTCGATCGATCGAAAATCGTGCAGAACGTTTTTCTGCAGAAAATTCCAACTCAGCCCAAGCCCGTTTTAATGTATAGGGTTTTATGTTTGCCCTAAGTATAAAAGGGAAAACCCTAGCCACGTTTTTAGAGTTCTGTTTTGCTGTGTTTGTGAATCTCTCTGTGAGATCTAGAGGTGTTTACCTTCACATACACTTAGGGTTTACAAACTTGAGATTTATGTCAAGAGTTGTGTAAATCATACAGTTGCAGAATCAATAGAGCACAAAGATATACAAGCAGGTGCGCTTGTGAATTTGCTGAAGAATTCCGGAAAGAAGGAGTCCGTGGATCTCGGAGCTATCATGGGGTCATGGTAGTAAGTTTCCTACACTCGGGTAGCAATAAGATGTTAGTGGTCTAAGTCTATTGTGTAAACTTCGATTCTTTCATAGTGGATTCAGTTTACCTTGAGGATAGCTAGGTTAAATCCTCCCCAGGTTTTTACCGGTATGGTTTCCTGGGTCATCAGATCTTTGTGTTGTTTATTTTCCGCTGCTTTGATTATTTTTGCTTATTTGTGTTAACCTAGTTTTAATTAAATTACCTAAGTTAATCACTTGGCTAATTCACTAGGTTAATCTTTTGGGTTTAAGGGGTCTAAACGAACTTACAACATTGATTTTGTGCGTTTGGTGTCTGTTGTTTATAATCTCAGTTTACAATTGCAAAAGTTAGGTCCTTTTGTAGTTGTATTTTGGTTAAAAAATATATTGTAAACCCAGTTTAAAACACTTATATTACTATTTTCGTGTGTGTTCTAATAAGTATTACTGTTTACTTAAAAAAATATTCTTTTGGCTAGTACTCTTTAATAATTCTCGAAATCATATACTATTTTTTAACTGTTCCAAGGAAAAGTTTTTTTTTTTTTTTTTTTGTGAGAAAGTCCAAGGAAAAGTTGGTTATGTTTAGAGCTATTAAAACATTGATGCTAAGGGCTTTCTAAGATTTGACAAAGCAAAGGTTGATTGTCCATATAGGTTGCCATCTTCTTACAGAACATGTGCAAATGGGTGCAAGGATCTCCAATACTATCGTACTTGACAAACTTAGGCATTTAAACTTGGGAGGCATAACAACCTAAGGAGAATTGGTCAGATTGTCCAAATTGACACTTCCTCAAGAATCAGAGCTCTCCATGATACGCATCCACTCAAAGGAACCCAGAAGATTGGTAAAGAATATTGTTAAGAGGATAATGGTTAGGAGGTTTTTTTTTTTTTTTTTTTTTTTTTTTTTTTTTTTTTTTTTTTTTTTAAATGCCAGCATATTGTTAAGAGGATTATATTCAAACTTATTTAAGCTGGGCTTAAAAAAAATCTAAGGTCATGGTGTTCAAATTTTTATTTTAAAGGGGCCAATATATATATATATATATATATATATATTTTTTTTTTTTGGGCTAGTTCAAGGGGTTCATTTGAACCCTTAAGCTCCAAGTGAAGTCGCCCATGATACAAAGTGTTGGGGAGCCTAAGAGAAAAAGACTTATTATAATTTTGAAATATTTTTTTTAAATAATAGATACAATAATATTTCAAACCTATAGCCTTCACGTTTTTATAGATAGAATAGTATTAGCTTAAGAAATATTGTTAGAAACTTTTTATATATATAAAAGGCAAAAATACTATTTTGGCCCTTACATTTTGGAGTTACAGTCAATTTGGTCCTTACATTTTAGCAGCAACCAATTTAGTCCTTGTTATTTTCAACTTGCAATCAATTTGATCTCTACTGTTCACTCACTAACAGAAAATGCATACATGGCAAATGGTGTGCACAAGTGACACACTTGAAACTGACGTGGCTAAAAAATAATAATTAATTCACTTTAAAAATTCCACCTTAGCATTAAAAAAGATTTAAAAAAAATTCAAAATCTTATTTTCTTTTCTCTTTTACCGCCCTTTCTTACTAACCAAACAAATCTAAATTCATTTGCTTACATGTTTCTGCAGATCCAATAATCACACAAATTCTTACAAAAATAATCACACAAATCAATACACGAGGATGAAACAGATCTAAATTATATAAATAAATAAACAAATCTAAACTCGCTTCATTTTTTTTTATATTCTCCTATTTTTTGTTTCCCTTTCATATGTGCAGATCTCTCTCTTAGAGATGAGTAGATGAAGAAATGTTAGGTTCTAAGGATTTAGGATATAATGTTTTAGAACTTCAATATGTAATGTTGGCAAACCATGATCAAAACGTTTGGTCTAGATTTAGGCTGCTCAAAGTGTGTTTATGTGTAAAGTTGGAATCAAGTAATTGCAGAAAATTACTGTTTAATTTCTGCAAGGCTCGATTGATCAAAAATTAGACTCGATTGATCGAAGCTCGTGCAGAATGTTTTTCTGCAGATTTTTCCAACTCAACCCAAATTCATATGATGTGTAGGGTTTTATGTTTTGCCTTAAGTATAAAAGGAAAAACTCTAGTCACGTTTTTCGGTAGTTGTTTATGCTGTATGTGTGAATCTCTTGTGAGATCTAGAGGTGTTTGCCTTCATACATACTTAGGGTTATCAAGATCAAGATTGATGTCGAGAGCTTGGTGATCACTTCAATTGCTGCATAAAGAGTTTAAAGAAAACACAAGTGGGAGTATTTGTGGTTGTTGTGAATCCAAGAAAGAAGTAGTCCATGAACTCGAAGCTGTCACGTGGTCGTGGTAGTAAATTTTCTACTCGAGGTAGCAATAGGATGTTAGTGGTTTAAGTCGCTATTGTAAAATTTAAATTCTTTCATAGTGAATTTGTTTTACCTTGAGGATAGCTAGGTTAAATCCTCCCCAAGTTTTTTACCAGTTTGGTTTTCCTGAGTTATCATATTGTTGTGTTCTTTATTTTCTGCACTGTTTCAATGATATGATTTACTTGTGTTAATCTAGATCTAAATAATTTACCTAAATTAATCACTTGGCTAAATAACTAGGTTAATCTGTTTGTGTTTAAGGGGTTTAAAATCTTTACAAGAAGAGCTTTGGTTTGGAGGCTCTGGTATTACTTAAGACTCCCATCCCAATCCCAAACCATACAAAAACATATATATATTTTTTTTAAATTTCATTTCAAACAACTTCTTCTTCTTCTTCTTCTTCTTCTCTTTGCAATATTTTATACACACTAAAATTTCTCTTTCTTGTCTTTCAAAGGAGTAATTTTTTTTACTGCAAACAATTTCACTTTTTTCCTTTTTAGTAGATCTCATCTAACTTCGGGTTTAGCACTTTTTGAAGTGAAGATTCTTTGTTACACTTGGTTTGCATGTCATTCTATAACTAAATATGAGATTGTAGATTGAAACCACGGACGAGTTTGTAAAGGTCCATGAACTCAATTTGAAAACGGTGCTAGCTAATGAAAATAGTCCTAAATAGTTTGAAAACAGTACTAAATAACGAAATTGTTTGAAAATTGGTGTTATTTTGAAAAAAAAAATCCCAGTTTTTTGGCCAAGTCAGAAGCATTGGAGCAAATGAATTTAAAGATCCCTTTGGCACAATAAAAAAGGGGGCAGGACAGATTAAAAGAAAAAAGGATTTTGATTTTTTTTTTTCAAATGATGAGGTGTGGTTTTTTAATGTCAATTAAAATTTTTTATTATTATTTTTTAGCCACGTCAGCTTCAAGTGTGCCACTTGTGCACACCGTTTACCACGTAAGTATTTTCCGTTAATAAGTTAACAATAGGAACTAAATTGATTGTAAGTTGAAAATAACAAGAACCAAATTGACTGCTATCAAAATATAGAAACCAAATTGACTATGATCCTAAAATGTAAGGACTAAAATGGTGTTTTTGCCTAAAAAGTAACTGTTTTTGTTTACAAGGTTTTATATTTTTTTTTATAGAAGTAGTATAAATAGATTCAAAACTTTTTAAAAATAATCCATTAACAAACAAATGAACAAGAGCACCCGTTATCCAAACTTTTATAATCTCAAATTTCTTATTCGAAAATAAAATATTTTATCAATAAAACTAAATAGAATCACGTTTGAGACTAAACTTTACGGTTATTATATACTATTCTATTGACCATTCCCAGGCAAAGTCACGTGATAACATGTCACAGCATTTTATATATATGTATATATATATATATATATATATATAGTCACTGGTCTTTGTAAGCGAGAAAGTATATCATGTTTCGATAATACCAATTAAGTATCTGTTTTGGTATTTCCTACTTAATAAATGAGTGACAACTGTTTCAAAAAACCACATCAGACTACTTTAATAAATGATTAATTTATTTTCCAGATAAATTTATCTTCCTAATGTGATTTTTTGAAACAGGTGTTACTTATTTGTTGGGTAAGAAATACTAAATCAGATATTGAGTTAGTATTACCGAAACATGATATACTTTCTCTTTGTAAGCAACGTTTTACATAGAACATTGAGGATTATTAATTTATTCTATTGGTTCCATAAAAATAAATAATAATAATAAAAAAGTTATTCTATTGGCTACTCTTTTATAGTTTGCGATATCATATACTAATTTTTATTTGCCATTTCAAGGCAAGTCACGAGGTAACATGTCACAGCATTTTGTATAGTCATTGGTCTTATGTAAAGAACGTTTACATAGAAAACAGAGCCAAGCTCTGCACTGTTTTGAAAGAGTTTGAAAGGGATGGTCAAAGGGGTCAATGGAGATCGATTTGCATTGTAAGCATGTAAAAATATGAACGCAAAGAAGCAGAAGAAGACAAGATTTTCAACGTGGTTCGGCTGAAATGCGTACATCCACGGTTTATTTTATGTTGTTTTTCTGCCTTGATACAAGTTTTACATTGACGACCGAGCCGTTTACCAGCCATTGTTTTCGTTTTGCATTGGGTGGAGCTGTTGATGCGTAGATGGTGGAGGATTCTTGTTTCTCAATATAAATGAGAAAACAAATCCATATTATATATTAATTACTGGCTAGTTGCCACTAATAAAACCAATATGCTCCTGCCTCAGTTTAAATAACTCATTTAATGAACTTTTGATTATAAACTTATTACTTGTAGCCCCACTTACAAGCCTCATTCATCATATCATTCTTTTTATTTACCATTTCAAGGCAAAGTCACGAGGGTAACATGATTACAACATTGTATATAGTCATTGGTCTTTATGTAAGGAACATTTACATAGAAAATTGAGAATAAACATATTTTATTGGCTACTTTTTGATAATTCTCTATATCATATATTTTTTTAAATATCTATTTTGACCATTTCAAGGCAAAGTCATGAGGGTAACAAGTCACAACATTTTATGTAGTCAAGGGTTTTATGTAATGAACGTTTACATGAGGAGTGGGAACAACGGTATTCTGTAAGATATATTATATATCTACTCTACACTCTACTCCAATGGTATTGTATTCGCTACTCTGCCTTAGACCCACACTCATCCCCTCTCCTTCCAAATTTATATAAAATAAAGAATAAAAATAAACTCTACCACAAATATAGCTTGCTATTTCACATAATCACAACTTAAATTAAAAGTTTATAATCGGACTTTAACATAATTTTACCATGACATTTTAAATTTAATAAGGATTTGGTGCAAAAACTGTTGGATTTTTGAATGCCTAAGTAAATAATAAATTAAGCTTAATGCTTTGTCTATACAAAGAAAAAGCACAGCCATGCATGCACACAGAGAGAGGCTCAAGGCTAATTTGTTGGATGCTATTAAGAGATGAAAGTTTGCCATTGCTCTTAAAATTTGTTCATTTTTATAGAATATTTATGCTTCTGGTTTTAGTGTTAGTTTATAAAAGAGCCTACACATGACAGCTTACCTTTTTGAAAGCTTGATGCATTGCCCAAACAGACGGCTGTGACCTTAAGTTAAAATTCTTCTTATGGAAGTTAAACATTGCAAAGAAAAAGTATCAAATATAGGGGAACTAAACTAAAGCAGTCTTGGAGTTTATAGTCTTGTGGGTTTGATTTTTTTTTTTTTTTTAGTAAAAAAATTCTCTAAAAACAAGAAATCACAAATCTTGTAAACAAGAACTTCTTTATTAAGATAGTCGGACCGTGAGATAAACCATTCCACCTCAAAACCAATTGGCGATGAAGAAGACACATGCAAATCTTTTATATTATTCAACATCGTGCAAGCCTATTTTTAGAGTAGTTGTAGGGAGTTAATTCGTGGTCCCCTCAACAATCCCTTCCTTACAATACCACTCCCGCAACTCAAATCCATGGCCTTGGCTCTGATACCATTTGTCAGACTATAAGCTATGCCATTTCACCTCAAAACCAATTGGTGATGGGGAAGACACACTCAAATGTTTTATGATATTCGACATCACGCCCCACAGACCTATTTTTAGAGTGGTTGTACGGACCACATTGGTCCCAAAAAAGATTCTAATTTAATTAATTACTGAAATTCATCACCTATAATAACAAACAATTATAGATTTTATAATGATGGGCATGACCAAAATCAGAAGCAGACTGCAAAAGAGGAAATAGGAATTGTACCTGCAATTGATTTGATAAAAACCATAAAGCCCAATGATTTAACTGTAAAAAATATTAGTTTAAGTGGTAAAAGTTGAATACCAAATTTTTTTTTTTCAATATTTTAACTGTTTCAGTTTTTAAAACCATAGAAAGATGTGATTCATTAATGAAAGGAGAAACCACATGCATACTAGAATCTTCTAAAAAATAAAACATACATACATTATAGAAAATACAGATTGGTTGTGCTACTAAAGTCTATGAGTAATCTATAGAGGGCCTCATAATATTTAAGTCATGCAAAAAGTAGAGCCAAAAACAAAAGTATCAATGATGGTTAGGATTTGGACAATCTTTTCTCAGTAAAAAGTACTATATTTTATTTTTGGGTAAATTTCATTCATATATCCAGAGTTTTATGCTAATGTCATTCAGATTCAAAATTTTTCAAAAGTGACTGATTTGGTCCCTAAAACTATCTTAGTCCTTGAAACAGTTTAAAAGAATGACAAACTGTTCTAACAATATTGAGGGATTAAGTTCACTTTAGGTACTAAATTGGTAAATTTTGAAAAATCTTAAACCTAGTTGACATTAGCTCAAACCTTAGAGTATCTCAATGCTACTTACTCTTTATTTATTAATTTATTTTTTGTAGTCTATTTATTTATTTATTTATTTTGAACGCCTAGGTAAAAATTTTATTCTATTGGCTACTCTTTAATAATTCCCGCTATCATATCATTCTTTTTATTTACCATTTCAAGGCAAAGTCACGAGGGTAACATGATCACAACATTGTATACAATCATTAGTCTTTCAGCCATGATACAAAGTTTTATATTGACAAATCCCTACATACATATGTGCGTTTACATTGATGACTGAGCCATTAATGTTTTCCTTTTGCATCGGGTGGAGCTGTTGATGGTGGAGGATTCTTGTTTCTCAATATATCACCAGCTGCACACACAAAACGAGAAAACAAATCCATATTATAAAAACCAATATGCTCCTGCCCCAGATGAACTTATGCGAGTGCTTTAAGTAGTCCACTCCGTTAGGTAAGTTACTAAGTTGTGCTTTTCTTGATTAGGTGGCAAGCAACTTGTTTACTAACAACCAAATATGCATGTGGCTATTGTTAATTAAAAGAGAAAAATATACCAACAATCAAGTTTTGGTACCTTTTTCATACAATCTAGTTTTGTCTTTCCCATGCAACAAGTAGTGGAACAAGTAAATTAATCAACAAGTAGCTTAATTAATTTGTTACCTAACCATGAAAAGCACAACCCACCGCCAAAGCAGAAAACTATATCCTTTTGGCACCATTATATACTCTTTTCCCAAGCAAGTAGCAACGTCACATGAGAAGAAGGAGCTTACAAATACATAAAAAGATTAATTTGCCACCTAATCAAGATAAAGCACAACGTACCAAATATCTTTGGACAAAATGGGCAAATGCCCTTTTCACACAAACTAAGCAGCATTTTGCCCTCTTTCCTAAACTAATTAGGAAAATGCCCCTCTTTTGAAACTCGATTTTCTCAAAATTGAGTTAAAAATTTTTTTTTTGGAGCCTTATAGTGGCGTTTTAAAGAGTCTATAGTGACGTTTTCAGGACCTATAGTGGCGTTTTATAACTCGACCTCCATGAAATCGAGTTATATGCAATTTTTTTCATTTTTTTTTGCCTATAACTCGACTTTGTAAAGATCGAGTTATGAAACGCCACTATAGGTCTTGAAAACGTCATTATAGGCTCCTTAAAAACGCCGCTATAGGGCCTAACTCGATTTTTAGAAAATCGATTTTTAAAAGAGGGGCATTTCCCTAATTAGTTTGGAAAAGGGGGCAAAATGTTGCTTAATTTGTGTGAAAAGGGTATAGGCCAATTTTGTCCAAATATCTTTCGTGCGTGTTCTCTCTAATGTGGAAAGACAGGTTTGCTCTTATTCCTTTATACAAAAGGTTTGGGCCTTTACGGGCCCATTTTCACTACTGGGCTATAAATATGGAAGGGTCTTACCGTCTTAGGCTTTATTTGTTTCGGCTTGCCCAAGTTGTTTTATATCAAATTTGCCCAGGTTATTCTGCAGCAGATCCATTTTGGGCTTTCGCCCTTTTTCATAGTATTATGGCCTATTTCAGGCCCACAATTACTCTTCTTGGAAGAAGTCCCTTCTAGAGGTTACCTTTCAGTATACTATTCCCTCAACCTTCAACCTTTATTTCACTTTTATTTTTTTTACTTGTTCTCTATGCTAGTCTTTTTGTGTGTGTATATATATGAATGAAATATTTTTTCCCCCTTATTAGTGTGAACTATTAGAATTGTATTTAAAATTATGAATGAAGTTTATAATTTAATAGATTGGAGAAAATTTGTTAATTGTTAACATGAAGTTATTTCATATGAATTTCAAATATCGTACGAAATCTTTTAGATTTTTTTTTTTCTTGCAATTTTCCTTATACTATTTTCTTTTTCGTTGAATTTCCTTATACCATATTTGAACGCTTGGGAGCTTGCTTCAAAAATCTTTTAAATACTAAAAATATTTTGAATATGAACAATGAGGATAATTGCATGGATACTCTAACAGAGCTAATTAAAGAAAAGGACATACCATCAGTTTGGAAAGTAAGTGTTTTCATTATATCTTATTTTGCATATTGTAATTGTGATTTAGTTCCAATTTTTCTACATATTATTTTTAATATTAAATTTATAATATGGTGTGGTCTCCTAGATATGCCTAAGAACTATACAATTTCAATCTCCTATATTAATATTAGTAAACAAAAGTCAATCAATAGTTTGGAACTACTTCTAGAATGAGAAAAATTATAAATATGAATTAAGAAAAGGGAGCTTTAAGGCATTCGACGATAGTTTGGTAAAACATAAATACTATATACAACAAAATGAATATTGTATATGGACTTTAAACAAGGTTAGTGATTGTGACAAAAAGAAGGGGAGTAAATAGAAAAACATATTTCTGAGCAAATTGATTATGTTTATTGTTACAACTCCAATGAGAAATATTAATTTGAAACCAAAATGATTCTATCAATTGACCATAATGGGCTTTCTCAAAAAAAAAAAAAAAATGACCATAATGGGCTCACGACTCTTATATTTCCCTTTTCTAGTAAACAAAATTAATACTCTGCACGTCTAAGCTCTTCTAGACCATTCTAGTGTTTTGATTCCCCACCCACCAGTTGTAGCAAATTCTAAGGAGTAGAGTACAGGATATTAAATATTGTAGTATATATTTCTTTATGTTGGATAAGACCATTTTCGCAATTAAACATTATATTGAATTGAGCCCAAAAACAAAAAATAATAGTTTGCAAAATTTTACAAAATGGGAGAGATTCACATAAATCCGCAATGCAAGATGATTAGAAAAAAGAGTTTTGAGCCCGTTTGGTTTATGTTTTTAAACAACAATTTTCAGTTTTTAAACAGCATTTTACGTATATCAACACACTTTTTCACCCACACGTATTTCAAAAAACAATAAACAACAATTTTCAAACTACTTCACCAAACACCCCCTCAAATTAGAAAAACAAAATGGAAAAGGAAGGTTGGACTAGACCGCTTAATCCACTATTCCACTATTCTGGGCACAACAAGACATAACCGTCGTGTCCTAAAGTATAAAAGCTAAAGTGATTGTGCATAGTCACTTTGCCATAAGGGATTGTACAATTAAGATAGATGAAAATTTTTGATTATGAAATTTATCAAATTTGATTATAAAATGGTTTAGAACATAGATAACGACTTACACATTTACATCATTCTATTAAGTAAAATGAAAAGCCAGACAGAAGCACCTCATGAAAAGAAGAAGAACATATTGTTTACCTAGACTACATAAGTTACGAAGTATTAGCACCAAAATCTATACCAGACTCTGCACGAATTCCACAATAGTGTGGACAATCAGGCTGCAAAAGAAAAATGTTATAATTAAACAACAAAGGACTTTATTAACAGTCACCATCAATGCATGCTCGAGACACTTCAAGTCCACAGGAAAAAACGCAAACCTTCAATATAAGCATAGTGACAAGGAGAAAACAGAGGACAGTAAGGCTATGAAGAATGAAATTGGAGGCCATCTTTCAGATCATCACCACAATAATACTCTAGCATAAAACACCACATTCTCCATGCTTATAACTTCAAAAACGGGTTGTGCTACTGGCTTAATGACCCTTGTCGGTGATCTGAATCATGAGTGACAATCAAACCAACAGATTAATGAAGAGAAAGATAGAACAAAATTGACCAATAGCTTGCCAAATGGAGAACCTAATAAGGTATCAGAGCAATATTTGTCTATTTGAAGGACAAATTTGGGGCAACATTAAATATACGAAGGGAACACATACTTCCTTGGCAGTTTAGAATCCATGCTCATATGTCTAAGTGCTCGCCCTTGGAACTCCCTTGTAAAGTGGGAATTGTTTCTTGTGGCTGGATAATAAGCATCAATTAGAAGTAGCATACTTTATCTTAGACAAAGGAGGGGGGAGGAAGAGGGATAGAGCACTTCTGTTTGTCTTGTGTTTTGTAATTGCCCATATCTTTAAGCTGGGAAAAAATAGAGGGAACTCCTTGAGTAAGACATGATCGACATGAGACAGCATAGAAGTCACGATAAACCAAAAATAAATTCATTTCACTTCCAATAATGTTGTTCTAGGTAAATAGATTACGTGATTGTTATCTAATCTAGCTAATGAAGCCAAAGTATTCAAAATATCTTCAGCCCTACTGGCAGCCACTTCCCATTCTTTGCACTCTTCCATGCTGAGAAAGAATTGGCTCTGAGATAAAGAACAAGCATAAGATATTGACTTAGAAACTTGATAAATGCAAGTACCTAACCCTATAACATTAGGACTGAATGATTAGCAAGTATATATTTGAGCTATCAGGGCTTCCCTCTTTCTTCTAAAAAAATGTTAGAATAAAAAAAAGGTTTCAAGCATTCAAAATCATAGATGGAATGCCAAATAAAGGTGTTACATTTACTTTACAAAATCTAGTTTGCTTTCATTTGTTATCAAACTAGATAGACGATCAAAGAAACCAACAATCCAGGTTAAACTTATTGCTGCTGCATCTTGGAAGTGATAGAGGACCTTTTGTACACACACAACCTTCTGCTGATGATGTTTAGATTGGATAAGGTCGAATGAGAATGGGACATTTTTGCATGATGTTCTTGAATGAGATCAAAACATTCCTGGGACCATTAAGGTTGGAAAAGTAACAGCATCACAAGAAGAATATAAAGGTACTTGTAAGTGAATTAGAATTGAAGAGCCTAGATTCAACCAATGTAATATGACTTCAATGCCTCAATCTCCCCCCTCCCAATATTGACTTCTAATGAGGTATGTCCATTTTCAAAATTTCATTCCAAAATTGTGCAACTGTCTAACCAATGGTAAGAAACCAGGCTTCATCCCACTCTTTCCCCTCTACCAAGGCACATAACTCTTCAATCACTAAGACAAGAAATCTACATGCTTCTATTTTTAACCTCCTAAATCCACAACACTTTTGTTAACCGCAAAGCACCCTTGTTCTAATAACATAATCATAGCTTTAAACCCATAACAGCAGCCCTTACTCCTTTCTATCAGGTACGCAATTAACAGATGCTTCCTATAATCATAGGAAAAATTGCTAGCCAGTGCGTATTTCAACCTTCCTAAGTTTAGAGTAGGAGAGAACCATACCTGTAGTCTCAACTCACAGCCACAGTGAAGCAAAGCAAGGGTCAGTGAATCAGTAGTGTGATGCGGCTGAAGCTAAAGGAAGCCTCATAAGTATATACACGTGTAGCTTAAGATGTAAAAGACTAGAGGTTTTTTTTTTCTTTTTCTTTTTTTGAACTTATCAAGGCCCATACACACACACACACACACACACACACACACACACACACACACACTTATGCCATCTCTCTTGGGCCTCTTTTGCCATAACAATTATCGGATTTAAATATCTTAGGCCCAAACCAATTAGATCCATTTAATTGTGGGCCTCCTTTTTAATTTACGTATAAGAATTAAATTGATATCAAAATTATGGGGTGTTACTAATAACATGAAGATAAAGTATCAATAAGACAATAACTAACTTAAACATTTAAGACTAGATAACCATCTTCTTCAATTTCGTAAAGTGATCCCAAGAAACAAAAAAACTTGTGATTACTTTTAAAAAATTTCATGATTACTTTTAAGTATATATGAACTTAAGCAATTGAAAATACTTTATGTCTTACCATGACTGAAAGCATAACAATGGAAATTATAGCCAAGCCTTTAAAGCTAGAATTAGTTGCTACAAAATACTCCTCTTCGAGTTCTTTCTTGTTCAGTGATTCCCAGACTTGATTGGCTGCCTTGATTAGCCTTGATTTCAGCACCATATTTCAACACCAGATTCTCAGCTCATCTCCCCCACGATTCTAGAGATTTGATTTGTATCAATTAATACCTATAAATACATGTACACAATATAATCTTTTTTTAAGCCAATATACAAAAACTTTCTGGTCATTACAAGGTTTTTCTCTTTATTTCTCTACTAATTTTCAAAGGTGATCTGCTCACAATTGCCACCTTAGGATCACTGTAGGTTAGTTGGGCGAGGGCAGTTTTTCCAATACCACTCATGCCCACTAAAGAGATGACATGAGGATTTCTTTCCTCTTGATGACCCTTATCTAGTAGGACACTCAGTAGGTCATCTCTTTGCTTATGACGACCAGTTATTTTGGAGATAATAACAAAGGAAGTAGTTTTTGGTCGCTCAACTACAAAAAGTTGGCTAGTCGAGTCAAGCCTATACTTCACTGTGCTTTTGGCAATCATATTTACTGTTTCATTAAGTTTTTAATCTTGTGGCCAATGTCTTAACGTAGAGCAAGGTTTCTAACATGACGGCAACAAAATGATGGGGAGGGAAAGAAGGAGCATACCGACTTGTTCATAGCTTGAGCGTTATCAGCTTTCTCAATCTTTGATTTGATCCTTGCAGTGTCCCACTTGTCCAACACGTCATCAATCTCGTAGTATGCATTTTTGAGCTGCTCTACCCAATGCTTCTGTTTCTCAGGAGGCTGCTTCATTTGCCTTTCCTCGGCATCGTCCAGCATATCCTGGATGATTCCCTAATTGTCTTTAAGCTTTTTAACTTCTTCATCAAAACCGACAATCAAGTTAATTTATCTCTTGTATTGACTGCTGAGCAGTGAGGGAACCCAACTGCTTCAAGAGATCATAAACTATTGTGTGTCAGCCATACTATGAGATGGAAGTTTGGTAGATAACTACAGAAGAAACAGAAAGAGGAGGACAAGGTAATCTGAGAAGGCCATAGATTTCTACTTGGCAGTTGTAAATTTTCTGTTGAGCCATATCAATGGCCATACCATCCACCTATTTGGCTATTTCAAACCATTTTTCTCTTTATTTTTTACTCTTCTTCTTCTTAATTTTGTAGCTTAATATTAGATTTCTTTCAACATTTCTCATCTCTTTTACCATTTCGTCTCTTTCTCATCCCTTTTATTCATTACTATTTTAACCTTTATGTCACTCTTTCGTTATCCATTTTTCTCTATTTTTATTAATTTTTTTAAAAATTTTTATTTTGGTTTTCCTTATTCTCACCCTCTTACTATAAAATTGATATTCTCTTTCCCATTCTATACATATTTTTCCATACAAAAGAGTTTATTTCTCTCTCTCTCTCTCTCTCTCTCTCTCTCTCTTCATGTTTTTTTTTTCTCCTTTTTTTGGTAGATTTTTTATTTTTTGTATCTCTACTTTATGTTGAGGAATTTTGGTATTCTTTAAAACTCTACTTTAAGTCAATGCAATTTGGTTTTGTTTTTTAATTTTTTTTCTATGATTGTTAAATGTTATCATATTGCATTATAAAGATAGTATATAAGAATATAATATTATTCTATTATATAGCATGACTTAAATAATTTGGTATTTATGAGTGATGACTATATCTTTCATTTTAACTCTTCTTATTCTTATCTTATTTTCTAAATTTATCTAACCCATGTATCTCCCCAAAAGGTGATTATTCTCTCTCTCTCTCTCTCTCTCTCTCTCTCTCTCTCTCTCTCTCTCTCTCTCTCTTATTTGTTCTTTTTTGCAACTCTATTTTAAGTTGATGAATCATTGTGTTTTTTTATAACACTATTTTGGATTATTATGATTTGGTGGTGTGTTTTTTGAGTTCTCCATTACAAGTCTTCTCTCTCCTCTTATAATTTTTGTTTGACTTATGTTTGACATAATACTTAGTTATTTTTAAAGTGAGAATTTAATTTTATATCAAAATACAATATTACTATGTACTTGAATGTGTCTATCAACTATTTGAGTAATATCATGTATAATTTTGTAATGAAACTTGATTATCATGATAATCTCATTTAAGAGAATAAGAAATTTGAATAATATATTTGAAATTCTTTTTCTTTTTTAGAGAATAATATATTTGAAAGTTAAAGAGTTTAGTTGTACAAAAAAAATTAGGAAAATATAACGTATTATAACATAATTTAGAAAAATATGGACCTCCTCAAAAATGAATAATATCAATCAAACACACCCACAATAATAACATGATATATTTGTAGAGATTGATAGATGCAAAATAATTTTAGAAATTGTTTAATAACATGATATATTTGTAGCGTTCACTATAACAAATGCTACAATATTCTTTAAAAACGTTTCAATATTACTATATACTGAAAGCTGCAACCAAAATGTTGCAAATACACTTGTTTTTTGTAGTGCTTCCACAAAATTTAGAAAACAAATTCTACATTATACCACAATTACAAAATAATTATTAATTCTCACGCAATGCGTGGGTCTACGACTACTTATGATTAAAGGCAATTCTAACACACCCAAAATAATAACATGATATATTTGTAGAGATTGATAGATGCAAAATAATTTTAGAAATTGTTTAATAACATGATATATTTGTAGCGTTCACTATAACAATTGCTACAATATTCTTTAAAAACGTTTCAATATTACTATATATTGAAAGCTGCAACCAAAATGTTGCAAATACACTTGTTTTTTTGTAGTGCTTCCACAAAATTTAGAAAACAAATTCTACATTATACCACAATGACAAAATAATTATCTATTCTCACCCAATGCGTGGGTCTACGACTACTTATGATTAAAGGCAATTCTATTGGGACAACTTGTCATTGCGTATTGGCTTATAATTGCTGGAAGATCTTTGCCACCAAATAAAGTAAAGCATAAAGCCATAAACCCTGAGGGCAAGAAAGAGAGAAAAGAAATAAGTAGTAAAGAATCGGAGGACGATTATAAGCCTTTATGGGTGATGCTAAGAGAGGAACATTAATGCAAGGAACACTACAAAAAAAATGCCTATTAGCGACCAAGATTTTTGACGGACCCAAAAAACTCTCTCAAAATTTTTTATTTGTGATGGCAAAATAAAACCCTCGCAAATACTTCGTAAAATGTGAAATATTTGTGACCAACAAAAAAAGCTGTCGCAATTATGTGTGTTATAGCCGTCACAAATACTAATATTTTGGAAAGAAATTTTCCCTCCATATTATTTGCGAGTAACAATTAAAAATCTCTCGCAAAAAGTGTATTATTTGTGACGGTTAAAAAAATGTCATCACTAATACTAAATTATTTGCGTGGGCTAAGATAGACTTTCACAAATAATCATTAAAATGTAAAAAAATTTGGAGGGAAATGTTCCCACCAAATTATTTCCGAGGGACAATAAAAATTCCTTGCAAAAAGTTTATTTTTTGTGTGAGTTAAAAATATACCCTTACTAATACTAAATTATTTGCGAGGGCCACAATTGGCCTTCACAAATACTCATGAAAATATTAATTTTCTCTGGAGATAAAAGTCATTCTAAAATTCAAAGAATATAATAATTAGTGAAACATAAAATGATAGGAAATTTGTATTCAAAATTATGCATATTAAAATTCATAATATCTTGTTTTTCATCTCTGGTTTTTAATTAGGCCACCAACTTATAGATGGTTTGCTCAAATTCGTTGAAACCTTCAGACTCAGCTTGACTTTGAATTTCATAATTCTAATTTAACCATCATTTTCTATCTATGTAATTAACCACTACAAGAACTACATGATCACTTCTTTGGAAAGTTGCATGAACTAGACTATAGTAAAAATGCTATTTACATATCCACAACACATATAGCAATCAGTGATTGCCAATCACTCATAGTACTGGGAAATAAGATGAACAAAAAAAAAAAAAAAAGAAGCTCAGTTTTAAAATCAGTGCAAGGCATTTAAGTGGTGAGAATTGAAGGCAGTAATTTAGACTTGGATCCAAGAACTTTAAAACTGGTACAAGCCATCTCTTTGATATGGATCCTAGTGTGAGAACAAGCACTATTGATCCAAATACTCCCATTGGCACAAATGGGTTAGTTCCAAAAGTGAGATGGTAATAAACTTCATCCGCAACCACCAAAATGCCTAGCTTTCTTACGGTCCTTGCAATCTAAAATTCAGAAAATCAACCACCGCTAAAATTAACACCCTAATTACCACAAAAAAAAAAAAAAAGAAGAAAAAAAAAAGAAAGAAAAAAGTTTTACTTATGAAAACTCATGCTTATTGCAGAAATGTTTCTAAACCATTAAATCCACCATTGTGTTACATGTAAGTAACAAGATCATATGAGAGTCTAGCAAAATAAACTAAAATTTAATCCTTGTTTCACCACTAAAAGCTTTAAGTCATTCTTATTATGAACTTATAGACATTTTGATATTCTCAAAACAAATTTGACTCTACTTCCAAATAGACATTGGCTCAAATGATAAAGAAATCAAGTAAGGAGGTAAATTTTTAATGCTATTTTTTGAGTCGATTGCAATTGATATATTAAAGGTCAATGCCCTCGCTAATAACCTCCATGTATCCAAGAATTTTGATCAAGCTCAAATATGCGGTTTAAATTGTGTCCATGACTCCATTGTCCCTGCCTCCCTAGTCTAAAGTGCATGTCTGAAACAAAATAGATGTATAAGCATGAAGGGGACACATTCATAAAGCCAGCAATAGTATCTCTTTCCAAAAAAAAAAAAAAAAGCAACTTCAAGCTCAAACAGAGCCAAAATAAATAGTATAATCACATATTAAACTCAATGGGGTCAATGAGAGCATTCTATACTTTTAGGGTAATAACGTTAGAGAATTAAGAAAGAGAGCAAGAAAGATAACTGCCCGTACCTTGTCTGCAACTAAATTTCTTTTTCAATAAGCATCCTTAGTATTATGCACACAGATGACTAATCTGGATGAAGCCAAATACGGTGATGAAGTGGAGGCCGTAAGCCTTTGAAGTCACTCGATTATCATATTCTCAACACCATTATTTGTCACTAAAAAGGATGTCGTCAATTTGAAATTCGCAAATAACTAATTGCGAGGGTATAAAGGTTCTCACAAATAGTTGTTAACGACGACTGTTTTCCCTCGCTAAAAATAAATCGTCGACTTTTCTCGTCGTTTGGTAATATATTTGTGAGGGTGAATTTGTTCAGTTGCGACAGTGGATTGCCCTCGTAAATTATTTATTTGCGAAGTTATGATCGCAAAATCTCTTTTAGCAACAAAAGCAAATACGATGGCTTTCGAGGGCCATATGCGCTCGCTAATAACCTTTTGCGACGATATTTGAATTTTTGCGAGGGCATATGGCCCTTGCTAGTAGGCTCTTTTCTTGTAGTGGAAGATTATAAGCCTTGCTTCTTTCTTGTCTTAATAGAATATTTACGTTTCTAGTTTAATGTTAACTTCAAAGAGAGGGTATAGTATATAATTACTCTTTGCACTTTAAAAAAGCTTGATGCTTTGTCCATTCAAAGAAGCAAAGAAACAGGAAGAAAAGTGTAAGAGGTATGTGTTACGGTCAAGCTTTTTTGATGCTGCTAAAAAATAATGCAGATTCACGCAAGGGATATTATAAGAACTTCTTGTCTTTTGATAGAATATTTATGCTTCTAGTTTTGGTTTAAGCTTTAAAAAGAGACTATACGACAGCTTTACTTTTTGCACTTCGAAAGCTTGATGCTTTACCCATACAGATGGGCTGTGACCTTAAATTAAAATTCTTCTTATGGAAATGAAACATTGAAAATAAAAAAAATACAGTATCAAACTAATAAGACTGAAACGTTATTTTAAAAATACTATACTTGATTATAAGTAAATGGCCTGAAGTAATGAATCAAGATCCGGTAAGTGATGAGTTCCACTATTTAGACGTTTTTTTTTAGGAAAAATGCAATGACACCTTCTGAACTTTAGCCTAGTGTCATTACATCCTTAAACTTTTATTTACTTTACATATATGCCAAATTAGTACATCAGTTAGTCTGTCATTAATAAACTAACGGACTACTCACGTGAGACTCACGTCTTACATAAAAATTATCAAAATGAAACGTCTGAAAGTGAAACCCATGGAGAGAAGAGAGATAAACTAGGTTCACTTTAGAGAGAGAGAGAGTTTGTAGACCTCTCTTCTTCCACATCATATTTAAGACTCCACCACACTGCAGATTCATCAATTGCTTTCCTGTTTGCAAGATTTGGCTGTCTTCTAAAAGAAGTACAAAAAAGAAAAGCCCTTTGTTTAATTACAAATTAAATTTTTTATTTTAAAAAAAGAAGTTTATGAACCAGATCAAAACTTTAGGGTACGTTTGGTTGAAAGGGTAGAAAAGTGAGAGGATAAAAAATATGGAAGGGGTAAAAAAATGAGAGGATAGAAAAGAGTTAGTTTTATCACATATGTATTAATTTGGTTGGGAGGGTGGAAAATTAGAGTGGTGGAAAATGATAGAAAAAGTAAATTGTAGAAATTTACTCTCATGTCCCTAGTAGATAATTTTAAAAAATATATATTTTATTAGAAAAAAAAAAGTTAAGTTAAAAAATAAAACCAAACACTATAAGTTAAAATGGAAAAAGAAAAAAAAGAATCAACTTTACATTGTTGTGAGGGAGGATTGGGGGTAGATGGGTAATTCCATCAACCCATCCCATCCCCCCCCCCCCCCCCCCTTCTCCCCGCCCATTTTGGGAGGATTGAATTTTTGTGGGCACAGAGAGAAAACTGTCGGGCTCCACCATTTTCTCCCCTCTCTCCCTATCCAACAAACTACACTCATTTTTAGTTTCTCTCATTTATTTTCTATTTGCTCACTTTTCACCCCAACCAAATGGATTCTTAAAGAAAAAAATACTAGGAGTTTGGTCTCATAGGAAGAAAAAAATAATAATGGATGGCGAAAAGCCTCAAGTATATATACAGTTATTCCCAAAAACATTGTCACGGCGAAACCCACCAAGATTTTTCCTCTTCTAATTTTCTCGTCCTCCCCCATACTCTCTCCTCTTGGTGGGTTTCATTTTCAAAGGTTTGATTTGATAATTTTTATGTTACACGTGTCTCATGTATATAGTCTATGAATTTATTAATGGTACGTAGACTAATTGATGTACTTATTTGGCACATGTGAAAAGTTTACAAAGTTTTTTTTTTTTTTTTTAATTTTTTGAAGGAAGTTTATGGGCTAAATCGGTTAAAATAAAATTTCATGATGTGTAATGGCCGCGAACCTAAAGTTTAGAAGGTGTCAGGGTCTTTGTTTAGCCTTATTTTTTGGAAACACTATTTAGATTTTAGACTGTTGTGGATTGCTGAACAACCTTGCAAACCTACTTATACTGCATATAATATTTTTAAACTTGTCGTAAAATGAAGAATATTGTTGTTTATGACTGACAGGCTAACCATGGAGAGAGAACGTTGCATTGCGCTGCGAGAAAGTACAAATATTAGACAAATCAAAGTTCAAAGGCATCAATCTTTCATTAACTAAGGGAAGTAGCAGGTCCACACAAGAACAGGGAATCAGGACCAAAAACACTCAAATTTAGTCACAGGTCCACACAACTTTTCATTGTATATTGACATATAATTATTGTTAGAAGATATCTTTGCCACCGAATAAACAATCACTGCTTCTGATGTTTGTTCAGCTCCAGCTTTGTTGGATGCTCTTAAAGATCAAAGTTTGCCCATGCTGTGAAAATATGTACATTTTACGCAAGGGATCATATTATACGCATTGCATCTTGTCTTTTGATGGAATTTTTTGCTCCTAGTTTTTGAATAAGCTTAAAAAAGTGACTAGATGACGTACAGCTTACTTCTTGCACTTTCAAAGCTTAATTCTTTCCAAATACAGATGGGATGTGACCGTAATTAAAAATTTTCTCGTGGAAAATTAAACATTTCAGATAAAAAGTATCAAACCAATATTAAGACTGAAAACTTTCTTTAAAATATTGTATAATTGATTGCATATTGGCCAGCAAGTAATGAATCAAGATCCAGCAAGTAACTAGTAAACTATTTGGACTGTGATGAGAGGCAAGTACACTACTATATATGCTTTGTGACTTTCGTCTATGTATGTTTTTAAAAAAAACACCAGGCTTTTTTTTTTTTTGGGTCTATTTGATAATTAATCAGAACTTTTTGAATGGATTTTTGAACACTGGCACTTATGGGAACTTGAACTTCCATAACTACGTAATCAAACAATTCAAAATACAAAAATAGAGAGAAATTGAGTATGATACATTAATAAAATCAATAGCTTCTAGAAGAAATAGGAAACCTAACTTAGAATCTATAGGGTGCCAACAAATACTAGATTTACGTGGTTCATCCAAAACCTACCCATACACACAAATACTAGAATTATACTTGCTAACTTGTAACTCCATGCATATGCATGAATACACTTAAAGATATACAATAAGATGCATAATATAATTCTTATATATATATATATAATTTAAATATTATTGATAGTCATTTTTATATTTTGTTAACTCTTTAAAAAAATTTGTAAGGATATTATTAGGTATAAAATGTAAATTGTCCATATTTTTTTTATAAAATTATTGTGAAGCACTTTTTTTTTTATTCATTTATTCTAGACTATTTGGTTTTTGTACTTAATTTGATTCTAAAATTAAGGAATAAAACTTGTAAGGACACAAATTAACAGATGGGCCTACAAGCAGAAGTAATTGAGCCCCATGATGTATACAGTATCCTTGGAATGAATTTGTTGAGAGAGTGGGCTGAAGAAAACTTGATTGAGAACGAGTGGGTTGATGGCCCAGGTATGGTGATGGCCAGATTAACGTAAATGAAATATTGAGATTGTACAGAATCCTTCTCGGCTTAGTCCGAGGTGAAAGCTTAGGCAATTGTTCTGAGTCGTTCTTTCTCTCTCTTTTCTATTCTCTTTATCTGTGACTTCCCTCTTTTCTCCCTTTTTTTATACTCTGTTCCCAACTCTATTTATAGGCCAACTTGCCTTACGTGCCGGTTAGGTGAGTTTCCTTTGATACTTGTCCCATCAACCTTCACTTGAAGTCTCCATGTGGCAACTGTAAAGGATGAAGGTCACTGTTTAGATGTCTTTTCCCAATTAACGCGGCCAGGAGGTTAGCTGTTGGGTTATAAATGCGGTGGCAGCAGCCTTTCACATAATATCTCTTTGCTGCCACCTGCCCTCTTTGCCCAGATGAACCAGGAGGTTCTCCAGAAATGACAGGATCAATGCGAGGACGTCTACCTGGATCGTCTCCTTTATCATTCGACCGGGCAATGATCCTCAGACTACTCCTTTCTCCCTTCACACAAGTTTTACTATGGGGAGGAGTTAAACTAGGGACAGCCTTCATGATCTACTGTCCTTGGATGGACAGATCTCCTTGGACAGGCCCACAGCCCAATATAGGGAATTGGGCCTTTTACCCTTACAATAGCCCCTCAAAATTCTGGGTTTCTTCTCTTATCCGAGGAGAAGGGCGGGATTTTGACTTCTCTTAAGGTCAACCTATTCCCTTTTTGAATTTATCCACGTGGAGGCGCCCCTCCGTGTGTTTTGCCAACTTTACCGATGCTTCGGAAATTGTAGCGTATCATTTATTGCTCTAGGTGGCGCTTTGTCTCTTTTATCAACGGTGAGATGTAGATCCCACGGTTAGGATTTCTTCGTGAAATTTCGAGCGGGATAACTCCCATTTACTTTCCCTTCTTATATAAAAGGTTCTGAGAGGGTTGTCTTACTCATTTTGCATATTCTTAAGCATTCTAGAGTTTTTGAGCATCCTAGCCTCCATTCGTTACTTTATTCTAACCATTCCGAGAGCATTTTTACTGAAAATTCTTCGTATTTAGGAAGTTACTGAGACAAGTACCTCAACGTCTTCTGTAAGTACCTAATTTTTAAATTATTTTCTCCTCGACCGAGCACCTCGGCCCGTTTGTTTTTGTCTTGTTTTTTTGTTAGGAAGTTTTCCCTGTGTCCCTTCATACTTAAATGGGTAGATTTAAGGATCTCGTGGATTCCCTCGTAGCAATAGAACTCTTCAAGGCGAAATATAACATACCTGAGGGAGTAAGTCTTCGGTATTGCCCGCTGGAAGACATTCTAACTGCTAGGAAAACTGGTGAAGTGGTTATTCCTGTAATTGCTTTTCTAGAGGGAAGAATGACCATTCTTATGGGGTCCATAACCTGCAAATACCTTAGGAACCATAGGTTATGCCCGCATCAATGCGCCGCCAACCTATTTAGGGTTTTGGGTTGTGTTGACGCACTTTATCAAATGATGGGTTTGCAACTCACTTGGCACGACGTCGTACATATGTACGAGTGTCACTGGTTAGTTGACTGGGGGTACTATTTAAAATCCCGGTCCTTCGTCGTAAAAATGATATCGTGCCTTCCGAAGTCCAACAGGGGCATGAAGGACGACTTCGTCATCATCTCTGGGGCATGGCATGATGGTCACCATTTTTCGACCAAGGAGGGGGAGCCAGGTAGGGTGCCTTAGGATTAGATTGAGTTTACAAAGAATTTGTTCATTAGGTTTTGTTTTGTTTTGTTGTTCTAACATCTGATTCTGACTTAGTTATTGATTCCGTGCTTTTCGGCTGTGATTGCAGATAGAAAGCTTGTCGCTTCCAGACTCAGTCTTGTGAACATCCCGGGTTTGAACAAGTTATTGCAATCCGAGGTATTTGTTCACACAGACGGTCAGCTGCGTGCGGCTCATTTGATATTGGACTTTGTTCCCTTATCGGACAGCTTCCAGGACATCGGGAACGCCATCCGAGCAGGAGACAAAAGGATCCACCGAATCGACGTTTCTCGGCCGGGATTCTTGTCTAAGAAAGATCTTCCTCCTGTTGAGTGGCCGATTCATCAGGTTCCTCCTCAACCAACTACCCACCAAAGAGAAGAGTCTACTTCCTCTCGGCTAACCTTGGAGGATGAGATCGACAAGTTTTGCTTCGAGGGCGAAGAGGAAGTACAGGACAAGCCTCGGAGTATCACGCAGTCTGAAAGTACAGAAGAGGAGGAAGACGAGATGCCTTTGAAGCCTAGAGCGGGGTTGAGGGATCTTCTAACTGGGAGGAGCAAGGGTGCTCCTTCTAAGGAGGCGCTGAAGGAGAAAACCACTGCCCAGCTTCCACCACCCCCTCCTCCTCCCGCAAATGCGCTCGGCCTCCTTGCCATGCCCTACCTCAAGAAGAAAAGGAAGGTCGTGGACATTGATGAAGAGGAGGGTGAATTGCCCCCTCTGCAACAAAAGGGGCCGAAGCAACATAAGGGTGGGAGAGACGACAGAAGGGTCTCTTCGCCCGAGCACAAGAGTGACTCCCAGCCTAAGGACATCCAACAGCCACCAGCTTGGGCGCCTCGACTGGATTTGGACGGTGCTCCAATCCCGTCTACTACCTCAATAAGAGAATTTCAAAGGGGGCACTCTGGTTACATAACCGAGGCCTTGGAGCGCCCTTTGCTCCTGCCTCGGGACATGGAGGTGGTGAGATCCTGGAGGCAGACGTACCTGTTTATGTCAATGAAGAGAGATTTGGCTATAGTAGGTTTCTGATCACTTCTTTATCAACTGTGTTAACTTATTTTGAAGTGTGATACAATTTTATCCTCCATATTATGCAGTTTACCCAACAAGTCTACGTGGCTGAAGATTGGGTCAAGGACGTCGCGTAACCAGGCTAGGGCCGAGACCGAATTGCGTAAGGATGTAGAGAAGAGTTTGGGGGCAGTGAAGCATGAAAAACAGGAGTTATCCAAAAAGCTAACTATTGGAGAGAGAGCGAGGAAGAGCGCCGAGGCTGGCTTGAAGAGCGCCCAGGACCAGGCTGAGGACTAGAGGAAAAAGCTATACACCACTGAGATTGAACTGGCGACTCAGAGGCAGCTAGTTCCAGAGCTCAAGTCTAGCCTCGAGAAGGCTGAGAAGGCTGAAAGGGATTTTCAGGAGGCATTGGAAGTGGCCGAGGCTTTGAAGGATGCCGAATACATCCGCGGTATGGAGGAAACGGAGAAAAGGCTTGCGGAAGAGGTCTCCGAGGTGTGCAGGGACTACTGCAAGTTCACTTGGGAGGAGGCTTTGAACTTGGCAAGAGTCCCAGCCAACTCAGACCTTAGGCAGCCGGGGAGGATATATTTCCATCCACACATCAGCTTGACCCCGGCTGACCCTGCGCCCTTGTCGCCTCAAGCTCTGGAGCTAGCAAGTCAGGCACTTGTTCCTTTTGAAGCCGATCATATGGTTCAGGAGGGACAAATGGCTCTGCAGGAAGATGCGGGTGTGGATGCTCCTTCTAAGGCCAAGGATGCTTCCAAGGCTAAAGAGACTGCCCCCTCGGAGACTGCAGCTGGATCCTCGAAGGCCAAGCCAAGCGAACCGGACAGCCTTCCTCTCCTCACCCCCTAGACTTAGGATTAGGGTTTTGTTCTTTGTAGTTGTTGTTGTTTGTTGCTTTTTCTTTTTATTAATGTAACAACCATTTTGTATGCCAGGCTAATCTACTTCAATTTTTGATCTAATGAGGAAGTTTCGTTTGCCTTCAACTGTTTCCGATTTCATTTATCTGCTTATTTTGCGTTGTAGTTCTTAAACCTGTGAAAAGTCTAAGTCCGCAGACTAAGATAGCAGTAGAGATAAACTTCTGTACGTATGGAATGATGGGGACATCATGAATATGATAATAGTGTCTCGAGATCAACAATAAGAAAACCTTAACGATTACATTGAAGTCATTCAATTAACTCAATCTTGTCTTGAGAAGTGGGGATGAATTTAGGCAAACACAATAGACTATTTCACCGCTAGAGATGCTAAAATTGAATGAGAATACTAACTCAAAGTGTGTAGTCTGAGTGAATACACAAGACCAAGTTCTGGCAGAGTCCGATCCGAGGGGTTAGGCATGTTTGAGATCCTAGATAACACTTAGTAAAATGAAGAGAAGTGTTAATTTATCCAAAGTTCTGCTTAACACTCAGGAGTCTTAATTTACCCAAGGTATGTGGTCTGAGGGACCAGGCATGACCAAGGTTCTGTTTAACACTTAGGAGTATTAATTTGCCCAAGGTATGTGGTCCAAGGGACCAGGCATAACCAAGGTTCTGTTTAACACTTAGGAGTATTGATTTACCCAAGGTATGTGGTCCGAGGGACCAGGCATGACCAAAATTCTGTTTAACACTTAGGAGTATTAATTTATCCAAGGTATGTGGTCCGAGGGACCAAGCATGACCAAGGTTCTATTTAATACTTAGGAGTATTAATTTACTCAAGGTATGTGGTCCGAGGGACCAAGCATGACCAAGGTTCTGTTTAACACTTAGGAAACAAGCAATAATACAGATTTCAACGAGAGAAAGGAAACTTTTATTAATAATAATACCTTTTGAGGTTATTTACATTCCAAGGGTGTGGCATTGCCCTTTCGTCTAAATCTTCCAAGTAAAACGCTCCTATTCCAGCTATGGAGAGGATACGGTAAGGACCTTCCCAATTGGGCCCCAATTTTCCCCAGGCTGGGTTTTTCGCAGTATCCACGACTTTTCGCAAAACCAAATCTCCCGGTGCGAGCGGTCTGAGCTTGACATTAGCATCATATCTTTGCTTGAACTTGTGTTGATAGTAGGCTAGCTGAACTGCAGCGATTTCCCTTCGCTTGGCAACTAGATCCAAATTATTCTTCAACAATTTGTCATTGTCAGGCGGGGTAAAAGAACTCATTCTAAGCGTGGGGAATCCAGTTTCTATGGGAATGACAGCTTCAGCACCGTACGTCATTGCAAAGGGGGTCTCTCCCATGGATTTCTGAGGAGTCGTCCTGTAGGTCTAGAGAACATGTGGCAGTTCTTCTACCCACTTCCCTTTGGCATCATCCAGCCTCTTCTTTAGGCCGTCTACTATGACCTTGTTAATTGCTTTAGCTTGGCCGTTTCCTTGGGGGTACGCGGGGGTGGAATACCTGTTTGTAATGCCTAGTCCACAACAAAATCTTCTAAACGCTTTACTGTCAAATTGAAGACCATTGTCTGAGACGAGAGTATGTGGCACTCCAAACCCGATTACAATATTCTTCCACACAAACTTCTGGACATCTACATCCCTGATGTTTGCCAATGGCTCGGCTTCAACCTATTTGGTGAAATAATCTGTTTCGACGACCAAGTATTTCTTACTCCCGGCTGCTCTAGGGAAAGGGCCTACAATGTCCAAGCCCCACTGAGCGAAAGACCATGGGCTAGATAGAGGATTTAGAACTCCCCCTAGCTGATGTATGTTTGGTGCAAATCTCTGGCATTGATCGCACTTTCTCACGTACTCTTGTGATTCCCTCTGCATATTCGGCCATCAGTATCCTTGAGTTAGGGCCCTGTGAGCTGGGGACCTGCCTCCTGTGTGACTGCCACAGATTCCTTCATGCAGCTCTTCAAGGAGCAACTCTGTGGCCTCAGGGTGCACACACAATAAGTAGGGACCGGAGAAAGAGTGCTTGTATAGCTTATTGTCTCCTGAGAGCCAGAACCGAGGAGCTTTCCTCCGCACCTTGTCAGCTTCGGCCTTGTTTGGCGGCAGGACATTATCCCTGAGGTAGGTCACCACAGGGTCCATCCAGCTTCGTCCCACTTTAATTTGACATATGATAGGTCCTTCGTCCTCCTTAGCATGCTTATGTATATCTTCCACCAGGATGAGCCGGGGTAATCCTTGAGCCGAGAAGGTCGCAAGAGTGGCCAAAGAGTTCGCGTGTGTGTTCCCACTCCGAGGGATATGTTGCAAACTAAATGACTTGAACTGTGATTTCAGTTGCTTGACATGTCTTAGATACTTTTGCATTCTCTCATCACGCGCCTGTAGCTCTCCTCTAACCTGGCCAACGACCAGTGCTGAATCCGAGAATACCTCCACGGTGTTCCCACCCATTCTTCTAACCATAGCCATTCCGACCAATAGCGCTTCGTACTCGGCTTCATTATTGGTAGCCGAGAAGTTTAGTCTGAGGGATTTTTCGATAAAAATATTCTTAGGAGATATCAAGACTAGCCCCACTCCTGAGCCTCTTTGATTGGCTGCACCGTTCGCATATAATTTCTAGGGTTGGGGTTCTTGCACTGACACTAGGCCAACTGAATTTTCATCCATGTGCACCCTTTCGGTACATTCTTGTAGCACAGGCTCGGTGAACTTGGCCACCAGGTCAGCCAGTATTTGTCCCTTAACTGAGGTGCGGGGCATGTACTTTATATCGAAGGCCCCCAGGACTGTGCCCTACTTTGCAATCTTTCCCGTGTAATCTGCACCCCGAAGCAATGACCTGAGTGGAAGTTAGGTAAGGACCACAACTGTGTGTGACTGGAAGTAGTGAGGAAGCTTGCGAGTGGTATGGACAGCTACATAAATGGCTTTCTCCAGGGGCAAATAACGGATCTCAGCCTCATGCAGAGATTTACTCACATAATAGACAGGTTTCTGAATACCGTTGTCTACCCGAATCAGTATTAAACTCACTGCATGGGTGGCTATAGCGATATAGGCGAATAGGACCTCATCCGCCATGGGGCTAGACATGATGGGGGGTCGAGATAAGTATTCTTTTAACTGTTGGAAAGCCAGAGGGCACTCTTCAGTCCATTCAAACCCTTTCCACTTGTTCAGCAATTGGAAGAAAGGCCGACACCTCTCGGCTGACTTGGAGATGAATCGGTTGAGAGCGGCAGTCATTCCGGTCAACCTCTGAACCTCTTTAGGATTCCGAGGAGGCTGCAGGTTGTTGATGGCCTTTATCTGGTCGGGATTCACCTCAATTCCACGATGAGTGACTATATAACCCAGAAACTTTCTTGATCCAACACCGAAAGAGTATTTTGAAGCATTGAGCTTCAACCTATAGTTCCTTAATATTTCAAAGATGCTTTCAAGGTTGCTGACGTGCTCGGATTCCAGCTTGCTCTTGACTACCATGTCATCGATGTAGATCTCGATGCATTTCCCCAGTTGTGATTCGAACATTTTTGTCATCATTCTCTGATAAGTGGAGCTTGCGTTCTTCAGCCCAAATGGCATTACCTTGTAGTGGTAGTTTCCAACAGGAGTGACGAAGGCTGTCTTTTCTTGATCATCTAAAGCCAAGGGGATCTAGTGGTACCCTTGAAAGGCATCTAAGAAGCTCATTCGTGGATGCCCCACAGTGGCATCCACTAGCTGATCAATCCGGGGCATGGGGAAGGGATCCTTCGGACAGGCTTTGTTCAAGTCTGTGAAATCCACGCATACACGCCATTTCCCATTCTTCTTCCTAACCACCACTGTGTTGGCCAATCATTCAGGATAAAAACCTCCTTAATAGCCCCCGCCTACTTGAACTTGTTCACTTCTTCCCTTACGGTGGCGGAATGCTCTTTGGATGAGCGCCGAGGTGGTTGCTTCTTTTGTAGGGCAGCTGGGCTTACATTCAGGTGATGGCAAATAAACTCCGGATCTACCCCTGGGGCCTCGTAAGGGTTCCAAGCGAATACGTCGATGTTTCTTCTAAGGAATGCCACCAGCTCTTTCTTATCCCACGGTGGCAGTTGAGCCCCAACCTGGAAGAACCTCTCTGGGTCCCCGTCGATGATAACTTTCTCCAATCTTTCACACTTCTCCTCTTCCAATTCCACGACGTTAAGCGGAATCGGGGTTTCTGATTGCTACGAGCCCCTGCCCAAGGTGGTCGCTGGTTCAACAACAGACTGACGTGTAATGGCTGCTATGAGGCATTCTCTTGCCATAGATTGGCTTCCTACAAGCTCCTCCACTCGCCCCTGAGACGGGAACTTAACCTTTAGGTGCAAGGTTGACGAAACAACTCCCAGGGCGTGAAGCCATGGTTTGGCCACAATGGCCGTGTAGGGAGAGTATGCGTCCACTACAATAAAGTCCACCTCAACCACCTCGGACCCTACTTGTACAGGTAGCCTGATCTAGCCCTTGGGGATGATGGTCTTCCCATCAAAACTGACCAGAGGCGAGTCATACGCTGTCAGATCTTCAGGACGTAAACCCAGTCCTTTGTAAAGGTCTGGGTACATGATTTCAACCCCACTTCCTTGGTCGACCATCACCCTCTTCACGTCGTACCCCACTATTCTAAGAGTGATGACCAAAGCGTCATCATGGGGTTGTATAGTGCCCTGCTTATCCTCGTCCGAGAAGCTCAAGGCTAGTTGGATCTCTATTCTGGCTCGCTTTATCTCTTGACTTGTGTCCTCGGCAGATGTCCTGGAGATGGACATCATTCTAGAGGGGCAGGATCCCGTTCTTCCGGGTGCCGCAAAGATGACATTGATTATGCCCAACGGGGGCCTTGATGAGGCGGTCTCGAAAGCCCCTGACCTGCCGAGGTCCCCCTGACCACTGGGGCGATGTACAAACTACTGTAGTTTTCCTTCTCTTGCAAGTTGCTCTAAATGGCTTCTTAAAGTCCTGCAATCATCTGTGGTATGCCCTTACTCCTAATGGTACTGGCAGTGGAGGTTCTGATTGCGCTTCGTGGGATCTCCCCCCATTTTGTTCGGTCATCTGAAGTATGGCTCATTTTGAATTTTCTCTAGAATCTGGTGGATTGGTTCTCGGAACACGGCATGAACTGCCTGCGATGCAATAGATCCAGACTGCACGCTATAGTCCCTCCGTGGCTTGCTGTTGCTGTATCGGTCTGACCTGAAGTCCCTCTTCTCCTGAGGGACAACCTTGGCTTTGCCCTTTCCAAGCAGTTGATCTTCCTCCACCCGCTTATACTCATCAATACGGTCCATTAATCGGTGCACGCTTCTCACGGGTTTCTTGGTCAATAACTTTCTCAGATCATGCTCAGCTGACAAGCCAACTTTGAAAGTTCTTACAGCCACGTCGTCGAAACTCCCTTCAATCTCGTTAAACATTTCCCAATATCTATCCGAGTACGTTTTCAGCGTCTCCCCTTCTCGCATGGACATGGATAACAAGGAATCTAATGGCTGAGGGACCCTAGTGTTCGTAATGAACCGAGAGCAAAAGGCCTTAGTGAGCACTCGAAAAGATCCGATAGAATTGGCAGCAAGACCATCGAACCATCTCATGGCTATTGGTCCCAGGCTGGAAGGGAACACCTTGCACATAAGAGTCTCGTTCCGGGAGTGAACAGCAATCTTCTGGTTGAAATGGCTCATATGCTCCACAGGGTCGGACCGTCCGTTATACACAGTGAAAATGGGCTGAGTAAAACACCGAGGGAGGCTCCCTCCCTCGATTCTGTGTGTGAAGGGCGACTTAGAAATTTGGTTGAGCGCCCTGTTCATCGCATCGTTTCCTACACCTCTCGAGAACGTGTTTCTACCCCTATGGCCTCGGTATTGCTCTTCTTCATGAAAGTAGGATTCACTAGGAGGCGTACGTGACCGAGGTTCGTAATCATCATCTTCATTATCCCCGGAAGAATTATCGATGATGGACGGACTACTGGATGAACTACGCCTCCTTTTCGCACGGCGCAGCTTCTTTTTCAAATGATCAATTTTACGTTGCATCTTCCTAGTAGCGTCTTTGTAGGACCCGCCTTCTTCATTTTGACGTTTACTCCTTCCCGTGTCCACAGTACGCACGCTTCCTTCACGGTCCCTTTCACGCTCAAGATGCACAAAGTGATCAATATGCTGAGAGCCATCTGACTCCGCTCTGTTAGGACCCGATCCAATCATAGTTCAAGCCTTAACCTACCGACGCAACAGTTAATTCCCCACAGACGGTGCCAATTGTAAGGACACAAATTAACAGATGGGCCTATAAGCAGAAGTAATTGAGGCCTATGATGTATACAGTATCCTTGGAATGAATTTGTTGAGAGAGTGGGCCGAAGAAAACTTGATTGAGAATGAGTGGGTTGATGGCCCAGGTATGGTGATGGCCAGATTAACGTAAACGAAATATTGAGATTGTACAGAATCCTTCTCATCTTAGTCCGAGGTGAAAGCTTAGGCAATTGTTCTAAGTCGTTCTTTCTCTCTCTTTTCTATTCTCTTTATCTGTGACTTCCCTCTTTTCTCCCTTTTTTTATACTCTGTTCCCAGCTCTATTTATAGGCCAACTTGCTTTACGTGCCGGTTAATACTTGTCTCATCAACCTTCACTTGAAGTCTCCATGTGGCAGCTGTAAAGGATAAAGGTCACTGTTTAGATGTCTTTTCCCCATTAATGCGGCCAGGAGGTTAGCTGCTAGGTTATAAATGCAGTGGCAGCAGCTTTTCACATAATATCTCTTTGCTGCCACCTGCCTTCTTTGCCCAGATGAACCAGGAGGTTCTCCAAAAATGACAAGATTAATGCGGGGACGTCTACTTGGATCGTCTCCTTTATCATCTGATCGGGCAATGATCCTCAGACTACTCATTTCTCCCTTCACACAAGTTTTACTATGGGGAGGAGTTAAACCAGGGACAGCCTTCGTGATCTACTGTCCTCGGATGGACAGATCTCCTCAGACAGGCCCACGGCCTAATATAGGGAATTGAGCCTTTTACCCCTACAAAACTCTTTAAGAATAAATAATTTAGGACACATGGCGCAAAATTAGAACTCTAATTTGGAATTCTAATTTACGTTTCTCTCAGCTTCACCTACTATTATTATTATTATTATTATTATTATTATTATTATTATTATTATTATTATTATTATTATTATTATTATTATATAATGTGGTTCACCAAAAACTCAGGAACGAAATCATTGTGTTTTCTTTATGATGCTACACAAATTGTGATACAGTACATATATATGTAAGGACACAATTTTGAAGGCTAGGCCCACGAGCTGGACGAACTCAGGCCCAAAAAGTCCTAGCAATGAATTTATAGAGTGTGGATTAGAAAGACTGGGCTTTAAGTGAGTTCAAGAATTATCCAAACGAATTCAATAAACAGGAAGACAAAAATAGAGTAGTGATGTTATAGAAAACCGTCCTCAGCTTGGTCCGAGGAGAATAGTTTTACAATTTCTTGTATGTTTACAACTTTTTGTCTTTCTTTCTCTCTCTACAACTACTATTTTTCTCCTAGGATTCTTTGATCCCTCCTCTCATTGCCTCCCTTTCTCTTATACTCCCCTTTTCTCCCACATGCCGGTCAGATGATTTCCTTTTGATATTTGTCCCATCAACCTTGCCTTGAAGTCTTTAGATGGCAGCTGTAAAAGTTGAAAATCACTGTTCAGACATCTTTTCCTCATTAATGCGGCTAGAAGGTTAGCTGAAGGGTAATTAATCCGGTGGTAGCTGCTTTCTCTATAATGTCTTTCTGCTTCCACCTGTCCTATGTGCTTACAAAATGCTCCTTTACTAGAAGAATCCCCTAAAATATCATGATAAATGCCAGAATGCATATCTTGGCTCTCTCTTTGACTATCCGAGGATGTAATCCCCTTCGGACAACTCTTCTCAATTTACACACTTGCCAAATACTTGCAAGGCTTGCAGCTATGCATTTTTTTCGTTATTTACTATCCTCGGATAGTTGTATCTCCTTGGACAAGCCCACGGCCCAACATTTATATTTGGGCCTTTGGTCCCTGTAATATATATATTAAATTCATGGTAAAATGAAGAAAGAATGCCTTCATTCTACAAGTGGAAAAACCCCATAAGAATTATGCCACTTTGCTAGAAAAGCATCATAAAGAACTTGAGATTGATAAGTTTATAAATAAGATGATAGAATATCAAATTATTATTTGTAATTTATTGATAATATAAATAGTCTATTTTATAGTAAAAATTATGTATAATTTTTAACAATATATGTTTAGTGAATCTAATTTTTACTAGTTTATTAATGAAAATCATTTTATCTAATCAAATCAAATAATATAATAATGACAGTGTTTAATATATATATATATATATATATATATGTGTGAAAAGAAAAATTTAACCAAGTAGCTCATGAACAAGTTCGAGTTTGTTTAACAAGGAAATGAAGGCTTGAACATATAATCTTGTTTGGAGATGAGCTCAAATTCAGCTCATGTTCAATATAAAATTAAATATACAATCTTAAACTTTTAATACTTGACTGATCTTGGCTCACCTCGATTACTACCGGTACCTTAGATAAGGTGCCTTATCTAGGCAATCTCATTCCTACGTACCCAAGGTCAGGTTGGCACATAATGTCTTTGTGTGACTCTTTCTAAGGCATTTAAAAAAAAAAAAATCCTTCTTTCTAAGGCAATTTAAATACTATTGATAGTCTTTTTTGTATTTTGTTAACTCTTTAAAAAATTTTATAAGAATATTATTAGGTATAAAATGTAAATTGTCCATTTTTTTTCCAATTATTGTGAAGCACCTTTTTTTTTTTTTACGATTCATTTATTCTAGACTCTTTAGTTTTTGTACTTAATAACTCACTTGGATGAATATTTATGATATGGTCCCAAATTTTATTTAAAAATTAAGAAATAAAACTCTTTAATAACTCACTTGGGCGATGTGGGACAAACCCACTCCCCTGTGTGTGTGTGTGTGTTAAGTCTATTCGTTGCCTTAAAAAAACCTCAGGTGGGTTTGTCCCACATCGCCCAAGTGTGTGTCTCTTAATGAGTTTAAAGCCTTCACATAGCATTCAAGAGTTACCGGCTTTTGTATGTTGTGAGTTGTGTGATATTAAACTCATGTTTTCACTCTCCTCTATGTGTGTGTGTGTTAAGTCAATTTGTCCTCTCAAAAAAACCTCAAGTGGATTTGTCCCACATCGCCCAAGTGTGTGTCTCCTAATGAGTTTAAAGCCTTCACACAGCATTCAAGAGTTACTGGCTTTTGTATGTTGTAAGTTGTGTCGGGTTCCGACTCCCTGTGTGTGTGTGTGTGTGTGTGTGTGTGTGTGTGTGTGTTAAGTCTATTTGTCCTCTCAAAAAAAAAAAAAAAAAAACTCTTTAATAATAAATAGTTTATGACACATGGCCCAAAATTAGAACTTTAATTTGAAATTCTAATTTAACTTTCTCTCAACTTCACTTATTATTATATACTAGTTCTAGCACGGGAAAAGAGAGAAGGAAATTTGTCAAGGAAGCTTCCATTACCTCTGCATTAAATGCATTGCACCAACCAAGTCAGCCGCATTAATGGCTGAATAACACTTGAATAATGCCAGGACAGCCTATAGCTCTGGAAGCACACCCTCCAAAGGGGGGATGAGACAAGTATCACAAGGAGACCAACCACCCTATATGTGGAGGGCCACGATGAGAAGGGGAACCACTATTAAAAGGGGAAGACACCCCAGAGATGGGGGATAGAGAGATTTAAGGAGAGAGTACTCTTAAACTTGTACTCCCTAAGAGTGTGACTAGCTCCCTTGGCTAATCGAGAAGATATTTATAAACCTTGCACTTCTTTTATTTTTGTATTGCTACGTCTCTTTTCATCAAGATCTATTCTTGTTAACTTTTGCCCTTAGATTAGGAGCCCAGAAGATAGTCCGCTGCACCCATCTCTACAAATAAATTGTTGTGGGCCTACTACCAAAGCCCAAATACTTTAGTACAGGCCCTTTTGGTATCTTTTTTCAAACGCCCCCCCACAGTTATTATTTAATTGATATTTAGATATAAACAATATCTCATTAAATTTATCATTGTAGGCCTCAAACAATAGAGAACATATGTGTCATATTGTTGAAGTATTGAGATATAATTTATTGTCATAAATAAATGCAAATTGTCAAGAGTCTTGTAGTTTGACCAGTACCTTATGATATTTTCATTCCCCTCACCCTCAACTCTCAATGTATTAAAAATAAAATGCAAACCGTTGCATAACAAGGTTACAGAAGATAAGCGGGTTCCAGTTAGCTCAACTGGTAACATCTCTGATGGTTGAATAAGAGATCTCAAGCGCTATGTGTTGAATCGCTCAAAAAAAAAAAAAGGTTACAGAAGATAAGCTTGTAGAGTACAACAAAGGCATGAAAGATGGGAAGGAATTGACAAGACAGAGAATTACTTAGGTAAAATGTACATACAATTTTATTTGGAAATGTACATACAAAAGACAAGCATTCTTAGTACAACAAAAGCATGAAAGAGGAGAAATGACAAGATAGAGCATTACATTACTTAGGTAAAATGTAGATATAATTTTATTTGGAAAATTGGCAGCCATGGGTGGCAGCTGTCCTTTAAGTCCAAAAAAAAAAAAAAAAACAAATGAGCATATAATTTTATTTGGAAAATGGGCATTTATGGGTAGCAGTTGAGCTTTCAGTGGCTGCAGGTTGTCCCTTTAGAAGGCCTCCAAATAGCTCTGCTGGGTCATAGTAGACCTCCACCTCTTCTACCCTTAGAGATTCATCAACCTATGCAGGGATGTATTTAGTAATTAAACAGCAAATGATTTTAATTAGTTTAGGCCTTGCAAATTCCAAGGCCGACGAAGTTACTTCTATTATTTAACTAATTCATTAAAAAAGTCCTGCATAGTGTTTAGTGTTTACAAATTTTTTTTTTTTCCCTCACCCTCAACTCTCAATGTATTAAAAATAAAATGCAAACCGTTGCATAACAAGGTTACAGAAGATAAACGGGTTCCAGTTAGCTCAACTGGTAACATCTCTGATGGTTGAATAAGAGATCTCAAGCGCTATGTGTTGAATCGCTCAAAAAAAAAAAAAAAAAAGGTTACAGAAGATAAGCTTGTAGAGTACAACAAAGGCATGAAAGATGGGAAGGAATTGACAAGACAGAGAATTACTTAGGTAAAATGTACATACAATTTTATTTGGAAATGTACATACAAAAGACAAGCATTCTTAGTACAACAAAAGCATGAAAGAGGAGAAATGACAAGATAGAGCATTACATTACTTAGGTAAAATGTAGATATAATTTTATTTGGAAAATTGGCAGCCATGGGTGGCAGCTGTCCTTTAAGTCCAAAAAAAAAAAAAAAAAAACAAATGAGCATATAATTTTATTTGGAAAATGGGCATTTATGGGTAGCAGTTGAGCTTTCAGTGGCTGCAGGTTGTCCCTTTAGAAGGCCTCCAAATAGCTCTGCTGGGTCATAGTAGACCTCCACCTCTTCTACCCTTAGAGATTCATCAACCTATGCAGGGATGTATTTAGTAATTAAACAGCAAATGATTTTAATTAGTTTAGGCCTTGCAAATTCCAAGGCCGACGAAGTTACTTCTATTATTTAACTAATTCATTAAAAAAGTCCTGCATAGTGTTTAGTGTTTACAAATTTTTTTTTTTTTTTTATAAATAAAAAGTTATATGAGTATATACTTTTTCCCAAAAAAAATACATTTTTTTAAATATATCATATCAATAATATTTTAGTTTATAGCATTCGCTTCATGATAATTATTTTTTATTATTAACTCAAGATACAAATTGATATTTGGTGTATGCGAATCCCAAAATATCAAATTTTTTATTAAAAAATAAAAGATTTTATAAATTGAGCTAACCAAAATTTACTAATTATTTGAATTAAAAAAATTTACTTATTTGCTGGTAAATTGGTAGAGAAAATTTTTATTGTTATTGATACTTATTTTTGAGCTAACAAACTACTCCAGCAGTTAGCACATGCAGAAAAAACAAAAAACAAAACATGGTGGCTAACCGACCACGGAAAAACTATGTAGTCTAAACTTTTTATTATCATTATTATTTAAAAATTAAATTATACTTTTGATTGTTAAAATCTGTTGTAGGTTCCTTTTTTAAGAAAAATTGTTGTGAGTTTGATTTTGATTTCTCCCAAATTTCTTCCCATTTTTTTAAATTTCAAGAATTAAATCTGAATTTGGGTGGGTTAAAAAAAATATAAAAAGAGATACAATCAATTTGACTTTTGAAGTATGCGACTATATTTAAATTCATTTGAGCCTTTAAATTCAACCAGTAATGGAAAAGGGGACACAATTTTCTACCACATTTTTTATAATTATATTTTTTTATAAGAAAATTTTATAATTATTGATGCGATGGGTTTTTGAAAAGTACAAGAAATGGATGATTTATACTATAGTTTAACGAAACAATTATAAGTGTTTTTATTTTTATTTTTTTATAAGATTTTTATATATTTTTTGAATGACGCTGAGGAACTTTATCCACAACAATTTGGTGGGCGAGTAAATATTAAATAGTGGGATCAAGACAATTATAAGGTTGAACTTTTCAACTGCATACTAATTTTACACCAGTAGATTACCACCAATTCCTTGTCTTTAATATTCTTTTCCCCCTATAGCACTAGGAAACCTTGCAAATATATGTATTCTATTAAGCAATATCGCATAATATAATATAATATAATATAATTAAATAACGCTACCGATATGACAATTTCATAACGAAGGTATTTTTTTTAAGAAGAATTTCACATCAAAGTTAAAGGTAAGTTATTAATAATAAATTAAACGGTAGATGAAAAAGTAATATAAATGGTAAGTTCAAATAAAACTCTATAACAACTTATCATTTAAGTTTTGTTTTGAATCAATCTTATAACACTAATCAATATATATAATTATAAGTATGAACTTTTATTATTACCAGATGAATAAAAAATCTTAGATTTTTTTTTTTTTTTTGGAGAGACAATCAAAAATCTTAGATGAAAGCCTGGTTTATTTATTTTCTTGGGCCAGTATATGAAATACATACCTTGAGAGTAGCCAATCCATAAAATTGAACGACCTCTCCAGTAGGAGCATGTCCTTTGAAGGGTCCCTCGAAGAAACCCCAGTGCCTAAACTTGAAAACAATTTCAGGAGGTCCAGTATAAACGCTAAGTACTTCCCATGCAAACCCACGAGGAAGAGCCGATCGAAATACATCATGAGATGATTCAAAGCTCTCTTCCTCTGCTTTGTAGTACTGAAACTCCTTTGGCAGTGAATTCTTCAACAACGCATTGTAGCTCCCAAGTCTTAGAGTTTCTTCTCCTGATAACCCCTCTCTTCCTGTGTCACCAAAATTCGCCACCTATTATTATTATTATTATTATTATTAGCTCATCATGAAAGATATGGCGTAATTGATAAGTCATGCTAGCTGTCTTTAATTTTTTGCCACAGCCTTGAACATCACGGTCAGATGGTTCTTCTCTACCACAACTTTTATGCCACAACTCTAACCTAACAAATTGTGATAGATTATCTATTATGTTCACATGAATTCATTACATAAATTTATTACTTTTTCTTTACTGCTCACAATTAATCACATCAAAATTATGATAGAAGTTGCGTCTCTAGATTTTTTTTCAGGTCACATGTACATAGTAGATCATGATCTATGAAAATTAATTTACAAATCATTTTTCTTTTTGGTTATATTTATTTATGAATTAGATAAAAGTAATTGATATTAGAAAAGTAAGTGGGGGCTTTAAATATGACTTGAAATTTATCTTTATTACCATTAACGAAGAGCTTGAATTTCTCAGGGTTGATTGTCTTGAAGTCCTTCAAGCGAGTCTTGTGTGAGAGCTCCATCTCCCAGGACTTCACAGCATTTTGCACTATTTCTTCTAGTGACCCTTTAGGCCATTCCTGCAATACAAGTAACAAGATAAGCTATTAACTAGAGAGAAGAAGAAGAAAAAAATCTTGATTTAATTAATCTCCACCTTAGTCCTGCCATCTTCGAAGAGCTTGTTAACGTCATCATATGTTGGAGGCCCACCATGTCTCCATTCAATATCGTCTGCTTCATCATACAAGAAAGACCTGTACTTATCTCCCATGGTTTTAAGTAGTGTAGCTTCTTTCGTAGCCATGTTCAACTTATGTAGACTTGTACTTAAATAGATTTCAGAAAAGCTTTCATCTTTACTTTCTAGTAAGTATAGTTGTTTCCATCAAAGTGAGGTAGGATCACAAGAAAGCGACCATGTTCCTTAACAACAGGCAGGAGCGGAGCTATGTTGAAGGGTGGGGGGGGCCATGGCCCTCCCAAAATTTTGAAATTTTTTTAAATATATATAATTATTTTAATGTTTTCAAAATTTAGTCTATAAAAATAAGAGTTGGCCCCCCTAAATATTTGAATTAGTCCAATGATACTCTTAAAAAAAAAATAATTGGTCTAATAGCACTAAAGATATAACTTTATTTTTCACAACATGATTAAGCTAGTTGAAATCTTTGGTAGATGTTCTCTGCTAGAAAATACCAAATTAAGTTGCTATCGATTTTATTGTAAAAGGTTTACAAATCGACATAATAATAAATATGATTGATATCACATATTCACATTAATAATATTATTTAAAAAATTGATATTTACTTTTTGTTTGTTTTATATTTAAAAATTGACACATAAATTTATAAAGTTTAATATACTCATATTTGTAATATCTTGAAATAAAACTCATTGGAATAAAATGTACATCGTCAAAGTTTCTTTTAGAAAAAGACAACTTAGCACCATATATAAAGCCAAACTAGACCCATCAACGTAGAATAGGGGGTAAGAAAATTTAGCAAGTCTAGTAAGCCCTATATGACAATTTATGCTGAAGTTTCAGTTGTCGATCAATCAATTTACGTTGTCTTCAATTAAAGTAGACCATAGAAAAGTATATAAGGGGACGTGGCAAAGTTTTACAAACTCAGCTAGCCATATATCATATATGGCGTAACTGAAAGCTCATATGGGGTCCGACAATTTAAATGTCTTCAATTAAAGTCATTGCAAGCAAACGTCTATTATAGGATCTAAACTAGGTCAGTGCAACTTGTTAAAAATGTCATTATCAACTTTATTAAGTTGGAATCAAGGAGAGACTTGCACTATGATTTGTATTCTGGTTTATCCTCATCTGCTGTTGCGTTTAAATTCAACTCCTTATTTCCTTCCTTGAGCTGTGGCTCGGCAGTTGTAATATCTCTTGTGATGCCTGAATTTTGTACTTAACAGAAAACTTGTTACCAAGATTGTTGAAAATTTGTCAATAATACCATACTACAAAATAATAAATTTTGCTTCAACTTTAATTATCCCCTAAAAATTCCCTGGCATCCCCCTACAGCAATAATAACCTAAACAAGTTCATACTGGATCAAAATTTGGGATGCATGCAACATAACTAAGAGCAGTTGAATCACCTAAGTTAGGCACTTAAAGATGTAACGCATCTTGATAGAATGGTATGGAGAATTTTTGATAACTATAAACTACATTCTATATAGTGTAATTTATTGGGATCAACCATAGTTGTGTAAAGGGATAGTTACATAACTAATTGGAAAGTGGAGGGTATATGACACATGTTTTCATAAAGAAGAGTTCACTAATAAGACATGTTGAATCAATGGAGAACAAAAACAGAGATGTGTTCATCAAGTTGGGACTTGGGAGGGATTAATAATTGTTAGGTTCTAAAGATTTAGGATTAAATATTTAGAGTCTCAATTTGTATATGTTGGCAAACCGAGAACAAAAACATGTCTAGAATATGTTTTAGACATTGCTCACAGTGTTTTAAGTCAAGAGACTCAAGACTCAAGAATATTCAAGCTACAAGAAAAAGAAGTTATTTTCAATGAAGCTCTATCGATTCGAAGATCAGGCTTGACCGATTGAAAATCGCAGAAAAATAATTTCTGCAGAATTTTAAATCAAGCCTAAGCCCGCGAAAACGTTTAGAGTTTCAATTCAACATTCCTAAGCTTAAAAGGAAAACCCCAACTACGTTTTGAAGACTCTTGGAAGGCTTGTGAGTTCTTGTGAGATCTGAGAGAATCTATGCCTTCTAACTCTACAAGTGTCTACCAGAATAAGATCTACAATCAAGAGCTGGTGGAATCTAGTTGCTGCAAGATCAACAATCGGTAATCTGAAACCTTTAAGTAGGATCTCAAAGTCACAAACGTGGGAGTTTGTGTTCTGCAAACCCAAGAGAGAAAGAGTTTGTGGATTCGAAACTTGCACGTGGTCGTGTCTGTAAGTTACTACTGGAGATAGCAATAGATTTAGAGTTAAATATTTTATAAAAACTTTGATTCTCTATTAGTGGATTTGTTTTACCTTGAGGGTAGTTAGGTCAAATCCTCCTCAAGTTTTTTACCTTGAAATTGTTTGTTTCATTGGTTTTTCTGGGTAATCATATCGTTGTCTTATTTATTTTTTCTGCACTGCATGATATGATTTATTGTTGTTTAACCTAGATCTGAATAATAAACCTAAGTGTTAACTTAATTAATTAATTAGGTTAAACGATCTGAATGTTCAGGGGTTTAAACAAACAAACAATAACGATGATAATTGTCACGCTTCGAACCCAAGTAAGAGCTAGGTACATGACAACAGCCATACACTTATAAAGTTGACACCCTACAAGTGTGAAAGACCTTCTTAATAACTAAGAAATTTCCTCAAAGAAAATTTCATCAATAAATCCAAAAACATCTTCAATAATGCAATTCTCAAAAAATCTCCAAATAATAATCTTCTAACATTACAAAGGAAAATAAACTATATCTTTTAAGACTAAAAGTCTAAACAAAAGATAATTTTAAATATAAAAGTCCAAATCTTATTTCAATGATTCCTAAACTTCACTCATACGCACATCCCAATGGAAACCCAAACACTTGCTACTCTTCCTGATCAAAATCTGAAAGGGAAACAAGGTGGGGGGAGGGGGGGTGAGTTGACAACTTAATAAGTAATCAATTACCAAACTAGTTGAAATAAGTATATAGATTGACAAAATAATATAGATTAATGAGATCAAAATTTTTCACATATGTCAAAAGTTATAATATACTATGGATTTTCAAAAAAATACTAAAGATGTTTCATAGACTTAAAATAATTCATAAATCCAAACATATTCACAATCTCAACAATCTCATACAATTATGACTATGGTCATGCTATATCCCCATGACTAAGCATCAGATTCAGAAGAAACTAGTTACATGCTAATGTATATCCCCCATTAACTGGGTCCAGAAACACGATAGGGAACTAGTTTCGGTACCAATGAATAACCTCCATTAGTTAGGTATCAGAGTTCAAAACATAGTCATATTGTCCAAAATCAAATATATCAAATCAGAGTTCAAACAAATGAATATCTCATTCAAAAACATATAAAATCATATATTCAGTAATCAAACATATTTGTGATAATTCTTTATTCTTTACTTTAAATCAGTAATACAATTGAATAAAATTGTAACAATTATAAACAACTAGTAAGTCGCTTGTGCGATGCACGGATAATATTATAATGTTTTATGTAAATTTGTTTTTGGAAAATATTATAGCATATTTATTATAAAACTTTGTTAGTAATGAGTTCATCATAAAAAGTAACAATTATAAATTACACACATATATCTATTATAGTTATTTTGTTCAAGTAATAAGCAATAATTAAAACAACTTTGGAGTAATATTGTATAATAAAAGTTGATAAAAGCATATTAATTCATTCTATATTATTGATTTTTATTATGTGATGTAATAAAAAACTTCATTAATGTACGTTTTTAGATCCTTGTAAAACTAGATTGCTTAACCTAATTAATTAACCAAGTGAATACTTAGGTTTATTTTTCAAATTTACGTTAAAACAATAACAATCATATCATGTAAAGCAGTGAAAAATAAAGAACACAATGATATGTTGACCTAGGAAAACTAAACCGATAAAAAACCTGAAGAGGATTTAACCTAGCTATCCTCAAGGTAAAAAGCAAATTCACTATGAAAGAATTGAAGTTTATACAATAGAACTTAAACCACTAACATTCTATTGCTACCTCGAGTAGAAAACTTACTACCACGACCATATGACAGCTTCGAGTCCATGGACTACTTCTTTCCTTGGCCTTTGCAAAACATAAACACTCTTATTTGTGACTCCAAGACCACCCTTGAAAGTTTAGATCATCAGCACCTTTAATGACTAGAGAAGGCAGCAACTTCTACAACACCAGATCTTGAGATTTTGTAAGGAATCACCAGTAGAAGACATGAGAGAGCTTTTGGGTACAAAACCTAGATACAAAAGAGGCACATTGTTCTCTCTCTGAAAAGCCTTATAAAAACGTGCTTATGGTTTCCTTTATATACTAGGAGAAGTAGATCTGAAATCCTAATCCTTAATAAGCTTGAATTGCTGTCTGGGTTGACTTAAAATTCTGTAGATACATGTTTTGATTGGTTGAGCCTGTTCTTCGATTGATCGAGCCTTACAGAAATTGAATAGTAATTTCTTGCAATTACTCGATTCCAAACTTACATTAAATTAAACTTTGAGCAAGTCCAAACCTAGACTAAATGTTTTGATCATGGTTTTCTAACACATACAAAGTGAAGTTCTAATACATTAGTTCCTAAAGTCTTAGAACCTAACAATTAAGAAATCTTTTTTTTTTCCTCAATGCTTTGTTATTGTGGTATGGTAATGCTTGCTATCATCATTGGGTTCTCCATCTTCAACGTTTGAAGTTTAGTCCATCCATATTTGTTTAATTCTTGAGCTTTCATCACTTTTTCCTTTTGTTGTATCATTTGTGTTAATCACTAATGAATTGGCATCGGGAGATCCTTGATTGGATCTTATAAAGTTTGGACTTTGTCGCTAAGATTTTTCATAGGTATTTGCATTTATATTAAATTTCAATGATGTGATCGTTTTTTGTAAATGTTTTTATTTTTTATTTTTGTTAATTTTGTAATGGTGCAACAAAAAGAATTAATATAGCATATTGGATTGTGTATATTTTTTATTTCTTCCATACCTTTTTGTCATTTGAAGGTACATCAAAAATCTTAGCAACCATGCAATTTTCAAAACCGTCATTTAGATTGAATTCATTCAAATGAAGTAGGAAAATCTATTTTTTTCCTAATTTTTTTTTTTTTCAAATCATGTGGGATTCCTTCTCCAATATCAATATTTTTACAATAATTTAAATAAGTTGTACCTCAGTTTATTTTTCAGCAAGATCTCTTGTAGATATAATTAGGATTTTCTTGGCATCTCAATCAAATATCACAAAATTGGTTTTGTCAGTTGCATAAAAAACTTCAATTTGAATCCTCTATCTAAAGTAGTTTGCAATTGTATGTATGTATATATATATATATATATATATATATATATATATATATATATAGTAGTTATAGTGAGATAAATATATTATAAATATTTGGAGAGTATGTAGTTAAAGTGAGTGCCTCTAACTTTGGGATAGAAAGATTTGTTTTTGTTTCACATTTTGCACACCAAAATGATCTTGCTTATGGCTTGATATTCCTTTCACAAAGTAAGCACAAAATGTAATACCAACCCATTGTTCTATCAATGTTACTTATTGTTGCAATACCCTAGCAGTTCACATCTTGCAATGAACTTTGAAATTAATATGTATTATTGTTTTTAATGTAAATAATATGATGTACACTTATTTTTTTACGAAAATGATGAGTATAATTTGAAATGATTAATAAACTTGTTTCGTAGGATCTCATTCAATGCATTTTATCTTTACTGTTGTCTTCATATTATATAAAGATAAATCCTCCTATGATAATTATTTTGCATGTATTTTTGGTATTTCTTGTATAGGATCATGTTTTTTACCATTCCTATCATTGAGTCTTTTTTTTTTAAGAAACTATTAATTTAATGGCATTTTGTGAGATAGTATATGCTATTTATTAGACTTTTTGTTATTATAAATTTTAGAAATATGCACTTGTCAATTATTTCAACAATCTTAGGGATCTCAAGATTTATGTATAATTGATATTTGGAAAAAAAAAATCGCCATTCTTTTTCCATCCTCTTCCTCCACCCCTACCCTTCAGGGATGGAGCTATTCTTTACTAGGGAGGCCATGGCCCCCACTGGAGTTTGGGGAAAAATTTTTGCAAAGGTATATTTAATATTCAATTACCACAAAAAATTAAACTTGGTCATCATTAGTCTCTTCTTGCTTATTATCAACTCACTCTTGGCGAGGGATAGAGCTATGTTATGGTTTGTTATCTCATATCAGAAGATAAACTCAGAAATGAAGATGAGAGAAAGATATTTCTCATTGAATGAATAAGAAAAGTACAGCTCTGCTTGTATATACAAGGATCAGAGCAATTGAATGAAACAAAACAAAAGCAATTAAAAATAAGCTTTTTAATTTTAACCTAAATCAAGTTCTTATACTGCTATTTCTGGATTCTCAATATCAAAATTAACCTAAATTCTCTCTCTTAATGACCAAAACATGTACTCCTCTGCTTTGCACAAAGGCTACTCCTATGCTTGATGTTTATTCTTTCACTATCTTGATATTCGTTGAATCCATTGATGACCATAGCGGAGGAATGTTAGTTTTTTGGAACATTATCAATGATGTTTATTGTCTTTTTGAGTTACGAAAGTTAGTTAATGATATCAAAGAGATTGTAAAGTGGATAGAATTTGTCAAACCAAGTGTCAGTAGCATTCAAAAGAATATACCGAGTGTCAATTTGGCTTCGAAATGCCTAGCTAATGTGGGAAGAGACTATGACAGAACATGACACCAAAGAACGGTCTTAAAAACATACCCAACCTCAACAATAAGATTCTTTGCTCCTAGAGCTTTTGCTAGACTTAGCCATGCTAGCAAAGCTTCGTACTCTGCCTCGTTATTCGTTGTTGGGAATTGCAATCTAACTGCATACTTCAATGTTTCTTTTTCTGGGGAGATGAGCACTACTCCTGCTCCCCCCACTTTCTTCGTGGCAGATCCATATGTTTGAACCGTCCATGTTTCCATAGGAGGTTCTTCTTCCTTATAGGGGTAAGTGAATTCTGCAATGAAATCTGCTAGCACTTGGGCTTTAATTGCTGCTTGGGGCCGATATTCGATGTCAAATTGGCCCAATTCAATCGCCTATTGAATGAGTCGTCCTGCTGCATCTATCTTGTTCATCGTCTTTCTTATGGGCTGATATGTCATGACGACAATGGGGTGTGCTTGGAAATAAGGACAGAGCTTTCTAAAGGCGACTAATAATGCGAAAGCTATCTTTTCCATCCTTTGGTAACTTGCCTCTGCTCCTTAGAATGCCTTGCTGGTATAATAAACTAGCTTTTGGACGTTCCCTTCTTCTTTAATCAGTGCCAAACTTACTGTAGTGTTGGATACTTCTAAGTAGAGGTACAGCTTCTCTCCCATCACCGAAGGGCTTAACAGAGGTGGCTTCATCAAGTACTCCCTTAACTTGGCAAGGGCTTCCTCCCATTCATCAGGCCATTGAAAGGCTTTTTTCAATACCTTGAAGAATGGCATACACTTGTCTGTTTCCCTAGAGACGAATCTATTTAAGACTGCAACCTTCCTATCAAGCTCTGCTCTTCTTCACTGTTTTTGGTTAATTGACCTTGATTATTGCCTTTACTTTGTCTGGATTTACCTCTATACCTCGTTGGGACACCATGAATCCCAAGAACATTCCTGAGGCAACAGCAAAAACTCACCTTGCAGGGTTTAATTTCATATTGTACTTACGCGGAGTGCTAAAGGTTTCTTTTAGATTGTCCAAGTGGTTGGCTTTGCCCTTGCTTTTCACCAGCATATTGTCTACATACACTTCCACATTCCTTTCAATCTGGTGAGAGAACATATGGTTCACCAATCTTTGGTAGGTGGCTCTTGTGTTCTTCAGTCCAAAGGGAATAACTTTGTAGCTGTACAACCCTTGGCTGGTAACGAACGAGGACTTCTCTTGATCGTCTTCATCCATAAGAACCTAGTTGTATCAAGAAAATGCGTCCATGAAACTCAAGAGCTTGTGTTCAGCAGTAGAGTCTACCATTTGGTTAATCCTGGACAAGGCGAATCTATCTTTTGGGCGGGCTTTGTTCAAGTATGTGAAGTCGACGCACATTCTCTACTTGCCATTGCTTTTCTTTACCATGACCACGTTTGCTAGCCAATCTGGATAGAAGACTTCCCTGATGAAATCAACTTCTAGTAGCTTCTCTACTTCTTCAATTACAGATTTGTTGCTTTCTGGTGCAAATATTCTCCGCTTCTACTATACAGGTTTGCATTCTAGATTGACGTTGAGACAATGCTGTATGATCTTCCTATCAATTCCAAGCATATTCTCGTGTTTCCAGGCAAAAACATCTTGGTTCGCCCTTAAGAAGGAAATCATTTTTCTCTTTCTCTGAAGTTGGGAGTGCTGTTCCGATCTTCAATACCTTTGTCGAGTCTCCAAGGAAGATCTTAACTTCTTGTGGTGTTTCTGACAATTCGGGAATGGGCTCTGGTTCATTAATCACCCATATTTGGTTCTCTCTAGATGCTAAGGCAGCTTGATAGCACTCTCTTGCCAAAACTTGATCTCCTTTGATTTCTCCTACCCCATGGGCTGTTGGAAACTTCACCTTCAAGTAATATGTTGACGTTGCTGCTCTTAGTCTATTGAGTGCTGGTCTTCCCAAGATAATTTGTATGTTGAACGACAATCAACTATGAGGAAATCAATTTCCTTGGTGACCTGTGCTGGATAAGTTCCTGCAATTACAGTTAGAGTGACAATGCCTCTAGGACGATTCTATCCCCTGAAAAGCTTACCAAAGGCAAGGTGAAAGGCTTAATCCTTTTCTTATCCAGCTTCATCTACTGAAATGCGGGCAAGTTGATGATATCTACTGAGCTTCTGTTGTCAGTGAGCACCCGGTGGATGTTGAATTCTTCTACTCTGAGCATGATTACTAGTGGATCGTCATGGGGTTGTCTGATACCACGACCATCTCTCTCTGAGAAGACAATATCAGGCTTGTCATTCTTTGGCATCTCCATTGGAGGGAGCCACAAATGGACGCTATTTATTTCTCTTCCCTGTGCTTTTTTCAGGGACTTCAACGTTCCACCTACTGTTAGTCCTCCCGAGATCGTCTTTATTTCTCCTACAGGGGGTTTGCTATCCCCTACCTTCGGAGTTCTGTCCTAGTCGTCCTTCCATTGGTATCTGTGGGGCTCCATCTTTCTGACGTACTTCTGTAATTTCCCTTGCCAGATTAAAGTCTCCACCTAGTCTTTCAAATGCCTACACTCATTAGTGCGATGCCCGTGATCCTAGTGGAACCTACAGTACTTACTCTTGTCTCTTCTTTTTACTGGAGTGCTAATTGGCTTCGGCCATTGCAGGGAGGGATCGTCATTTATCTGCATAAGGACTTGCTCAATTGGCATTATTAGAGGAGTGAAGTTAGTGAACTTGTGTTTTTTGTCTAGAAGTTCCTTCTTTTTCCCTGTGGTTTGCCCAACACTTCGTGTCTCTTTCGTTTTATCGTGATTGCTGCTTGTTCCTTCTTCTCTCTTCCTTTTTCCTTTCATTTCTTTTGCGAGCACCGCATCTTCTACATTCATGTACTTTTGAGCTTTATGGAGCAACTCCGCGACTGTTTTTGGTGGACTTTTAGTGATTGAGAAGAAGAAATCTCCTAGCAGCAACCCTGCTTGGAAGGTCATTAAGATAACTTGATCTTCAGCTTCATCTACCTGCAGTAGCTCCTTATTGAATTGGGTGACATACTGTCTTAGTGATTCTCCTTCTTTTTGTTGAATGTTGAGAAGATGGCTAGTTGGCTTTTTGTGTCTTTGTCCCCCAATGAAATGATGAACAAAACTCTTGCTGAGTTGTTCGACATTTGCAATAGTTCCTGGGGATATCTTGCTGAACCATACTTTGGCTGCTCCCTTCAATGTCATTGGGAATGCCCTGCACATCACCTCGTCTGAGGTCATTTGCAACAACATTAGCATCTTGAACAATTCAATGTGATCCAAGGGATCCTTGGAACCGTCATAAGATTCCAACTGTGGGAGATGGAATTTTGGTGGGAGGGGTCGGTTTGGTACTAATTAACTAGTTAGATTATGTGAGTGTGATTTCTCATGAATGACAAATTAAAACTTGAAGGGTATCAATTTCTCATGAACCAATTTAGCTAGTAGGTCCTTATCTTCTTCTTCTTCTTTTTTTTTTTTTCTATTTTCTTTTTTGATAGAGATAAAATTTTATTAAAACCACAAACAGAAGGACAAACAAAATAGAAAAGGAAGCAATCCCTCAATCGAGGAACTGTTCCTCCCTAATAATATTTACAACATCAGGAGCAAACAAAACATCAAGACACCTTGCACTAGAAGACTTTAAGGAGTAAGGATGACTTGAAAGTATTATGTAGGGACAATTTTTTGGAAAATCTTTGCCACCGAATAAATTATGTGAATGTGGGGACAAACAAGGGAAGAAGACAATAAAAAGACGCGTGGTCTCCCTATGTATATAATGAGAAATGTTAGTGTCATAAAAAATTTCATAATTTTTGTTATAACTCATTGCGTGACGAATTATGAGTGGTGAAGATAAATTAGTGGATTCATGTGGTTCACATCTCCATCACTCATACCTCATCACATGATGAATTATGACAAAAATTGTGAAACTTTTTGTAACTTTCTCATCTGCACTGTTTTAGAAGAGCTTGAAAGGGACAAGCAGGGGATCAATGAAGATTGATTTGCTTTTAAGTTTGAACCATGTAAAAAAACTAAAAATACGAACGCAAAGATGTAGAAGAGGGCAAGATTTTTAACGTGGTTCGACTGAAGTGCGTACATCCACGGTTTATTTATTTATGTTGTTTTTTTATTTATATTATTATACATTGACTGATTTAAGTGCTCTAAGCCTCTAAATAATCCACTCCATTAGGTAAGTAGTGCTTTTCTTGGTTAGGTGATAAGCAACTTGTTTAATAACAACGAAATGCAAGTGATTATTGTTAAAAGAGAAAAATATAGAAACAAGTGGACTCCACTACATACCTTTTTTTTAACAATCAAGTTTGTCTTTCTCATGCAACGTCATATGGGAACAAGTAAAATAATCAACAAGAAGCTTAATTAATATGTTACCAAACGATGAAAAGCACAACCCACCAAACCAGTAAACTATATATCCTTTTGGCATTATATACCATGTAATTGGTCTTTCCCAAGCAACGTCACGTGAGAAAAAGAATCTTACAAAATAAAAAAGACTAATTTGCCACCCAATCATGACAAGCACAATGTACCAAATAAGTCGATAACTCTTAATGGAAATTTATATAATTATATATGGCGTGTAATTGATCCTTGCCAAGCATGACCGTTACTAAATCATTGATATTTTTAAAAAAAAAAAATTAAAGGGCTCCCCATTGCAGGTTTTAATTCTTATTATATATTTTTAATAGTAAACTACCTTTCCAAACAGGTGATAAAGAAAAACCTACATAGGCTTTTTTTTTTTTGGGATAACAAAGGAAACACATAGGGACGAACAAAGCAATGCCAAAAAAAAAAAAAAAATTGCTAAGTATAGGGACCTTTTTTGTGCTAATACTTTGGGCTAAGGCTGTTTAAGTTTGTGGGAGTTCGGCCTGGTTCTCTTCACTAAATGAGCCTTGTGAACCAGTTTGTGTACAAAACAACACTCCAAGACACTGAAGAACAATATATAAATGATCAAATAATTGTTAGATTCCGGTATTGTCAAAGGATGGCTTTTCCTTTGGTCATGCTCCTCTCGTTCTCTGCCTTCTTTGTCTATTCTGTCTTTCGTGCGTGTTCTCTCTAATGAGGATGACAAGTTTGCTCTTATCCCTTTTTGCAAAAGGGTTTGGGCCTTTAGGGGCCCATTTTTCTCTATTGGGTTATAAAAAAAATGGAAGAGTCTAAGGCTCTATTAATTTTTTTCGGTTTGCCCAAGTTGTTCTGTGTCAGATTTGCCCAAGTTGTTCTGCAGCAGATCTGTTTTGGGCTTTTCCCCCTGTCTGTGCTATTTTGGGTTATATTGGGCCTACAATTACTCTTCTTGAAAGATGCCCCTTCTAGGGGTTTCCTTTTAGTTTCATTCCCCATTCAAGGTAGGCTGGGCCATTCTCGGGCCCCCTTTTATTACCTTATTCAAATGTTGTTTGCAGCAGGCCATTTACTTGCTCTACATTTTTCTCTTAACCTAGGCATAAGCCGAAGCAGTGAGAGGAAATAGTTTCAATTTCAAAACTGTTTTCCATTCACATTCAATTCAAGAATACAAAAAATGAAGTTCAATTGGTAGGATTATTTTACTGAACAGATTTGGGATATAATCATTGATTGAGTTCATTCATATGTGAAAAAACACTTCATTTATCAATAATCAAACTAACCAGAGCACATCATTGATGCAATAGTCACTCCACATACACAAATGCTTATGGGGTGTGGGCGGCAAGGGCTGTGGTTCAAGTTTCCATGAGGGAGCTTCACACATATATACACTTAGATTAGACTAGAGTAGAATTTCTATCTTATATCCAAAAATAAATAAATAAATAAATAAAAAATAATAATCAAACTGACCAATTTCATCAATACTAGTAAACAGTACCACAAAAATAAGAGAAATTAAAAAAGAATCAACATTCACTCTACTTGTATGTTATAATTTTCATTTAAAAAAAAAATTGAAGTAACAATTGTTGATGTCAAAAATCATTAGTTGAGTCGTCTACGTGGATGGGCAATGACAATTGATTTGTCTAGAGACAAACCTGCAATAAAATGTAAAACAAAGAAAAAAAAATACATTGGTGTGGTGTGTGCCAAATGCCCTCTACTGATAAAGTCAAATGGAATTCAATTGCAATATCAAAATGAAATTCAACTTTGGGAGTATTTTTGGGATTAGAATTGTGTACCCTTTGGTTCTGTTCTTCTTTGGTTTTATAGCCTTCTTGTCCTTAATGAGCAACGAATCTTTGCATTCATGCTTATTTGTAACGGTTAATACGTTACAAACTAATGCTTTGATTTGTGTAACGTCTTCCTTTCCGTTACTGCGTCTATTACTCTTTAGCATGAATGCTCACCATAAATGCGTAACATAACTTGGGTTCGTCCATAATGCATGAGCGAGCAGTTTCCACTTGTTTCATGGCTTCCATGAAAGCAGTTGAAAATGGCAACAAAATAAAATATGGGACTAGGTTTTTTTTTAGCAACGAAAATACCATGAATCATCGTCATTTTGGTGTAAGGACCACTTGTAGTTGTAGATTACTTTATAAGGTGAGGCTAATGTAATTGAGTATCAATGCATTTCCAATGTCTTTTAATTGTTTTGACTATATTTCCAATGTATTTTAATTGGTGTATTTCCATTGCCTTGTTTTATGATTTGGAATATATATTCTAAAATGTGGTAAAGTATAATTATTTTGTGGATCACTTAATTGAAATAAATTGATAATTTCACTGCATAGTTAATATAGGAATCTAAACTAGAAATTTCATGGACAATTACTCATTTTACTTTCCAATTGTTGCTTCTATTATGGTTGTTCCCATGCTGGCATTTACTATCGGAGTTTGTGGTTCTTTCTCTCTCTTCTCCTCCTGTTATCTCTGGGCTCCCTTAGCTCTTGTTGCTTCCAAACCGTTCTCCCCATTTCTTAATAAGGTTGTTTACCAAAACCTTTTTGTTGTTAATTACCTTGGGCTCAGTGAAAATGACTTCAATTCAGTTGAGCCACAAGATGATCAAGCTGCATTTATTCAAGCCATGCTCCTGACACAGCATGACCAACCAATTCAATCTGGGAGTTCATATTTGAACGCTCACTAGATGATGCAGCAATAGAAACAGGTGTTGCTACCTTTTCTTTAGTATTAGTAGGAGATTCTTTGGCAAGTAACTGAACACATGACAGATCAAGCTCCTCTCTATTATTCCCAAGCTCAAATGAAGATGACCTACGGTGCTTACCCAATTCATCTGTACTAAGTAACAGCCCAATCTGGCTTCCTATTCCCAACATGATCCTCTTTAGCGCATTCACATTGGGTCTTGTAAATGCCATATGTTGATAATATCTAGCATCAAAGTCCCAAAACCCTCTGTTACCCGGTTTTCTAATTGTAAAGTTTTTTACAATACTGCTACAGTACCATCTTACTTTTATGACGGTACTGTAGCATCTTGGATAAATATTATATTATTTCTTCTCTCTCTCAGCCACTCAGTTCTCTTTTTTTCTTTTTCTTTTTTCATTTTTTTCCCCTCTGATTCGATCTCTATCTTCATCCTCACTCCTTCTCTCACATCTCTCTGTCTTCTTCTTTTAAGCATGCCACTGGAGTTGGGTTGGAGGTCAAAGTGGCACGGCGTGGAGATCGCCGTGGGCGTGGCGTGGTGAGACTGGCGTCGTGTTACTCATGGTGGTGATGTGAATTCTGGGTGGGTTTTGGGTTTGATTTCCAGTGCCTCGCGGTGGTAATGGATTTGATTTCTGGTGGGTTTTGATGTGAATTTTTCTTTGATTTTTTGTGGGTTTCTATCCATGGTGGTGGTGGGAGTGTTGTTTCTGTGGATTTGCCATGGTGGTGGTGGTGGATTTTTCTTTGATTTTTTTTTTTTTTTTTTGTGTTGTTGCCGGGGTGGTTTATTTGATTTTTTGTGTTGTTGCTGTGGTGGTGGTGGATTTTTCATTGATTTTTTGTGTTGTTGTGTCTCATGTAAAGCAATATGGAGACAAAAAACTAAGTAATGAATGCCTCTACTCTTACATGGGTACAAATCCTGCAAATGATAACGATACTTCTGTTGAATATGCTTCTTCACCATCAACTCAGAGGGTTGTTAACCAACGTGACGCGAATCTCCTTCATTTCTGGCACAAGGTTTTTTTTTTTTTTTTCCCAATCATTTGTCACCGTTAATTTCTCATAGGTACTTTATGTTATGTGTCTTTTTTTTTTTTTTTCGTTAAACAAAAGTAAGAATCACATGTCCTTGACATATATAGAAGTCACTTTCAATTTTTTTTACTTGTTGTCAGTACTATAAAGCCCCTGCAGGCTCTCATGAAAAGCTTGAAGCTCAAAAGCAACTGCATGATGAGATTTCTTTAAGGAAGCATGTGGACTACAGTATAAATCATATTGGAGAGCTTTTGTTTGGAAATGGTAGTAGCTCAAAATTGTTGGAGACTGTTCGGCCAAGTGGGTAACCCATTGTGGATGATTGGAATTGTTTAAAGATGCTTGTAGGTCCTTATTTCCTACTTTCATGTGTGGATAAATAGCTAGCCTCATGACTTTGGTGTTAATATTTTACTGTTTTCATGCTACAGGTAAGTACATATGAGAAATATTGTGGATCATTATCCAAATATGGGACGCAATACTTGCACGCAATTGCTAACATGTGCAATGCTGGGGTTACCATGGAGCAAATGGTTACGACATCAACTCAAACATGTTCTTAAGATACCTCCTACTTATTAGCATTTCTACCTAAATAGAATAAACGGATCCTCCTGCATTATCCTGCTCTAATGTGCTTCATATATATAAGCGTAAGAAATTTAGCAAGTTATTGGCATGTATGTGTCTTTATTCTGTGGTTGTATGCATTTGGTATATGACATTTGAATCCGCAAGTATTGAAAAATTAACCCATTATAACATATGAAGATAGTGAACATGATAAGTCAGCCTAAAAGACTAATTTGTGCCAAATCATTTGAAGGAAAGCATTGAACCTCTAAATAATCACTATTAAACATTATAACATATGAAGATAGTGAACATGATAAGTCAGCCTAAAAGTCTAATTGTGTGCCGAATCATTTGAAGGAAAGAATTGAACCTCTAAATAATCACTATTAAACATATATAATGTTGCATTAGTGAATGAACTAAGATAATAAACAAATAACAAGACCAGAAAAAGAATTATTCTCCCCTTTCCCACCCCAACTAGCTTGGTCTTTATAGTTAAAAAAGCATAAAAGAGAACTAACAAAATAGAAATGACATATAAATAAAGTTGAGTGAAAAAAGGGATCAATAGTGGTACATAGTTGAGTTTAAAAGGCTATAGTACAAACTTCAAACACGTATGTACCTTCATCTCACTTGCAAGCTGTAACAAATGAATATATAGTCACAGAGAATATGTTATTGGTTATGAATCAGAAAACTAATAAATATGCCTAAATGATTGCATCCATTAAGCGAATCTCTATGAACTATGAAGCACCAATTTCCATAATTACAATGTGTAATAATGTTCTTTGTGCTCAACTAGTCAACCTTTAGGACCACCCACCTTGTTGTTCCTTTAGGCTATATACAAAATCACAAAACCAATCCAAGGAGGGAGGGTTGACCTTGTAATTCTTACCTTATTAAGTCAAAAATTGTGTAAGCACTGCAATTTCAAAGACTGCCACAAATCAAACGGTATCTCCAGTCATATTATGATCATCTACGCAGTCTTCTCTTGAAAATCCCAGCATCATTTCAAGCATTTCTTACCTTACTTAATTGAAGGTGTCTCGAGCTCCTGGGTCTTTGAGTTAACATGAAGAGATACTTCCCTAGTCTTCAACCTTACGTGATGGTGATTGTGACTGTGGCTACTATGCCTAGTTGAAGGGTAGAGAGATCCCCGAAGTCGATCTTTTCTTCTCTCTCTATTGACTTTTGCTTTCTACTGACATTTAGATGATGATAGTTACCTGAAAAATCACTTTCATCACTTGAACTGTACCCTAATTCAACATCTTGAAAACGGTGCCTGCGCCTGCGGTTTACGATCTTGGTGTTCTTTAACTTGTGCCACAAGAAACAGGTAATGTCTTCTAAAGCGAACCAGTATGTCTCACATGCTGCCCAACACATCTTACAAAGGCTTCTTCCTATGCATTGGCAGATCCCCAACTTGAACAATAAGTAAAAGAACAATAAAACTGATGCAGAGAAAAATATAAACAAAATCAGTCATTCCTTATCTTCTGCAATTTAGTGCCTATGCAGCTCTGTTTGGGAACGCGGCACGTTTGCCGCGTTTCCACGTTTCCAATGTTTTTTTTTTTTTAAGCCCTGCATATGCCACTGTTCATTGTCCATGAACAGTGATTTTAGGCTAATGAACAGTGATATTTACTGTAGCAAACAGTAAAAAAAAATATATTTTTTTTTTCAGTTTTCAGCAAAATAAGCGGTATCCAAACGCATACGCAGTCATTTCTAATTTGTAAAATTTTTACATAATAAATCTGATGGAGAATCTCAGAAAGTATTCATCATTTTTTTTTTTCCCCTCAAAAATACTTGAAAGAGCTAGCACAATGTGCGTTGAGTAGCTTATTTGGCATGAGCAGAAAACATTGATGTGGATAACTTCCATATAACAGAAGGTAAAAAAAGCTTGTATTAGTCTATTACTTCTGGTACAGTAAACAAATGCAAAACTAGTTTTCCACTATTCTTTATATGATTAAAAGTCAAAAGTGAATAGCAGGACCATAAAGAGAGTGTTATCTTTAGTTTATGTATGTGTGAGTGCATAAATGCAGATATAGACCACGTCTAGACATAAGAATAAACATTGTAATATGTTTCACTTGGCTTCTTCTAACAAATAGATTATCAAAAAAAAAAAAAAAAAATCTTCTAACAAATAAAGGGAAAAAAAGTTCTTGTTACAGGAGCAAATGACAAATCTAAAATCAGACAAACAAATTAGCAACCCTGAGAGAAATTGTCAAGTACAACCCCATCAAGTAGTTGAACTGTGTACATCAAAGAAACGGAAAGGTGGACTCTAAAGTCCATCAGCTCATATGATGTTTGTAAGGCTAATCATTCGCAACTCGTAGGAAAGAGAGAGAAAAAAATCGAGAAAACTCAGGAAAGAGGAATTACTTATGTAGCAAAGGACCAAGATCATTAATAGTTTCACCAGATTGGAGACACATAAATGCTCAATGAAACATACTACATCCCATGGTCCTGAACAAACTCCCCCGCAGATCAAAGTCAAAACAGATGAAACCATGAAAATCCATAAGTATGAACATGCATGCATGATGAAGTTACATCATCCACACTTGCTGTGGGTGAAACATGAGGACCCAAAACATATCTGAGGGGACAAAAGTTTATGTTCATACATCTTAGCCACATTTAAAACAACTATTAAAGGGTTTTCTTGACCTTAAGAAGTTCAACAGAACCAATACCCCAAACTATCCTTGTCTCCTCCTCAGGGTCCATGATAATTGTCCAATTATGAATCAACTGATTGCTTGTGGAATTAAATGGCCTTTAGTTCAAATATTCATTTAAATCCCACTTTTAAGAGACCAAAAAAAAAAAAAAAAAAATTCTACTCTTTGACAATAAAATAGTCACATTTGTTCACTTAATGTGATTCCCAGCAAGAAGTCTATAAAGTATTTTTTTCAGCCAATACTGTCTCACAGTAACGTGACACCATGTTAGATTCAAGCACAAAATGACATTTGCTAGACCACAGAATTATATATAAATCCTTAAACTTTTTGGCAGACCATAGGGTGGCTGTCAGAACTGAAATTGGGTTGGTTACACAAACCAGAAAAAACCCGTGCTGTGACTGCTTACAATTGGGGGAAAAAGAAGTGAAAAGAAAGCTTGCACGATTTTAGTTCAATAAGACAGAGAATTGGCTAAAGATCAGTTCTTTGGCTGCTTGCAGATAATTAAACTATGGATAATAACTTATCCTCAAAAAGACAAAGAGAGGGAGGGATAGAGGAACTATATATAATCAAGGGGCAGCTCTTCATTCAATACATAATTAATTTCTATTTTCAGTTTTCACAAATAATTAGCTCAGGATGAAGCTGGTTGCACACCAGAGCTTGCAGCATTACAATCTTAATATCTACTGAATGGAATTGAAACCAATCTTAATATCTACTGAACTTCTTTCAACTTTACAACTTAGTGGATTGATTTTAGAAGAACTGCAGCAGACAATGCTAGAAACAAGACATGCATTATAACGTCCCAATCAGTCAGACAAAAAAAAAAAAAAAAAAGATCCGATTTTTAGTTCCCACATGCTCCCACCTACCCACCATTCTCCACCACTCATTTTCACACTATCCCTTTTCTCTCTTTTGGCCGGTCAACAAGGGTCCTCTACTCTTGTTTTCTTTTTCATCTTCTCACAAATACAAACACTTATCTCACACTCCCTCACACTCTCCCACCAGTTCCTCCATGCCACTATCTCTACCATCATTTTTCCGACAATGTCACTGAAAAATTCTGGGAAATCTCTAAGCACTTTCACATCTTTTATTTGAGGTAAATATTTCTAATTTTTTTGGTGGATTTATATGCTTTTGCTTGATGTTATTTTTATCTAAGTTTTGATAGTGATACTCATGTGATTTATGAGTATTGGAAGTGATATTTATGTGTTTTTATGTATGAGTTTTGTATTAGTGGAATTATTTGATGTGTGGGTTTATGGTTTGCACTAATGATGGCTACCTAAGGTTTATTTATAGTGAAAAATTTAGGAATTTTGAGTTATAACATATGATGGTTGGTAAATCTAATTTTTCCATTGCTATTGAGATTATTTGGAATTAATTGAAGTTCTAAATTTTTTAACTTGGAGGATATATTCATTTTGCTTACATGGGTCTCTTAAAGATGTAGCGTAAATTTTATGGAGGCTAGTCATAATATTGGAGATGATATTAAATGGATTAACTTTATAAATTAGAGTTTATGCCTTGTGACTCAATTTGATGAGAAATTTGGAAGTGGAATATATTATTATTGATGAGATTAAATACTAGGCTTGCCTAATTAAGTACTTATTTGACAATTCCTAAACTGTAGCTAGATACAATTTTAAACTTTATGCTTATTGTGTTAAGTTTGCTTGATATTGTTGAGGTTCTAGCTAATCTCCTTTAGAGCTTGGAGAATTAGGCTTTTTGTGAATTGCAAGGTAAGTAGCTTTTTAATGGGATTTTTGAAAAATAATCATGTTGTATAAATGTTGTTTTTGAGTTAGACACACTTTTGGAAACTACCAATGAAAACTATATTTTTCTTAAAAACTATTGTGTCGTAACCTTAATATTTATATATATATATATATATATATATATATATATATAATTATTTATGAAAAATGCATCATATTTGATATTTCATTTGAGGAAATGCATGAATTGTTGATACAGAAAAATGAGCATCTTTTATTTAATCTTTGATAAGGAAATCTTGGATTTTATGGTATATTAGAAAATTTAAAGATGCTATCTTGTCTTATTATGTGGAAAATTGATAGAAAATCTTTTGACAAAAATGAAGTCGAAAACTTTACAAACTTTGTGAAAGTTAGATTATTTAAGGTTTTTCTGAAACCACCTAGATATAAACTATGTGTTTTAAAGTAATGTAACATGTGAGCGTTATGTGGTTTTAACATCATGCTATGTGTGATTTCCTAATGATTACCCGATTTGGTTTCCGTAGTCTCTGTGACAATGGAATCAAATCTAGGTCAGTGCATTTTCATTTTGGATGACGCGTTCTTCCTTACTGCCCATGAGGGAAAAATGTTCCTTGATTATGTGAAAGTGAGGCTGCTGCCCATGGGGCCAAGAGACCACATGCAAAAGAGGTCTTATTTGACGCGCTCTCTCTGCTACCCATGGAGAGAGAAAAACCTTGAAGGTATGGGTGAGGCAGCTGTTCATTGGGCCAAAAGTCTGCATACCACAAAGGACAATATCATGCCAGTTGTGAATGGATGGATCCCCTGACCGATCTATGTGGTAGTATGGTATGTTTGTGATAAATTACCGTATATTAGATTTTATGGCTTTGGAAATTATATCGTTGGTGCTCACAGATTATAGTATATAGTTTAAAGGTATTTACTTTGAGAAACTTGGTGTTTCATTATTCAATCATTCTTGTCATATCATATTATTATTATTGAAAATGGAACTTGCATTTCCCTTACCCCCATTAATTATGCTACTTACTGAGCGTTAGCTCATCCTTCATTTTTACAGTTTTTCAGATTTATTAGTTATAACTTGGGTATGGAGCTTATAATATTGGTGATGATTGGAATGCTGTGTTAAATTTGGAGACTTTTGTTGTAAATGGTTGGTGACTTAATCTTGTTAAGTTCAATGATGCCTTAATTAATTGTATTGGAGGTTGGTCGCTTGAGGTTTGTTAGTCTTTGGCGTGGTAGGCCTAGACTCGATGTTAAGGTCCTTATTCTTTATAAGATTGTGACTTTGTATAATTTAATCAGAGTTTTATAATATATTCATGTATTATGTGGAGGCACATGATTTTTAGTTATTGTTTGTAAATGTGTTATAGAGCTCTGACTTGTAATGTGAAGATATTAGTAGGGTTATATATTCTTATCCAGTGGAAAAGAAAGAAAAATAAAGATCTCCTATAGTTTAATTTGCCAGAAAGGAAAAATTTATAGGTATTGTTGGGATGTATTTCTCATGCTTCAGACTCTTTTGAGTTCGGGTGTAACATGCATAAAACATGAAACTTAATAAGCATGAAAGTATTCTTACTCGCATGATGCGCCAAAGATAGTCTTAATTGGAGCTGCAAAAGCAGTTCCAATAACACCTCCAATGCCATTTGCAGCTTTACTGATGACACCCCCCATTGTGAAAGAAGTCCACAGTCATCTCCCATTCAAAAGCCCATATTAATTGATACTACCTCCATAAGACCATAGCGATTGCACTGAAAAAATAAACGGCAAAAAAAATTATCAGTGAGTGAGAATTTTAAAGAGTTATATAAAGTTCCCAATACTCCCTATGCTTCAAAGTTCAATTGTATTTTATATACTTTTACCATTCTAAGAATTTCTTTTTGTGGTCTTTCAATTTTTCTAATGCCAGAGATGCCAGGATGCAAAATTTTTCCTTAACTGATAGTCCAAACTCTCAAAAAATTTTACATGCGCACACTAAGATTAAAAAAAAAAAAAAAAGGGGGAGAAGAAGAAGAAGAAGATGAAGGACAACAAAGTGAACCACCTTAGTTTTAAAATTATTTCTAAATATCAACTTCATGCAAACAAATGTAATTCCATTTACAAACCAAAACTTCCCAAACAAATTTATAGAATAAATTGTTCATTTGAGAATTTCATATCACACTCATAGTCATTACTCAAATCCCAATCTACAAACATAAAACTGACCAAAGCAAGAAGGAAAATAAAAATAAAAATTGTGCCAATAAAGTAAAACTGCTCATGAACCAAATCATGGGACTTCCATACACACACAAATATACTGCACATATTACATATATATACCCATATATACATGTTCATAAAATAATCTTAAAACCATTTTTGTCAAACCAACAGTGTAAAACCCAACATATCAAACAATTTTTGAACATTTTAAAAATTACCCATAATTTTATTTGAATCCTAATATACACTAACATATGTTACATCTTTGTTCCCAACTTCCCATACGCGTATACATATAAAGGAAACAGAAAAGCAAGAAGAAACATTGTTATTAAGAATAGAAACTGGACAAAGGGACAAAGCAGAAGTTCGCAGAAATCTATGTTCAAATCTGGAATCTGATTACAGAAGCCAAAGAGTTGTCAGTCAGTAGAGACAAGATAAAGTGGTAACGGTTCCAACGGTTGAAGGAACAAGAAAAGACAAAGAGGGCTGGGAATGGGCCTTGGGCTGGACTTGGGCCCCGTTGAACCTGAGTCTAATTTAATTTCCAACTCTCTGATAATTTTGTATCATATATATATATATATATATATATATATATATATATATATATATTTTATAAAGACCACAAATTAACAAAATTATGTTCTTTTTAACTTTTTAGCTTTCGGATTGGAAAAGGGCTTTGTGTTTTTTATCATCCACGGTATTAAAGTATATGGACACATATATCAGGGGATGGATCCTAAATTTGCATTGAGAGTGGCTGGACATCCTATCATAAAATTAAAAAAGAAAAATTAAAAGAGTAAGTATTTCTAAATAAAATACCTAAGATTTAAATATACCCACCCCAATTCCCAATTAAATTTTTTTTTAAAAGCGAAAAGGTTCACAAGCCACAACATCTCGAATTTTTTTTTTTTTATATATCATGCCACAACATCCTGATTATTACTGTATTATATGTAAAAGCAACTCTCCAGCTACTTTTGAGAGCAGTAATGGTCTATGCCTTAAGGGGTCGTTTGGTTCACCGTGATGTTACATTACACCATAACATTACGTTATTATAATTTTACATTAATGTAATCTCAATCTAATAATGCAACATTACATTGTTTAGAGAAGTGATAAAATTAAGATGATTTGATATATTTTGTAATTTTAAATTATGATAATGTTGAAAAAAATAAAACAAACAAAAAACCTTAATGTTACATCATTGTAATGTGCATTACATCAAGGGTACATCACGGCAAACCAAATGCCTCCTAAGATTGATGCTCCATTAAATAGTCATGCCATCCTTTACCACATGAGGAGTTCTCAGGGTTTGCAAGTCCTAATGATGTTAAACAATCAGGTAAACCAAAATTATTTGTGTTCAATTGTTGTATGATGATTCTAGGACAGAAATGATCAGTTTGATGCCTGTAATGATTATCTGCAATTTTTTGTGCTGACAATTTTCTCCAAAACTTTATGATTTAAGTTGCTATAAAGCTGAGGCCACTTTTTATTGATATAATGTTCTACTTAAAATTAATTCCTCTTACTGATTTTTGAACCATATACGCATTTATTTATACACATACTTGAATGTAATATATATATATATATATATATATATCAGTGGATTAATTGTGTTTTATATACTTACAATATTTTTATTCAGGCACGGAATCGGATTATTGGCCTACTCATTGTCGTTGATCGATGTGATGATCCAGATAAACGCACACGAAAATTTGCATGCTTTGCTATAAGTTTTGATCCCATTTTTTTATGACATTTTCATTACTTCAAACACTGTTTCCGTAGAATATAACCTCTTCCTCATAATCCTATTATTAAATTTCTGGCAGAGACCATTCATCTTATCTACATGAATAAATATTGAAGGTATATATCCTTATAGATAAATAACATAAGGCTACTAATATACTATATCTATTTTCTTTCAGATTGGAAATGCAGCAGCCTCAGTGTTAAATTACCGTTTGTCCTAGAAGTTTTGGATATGATAAAATTAATCATTTAACCAATACTTCTAACACTCCGGAGATCCATTTCTCAACTTGCAAACTTGCTGCTTTCTGCAGAGGAAGGGACCAAATCCAATGCTGCAGGTGCTAACTTGGTAATCTTGTTTGAAACTCCAACAAGCTCTGTGAAGATATTGTATCTAAAGGAGCAGTGCAGGTTTGTGAAGACGCTGCATTATCATTCTAATGTTACATTATGCATGCGTTTTGAGGAGGGATTTGAAGCCAGTTGCTATTCTGTAGTAAGTGTGAGAATTATCAATGGCCTTAATAAACAAAATTTAATCCCTAGAACTTGAATTTGAAAGTCATTTTGTGGTATTTTTATTTGAGCTGCAGACCTTGATACCTTTTTGCTTATCAATTTACTGTTTATGTTGTTGTAAAATAGCGGAAGCTCAAATTACCAAAATTGATTGTGAAAATATTTTAGGCTTGAGAAAGATCTCCAAACTAAATAATAGGAACGAAGAAAATTAATCCAAAAGAAAATAGATACAAAATACCAAGAATTTACGTGGTCGGCAATAGCCTACATCCACGGGCGACGACGAACAAATTTCACTATAACAAATTTGGGATAATACAAATTGGTGCAGAGACACTCTCACAAACCTAAATCCCAAATACACCCAAATAGCTCTCTCTCACAAATACGAACCAAAGAACCAAAGGTTCACAAATACCAAATACGAATACCAAATACCAATTACGCACAAACCAAAGAGAGAGCTACAAATCAAATCCAAGAGTTGCAATGACCCAAGAGAGAGCAAATCACCAAACCGCAAAACCAACACCAAGCAGCAACAAAACCTCTCTCACAGTTTCAAATTGCAACTCACAAATATCAAATTACCAAACTAAGAGAGAGCCTCTTTTTCTCACACACCAAAAACTCTATGTTCTCATACACTTCAATTGCCGCAGCATACTGCTTATATAGGATGTTAAGTCGGTGAAGATATAAGTCCTCCAATCAATAGAATTGTATTCCTTCACGTGCAAAATACTAATTCAAATAAAGACAAAGTCTACTTAAAGTAGAACTTTATATCTCATATCTTAAAGTAGTCAATATACGTGAGGTCCAAAACATCAATTCCAAATTGAATTGGATATCTAAGCCAGTTGGGAATTCAATGGGCAATTATCCCAAGCGACGTGGTGCACAATAATAATCCAAGCCATCAAATATAACATATGTCTGGCACATAAAGGATGAAACTAACAATTAGACACTGGCCATATAACCACATGACATTTGTCCATGGAAAGGAAATAATTAGCTTAATTAATTTGTATAAATTTTGATTAAAAGATTTTAACAATTAAAAAGTAACCCAAGAACTTTATTTGCTTGCTCCAGGACTTAAATGACATACCAAAGCTTTTCCCTGTTAATCACCATTGTAATGCTATACAGTTGCTATATTTGAAACTATGAGAAGATGCTATTTTCAATGAGTCAACATTGATGCTTCAGCAAAGTCTCTGGTGCTTAGAGGGCTTAAATTAATTTGATAAATGGAAGTCAACTTGATCTCCGCTAATCATTCATACCATACTGTTTGAAGGGGAAAATTATTAAGTACTCCCGGAGTACCATAAATGCGTACTCTCTCCTCTCATATGAATGATGGGTCCCACCATGAATTTAATTAGTGAGACCCACCATTCATGTGAGAGGAGGAAGTACGCATTTATGGTACTCCAGGAGTACACAATTATTTCCCGTTTGAAGGTTGAAATAGAAAATGCGAAGATGCTGGCATGCCAAAAACTGCTACTTAGTAAATGCTATAATTTGTCCTCGTATATGGATTAATTGTTCAATGTGCAAACCATGTCTGGTTGTTCATTTTGTGTTCAAGTTATCTCACCATTTGTGTATTTTGTTTCCGATTTGATTTCTGAACTGTAAACATTGCACCACAGAAAAGAAAGTGAATTTGATCCGACTTATAGAGTTTAAAACCAACCTAGTTCATGGCTTTAATTTGCAGTTGTAAATCTCAGTTTTGTGTAGGAAGGTGAAGTGTGCTTTATGGAAAAAAAATTTATTGATTTGTTAGAGTTTTCAACGACTGAGGCATTAGCATGTGCAAAAGGTTGTGTGACTGCTCTTGCCTGTGTGCGCCACATTCCGCCTATATTAGGCATGAGGTTGGCAGTGGAGTGAGGAACACAACTTGAAAATCACTTGGGTCTGCAAAGCAATGGGAAATATGGATCTAAATTTGGCAGAACCCCATCAACATCATTAGTTGGTATTAAAACAAAACTATTTGATAGAGATACTGCTATTCTGGAATGCACGGACGCGGCATTCTGGCTGACGAATCAGCGTCCGACGCGGGGTGCGGTTGGCGACGCTGCTGCCTGCGCGTCAGTCCGCGTCGTTTTTTTTTTTTTTTTTTTTTCCATCAGTGCGATTCGCGCCGATTCGTGCCGACTCGGCTCGATTCGCGCCGGATCGGCTTAGAATCGCGCCGATTCGCGCCGAACCGGGCCAAAATCGGCCAGAACGGGGCTGTACCGGCCGTATCGGCCGGCGACCGAAATGGCCGAAACTGACCGAAACGGCTGAAATCGGCCGAAATATACCCAAAATACCGCCGGAACAGCCGAAATCAGCTTTAAATGAAGCCTAAACATCCTAAATCTGTCATTCCTCAATTTTTTAAGAATATTTTAATAGTAAAAATATATAGAAAATATAAATAATAATTTTTTTAATAATTTTTTAATCGCCGAGTCCCGCCGCACCCGCACCCACCTTTTTCAAAAATTGCCGAGTCTCGCACCCGCACCCGTACCCGTACCCGAGTCCGAAAACGCACCCGTGCTTCATAGCTGCTATTAGTATATTGTCCTGGTTCTATTCCTTATATATAGTGATCTCTCTCATTATGTTTATTCCAAAAGTGCCGTGCCCAGTTGCATTTGAGTATTTGTGGGGAAGAATGGTTTGAATATCTCAAGTAAGAAAGAAAATAGTAGTACTCCTTGATCATTTGTACTTCCATATATGCAGATTACTTTGGATAGAAGCATTCTTTTCAAGTTTGTTTTTTTAACCTCAAAGCAACTTTAGTTGAAGCACATCAGCGGTCATGCCATTATCCCTTTTCTTTTCAATTTTTTCTATAATTTTTTAACATTTAAGATAAATTAAAAACTCCATTATTTAACAATCAAAATATCATCTTTTACTTTTTTTTTTTTACTTTTTCCAACTTTTCTCTCTCCTTGCTTTTACCTTTTCATCTCTCTACTATTCTCTGTCTTAATATCACTTTCTTATATCCTTTTATCTTCCTTTTTTTTTCTTTTATCTTTTTTCTCACCATTTTACTATAATTAAATTTGTCAATCTCTCTCTTATTCTATGCATATTTTTTTGTTTTCCCACACAAAAAAATGTATTTTCGCTTTCTCTCAATTTTTTTACATTTTTTGATGGATTTTTTTTTCTTGTATCTCTACTATAGGTTGATGACTTTTTGTAAAACTCTATTTTGGATTGATACGATTTAGTTTTGTGTTTTAAATTGTTATTTTCTTCTTTTTTTCCTCTTTGATTGTTAAATATTATCCTATTGCATTATAAAGAGATAGTATATAAGGATGCCAACGAAGAGAGAGAGAGAGAGAGAGATGGAGTTTTTTTTTTTTTTTTTCTATGAATAAAGAGGGAGGTTTATGGTAAAGAAAAAAAAACAATACAAAGTAATAAAGAGTAGATGGAGAAAAGGCAAAATAAAAGAAATCAAACATCAATAGCAACCCGTTACTTGGAAAACAAAGAGACTATCAGGAGGAGCGAAAAAAAAAATAGAGATGAGATGACTATATGGAGGACATTAAAAATTTTACAGAACAATATAATCAACTGTTACATTCACTTAATTAAATCATATAGCTTCTCAAAAAAAAAATTAAAATCATATAATTTTTCTCAAAAAAAATTAAATCATATAATCAACAATTAAGTTTCTCAAAAAAAAAATATATATATATATATAATCAACAATTATATATAATTGTGGGGTACAAGAACTTAAAAAATGTGATTACGCCATGTGTCACACCTATGGCTGAGGGGGCCATTATCGTACCGAGGATGCCACACCCTCGGACAGTACAGCCACGTCAGTGGCGCATTACCAGAGGAGGTTATACTATAAAGAAAGAGTTTCAGGGAAAGGGTTAACTGTGACATAACTGAAGGGCTGGTAGCTGCTACCACATTTAATGCATCCCACCAAACCTTTTGGCTGCATTTATGTAAAGAAGACTCATGAACAGTGCTGTTTGGGAAGATGTCTGATGGGACAGGCACTCAAGTAGTGGCCTAGACGATCAATAAATGGAAGGCCAAGATCATCTAAAGAGAGTTATATAATGCGAGAGACCTTCCAAAGAGAAGGGATTGAAAAAATCTTTAGAAATAATACTGTAGTAATAAGAACTGAAATTGTATCCAAGTTTAAGAGAATTATATTCAAAAGCCACTCTCCTCGGACTTTGCCGAGGAAGGATTTCTTCCCATAGGGCCTGTCTCTTTTTACTTTCCTATATCTTTGATTCCCTCCGTGTGTTGTTTGTTCCATCGAAACCTAGTTTTTAAGTCCATCCTATATAAATTCATTGTATTGGACTCTTTGGGCCTAAATACTTCTACCTTTTAGGCTCATGAACCAAAACGCCCCCTTACAATAATCATACAAAATTTAAACTTAAAACTAATCAAACTCTAACTAGAAAAAAAAAAAAAATATATATATATATATATATAGAGAGAGAGAGAGAGAGAGAGAGAGAGAGAGAGAGAGAGAGAGGAGTTCAAGTTATACCTAGTCTACACATTAATAAATTTCCATCTCATTAATGCTAATTATAGTATCATTTACACATTTTCTACTTATTAATGCTAATTACAATGTCATTTACAATATCATTAAATTTCCATCTCATTAATGCTAATTACAATATCATTTACACCTTTTCTACTTATTAATGCTGATTACAATATCATTAATGCTAATTACAATATCATTTATTTTGATTACCATCTCATTTATTATTTCTTATTTATAAATTCCATATTTATCTCTTATTCCCAAAAACATTCTCTACATTTTCTATCTACCCTATCTCATCTGCTCTTTCATTATTTATTTTTATTGCTAATTAATCTCATGATATGCATTCCAAAAAATGTTAGATCTCTTTGAAATCACTGTTTTAAAAAATGTGTAACTATGATAAAATTACACCAGATTTAACTTTAACTCATCTCGTATATATATTTCAAATCTTTGCATTATATCTTCTTTATCAATCCCACGAGATACATCTCTTTAATGTACATAGCCAATCAAACATTCATCCACTTATCTCTCATTTAATTGATTTACTTCAAAAATTTTAAGATCTAGCCTTTTTCTAAATTTTAAGATTAACAAATTTCTACTTTTGTTGTTGAGTTTTATTATTATTATTATTATTATTTCATTTATCTTGTTATAATTAATTAAGATGTAAGAGTTCTATAAAATGTCATTTTTATATAAATAATTTATTTACCCAGCTCAACACCAATCAAGTATCTCTCTCTCTCTCTCTCTCTCTCTCTCTCTCTCTCTCTCTCTCTTCTTCTGCTTCCTCTTCTTTGTTTAATGAATAAGTACCAATCTACTTTCACATAAACAAAAATTATTACTACTTCTATTTAAATACCGGATTCTAAACATGGTCCTTCACAGGTTGTCTAAACCACAATGATTTGTTGGGGGCGTTTTGCATTTATACTACTTACACTTTCATGTTTGATTGTTGATGAGAGCTTGAGGCCTGTCACATATGCAACCAAATTACTATCAGAAGTACTGGATTGCAATGGTGATTCTAGTAATAATGCTAGTTGTAACACTAATTTCCATGGAAAGAGATGGGCGGTTCTAATTGCCGGGTCACGTGGTTACGAAAATTATAGACATCAGGTGTACATTTGACAAATTATTTATACTTGTATTGAACATGTAAGTTAAGTTTTATTCATTAGTGCGTGCGCATGCGCGCGCACACACACCAAAAAAAAAAAAAAAAAAAAGCTTAGTAATTTCTATTAAATTTTGGAAGTGCAGGCTGATGTATGTCATGCATACCAATTGTTGAAGAAAGGTGGGTTAAAAGATGAGAATATCATTGTTTTCATGTATGATGATATTGCATTTGACAAAAACAACTTTAGGCCTGGTGTGATTATCAACAAACCAAATGGGGATGATGTTTATGGAGGAGTGCCCAAGGTCTTTTTTATTTTACTTATACAATTTTCAATTATGAGCTCGTTTATAACATATATTAACATTTAACCATACTTATTCGACTTTGATTTATATTTCTTCTTGTAGGATTATACAGGCCAACATGTTAATGTAAACAACTTTTATGCTGTTATTCTTGGAAACAAAAGTGCCCTCACTGGTGGTAGTGGTAAGGTTGTGGATAGCGGACCAAATGACCATATTTTCATATATTATACCGACCATGGAGGTCTTGGGGTACTAGGTTAGTAATTTTCCATTATATACCTAAATTTGGATTGAATAATACAATATTATGATTATTCTCACAAAGTTAAAGTAAAATTTTCAAACTAGTTACAATGCAATAATTTGAAGGTTTTTTTTTTTTTTTTTTTTTTTTTGCCAATGACTAAGATAATGAGTCCATCATTGATTATACTGTTTGTTAGTGATGCCAAATGGTGAATTTGTTTTTGCCGACAATCTTAACGATGTGTTGAAGAGGAAGCATGCAGCAAAAGCTTACAAAAGCATGGTAAGTTATCGACATATTGTACTGATTCCTTCAAGAATGACTAATTTATAATATGTAGTTTGATTAGTGTATTTATGATTTTGGGGTTCAATTACTTAAAATGGTTTTTATACTAACATGAAAATCATAGGTATTTTACCTTGAAGCTTGTGAGTCTGGGAGTATTTTTGAGGGCCTTCTTCCAGATAATTTGGACATATATGCAACTACAGCATCAAATGCAACTGAGGATAGTTTTGCAACATATTGTCCTGATGAACCTGAAGCTCCTAAGGTGGAATATAACACATGTTTGGGAGACTTATATAGTGTTTCCTGGTTGGAGGATAGGTATGCAATATTTTGTATCATTATCACAATAATGTATTCTAATAACCTCCCTGAAAACATTGCCTTAAACCAATTAATGTGCTATTAGTTCTAGTGATTTTATATTAAACCTGACGCTATTTTTATTTTTTATTTTTTCGCTATGTCGCTAATTTTTGGAACTTGAAAACTTGGAGCAGTGACAAACATGATCTGCGCAAGGAAACTTTGAAGAAGCAATATGAAGTGGTAAACACTAAATCTAGTGAATGTTTTACAAAACCTCAGGTCAAAAATGTCATTGTTGAATCTTAGAACAGGTCAATTATTGTAGAAAGTTTTTAATTATGCATTGAATATGCTTGTAAAAATTAAAATAAATAAAGAGCTTTCCTAGTAGATCTTCTTGTTAGACCTCCTAATTACTATGTCTCTTGACCGATCACCTATTACTAAAATCTTGTTGTTGCAATTACAGGTTCAAAGGAGAACAGAAAAAGGGGATGGTTCTTCACATCACGGTTCTAATGTAATGCAATATGGAGACAAGAAACTAAGTAATGAATGCCTCTACTCTTACATGGGTACAAATCCTGCCAATGATAATGACACTTCTGTTGAATATGCTTCTTCACCATCAACTCTGAGGGTTGTTAACCAACGTGATGCGAATCTCCTTTATTTCTGGCACAAGGTTTTTTTTTTTTCTTTCAGTCACTTGTCACTGTTAATTTCACATAGGTTCTTTAAGTTATGTGTCTCTTTTTTTTTTTTTTTTTTATCTTTAAACAAAAGTAAGAATCACATGTCCTTGTCAGTACCATAAAGCCCCTGCAGGCTCTCATGAAAAGCTTGAAGCTCAAAAGCTACTACATGATGAGGTTTCTTTAAGGAAGCATGTCGACTACAGTATAAATCATATTGGGAAGCTTTTGTATGGAAATGGTAGTAGCTCAAAAGTGTTGGAGACTGTTCGGCCAAGTGGGCAACCTATTGTGGATGACTGGAATTGTTTTAAGATGCTTGTAGGTCCTTATTTCCTACTTTCATGTGTGGATAAATTGCTAGCCTCATGACTTTGATGTTAATATTTTACTGTTTTCTTGCTACAGATAAGTACATATGAGAAATATTGTGGATCATTATCCAAATATGGGATGCAATACTTGCGAGCAATTGCTAACATGTGCAATGCTGGAGTTACCATGGAGCAAATGGTTACAGCATCAACTCAAACATGTTTTTAAGATACCTCCTACTTATTAGCATTTCTACCAAAATAGAATAAATAGATCCTCCTGCATTATCCTGCTCTAATGTGCCTCATATATATATGCATAAGAAATTTAGCAAGTTATTGGCATGTATGTATCTTTTTTCTGTGGTTGTATGCATTTGGAATATGACATTTGAATTCAGAAGTATTGAAAAATTAACCTGTTATAACATATGAAGATAGTGAACATGATAAGTCAGCCTAAAAGCCTAATTTGTGCCGAATCATTTTAAGGAAAGAATTGAACCTCTAAATAATCACTATTATACATATATAATGTTGCATTAGTGAATAAAATAAGATAATAAAAAAATAACAAGACCAAGCATAGGAACCCAACCTTGAATTGGCAACCTCCATTATTGAAGAATTAAGGGAGAAGCGAGCTTTAAATACCTTATAGAAGAGTGAGGTCCTATTATGCAGGAGCCGCCAAGCTTACTTTGCTAAAAGAGAGTCATTGAACATGGCAAGATCACGAAAACCCATACCACTAATGGTTTTTGATTTTTTCATATCCTCTCATTTAACCTAATGTATCTTTCTTCGATCACCCCGTTGTCCCCACCAAAACTTCTTAATAAGGGACTCAATCTCATTGCACAAACTTACCGGCAATTTAAAGCATCACATAGTGTAAGTAGGGATACCTTGGATAATTGCCTTTAAGAGCACTTCCCTTCCAGCTTGGGATAGTAATTTTGCTTCCCACCCTTGAAGTTTCCTCCAAAGCTTTTCCTTTATAAAATTAGAACTCTCTTTTTTTCCTTTACCAACTAGAGAGGGCAGCCCAAGGTATCCTATTATGGCATTACAAAAAGATAGTATATAAGGATGTCAACGGAGAGAGAGAGAGAGAGAGAGAGAGAGAGAGAGAGAGAGAGAGAGAGAGAGAGAGAGAGAGAGAGAGAGAGAGAGAGAGAGAGGTTTATGGTGAAGAAAAAAAAAACAATACAAAGTAATAAAGAGCAGATGAAGAAAAGGAAAAATAAAAGAAATCAAACATCAATAACAACCCGTTAATTGGAAAACAAAGAGACTGTTAGGAGGAGTGAAAAAAAAAAAGAAGAAGAAGAAGAAGATGAGATGACCATATGGAAGACATTAAAAAATTTGTAGTATAATAAATCAACTATATCATTCACTTAATTAAATTATATAATTCTTCTCCAAAAAAAATCATATAATTTTTCTAAAAAAAAAATTAAATCATATAATCAACAATTAAATACAATCATACAAAACTTAAACTTAAAACTAATATATATCTATATATATTTATATATATATATATATATATATATATATATATATATATATATAGAGTTGGGTTCAAGTTAAATCTGATGTAATTCTAAGCAATGTTACATCATCCAATAACTTGCTAATGAATTTATATTTTGAAAATTCCACCGTTAGATTATATGTTCTATATGTTTTAAACATGCATGCCAATTTTCATACCAATCAAATGTTATTTACTATTAGATCTATAAAGTCATCTTTTATATATTATTTTAAATTACAAAAAATAGAATTTATATAATTGATAGATGACATGACTATTGATCTTTGATCATCTTGAAATTTTACAAGCATGGAGAATATACAAAAACAATGTAATCCAACGGCCGATTTGTCAAAATTCACATCTAATTAAAAAATATTTATTGGTGTAACTCTACAAAAGTTACACCATTTTAGATTGTAGATTTCTAAGATATCTAATGATTAGAAAATCTCTTTACTCAATATCATCTTTAAAATTAATTGTTATCCATATTAGCTAACCTAATTAATTTAAGAGAATATCATATTATTTTCTTTTCTACTTTCTTTCTCTCTCCTAATTAACTAATCCATAACCTTGCACAAGAGCCTATTCTCAACATTATTAAGTTGCAGATTTTCTTTCTCATGGACTTATTCTTTTCTGGTATTTACATATTGATTATTTGATATGTGAGGCTATTTAGCAAATGATTATTTGGGTCTAGATTTAGGTTTCTTTATTTTAGATTCACAAATTTTGTGGTGGAATGTGAAAATCAACTGCTGGTGGATGCTCTTAATAAGGGTGATATTTATCTTAGTGAGGAAGAGTTATTGTTCTATGATCTTAGGCTCTTAGATATTGTTTTTATAAGGGGGAAAACAAATGAAACCAAATCTGATCCTTAGAGATATAATAAAATTATCAAATTGTAAAATTATAATAAGATTGACAAGACAACAATAATGCTAGGAGAGTAGAAGTTCTCTCTCTCTCTCTCTCTCTCTCTCTCTCTCTCTCTCTCTCTCTCTCTCTCTCTCTCTCTCTCTCTCTCTCTCTCTCTCTCTCTCTCTCTCTCTCTCTCTCTCTCTCTCTCTCTCTCTCTCTCTCTCTCTCTCTCTCTCTCTCTCTCTGTGTGAACATTTAAGGAGCCAATACATAGATATTCTTAGATTAGAATTATCTAAACTTCACGTAATACCAGATAAGAATAAGTCCATGAGAAAGAAAATCTACACCTCAATAACATTAAGAATAGGCACTTGTGTAGGGTTAGGGATGAGAAAGAAAGTAGAAAAGAAAATAATATACTATTCTCTCAAATTTATCTCAAAAAAAAATATATTATTCTCTCAAATTAATTAGGTTAGCCAATATAGAAAACAATTGATTTTAAAGATGACATTAATTATAGTGATTTTCTAACCATTATATTTTTTAGAAATCTATAGTTTAAAAAATATGTAATTTTCATAGAGTTACACTAGCGTTTGTTTGGATCCAGCATTTTTGGTGTTTGCGTTTGCTGCATTTTTTTTTTTTTTTAAGTCCAGGGCGTTGTGCACTGTTCACTGGCCATGAACAGTGATTTTAAGCCGATAAACAGTGCATAAAATTGTAGCAAACACTAAAAAAATTATTTTTTTTATTTTTTTCAGTTTTCAGTTTTCAGCAAAATAAGTAGTATCCAAACGCATACGTATAACTTATATATATATATATATATATAAAGAGAGAGAGAGATAGATTCAAGTTGTACCTAATATAACTCTTTAGACTTACACCATTAATGCTAATTGCAATATCATTTATTCTTATTACCGTCTCATTTATTATTTCTTATTTATAAATTTTCATTTTTATCTCCTATTCCCCAAAACATTATCTACGTTCTCTGCCTACCGTACCTCATCTGCTCTTTTCTTATATTTTTGCTAATTAATCTCATCTTATGCATTCCAAAATATGTTAACTACGAACTTTTTGATTATTAAAATCTAGATGCCTTCAGTATACTGTACAATAATTTTTGCTATGATCATGTTATTAGTGCACTTAGAACTAAGGAGTAGAGGAGTAGAAGAAAAGCTGTACTTATTGTTTCACATATCTAGACTTTGTGTTAAGTTTAGGTACGTGATCCTATAGAAATACCTTGTATGTTCAATTGTCAATACAATCATTCAATTACAAATGGAAAGGGCTGCCACTAATTTTAGATTTTTCCGGGTTAAGAAAAACTTCCCAAAATTTTAATTAAAGGCAGAAAGTCAGTAGTTGGAGACGGTGGGACCTTGTAGCCGTTGGCAATGGATCATGTGGCCGGTGGCTAGAGACGGTAGAACCCTTTGGCCATGGTAGTGAACGAGAGAGCAAATGAGGGTAGTGTTAAAAATCAAGCTCCGCCTCTCTATTTCTCTTGAAAATTCTCTTGCACTCCGGAAATTTCTCTATGATGCTTTGGCCATGCTTTTTCCGGAAAATACTTCTAGACTATCCATAGAAGCAAAATTTGTCCACATATTTCAACCTTTATTGAAATGAGAAATTACGTGTAACATGCAAATGTGTTTGATTGACTTGGAAATGTACAAATTAGTTAACTAACTATGGTAGAATAATCTTATAAAAAAATTAAAAAAAAACTAGGGTAGAATAAAGGTTTCAAAAATTAAATAAAACAATTATACATTAATAATAATAATTATTATTTTGCCATAAATGTGATTATGAAATGCATTACTCTTCATTAAATTAGTTACAAAAATAATCACTAGTAACGGACGGATCCACAGCTAGGATTAAAATATAAATCCACTCTATTGCACTTCTATAGTCTATTGTCAATGTTTCTCAAAAAAAAAAAAAAAAAGTTCTATTGTCAATCATATTTACATAAAAATAAAAATAAATTACATACTGGCATGCCAATTTCACTTTCTAAACCCTCGTCAAGATGGGAATCAAATTCCAAGAAAGGAACCTCAAATCACATTTCAATTTATGATTACAAAATTTAACTAATTAAAACGGATTTTTCTGTTCTAATGCTGCATCAAGGGAACCTGAATTGAATTGACCTGCCAGCATTACTCAGTTACACCTGCAAATAAAACAACCTTTAGACTTTGATCGTTGTACTTTTTGCTTTTAGTGTTTACCAATCTATACCTGATTATTTTTCTGCTAGTGATGATGTACTCGATAAGTTTTCAAGGAGTGGATTGCTTATAACATCCTGCAAAAACTATTTCATTAAGAAAAAAATTTAGCTACGAAATTGGTCGTAGTCTAAGGCTACAACCTTACTCAATAAAATAAACATTACTGAATATTTTGAAAATCTAACCGTTAAATTGTATGTTCTATATGCTCTTAATACACATGTCAAATTTTGTGTCAACTGGATATCAGTTACTATATGATATATATATATATATATAAGCTTATATTTTGTATATAATTTAAACTACAAAAACTTACAATTTAAACAATTTATTGATGACATTGAATTTTTTAGAAATTTTGCAAGTATAGAGAATATAAAAAGAAGATAGCATTCAAGGATAGATTTGTCAAAATTCACCTCCAATAAAAAGATATTGAGCAAGGTTATAGCTTAAGACTACAACCAATTTTGTAGCTAAACTTTGTCCTTTCAATAATGTTATAACTTCCATAGTTGCCAAGGCTAGTAAATTTATTTTTGCCATGAGCACAATAAAAAATTTAAAAAAAAAAATCAGTTCTTTTGCCTTTTATGTGGTTATTTATAGATTTAGGAGAAGATTTAACAATAATTCAAATGCCAAGTATAGTGAAAGGTATCATGTATATTTAGTGACTAAATGTTCCTGATAATTTACATGTTCTGAACTCACCTGATGTATTGAAGCGTTGCTGTGATTGGGCGAGGGATGAAAACTGCTGTAAGGGTGCACATGATTCATTTTTTCTTCAGCTATATCTCTCAATCTACTGAGCTCTGGAAAAACTTCATTGCAAAGATCTGGCCGGTCTTTCCGTCTGAGTTCTGCACATTTGAGTGCAAGCTTTGCAAAGCACAAGGTTTCTTCGACTGGCCAATCATGCACAGCTGGGTCCAGCAACTCAGTGAATGTGCCGTTCTCAATAGACTGTTCAACAATGTGAGTCAGCCCCATTGGTGGCTTGGCTGTTATTAACTGCAGAAGCATGACTCCTAGGGAATAGATATCAGACTTCACACCAAGCATTCCTGTTTGTTGATATTCTGGATCAATATAGCAGAAAGTTCCAGCTGTTGAGGTCATGTGGTACTGTGTTGCATTTTCAGCTACAGCAGGTACGAGCCTGGCCAATCCAACATCACTAATCTTACTGACGTAGTTGTGGTCTAGCAAAATGTTTCCTGGCTTGAGGTCACGGTGCACCAGTGGCTCCGGCTTGGTCTCGTGGAGGAAGAGTAGGCCAGTGGCAATTTCTGCAGCAATTCGGAACCTGAGTTGCCAAGAGAGAGGTGGAGTGTGTCCTTTCTGGAAGATACAGTCATCTAAACTTCCATTAGCCATGTATTCATAGACTAGGATGCCAAACTCGGGACAGGCTCCTAGAAGGAGTACCATATTGGGATGTCTTATACAGCTAAGTATGTCTATCTGCATTTGAGTTATCAAGGAAAATGTAAGAAGCAACTTATTCTTTATTGGTAATGTGCATGTCATGTTCCGGAGGAAGTGCTTAAGAAAATGAAATGTTTAACCAAATATTTGTTTTACAAGCTCTTGAGAGGACTCTTATAGGTTTTGGCACAATAACTTTTTGTTTGTAACCATCCTGTCAAGCCTATGTGCAAGGCTCCTTGAAATTGAAAGGAGTACTACTCAATAAAATCTCATGTATTCCTCATAGGGTGGCTACTTTGAAATTGGAAAACTATGTTGGGATCCACTTGCTTTTTCATTTTTAAATGTATGCTATCTTATTATTTCTTGGTTTTTTGTGTCCCTAGTTGTCTAATACAATCAAGTGCATGAAATATGATTTATTCATGTATGTTAAGCAGTCTACATTCTTGGTTACGCACCTCTTGCTGAAATTGTGATCTCCCGTGAGCAGCATCTGGACGTAAAACCTTGACTGCGACTGGTGTATGATCAAGGTAACACCTATAGACAGGGCCATAACCTCCTTCGCCAATCTTCTGAGATTCAGCAAAGAAATTTGTTGCCTTCTCAATCTCCTCAATAGTGTATCTCCTGTATTTGAGATCACTTCGGGCTAGATTTTCCAAAACCTCCCTAGCTTGCGCTGCTTCTTTGAGGGCTCTCATTTCTGCATTTGCTCTTTTTTGTGATTCCAACTCTGCAATCCTCTTTGCTGCTTCAGCGGTTTCCATGGCTACCTTGGACCTAGCTCTCTCTTTCTCTGCTATTGCCAGTGCAACTTCCTCAGAGTGTTTTGCCTCTTCAAACTTGTGCTCTTCTGTAAGTTTCCAACGATGCAGCTCCGATGCCTATGGTAATTGTAACTTTAGAAACTATCTTTTAATTTTGAGAAGTCACAAATTAGATATGTCTTTTAAATACCTTTTGCTTTGCAGTAAGTGCTTCTTTACATGCTGTACTGTACATGTCCATAGTTTGCTTCAGCTCCAGCTTCAGCCTCCTCATCTCTGCTTCCACATCATCCTGCACATTTAAATGCCCATAAGTGGAAATTATCTGGATGACAGATGTATGGTACCATCTTAATGAGAAATTTTGATACTTAAAAATTGAGCAAGTACTATTATGTGGTGCAGGCTATTGAATTCTTTTAACCTTGTTGAACTTCAAATGATATTGCAATGCATCATATGAAATAAAATTGAATGTTTTAATTTTGAAGAAATGAATGCACTGAAAATGGTTCGTCTTCTGCTATGTCACAAGTAGCCATTGTATCATGTCTTTGTGCTCAATCTAATGGATACCTTGGATAGGCATCAAGCAAAAAAAAAAATGTGCTTATGGAGGTTTAAGGGATAACAGAAAGGTTTAAGAGATAATTTTGTTCAAGCTGTCTAAAGAATAAATTACAGTGAAATCAGTTTGGGTTGGCATATGGAGGATTAAGACTCATGTGAAGTCAGAATTCTGGTACTTGCTTCCATTTTTCATAACTACTAGGAAATTTCCTAGAAAGGTACGACTGAAGGAACCATTTAGCTATGACTTGTCAGATGGTTTCTACAAAGAAATGCTGTTTTTAAGAAAACGTCTTTACCAAATTTTGGGATGACCAGGAACATGACGTTCTACCACTCTCCTGTGAAAATGATGAGATATCATGCAGAAAACTGAGGTCACTGAACTTGGCATCTAAATGGATTGATTGAAAACTTTGATCTGAGCTGGTTGAAAGCCGAGATGTTCGGCCTGAATCAGTAAAATCGTAGACTGTAGGGGACAGCCGTTCAATGCTTGGCCTATCAGAGCTTATAAATGATATTTCAGTATCTGATTCTGAAAAGTCCGAATAGGCCTTTGCATTCAAACCTCTTCCTCCTTTTGTGAGCGGTGGCCTGTGTTCGGTCATAATGAAGTCAGTCATGTAATAAATCACATTTGAATTTTGGCTTCTGCATTCAAAACAATGGTCTACTAAATACGCATCCCTCTCTTTCTCTCTCTCTCTCTCTCTCTTCACCCCCCTCCCCACCCTTTTAAGAATTTAAACATTGATTTCCACATGAAAAATAACATGAGGTAGCTCAAATTCAACCCAAATAACTGTATACAGTTCTAAATTCTCTAGAGCTTTAGAAAAATCCCATGAACTTCGCCTTCTTTTCAAGTCAACAGAATTCTTTGATTGATTTAAGTATTAAGATTTCATTTCGTTGTCGAGCCAAATTTACCCCTTGAAACCATGAAATCCATTTTTACTTTGTCAACAGATAGTTGACAAATATCATTATCCATAAAACTAAGGTGTTAACAAGTTTACTGCATCGTATCATTCTCAATTGAGGAGATTTATTATGACTAACCTGACTGGCTCATCGCTCAAGCTACGAGGCTTAAATGACGTCCTGTCTGCTACACATAAATGATAGATGTTTGAATCAGTACTTAAATGAAGACAAGTTGAGAAATCTTCATAATTGAGAGGAGCAAACCTCTTAAGTTCATGGTACGTTTGGAGGGTGAGGCAGGAGGATGAATATGTTTGCTGTCTATATTCTGAATATGTTCAAGTAGTGGGGAAGTATAGGGGGCTGGACGAGAAGCATTTCGAACTGAAGAGACCTTCCCTTTTGAGATCACATATATAGAGCAGAAATCTGGTGCCCCTTTTGATACGGTGCTTGGAATGCTTGATGACTTGAATCTGCATAAGAAAAAGAATTGAAACTAAGTATACTAACAATAGTCAATGCATCTATAGCCTCATCCAATTATGGATTTATTTTCTGAAATTCAGCTTCATATATTCGTTCTAATTAAAATGTAAGTCACACAATTGATTAGGTTAGCTGATTAGAGTGATGAGTCTGCTACTTCAGTTAAAACTACAAAGAAAGCATGGTGAAAGTATTTTTCACTGTATGTGATTCATACAATACAAATAAAACTACATTGTTCAATTGAAGATGGGTTACTATAACTTTTTTAAGTTTGAGTAGAGTGGATATTCTTTCTGAAAATGTACTTGCCCTTTTGTTGTTGTTTGATAGTGAACTTCCTACGAATCAAGAAAGATTTTTTGGCAAAAGAAAAAATGGAGCTACTGATTAATTGTTTGGATCATTAGCTGCGATTAACTTAATCATTTGACAATTTCAAACTGAGTAGATATCAGTTAATTTTTTATTAAGCTAATCTACTTAATAATTGAATTAGAGAAGGTTTATATTTTTTTTTCTTTCAATCAGTCAATAATGCAATTCTATTTACATTGTAATAATTTGAATTAAGAATGAACATAAGGTACGTTGTTTTTTATTGCTCTAGCAGCTTGACCACTTTTCTCTTGCAATTTAGGAACCCTGCATTCCCACAATCAGATTTTGGAAATCATTGCTAATCATAGCTCTATCTCTGATCTTGGGACTTAATATTAGTTTTGTCAGTTAAGAGTTACAATCAGGTAGGTTTTGTTGATGAATTTGTTGTCTATGTACTACTTAAAATAAATAAATAAATAAATAAGGCTATATTTCTAGTGCTTCAGTTTGAACAGTTGAACTATTAATGATGTCTTCTTTTTTAGTAGTTTTCTGACTTCCAATTGTTCTGCTCCTAGAGATCAATAATCTAATTATAACTTCACTTATTCATGAGTCATAACATCAATTGGTTAATTATTCTGATTTTTATTTCCTATTTCCTTGTTTACTCAATTATGGAAGTGCAACACCTTGGAGAAACAAGGAATTTTGTGCATATCACAGTGGCATAATAATCCAAGGAAGTTTTACAAACCCCTCTAATATTTGAAAATATTATCTACTGACCTCTTATTGTCAGTTTCTTTCTTTTTTCTTTCCCCTTCTGGGACTTGATTATGTTAAAAGATTAGAAGGAGATTACCTCATAAATCCATGATGTGACGCACCAAGAACCAAGTTCTCTATTGCAGCATAGGAAACATATTCTGTTAATGCCTTTCCTATATCTGTGTCTTCGAGTAAGACATCGAGGCAGTGTATCTGATACAAAATTTTGTGCATGTCAATAATAAAACGTAAAGGGAAAGAAATAATAATAAATAAAATAAAAAGCTGGTATCATGAATAGAAATAAAACAGAATGGCATTTTTTCATGGCATAAAGAGAAAATAATGAGCAATGCCAAAACCTACATCTTTACGAGTACAGTAGCAGTGGAAGGTAAGGAATAGATCCCTAGTTTGCTTCTCAAGTTGTTTTCTGTGTGGCGAGGCAACTGCTTCGTTGCTTTCACAAACGACAGCACGGTATCCTCCATCTGTACACACAAGTCATTATAGCTTGTAATCTTGTATTGAAGAGAAATTAGCTGCAATGGTAAGAACAGGCATGCAATCTTGCTAGTATAACACCAAAAGCTTTTTTCAGATGTATTAAACTTTTTGAACCTATTCTCTTAGTTTCTGCTATTACTGTTACAAATATAAATGTTGTAGAGCAACAAGGTTTTATCCAAATAAGAACACAAGGATTTAAATGTTACATATAGATAAGTATCATGGTGTATGCAGAATTTCCTTTTGCATCCAAAATATTTTAAATAGATATCAACTAGCAATTATTTTTTTTATAAATATTTGTCTATAATTATTATTGCACTGTAGTTTTTATTTTCTTTGTTAGTATCATTGTGATCTGAATTATTACAAAATAATTGAGGAATCCCAAACCCCTATGAAATGCCATTCTATGGCAACTATTCATCCTCGGTTTCTGTATTCATCTATAACCGGTTATTCCAAACCGATTTTACCAGTTAAAGCATGATACAATTCCTTTTGTTTTATACTTAAATTTTCCAATTAAATTCAAATTCAACCATATGGTTATATTGACCAAATACAACAAATACAATGTAATCTTCCTAAGACAATTAAATTTAACCATGTGATTCACTGGTCAATGTAATCACATGATTGAATTTAATTGGAAAATCTAAAATATAACACTTAAGAAACTGCATTTAAGTTTTGCTCATAAACTTGACATGTTAATGTGTACATGAGAGAGAGAGAGAGAGAGAGAGAGAGAGAGAGAGACATGGAGATGAGGATGCTCTATGAACAACATGGATTAGAATGACAGTTTGGCCCTTGGAGAGAAGATGGTCAGCAGCCCATCTGAGAGCTTGTTGGCTCCCTTTGTCCTTGTCTATGGCAAGTGCAACCATCCCATTTCCTTCTGTCTTCTTTGCTCCATGTAATTTTGGAAGCCACATTTTCTTTCTTCAACACAAAAAAGGCTCTTTATCTGTTAAAAAACTATACTCTGGACAATCTTAACTACCTTTCACAAACTATTCAAGAAGACCCAGAATCTTAAAATGTCAAAAAAAAAAAAAAAAAATTGCTCATGAAACTTGACAACCCTTTATCTGTTTAGTTACAAAGCCACCTGAGAGGCTGAAAAATCTCTCTCTCTCTCTCTCTGAAAACAACAAATTCTGATGCCTTGATATTGACCAGATCTTTTCTTAGTTAATCCATTTTCTGGTAGATCATTCTGTTCGTTAATTTCCCTATTTTCCTCATCAAATGAGAGCCTCACAAAGAGTTTGAAGAAGACAGACAATTAATTTAGAAAAATTAAAGGCCTCCATAACTCTTTCCCTCTCTCTCGTGAAGATTTACTAATATTGGTAGGTAGTCAAAAGCCTAATATTTGACTTTCCTGATGAGGCTTGTGATTTTGAGATCAAGATATGTCAATATTCTATGTATGAAAATCCTATCTCCTATTTTAGTGATTCAGTTCATACTCCACCAATCACAACTTTACAGATGCCTTTTTTTTTTTTCTTTTTTTATAATTTTTTATGGGATCTTCTATCCTTATAAATTAAGTAAAGTTTAACTTTTTTTTTTTTTAAATGGGACATATTATGGGCGAAAATGGGCAATTAGCATTAATTTTAGAACTATTTAGTTAGTAGGCTAATTTTACAAACTATATAAATTTCTAACATCTCGAGTCTAAGAGACTCGATTTTGGGCTTATAAATCGACTTTATGATGCTCGATTTTCATGGTCTAATGAGTCTGACGTGGCATTAGGCCTGACATGATGAACACTTGGAAACCGAGTCTAAGAGACTCGATTTACAAACCAAAAAAAAATTTAAACCCAGAAACACAACTTTGACTCACGTTTCAGCCCCAAAAACACAACTTACCCAGGACAGCACCCAGGCCGGCGCTGCTCAGGCCGGCGCAGCCCATTCCGGCGCAGCCCAGGCCGCGCTCAGCCCAGGCCGGCGCAGCCCAGGCCGCGCGCAGCCCAGGCCGGCGCAGCCCAGGCCGCGCGCAGCCCAGGCCGCGCGCCGCCCAGGCCGCGCGCCGCCCAGGCCGCGCGCCGCCCAGGCCGCGCGCAGCCCAGGCCGCGCGCCATCCCCTTCTTCTCCCCCGATCTTCATCTCTCTCCGATCTGATCTCTTTCTTCTCCCCGATCTTCATCTCTCTCCGATCTGATCTCTTTCTTCTCCCCCGATCTAATCTCTTTCTTCTCCGACGAGTCCTTCTGATTTGTTCTCTCTATTTTCTCTTGGGTTTGGAAACTGGGTTTATTAGTTTATAAATCGAGTGTCTGATACTCGATTTCCACGTAGGCGCTATGTGGAAAAAATTGCCACATCAGAGGTTGTTAGACCATAAAAATCGAGCATTAAATACTCGATTTAGAGGCCAAAATCGAGTCTCTCAAACTCGAGATGCTAGAAATTTATATAGTTTGTAAAATTAGCCTACTAACTAAATAGTTCTAAAATTAATGCTAATTGCCCATTTTCGCCCATATTATGCAGTCAGTGGAATTTGAAGTGAAACATTGAAAATGGGACAAAATTTTCATTCAATCAATATTCTATTTTTGTCAAGTTCGAACTATTTCATTGTGTGTAGCATTTTGTTCTGTCAAACTTAAAATGGCACGTAATATTTTTTTTCTTTTTTTGTTTTTTTAAGCAAAAGATAAGCGATATTTTATTAAGAAAAAAACAAAAACTAACAAAAACTAAGACAAATCCGATTGAAATACAACATCCAAATCAATAGGTAAATCCTCTACCCATACATCAGTATCTGCAGCTCAAGCTGCTCGCCTAGCAAGACCATGAGCTAATCGGTTCCTATTCCGTCTAACATGTTGAAACTGACACCGTCGCAAATAACTACCCAACCTCTTAGTCTCTCCAATAATATGGCCGAACAGAGTAAAACAACGATCCGAATCTTGTAAAGCCTGAATGACACGAAGACAATCCCCTTCAATCTGCACATCAAAGAAACTCAACTCCCTAGCAAACTCCACTGCCCGTTTCCCTGCCAAAGCCTCTACCATTTCCACCGATTGCACCAATGCCACATTCTGACTCAAAGCAGCCAAGACATGGCCTTCACAGTCCCTACACACCACCCCTAACCCTACCCGGTTTGTACCTTCCAAGATAGCAGCATCAAAATCAATCTTGTAACACTCAGCTGGAGGAGGAGACCACCGAACAACAGGAGGCCGAACAAGGATCGGCTTCTCCTTAAAGTGAATATCCCAGTACTCCTGAACTAAATCCCGAGCTCTATCACCAACCTCATGGAGCTGCCAGGTTCGTTGACCTTCCCTAACTCTATTCCGGCGTTCCCATAAGCACCAAGCGATCATCGCAAACAAAGCACATTTAAAACCTGACCCATCAGCGAACAAAGTCTCCAAAATCTCCAAGAAAGACCTGCAATGCTTCTGAGTTGAAAAAAAGAAAATCAGAGCCAGACAACCACACAGCCCGAGCCTGATCACAAAGCCATACGACGTGCATAGGGGATTCTGACTGATCATTACAGCCATCACAGGTATCATCTATAGGGAGATGCCGCTGCTTCAGCCACGTAATATTTAAGTTTTTACTATTATCGCTAACGTGTGCAGGAATTTTGCATTAATAATTTGATAATACATATGCACTATAATAAGATAACATTTTTTCACTGTCCAAAAGATTAGAAATCCAAAAATGTTATGAATGAATACAAAAGAGCTATATTGTTAAAAGGTAAAAATTCATTTATAACATGACACCCAATTTTTGTTCTAGAGTAGATTCAAGTAGATCGAATCAATCGAAGGGGACTCAAATGAGGCATGGAGCTAGGTGGGGATCCAAAAGGGCTCGAGTCCCACCTGACCTTCAATAATAATAATAACTAGTACTTATAGTTAAATAAAAATTAAAAGTACTTATTTTACTTAAAAGTATATGACTTAAATTTTAAAAATATATAATTTGAAAATGAATGAAAATAATTAATTTCTTCGATATAATGATTTAGAAAAATTCTTTTTCTTTCATATCATTGGTTTCACATAACATATTTTGACGTGTGCTATTCTATGGTGATAACTTTACATAATATTCAACTGCAATTACATCTACTATCCACTACCAATCTAATATATATTATCTTGATAGTAAATCTACAAATTGCATTCTCGTATTCTTAGAGCTTGCCACATTATTGTTATTATCTATATATAATATAAAACTGAAAATTTTAACTTTTTGAAAGACTTACATTAGAATTAAGATTAAAAAATAAATTTTTTTTTTAAATTAGACCTCACGTTAGTTTTTTTTTTTTTTTAAGGGCTCACTTTAGGTTAAAAAAAAAAAGACTCACGTGAAAAAAAAAAAAATAGACTCCTATTAGGATTAAGGAAAAAATAGAGAGACTTCTATTAGGACTCTCTCACTATTTAGTTTAACAAATTAAAATTTTTTATAAATTAAAATGATGAGAAAAAAAGAGGGAGAGAGACTCCTTTTAAGACTCTCTCACTATTTAGTTTTAAAAATTAAAAAAAAATTATAAATTAAAATGATGATGTGGAAAATTGTGAGAGCTTTAGAGGCTTCGGTTATATATATATAGATAATAATAATAATAATAATAATAATAATTATTATTATTATTATTATTATTATTATTATTATTATTATTATTATTATTATTATTATTATTTTCTCTACAATTTTATATTTGGGTCCCTCTTCCAAAAATCTTGGCACTACCCTACAATTTTACATTGATTTCATTGTAAGAGCATTTGCATAAGTTATTGTAAAATAGCATAAAGCTCTAAATTTGCCCAAATAGCCCCAAAATACACCCACATCATTCTATGTATTATTGTGCAAAAATACATTTATATTATAGTAATATAGTAAGAAATAATGATATTTTGTGTTTTTGTCTTTATTAGTAGATTATTGCATTGTAATATATTATGAAACAATGATTCTGTGTCTTTAGCTTTTAAATATTAACCAGTCGTAGACGTGGGAATTTATAATTATTTTGTAATTTTAATATAATTTATAATTTATTTTCTAAAATTTGTTGAAAGTAACTTGTTCTCCCTAAAAGTTAAACAATTTCTAAAATTATTTTCATCTTTCTATCTTTACCAATATATCATTCTATTATTTTTGGTGTGTTTGATTGATATTATTCCTTATAAGGTTGTCCATATTCTCTGAAATTATGTTATAGTATGCTATGTTTTTCTAATTTTTTTTTTTTTTGTACAAATAAAATTTTTAAGTTTCAAATAGATTATTCAAATTCTTCATTCTCTTAAAAGGAGATTATCATGATAATTAAAACTTATAACAAGCTTATATAGAATGTATGTGATTTATTCTCTAAATTTTATTGTAGATAATAGTACTTTCAACCCAAACTTGTTTTTTCCATTCTTAAGTAAGTATACCGAATTTGAATGAATGGACAGAAGTAGTCCAAATGGACTAAAGTAAACAGAATGGACTAAATTGTACCAAATTGGATCGAATAGACCAAAGTAAATTGAATGGACCGAATAGACTAAAGTGAACTGAAGTGACTAAAGTAGACCAAAGTGGACTTAATTAGACTGAATTGGACCGAATGGAACGAACTGACTGAAATAGATTGAATTGGACCAAATTAGACTGAAGTGGACTGAAATGATCAAAGTAGACCAGATGGACTGAATTGGACCGAAACAGACCAAACTGAACCAAATGGACCGAATACACTAAAGTGGACCAAATTGAACCGAAATAGACCGAATGGACTGAAGTGAACTAAATGGATCGAAGTGGACCGAAGTAAACCGAAATGGACTGAATATCTATCTATAATTAGCATAGCCAAGATTATATTTTGATATAAGTTCAAATTCTTACTTCCAAAATAACTAAGAATTAACTCAAACAAAAATCAAATCAGAGAGAGAGAGAGAGAGAGAGAGAGAGAGAGAGAGAGAGAGAGAGAGAGAGAGAGAGAGAGAGAGAGAGAGAGAGAGAGAGAGAGAGAGAGAGAGAATACTTATGATGGGGAAATAGCAAAAAACAACACCAAAACATATGAACCCAAAGTAGTTTTAAAAATCACAATGATTCATCAACCTAAAGTAGAGTTGCAAGAAATAATAATAATTCCAGAGTAACCACTTTGTGATGTAGGACAGAATCTACAATTTAATTATTGTAACTTATTAATTTTGGTATTTAATTTGTAATTTTCGTTATTTTAGGTTTAGGCTGGTTATTTCCTTGTTTTTAGGTGTTTTTTATGCTTTTTAGGTCAAATTTAGTTCCTGTTATGGTTAGATATCAATTAGGAGTTATTTTAGAATATATTTTCTCGTCTATCTAGTTCTTTAAAGCTCTTTAATAGGCCCCTAAGTATGTACACGTTTTTAAAAATTATTCAATCAATAAAATTCAAACTGTCTTTCTATTTTCTAGTGAATTCTAGATCCTTTCTTCTTGTAGATTCAAGAACTTTTGTGGATTTAAGGAACTCTCGTGGATTCAATGTTATTTTCAGAAGCAAACATGTTTTGTTTCTTGTTTACTATTTAGAATTTTGTATACGAAAATATTGAACGTAACAAATTATAATTAAGCTAAACGATTCCATGCACTTTTCTCCATTCAATTTAGGAAATACTATTTGACTAATTTATTATTTTATCTTGTGTCATAATTAGTTTCACAAGCAATAATTGTGAATTTATATTGTATATGTAGTATCCAATAGTGATTTCCAAAATTATATACGTAATATAAATGTAATGAGAAACTTGGCATAACCAATATCATAAAAATTGTAAAGAAAAACTATTTTAGCACCTTCAAATAACCTGGTCGAATTATGTCCTATATATTTGATAACTCAAACTAACATTAATAGCACCACTATAATTTATAATTCTCGTGCGTAAACAAGGGTTAGATACTAGTAATAATAAATGCTACACTTTAACTGTAAATAAATATAAACAGATTAAAGATACATCTAAGAAATCAATTTTTGACAAACTGCTTATGGTTTTAATTGACAAATAATCTCTATGTACTAGATATAATTTTCTGCTAAAAGAAAACAGATATTGACATTTTTGTACATGTATGTGGAGGACATTGAAGTTGGAACGTTTCTATAAATCGTTCATGGGCTTGAAGTGAATACAGTTTGAGGTGTTACAACATGTGATCGTGCAGTTTACTAGCTTTGAGTTACAATAGCTTTCCCAATTGCGCTAAAATGGATATAGCCTGGTGCAAAACAAAACAACATCGTTTCCGTTTCCATTTCCATATATAGATTCCATTTTATGGTTAAAATTTTACCTTTTTTTTTTCCTAGATGTAACATTATATAGGATACTCTTTCATATTTATATATAATATTTTATTTGAAGCATAAAATGAAATCATTTCTAATGTAGAATAATTAGTACATGGACATAACATATCTAACCTAAGGTAAGGGAGGGAGAGACACAGAGAGACAGACAAATTGTGTGTACTCCTAACTAGTTCTAAAAAAAAGGCCACTCTTTACACAAAGAAACAGAAGTCATGCTCCAATTCCTATACATTGAAAACCAACTTCTTGTCCAAAATAAAAAATAAAAGGCAAACAAAAAAACAAGTTGATATTTCATTGTGTGTCCATCTCCTGTTCTTCAACATTGGGAAGCCAAAAATATATGATCCGATCCCTGCAATATATTTGTACGTTTTCATTTGTGTTTTACATACCTCTAAAATTATCCCCATCATTGGTAACACTTGATATATATTCACTATCACCATCTCCCTCTTTTAACTCTTCAATCATTCGAACAACCTCCTTAATATCTAACCTTCTCTCCACATCCTCCTCACAACAACTCAATCCAATCTTCAAAAGCTTTAAAATTTCACTTTTGCTGTTCGTTGCTCCCCCCATGTCTAAATCAAACACATCACTCACAAGCTTTTCCTTAATCATTGTGTTAACCCAACTCGCTAAATCCGCATTTCTATCATGAGCATGTGTGAGATAGTTCTCCGGGAACTTGCCTGTTAAAATCTCCAATATTAGTATTCCAAAACTCCATATGTCAGTCTTCTTTGTTATGCGGCCATGTTGTGCAAACTCGGGTGACTTGTAAGCCATCATGATCTGTTGAACAAGGTCAAGGTTGATCACTGGGGATAGAGCATAATCAGCTAGTATGGCATCCATGGACTCATCTAGAAGCACATTTGAAGATTTTAGGTGTCCATGGGGTATAATTAGGCTAGGGAAGGCATCATAGAGGTAAGCCAATCCCCGAGCTACACCTTTGATTATTCTCAAACGGGTTGGCCAATCAAGTGCTGGCTTGTCTTCATTATGATTGCCTAAACAAACAAAAGAATCCATGCGATTGATGTCACATCAACAACAATAAAAAAGAGAAAGGAAAAAAAAAAGAACTTATAAATTACTTTTTAGTTTCCTGTTTAGAACTTGATATAATAGTTTATAAGGTTTATGTAATAAAAATGGTAGTAATATACATCATGTAAAGCATGGAGAGATCTGATTTCAGAAAAGAAAAGAAAAAATTGTAATAAGTAATTTAGTATTACAAAAAAAAAAAAGTGACTGCCAAATAATCACAATTGAGTAATTCGATTTTGATAAGAGAAGAAACCTACCATGAAGGACACCAGCTAAGCTACCATTCACAACAAAGTCAGAAATCAACAGCTTCTCTTCTTTCCTATAATAATAGGCCACAAGAGGCAGCAAGTTAGGATGACTCAAACTTCCCAGCCTTGTCATATGCTCATCAAACTCTTCTCTTCCCACAATGTTCATATGCTTGTACCTCTTTACAACCACGACTTGATCATTCATTATCATAGCCTTATATGAAGACCCAAATGTTGCACTCCCTAAAATCTCTGCTGAGGCTCTAAGCAGGTCTTCTAAATCAAACTTCTCTCTGCCATCCCTAACAAATGTCAATTTCCCATGTTCAGACTTCACCTTATGGTGTCCAGTGTTCTCTGGTACTGTAGGTTCTACTGGTTCTGGTCCTTCTGAATAGGAAATATCAAACCTGTTTTCGTCGTGCAAGGTTGAGGTTCGTTCTAATGGTTTCGATTTCTTTTTAAAGTAGAATATGAAGAAAACTGCAATAATGACTGCTGCTACAAGAACTACCATTACCACAATAGCAGTGATTTTAAAAACTGACAACTTCTTCCCGCCGTTCTTGCATGATTCTAGAGGTGATCCACATAGATTAGCATTGCCTGCATTTTTCTCAAAAAAAGTGAATCAGATTCCACAATGTTGCTAAGAAAAATTAGAGTAAATTATTCCAAAACAAAAAAAATAAAGGTTATGTTCACATATAAGCAAGTATAACATGCATGGACATTCTTTGATAGGTGCTTTTAAGGCTCACACTCCACAATGGTAATCACCTATTGGTGTGCATTTACTTATCTACATGCTTGAAGGGCATTACAATCATAGGCAATAAGTCATCTATTATGGTCATGAATTGATTCCAAATGGAAAATTAACCAACATGAAATTAAAGTTAATGAACCCCAAGGGGACAATTTAGTGGTTTTAATTAGATCTTGTGTAATGCATGAGATCCCAGAGGAATTTCTTCATGTAGTTATTTGGTATATATGAGATGGGAGAACTACACATACCAAGGATTACCCTAAACACCCACATTAGCACCCCAAAAAAAATAAAATAAAATAAAATAAAAGTCAATGTATATAACTCTAAAATATAAATTACCTGAAAAAGAATTGGGATCCATATTGCTTAAGCTGGCAGGAATTTGACCTTCCAAATTATTGTTAGACACATTAAACTTCCTCAAACTCTTCTGTAGAAAATCAGGTATTTGGCCTTCAAATTTGTTTCCATCAAGTGACAACACCAAAATTTTAGGCAAGGCAGCAAGGGATGAAGGAATTTTACCCGTAAACTCATTATTCGCCAATAAAACTTTCTTCAAAAATTTCATACCGACAAAGGCATCATCCGGAATCTCTCCATTGAAATGATTAAACGATAAGTACACCGATCTTAATGCAGTAAGTTTGTTGAAACTAGGCATTGAACCAGCAAAGGTGTTGTTCATGAAGCTCACCGTCCTCAAATATTGCATAGAAACAAGTGCATCAATATCTATGTTACCCATTAGTCCCATGTTTTCAAGCTGCAAACCCCGAACATATCCCTTGTGACATTTAACACCAATCCAGTTTCCTCTATTCTCATTACAAGGGTTTACATTAGGATCCCAATTGTTAATAGCTTTTGTATTTGCTAACGACTCCTTGAACTTTAAAAGGATCTCCATGTCTGATGCTCCGAAGGATGTCATTACCATGCAAGATTGCATGACAATAAAGATGAAGAACAAGAGTGTTGATCTTGTCGGTGCGCGCATAAGCCTAGCCAAGCGCGCACCCATCAACATTGTTGTAGCCTGAAGATGGTGCAAATGAATTGAAGGCAGGTTTTTGATTGCATGAGACCCTCTTTTCTTTCCCTGTTTCTTGTTTCTTGTTTTTTTGTTTTGTTTTTTGTTTTTTGTTTTTTTTTTTTTTTTTGGTTTTTTGTTTTAATTATTTATTTATTTATTTATTATTTCCTACTGTTTCTTTCTTACTCGTGGTAGGTGTGAAATTCCAAAAACAACAAATGGTGGTAAGGAAAATGAACGGATTAGGATAATAATTAAAGGTCGGTGAAATTTTGGCAAGGTTTTTGGTTAATTTTGCATGCCAGCCTAGGGATGTTAATTTTGTGTTAGAGGTTGTGATTGGGTGTGGGAGAGATCTAAGGACGGCCTTTGAATTTTGATATCGTTACAAAAATGTTTGAGTATTTTTCTCCTATTTTCCTTTTTTTTTAATTTCTCTAATAATAGGTAACTATGTAAAAATAGGTTTTCTTTATATGATAATTAAATACGATAGAATTTAAACCTATGGTGTCCAAGAAATAATGATTGCTAGCTCTTATCATCAAGTTAAAATATCAACTGGTTTTTTTGTATACATGGGATTTGAGTCTCATATGATGACTCGCATACCTTTGCATCTAATTAACTATGTAGAAATAGGTTTTTTGTATTTCATAAATACGACAAAATTTAAATTTATGGTGTCCATGTAATAATGATTGCTAGCTCTTATCATCAAGTTAAAATATCAATTGGTTTTTTGTTTACGTTGGATTTAAGTCCTAAATGCTTTTCTAATGAGCTAACTGAAATCCAAAATTAGAAATTTTGGCATTGATCATAATGTGTGTGTGTGTGTGTGTATGTGTGTGTGTATAGTTTAAATTACACCTAATATAATTTCATAAAAGTTACACCTCTTTTAGAGACAGGTTCATATATGATCCTTTTACTTTTACATTTAGGCCATTTATACTATGCATGCGTGCGTTTAGACCAATGTTGTTTTACCAATTTTATCATAAATTGATTGGATGATGCCAAAAGTATTATAATTCAATACTAGTAGCTTCTCAAAAAAAAAAAATTGCCAGTAGAATATTCTCATTTATTTTGAGTACTAGGATTTGAATTCCTACTCTTATGTTGTTATAACTATCGAATTAGTTTTTTTATTTTTTATTTTAAGGACGTTAATTTTATAAAGCAGATACTGGTCGCATACAAAGGCATTATTATAAATGAATATCTAGTGGAATGGACAATTCAACAACTTTACAAATCATGAATTTTTTTTTCTTCCCCTTTTTACTTTTTGATGGATTATACCATTCAAATTACGAATTCACTCAAAGAATTATATGTTCCGTTGTTCACATTATTCTTGATAGTTAATATATCAATCAAAAACAATATAATAATTAATTTTTTGATTTTTTTTTTTTTTCTTGTTGGGTTATAGATTGACCCCAGTTAATTAATTCAATTACCCTAATTGATTAATTAAGTCAAATTACATGCAATATCGTGGGGCACAAACAAATCACCAAATAATCTAAAGTGCAACAAAAAGTAAATTTAAGATAATAATTTGTTGACTAATGGGAAAAACCTCTCACAAAACAAAAACCACACCGGGTGAATTTCAAGTCATCACTCCTATGAATTACTAATCAAAATCAAGAGTTAACAAGTACAAGGAATTTTACCCCAACTCTGACTTATCACAAAGTACCTACCTAAAATAGAATCCTTAATTACGCCAATCCCCAAGATTTTGTAGGGACTTCTTCTCTACACGGATCCTAACTAACTCCCAGCAACTGGAAGCTTGTTGTTGGATGCAAATTAAGTTCTTCAATACACTTGAAGAGAAGGAAGCACTTGTTCACAAAACCCTAAGGTGCAAAAAAATGAAGTAGCTTTACAATAAGTGTATAGATTCTCTATATGAGTCTCTGTTTATGATGACGGTTATAAAATAATCTCTTTATATCATCTACAAGTTTAGTATACAAAACTCTAGAAGTCTAAGTCATCATGGCCAAAAAACAAATCTAGAATTTCTAGATCGAGTGGTATTGAGCTTGTATTGAGGTTCATTAAATATCGATAGAAGCTTTTATCAAGCTTGTGTCGAGATTCACTATTTTCAGTTTTTTACATTTGTTTCTTTGTGCAGTTTTCATGTCTTCAATAATACATTTTTTCTTGTTTGTAAAACAAACTTCATGATATTATATAATTCACTTAAAAGTAAAACTACCCAAATACAAGTAAATTTTGTCAAAGAATATGCCAACTAATGAAAAGTATTATCCTAACACTTTTACATGTTATATTATTAAAACTGATTAAATATCCAAAAATTAATGACATTATATACCATACAGAATATGTACCACACATAAGCCGCATGAAGAACTGTCTACAAATTGTTTTAGAATAAGATTATAGAAAATCTGAACAAATTGCCGGGATTATCACCTAAAAGATGTATATAAAAAAAAAAAGGTCAAAAACTTAATTAATTACTTGTTAGGTGGTAATGACTATGATCACTAATTAAGTAAGCCCGTTAGAAGTAGTTAGGAAAGGAAGGGTTGAAAGAAGGTCCGTCAAAGTAAATTGTATTTGGAGTCGAAAAGTTGATTGACTACTTCCAAATGCAAGTATCAACAACAGCTATAGATCGAACATGAAAAAAAAAATCAAATTATCACATAAAATATGTATATTAAAAAAAAAAAAGGTCAAAAACTTAATTTATTACTTGTTAGGTGGTAATGACTATGATCACTACTAATTAAGTAAGCCCGTTAGAAGTAGTTAGGAAAGGAAGGGTTGAAAGAAGGTCGGCCAAAGCAAATTGTGTTTGGAGTTGAAAAGTTGATTGACTACTACCAAATGCAAGTATCAACGTACAACAGCTATAGATCGAACATGAAAATAAATTAAAACACGCAACATATGTAGTAACAGTAGCAGCAAGTCCACAAAATATACAAAATGTCAATTAAGTACGCAAGCGGTAAGAATTTTGAAAATATTAAGCTCTCCCATGCCCTTCTCTCATGGCACACCAAAATATAACAAACTATGAGAGATGTGCTGTACAAACTAATAAAGTCATATAGTTGGTCAGATTGTTCAAACATGCTTTCAATTAGGCTAATAGCTGTACTAATAGTCCAATAATGCTGGGGCGCAGCAATGTTTTTTTTTTTTTTTTAACAAAAAATATTTAGGAGAGTATATTGATATTCCAACTTATTAGCCATATTATTCTACTCTTGCTATTTATGAGCTACGCTATAAGCCTCCTAATAAACAAATAATTTGGTGAATTAAACATGAAACTTTTAGATTTATGTCACATCACAGTCTCTTAAACTAATGAGCTCACCACTCGGATATCCCGTAGACAGCCTCCACCCCCATACTGCCGATATGACACAAAATTAGAACATCCCATAAAGTCCAGACCTTGTTCCTGCTTCAGGTCTGAAAGAAAATAGCACTAATGCAATTAAAAGTAAATAAAAATTAAAAAAATGTGTTCCATGGTCGTACGTCCTAAAGTTCCACTTCCAAGTTCCATGTCTAGTCATGAATAATTTATGTGTGACACGAAGTATTCAATGTGAAAATGAGTTGTACTATATATAAAATTCAAACTTTCCCTTTATTTTCTTTCCGGGTTTCAAATTCAAACCAAATAGAAGAAATTACGTGCAGACGTGCTTTTCCATGGCTCCCCCTTGGACCTTAAGTGAATATCTCAGCAAAGGAATTGAAAAGTAGCATAACACATGTATCTAGGAAAATATCTATATCTCCCCCCACATCTCTCCTCTCTCTATATCTCTCTCTCTCTCTCTTTCTCTCATATTTAGTGGCGCACACAAAATATAGCAGGAAAAGTGTTAAAATGGCTAGGATAGATATGTTGGTTAAGCTATTAATCATGGGGTTTGTGTATGTAAATGTAATTCTTGGCTACGTTGAGAGCTCTTACTCTGGTGTGACCGGGTATCATGATGCAATACGCCGTATGGCTTTGTTTAAGGCTGCACATATCATCCGCAATGGAGCCCCTCAACCTCAGAGCTATTCAACACCACTGGTAATTAATTCCCGAGATTATCTTCTTTTCTTTTTTAGATTGGTATCATAGGATTAAATTAAGACAACAATATATTTATTTGGTATAAGTAAGATTTTATTACAAGTAGTTCATATTCATTATATTCAATGTTAAGAAAGTTTATCAATTGAATTAATTAGAACCCAACCATGATTTTTTTTTTCTTTTTTAACATATGAATATTGTAGATGTATATTATGACCACGATTTCATGTAGCATTCCAATTAAAGTTGTGAACATAACACTACTTTCTCTTAATTTGCTTGTGAATTTTGGCAAAACATTGATATGATTCTAATATGATGGTTGTGATTTGTGAACTTATTGTGATGTAGGTAGTATCAAGATCACGTGTTCTTCACGTGACCGATTATGGTGCTGATCCTACAGGAAGATTGGATAGCACTGAGGCACTTGAGCAAGCTATTTCTGATGCCTTTGGATCTCCAGTTAATGCCCACTTGATGGAAGGTATAGCTGATCTTGGAGGTACTGAGATTCATCTTGATGGAGGGACATACAAGATTAGCCGTCCATTACGGTTACCAAAAACAAGTGGCGGTAACTTAATGGTACACAATCTATAACACTTAATTTTATTTTTCTGAGTTAATTTGGTTATCTAAATCAAGGTTCATATTACAGTACACACTTCTTCTTCTTCTTCTTTTAAATCAATTGTATTTTGTTCATTTAATTTTCTAATTATGTTTCACTTGGGATATGTTATGGTATAACAGATTCATGGAGGGTCGCTTCATGCATCCGACAATTTCCCAACGGATCGCCATCTGATCGAGTTGTGGCCATCTTCGGCTTCTTTATCGTACGAGTATATTACACTCAAGGACCTTATGATAAACTCCAATTTTAGAGGGGGTGGTATTTCCATAATTAATTCACTAAGAACCATCATAGACAATTGTTACATTTCACATTTCACTACAAATGGTATACTAATCCAAGATGGGCATGAGACCTACATTAGAAATTCTTTCATTGGTCAACACATTAACATCGGCGGTGACCACCGTGAGAAGGACTTTTCCGGCATTGGAATTAACATCATGGGCAATGACAATGCTGTCACAGATGTGGTCATTTTCTCAGCATCAATAGGAGTTATGGTCTCAGGTCAGGCCAATGTGCTCACTGGGGTACATTGTTATAACAAAGCCACTGCATTAGGTGGGACTGGAATTTATGTCAAGGCACCCGGTTTGACCCAAACAAGAATTATGAATTGTTACTTTGATTTCACTGGTATTGTGGCTGAGGATCCTGTCCAGCTCCACATAACCGGGTCATTCTTCCTTGGGAATGCCTTTGTTTTGATCAAGTCCTTGGCAGGAGTTGTGTGTGGTGTGAACATTGTTGATAACATGTTCTCCGGTGATTATACAGGGGTTGAAATTGTTCAATTAGAGCAATCAAATGTGCCATTCACAAATATTGATCAAGTAATTGTTGATCGAAACAATGTCCGGGGCATGGTTCTCAAATCAACAGTAGCAAGAGGTTCAGTATGGAGTAATGGGACGACATGGACCGTCGATTTTTCCAGGGTCCTATTGTTCCCTAACCTAATAAAAAATGTGCAATACACATTGCATGCAGGTGCTACATTTCCTAATCATATGTTACGGAATATATCAAACAATTGTGTCACGGTCGAGTCGAACGTGTCTGTATCGGCAACATTGCATGTATCAGTGGATCAAAGCATGGTTGGGTACATATGATATGAGACATTGGTCTAATTGATCATGTTTTTTTTGTTTTCATTCTTGTTTTGTTCTTGATAGTTGACACAAATGTATGTATATGATGGATATTAAAGCATACACAACAATAAAATTAAGTGTAAATTTCCCTATGTTTGCCTAAATTGGCGGGTTAAACACTGTTGTTTAATTGTGATTGTCAAATACGCAAATTATGACCTGGAAATTTCAAGATTTGACCATTTTGGGCTCCATCTTTCTTGGGTTTTCAATCTCAAGACTCAAGTTGTCAATCTGCTACTCAGACTTTAGCCCTACTAGAAAGTAATCCAGCCGCCTTTCTAGGACGAAAGGTTGATTATTTGCTTGACCATGACGAGAATTGCCTGACCTCTACGTAATAATGATAGAAAATTTTCCTTTTCAAAAATTAGAGCGTCTTGAAGATCAATTTGGTCATATTTGTTGAATTACATTACGGCTCTTCAACAATTAACATTAGGGAAAAAAAATTAAAACAGAAATTAGAAGCTCTAAGATATCGTTTCTCAAAAAAAATTTAAAAAAAAAAATATCTAAGATATGATATCTCAGGAAGTTTTCGGTCATGAATTGAAAGTTAACGGCCCATTTTGAACTCCAATTTTAGCTAATTAATTGAAAGAAAAATATAAAACCATTCATTATTATTGACTTTCAAACACAACAATTTACACAATAATTAAGTTGACAAATTATTATTGGTTCTTATTTAAACTCGTCATTGTAACCACTTGTCTTTATCTATATTCTATATATTACTAAAAGCTAAAGCGTAGCGTTTAATGCTGCAACTCTCACATTGCGCCACATTAGATTTAGGATTTTGTGTGATCATTTTCAGTTTAAAGGAGGAAGAAAAAAAAAACAAAATAAAAAAATGTTGAAGCCGTTCAAGCTTTAGTGTTTTTTTTTTTTTTTTTTTTCTTTCCAATTTTCCTATAGTTGTTTTTAACATTTATTTTTTTAATATTTACACTTTTGTAACCTTTTTCTCTCCCTTACCATTTCATCTTCCCACTACTTCTTCAATCTTTCTCCTTCCCTTACATTTTCATCTCCCCACTACCCTCTACATTAATATTATTCATCCTCTTTCCCTTCATCTTTTTTTATTTTTGTCTCTTCTTATTTATACCCTCTTACTATAAATTTATCACTATCTCTTCTATTCTATGCATAGTTTTCCCTCACAAAAAAAAATGGTTCTCTCTCTCTCTCTCTCTCTCTCTCTCTCTCTCTCTCTCTCTAAATTTTTTGGTGAATTTTTTTATTTTTCTTGCATCTCTACTTTAGGTGGATAATTTTTTATATTCTTTAAAACTCTATTTTGGGTTAATTCTAATTAGTTTTGTTTTTTAAATTTTTTTTTTCCTTGATTGTTAAATGTTATCCTATTACGTTCTAAAAAATTAAATATAGCATATAAAAATATACCATTATTTTATTGCATAGCATAATTTGGATAATTTGGTATTTATTCTATTACATATCATGATTTTTTATAGTGCTCAATTTAAATGTTAAACTATGAGACTTTACTAATTTTTATTTATTTTCTAATATTTTGTAGTAAACAAAGTACTCTTAATAGTTGTATTAGAAGTACTCTATAATGCCATTCATTTAAAGAAAAGTAAAAGCCTAGCCAAACGAAAATAATCGAATAGGTGACAAATTTTAACTTTTGCAATTTTATTTTTATTATTATTATTTTATAACAATGCATATATAGAAATTTAATTCTTAGATTTTGCTAATAATTGTTTATTTGATAACATGTTTTGAGTGGCCGAAATTATAATTTCTACAAAGAAAATAACCTTAATAAATTATCAAAAACAAAATTTTGTCCTAATATTAGTTCAATTAATCATTGTTAAGTTATATTAATTTTTTTTAGTTTACGTTTTTTTGGTATTTTGGATTATTCTTATATTACATTTATGATTGTTCCTATAGTAAATAAAAATATAATTACGAAATATATTACTCATTATTACATTAGTTTAAATTGTAAAAAAAAAAATTAATAAAACTACCATAAAAATAATTATTATGCGTAATGCGCGGATTCGCGGCTAGTTTACAACTAATAACTAGTCTCTTCAACAGTAATGAAATTTTTTGTAACTCAATAATTATTAAGATATATCATATATCAATGTTTTTTTTTACTCAAGAAATTTTTTGACTACAATAAGAGATGTTTAGAGAAAAAAATTAGGTGTGCGGAAGAAAATGTATTACTTTTTTTCCCTTTCAACTCTCTCTAGTTTCTTTGGTTATGACTTATGACAATAATGAAAAAGTCCATAGTTTTTTTTTTTTTTTTTTTGGATGAGAAGTCTAAAACTTTTATTAAAGATCAGAAAAGTTTTTTACATCTTTGATCAGGCAATGAAATCAGACACGTCAATGCGTGTTTTGCTAATAAGTGAGCTGCTTTGTTACCTTGTCTCCTAACGTGGAAAAATTCAATCTTACGGAAATCCTCACCCAACTCCTGCATACCTTGAACGATGGCGGACACAGAGGAGGGCGATTTGGATTCGTCACTCAATGCGCGATGAATAATAAGCGAATCTCCTTCAATGACAACTTCTTGAACGCCAATGTCGTTTGCAAATATCAAGCCTGTTTCATATGCCATAGCTTCGGCCTCCACAACGCCCAACGGTGCATCCAACCTCTTGCTCAAAGCGGCTTCTATTCTGCCCAAATCATCTCTGACAATCACACCAATGCCCACTGCTCTATGTTGCGCAAAAACCGCAGCATCTACGTTGACTTTGAAGACATTTCTTGGTGAGGGGACCCATACACTCCTATCTTCAACCATAGTGTCTTTTGAGGCCATGCATGCCGTGGCAGCTCTATACTCCTCCAAGTAGTGCATAGCCCAAAAGACCACCTCTCTGCCCGTTCTGCTCTTCCCTCCTGAGCCACCTTGTCTTCATCTACACGATTCTCCACCAAGTCCCACAACATTTACATGAATGAATGCACACTATCTCGAATCGGCAACACAGCTAATTTCGACCATGACCAGACTTCTCTCGCCTGCGGGCACGACCAAAACAAATGACCAGTCTCGGCATCCACTCCGCATCCATCACGGGTCTGATCTCTCTTCTTCTTCTTTTTTAATTTATGTTATGGTCCCTACGTCAGAATTTATGTTTTAAAAATAAAATTTTACTCCTTTTTTTTTTTGGGTAAACTGGATGTATTAAACACGAAGGTAGGAAACAACAACACTGCTATTACAGCGCCTAGAATACAGAGTTCCTAAGGCATCAAGCCTGATTTGTTCCAAAATACAAACGGGGAGTTAAATCAAAAGAAACAAAATTAGAGAGCATCCCAGCACCCATTCTTGCCAAAACGTCCGCAAAACAATTAGCTTCCCTAAAGCAGTGTTGAATCCTGTGATGGGGAATCCTATTGAGAAGGTGCCTACAATCATCAACCAGAGGGGATAAATTTTACTTAAAACCATAAGTATGGCTAGCCATGTTAACATGGATGGCTAGAAGGAAAGGTGTAATGTTGAAATCATATTTATTTTCCACAACAATCTGAAACCATTGGGTTTGGAAGTTTAGGGGGAGAGGAGAGTAGGGATAAAAGGAGAGAGAAGGAGAGGAGAAAAGAGGGATAATTTGATAATTTTTTTTTTTTTTAATATAATGTATGCTATCTCTTTTATTTTTAAAAACATTTTATAAAGAATTGAAAAAGGTATTAAAAAAATTTTGTAATTTTTTTTTCATAAAATATTTTTTAAAATAGTTTATTAATGTATACTTTTTTATAATATGAAAAAAGAGCATAAAGGAAAATATCAAGTTTTTATGTAGACAATTTCGTAGTTTTTTTTTTTTTTTTTTTGAGAAAAATTTCGTCGTTAATACGTTTGTAAGTCCAATAATATTGTGGCTTATAGTTTTCTGCTAAAACTCATTTTGTTGTCTCGGTTTAGTTGGAAGATCTTTCTTAAGCTTTTGGTGTTGCCTTGTGCTGATGTTGTACCTTAAAGACTTATTTAAATAAAAGAAAAACATTTTACTCAAAAAAAAAAAAATCATTCAGAAAACCCAAAAAAACAATCATTCATTTGAATGGTTACAGCCTCTTCACTTTCTGTTAATGAGGCTCTTCTGTTTCTTGTCATCGCCTCTATACAAAACTGTACCTTTTTCTCCATTTAGTACTGTTGTGCCAAACCAAACAACACCCACAAGGTGGAAAACCTTTTCCCACATTTTCCAACAATGCTCACACCAACGAGCCCTGAGTCCAGGCAAACAAGCCCATGCCCGCATGATTGTAACTGGGTTTCAGCCCACTGTCTTTGTTACCAACTGTTTAATGCAAATGTATGTGAGATGTGGTAGCTTGGAATATGCGGACCATGTGTTTGATAGTATGTGTCAACGAGACATAGTGTCTTGGAACACTGTGATTTTTGGGTATGTGGGATGTGGGAAGATGGGGTTTGCACAGTCAGTTTTTGACTCAATGCCTGAGAGGGATGTCGTGTCATGGAATTCTTTGATTTCAGGGTACTTGCAGAACGATGATTATTGTGAAGCTGTTGATGTTTTTGTTAAAATGCAGAAAATGGGAACAGTGTTTGATCATACTACGTTGGCTGTTGTTTTAAAAGCATGTTCTTTAATGGAAGACATTGACTTGGGGATTCAGATTCATGGAAATGCAGTGCAGAGAGGTTTCAATAACGATGTGGTAACAGGAAGTGCTCTTGTTGATATGTATGCTAAATGTAAGAAATTAGATGACTCTATTCAGGTTTTCCACGAAATGCCTGAAAAGAATTGGGTTTCTTGGAGCGCTGTTATTGCGGGTTGTGTTCAGAATGATCAGTTCATTAGGGGCTTAGAACTGTTCAAGAAGATGCAGATGGCAGGAGCCATTGTTAGTCAATCTATTTATGCTAGTGTTTTCAGGTCCTGTGCAGGCTTATCTGCATTTAGGTTAGGCATGCAGTTGCATGGACATGCTTTAAAGGCCAACTTTGGATCTGATGTCATTGTGGGAACTGCCACTCTAGATATGTATGCAAAATGTGACAGCATGCCTGACGCTCAAAAGGTATTTAACTCATTGACAAACCGCAGTTTGCAATCTTACAATGCCATTATTGTTGGGTATACTCGAAGTGATCAAGGTTTTAGAGCTCTGGAGCTATTTCTGCTTTTACATAAATCTGGCCTTGGTTTTGATGAAATAAGTCTATCTGGTGCATTTAAGGCATGTGCAGTGATCAAAAGCCATCTGGAGGGACTTCAATTGCATGGATTAGCAGTCAAGAGTAGTTTGAGGTCAAATATTTGTGTGGCAAATGCCATGTTGGACATGTATGGTAAATGTGGATCTCTGTTTGAAGCTTGTTTTGTGTTTGATGAGATGGGAAGAAGAGATGCTGTATCTTGGAATGCAATTATTGCAGCTCATGAGCAAAATGAAAACAGAGAGGAAACACTTTCACTATTTCTTTCGATGCTTCGATCAAGAATGGAACCTGATGATTTCACCTATGGCAGTGTTTTAAAAGCTTGTGCAAGTCAGCAAGCTTTAAACTGTGGCATGGAGATCCATAACAGAATTATCAAATCTGGAATGGGGTTGGATGTGTTTGTTGCAAGTGCCCTTGTGGATATGTACTGCAAGTTTGGTATGATGGAAGAGGCAGAAAAGATCCATGACAGAACAGAAGAGCCAAATATGGTTTCATGGAATGCCATAATTTCTGGATTCTCACTACAAAATCAAAGTGAGAGTGCTCAGAGATTTTTCTCTCAGATGTTAGAGAGGGGTGTAAACCCCGACAACTTCACTTATGCAACAGTTATTGATACTTGTGCTAATTTGGCTACCATTGGACTTGGGAAGCAAATCCATGCACAAATAATTAAGCTGCAATTGCAATCAGACGTATATATAACCAGCACTCTTGTTGATATGTACTCAAAATGTGGAGTCATGCAAGACTCCCAACTAATATTTATGAAAGCACTTAGGCGAGATCCTGTGACATGGAATGCCATGATCTGTGGCTATGCTTACTATGGTCTTGGAGAAGAGGCCCTAACAACTTTTGAGAATATGCAGCTTGAAAATGTGAAACCAAACCATACCACTTTTGTTTCAGTTCTCCGCGCCTGTGGGCACGTTGGGCATGTTGAGAAGGGGTTGCAATACTTCCATTCTATGCTAAGCGACTATGGTTTAGATCCTCATTTGGATCATTATTCATGTATGGTGGATATATTAGGCAGGTCCGGTAAAGTTAATGAGGCTTTGAAGCTTATTCAAGAGATGCCTTTTCAAGCTGATGATATTATATGGAGAAATCTTCTTAGTATTTGCATGATGCATGGGAATGTAGAGGTGGCAGAAAAAGCAGCCAATTCCCTCCTGCAATTAGACCCTCAAGACTCTTCTGCTTATATCCTTTTATCAAATATCTATGCTCATGCAGGTATGTGGGGTGAAGTTTCAGAGATGAGAAAAATAATGAAGTACAATAAGTTAAAAAAGGAACCGGGTTGCAGTTGGATTGAGGTAAAAGATGAGGTTCACACCTTTCTTGTGTGCGACAAGGCTCATCCTAGATGCAAAGATATATATGAGAAGCTTGGTGTGCTAATTAATGAGATGAAGTGGGATGGATATGTTCCAGATATTGATTTTGTGCTTGATGAGGGAATTGAAGAACTCGAAGAGCAAGAAGAGCTTAGATCTTGCGTGTATATTATGTAGTTTTACAACCACAGGACAAAAATGAGTTTTTTCAATTATTTGGCTGTGATGGAAATTCAGAATTATTCAGGAACAGATACAAAAGAGTTGGACACTAAGTCCAGCAGCTCATTCAGCAGGACCTGGAGTTCTGTTATTTGATTGATTTGTGGAAGGACCACACAACTTGTGACATTGCACTAGGATTTGTCTTATATAATTTGAGAGTTCTTAGAAATTTTGAGATCATTGTCGTCGTGTTTAAGAAGAAATGGTAAGAACTGGGGTTATAAAGATGACATGAGGCTGAGGTTGACTGATGGTGACATGAGGGAAAAGGGTAAAATGGGAAGTATTACCGGTGATGGGTGGTGACTGCAGGTGTGCTAGTGATGGGAGGCCTGCTGGTGTAGGTCTTGCCAACGGAGCTGGCGAGGAGGAGGTGAGGCAGTCTTTAGTATCACAGGTGAGGGGAGAGAGAATAAAATAAATGAGTAACTCTTCGATGTTTCAGAATTTGCTAGGTGCAACCAAGAGTTTTTCTTCACCTGAAGAAGCTAAATCCTTTTGCTTGGATACCATTGAAGAGGAGATCTCTATATTGGAAAAGGAGCTCCCAGTAGCTCATCAACGTATGATTTATTGCCATAGTGATTTTCAATATGGTAACATAACGATTGATGAAGAAACTAATTCCATAACCATCAGCGTAATATTATTTTTCTTTTTGCTGGTTATCGAAATTTTCCTTTGCAGAACTGGAATCTCTAGGTGATAAAGCCATGTTTTGAATTTTCTCATAAAACATGTATTGTTATGACATGACGAGGATGTACAATTGTTTGGTATTCCCTGTGGAATGCAACATATAGGAGATTCGAATACTTCACCTGTTTATCACTTCATGCCTGTACAGTACATGTTGGTCCGAAAATTTGTTGATTTGTGCTAGATTGAATAAGAGCTTTCATGTGCCTTCTAATTTTGAACTCCGCATTTCTTTTCTTATTTTGAGAGAGAGAGAGAGAGAGAGGGAAATACTTTTCTTTTTGTCTTCCCACCTAATGTGCATCTAATTCCAAAAGAAGAGCGAAAAGCAAAATACTTTGAAACTCGTCATTCTCTATTCAGGTTTTCAAGGCTAGTAAGAATTATTGGAACTTTGAAGTGAATATAGAAATTACTGTTAACGAGGTCAATGGGGATCGATTTAGGTTAACTGGTCAGGTAGTAGCTGCTTTGATAACATTGCCTTTTGTTTCAGTACAACATAAACAACTCTCCCTCACTCTTACACAAGACCCGGTGATTTCCATCCAACAGTATTGACTACTGAAGTATAACAAAATTGAATTAAAAATAAAAAAATTGTCCCAATTATATAAACAAAGGGATTGCCAAATTAGCGATGTTTCGACTGCTAACATACTCAGTGCTCTCAGCGATTTCCTTCAAACTAGTCCAAGATTTTCTTCTTCGTTTACTTGAGCTAACACTTTTTTCTACATCTATTGGGGTAGAATTATTTTCAGGTCCAGCTGGTTTCTTCAATGCTGATCGATTCCTCTTTCTCCTTCTAGCCTCCAACAAATTAGAACCACTACTCACCAATGGAGTCATAGGACCATCTGTAGTAGGGACCAATGGAGTTACAGGACCATTTGTGGTAGGATTCTCCCTGGCTAAGGCTGGTGAAGCTATCTCATTTGTTTTATAGGTATCATCTTTGCCTCTGGTGACCTTCTCCAAGCTAGTGCACTTCTGAAGCCTGGATTTTGCAAGTTCTGATTTTAAAGATGTTTTGGCCTTTGAGGGACATATCTCTTTCATATGTCCTTTTGGGGTCCCTCTCCTTAGATTCCAATGTGAACAGAAGTAACACTTGTACACCACATTGTTCTGTGTAAAACCATTACTTTTCTTGCGCCTATGTCTTGCCTTTGCCCTATTCTTTTCTATTCGAACTGTGCAGTTAAACCCAGGCTGAAGAATTGTTTCACATCTGCAATACGGTTACGTGGCAATCAGAGTCACTCTATATGTTCTTTACCACAAAAGGAAAGACCTTAACTTATAAGTCCAACAAGCTATACAAATGAAACCAACAAACAATCCAAATCAATGTTGGTGGCATACTTTTCCTCTAGAATTCATGATAAGTAGATGTTGTTAGTGCAATTTGAAAGTAATAGGAAACAACCATTTCCTTGCTTCCATGTAAATAGGTAATCAAGCAAAAAATATATATTATCATATAATCAGTGGGTAGTTCAACTAATAAAATTCTTACAGTTATTAAGGATATCCAACAAGGTGAATATAAAATTAAAAAAATTAAAATTAAAACAACAACTATTTGAAGAACTCCATTTGATACATCATATTTGCCAATCAATTTAAGACCAATATTTTTATTTAAATTTCAATACCCTACAGGTTACATGATATTATACACTAATGCAACTCTTTAATGCACAAAATCACCAAGCCGATTAATGCCACACTGAAGACTTGAGACAGGTCAAGAAATAAAAATCTCTCGGTCAAATGATATGTCCTAACAAAGACCAAGTAGCTAGATTCCTGTTGGGACTAAGATGTTGTCAATACTGAACTAAGCAAAATTTGCACCAAAGAGACTTGGCAAATGGGAAGATAATAAAAGTTCATCTATTCATGGTTTGAGAGACAAAAACCCATGTGTAGGTTCTAGTTGTTTCAATGAAGCTTATGATTTGTATTAGATTCCTGAAGGTTTATGCCTGTGGTTTGGACAGTGATTTCATATGCATATCGTCTCACTGGTCTTAAGGGTGTTGAAAATTTCCAAGATTTCTATTAAACTTCTTTGCATATATTAATGAAGGTGATAGAGACATGCCAACTACTTTTCACATTGACTTACTCTAACCAATTTCGAGCATAACTGCAAAAAGAACATCCTCATTCGATCTAATCACTCGAATTCCAATTAAATTTCTTCCAAATTACATTAAGTAGAACACCTAAGAACATATTATTCCACACTTCCAACACGTTTAATTCTTTAGCATTAGCATTGGCTAGCACAACAAATAAACAAAAATCTCAATTTAAATTCTCCCCAATGCAAAGACTCAGCTCTTGCATTAAAAGCTTATTTAGACAAAACCACATAACTCTCAGTATAATTACATGCATCTTCAAAGGATTAAAAAGTTTGTGCATGTGCACCTCCATGCACATCAGTTATTTTGATGATCGAAACTAAATTAATGCCAATGGAACTTACCTATGTTGGAAATAAGGTCTGTTTGGACCCAATTGTGGGCAGTTAGATGGGCTCCAAAAAGGCAAAAAGATGTACTAGTTGGAGAGTCAGTTATTGGTGGCAACTGCTCTTTTTGACAAAAACTAACTTAAAACATTGTAAATTAACATAAAAAATGGAGATAGAAAATCATTTTCTCTCCTCTCTTTTCTCCATCTCTCTCTCCTTATAAGATTACTCTCTGAGGTTCCATCATCACCCTAATTCCAAAAACCTGGATACGCTTCTTTTATATAGGTAGATAGTGGGGGTGGGAGAGGCGGGTTTCAAACCATAGACAATGTCATTACTACTGAGTTATCATGTGAACCCCAGAAGCATGGATACACACTAACTATTATTGTAATTCTGCCGTCATCAACAGGTATAATTAGTGTAAACTAAGCTGACACCAATCCACATTTGATCCCGCATTCAATTCCATCTCAGCAATCTCTCTCTCTCTCTCTCTCTCTCTCTAAATATTTTCCTTTCCCTGCATAAAATCCCTTTTACTATTCAACCTACACTGAATACCTGAACACAAGACAACTGCTTTCAGTTCTCTATTTAGCAGCAATTCAAAATTCAAACAAATTACAAACGAGACTTTCACTAGAACTTCCCATCTGTTCTCCTACTCTATGCTCTAATTTTATTGTCAAAACGGTTTACCATATTCAACAAGAAGAAAAATTTTAATATTCCAGGTGAATTTAAATTTGCAAGAAAGATGTAACCATGCAATCCATACCAAACTAACTATCAAATAACTGCAAACCTAAGCCCGAACTGCTACAAGCAATTCCCAATACAACAACAAAGCCTTAGTTGCAAAACTGCTGCGTCAACCATTGATCCTCAACAGACTAATTAGAATTGTTCACTGATATTCCTCTCTATCATATCATCCTATCCAAAATCATACTTTCTATCAACTCCTTGATTAACATGTCTTTTTTTACTACTTCTATCAACTCTTTGTAATTGCAAAACTATAGGGTCGACCATAGGCTCTCAATGATCATTCACAATATTCTTCTTTATCACTTCATCATATCCAAAATCATGCTTCCTATCTACTCTTTAGTTAAATGTCTCTTTTACGGTTTCTATCAACTCTTTTTAATTGCAAAACTATTGTATCAGCTATGGATTATCATCGGACTAATCAGAGTCTTTCAGTTATATTCTTCTCTATCATTATCATATCCAAAATCACACTCTCTATCAACTCGTAATCAACATGTCTTTTTTACTACTTCTATCAATTATTTTTATGAGCAAAACTATTGGGTCAACTATGGATTCTCTAACAGACTAATCAGGCTCTTTCACTTATATTCCTCTCCATCATTACACCCTACCCTAAATCATACTCTCTATCAACTCTTCAATTAACATGTCATTTTCTTATTCCAAAACCAAGAAAAAAAAGGGTCTTTTTTACTACTTCTGCCAACCCTTTTGTGTTGCAAAACTATTGGGTCAGCTATGAATTTTCAAAAAACTAATCAGAGTCATTCGCATATATCATATATTATTCTATATCATTCAATCCTATCCAAAACCATACTCTCTATCTACTCTTTAATCAAGTACACAAGAAATCCAACCTCTCACAAGAAAACAGAGAATGGTTCGGTGGCGCCCCCGTGGCCTCCGTTACAGCAGCCAAACGTTTCCCAAACAGAGCACCCAAAGAAGGAATAGCGGCCTCCCCACTGGCCCACGTTGCAAGCTTCTGCAAATGCTCGAGCTTTAACATGGACTTGGAATTGATAGAGTTGCCTCCTTTTGTTTGCTTTTTTCCAGTGATCTCTTCTCTCAATGAGATTGGATTGCGAAACCCATTTGAAGATGACAACTTTTGCGCTGATATCTTGTTCCCGGAACCTCCTCCTCCTCCTCTCTTGCCCATGTCGTCTTGTCTTGTGTTCTGTTCTTTCTTTCTCTCAGGAATTTTGACGAACTTATGCAATGCAATTATGCAACTGCCGTCTCTCTTTTTATGCTACTACTTCCCTAGCTTGCAATTTATGTAAGCTTAGGATTTTTTATTTTTTATTTTTTTTTTATAGTCATTATTTTTGGGTAATTTTGATTTTTCCTTCAGTTTCGAAATTTCAGGCTTTTATTCATCAATTGAGCTAAATTTCGATTTCGACTCTAATATTATGTATTGTTTGGTTTCTTTTTTATTAAAAGATAGAATTTTTTTTTTTTTTTCATTATGACATGAACCGTGGTAAGATGTCAATTAAGTGTCATAATAATGTTCTGTTTAGTTATGTGTTTTGGGAAATTAAAAAGGTATTTTTAAAACTAAAACTCTGTTTTGCAATCACAACTTCTCGTAACTGTTTTGACAAACGCTCATTTTTAACTCAAAACATAATTTTTCAATAACTTATACAAATGCACCTTAACTCAAAACAAGCTAATTTTATGGACTCAAAATTTAAAATGTAAGGAGACAGATATTTAGGACATTGAGCAATTGTAAAAAGTTGTGGTACTGTGACCGAGAAAAAGGAAGAGAGAAGATTCTAGAGCTTATGTAGTTCCGCCTTAAAAGTTATAATTTATATTCACCATGTGATATCTTAAAATACTATATTTTTTTATTTTTGAACATTTTTTTTTTAATTCGATGATTACAACATTGGGAAAGTGGAGCTTATAAAAGAGATAATATTATATTGCTAAGCTATAAGACTTTTGAGCTCAATTTTTTATATATGATAATACAATAAAATGGAATAATTATTTATAATGTGGATTACTAACAAAAGTCAATGATATTTTGATTTTTAAATTAGGGTAAATTTCACTAACTACTCCTAAGGTTTGGAGTAATGCCAAGGAAGTCCACAACTTCTCAAAATTAACTAATTTGGTCCCAAGTACAACTTAGTCCCTAAACGGCATTAGTAAGGTAGTCATTCTGTGACTTTCTTCTCTCTCTCACTCTATCTCATACAGTTTTTCTCTCTCAAACCACCACCGTGACCACCACCAAAACTCAGACAGCAAGACACCCAACCACTAAACCACAACACCACAGGTCCACAACCCGCATACGCTACCAATTCATGACACAACCCACAAGTCCGAACTCAAATCGCCCCCAAAACCACTGCCTCACCACCATTGTTAAAAAGCTCACCACCACAAACCAAAACCATAAATAAGAGCCCAACCACCACAGATCCACAATCACAGCCACCTAAATCAAACCAATTCAAAAACTCACGGCGAAACCAAACCAATTTTAGCCACCCAAACCACTAAACCCACGCACCACCACCGTTGAAACCAAATTTGTCATTATCGACACCATGAGATGGCCCCACCACAAGATCGGTGTCCTTGTCCCTTGAAGAACGCTTGCCCAAACAACTTAAGGTACACATACACAGAAAAATACCACAAACCACGGTTTACATACACAGAGAATACACAACACCCAAACTCAAAGTTCACAAAACCCACCCTAAAAACACTAGAAACTTCACACAAAACCCTCCTCTTCTTAAACCCAAACCTAAAATCAATGAGATCCACAAACAAAAAACCACCACCACCAATTCAAAAAAAAAAAAAAAAAAAAAAAACTAACCCATATAGAAAATACAAAATCAAACCTTGCAACCAAGATTCATTGCTGATTAGTGGCTGTAGGTCTCACCGATTATGTCTCGGTGGTTATAGTGGTGATTTGAGAGAGAAGATAGCTTTGAGTCAGAGAGGAGAAGAAAGAAGAAATGTTTGAGATATAGTGAGAAGAGAGATAGAAGTTTGGGTCAGAGAAAAGAAGAGAGAGAATGGAGAGTTAAAAAAAAAAACGTCTATTACGTTTGTTTAGGGACTAAATTGTAGTTCAGACCAAATTGGTTAGTTTTGAGAAGTTGTGAACCTACTTGGCATTACTCCAAACCTTAGGAGTAGTTAGTGAAATTTACCCTTTAAATTATAGTTTAATTAGTTACTTCAATCTCACAACTTTTTTCTAGCAACTAATCATGTTATTTTATCTTATTTGATGATCATTAACTTGATTTTTGGTCTTCAATGACATAAAAAGTAAATTATACTTTCCTACATTCCCCTCAAGTTGTGCATAGAGTCCTTGATGAAATGCACATCACGCAGAAATTTAACCTAATTTTTGAAAGTATTTCTTTAGTCTTCCACAGGAAAGTCGTTTTACTTTTTCTTTTTTTTTGAAGTACAAGTAAATTATACATTTAAATTTTATTTTTAAGTACAAGAAAATGAACTTAACAGAGCAAGACCTGGTATGAATCAATTTGGATGCTCCAAAGGCATGTAAACCACTATGGTGAACATCAGCAACCGATTGTATGGCAACAAAGGAAAAATCGGATGGGATTTAAAAGAATTGTAAATGGAAAAGAGAAAAAAGGGTAATTACATATTACCTATGTTAGGTTCAATTTCATGTTGTGTATTTATGGTTTGAAAAATACAATTTTATTTACTCGAAGTTGACTCCATTATACAGCTGTTACTATCTCCTCACTTTGACCATTAAAAAATAAAAAATATATAAAAAAATATAACAAAAACAAATAAATTAAAACCTAAAAGTTTTGTAAAATCCCTTTCCTAAAAAATACTTTTTTTGTAAAAATTGTATATTGACAAGAGTTTACATTCTCCTTCTCCTAGTGTAATTATCGAATTATGGGGGAAGAAATAAAATTTCATACTTGACAAAAGTTGAAAATACCTTTAAAGCACAATTATGGGGGAAATGTGCAAAATAACAACGTGAAGAAGGGTAATATAGTAAGTTAGCAATAAAAAAATTTAATTAAGGAAACTAGCATCTCGAGTTTTAGAAACTCGAGATCCAAATTAAAACTCGAGCATCAGAGACTCGCTTTGCGAGACTATAAGCTGATGAGTTGGACAGAAAATTCCACATAGATCTCGAGTCTTAAAGACTCGATTTCTAAAAGAACCGACACAGACTGAAGAACTGAAACTGAATTGGAAGAAGAACAAATGATGAAGAACTGAAGAAGAACAGATGATGAAGACCACGGAACCACAGATGATGAAGAGATCCAGATCGCGATCGGCGATCGCGATCGGCGAACGCGATCGCGATCGCGATCGCGAACGCGAACGCGAACGCGATCCGATCGCGAACTCGATCGGCGATCGCGAACGCCAACGCGATCGCGAACGCCAACGCGATCGGCGATCGCGATCGCCGATCCCGATCCCGATCGCGAAAGCGATCCGCGGTGTGGTTCCGTGGATCTCCGATCGGCGATCTTCTTCTTTCCTTCTTCTTCTTCTTCCTTTCTTTTTCTTACCCGTAGTCGTGTTCGTGTATTCTTCTTTCTTCTTCATTTCTTCTGGAACTCGAGTCTCTAATACTCGAGTTCCACGTGGAATTTCTCTCCACGTCATTCTGTCAGAATTTTGGAACTCGAGTTTCTAAAACTCGATTTGCAATGGAACTCGAGTTTTAAAAACTCGAGATGCTAGTTTTCCACATTCTTTTCCGTGTTGTCAAATAACAAAATTTTTTTAATAATAAAGTTAAATAGAAAAAAAATTCCACAATTATGTAGCTCTCTAAATTTGGGGGTAAAAATTATTAATTTTATATATGAAAGTACTATTTGAGAAAAATAGAATTTAAAATAATTTTAGCGATGAAAAATATATTTTGACAAAAAAAAAAAAAAAAAAAGGTAGGAACTTCTATTTTTATATTTGAGAGAGGGTTTAAGAAGGGGTTTTGTCCCAATTCGTCGCTTGTTACAGCCTTACAGAGACAGTAGAGAGAAGAAAAGAGCAAGAAAGCTATCATCATGGGTGAAAAGAAGGATTCTTTGGAAGACCCCACAAAGCAAAATCAACAGTAAGCTACCCCTAACCTTTCTTCCTTATTCTTTTTCATTGTTTGTCAATTATTATTATTATTGTTTTTGCTGGGTTGCATTCTATGTGTTTGATAAATTGCCTCAATGAAAAGATGTCTAAAAAGATTGAAACTTTCAGTGTTGGGAAGCAATTGCCTGACAATCCGGACATCGACATGCAATTCCTCTGCGCCCCTATCAAATCCGCGGTCGACAAATACCAGCTTGTTCCCGAGTTCCTAAAGGTGTTACATTTGTTTGTATATCATATATCTTTCCCTGTTTATCAGTGTATGTGTGTGAATGGGTATTTATTTATGTGTGTATTTATGTATAAGTGTTGTAACTGTGATGTGGGAAACTTTAGGTGAGGGGGCTAGTGAAGCAACACTTGGATTCGTTTAACTACTTTGTGAATATTGGAATAAAGAAGATTGTCCGAGCTAATGACCGTATTGAATCAAGCCTTGACCCCAGTGTTTATGTCAGGTAAGTCATTAGATTATTTTAAAAATTCTTGGGTGTATGTGTTGCCTTGAAATTAATATACTTTGTGGGGTAGCATTCATTTTGTGGTATGAAGTCAATAGTGTATAAGTTTTAATATGATGGTGGTGTTGCTGTAGGATTAAAAAATATCATAGTACTTGCTCTAATGGGTGTGCATTTTCTTTTTTGAAGCTTGATTCTAGTAATGAATTTCTGTTAGAAATAATGTTTGAAAACCAAGTGTTAAGATTTTGATTTTTTTAAGTTTAGTAGTTTCAGTTTCTTTGACTGATTCAGTTCTGTTTTCCTTTCCTCGTTTTTATGCAGGTTTAAAAATGTCAGAATTGGTAAACCCTCAGTACCAAGCGATGGTGTCGATGATGAAATCTGTCCCCAATTTTGCCGCTTATCTGACATGACGTATGTTCTGTTTACCCTTCATATGCATATCATATATGTTTTTGATTTCATGTAATTTGCTATTCATGGGACTGATTTTAGTCCATATAGGTATTTTTAATTTTTAAAGTGCTAAGGTGCTGCATTTGAAAGATTTTTTTTTTTTTTTGATAAGTAATAAAGATTCATTGATATTAAAAAAGAGAGACACCCAAGTACACAGGGAGTATACATGGGTGAACATATCAAAAACGAACATTACAAAAATCAAGTAAATTCAAGATAGAAGAAAAAGTTTGGTTTCTCCACACAGAGAACTAGTCTAATGAAGTTTTGAAAAATAGAAGCTTGAGATCAGGCATGGAACGCTCATGGTCTTCAGTACACCTACTATTTCTCTCCTTCCAAATACACCACATCAAACAATGAGGAACAACCATCCATATATCTCCATTACGATGGCGACCAAATCGACCTTGCCAGCAAGCAAATAGCTCGACAACAGTCATTAGCACAACCCAATAAACTCCAAATAAACCAAACACCATATCTCACAACTCCAAAGCAACCGGGCAATGAAGGAATAGATGGTCAACAGTTAGTATTACACTTGCATATATTACACCAATCCAAAATGCAAACCTTTCTTTTCCTTAAATTGTCAATTGTCAGAAATTTCCGTCCATACAAAGAAAGCCACTCTCTAGAGGGAATCTTCTGCTTCCAAATGCTTTTTTAAGGGAAAAACTGCTCACTGTGGCCAACTAGAAGATGGTAGTATGCACTAACTGTGAACCTCTTACTATTACAAGGCAGTCAACATCTCTTATCCTCCCGATCCCCTTATAGGAGTGCTATAAATGGTATTGATGAAGCTCCTGAAGGCTTCCAATTTCCGATTATGCACATCCCTACAAAAATGTATCTCCCATTGGTGTACCTCATCAGATCTGCCACACTTGTCTCTTTGCTACGACAAATCCTATATAATTCAGGATAGTGGTCTGCGAGAGAAGAAGTTTTACACCAATGATCTAGCCAAAACTGTACTTTTGATCCATCTCCAATTTCATATAGAGTAAACTGAGATAAAGAGTGCCACCCCCTTCTAATATTTTTCCACAAACTGACTCCATATGGACCAGAGGAAGAGCTAGAACACCAACCACCCCAATCACAACCATACTTCACCTCTATCACTTGATGCCATAAAGCATCTATTTCTTGCCCAAATCTCCATAACCACTTCCCTAATAAAGCTACATTGAAAGTTCTCAGGTTTCTAATCTCCAACCCATCTGAAGAAAGTGTAGCACACACCATAGACCAATCAACCAGATGAAATTTGGGCTCATCTACCAATTCGGTTGGCCACTAAAGCAGGAATAGGGAATAAAGAAAGAAAATAAGTAGGAAGATTTGAGAGAGTGCTTTTAATTAAAGTGACTCTACTTCCCTTGGATAAATATAATTTTTCCAACCTGCTAATTTTCTTTCCATCTTTTCTAGAATTGGATTAAATTGACTTGTCCTTAACTTTTGCCCCCAAAAGAAGACCCAAATATTTCACTGGGAGAGACCCTTGCTTGCAGCCTAAGACAGCCACCAAAAGATCTATGTTATGAACTGCTCCCACAGCCTCTAACTCAGACTTACTTAAATTTACCTTCAGACCAGACACAGCCTCAAACCAAATGAGCACCATACAGAGAATCAGCATTTGATCAATATTTGCATCACAAAAAATTAGAGTATCATCAGTGAAAAGGAGATGGGAAACCATCAAAGATCTTCCAGCAGAAACACCTACACTAAAACCTGACAAACGACCTTCATGGACAGCCTTATCCAACATTCTACCAACAACTTCCATAACCAACACAAATAACAAAGGGGACAAAGGATCACCTTGCCGCAACCCCCTTGAACTTCCAAAAAGCCCATGGGGAGTACCATTAATAAGGGTAGAAAAACGAATTGTTGATAAACAAAAAGAAATCTATTGCCTCCACTTATCAGAAAATCCACAACGGTCAAGCACGTGAGTAAGAAATCCCTAGTTTACATGATCACAGGCTTTCTCTATGTCCAATTTACATAACAACCCTGGCTGACTAGACTTCAATCTACTATCGAGACATTCATTAGCAATAAGAACGGAATGCCGATTTAGAACAAAGGCATTCTGAGGAGTTGAGATGATAGGCCGAAAGTCCTTTACTTCCACTGCTGCAGCTTTTTTAGGAATGAGAGCAATGAAAGTTGCATTCAAACTTTTTTCAAACTGACTTGTAACATGGAAATGGTGGAACACAGCCATGATGTTTGATTTGAGAGTCCCCCAGCAAGCTTGAAAGAAAGCCATCGAAAAACTGTCAGGCCCAAGAGATTTATCCCCATTAAACTCCTTGATGACTTTAAAAATCTCAGCTTCCTCAAAAGGTCTCTCTAACCAAACCACATTATCCCCTAAAATCCTTGGAAAATCCAATACATCCGGGAAAGGATGTTGCTCTTGTTGCTCAGAGTATAGGTTCATATAGAATTGTTCAATATGGTCAGCAATCCTATCTTGGTTGGAAGACAAAGCCCCATCAATTATAGATTGGCTCAATTAATTCTAGCTTTAATGCTATAGAGAAAGGGATGTGAAATCATAAAGTTGCTTTTGTTCAGGTGCATGCATCAACCGATTGTCCAATCTGCCCTGTGGCGCATGCTCTATGGTTCCAATATCATGAAAGAGGATGCAATTTATCATCAATGTCATCCTCAACATTATCCTTTGGTATGTCCTAGGGTTCACAATTGCCCTCTAGAATCTCCATATGGGCCTCCCTCTAGTTTCTTCGCTGGAGATTAAATCTTTTTTCTTACACACTCTCTTTGAATGGAGTGTGGTTTTTTCTCATTTTTCTTGTTCCTCATTTTCTATCTTTCTTGACCGTTGTTCTTTAGTTTCTTGATTTGTGCCCCCTTAGTACATCCCCAATGTACTTGGTTTGGCATACTTTATATTATTAATAATATTCTTACATTATTTATCAAAAAAAAAAAAAAAAGAAGAGCTTGTATAGCTCGCGACAAATCTTCAATCATATGCTTCATTTCAGTCATTTCTGTTTGTTAACCTTGATTTCCTCTGATCTGAATTTTGTGGCTTAGAACTAGGATAACCACTCTTAATTCATCTCTAACAAATTGTTGCAAGTGAGTTATAGAATGAGATGTCCTTTTCATGTTATTCTGATTGACCTCACTTGAATAGAGAGATTGTTGAACTCCAAATTGTATCCCTCCATGGACTATTAGGGAGAGGTGAAATCACAAAGGTGTAGTAGCTAACAGGCTAGACAAAATGGACTAATAGGCCTTTTTTCCCTAAGGCTTAGATGCTAATGTATCATATTCTTTCCCTGAAAGTCATTTTCTTATCAATCAAGGAAAGGAAGAAGAACATAGCAGTTAATCTTTCTGGTCTGTTCTACCATTGGATTGCATGCCCTTATACCTCAAGAGCCATAGTATAATGTTCTTGGACATGTTGGGTTAGTGTTCCGAGCAATTCTTGAAGTCATTTAATCAGAGAAGTCTTTTACTTTGAAAGTTAGAAGATTCTTGCAAAATTAAGTTCATATTTGACTTATGCCTATGAATCTTCATATCTTTGTTGTTTCTGATTGTTTTGGGTTTATGGACCAGACTTCTCTTTATTTGCTAATAGTCTGGTGAAGAATATGAAATGCTTATGAGGCCAATGATCTTTTAGGTCAACTGACACTTCTTAATATTTTTAATGGAGGTGTCCAGTGTTCGAATCCCCTTCCCCCACTTAAGATGTAAAAAAGAAAAAAAAAGTTTTGGAAGAATGAAATGTTGCTTAGTACTCAACCTTTTTGGCTGGCAGATTTGGTTCAGGGTTGTATCCCTTATGGACAGTGGGGTGTCTTTGTTGAATTAAAGGAGTATCCGCAACTATTTCAGTTGGAATTTTAATTTTTTAGCTATCCAGTTGTTGGTTGCTGGGTGGCTGTTTTCTTTCTTTTCTTTTCCCTTCTTTCCTTGTTACTTTTTTTTATATGCATTATCCATGTTTCTGCATGTGTACAAGAGTACGCATGTACTTTGAATATTTACATATATGATGGCTGCGACTCAAAGCTCATGCGGCTAGCAAAACTATTTGAAAACTAATTGCTTAAATTCTGAATTATTTTGATATTGATAATGTGTAAATTCAAGGTATGCTGCTCCAATATTGGTCAATGTTGAGTACAACACTCAAGGAAACAATCCCCAAAAAACCAGATTTGAGAAGGTATTTCTAGAATCGACTGTAGTTATATATTTGGTGACTTGAGTTTGGATATTATATAAGGTTTGTTCTTGCAGAATGATGTTACAATTGGAAGAATGCCTATCATGTTAAGGAGTTGCTGCTGCGTATTATATGGAAAAGATGAAGCTGAACTTGCAAGACTTGGTTTGTGTGTACAGAATTCAATTAATTAGCTCTTTCCTGTCCCTGCTTTTGTGGTCTTACTTCTATGTTCTGTTGTTACATATATATAATTATTTTTTGGATGTGGATTTTAGGTGAGTGCCCCCTTGATCCTGGAGGATATTTTATTATCAAAGGGACAGAGAAGGTATTATTCTCTCACATTATAATGTATTCTAATACCGGGTAGAATGTTAAGAAATATTTTTATGAAAGAAGGTTGAAAAGTGGTTCTTTTAACTGTACATGATTCTGTTCTCAGCCTTTTTTTTTCATATTAGTTTCTGATATTTGTATATTATGACTCCACTGATCATCCCCAGGTGATGTTGATACAAGAGCAACTATCTAAGAATAGGATTATTATTGATAGTGACAAGAAGGGAAAGTGAGTATTTCTTTTTGCTTTTTGTATGACTTCGCATTTTCCAATTATCTTTGTGTTCCTCTTTTTTCATTATTTTAGTTGTCATATGAGTTTTTTCTGCAATTCAAGTTGTCTCTGGTGGGAGTTGTTTTAATGATAAATTTTTTTCTTACTTTGGGTAGAAACTACAATGGCGCCAAATGTATGGTGTCATGCAACATAGCTGTAGAATTTTTTTGGTGGTCAAGCTCCAACTATCTCTACTAAGGAAGTTTAGTTGTATTTTAGAATATAAATATATATTAGTGTGTGTGCGTGTGTGTATATATCACTACTTTATTTTAACCTCTCAAAAAAAAAAAAAAAATTTTAAAGTAAAATTTCATTAAAAAAGCAGAAAGGGCAGACCCCATGTACACAGGAAGTGTACAATAGATCTACCAAAATTAAACGCTAAAAATATCGATCAAGGAAATCAGGGAAAGCAGCACAAAAACACAACCCCGAAACATTTATCCACTCGAACAACGTCTTGTGGATTAAAAAGCTTCGGGTTATGAACTGATCTTTCCCAGCCCTCAAAGCCCGAGCATTCCTCTCCCTCCATAGACCCCAAATAGGGTGATGAGGGATCATGCTCCAGGTTTCAACATTAGAACTCCTGCTAAACTTGCCTTTCCAACTAGCTGAAAGCTTCACAACATCTTGTGGCATAACCCAATAAACCCTTAACAGTGAAAATTCTATGGTCCAAAGCTCTCTAGCCATTGTGCAACGGAGAAGTGGATGATCAATAGTTTCCCTATTCCTCTTACACATGCAGCACTAATCTATCACAACTAATCTCTGCTTTCAAAGGTTATCTGTAATTAAAATTTTCCCAAACACTGCAGTCCATAGTACAAAGCTAGCCTTTGTCAGAACTTTAGGCTTCCAAAGACTCTTTCAAGTATATGACTGATGAGATGTTGAGTGTAACACTCTATAATAGGATTTGACTTTGAAGACATTCTGTGAAGATAGAGTTCACAAAGTGTCTGTTGCTCGTCTTTTCTCCAAAAAGTAAGTTAAATCCATAAAAGTGGTGATCGACTGTAGTTCCCAGCCTTGGTTGAGGCAAACAAAACTGATATTCCAATGTAATTTATTTAGACAACTTGTTAGGTCATCTAAATAAATTACACGACCATAGTTAGTAATATATGGAATGTAAAATATATAGTATGGAATACGAGTGCGTTCCATTAGGTTTAAGATTTCAAAAAATATTTTTAAATGTTGGCATAAAAAACAAAAATGAAAAAAAAATGTATATTACAGATTTAAATGAAACATTTGGGACTAAAAGAATGGCCATAACTAGACATTTAAAACCATTTGACTTTTATTTCAATTGGACTTCACATGGGGTTCCCATAAAATAAGTCTTGAATAGACGAAGTTGCAAAGTAGATGGCTGCATCAGTGAGGGTAATATTAATTGAGGATAAAATGATGTAGAATCTTTCGAGATGGTTAGGACGCGATGCCTATGAATGTTCTAGTACAAAAGAGTGACTATATTGATATGGAACAGAAAAAGAGAAATAAGAGCAGACAAAATATGGCTTAAAAGTTATTAGGCATGATTATTAGAGAATAGGGAAGTAACTGGGGACATGTCCCAGCATGATCAAGTGATGTAAAAGGTTCCATGGTGCCAACCATGATTAATTGGGCTTGTGGCTAGCTACATTAGCAAAGTATTTTTACTCAAATCATATATTACTGGTATATTTTTACTATGATATGGATGGATTTAATCATGCAGAGTGTTTCCTTTTTTTTTTTGGGGGGGAGGGATTTAATTTTGAATAGTTTTGTTACTGGTGGTCTTTTATGTTATTATACTAGTCCATTATGACTTCCTGACTAATGTTTGTAACCCATTTGTATTCTTCCAAATTTTAGTTTGGGTACTATGTAATCACTTAATATGTATTTATGGCTGCTTCCATTGGGTGGTTTCAGCATCAACGCATCTGTGACAAGCAGCACTGAGGATCGGAAAAGCAAAACAGTTATCTTGATGGAAAAGGGGAAGATGTATTTACACCTAAATATGTTTTCGGAAAAGGTCTTTGCATAGCTACCATTTATTTTTCCCTTTTTGTCCATCTCTGATCCAAGTTTATTTGCTTCTCTCTTTTTCGTAGTTGTTGTAAGATTATATTGTTGATAATTTTAAATTATTTAACATTTGCTACAGATTCCTATTATGGTAGTCATGAAGGCAATGGGAATGGAGAGTGATCAAGAAGTTGTACAGATGGTTGGAAGAGATCCTCGTTATAGCGCTGTACTTTTGCCATCCATTGAGGTAGCAATATGGTCAAGGATTTGTAGTCTACATTGAATCTCTTTGTTGAAAATGTCAAATATTGTTTATGCAATCTAACTAAAATTTATAAGTCAAAGCAGAATTTACCCCCAAATTTTCTAGCTTGTGATGTCACTAAGTATCCCAATTTGTCACAGCCACACCATGTTTACAAGAGCAGTCTCCCAACCTTTATTACTTTCCCGCAAAGTAGAAACTAAATTCAAGCTCCCTTTTCAAAACTCACAGCAGGGATCACTTGGCTAAATTTTCCTTCCATAAGAAAACCTAGAGAATACATTGATTCCATGCACAACACACACTCATTTTTCTGCTTTGCTGTTGAAACCCCGAGCTGCCTTAGGGAATTATATGTGTTGCTGCCAAATAATTGTCAACAAGCAGTTAACAAGTAATTTCCCCCTTAGACATGCCCACTTGCATGGGATTGCCTCAGGTTACACACAACTGCTTGCACCCATGTATACACAGAGATGCACATGTTTGTATACTGGCGTGATGTCACTCATGGATGTTAGCCCAATATATCTAGAAAGTATACAAGATTATTTATTTATTATTAATAATAATAATAATAATAATAATAATAATATTATTATTATTATTATTATTATTATCTGTGTAGTAGATAATAAAATTGAAGTTTATGCTTTGTTATGAGTAATTATAAAATTCTTTGGTGGTTGATTATTGCCTGATGTATCTTGAGTGTTGGCATTGTAATTTATATTTCTGACTTTGTTATTTATATTTTGGGCCTATAAACCCCTTCTTTGATTCTTTTAATATTTTCTCTTTTAGTCTTACCTTTTTAGTATGTTGCTCAACTTTCAGGAATGTGCAAACAAGGGTATATTCACGAAACAGCAGGCTTTGGAGTATCTTGATCCAAAGGTGTTATGCTGCTTGATATTTTAATGCAATTTATTTCATTAATGTGGCATTTCACTTCTTGGTGTTAATAACTTGAAGTGGACTTCTGTGGTTGAAACATACAGTGGACTGTTATAGCATTATTTGGATCCAGTGCTACTCCTATATCATTATTGGTGATGCAGTTGTTGGGGTCATTACTCCTGTTGTTTGATTCCTGTTCTTCTTGGCTGAAAAAAAATAGTTTCTCACTCTTTTCATTGTGAATTTGTAGATATTAATTTGACATTAAAGATATCTTGCTTTATGGCAATGTAGACTTCCTGATGGCTGAAATTTTTTGATTTTTTTTTTTTTTTTGGGTTGGATTATGGTTAGGTTTGTTCGATCTTCAGGTCTAGCAATGAATCTTCAGAATCTGATACTTATAAAAAAATAGGGGGAATTTTGAGAATCTGATATGCAGCTTATTTTTATGAATTGTGGGAAAGAGACCACGCATAGTGGACAAAGTCAAATGCTCACTATGGTGACATTTTTCTTATTGTTGAGCTTTGCATGTGGGGCTTGAAATGGAACTCTCTTCCCTATCTTCTCTATAATATATGGTTATAATTTTTTTGGTTTGATCTGTTTTGACCCAAAAGAATCTACCGTATGGATGGGCATGTCATCTATGCAGTCAAGTGAAATTTGTAAAGTTTCTTGATTTCTTTTGATTGGTTGCTAAGTAACATGGCCACTTCTGCAATGGATCCATTCCTTCTTTTACCTTTTTAACAATTTAAACAAAATTAGGCCATGTTTAACACTTTACACTTGCCATAATGATTGAAGAATTTCCAAATTTGGACATTCTAGAGACGGGTTGGACCCATTGTGACCTATTGCAACATAAGCTTGTAACTATGTTTATTTGACACATTATAAATATCTATACATACACACACAGAGTATAAGTATATTTTGTTGGTAAAGTTACAGACAATTGGTGGGTTTTGAATCTATGACCTTACTCTCAACCTTGCTCTCACAAGAAAAGAAGGGGGGGAGGGGGTGAGGAATATGTGTGTGTGATATTATGTAAAAATGAACATATTAATTGGTTTTTTTAGGGTTACACTTACATTGAAGAGAACTTTTTAAAAATTGTATGGCTATTTCTCTTGTCCCGAAATCCATTTGAATTATTTTTTTTTTGGGATAAATAAATCCATTTGAATTTTCTTTGTAGTGCTAAGTTGTCAACTTAGCATTAGTATCTTTAGAATTTGTCTTGGTATCTATGGAACCAGTATCCTGAATATAGATTGATTTTTGATATGTTCTTTGATTTTAAGTGGTACAGGTTGTCATGTGTTTCCTAACCTCCATATGGTATTGCTGTTGCAGGCGAAGAGGACTTATGCCAGTGCATCAGAAAAGGTCTTCTTTATCTTATATATATGTGTGTGTATGTGTGTGGATACTGTATTTGTTTTGATCTGTATTTCAATATAATATTTGCACATACAATCACAAACATATATGTATGTAAGATTTCTTTTCAATTGCAAACAATTTTTTTTTTTTTTTAATTTTTACTCCAACTACTCTTGATTTTTTTTATAGGGAGCTTTACCCGTCCTTCGAGATATGTTTCTTGCAAATGTACCAGTAAGTATTGTTTCAACCTTTTTGAGCTTGGAAATTTATGATGGTTCTCCATTGTTCTTTTATTTTTTATTGTTTTTTTCTAGGTGCGCCAAGGTAGCTTCCGTGCGAAATGCATATATGTTGCTGTAATGTTACGACGTGTGATAGATGCATTTCTGAATAAGGATACAATGGATGACAAGGTAATTAGTTTAATTCCAAAACTAACCAAACTTTCCTAGTTTTTAAGATGATAAGCGTGTTTATTAGACTATTTCTCTTTTTATGGTGTATGTATGAATCTTTATTTGATGGTGTATGTATGAATCTTAAGTTTGGGGAAGAATGGGGGTGTTGGACTTCCAAGCTAGAAAGAGGGGTACATGGGTGTGGTGTGTGGAGAAGCATCCGAATGGGATGAGAAGTTTTTAGTAAAAATATTCGGTTTGAGGTAGGGGTGGGGGATAGAGTGAAGCTTTGGACAGATCAATGGTGTGGGGATTCTTCACTTCAATTGACCTTTCCAGTTGTGTATGGGATTGCTGCCAATAAAGGGGCATCAGTGGCCTCTTCTCTAGAACGGTTGGGAATAGAGGAACGGAGAAGCTAGGATGTTCATTTCATTCGGAGACCAAATGATTGGGAAATGGGTGATATGGATGCATTTCTTCGTACCTTGGGTTTTAATTTACCTCCATCTGAGAATGGAGATCGCGTGCGATGGAAGTTGATGAAGAATGGGGAGTTTGATGTTTGATCGTTTTATAATAAGTTAAGAGGTCCTATGCCCATTATATTTCCTTGGAAAAGTGTGTGGAAGGTTAAGGTCCCTCGGCGTGTTTTCTTTCTTTGTGTGGACTGTTGTATGAAATAAATTTCTTACAGGTGACAACTTGAGGGGTAGAGGGATGGATTTCGTTGATTGGTGCATTATGTGCCGTTGTAATGGGGAAACGGTTGATCATTTGCTACTGCATTGTGGTAAGGCTTACCGGTTGTAGAGTTTGGTGTTTAGATCTTTTGGGATTTCTTGGGTTTTGCCAAGATCAGTTGCGGATACGCTCTTTGGTTGGTGGAATTGGCTTGGGAAGCATTTGTCTAGCATTTGGAATTTAGTTCTGCTTTGCTTAATGTGGTGTTTGTAGGGAGCGAAATTGGAGGACTTTTGAGGACATGGAAAATTCTGATGATCAGTTATTGGCTTCTTTCAGTGGTTCCCTTTTTGATTGGTCTAGGGCTTGGGGACTCACCTCTAGTGATTCACTACCCATGTTCCTTAGCTCCCTTCTTTGTATTTAGTTTCTTTTCTTTTTGTTTTTTATCATCTTTCCTTGTACTTTTTGTTTCTGCCTTATGTTTTTCTGCATAAGGTAGTTTTCTTGAATGAATATCTTTTTTACTTATCAAAAAAAAAAAAAAAATGTTTAATAGATTGCAATAGCCTATTAAAAATGGTTTAAATTATTTTATTATAGTGTTTTTATAGAATTCATAACATGGTTTAAATTATTTACGTGTAATCTAACATACACATTTTAAAGCGTTTGAGGTCCAAAATATGTAATTAGTGAATTCATGTTAAATATTATTGACATCTTGTTAAAATTGATTTGTCGATTTTTTTTTGGTTGGCCTTTAAGCTGTGGTTGCATATTCTAAACACATTAATTCTAATTCCTTTTCATCTATTTGTTAGTGGAGCAGGTTTCAATAAACTGAATTTTTTTTTAGAGAAAATTTGTGTGAGCAGTTGGATTTTTTTTTTTTTGGGTTTCTTCTTTCATTTTTGGCTTCAGCAGTTTAGATTGATTTCATCATTCTCAAATAGTAGAGTAGTGGAATTTTAGTTAGACTTAGTTTTCTTAGAGCAAAAATTGTGTCATCACTCATCGCCGAGTTTTTCTTGGAGTTGTGATAATATTTTTGTATATATTTTTTTATGCAGTGGCTAAAATTTATATGTTTTGTAAAGTAATTTTTAAAGAAATCTTTTAGTAGCTGGACAAATATTTTCTACAAAATTGGGTATGCCTGTAACAAATTTATATAATAATAGTTATGTCACTAATACAATAATTTCTATAAAATAGGCAAAAGCCACAAATCAAACATGATAATAAAATAATTAGCATAAATAATTCTCTCCGAGTCTCCCACCATGTCCACCCAAACTATCACTGCATTTTCTCAACCAATGTATATTCATTTTTGGGATTCTGCTAGAATTCTTACTATTCAAAGTAATTATAATTATTATCCTTAATATTAAAACTCTATACTTTACTACCAATCAAACTACCAAACATGGGGTAACGTGAGAATTATAGAGTAAATGGCAAAAAAGCAAAAGCAACACAGAGCAACACAATTAAACAAAAAAGCAATGTAGAGTAACCCCATTCAAACCAAACAGCATGCAGAGCAAGAGTAATAGCAAAATCAAAAACAAAACCCAACACACTGTATCATCTACCTACGTGCAAATGATCCTAGCCAAAACCCACTAAGCGAAAAGAATGTAGCATCTCCCCAACGAAACCGTCTTAGTCCCTGAAACTTGATCCATCTCAATCACTGATTTGTCAGCTTGCCGAAAAGAGTGTATATGACCGATACTCAAACAATGGATACGCAACCTAAACCTTGTATGGCCTGAGAGGCAGTCTCTTGGGAAATGAAAACAGGCGGTGGTTTGGGGACATTGAAGATGCAGAGGAAGGGTTTGAGTGAAGACTTATGGGGTTTTGAAGGGTTTATTTGAGATTTGGGCAATGAAGAGTAAGTGGAGTCCATTTGTGTTATTTGGCGGTGAATGTCAAGGTTTAATATGGGTTTTAAGTGAGAGTGAGGGATTATATCAGTGTGGTGTTTGAAGCAGTGAATGGGCACGACCGGTTTTGATTGAATATATTGAACTTTGACTGACTGGGATACAGCAGATGGCACTAACATTTTCTTTTGGCTGTGCTGTTTCAGGTTTTGTTTTTTGACATGTGCCTGTTTTTAAAGTGGTTTTTTTCCCTACATGGCAGAACAGGAGACATTTTAGGATTTAACTTTCTCTCACCTTTTGCTTTTATATATAGTATATTAGATTTTATGTGTGTGTGGTCATGTGGTGGTTGGGGGGGAGGGCTTAGGTGGGTTTGAGATTCAAAATCTTGCCATGCAAAGAAAGAAATTGTTGGTGATGCTGCAATTTTTTCCTCAGATTAGGCCACTGACTTTGATGCTATAATCATCTCCCACCCCTCTTCTTTATGTTTATCAGTTTTACATGGGTGACATTGGCTGATTGGTGCTTTTCACACCCATGGTCATTGCTTGTTCTTGATAGAATGTATGCAAGCTTGAAATGCACGTATATCTATGAGTAGTATGTTGGTGTGTGAGTCCTAAACAGATTATTTTCCTTCATTTTATAGGATTATGTGGGAAACAAGCGGTTGGAATTATCTGGCCAGTTAATTTCTCTACTCTTTGAGGTACCACTTTAAGCTTTGTACTCCTAGCTGGAATTTTGATACACAACCTTCGTCATCTTGTGTTCAATTTCTTATTTGTTCTTATCTCCTTTGGTCTTATATCCTAGGATTTGTTCAAGACGATGATTGATAATGTTAAGAAGAAGATGGACGAAATCATGGGAAAGCCTAGCAGGTCTAGCCGATTTGACCCCGTGCCAGTAAGTCCTGGGAATTATTTTATTGACATCAAGGTTTTTTGGATAAGTAGTTTTGAAATTCTTAGAACTATGGTTAAATGATTAAATTCGCAATCTCCTAATAACTTAAGCTTTTGGGACTTCGGCAATTTATCATGGTATTAAAGCCACTTTATAGTGGCCTTCAATTGCTTTCACTCTCTTTACAATTTTTTCTGTTATCTTGTGGAGAAAGATGGGTTTACGATGGCGTTTTATCATCATTGTTGGAGGGTAGTGGAGAAAGATGTGCTAGCGGTCTTCGATGAGTTTTTTCAACATTGTAAGTTTGAAAAATCTCTCAATGCTACCTTCATTGCTTTAATTCCTAAAAAGAATAACGCCTCAAATATCAGAGATTTCCGACCTATTAGCTTGGTGGGGAGTGTGTATAAAATCTTGGCTAAGGTTTTGGCTAATCGATTGAGAGTGGTCTTAGATCAGTTGATCTCTGAGACTCAGAATAGCTTTGTGGGTGGGAGACAAATTCTCGACTCGATTCTGATTGCGAATGAATGTGTAGATAGCCGAAGGAAGAGTAGGGTTTCTGGAGTCATTTGTAAACTCGATATTGAGAAAGCTTATGATCATGTGAATTGGGAGGCTTTGTTGTATTTGTTAAATAGAATGGGATTTGGAGTGAAGTGGTGTAAGTGGATCCGTACTTGTATTTCCACAGTTCAGTTCTCTATTCTGATTAATGGGTCTCCAGCTGACTTTTTTGGTAGTTCAAGGGGTCTAAGACAAGGGGATCCGCTATCTCCTATGCTGGTTTTGATCTTGATGGAGGTGTTCAGTAGGATGTTGAGAAGAGTGGAGGAAGCTGGCTTGATTAGTGGCTTTAAAGTTGAGGGTAGGAGGGGTGGTGGGGAATGCATTTCACATCTATTGTTTGCAGATGATACTATCTTATTTTGTGATGCAGATGTGGAGCAAATTCTTCATATTCGGCTATTGTTAATTAGTTTTCAAGCAGTAACAGGTTTGAAGGTCAATGTGCACAAGAGTGAAATGGTTCCAATAGGAGAGGTTGATGATGTGCATGCCTTGGCGGAAATTTTGGGCTGTAGAGTTGGATCGTTGCCTATGTCTTATCTTGGTATGCCGTTGGGGGCTTCGCATAACTCCCCTTCAATTTGGAATCCTATTTTGGAAAAAATTGAACGGAGATTAGCCGGGTGGAAGAGGTTGTATTTGTCTAAGGGGGGTCGATTGATGTTACTCAAGAGTACGTTATCTAGTCTTCCTACTTACTTTCTATCTCTATTCACCATTCCTACATATGTGGCTAACAAGATAGAAAGGTTGCAAAGGAACTTTCTTTGGGGTGATAGCAAGACTCATTTGGTAGGTTGGGATAAAGTTTGTGCGCCTATAGCTTACGGTGGTTTGGGGATAAGGAAAATTACTACTTTCAATAAGGCCTTATTGGGGAAATGGTTGTGGCGGTTTGGGAAGGAAGAGGGTTTGTTATGGAGGAGGGTGGTCGCGTCGAAATATGGGGAAGAATGGGGGGGATGGACCTCAAAGCTAGGTAGGGGAGTTCATGGATGCGGTTTGTGGAGAGGTATTCACATGGGGTGGGAGGATTTTAGCAAGAACTGTCAATTTGTTGTTGGGTTGGGGAATAGAGTGAGATTTTGGCAGGATGGGTGGTATGGGGATCAACCTCTCCAAGTGGCTTTCCCAAGGCTATATGGTATTGCCATTGATAAGGAGGCATTTGTAGAAGCTTCTTTGTCAAGGCAAGGGGTGGAGGATAGAAGAACTTGGGATATTCGTTTTATTCGAGAATTTAATGATTGGGAGATGGATGAAGGGCTGCTTTTTCTTCGATTATTGGGTGCTAATACTCCTCCTTTGGATGTTAGAGACCGGATGAGATGGAAATTGAAGCTTAATGGGGAGTTTGACACTCGGTCGTATTATAATAAGTTGCGGAATTCTCCCTCAATTGTCTTTCCGTGGAAAGGAATATGGAGAGTGAAGGCTCCTAGGCGAGTTTCTTTTTTTGTTTGGTGTGTAGCTTGGAATAAGATTCTAACGGGTGATAACCTAGGTTGCACGGACACGCCATTTTTGGCGTCGTGTCGGTGTCGGACACGTGTCGGACACCGGAACGGGTACGACTCGCCGGATTCCGGTGTCCGGCGAGTGTCTTTTTTTTTTTTTTTTTCGATTCTCCGACACGGCGCCGACGCGGCTCCGACACGGCTCCGACGCGGCTCCGACGCGGCCCCGACGCGGCTCCGACGCGGCCCCGACGCGTCTGACGCGCCAACAATGAAAAAAAGAAACAGAAAAGAAAAGAAATCTCAAGTTCTCAAGAGAAACCCAGTGAACCCACCCTCCCTCTGACCTCTGCCGCTGCCACTGCCCTCTTTCCCTCGCCGGAGCTAGATCGGCGAGCTCCATAGACGTCGGAGGCTCGACGCCGTGCTATGTCCCTTCCGATCTCTCTCTCTCGGCGACCCACCCTCCATCTGACCTCTGCCGGCTGCCGCTGCCCTCCGTCCCTCACCGGAGCTAGATCGGCGAGCTCCAAGACGTCGACGCCCCGTCCCTTCCGATCTCTCTCTCTCGGCAGGTCCGACCAGGCGACCACTTCATAGTCTTCTCTAGTCTCTTCTCTTCTCTGTATGTTTTTTTTTTTTTTTCTTTCAGATGTCGCGTTAAACATCAGTTTTAGTTTTTTTTTTTTTTTTTTTTTTTTTTTTTTTTTTTTTTTTTTTTTTTTTTTACTGTTAATCACTTACTTTGAACGCATTAGTTTTTTTTTTTTTTTTTTTTTTTTATCCTTATGTGTTTTTAGTTTGACGTTGAACTTGTTATCTTTTTATGGTTTGTACTCTAAAAATTCTATATGTATTATTATACTACTTTGGGTGTTTACTTAATTTTAGTTTTTACATAATTTAAATTCTAGACAAAAACGTATTTTATGTCTAAAAATATTTAAAAATATACCTAAATATAAAATTTAATTAATTATTTAACCGCTGTGTCCCCGCCGTGTCGTGTCCTTATTTTTCAAAAATTGCCGTATCCTCGTGTCCGTGTCCGTGTCCGTGTCCGTGCAACATAGGTGATAACTTGAGAAGATTTAGGGGATTGGATTTTGTAGACTGGTGCATTATGTGCCGTCATTGTGGAGAGACGGTTGACCACCTATTTCTCCATTGTGAGATGGCTTATCGGCTGTGGAGCTTTGCCTTAACAACTTTTGGTTTGTCTTGGGTTATGCCTAGATCGATCCCAGATTTGTTTTTTGGCTGGTGGAATTGGTTGGGGAAACATTCGTCTCAGATTTGGAACTTAGTTCCGTTGTGCATCCTTTGGTGTCTTTGGAAGGAACGGAATCGGAGAACTTTTGAGGATTTGGAGAGTTCTATTGTTCAGATGACTGCCTCTTTTTGTGGGAACCTTTTTGATTGGTCTCGGGCTTGGGGACTCACGTCTAGTAATTCTCTACCCTCTTTCCTTAGCTCTCTCTTTCTTTTGTAATTTTCTTGTCGTTTGGTCGTCTTTTTTGTTTTTTCTGTTTTCTTCTCCTTGTACCTCTTGGGTTTGCTCTTTGTCTTTTCTTGCATAGAGCAGCTTTTCATTTATATATCATTTTTACTTATCAAAAAAAAAAAGAAAATAGAGAGAGAGAGACTTTTGATATCCAGGTTGTTACATCTTTTATTTTGTTAGCCTATTTTAGTTAGCCTATTTTAGTTCTAATCCATAGGTGTCATCTGCATTAATTGTGCTTTTCTGCCGATGATTACAACATACCAGGTTGCATTTCTGTTGGGAAATCTCAAGCATGTAATTTTTAATACTTTTAAAGTACCAGGTTGTAGTACTGATTATTACATAAAAAAAAGCATTTGACATTTATATAATCAAACAGCAGTTCCTGATTTCAACTTAATATTTGTTAAAATGCTAATTGCATCTTAATTTTTTGTTAATGAGGTATTTGCTTATACAAAAAAAATTATTTCTAATTGAGAAATGTCATGTTATGGTTTTTTTGTTTTGTTGTGTGTGTATGTGTGTGGGTATAGTATCTTTGTGGAGACAGTATTACAAATGGCCTGGAGAGGACGCTTTCTACAGGTAACTTCAATGTCAAACGGTTCAGGATGGACAGAAAAGGCATGACACAGGTTCGTTATATTACAATATCTACATTTCTGTTATTGTTCTTTGATGCCTTCTCTTTCTTACCATGTTGCTTAAATTGTTGTTTAATTTTCCAGTAGGCATTTGAATTAATTCTGATGTAATTCAAAGGGGTAAGAATAAGTACAAAATTATAGGCAGGGATCTAAGGCTGATGCTCTAATTTGATTTTTTCTTGCTTCTCTTCCACTCTCAACTAGGGACATTAGGGTTTGAATTGAAGAAAAATGAGGATGAGGGAGTGTTTAAAATTGAACCAAAAGTAGAAAATAGAAACAAGATTTATAATTGCTAGTAGCTTGTTTGGATGGATGGGAGTAGAGGGGAGTATAATAGAGGGAGGGAGAGTAAGTTAAATTACTTTGTTTGGATGTTTTTCAAGAAAGGAGGTGGAGAGATTTGGAGGGGTTTGGAGGGGTCCTAACTACTTCTAATCCCTCATTTTTAATTCCTCAAAATTGGAGAGATTTGGAGGGAGAGTAGAGAATAGAAATGCTTGACTAAATGACTTACCAAATTTACTCTTACCATATTAACAAAATTACAAACTATGAAAAGACTAATTATTCCCCCCTTCCCCTACTTACTTAATTTTAAAAACATCCAAACTGATGGGAATCAAGATCAATTGATTGAGAACTTGAACTAGAATTGCATTAAAATTAAGAATTAAAGCTGGAATTACAGAGAAATTGGAGAAACAAGTTTTTGTTCAAGTCTGAAACTAAATTAAATTCACATCAAAAAAACTAATTATACTCTTACATATCAAGCCTATTTATAATCTTTAACTATTAGGAAATAAAGTAGCTAATAGTTACATAAGTCAAAGTTGTAATTAAAGAGGATACATGGCAGATATGAGAGTCAAAATAAAGGGGCTGCTGGCTGCCCTAAGAGGTCAGAAAGGGTGGCTGGCTGTTTGGCTTGTAGAGGGTGGCTGGTTGTCAGTCCTAATAGTAGAGGGGGGGTTGGTTGGCTGGCCTAAGGATAGAGGGTGGCTACATCATACTCCCCTCCATAAAGGAAACTTGCCCCCAAGTTTCAGTTGGAAAATAAGGCTTCAAATACTTCACATTGAAGGCATTAGAAATTTTTAAGTGAGGGGGTAGTTGGACTGTCTAGGCATTGTCATTGATTTTAGTCAATACTCTGCATGGACCTACTTTCCTTGCTCCCAACTTGGAATAGGAGCCATGAGGACACCTTTCTTTAGTCAAAATCACCCATACAAGGTCCCCTTCCTTGAAAATTAGTCTCCTTCGGTGGATATCAGCAGCAGCCTTGTAGTTTGCATTGGAATGTTCAATTCTCTCCTTGACTTGTGCATGGATAGATTGCATAAAATCTGTCATTTCTGTTGCTCTTACATTCTCCTTCTTAGAAAGTTGCAAGGGTGCCAAATCTAAGACACTCAAAGATTTATTCCCATACACAACTTCAAAAGGAGATGTGTTAATAGTCCGATTAAGAGAAGAATTGTAAGCAAATTCAGCCAAGAGAAGGATACTTTCCCAATTCCTGGGATTTTCTCCAATCAAGCATCTCAAGAGATTTCCAAGACTTCGGTTGACAACTTCAGTTTGACCATCCGTTTGAGGGTGGAAAGAAGTGCTAAAGCTCAATTAAGTTCCTATCTTGCGCCCCCAAAAATGAGCAAGAAATTTAGCATCCTTGTCGGAAACAGTAGATAGGGGTACACCATGAAGCTTGTAGACTTCTTTGAAAAATAAAGCAGCCACATTGGAAGCATCCGAAGTCTTCTTGCATGGGATGAAGTGAGCCGTCTTGGAGAAATGATCCACTACCACCATGATTGAATCACTCTTTCATTGTGTAGGTGGAAGGCCAAGAACAAAATCCATACTAATATATATTCCCATGGTTTATTAGCCACTGGAAGGGGTAAATACAAACCTGCATTAGTGGTTGTACCCTTTTCTTTTTGACAAACTTGGCACCTTTGAACATGCCGCTTAACATCTTTAGTCATTCCTGGACAAAAGTAGTTTTGTTTAAGGAATTCTAGAGTCTTTGATTTGCCAAAATGCCCCAAATTATGCTGTTCAACAATCATCAACTCTCTTAGAGAACATTTAGGCACACATAATTTCAGCCCTTTGAAAAGAAATCCATCCTTCAACCAAAAGTCAGACTTGGCAGGTTGCTGTCCCTGCTGCGATTGTTGGTATAAATCACCAAAATATGGGCCATTTTGATAATTCTCCTTGAAAACTTCAAAACCAGCGACCTTAGCTTGCATTTCCACCAAGAAATTAGTCCTCCTACTCAACCCATCAGCCACTTTGTTGAGAATTCCCGACTGATGTTTCAATGAGAAAGTGAATTGCTGCAAAAAGCTTACCCACTTAGCATGCCTCTTGTTCACATTAGATTGACTATTGAGATATTTCAAAGCCTCAGGATCGGTGTGTAGAATAAACTCCTTGTAGGCCAAATAGTAACTCCAATGCTTGATGGCTTGAACAATAGCGTAGAATTCCTTGTCATAGGTAGAATACCTAAGTTTTGCTTCATTCAACTTCTCACTAAAGAATGCTAATGGGCTGCCCTTCTTGGCTAAGGACACCCCCAATTCCCACTCCTGATGCATCACAATTAAGCTCAAATATCTTGTCAAAATTGGGCAAGGCAAGGATAGGAGCTTTAGTTAACTTTCTCTTCAAAAGTTGGAAGCTTTCTTGAGCTTCATTAGTCCAAACAATGGACTTTTGTTTGTGACAATTGGTGAAAGTGCTGCAATGGTGCTAAAATTGCTAATAAACCTTCTATAAAAGGTAGCAAGACCATGAAAACTCCTCACCTCATGCACACTAGAAGGTGTAGGCCAATCAACAATTGCCTTAACCTTGTTTTCATCCATGAACACTCCTTTGGAAGACACAACTTACCCCAAGAACACCACTTGATCCATCCCAAAGCTACACTTTTTCGTGTTACCATAAAACTTTTCTCTCCTCAAAATGTTGAGCACAAGCTGTAAATGCACCAAGTGATCCTCCAAACAACGGCTATACACCAAAATATTATCAAAATATACCACAACACAAACCCCCAATAGTGGTTGCAACATTTGTGTCATTTCCCTCATGAAAGTGCTAGGTGCAATTTGTCAAACCAAATAGCATAACAAGCCATTCAAATAATCCATGATGTGTCTTGAAGGACATCTTCCATTCATCTCCTGGGCGAATTCTAATTTGATGATACCCACTTCGCAAATCAATCTTGGAAAACACCTTTGCACCTACCAAGCGATCTAGCATGTCATCCAATCTAGGAATTGGAAAACGATACTTGATTGTGATCTTGTTGATAGCTTTACTATCCACACACATCCTCCAAGAGCCATCCTTCTTAGGAGTCAAGGGAGTAGGTATCGCACAATAGCTAATACTAGCCCGAATGTAGCCTCTATCAAGAAGCTCTTGAACTTGTTTTTGCAACTCTTCCTTCTCCTTTGAAGCCATACAATAAGCTGCCTTGTTTGGAAGGGAGTAGGTATCGCACAATGGCTAATACTAGCCCGAATGTAGCCTCTATCAAGAAGCTCTTGAACTTGTTTTTGCAACTCTTCCTTCTTCTTTGGAGCCATACAATAAGCTGCCTTGTTTGGAAGGGTGCACCCGGTACCAAATCAATGGCATGTTGAATGTCTCGCATAGGAGGCAAGTTAAGAGGTAACTCATGAGGAAAAACATCACCATATTGCTGTAATAACTCAGTGATAGCGCTAGGAACATCAGTTCCAGCCATTGTGTTGACTGGAATTAATGCCAAAATGTAGCCACTATCTTGACTTTCTTGAATGAAGCTTTTAGAAGCAAGTAAAGAGGTTGTAGAGGATTTAGAAGTTACTTTCCTTCATTGGCAGCAAAGTAAATTGCTGGTTGTCTTTGCTTAAGGTATAGGTGTTCTTCTTCCCATCATGCATCGTTTGGTGATCATATTGCTTGCCAAGGTCTTCCAAGAAGGATATGGCACGCATCCATTGGTAATACATCACACCAAACTTCATCAAAATATTTCTTCCAGATGGAAAATGGTACCAAGCAACGCGTCGTTACTTTCACCTCATTACCCTTCTTGAACCAAGAAAGTTTGTAGGGATGTGGGTGATCTTGAGTGGCAAGCCTCAACTTATCAACCACCTCTTGAGAGACCACATTTTCACAACTTCCCCCATCAATGATCATAAAACAAACTCTTCCTTCAATGCTGCAAGTTGTATAAAAAATATTGGTTCTCAACCAATCTTCTTCGGAATTGAATTTAGGAGCACAAAGAGTCTTTCTCATCACAAGTGTCAAGCCCTCTTCTTCTTCAAAATCACCAACAACATCATTTGAAGGTTGATCAAAAATGGGTTTTCTCTCATTTGCAAGTTTAGAAATTTGTACAACAAAGGAATCAAGCTTTGTTGGGCACATGGTTATGGTTGTATATTGTATTTGTAAAAAAATTCCTCCTATTGGCTCTCTCTCTCTCTCTCTCTCTCTCTCTCTCTCTCTCGGTGGTGATGGTCTGGTGTAGTAGCTAACTTATCAGTGTAATATGGGGGGCTTTATGTTTGTTTTCATCGAATCTAAAACTTTTGAGTTTGTTGTTGAGGAGGGGGGATTGTTCTACTTGTTACGTATATTTGAGAGAGGCTGAAATTCTTTACGCTCTGTTTGTGTGGGGAAGGAGAGTGCTATGAGAATCTTGATTCACGTTGAGGAATTGTTTTCTAAGCGTTCTCTAGGTCAGTTTGCAAGAACAGTGAGGGAGGGTGAGAAAGTCTTCATTATGCAACTGGGATCCAACGCACATGGTTGTTTCTTGATGCTTTCCAAACTTTTTAGAGGCAAATGCAAAGGATCCATAGTGATTCCAGAGGGTAAGTTGGGGAGTAGTTGGAGAGGCTTTGGAATCCATTTGAGAAAGACGTTATTGCATGTTCGATAGGGCACCCTCGGTTGCAACAATGGTGTCTCCAAGGCAGTTACGGTGGCGGTGGAGAATCCATGGAAGAAAGGTGGTGGAGTAGGAAATAAAGGAAAGGAGAAAATCCCGGAAATTCAAATTTCCAACAATATGGTCTCTTCTGAGAAGGTGATGGCTCAATTAGGGGCTGATGTTGCGTGTGTCAATTGTGGTTTTGTGAAACATAATGGGTTTGCCTCTAAACCCAAAACCCAGCATCTAAATTTTGATAAAAGATCAGAGGTGTGTCCCCAAAAGGCTCCATCCCAGCCAAGTGTCTCTAGTTCCGCTCCGTCGCTGCATGCTTCTAATGTTTCGTTGGGTCCGTTGGTCAACCTGGGCTCGAAATCCTCCTTACCGGCACCGGAAGTCCCTGGCGGGAGTGGGTATTGCGTTCAGCAGTGTTCGAGCTGGCCTACCTAGTCACCTACCTCACCGATCTTGTCAGCAGAAGTGGCACAAGCTGCCAGTGAGCTGAGTTTGTCATCCTTAGCATCGATTTGTGCTCTGTTGGAGCCGGCGGAGGTGATTGTGCCGTTGTCTGGGGACCCGATGAAAAATTTGGGGGTGTTTTCGTCATCTTCGACGGCGATGAAGGATGAGGATGAGGAATTTTTGGGTCCGGTGGTAAGGTCTGCCGATTCTAAGGGGGTTCTTCACCCTTGTCCCACTATTAGGGATTTGGTTGGTGACTTGGATAGATCATGGGGTAATTCCAAAGAGTGGATGCTACAATTGCGTGATGGTCGACAATTGGTGCTTCCTTTGTCCATATATCGATCTCCTGAGTGTGTGTCGAATTGCTCAACCTCGGAGATAGAGACTGTAATAGGAAGCTTCCTCCACTTTATTCACAACCTGAGTATCCCACATCAGAAGCACCCCTCCAAAAGCTCCACAAGAGCCAAGATAAGACCAATCAACATGATGACCACCCCACAAGCTGCAAATCACAGGTCTATTTATCAACTCCATTTTAGTTTCTTGAAGACAAATAACATCTAGCCCCCATTTCCTAACCAGATTTCGAACCCGAAGCCTTTTATCCCTATCATTCAACCCTCTAACATTCCAAGAAATAATCTTCAAATTCATTGATGAATCACCACAGCTTGCTCCTTACTTGCATTCCTTGACTTCATTGAACCAACCTCAACATTCATAGAAGTTAATAAATTTTTCAACTCCCGCTGACCTTTCTGCCCCGACTTGCCCTGTTTCATATGATCATCTACTGCATTAAGCTTTTTATTCTTTTTCCTGGCTTCTAAAACTAACAACAATCCTGTAATTTGCTCCTCAAAACCTTTCAAAGAAGTGCCCACTGATTTTCTAAAAGCCTTAATCTGATTGGTTATCCATTGTGATAAATGATTGCTAACAACCGTCTCCTTGTGAACATTTTTTGTTAGAGATCAAGTCTTCTTTCTTGCACACTCTCTTTGAATGGAGTGTGGTCTTTTCTCATTTTTCTTGTTCTTCCTTTCCTATTTTCCTTGACCGTTGTACTTTTGTTTCCTAATTTGTATCCCCGTAGTACATCCCCAATGTACTGGGTTTGTTACTTCTTCTATTATTAATATTATTCTTACGTTACTTATAAAAAAAAAAAATGGGTTCTCTATCTTCATGTTCAAGCTCTTTTACTTCCTCCAACATAAGAGACTTCTTCCTACATTCTGAAGATCAGTGCCCTGGCTCTCCACACTTGAAACATTTGAAAGTGCCCACCTGTTGCTGTCTACCCCTGCCAACTGTGGCTGTTTGGGACTATTTTGGGGCTGTAATAGCAGATTTAGAACCTGCTGGTTGCTGTTCAACCTCAGAAGTTTCTCCTCTCCCGTTTGTACTTGAATTCCCAACCTTATATTGGCTAGAAATCCCCTGCCCAGACCTGGAGCCCCTGTCCAGACCTTAAAGCTGGCCTAGTTTGTTGCTTCTTCACCAGTAAAGCCCGGTTGTAGGCTTCCGACACGTTCCACAATGATTGAAGACTAAGGACATCTTGGATGGATGGCTTTAATCCACTCAAGTACCTTGCAACCATTTCTTCTTCACATTCATTCAAATCTACCCTTACTACAAGTTGGTGAAACGCCTCTGGATACTTCTCTACACTTCCTTCTTGCTTAAGGCTGTGTAGGTCTTTGTAGAGTGATTGGGTGTAGTTGAAAGGAAGAAATTGCTCACGGAGCTTTTTCTTCATCTTCTCCCAACTCTTGATCTTGACTTTACCACTTCTTTGCTGAGAAATTTGCAATTGTTCCCACCAAGTAGAAACTCTCCCTTTAAGGCGAATAGCGACTTGCTTCACTTTCTTTTCATCCATAACTTCATAATAATCAAACATCCTTTCAATGGTGTTAAGCCAATCTACAAAGTCTTCCGGTTTGAGACTTCCTTGAAATTCTGGAATTTCAACCTTGAAGTTGTAGTCAAGCCTTGGCTCATTTCTTTCCATGTAAGGCCTATCCCTTGGAGGAGCTCCAAACGGGTTCTCAAAATGAGAATGAGAGTCATCGGACTCATCGGTAGTCTCATGAGGAGGTTGTATACCCTGCACCACCTCCGTAAGTGCCGCAACTTGTCTCCTTAATTCAGCAATCATGTCTTCTCTCTCTATATTTTGATTCCGTCCAACATTCCTCCCCACCGGAGGGTTGTTTTCAACTCCTTCCCCAACATCCATTTGATTCCCCCTTATTCCACCTCTCCTTCCTCTCCTTCTTTAGGCCATTAGAAGCTTCACAATCTTTGAAAAAATTATAAATAGTAGCAACAACACAAGTGATCAAATCTGAGATATTTGCAATAGACACAGATTTGATTGGTACAAGGAACCTAGATCTAAATTCTAGGATCTTGAATGGAGGGAGAATAAAAAAAAAAGAACACAAGGAAATCTAGGGCTCAAATGATCAAAGTGGTAGGGAAAAAGAGGACCAAATCTGTGCTCTAATACCAAATGATGGGAATCATGATCAATTGATTGAGAGCTTGAACTAGAATTGCATTAAAATTAAGAATTAAAGCTGGAATTACAGAGAAACTGTAGAAACTAGTTTTTGCCCAGGTCTGAAACTAAATTAAATTCATATAAAAAAAACTGATTGTACTCTTACATAGCAAGCCTATTTATAATCTTTAACTATTAGGAAATAAAGTAGCTAATAGTTGCATAAGTCAAAGCTGTAATTAAAGATGATACATAGCAGATATGAGAAGTCAAAATAAGGGGGTTGCTGGCTGCCCTAAGAGGTCAGAAGGGGTGGCTGGCTGTTTGGCTTGTAGAGGGTGCTGGTTGTCAGTCCTAACGGTAGAGGGAGGGTCGGCTGGCTGGCCTAAGGATAGAGGGTGGCTGCATCACAAATAAGGTGGATGATATCTATTCTCCTCTCCCTTCAAACTTCCAAACATAGCATAAGTTTTTTATAGTTACATGGAAAGATAGGATTCGAAATGAGCAAAATCCCTTAAAGGAAGGGGTGACCCTTATTGATGAATAGATGAGGCAGAGTTGCTTAAGATGGTTTGGTCATGTTTGGAGGAAAGTAATTAATGCACCGGTAAGAAAGAGTGAGTATATTCAAGTTCAGAGAAGGAAAAAAGGTAGAGGAAGGCCAAAAATAACATTAGTAAAAATAGTAAAAAATAACGTGTCAATTAAGGAAGTAACATTGAGTGTGATTTTGGATGGCTAAGAAGAATACCTATGGCTGACCTTAACTAATATGGTGAGGATCCATAGTTGACCTCAAAAACTTAGGGACTAAGGGTTGGTGGTGGTGGTTGCTGTTGCAATAATACCATGTTCTGTGGAAGTTTGTTTAGGGCACAAAAACTAATCACCCTAACATACATAATTATTATTAATATAATATGTGTATATGTGGGTTATTACAAAGATATCACTATTTTTCCCTTGACTTGGTATAAAATCATAACACTATATAAACATGTTCTTGCTGTATTATGTCCTTAATCTTTCAGATTGTAGGTTTGCTATGTTCTTACTGCATATTGGTTGTAATTTTTTTCTTAGGCTATCTGTCATATATTTGAATTGTATGAAATAATAGAAAATTGATGCAAAGCATACGAGAAAATACATTTTACAGACACCTGGTCATTTGAATAGGCACACTAAAAGGAAGCTTAGACGTCCATAAGTTTAATTTTGAGATCAATCTTGGTTGATTTTAGTCGCTGTTTTGTGTCTTGAACTTAAGTGTTTTCTTATGTGACTTTTGAATTATATGTAATAAGACAAGTGACTTTTTAATTAGGCATGTGACATCTGCAGGAAAAATTCATAACTGTTGGATTAGAGGTTGTAATTGCATCTTAGGGATGCAACTTACTGTCTTGTTTATGATTTTTTATTATAACAATTTTGTAGAGAATTGAATAGCATTTTAGCCAACGCTTGTGGCTTTCCTCTCCCTTAATTTTAGGGATTGGTTTGGTTGTTCTTGCTAATTCGATAGCTTGAAATGGCTCTTGGATTTCCCCTATTAAAATCTCTTTTTCTCTCATTCATATTTACAATTGCATAAAAAATCCTCTCTTGACAGGTACTAGCTAGATTGTCATTCATAGCGGCTCTGGGGCACATGACGAGAATCTCACCACAGTTTGAGAAGTCTAGGAAAGTCAGTGGACCTCGAGCTTTGCAACCTAGCCAGGTAAGCTTGAAGTGTCTGCACTACCTTTAAATGCTATCTTCACTAAATTATTTTTATGTGGTAGCATAATGATTATCTTGTTTTGTGCTGTGATACTTTTGTCACAGTGGGGCATGCTTTGCCCATGTGATACTCCAGAAGGTGAAGCTTGTGGTCTGGTAAAAAACTTGGCCTTGATGACTCATGTTACAACTGATGAAGAGGAGGGCCCATTAATTTCTCTGGTAAGTTTCAGTTTTTATAAATTTTAAATTTTTTTGTTAGGCAAGATAAATTTGAATAAAAAAACCTACTTCGTTGAAAAAACATGAAACAGCCAAGAGAATACAGCAAAGACTAAAAATTATGTTAAAAATTTTATTATATTCTGAAAGTTCGGTGACACTTTATGAAAATTTTAGGCTAAATAATTGAAAGTGATCCCTTTTCTAGAAGTCTTATGTGAAACTACCATGTAACTGTTGCTTTTATCTCAAAGTAACATAAAAATCTCCTTATGCATGGAAAATTGATGTTTAATGATTTATGCTCAAAGCCTTAAAACCAATTAGATTTTTATCCGGATTTCATCTAAAATATATGACTTGGCCAGCTTTAATATCTATCAAATTTGCAATCTTGATTTATTAATAAAAAAAAGTAGAAAAAGAAGAACATATGCTACTATAGTTCAAGAACGGTATTTGATGGGGGAAGCTCAAGTAAGGATTTATTTTAATTTAGTCTTATTTAATTTTGGAGTTAATTGTGATGTTAGCATTTTTATTTCCTAGAGTCAACGTTATTTTTGTCATTCAATAATTGGAATTTCCTCAAGTCATTTAGAATTAGGTTTCCTAATTCAATTAGAAGTAGGGTTTCCTATGTCAATTAATGATAGATTTAGTAGTCTATATAAACATAATAATGCCCTCGTATGGAGTACATTGTTATGCTTATATAGAGACGAAAAAAATGATGTACTCCTATGGAGACGACCTTCTTTTGATAATGATTAAAATTTCTCTTGAAATTGTCTTAATGGTTTGGTGTTGATGCACACCAACCAACCATAGGGGCTAGCTCCCAAAGGTTTTCTCTTTCTTTTTTTGCATGGTAGCATGAGGGAAAATCCTTACTTGTGATAATCACATTAAGAGAGAATACATGTTAGTAGAGTGGTGTTGCACGTGTGGCTATAATGGGGAGACGGTGGAGCATCTTCTCCTACAATGAAGTGTTGCGTTTGAGTTATGGAGCTTTGTCTTTGGTTCCTTTGGGTTTCAACGGGTGTTGTTGGAAAAGGTTAACGATCTTTGTTGGTTTCTGTTAAATTACCGATTATTACAAAAGTTTAAACTATTGGAATATGATAAATTTAATCATTTAACTATACAATTTTAATCTTCCCCTCACGTGCAGGTCGAACTGCCTTTAATAGGTGAAGCCCAACACGTGGGATTTTAAATGGGAGGTAAAATGGAGGACATATGGATCAAACTTAGGGTCTCATGCTTTGATACTATGTTAAATTACTGATTGTCCTAAAAGCTTAAGCTATTGGAATATGGTAAATTTAATCATTTAACCACACAATTCTAACAATTCCTTTGGATATTTGGAACTTGGTCTTGTTATGTTTGATGCATTGTGGCAGGAACGGAAATGTTGTACTTTTGATGACATGAAACTTCCTGGAACACAATTGATAGAATTGTTTGCTAGTTTTTTGATTTGTCTCGGGTGTGGGGTTTTACTAATAGTGACTCCATGACTGATTTCTTTAGAATCATTGTCCTTTTATACATAAATTTTGTAATTCTTTAGACTCCTTTGTGCCCAATTTCGTGTACGTTAAGTAGGGTTTTTTATTTATTTTATTTTATATTTTATTCTAATAACTAAAATACTCATTTACTTATCTGAAAAGGTTGGTCTACGAGGAATTTTTCCGAGAATAGTGGCTGATAGCATGAGTCTTTACCTAGCAAAAAGAAAGAAAAGAAACAAAGAAAGATGATAATTAGAATAACTCAAAGCATATTATTGTTGCATGGCTTGCAATTTATAAAGGACTTAGTTTGTTTGGTATCTTCTATGTAATGCCGAAGATTGTGGTTGAGCTCCAAGCAAGTAGGCAAGGAAAGTTTGGTCGCCATTGTGATGGCGTTATCTAGAAGGCTGTCCCTCATTGCTTGATGCAATGCATTTGGTGGGAGAGGAACAATGGTGCTATGAATACTCTGAAAGGACAATGGCAAACTTAAAATTTTTCTTTTTTAGAATACTATTGGATTGGATGTCAATCATAGGAAGTCATTCTATTTCTTTGGTTTATGATTTGATGGATGCATGTAATTTGTGTATTTGATTGGTTTGATCCCCAGATGTATACTTCTTGTATACTTGGGTGACTCCTTTTCATGATTTGCATAAGATTTCCATTACTTATCCAAAAAAAATTAAAATTATTTTTGTAATAGACTTAGTAGAGGTATAGAATTTTGTGATGAGGTATTTATCAAAAAAAAAAAAAAAAGAAAAGAATTTTGTGATGAGGTTATACTGTAGAAATTGTTTTTAGGAACGTGTTGGTGTATGTGTGTTTTTCCTGGCAGGATCTACTTCATATGCTTCTATTTGCTATACAGAATTATGACTGGAATAGTGAGCATTAGAGGGCTATTGATCAAACCAAGGTAAAAAGTATAATTAGTCTATTGTGATGATCTTGAATATATGCTATTTGGATAGAGAGGAATTCTTGGATTTATTCCTGTAAATCTAATGCTACGATTGAGGAAGCTGTCATTCAAAGCATCGGATATGTAGTTTGAGGTAGACTAGTGTCTTGTGGAAACTTGAAATTTTCGAATACACCTTTATGCTTCTATGTATGAGTTCTACCTTTATAATATATGGTAAATATAGACATACTCCACTTCAATGTTATGGTAACGATATTCACATTTGATAAAGATCTGACACTGTTGCCTATGTTTGTGTTACTTATTCATCGTATCTTTAATTACTGGTTGTGATAGTGCTACTATTTGGGCGTTGAAGACTTGGAACTACTATCTGGAGAAGAGCTTCACACACCAAATTCCTTTCTAGTTATATTTAATGGGCTGATCCTTGGCAAGCATCGAAGGCCACAGGTACTAGAAGTATATAATTGAGGTAAATATTTAGAAAGCTTTTTAATTTCTTTTTTATGTTTTCTCTAACCTTTAATGTTTTATTTCTTTTTTAGCATTTTGCTGCTACCATGAGAAAGTTACGGAGAGCTGGCAAAATTGGCGAGTTCGTAAGTATCTATGTCAATGAGAAGCAGGTAAATTATTCTAAAACTACCATTTTATCCATTTTGTTCTTTCTCCTGGTATTGGCTGTGTTATTTCCCTTGAATTGGCATGTGTGATATAATATGAAATCTTATATATTTTCATAGGAGGATATTAAATTCATGCATTTGATTTGATGTAAAATGATACAAAAGAAAAAAGAATTGATGTAACGACCTGAGGAAATCACTAGTCAAGTTACTATTGGGGCTTCTTGCAATCACTTATTTACCCAAGATCCACCTAGTAAACACCTGGTGTGGGACTCAACACATACTCGCACAACCCACACTCAAACAATCAAATCCAATCAATCAAATCTTTCGTGTATCATATCTCCCCAGCTTAAATTCCTGATGTCCTTGTTAGAGCCCATGTTATATTGTAGTTCCCCCAAGCCACATGGTGTTACCAGATTTGTTCTGATACCATTTTGTCATGCCCCGACCCATCACTAAAATGATATTTTCTGCTTTGGTTGCATTGACCTCAACGTCTTTAAAATGCATCATACCAATTAAGGTTCAATGCCTGTATATAAAGTGGTGAGGTCTATGCGACTAAAGCGGTTTCCTTGGGTTGTTACAAATAGAATCAAAGTTGACTTTACCAGCTAGGGTGGTGGGTAGGTATCACGTGGGGACATATAGCCCTTAAAGGGGGTGGATTGTGGTGACCCAAAAGTTCAAAAGACCTCTTAAATGAGGTGAGGTGAGGGAGAATCGAATACTAATTGATTCCCACATCACCAAGGTGGAGGGAGTTATTGCACGTTGCATGGAGGTCTTGGACTCTGATTGGTAAGATGCGTTTTAAAACCTTGAGGGATGAGGCTATGTGTCACTCCCGAAAAGAACAGTAGCTTGCCAATGATGTGTGGGGGTGTGATAATTGATGTTTAAGCTTAAACACTTAGTTGAGAGAGAGAGAGAGGATGCTTCTTGATATGGTGGAAAGTTTAAAAACTCCTCACCCTAATGTGCTGCCAAGTATCTGTGTATGCACAGAATCATTTCTTGTACTCCACTTGGCAAAGAAAAATTCACCTAACTGCTTGTAGAAGAAATCATTCATTTAACTTTGATGATGATTTATTGCCAACACATCTATTAAATGGCAATAATCTTTGCTAAAGACAAGAATAAAATAACATAGAGAAGTGGAAGCAAGAAAGAGAGAATAACCCAAGGGATTAAGTGGTTCAACCAACGGTTTACATCCATGGGATAGAACCCTAGCAGCTCCATCTTTACTGTATACTAAAGTCAGCAATTACATTGAACCCTTAACAGGGTATATATGGACCCTAGAAGCTAGGGTTAGCCAACATGGGTTTACAACATAACTTGTCTTCTTGGGCCATTACATCAACAAAAACCCAATACTTTAACACCACCCCCTCAACTTAGGGCATACGGTCATATAGGTCCAGCTTGCAACACATAAACTCTAAGCAACTTCTACGTAGTGCCAACTTGCTTGAAAAGGCTAAAAAATGGTGTGAACTAGCCAAAACTTGAGGGAACAAGCCAAAATTGAAGCTGAACTGACCAAAATAATGAGATGAACCGGCTGGAGTTCTTGAATACCAATAATAGATTTTATAGGGGTTAGTTTATCAATATCATTAATAAGGGACATCCAAAACCTATACCCAATCAACCAAAATCACCAAACAAAAGGGTTTAAAACTGATTTACAAACTTCTTATACCCTTTGGTTTCTTGCAAATTTGAAATAAAGGTTATTCATAATTTCCAGGAATTTATATGATCCAATCCTCAATATAATATTTTATATGTTATGCTGTGGATTGGATTGACCTATTTTTCATGGCTTTGTGAAGTAAATTTTGATGTTATGAGCCTTAGGTAGTAGGTTCTTTGGAGGCCCGGTTATCTCGAATTAGTCAGATATCCTGTATAGTTTGTTTTCTTGGTTTAGTATGGGTGGATTTAGAAGTTTTATTATTGAATCTAAGTTGTTTCAGTTGGTGGTGGAGGAAGGAGGGAATTTTTACTCCCTTAAGATTTTTGAACGGGGAAAATATTACATGCAATCGGTTTTTTTGGGTAAGAGTGCAGCACTTTGGGTAATGCGGAGTTTGGAACATACCGTGATTGGGGTTAATCCTAAGCATTTTTTCATGTTCAGGGATGGTGATACTGCTTACACTTTGCAACGGGGGTCCAACTCGTTTGGACAGTACTTATATGTGACAGTGCTTAAGGTAGGGGGGCTGTGGAGAACTATCATTATTCCTGCCGATAAGTCACAACAAGGATGGAGAATTTTTGGGATTGAATTAAGAAGAATATTGGAACCTTCCCAATATGCGTTGGGTGGATTGAATTTTGTACCGTACAAGTATAAGCAGGTCCCAAATTATCGTGCTGCCAAGTCCTATGTGGAAGTTGTCAAAGCTCTAGTGCAGGCAAGGTTGAAGCCTGTTCAGCAGCCTTTTATCAAAGAAAAGGTAAAGGATGGTGTAGTGAAGAATAATTTGGAGCCTCCAAGTGATAATTCTCACACACAGGTAGAAGTTTTTGAAACTCAGGCCGGAAGTTTTCCCCAGGCAGCCGTGGGAGGTGGTGAGAGTGGAGAGGGTGGTATTAATGGTAAGAATATCATTTAGGAGAAAATCCTGGAAGGAAATAAGCTCAGTATTCCTTTAAAGTTTAATTCGAATTCAAAAATTGTTGAGTTTGGAAAGTTGCGTGATAATAGGAAGCCACGTTATTTAGGGAGAGGGTTGATTGTGGCTGTGAATGAGTTTGGAAAGAGGCGGGTCTCTTGGGATAGAGTTAAGGGTGGTAAACAAGCTGGCAACTGGGTAGCAAGGGAGGATTATAACGTTCAAAATAAAACAGTTGGGCTGGGCCTATGCAATCTGAAAGCCCACGTAACTTTGAGTAAAACAGTGGGTCTTCTGGGAAGCAAGGAGTCTACTTTGGGCCTGGGTTTGTCAAGCCCATGTCATTTTGAGGTTGGAGAGAGTTCTATTAGGGCCCACATGTTCTGGAGACTTCGAATTGGAACTGCTTAGCTAACCCGAGCTCAGGTAGGAGTGAAATCACTGCAGGCGAGGGTGGTTAGCACAGCCCGACCCGATTCGCTCCAACACCCACTATGCCGATAGGACCAGAGGTGGTGGCCCATGCATCCCATGACTTGATATCGGCAACCGGTGACTAGAGTGGGTCGATGTTGGTGCTGGTGGTGTCCTCGGCCACAACATCCTCTACTATTGCACCGGAAGTGATGGGTGCCGATGGTTTTGGTGGTCCGAGATATCAGACTCAGTCCACCATGTCAGTCAAGCCAGTGGGGGTGGTCCAGGCATCCAGTGAATCGGAAACAACTTGTAGTGACCTGATGGTGTCAACGCTGGTGTCATTGACTTCTCAGGTGGCAACGGAAGATGGGAAAGAGGATTTTTTTGGTTCGGAAGGTTCGGTCACTACAAATTATGATTTTGATTTTGAGGGAGTTCATCTGCCTGGCCCCACTATTAGGGAGTTGGTCGGAGACTTGGATAAGTCTTGGGGTAATTCCAAAGACTGGATATTACAATTGCGTGATGGCAGGCAATTAGTGCTCCCATTGTCACTGTATCGTTCTCCAAACTGTATGTCAGTCGGCTCAAGTTTGGAGGGAGAATGTGTACCAGGTAATGCTTCTATTACTAATGAAGGGTAGAGGGTTAGTTGGGTAGATGAGGGTGAGGGGCTAGTAGAGTCTTCGTCTGTGGTTCTTGGCTCAAAGAGTCAGATGTGGGAATTTGATGAAAGGTTGAGGTCTTGTGAGAGAGGTGATGAGCCATTAGTTGTGGTACCTTTGGTCACTGAAGGTCCGTTGGAGATGGTCTCTAGTCATGTGAAGGAGATTAGGTGTAAGGAAAGTGTGGATAATTGTCAACTATCACAATGGATAACCAATAGGATAAAAGCTTTCAAGAAATCTGTGGGCACTTCGTTGAAAGGTTTTGAAGAGCAGATTACAAGATTGTTACTAGCCATAAAGGCCAGAAAGAAAGATAAACAGAAACTTGTGGTAGGTGATCAGACGAAGTTGGTCAAGTCAGGCCAGAAAGGTTAGCGGGAGTTGAAGAATTTGTTGTCATCTTTAAATGTTGAGTATGATCCAATTAAAGCAAGGAGTGTAAGTTCTGAGCGGGCTGTTGTGCCTTATCACTGAATGTGAAGATTATTTCTTGGAACGTAGAGGGTTGAATGAGCGGGATAAAAGGCTCAGGGTTAGAAATTTGATTAGGAAATGGGGGCCAGATGTGGTTTGTCTTCAAGAAACTAAATTGGGACCGATTAATAGAGTGGTGATTCATAGCTTGTGGGGTGGCCAACATATTGACAGGTCTTACTTAGGTTCTTGTAGAGCTTTAGGTGAGGTGTTAGTGATGTGGGACACTCGGGTAGTGAATAAAATGGAGGAGGCAGTGGGGAGATTTTCGGTTTCTTGTAAGTTTACAAGTGTGTCAGATCAGTTTGTTTGGTCGTACTGGTGTTTATGGTCCTAATTTACACCGAGACAGGAGGTTTTTATGGGAGGAACTTTGTGGCTTGAATAGTTGGAAAGTGGTCCATGGTGTGGGGGTGGTGACTTTAATGTGGTTAGGTTCCCTTTTGAACGATTGGGGTCTAATTCTTTCACTATTGCTATGCGGGAGTTTTCCAATTTTATTTCGGAACAGGGTCTCATTGATCTGCCATTGCAAGAGGGTTCTTTTACTTGGTCAAATGCTAGAGAAGTTGCTTCGAAGGCTAGGCTGGACAAATTCTTGTTTTCTGCAGATTATTATAGCTCCTTCTACCCTCCTACTCTTGTTTCCTTTCCATGGAGAATGGTATGGCAATCGAAGGTTCCTCGAAGGGTAGCTTTCTTTTCTTGGTTTGCTTCCTTAGGTAAGATCTTAACAACAGACAATCTTCGTAAAAGACGAGTGATAGTGCTTGATTGGTGCTATATGTATAAGAGGTGTAAGGAGTCGGTAGATCATCTTTTACTTCGTTGCTCCATAGCTTGGGAGTTGTGGTCTTTGGTATTCTGCTTGTTTGGTATTCAATGGGTTATGCCTCATACTATTCTTGAGTTGTTTGAGGTTTGGCAAGGAAAGTTTGCGCGACGTCGTCACATTGATGTTTGGAAATTAGTGCCCCATTGCTTGATTTGGTGCATTTGGTGTGAAAGGAATGCTAAAAGCTTTGGGGGTTGTGAATGTTCTTTGCTGGAGATTAAGTCTTTTTTCTTACGCACTCTCTTTGAATGGAGTGTGGTTTTTTCTCATTTTTTCTTGTTCTTCCTTTTCTCCTTTTCTTGACCGTTGTTCTTTTGTTTCTTGATTTGTGCCCCCATAGTATATCTCCAATGTACTTGGCTTGGAAATCTTTCTATTATTAATAATATTCTTATGTTATTTATCAAAAAAAGAAAAAAAAAAAAAGAAAAAAGAAAAAAACTTAGATTTGAAGGTTGCGCAAGTATACAACCACCAACAAACTTAGAGAAGCAGATGCAAGAAAGAGAGAGGAACATGAGGGATTATGTGGTTTGACCAACAACCTACATTCATGGGATAAAGCCCTAGTAGCTACATGTTTACTGTATACTCAAGTTAACAATTACATTGAACCATTAACAAGGTATATATAGAGACTAGAAGTTAGAGTTAGCCCAACATGGGCTTCTAGCATAACTTGTCCTCTTGGGCCATTACATCAACATAAACCCAATACTTTTAACAGTCTTGGTAGATATATTAATAACATTGGATAATTTATGATTGACTCTCTTGTCATAATCTAATTTTATATCACTTTGTTCACTTTGATCTCTGTCTTGATTGGCATTTTAATAATTGATTAGGTTACTTTTCTAACTGAGCGTGTGGCAATTACGTTTTTTGTTGCTTCCCTCTGCATCATTTTGTTTCTGCAATGTTTTTCCAGTATATAAAATCATAACTGCACAGCTGACTTTGAGGCAATTATGTCTTTTGTTGCTTCCCTCTGCATCATCTTGTTTCTGTAATGTTTTTCCAGTATATAACATCATAACTGCACAGCTGACTTTGAGGGGAAACATGTTTTCAGTGCTGTGTTTACGTTGCTTCTGATGGAGGTCGAGTTTGTCGTCCACTTGTCATTGCTGACAAGGGCATTTCGAGGATCAAAGAACATCATATGAAGGAGTTGTTGGTAAGTCTAATTTATGCCTTGTTTCCTTAATTAAGAGTTGTAATTTCAAAACTGATTTTATTTTTTGTTCTTTCAAGGCTGGAGTCCGTACGTTTGATAGTTTTTTACAAGACGGGTTGATTGAGTATCTTGATGTTAATGAGGAGAACAATGCTTTGGTTTGTTACATTCTATTAACTTTTAAATTCCTGTGATGCTATGTTGCCATTACTTGATTCAATTTCTCTTGTTGCATAATTATCTATTTCATAGATTGCTTTATACGAAGGAGAGGCTACACCAGAAACAACACATATTGAAATTGAGCCTTTCACCATCCTAGGTGTTTGTGCTGGGCTTATTCCATTTCCTCATCATAATCAGTCACCCAGAAATACTTATCAGGTTTTTATTAATTTTTTTTAATGTGTTTAACTTCTCTGATTGCTATTTTGGATTCTAAATTTCAGTGATAAAAAATGTTTCACCCTTGTGTTCTGAAATTACTTATTTTTATCTTCATAGTGTGCAATGGGGAAGCAAGCTATGGGAAATATTGCATATAACCAGGCAAGTGGATTTATTCTATGTTGTCAATTTTTTTTGTTTTGTGGCAGGAGCCCGATTGTTCTTTCTTTACCTTCCAGCATGTTTGTCATGAAGTTACAAAATATGCTTTTCTCTGTTCATATAGAAATTACTGAGTTTTGTTGTTCTGTAGCTTCTTTTAATGCGTGTTGGATAAATTTAAATCATCAAGTATAATTCAATTGTTTGTATAAGCTGTATAATTTGTGTGTATAACTTAGCTGACTTACAACTTTAATCTGGAGCCAAAAGAAAAAGGTCAATGTGTTGAGACGTCACAATTATAAATTATTAATCAGATACTGTCTGTTCTATTAGTTATTTTTGTAGTTGTATTTGACATTTTATGGTGGATCTTGTCTATTTGGTCTTTTCCTTTTCAGTGATAAATTCCCTTTCCCATGGTCTTCTGTGGGTTCAAGTTCCACAAAATAAGAAAACTACCTTTTTGTTTGCATTTTTCTTTTCCTGTGTGAATAGATCATCCATAGTTGTTTATTATGGCCACTTACATAATTTTGATCTGTATGACTAATACTGCCCAACTCTCTTGATTTGTAGTTAAGTCGGATGGACACCCTACTATACCTGCTGGTGTATCCTCAACGACCTCTGTTGACAACAAAAACAATTGAGCTGGTTAGTATGCATTATTTGAAGTAGTGCAGGCAATTTTTTGCTGTGAACTAATTACTGCTATTTTAGGTTGGATATGATAAGCTTGGAGCAGGGCAAAATGCCACTGTTGCTGTGATGAGCTATAGTGGCTATGACATAGAGGATGCAATTGTCATGAACAAGTCATCTTTAGATCGTGGATTTGGCCGTTGTATTGTTATGAAAAGGTACCAAATTCATCACCTATAGTGGTTTCATTTTTTAATGATTGCACAATTTCTTGATAAGTAATAAGTTTTATTAGAAAAACAATTAGAATTCATCTAGTCCACAGGAAGTATACTAGATGAACATGACAGCTAAGCCATTTGAACAAAGTTCTTAGGAAGTGTAATTTCAGATATATAATTTTTCCCCCACATCCTTCAAAATTTCTTGCATTTCTTCCCCTCTAGATGCACAGCTAACAAGGTGGTAAGTCAACAACCTTGCCAAGCATCACCCATTGGACCTCAAAAAGAGCAAAAACCATATCCCACATCTCCCTTGCAACAGAACAATGCAGCATCAAGTGATCCATTGTCTCCCCACCCCTCTTGCTCACACAGCACCATCTCACCAACACGATGTTCCACTTCCTCAGGTTAGCTGTTAGTATTTTTCCCAAAGAACCAACCCATAGAAAATAATCCCACTTTTGTTGGGACTTTAGGCTTCCAAATGCTTTTCCAAGGAAAATGCTCAACTCCAGCGGGGGCTAGAACTCTATTGTAAGCTTTAACCTTGAAACCCTTCAACTTGACTGGCTCAAACACAACTTATCCTCTTCCTGACCTTGCACATCAATAGAATACGAAAGATCCAAGAATGATGAGAGTGACTCCAATTCCCGGTCCTGTGCTGCTTGAATGAAATTTATTTGCCAATGAACAGATCCATTGTGGAGATGCATATGATCCGCAACTAGTGCTTCCTCATCCTGTGTAATATGATACAACTCAGGAAAGGTGCCCTTCAAGCTGACAGTACCACACCAAGCATCAGACCAAAATTTTATTCTAGAACCATCACTGACCGCAAACTTGATAAAGTGAGAGAACTGTGTCCACTCCCTCTGAATATATTTCCAAAGAATAACCCTATATGGCCCAGAAATAGCCTTAGTGCACCAACCTCCCCTCATAGGGTTGTACTTTAGATTCTACTACCTGCCTCCACAGCATGTTTTTATTTTTCCTACTTTGTGTTCATTGTACATGATGTAGTCTCTGTTTTCTAAAATTATTCTTATAAATTTTTTTTTGCATGTCTTCAATTGCCCAAGTAATTAAATAAGTATGGCCGCTTATCTTAGTGTTCTTTAACAGGTATAGTGCTGTGCTTCAAAAGTACGAAAATGACACACAGGACAGGATACTCAGGCCTGATAGAAAGGGCTATGGTGCAAAACATTTGCGGGTAATACATATTAATAGTTGGTGCAGTATCACATGGTATAGATCTCAATTGTTCTGCATACTTATTTGGGACAGATGGTACTATATCTCGTATTGTCGAAGTATATCTTTTCCCATGAATTTAAAATCAATATGTAATAAAAGTGTTTTAGACAATGTAAACAACTTTTTATTGATAAGGGTTTTCTACCTATCACAAGTGAATAAGTTTTTTATTTTATTATTTTTTTTATGAAGAACTATAATTTATTAACCAAGAAACGAAAAGAGATAACCAGTACACAGGAATTGTACTAGCAGTATATCAGAATTACATAGAAGTACGTGAATCCAAAAATTATAGCAAACTAGGAAAGAATGACCACTCATATAAAGTGCGCAAAAAAAAAAAAAAAAAAAAAAAAACTAGCTTCACTGACAGAATAGATCGTTCAGTGTCTTCATATGTCTGGCCATAAGAAGTGAATTATGTATCAGATATGTACTCTAATCATTCTTAGCAATGTCCAGTTAAGTCACTCTTTAAACTGTTATGTGAAGCATCTCATAGTATAGCTTAGTACCTCTGTTTTTCTCTGGCTGTCATATAAATTTTGAATGTGATTCTGAACTTTACTTGGGACAGCCTTCCAATTTGAGGATTAGGTTTTCAATGATCAATTTAGTTGGGGTAAAAGCTCAAGACAATTTATGGTTAAGAAGCCTAGTTTAAAGATTATGGAGGGTTTCAAGTTCGAATTGCACAAGTAATAATAATTAAAAAACGAAAAATAAATAAATAAATAAATTTGCTGTTCAGGAGCTGTCAACAGTAGCCACTAACAGAATTAGAAATGGTAAAATTGCTCCATTGTAAGTTTTCTCATGCCTTGTGGAGTGAAGTCTTTCTTATGTATGGTAGTGGGTGATGCCGAATACAATTTTCTCTCTCCTTTTTGCATGGAGGAATTGGTTGGGGAAATTTTCTTCAAATGTTTGGAATATGGAACTGGTTTGTCTTATGTGGTTAATTTGGAAGGAGTGTAATTCCCGAATGTTTGAAGCATCGAGAGACCTGTAGATTTGTTGAAGTCTTTGCTAGTTGCGACTTTGTTTGAGTGGTCTTGTATTTGGGGTTTTACGCATTGTATTTCCATGTTTGATTTCCTTATTTTTGTTAGCTTTTCCCTTCATTTGTTTGTATTCATTTCAAGTGCAGTGGGCTTACTATTGTGAACCCATTGTATTTTTCCTATCAATAAAACTTTTATTACCTATAAAAAAAATTGATCTTTTAGAGATTTTCTTTTGGGAATTACCTCAATTTCATATTTTGACTTGGTTAACTATTTTGGTTCTTGTAGTGTGGAAGGAAAGTTTATTCACTGTTAAAGAAATATTGTGAGAAGCTATTTGGTTTAAGAGTTGGAGCCTTTTATATAGACAAAAATGTAAATGGTTTGATGGCTTTGGGTCAAATAGTCGTCACATGTGCGGTTAAGGAGAAGAATCTTAGAAGAATATAAGAGGGTTTTCTAGGAGAATAGTTTGGTAGTTCTTTTAAGGTTGAAGGATAACTTTGTTTTGAGTTGATGGCTTGTCTACTTTTTTGGGTAAGAGAATCATTAGTCTATTGTGGTTTTGGGCTTTGGATTGTATGTTTGTGAGTATTGATAATTTGTTTTGGGTTTAATGGGATTGAGTTGGTTTGTGTTTGTGGGAGGTTTCGAGAGTTTGTGAGATTCAAGCATGACTTGTGAGGAATTAATTGAGTATAGTTGTAATATATATTGTTGATACCAAATTTTGGTTGGCATTGCCTATGTATGTAACGTGGAATTGGCTGAACCATGCTAACTTCTTTCTTGTTTGTATCAACGTCTTTCTATTAGCATTGCTATCACAACAAACTGGTATCAGAGCATATTATCTATTGTCAATTAAAGCAAATTAGTTGGGGAGAAGATTCTACAAGTTTACAATTGGTTGATTCAGGCATGTGCGAGTTTGGGGCTTCAGCTATGGACACTATGTCTATATGTTCAAGGAAAACTTGCTTGAGTTAAGGTGGAGATCTGTTGGAATTGTCTAAAATTCCTATTTTGGACTAATTTACCTATTTTTATATTATTCTTATACTTATCAAAAACTAATTTACCTATTTTTGTTTTCCTGATGTGGAAGGAAGGTTTATTCCATTTCAAAGAAGTTGTTTTATATTTTTTGTTCACCAAGAAATAGTAGCTGGAGCCTTAAAATAACATGAGTGGGTTTCTTTGAAGAGTAGTTTGGCAGTTCTTTTGGGTTTGAAATATACTTTTGAGATGATAATTTGTCTCTCGTTTAAGTGGGAGAGCACAATTGGTTGTTTTAAGGTTTTGAATTTGTGAGTAAGTGTTGAATGTTTATTTTGGTTGTGATGGGATTTGGGATAATTTTTGTTTGTGAGTGGATTGAAGTGTGTGTGTGTTTGTGTTTGGGAAGGTTATCAGTTTTGTTTGTGAGAGACAACAAGTGTTGTTTGTGAGGTTTTCATTGAGTGCAGTTATATAATCCATATCATTCATAATGGATTTAAATTGGTGTTTTCTATAGATGTAGGCAAGGAGTTGGTTGAAGAATGCTGAACCTTTCTTTTCCTTCGGATGTTTTGATTACTTGTTCTTACTAATACCCTTCTGGAGCCTTGCAATGGCAATAATTGGTATCAGAGCATAGTGTCTAGGAAAAATACAACTCTCACCAAGTGCCTCAAGGATTCTCACCTAGAAGAATTTTAATGGTGTCTCATCATTAAATATAAGGCAAAACCACTAAAGATTTCGATAATTTAGTTGTTCTCATATTAGCATTCAAGTCCAAAATTCCTGACATGTAGCAGTTGGAATTGAATCCAAAAATCCCCTTACCTGTGAGGTAGTATTCCAAGAGTGGGTCTCTTGAAGAACTAGTTTATTCTTTCTTTTCTTTAAGCAACTCAGCCTTCCAAAACAGCTCTCCTTTTCACCAATTTTTACCTCAACTCCCATTCCAATCCAAAGCATCACAAACTCCATTAGCCGTCTGTTCTGCAACCACAAGATCCATTCTGTTTGATCCTCCCTGAATAGAGGTTCTGATTTCATGTGGCAGCAGCAAGTTGTACGTGTGGGAATGACAAGAACATGCTGTGCATCACGATCTTGAGGTTGCCAGCACATCTGGAACCTAAATCCTCCAGTAATTGATCCTTAATCAGTACTGCTGCCAAACTTCCATCAGCAATTGGCCTTGCTCAAACATCAACAAAGGTGTGTCCACTGGGAGCTTCATGAGGTCATAATCCATTGTTCAGCGTGATGTGGAAACGGATGCTAGTGATGAGCAAACACAATTGACATGTTGACCATGAAGACTGATGAGCACTAAAAACTTCTAGCGATGAGCAAACGGATACTATTATTATTATTATTGATTCCCCTTCCCCCCTTGGGGCCAAAACTTACTTATCAAAAAAACTAATAATAATAAATTAATAATATTAATGGGCAAGTTTGGATTCCATTGTTATGGACATATGTGATTTGAATGGTTATGATTGCCATGGTTGGGTTTCACTTATCGGTTGGTACCAATGTATATTTTTATGGGTTTTGATGAATGGGATTTCCTGGTTTGTGGACATAATATTCAAAAAGTAAATTAGCATTTGTTTGGGTTTTAATTGAAATTTTGTTTGCAAATATCAATTGCTTCAACCAAACAGAAACTTTATTTGAAAAGGAAACGATTCTAATAACAAAGAGAGACTCAAACTATACATATACAAGAACAAACTAAAGCTAGAGCATAACCAAAAAAAGTTCCAAATATGAAAGCAAACTACCCAATGTTGATCTTTTGAAATCTTTGCTAGTTAGGACTTTGTTTAGTGGACTAGGATTTGGGGCATTACACAATGTTTTTCCATATTTGATTTCCTACAATCTGTAATTTCCTCTTCTTGATTTGTTTGTAATGTTTCAAGTACATTTTGTTCACTATTGTGAACACGATGTACTTTTTTCAATAAAGCTTTTATTACCTATATAAAAAAAAAAATGAAAGCAAACTACCCAATTGAAAGTTACCAAAATATCCCTGTTAATTTTTTTCCCATTCTCTGAGAATGCTGAAAATACATTTAAATATTATTATGAGGTTTTATTTTTTATGGAAGCCAGATTGACTCTGCCAATCCCAAGGATCCCATTCTTCATCATTTTCCTTTTGTTCTCTGGTTATTTGTTTCTTTGAATTGCAAATGTTTCCTGTATATTCTTTAATTCTGATATGTTCTAACATGTGTAGATACTGGATGATGATGGGATTGCTTCACCAGGGGAAATTATTAGCCCACAAGATATCTACATAAATAAACAGTCCCCTGCTGTTACAAGGGGGACGAGAGTACCACCATCAGAATTACCAAATATGTTAGTTTCACTTTCCAGCAAAAATTCTTGATAGATTCCTTTAACAACAAGATTGCTTATGCTTGTTTTTTAATGCAGAGGATATAAGAGCAGTAAACAAACATTTAAGGGTCCCGAAGGGGAGTCTTGCGTAGTGGATCGAGTGGCTCTTTATAATGATAGGCATAATAATTTATCTATCAAATTTTTAATTCGCCATACTCGTAGGCCAGAGGTAAAGATTTCTAATCTGGCCTCAGTTTATATGCTATATGAATCTTATATTTTAGGTTGACTTTCTTTCTTGTATTTCTTGCCCCCTCAGGTTGGTGACAAATTTAGTAGCAGACATGGGCAGAAAGGAGTTTGTGGCACCATTATCCAGCAGGAAGACTTTCCATTTTCTGAACGTGGCATTTGCCCTGATTTGATTATGAATCCTCATGGGTTTCCTAGGTAAATAAGTTAAAAGTTTGGAATAGTGGAAAACTTAACAAGCAAGTGATGCAAGAAGATTAATACTGAATTTCAGTACAGAAAGATTCTAGAGAGAGAGAGAGAGAGAGAGAGAGAGAGAGAGGAAGTAAAGAAAGATAGGGAACTCAGACCTCAATCTAAACTCAAATATTAGATTCTAGAATTCACTATCAATCTATCTATCTTTACAATGCATGTACATGGATATTTATAGCTTGGGAGTTGGTTATTGTTGATGACATCATCCATATCTAACTCACATTTATCACGTGCTTGAGTACAATTGTAACATACTAATCACAAGCTAGATTTAATAAAGCACATGGCTTTTGCTATTAAAAGCTTTCTAAAATCTAACATGTGCATGTGCCACTAATTAATTTTCCCTCCAATTTTCTACAAACTTGGCACATGTGGACTCAACTGCAATAATCATATGGAACGTGAAATCCAGCCCTTAGGCTTGACTGGCCTCGTGCCATGTCATAATCATCCATGTTTTGTGTTACAGTCTATAGTTGCTAGCAGTGCAAGCACCCAAGATGTAACTTAATGTTTTGATATTCTGTTACCATCAGTCGAATGACAGTGGGGAAGATGATAGAGCTTCTTGGGGGTAAAGCTGGAGTTTCATGTGGTAGGTTTCATTATGGCAGTGCCTTTGGGGAACCAAGTGGTCATGCAGACACAGTTGAAGCTATGAGGTGCTTTCTGCGTCTTTACCATGACATCTGATTATTATGCATTTTTCCAGATTTCATTATTTTTACCATGCTTCCTTGCTCTGTGACAGTGAAATTCTTGTGAACAAAGGCTTTAGCTACAATGGCAAAGACTTTCTGTATTCAGGTTTAAATTTTTACATCTGAAATATGTACATATGGGAATTCTGTTGCAACCGTTCATTTTAATTCTTCTTTTGGAGCTTTGTTACGTATTGTGTTCAATTTTTTGAAACCCTAGGGGTGAAAGGAAACTTATTTTCAATTTAAATTAGACAATGGATTTCTAGCATGTTTCTGGAAGTTACTATCATTAATATAAGTTGGATGTTCTCATAACAATAATAATTAAATTGTGTCATTTCCTTTTTATCATAAGTGTCGCAAGTTTGGTGCATGGAATATGACCTTGGAATGGAATAACTATTTTGTGTACTTATGTTTGTAAACTAGACCTTGCTTGCATATGAAAGGAAACTTCCTAATACTTTTTGTCTTCTCCAGGTATCACAGGTTGCCCACTGCAAGCATATATTTTCATGGGTCCTATTTACTATCAAAAGTTAAAACATATGGTAAGATTCAAAGCCACCTTTATTATGTTCCAGAGTCCAATCATGCTTATGAATCCTAGGTTCTAAATTTTATGTTGTTACCATTATTTGGGTTCTTGTGGGGTTGGTTGGGGTTATTAACATGCATTGAAAAATCCTTAAGTTGCCTGATGAACTGTTTAGTCACTACAGGAGGCTGATAAGCAGCTAAATTTGACCATATGTGCTCTTAATTTTGACTGGTAGATGAAATTAGAAGGCATGCGTATAACCCCTCACTGAGGGTAAAGGGGAATTACCTTCAGGCTAAAGCTTTCTGTTTGAACACAAGTGTGATTCTCACTTGATCATGAAGCAGATACCTCACACCATTTACACTGGTATAGCTGAGTCTAAATCAGTGCATGCAAAACCTACAGTTTCCTATCTTGCTCTTCCCTCCTTGCCTCATCAGTGATTCTTTTAACCTTTTGAGGCTCTTGTTTTGACATTCCCTTGACGTGCCAACCTGAATAAATTGAGAGAGATCTTTTGGTGCATGGCATGTCTATTTTTTTTTTTTTTTTTATGTCTGGTGATTCTGGTCAGCATTGTTTCTATGATTTAGATTAGTTAATATTCTTTTACTCATAGCATCTAGAATTTCTGTGACAGAAATGCCTTTATTAGTTGTAGTTTTAAATAATCCTAGTAATTTTTCTTTGGTGTATCACACCTTTTCTTCCCTGTTACATAAAGCATGTCATATTGATTTAGAATATTAGCTTGAAAATATTTATTTTTGATATTGATTTTTTGTGATATCCATTATTTCATGACAAGTAGGTCCTAGATAAAATGCATGCTCGAGCCGATGGACCCCGTGTTCTGCTAACAAGACAGCCTACAGAGGGGAGAGCTCGCAATGGAGGTTCTTAATTTCTGGTTCTTAGATATTTTATCAGATGTAAATTTACCTTGCATAGTTCTAATTTCTGCTAACCTTTCATTTCCCAGGACTACGTGTAGGAGAAATGGAACGTGATTGTTTGATAGCTTATGGTGCTAGTATGTTAATTTTTGAGCGCCTGATGATCTCTAGCGATCCTTTTGAGGTTCAGGTATCAGCTCATGCCTATGCCACTCCTTGATAATTGTTTGCTGAGTATGTATTACAATGCTTGCTTGTAAGTCATTTAACAGGAAGACTAGTATATTAGCATCATTATCGTCTAACATGTTGTGTTCAGCCAGAAGAATTAAAATATGATTTCTAAGCACTGTTTTCCTCAAAGCTCTCCTGGTACAAGACTGCTGTCTGACAAAATTCCAGCGGAGTTTCAGCTCTTTCTCCCAAAATTATCTTGATTTTCTGGAGTTGCAGCCCTTATGTATAGGGTGGAAGTTAATCAGAAATCAGCTCTTCACCAGCCCATAAGATTCTGTATTAGCATCTGGTTGTCTATCCCTCTTATTCTTTCTTTTCTATTGTAATAGCTATATAAAGCTTCCTTCTTAAGGAGGCCTCCTGGAACTGCAAGAACAGATGACTGTTGATAGAGGTCAGTTTCCAGAACAGATCTGGAACACTAGCTAAGTTTGCCTGCTGGAAAATATCCAGCTATGCACTTGGATTGAAACCCATTTTTACTGTAACTTGGGCATGTCTTTGAGACTTTCTAGGCTCCTGCTCTAATAGTGCAATGCTGTTTGTCAAAGCCATTTTATTTTTCTCTTTGTCAAAGCCATTTTATTTGTCTCTTCATCAAAGCCATTATCTAGCTTCTAAAGGCTTATTTGGACCTTTTTAGGACTTCACTATTGCTGTTCCAAAAACTGTCAGTACAAGGGATACTAACCAACGAAAAGGCTTTTTGTGATTGTTGTGGATATCTTTGGAGAGATATTTAACTATAACTTACAGTAATTTCCTTTAGACCAACACTATGTTGTGTGTAAGCAAAATGTTTATTGGTTTTGTTGTTTTTTGTTCTTCTTAAGATTGTTGTGGTCCTTCAAGCTTCAACATCATTCTTGTTATGCTAGACCTAGACCTACATGTAATTAAGAATTTGTCTCATACCAAAAATTTCTTTTTTGGAATTGATTTGTTTATTTAGCTCTTTAAGTATGTGGCAACATCTGCTTTTTGGTGCAGGTCTGCAGAATATGTGGTTTGTTAGGATATTACAACCATCATCTGAAAACTGGAATCTGTTCATCTTGTAAAAAAAGGGACGGTATGTCTACTATGAAGCTTCCGTATGCATGCAAGCTCTTAATCCAGGTATGAATTGACATTGTATTGATTGGTTTATCCATAGCATAGCTCTCATTTTATTCTGTTATTTTCTTTCATTAAGTTATATAACTTGGTAGAGATCTCATCTTTCTTGTTCAATTTGTTGGAGATCTCTATACACAAGTTATTCTTTAATATCTTTTTTCCTGCTTTCACTACATAAACTTGGTGTTGGTACTTGTCTGTGTATTATTTTCTCTGACAAAGAATAATATTTTCTCTTTAGAGACTTTATCTTTCTTTTGACATGCATTAAGAGCTGTATAATGACCTATGCATTTTTTGTTACTCCTATACAGTTTGTCTGATTTCACTAGATTAAATTTGGATCTATGGCATATAGTGTATTTTTAGCATCAAGATTAGCACGTGGTGTTTTGAAAACATTTAAATGTGGTGCTACATTCTTGTAAAAAAAAAAAAAAATGTATAAAATCGAAAACAACAAATTGAAAGAATACAATTACCAAAAAAAAAAAAAAAGGCAAAAAATGTTTGCATTTCCACTGTTCACTCTTGGATGAATATGTTTACTCCTGTCAGTCGTTTTTTGTTTAAATTCTCACCACTCAACGGCATGCTTTCAGGAACTCCAATCGATGAATATTGTTCCCCGCCTAAAGCTAGCTGAGGCATGAGTTGAAAGAGATTCTCTTTAGTTCCTAAAGATCATAAAAGGAGAGAAGGATTTATTAATGGGTTTTGTATGCTGCACATATCCTTCTGGAGGCTACTGCTATCCAGTTAAGTTTTCATTGCAAAGTTCGATCAGGAACGTAAATATGAGCTACATGGAAGTCTTGTTAGAGGGATGCACAGCCGTTGAGCACACTTTTCACTCATCTAAGCCAACCATCATGCCATCTATCTATGACATATGGAATTTTATAATGTAGAATGGGTTCTCTCTTAGCACATGTATATATTTTTTTTTCCATTACCATATTTAGCTTTTTTTTTTTTTTTTTTTTTTTCTGTGGGGAAATTATAGGAATGGATGGACTTTTTCATGGACGAGACTACAACCTTTGATTTGTTTCTATTGATCCATCTTTTGTGTGTTTTCTATTTTATATATATATATATATATATATATTTTTTTTTTTTTTTATTTACTTTATTGAAAAAATCAACAAAAGAAAGGTAAATTGAGGCAAAGATGGAGACATTATTTGTTTTGTAGGTATTTATTTACCAGTTATGTCTTTGTATCGACCTAATAAATGTTTTGTAGGTATATATTTACCATTTATGTCTTTGTATCGACCTAATTTGTTTTATAGGTATTTATTTACCAGGTAAATCAATGCAAAAGATCGTTTTCCACTCTCTATTTTCACAACTTTTCATGAAGTTAAAATAGCATTAGAAGTCCCCCAAGGAAGACTATGGACCAGTGACAGAGTTGCCAATTCATAGATTCTTGATTTTTTGGTAAACATATTGTGGATCATACATTTTAAGCCAACTCGGAACTTTTGGAATTATTGAATCAAAAACTAGGTAAAGGGTCATTATCATTATCAACATCAATATCAATTATCAATTATAGACAAGTTCCACAAAAATGGCAAAACATATAAATCAGTTGTATGACTAAAACTAAAGATTTCAACTAGTGTGATTCATACGAAGGAAAAAAAAAAGAGGATTGATTCATTAGGAAAAACAAATTTATTTTGAAATAGACTCAGGACCAAATTAAAAAGAAATACGCCAACCTAGAGTAATTTACCCGAGGGAATGTGCAGAGTAGCTGTGTGAGGGAGAGCAATATAGTAACTTAGCAATAAAAAAATTTGATTAAGTAAAGTAGCATCTCGAGTTTTAGAAACTCGAGATCAATATTAAAAATCGAGTCTCAGAGACTTGCTTTGCGAGTCTTTGTGCTGGATGAGCTAGACAGAAATACCACATAGATCTCGAGTTTTTAAGACTCGATTTCTAAAAAGCAAAACCGAGTCTTCAAGACTCGATTTTGGTACTTGAGAAACATCAAAACTGAAGAAGAACTGAAGAAGAACCCATCTGAAGAAGAACATCGATGGTACTTGAGAAACATCAGAACTGAAGAAGAACCCATCTGACGACGAAGAACATCGACGAAGAACAGATCTGAGGGGGTCGATCTGAACGACGAAGAAGACGAAGAACAGATCTAAGTGGGACGATCTGAATGACGAAGAGAGGAGGACAATCTGATCGACGAAGAGTGGAACGATCTGAACGACGAAGAGAGGAAGACGATCTGACCGACGAAGAGAGGAACGCTTGATCGTCACGGTGCAACAAACCCAGTCTCCGATCCCGATTGTCACGGTGCAGTTCACGATCTCTTCTTCTTCTTTTCTTCTTTTCTTTTTCTTTTTCTTCTTTGTGGATGTCTTCGTGTTTTTTACATTGTCTGGAACTCGAGTCTTAGAGACTCGAGTTCCACATGGAATTTTTATCCACGTCAGCCAATCAGGAGTCTGGAACTCGAGTTTTTAAAACTCGATTTGCTATTGAACTCAAGTTTTAAAAACTCGAAATATTAGTTTTCCACTTTCTTTCACAACTTGTCAAATAACAAAATTCTCCTAATAATAAAGTTAAATAGAAAAAAAATTCTAATTTACCCTGACATCAAGTATTGTAAATTCAATATATATGAAAAATTCAATGATAATTGCGCTTTGAATTTACAAAAGAACCACTATATATATTTTTCCTGATGAATTTGTGATATTCTTTGGTTAATATTCTATTTCAGATAAACTGTAATGGAGCTCTATTATTTCTTAGATTTATTAAGGGTTCTTGTACAAGGAAATTATGTAAAATACATATAGTTTTCCCCCTACGTACACATGTGATGCTATTCATTCACTTTCTAAGTACAATTAAATATGAAAATTTATTTATTATTTTTATTATTATTACTTTTTCAAAAAAAAAAAAAAAGAGAAGATGCACACACAAATGAGAGGGGATAGAGTTATAACACAAATACATACCAAAAAGTTAAATTTAACTTGGAAGACATGTTTTACTCTCTATAAATCTATTCAAACAGTTTTGAATCAGTTATGTAATATAATAAATATGTAAAAATGATTGAGGCCTTGTGAATTTTGATAAGATAACACCTTATTATATAATTTATGGTTATAATTATTCTATTGAATATATTAAACTAAAGAGGTTAAATAATTTTTGAAATTGTAATGCTCTTCTTCTTCATTTTCTTTAATTGTCAACTTAAACATAGGAAGTTGGGGAGGTTAAGGAAGGAAGAAGCATAATTTACCCTTCTTTTCTTAGGTTATTTTTTATTAGGGTTCAAATTAAAAGAAAAATCAATATAATAATTGAAAAGTGGAAGATATGGGGCATGCCATGTACACAAAAATCAATATTAATTTTTATTAAAAATGTTATAAAAAATATTATTGAGAGAGTCTCAGAGTTATTAATTAGAAAATTAAAAAAAAAAATAGTTACAATCTTTCTAAGTTCGTCTTTTGTGCACATTTCATATTTGTATGATATTATAAAAAAAATTATTTGAATACTATTTTCTAAGTACATTTCTTGCGGACACTTCTTATTTATATTTTGCTCAATTATCAAATACTAGACATGGATAAAATTAATATGTGTGACAAAATAGACAGAAGAGTTATGCATGTAGGTACGGATTTTAAGCAAGATGTACAACCAGAAGTTTTATTTAACCCTTTTAAATCTATTTTATTGTAAGTAGGAGTTATCATTTGAATTAGAGTAAATTTTGTTCAAGAAAAGAATCAAAGTTAATTAACCACAATGTTCTTTTAAATTCATTTTAAATAATTCTTGATCGCGTTACCACTTTTATAAGAAAATAAAGTTTCATAGTCAAGATGTCACAAAATGCGGCACTAAAATAAGGAGCCAACCTTTGTTGAAATAAAATACAATGTAATATGTGAGTTTGACATTTCACAATTTTCGATAGCTTAGAAATTAAAAAGAAAAAACTAAACTAAACTTTTTCCTCATTAATAAAAAGTGAGTGATTTTGACACAACCTTAAGAATCTGATTTATTTATTTATTTATTTTTATTGAAATGAACTTTAAATTAAAACTCAAAAGTCACAACAATAAAGACCGATGAGGTCGACAACTCATGCCTACAACCGTAGACAACTACAAATGGACTTCAAATGGCACAAAGGAAACCATGTGTACAAGGTCCCACGCAAATTAATGTACCTTATTTTTAAAGACACAAACCTAAATACATCGGCAGTTTTGAGAAAAGTACATTCTTTTTGTGTGTGTGTGTGTGTGTGCGCGCGCGCGCGTGTGTGTGTGTAATTGTGGCTGTGTTCTTTGTCTGTCCACAATTTTGACAGTGAAACCATGTCGGTTGCCCTTCATGTTTTCTAGATATGCAGAAGATTTGTTTTTGCTATAATTCAAGTGGAAAATGATGCCAAATGTGATTTGGGACAATAATACTTTTTAGGATTTCAATTCCTCCTTATAATTTTACGAGATTTGACGGGTGTGAAAATCTAAAAGAATTATGAAGAGGGGTTGAAATTGCAAGTTTTTTTTTTTTCCTTTCATTTTTGCATTTTTGCCAATACTAAATATATCTAATGCCAACTGCGAAACCATGTAATTGACACTACATAATTTGAGTACCAAACACATTTCATGTTCGTTCACATGTTTTCCTAGTGTTTTCTTTTAGTTCCCACTTCTCACCCATTTTGTGCCTCACTTTTTTCTTATAATTTTATGAGATTTGGCGGGTGTGAAAATCTAAAGGAATTATTAAGAAGAGTTGAAATCGCAAGTTTTTTTTTTTTTTTTTTTTTTCAATACTAAATATATCTAATGCCAACTACCAAATCATGTAATTGACACCACATAATTTGAGTACCAAACACATTGATGTTCGTTCACATGTTTTCCTAGTGTTTTTTTTTTCAGTTCTCACTTCTCACCCATATTGTGCCTCACTTTTTTCTTATTTCTTACATCAAGTACTAGTCGTTATTATTCTTGCTTTTTTTATACTTCTCTTTTTCAATTTTATTTTTGAAAAAACATATTCTCCTTTGCATAAGAGAGTTTAGACTCTAGAGGATAATTTTATTCCAAAAACCAGAAGGATTACAAAGTTTTATTTATTGGAAAAATAGATGAGTGAGATCAAAATCTCATCCAGATTTAAGATCCTGGTCGATATATTTTTTTTTATTGTAGCATATATTATAAATTTTTTATTTTCAAGATATTTTTCTCATATTTTCCAAGATTTTTGCTGTAAGACTAAGATTTCAATTTTTTTAAAATTATTTTATTTTTAAGCTACTAGGAAATAAAAATCAATTGACTATTGAAATAAAAATTTACCATTATAAATTTAATTATATTCTAATTTGAGTGTTTTAAGTGTCGGTCAGGTATTTGGTTGTTTCTAATAGTTTATTTGCATAGTATTTATAAAAATATATAGTTTTTAGTAATTTTTATACTAAATGTGCAAGAAAAAGCTAATTTATTTTTTTAAAAAAACTAATTTTGTTTAATTTAAAAAAGAAAAAGAAAAAGAAACGTGAGACAAAAAATAAAAAGCTAAAGGCTATTTAGCTTTTCCCATAGAAACACTAAATTTAAGATAAAAAAGATATATTATATATTACAAGCACAAGTATGTATATATTAGTCAATCTTTTCACTACTTTCCATTGTCACTATACTTTTCTCCATTAAAAACACTATTTTTAAAAGAAATTTCTAGTGACTTACGTCTTCTTTCT